>CM053162.1:41432350-43832350 GCA_028571685.1 Heterohyrax brucei | reverse complement strand
AATTCAGCTTTTGCTTTCATAAATTAATTTTTTAGTGTGGTATGAGCTAGAGGTCAAGATTCATTTTTTCCCATATGGATAGTCACGTGATCAAGCATCATTTATTGAAAAGATTTTCTTTTACTCAATGAGTTGGATTGGTACCTTTGTTGAAAACCAAGTGTCTTAGGCTGGGTTCTCTAGACAACTAAACCAGTAAAACAGAGAGAGAGAGAGATCAACGAAATGGCTCACATGATTATAGAGGCTGGAACATCCCCAGTCCATAGATCAGGGATGGAGGCTTCTCTTGACTCACATAGCTGCACGGGCTGACCAATCCATGATTGGCGGCCAGAGAGCAAGGCTCCGTCTCTCAGGCTGTGAGGATCAACAAACTCCAAGATCTTCAGGTACGTTGATAGCTTCAGTCTCAACAGCTGGAGATCAGACAGACAGGAAGCAGCCACAGAACGTCTGCTTGTATGCAGGTGCAGGCCACACCTCCAAGGAAACTCCCCTTAAACTGATTGGTAACTTACAGCAGATGCAATCACGGGAATAATGACATATAAACACTGAGAATCATGGCCCAGCCAAGTTGACACACAATCTTAACCATCACACCAACTTACAGTAAATATGTGGGTCTGTTTTGAAATTTTTTATTGTCTTGTTGGCCTATTTATCTATCTTTATGCCATCACTACATTGTTATAATATGGTGTTGAAATCTAGTTGTATAAGTCTTTCATGTTTGCTATTCTTCTTCAAGATTGTCTTAGTATTAGGGACACAGTAAAAGGTCCCAGACAGAATGGGAGAAAAATGGAGAACAAAACTTAAATTCCTAAATAAATCTAAAAACTAACTAAATAAATAAAAACAGACTTATTGGACTGACAGAGATTTCAAGACTACTGCACTAAAATAATCTTTTAACTTGGAACTTAAGCCACTTCTAAAGGTCTCCTTTCACCAAATGATAGATTGGCTTATAAAATAAACACTGTCGTCCAAGAGGAATGTGCTTCTTTATTCTTGAGTTAGTTTTAAAGAAATTTGTTCATTTAATGGAAGTACTCAACATTAGTGCTACAAAGAGAATAAAATACTTAAAAATAAATATAACAAAAAAGCACAACACATCTAGATAGTAGACAAGTGATAACTTTGGTGAAGGTAAGAAAGTCCACAATCCTGGAGAAGTCAGCACAATGTCAACAGATCATGTGAGGTCTGACAAGTTTGCAAACCTGCCACTATGTGCTTATGTTGTCAGCACCTTACAAACAATTTGGTAAGGTTTCATAACCATGAGTCGGATCCACCTCGATGGCACTTGGCTGGCTTTTTTTCATAACCTTGGTATATCTGTGTCTTTCAGCTGTGTTCATGTAATGTGTGGTGGTGTCTTGCTAAAAGGCGTTCATTATTGTTGTCTGTTTTTGTGTGCCGTTGCAAGAATTTCAGAGCTTGAATTAGAGCAATGAACAAACATTAAATTTCTTGTTAAACTTGGCAAGAATGGAAGTGAAATCAGGGACATGTTAGTCCAAGTTTATGGGAATAAAATCATGAAGAAAACAGCAGTGTACAAATGGATTAAACATTTTTCTGAAGGAAGAGAAAGTGTCAATGATGAAGAGAGGCCAGGGTGGCCAGTAACAAGCAGCACTGATGAAAACATTGCAAAAATTCATCCAACTGTGCATCAAAATCATTGGCTGACTGTGAGAAGCATAGCAAACTAAGTAAACATTGATAGAGAAACAGTTAGAAAATTCTTAGAAATCTTAACATGATAAAGGCTTGTACAAAAATGCCAAAGGAGCTCATGATGAAGAAAAGCAAAGGAGTGTTGAAGCTTGCCAAGACATTTTCGAGATGTAAGATGATGTTTTGGGCCATGCCAATACTGATGATGAAATATGGGTGTACCAATACAACCCTAAAACAAGCTTCAAAGTGTACAACAAAAGTCAGCCAATTCTCCACAACCAAAAAAGTTGTGTACGTCCAAATCAAGAGTTAAAATGATGTTGCTGACCTTTTTTGTTGTCAGAGAGATTGTTCATCATGAGTTTGTACCTGCTGGACAAACAATTCACCAGTTTTTGCCAACAACCAATGGCTCTTACATTGCAACAATGCACCAGCCCACATGGCAGTCTGTGAGGGAGTTTTTAGCCAGTAAACAAATAACTGTATTGGAACATCCTGCCTACTCACCTGATCTCCCCTGATAACTTCCTTCATTACCCAAAGATAAAGGAAATATCAAAAGGAGGACACTGTGATGACATTCAGGACATCAAGGATAATATGACAAAAGGTCTGATGGCCAGTCCATAAAAAAAGTTCACAAATGGATTTGAAGGGTGAACTAGGCACTGGCATTGGTGCATAGCTTCCCAAGGGGAGTACTTTGAAGGTGACCATGGTAATATTCAGCAATGAGGTATGCAACACTTCTTCTAGGATGAGTTCACAATCTTAATTGTCAGACCTCATAGTCTTAAAATCCTCTTAGATGCATCCAAACATCCTGAAGGACTGAAAAGTTGCTGGGCTGAAGGTTGGGGACCATGGCCTTGGGGGACAGCTAGCTCATTTGTCATAACTTAGTCTATAAGAAAATGTTCTATATCCAACTGTGGTGAGTAGTGTCTGTGACCATAAAACCCTGCAAGTGACCATCTAGCATGTATTTACTGGTTGTATCTTGGCTGCAGCAAAGAAGAGTGAAGAAATGGACCACAGAATGACAGTTGATGCACCACAACTACCACAACCTCCACCAGATTGAGCCCAGAACAACTAGATGGTGTTACCATCACCATCTGTTCTGGCAGGAATCACAATAGATAGTCCAGGACAGAGTGGGAGAAAAATGTAGAATAAAATTCAAATTCATTAAAAAAAAAAAAAGATCAGACTTGGCGGTCTGGCAGAGAAAGCCCAAGAGTATGGCCCACAGACACCCTTTTAACTCGGTACTGAAGTCACCCTCGATATTTATTCTTCAATGAAAGATTAGACAGTGCCAGCAATGAAACACATGAAGAATGTGGGTCAAAGACCTAAATGTAAGACCTCAAATCCCAAATATTTAGACAAAAAACATGGAGTAATGCTTTAGGATCTAGTTTTCAACATCTGTTTCTTAGATATGATGCAGCACTAACAACAGAAAGACAAAATAAATAAATTGGACCTTAGAACAATTAAAAACCCTGTTCATCCAAGAACTTGATTAACAAAATGAAGTGACAACTTACAGATTGGGAGAAAATTTGGGGGAACTATATCTCCAATAAAGGGTTGATATCCACAATATATAAAGATCTCCTTACCAACTGAACAAAAGACAAACAACTCAACGCAAAAATGTGCAAAAGACTTGAATAGACATTTTGCTAAAGAAGTTACAAATGACAAAAAAAAGCTTCCATTAGAAAACATGCTTAATATCATTAGTCACTAGAAAAATCAAATCAAAACCACAGTATGGCTTCACTAAGACACCTATGATTTGGGAAAAAAAAAAGAAAACAGAAAACAAGTCTTAGCAATGCTGTGGAGAAACAGGAGAACACAACTACTGCTGCATGGAACAGTTTGGTGGTTCCTCAAAAGTTAAGTATAGAATAACCACACCATGGAGCAGTTCCACTCTTAGGTATTGTTTTAGTCAGCTAGGCTGCTCTAACAGAAATACCACAGAGTGGATGGCTTTAACAAAGAAAGATTTATTCTTACACAGTCCGGTAGGTTGCAAGTCCATATTCAGGGTGTCCGCTCCAGGGAAAGAATTTCCCCTTGTCGGCTCTGGAGGAAAGTCCGGTATTGCATCAGTCTTTGTCCAGGGAGTGTCCTCACGCAAGAACCTCTGGTCTGAAGGATGCGCTCTGCTGCCTGTGCTGCTTGCTTGATGGTAGTGAGGTTCTCAATTGTCCTTTGTTTCTTTTTCCTTTTTATCTGAAAGCATTAAGGGTGGGACAAGCCACACTCCGGGGAAACTCCCCCTACAGCAAGACAGGGAAGTAATCCTATGCAGAATTTGTAGCCCCACCCTAATCTTTTAACACACAGTTAGCAAAGCCACACAATGGAGGACATTTCCAAGATACTGGGAGCCATATCCCAGCCACTGCACACATTTTTGGGGGGACACAATTCCAACCATGACAGGTATATACCCAGACTTCAATCTTGTTCAAAGCATTTCAGCCGCAACCAATGAAACAAAACTAGAACAGAAATAGATTTTAAAAATTTGAGGGGTCTGGGACCATAACTGGAAAGTGAAAAGTTATGCATTGAAACCCTGGAATGGGAAACTTGGAGGAGGTATAGTGAGTCTTTTCGGGAGCCTGATACGTGAGACTGGATTACTGCCAGGACTGGAGAGAGCGACACACGTTCTAAGCTGCACGGTCTGCCACCAAGTCTTTGAACTTAGCACCACTGTCTCCAACTCTGTGAAAAATTCGGCAGGCAGACTTGGTGGCTGTGCAGCGTGTTCACTCCCTTGTTTTCTAAGAGGTGTATTAAGTTCCTAAGCATGACCACAAGCAAAAAATTAAATGTGCACCGATGCTCATCAAAACACTGTTTACAATAGCCAAAAGACAGAAGAAAAATGAGATATTCATCAACAGATGAGTGGAGAAACCAAACTTCATGCATGTACATGTACCAAATTTGAACATGCACCGAACTTATACATGCACCTAGCAACCATCACTGTCGCTGAGTCAATGCACCTAGCAACAGGACTTCAAAATACGTAAAGCAAAAGTTCATTCAACTTATATACAATGGGATATCATTCAGCCACAATAAGAAATGAAGTGTTGATACTTGCTACAATATGGACATACCTTGCAAGCATCATGCTGAGTAAAATAAGTCAGTCACAAAAAGACAGTTACGGTGTGAACCCAGCTAACCAACCAACCAATCAAACAAACAAACAAACAAAAAACCCAAACATACTGCTGTCAGAATTCTCTAGAAGAGGCAGGTGTATACAGACCTAAGTGGGTCTGGTGGGAGGGAGAGGGAAAGGAGAATTTATTACTTAGGGGTCACTGACTTCTGTTAAAAGTGATGGAAAAACTTAGAAATAAATAATATACACAACACAATGGACACAGTGTCACTGAATTGTACATGTGAAGAATGTTGAAACAGTAAATGTTACGTATATCTACGTGTGTGTGTATATATGTATACATCTGTGTGTATACACATACAGGCATACATATACATATGTATATATACATGACAGCACTTGGCTGTCTTGGTATACATATGTGTGTATATATATGTATGTATCTATCTCTATCTCT
Organism: Heterohyrax brucei; assembly: GCA_028571685.1. NCBI lineage: Eukaryota > Metazoa > Chordata > Mammalia > Hyracoidea > Procaviidae > Heterohyrax > Heterohyrax brucei. The sequence goes on along the minus strand of CM053162.1, from coordinate 43,827,014 downwards.
ATACCACATACACACACACAAAAAGACCCACAATAAAACACTACTTCACACCATTAATTCAGGTAAGATCAAGAAGTTAGATAATAAATACCTTTGCCAAGGATAAGATGAAATCAGAATTCTCATACAGTGCTGGTATTAATGTGAAACATACTTCTGGAAAACAGCCCCATGATCCCTAAAATGAATAAACATATTTTTGTTTCACCTGAGAGATTGGAAAACATACATCCAAACAAAGACTTGTACTTGAATGTTCCGCCATAAAAGGGAATGAAGGTCTGCTACGTGCCACAACATGATGAGCTTTGAAAATGTTAGTCTCAGTGAAGAAGCTACTAACAAAAGATCATATATTACGATTCCACTAACATGAAAAGTCCAGAAAAGCCAAATTCATAGGGACAAAATAGAGTTTTCCAGGGCATATGAGGGGAACAATGACAATGACAAGTGACTGCTAATAGACATGAGGGTTCTTTCTGAGATGATAAAAATATGCTGGACTTAGATAGTGATGATGGTTGGACAACTTTGTGACTATGTTAAAAAACACTTAAATTTACACTTTAAAGTGGAGAATCTCATGGTATATAAATTATATCTCCATAACAATTGTTTTAATTAGCAAAAATTTGTTCCTCATAACTCGATTACAATTCTACTGTATTAGGATCAGTAATGACACCCTTTACTGCCTTCTACTCACTCTCTCTTATTTTCCTGATGCATCTCTTCAGCAGTTTCTAAACCTCGATACTACTAACATTTTGGTCCAGGTATTTACTCTATGGTAGAGGCTCTTGTGTGCACCTGCTTCTAACCCTCTGATGCCAGGAACACACACAAGCAAACACACACACACACACACACACACACTGTGAAAACAACAAATGTCTCCAGATATTGTCAATACCCCCTGGGGACAAAATCACCCATGGCTGACAACAGTTACTCTAAGGGTTTGCCATTTGGTATCACAGTTTTTTTTGAAAAACAACCTTTTCATTTTTTGGTTTTTGTATGTTTTATAATTTTATATATTTATGATTTTTAAATTTTCTCCTTCCTTTTACTTGATTTTTGTTTTTATTTTCTCCCATTGCCTAGCTTCTTAATATGAAATGTTAGATTATTGACTTTCAGCTTTTCTTCTCTTCTAATGCACACATGACCAAGACTATAAATTTTCTTCGAACTCTTGCTTTAGTGGCATGTCACAAATTTTTATGTGGTTCTTTTCATTTTGGTTAAATTCAAAGTATTTTCTAATTTCAATTATAGTTTCTTCTTTGACATATGATTTATTTAGAATATTTTGATGAATTTCAAGATATTTGAAAATTTATTGGTTAACTTTGTGGACATATTCTTTGAAATTTTAGAGACTAGATTTATGGCTTTCTATATGGTTGATTTTGAGAATGTGCCACATGAAATTGCAAAGACTCTGTATTCTGTAATTTTGGGGTGTAGTGGTCTATATACAGCTCTATATATAGGCCAATTGTATGAAGTTGGTCAATAATATCATCCACATCTTTTATATCCTTGCTGAGAGATGTGTGTAGAAATCACAGTTGAGATTTTGTTTCTTTTTCTCCTTAGTTGAATCTGTTTTTGCTTTATGTATTTTGAAGTCATATTCCTAGGTAAATGTGCATTTAGGATTGTTACGGCTCCCTTCTTATCATCACAAAATATCTCTCTCCTTCTTCAGTACTATTTCTTCTTTTTTAAATTTGCTTGGTCTGATATTAGCATATATCCACATCAGATATCTGTCAATTAATATTTCATAGTATAACTTTTTCCATCTTTTTACTTTTGACCTTTCTGTGTCTCTTGCAACCTACATAGATTAGGTTTTATTCTACTCTAAATTTTAACTACATTTTGATTTATGTGGAAATAGTTATGAGTTTAAGCCCACTATCTTGCTATTTGTTTTTCTCCTAGTCCATCTGTTCTCGGTTGCTTTATATTTTCTTTTCTTTCATATTTTTATTATTGTATTTTATGAGCTCTAGAACTTTTTCATTTTAGCTTTATTGTAGTTATGCACACACACACACACACACACACGTTTGGCAATTTAGAAACTTTTAAGTGACATTAATTACTTCCACACAGTTGTGCCACCCCTCTTTTGTTCGCTTGTCTTACTGTAGTGGCTTGCATTTTGCTGTGATCCTGAAAGCTATGCTACCAGTATTTAAAAATCCAGCAAAGCCACCCATAATGGACAGTTTTTACAGAGCTTCCAGACTAAAACAGACTGGGTAGAAGGGCTAGGCAGTTTGCTTCTGAAAAAATTGGCCACTTAAAACTTTATGGAAATCAGAGGAACACTGTCTGATACATTGAGAGAAGATGAACCATTCAGGTTTCAAGGCACTGAAAAGATGACTAAGGTACAAGTGCCTCCTCAAAGCACAGTTGACCTTAATGACATGGATGGGGTCAAGCATTTGGAACCCTCATTTGCTGAGGCAGCACTACTCAAAATGAGAAGAACAACAATCAGCCATCAATAATTAGAACATGAAATTCTGAAGTATGAATCTAGGAAACCTGTAAGCTGTAAAAAATGAAATGGAACATGTAAAGGTCAATATCCTAGGCATTAATGAGCTGAAATGGAGTGGAACTATTTTGAATAGGACAAATCATGTGGGCTAATTAGCTGAGAAGGACAACATGAGAAGAAATGGCATCACATTCATCACCAGAAAGAGCATTTTAAGATCTGTCATGAAGCATAATACTGTCTGTAGTAAGAGAATACCCACATACCTACAAGGATAACCAGTTAATATGACTATTATTCAAATTTACGTACCAATCCCTAAAGCCAAAGATGAAGAAATTGAAGATTTTACCAACTTCTGCAGTCCAAAATTGATCAAACATGCAATCAACATTAACTGATAATTAATGGTGATTGGAATGCAAAAAACTGGAAACAAAAAACAAGGAATGGTAGTTGCAAAATATGGCATTGGTGATAGAAATGGTGCAGGAGATTGCAATGATAGAATTTTGTAAAACCAGTGACTCATTCATTGCAAATAACTTTTCAACAACATAAACAGTGACTAGACATATAGATCTCCCCATAAAGAATAGTCAGGAATTAAGTTGCCTACATCTATAGAAAAAGGCTATGCAAGAGTTCAATATTATCACTCAGAATGAGGCCAGGGGCTGACTTCAGGACACACCAGTAATTGCTCATATGCAAGTTCAAGTTGAAGCTGAAGAATTTAGAGCAAGTAAGTCCACATGAGCCAAAACATGACCTTTAATATGCCCCACTTTAATTGAGAGACCATCTCAAAAACACATTTGACAGATTGAACACTAATGACCAAAGACAAATTGTGAAAGGACGTCATACAGGAAGAAAGCAAAAGATTGTTATAAAGACAGGAAAGAAAGAAAAGACCAAAATGTATGTCAGAGGAGACCCAGAAACTTGCTCTTGAACATAACAGTAGGTAAAGTGAACAGAAGACATGGTGAAGTAAAAATGATGAGCAGAAGATTTGAAAGGGTGGTTTGAGAAGATAAAGTAAAGTGGAAATGTTTAGAGACCTACAGTTAAGAAGCCCAAATGGAAGAACATGCTTGACGTTTCTCAGTCTGAAAGAACCAAAGAAACAATTCAAGCCTCCAGTTACAATACTAAAGAATTCTCTAGCAAAATATTGAATGACACAGGAAGCATCAATAGATGATGAGAATACAGAGTCACTGTCCAAAAAGAAGAAACTCTGGTAGACTAGTGGTTAGAAGCTATGGCTGCTAACCATACGTCATTAATTCAAATCCATCAGGCACTCCTTGAAAACTCTATGAGGCAGTTCTACTCTGTCCTATAGGGTGTGAGTAAGAATTGATTTGATGGCAATGGGTTAGGTTTTAGGCTGTGTACCAAAACATGAATTGGTTGGCACTCTGTCAGTTCAGGAGGCAGCCTATGATCAAGAATGAACGGCCCTGGAAGAAGAATTTCAAGCTGCACTGAAGGCCTTCGCAAAAACGAAGGCTTCAAGAACTGAGAGAATACCAGCTGGACACGCTTACTGGTGTAGGCGACAAAATGCAGAAAACTGCTATCTGGCCCATTAACTGAAAGAGATGAATATTTGTGCATGTTCCAAAGAAAGGTGATCCAACAGGATGAAGAAATTAAAGAACAATATCGTTTATATTACACAGAAGTAAAATTAAATTTTCCTGAAAACTCAAAAATGATTGCAGTACATCTACAAGAAACTACCAAAAATTCAAATACATAGACCTTCCCATAAATAGTAGGGAATCAAATCTACTATGTCTTTGGATTCGAATGAAGGGTATCATGGCTGATGTCAGATGGATTTCAGCTGAAACCAGAGAATATCAGAAAGATGTTTATCTGTTTTGTTGACTCTGCAAAGGTGCCCAACTGCAAGGATCATAGCTCATTATAAATAATATTGCAAAGAGTGGGAATACTAGAACACTCTATTGTGCTCAGGAGGAATGTGTACATAGACCAAGAGGCAGTTGTTCAAACAGAACAAGGAGATACTGCATGGTTTAAAGCCAGACAAGGTGTGCGTCGAGGTTCTATCCTTTCATGACACTTAGTCTGTATGCTGAGCAAATAATCTGAGAAGCTGGACTATTTGAAGATTGCAGCACCAGGTTTGAAAGAAAACTCACTAACAACCTGCAGTATGCAGATAACACAACCTTGATTGGTGAAAGTGGACTTGAGGCACTTACTGATCAACAGCAAAGGCTACAGCCCTCAGTATGGATTGCAGGTCAACGTCAAGAAAGCAAACATCTTCACAACTGGACCAATACACAACATCATGATAAACATAGGAAAGATTGATGTGGTCAAGGATTTCATTTTACTTTGGATCTGTAGTCAGTGCTCAAGGAAGCAGCTGTCAGGAAATCAACACATACATTGCACTGAGCAAATCTGCTGCAAGAAACCACTTTAAAGTGTTGAAAAGCACAGATGTCACTTTCAGAACTAAGGTTCCTTGACCGAAGTATCATGTTTTCAATAGTCTCATATGCATGTGAAAGCTGGACAATGAATAAAGAAGAGCAAAGAAGAATTGATGCCTTTGAATAACGGTGTTGAAAAAGAATACTGAATATACCATGGATGACCAGAAGAATAAACAAAGCAGTCTTGGAAGAAGTACAGCCAGGATGCTCCTTAGAATGAAGCGTGGTGAGATTTCGTGCTACTTCTCTGGACATGTCATAGTTAATAATACCAGTGCCTGGAGAAGGACATTGTTGGTGGTAACACAGAGGGTCAGTGAAAAAGAAGTCCCTCAGTCAGGTGAACTGACACAGTGGCTGCAACAGTGGGCTCAAACGTAGCAAGGATTGTGAGGATGGCACAGGACTGGGCAGGGTTTCCTTCTCTTGTACCTGGGACTGCTATGAGTTGCAGCGGTTGATGGCACCTAGCAACAACAACAAAGGTGTCCCTGGGTGGTACAGACATTTAAGCGCTTGACTGTTGGCTGAGCAGTTGGCTGTTGAAACCCACCAAGAGGATCCTAGGAAAACAACTCTGGCAATACGCTTCCAAAACGCCATAGCCTTGGAAAACCTGCGGAGTAGTTTTACTCTGCACATGTGAGTCTCTATGAGTTGGAGTCTCTATGAGTTGCATGTCTTCTCTGGAGAAATGTCTCATCAAATCCTTTGCCCATTTACTTGGGTTATTTAACTTTTTTGTTTTTGCATTGAACAGTTCTTTACATATTCTCAATATTAGACGGTTATCAAATGCATGGTGCAAAGCATTTTCTCCCAAGGTTGTCTCTTCACTCTCTTGATAAAGTCTTTTGATGCAGAAAAAGTTTTCATTTTGGTGGCATTTCATTTATCTTTTCTTTTTCCTTTGTTGTTTTTGCTGTTAGTGTCATAGAACTTTTCGCAGTGCGGGGAGACAGATAAAATTTTTATTGAAATATAGTGTACAGAAAAGTGCACAGATCCTAAAGCTCACACATCTATGGTGTCATAGAACTTTTTAACATGGTTTTTTAAAACTATTCTTCTGATAGTTACCCTAGAAATTACAACATATTTCCTTGACACATTATAGTCTATTTAGGTTGGCACTTTTACCACTCTCTAAAAAATATAAGTATATCCTTCAGCTTAACAACTCGACGGCACTTGGCTTTGGCTGGCTCAGCTTAACTTCACTTAATATTCCTAACTTTTGTGTTATTGTTCAGTTTACATTAATAACCTTTTTGTTTATATGCTGTTAAGATTATTGCTTTAGACAGGCAATATGGGAAGCCTTGGTGGCGTAGTGGTTAAGGGCTATGGCTGCTCACCAAAAGGTCACAGTTCAGATCTGCCAGGTGCTCCTTGGAAACCTTTATGGAGCAGGTTTTTACTCTGTCCTCTAGTGTTGCTGTGAGTTGGAATCAACTCATCGGCAGCAGATTTTGTTTTGGTTAGTTATTCTTTCATGTTTACCCATATATTTATCCTTTTCAGTGTTTCTTATTCCTTCCTAAGTATTCAGGTTTCCATTGCAGATAATTTTCCTTTATGTTAAAATTCCTGGAGAATTTTCTTTAGCATTTCTTATGCTGTGTGCCTGCTGACAATTAATTTTATTACCTCTCATTTGACGGGGAATCTTTTTCTTTCTCCTTCAGTTGTAAAGGTTAATTTTGCTAGTTATAGAATATTAGCTTGGTACTATCCCCCACCACACAGAGCATTTTTAAGATTTCTTTCCATTGTTTTCTGAATTCTGTAGTTTCTATTGAAAACACAGGTAAATTTTATAAGCCTTATTGTTGTTCAGTGTATCTTTACCTGCAAGTGTTTTTAAAATTATGTCATTTTTATCAGCAGTGTTATTATTGTACCTAAATTTACATATGTTTGTGTGCGTGTGTATGTGTGTTTACTCTGACTGAGGTTCACTGAGCTCTCTAAATCTGTAGCTTGTTTTTTTTCAGAAAAATTTTTAGAAAAATTCTCGGCCACCGCTCCTTTAAGTGTCCCTTCTGCTCCTATACTTTTGTCAGATGCAATGAAATTTCCAAATGTATTGGTCTAAAGTTGCCTTTTTTGCTTCTTTCTAAATTAAAAAAAAAAAAATTGTTTGATGTTACATATTCCCATTCTATATCACAGAATGTTTATTTGGCACTTTCTCTTATTTTCTATGATCAGTCTTTTTTGTTCTATTTCATTAGACAGAAATCCTGGTGGCCTAGTGGATAAGCTCTATGCCTACCAACAAAAAGGTTGGCAGTTCAAATCCACCAGGCATCCCTTGGAAACTTCATGGGGTTGTTCTTTTCTGTGCTGCTGTTCTCCAGGAGCTGCTATCCACATGAGTGCAATGGATTTGGCACTTTTAGAAATCCTGGTGATGTAGTAGTTAAGTGCTATACCTACTAACCAAAAGGTCAGCGGTTCAAATTCTCCAGGTTCTCCTTGGAAACTCTCTGGAGCAGTTCTACTCTGAACTATAGTGTCACCATGAGTCAGAATTAACTTGATGGCAGTGGGTTTGGGGTAACTTTTTGAGTCTTAGACTTCGTGGTAAATTAATCCTATCATTCTTTTTTGTTTCTGCTTTTTCTTTTGTTATCTCCTCTCCACCCTCTTTCATGTTGATCTTTTTCTTTTCCTAATTTGTTAACTTGAGCAATAACTTAATTAATTTTTCTTCTGTCATGTATAAACCTAAAGAGATAAATTTCCCTTAAATATCATTTTTACTGTGTTCTAGTTTTGTTTTAATTATCATTTTATTTTACATATCATTTCATTTTCATTATGTCTCCTTTACCTATGTATTATTCGTAAGTGGATATTTAAAATTTAAATTTTGGTCACTGCACATCTGCCTATTCTTGTCTTTCATACAGTAACCACTAATAACTTTAAAGTTTAATCGTGATTGTCAGAAAGCAGAGCCAGAAAAAAAAAGCGACTGCCATCAAGTCCATTCCAACTCATAGCAACCATAGAGGTCATAGTAGAACTGCCCTGTAAGGCTTCTGAAGAGCATCTAGCAGATGTGAACACCTGACCTTTAGGTTAGTAGACATAGCACTTAACCACTGCACCACTAGGGTTTCTTCAGGAGCAGAAAAGAAAGGAAAAAGAGGGTATTATTTATAGAGCACTAACTTTTGGTTTAGTGTTAGAAAAAAATCACATTGATTAAGTGTAGGGTTGCAAAGTCAATTAATGCAGTTGCTGTCAATAAGTTGCACATGTACAAAAGATTGAATTTGAAAAAGTTGTGGGATCTTTATTATTTATCCCAACAGTAATGAAAATAAAGAGTAGCTGCTGACCTGGTTAGTTACATACAACCAAATGCCATAATGGATGTGGTTTCTTGGTTTGGAAGTTTGGGGTAATGATTCACGGGACATCCCAGTTAATTGGCTTAATAGCATGTTTAGTACTTCTTTTCTGCCTCCTGGTTTGTTGCACAGTGTGTGAGGTCTTAAGAGCTTGCAGTGTCCACCCAAGATACAGCAGTGGGTCTCTATTCACCTGGAGCAACAAAGGAAGAAGGAGAGTCGGGAACAGGAGGAGGAAATGGAATGTGTGACTAACTGCTTTCATGAACAATTGCCTCCTTTGCCACAAGGACCAGTAGAAATAGGTGGTGTCTGGCTGCCATTATGGAACATTTAGATCAACAAGTCTACAAAAGAATCCGGATCAAAAGGAGTAAAATACAGAACAGAATTTGAAATTCTGAGGAATTCCACATTTTCTGGGGCTGTGCAAACCAAATCAAAACCCACTGCCATCAAGCTGATCCCAACTCATAGCAGCCTTATGAGACAGGGTAGAACTGCCCCCAAAGAGTCTCCATTGAGCACCTGGTTTATTTCAACTGCCAACCTTTTTGTTAGCAGATGTAGCACTAAATCACCATGCTACCAAGGTTTCCTCTAGAGCTATAAACACCGGAAATTATTGCCCTAAGACAGTATTTTAAATCTTAAACCAAAGGTACCCCCTGAAGTTTTCTTAAAACCAAGCAATAGTTTGACCTAATTAATGGAGAAGATATGTCTTTAGCCTTGTCTTTGTAAGCTCCCTCCACATGAAACCAGACTGACAGTAGCCCCCAAAGATGACTCAGAAAACTTAAGAGGGTAGTGAATTTATATTAAAGGAGAGGAACAGCTCATAAAAGGAGGGTGAGAATGGTTATTCAACTTGGAGAATGCAATCATTGTCACTGAATTACACATGTAGAACTTGAATTGTATGTTTTTGCTATGTATATTCTCAGCAACCAAAAAAATAATTTTTTAAATTTTCAAATTTACAGCGATTTTCACCGAACTATTTTGAAAATTTCAAAGCAGTGAGGTTGATTAAACAGCTGTTATCACTTTATCATCTTTATTTCTCTTGTCTCCTTCTCACTCTATGTGTGTGTTACTTTATGCACACACACATATACATATACACACACATGAATGCATGTATACAAGTAAACACACAAAGTTTTCTGTATCAACTATTTGAAATTTAAATTGTCTATATCATGACACTTCACTCCTGAATACATTCCCGTGCAGCTTTTAAAAATAAGGATAGTCTCCCACATTACCATAATGCCACTATCACGCTAAGGAAATAACGATTCTTTTCTTTTTGAACATCTGCATTATCCTCGAAATGTCCTATACCGAAACAAAACTCGTTGCCACCGAGTTGACTACGATTCATGGTGACCCCATAGGGCATAGCAGAACTGCCCCATAGGGTTTCCAAGGAGCAGTTGTCGTATTCTAACTGCTGACCTTTTGGTTATCAACTTGAACTCTTAAGCACTGCATCATCAGGACTGCAGATGTACAGCTTTTTCAAATTTTCAAGTGAAATTTTTCTTGAGATAATTACTGATTCACACACAGTTATAAGACTGATGTGATATGGAGACTGCCTGTCTACCCTTTATTAAGTGTGTCCCATTGGTAACATCATGTAAAAATACAGTACAACATCACAGTCTGCTGATATTGACATAATCCATCAGTCTTAGTCAGACAGTCTTAGTCAGATTTCCCCAATTTTATTTGTGCTCATTTCTATATGTGTATGTTTAGTTTCATAAAATTTTATCACTTGTGAAGTTTTGCCTATCTGCTACCACTGCCAAGATACAGAAACAGGGCCCCTTGTGTCCTTTGATAAGCACAATCACCTCCCATTACCAAACCCTGGCAACCACTAGTCCATGCTCTGTTTTAAAATGTCATTTTAAACGTATTAAATAAATGGAAGCATACAGTATATAAACTTTGGGGATTAACTTTTTTTACTCAGCATAATTCCCTGGGACTACATCCAGTTTGTGGCATGATCACTAGGTGGTTCTTGTTTACTGCCGAGCAGCATTACACGATGTGGATGTGTCACGGTGTGCCCACCCACTCACCGGCTCGAGGGCTTCTGGGCTATCCCAAACAAGCTGCGATGAATATTAATGTACAAGTTTTCATGTGAATGAAAGTCTCCGTTCCTCTGGAATAGGTGCCCAAGAGTGCAATTGCTGAGTCATGTGGTAATTGCATGTTTTGTTTTATAAGAAGCCGGCAAAAAATTTTCTCGGGTGATTGTACCATTTTACATTCCCACCAGAAATGTACGAGTGATCTAGGTTCTCTGTATCTTTGCCGACATTTGCAGTTATCACTTTTTTTTAGTTTAACCATTCTGAAAGGTGATTATTGATAGCTGTTGCGGTTTTAATTTTCATGTACTTAAGAGCTACAGCTGCTAACAAGAAGATCAGCGGTTCAAATCCACCAGCCACTGTTTGGAAACACTATGGAACATTCTTCTGTGTCCTGTAGGGTTCCTGTGAGTCAGAATCAACTTGATGGTATGGGTTTGGTTTTTATTTTGTTTTGCTTTTTTTAAATAGCTAATAGTGTTGAACATCTTTTTATGTTTATTTGTCATCAAAATATCATCTTTGATGAAATGTCTGTTCACGTCTTTTGCCCATTTCCTAATTGGATTGTTTGCCCTTTTGCTATTAAATTTTGATAGTTCTTTATATATTCTAGATAAAAGTTCTCTGATAGATATATGACTTATAAATATTTTCTCTCAATCCCTGACATGTTATTTCATCCCTTTTACATGGTTTTCACAGAGTAAAAGTTTTAAATGTTGACAAAGCCCAATTTATCATCTTTTCCTTTTATGTACTGTGCTTTTGGTATCAAAATGTAAGAATTCTTTGCTTACCCTTAGATTCTGAAAATTTTCACCTTTTTTCCTGTTAAAAGGTGTTGTCATGCATTGAATTGTGCCTCCCCAAAATTGTGTGTCAACTTGGCTAGGCCATGGCTCCCAGTATTTTGTGGCTGTCTACTGTTTTGTCCTCCAATGTGATTTTCATATGTGCTATAAATGGTACCTCTATGATGTTAATCAATAAGAATGAGGACAGTGGTATTAATGGGGCAGTGCTCAATCTACAACATTAGGCTGGCTCTTGAGTCAATTCATTCTGAGGTATAAAAGAGAGAAGAAAGCCACATACCACCAAGAAAGTATTATCAGGAACAGAGTGCCTCTTTTGGACCCAGGAGCCTTGTACTGAGAAGCTCCTAGACCAGGGAAAGATTAATGACAAGGATCTTCCTCCAGAGCCGACAGAGAGAGAAAGCCTTCCTCTGAAGCTGGTGCCCAGAACTGAATTCAGACTTCTAGCATCCTACACTGTGAGATAATAAGTTTCCTGTGGTAAAGCTATCTAGTTATGTTATTTCTATTATGGCAGCACAAGATGACTAAGACCATTTTCTGTGTACATTTAACTAACTCCCTTTCTCCTTGCTCAAAACTTCATTAATTCTCTTCCTTCTCATACAATTAAGTCACTTACTCCTCCTTCCTTCTCTTCCTTGTGTCCTATTCGTTCTTTCTTTTTTCTTTTCCTCTCTTTTTGTTTCCCTTGCTCCTTCCTTCTTTTCTTCTTCCAGTCATCCATTGTCTTCTCTTGCTTTTCTACTGAATGGAGATTGAATTTCATCTGTCAAATGCTCTTTATGAACCAATGGATATGATAATATGATATTTTTTTCTTTAGCCTGTTGATATGGTGGAATATACCGGCTGATTTTCTAATGTTGAACAAGCCTTGAATACCTGGAAAAAAGTTCCGTTTATCCATATTGTATAATGCTTTTTATCTATCACTGAATTCAATTTGCTAATTGAAAATTCATATAAATAGAAAAAATTCATGGCCATAATAAAAAACTGAAAGTTTTCATATTTACCTAATTTCTTCTTATATACATTTGTTGTTTTAAAACAAATAACAGATTGGTTGCAGATATCATGTCATTTCTTTCCAAGATATTTCAGCAGGAATCTGAAGGACAAGAACATTCTCTTGCATAATTATAGTACCAATATCACATCTAAGTTAATTATCATCTACTACCTAGCCTATATTCAAAATCATTTTCCTTGTCTCTAAAATGTCTTCTGTAAATTTTTTTTCTTCTGTGCAGGACATAATTAATGTTCATGCCTTATATTTGATCATAACGCTTCGAGTCTCTTCATCTGAAATAGTTGATCTCGCTCACACAAGATGTTCATGTCATGGCACTGACTTTTTGAAGAGTACAAACCAGTTTTCTAGTAGAATATTCCACATTCTGGGTTTGTCTATGGTTTGTAAATGGTGTAGTAGGATTTACATGATGTCCCCTTTTTTCATATCTGACATTTATTGTATCCTGTCTTATGAAAAAGCCAACAATATGTGTTGTTGGTTTTCTCTATTATGTACTTTTTTCTTATGGTACACACACACACACACAAGGTCCAACAATTAAGTTCATGAACCTAATTGTTGTAAGTGTTACATACCTCATTGCTGAGTATCACCACAGTCACCTTTGAAGTACTCCTTTTGTGACGCTATACACCGATGCCAGCACCTAGTACACCGTTCAAGTCAATTTTGGAACTCTTTCTGGAATGGCCGTTGCACACGGTGGCAGAGTGGCAAGTTCACAAACTTAATTATGTAGTTGTCTGTGAGGGAGGTTTTAGCCAGTAAACAAATAACCCTCCCTACTCAATGACTTTCTTTACCCCAATGAAGATAAAGGATATACTAAAAGGAAGACATTGGATGACATTCAAGACATCAAAGGTAATACAATGACAGCTCTGATAGCCATTCCAGAAAAAGAGTTCCAAAACTGCTTTGAAGGGTGGACTAGGCACCAGCATTGCTGCATAGCTTCCCAAGGGAAGTACTTCAAAGGTGACATAGTGATATTTAGCAATGAGGGATGTAGCACTTTTTCTAAGATGAGTTTGAGGACTTGTCATTCCTCATGTATCACACAAAAAAATTGCTGTTTCAATCAGTCTTAAGCGTACAGTTCAGCAACATTAATCACGTTCACCAGTTTCTGCACCATCACAAGTATTCACTTCCAAAGTTAACCAAAGGTCAAAAGTTCAAATCCACCAGTCGCACCTTACAAGCCATACAGAGCAGTTCTGTTATGTCCTGTAGGTTTGCTGTGAGTCAGAATTGACCCAACAACAATAGGTTTGGTTTCTTCATTTACCCATTAACCAGGTGGTACAATATCCAGTACCCCTTAAGCAATAACTTGCCATTCCTCCCTCCTTCTACCCCAGTAATCACTGATAAATTTTGCATCTATACATTTCCTGTTCTAGATATTTCATGTAAGTAGAATCATACAGTATTTGTCTTTTGAGTGTGACTTACTTCACTCAGCATAATGTTTTCAAGGTTCATCCATATCATAGATATGTCAAATGTTTATTTCTCTTATGTCTTAATAAAATTTTCCATTGTTTTATGTAGTACATTTCATTATTCATTCATCTGCTGATCAACATTTGGATTGTTTACACCATGTAGCTGCTGTAAATAATGCTGCAGTGAGCATTGTGATGCACATACCTATTTGAATCTGTGCTTTCAAGTCTTTGGGGTATATATCTAGGGACACTTTTGCTGGGTCATGTGGTAATTCTATGTTTAAGTTTTCTGAGGAACTGCCAAATTATTTTCTACAATGGCTGCACCACTTTACATGCCCATCAGCAATGGATGAGGGCTCTAATTTATTCACATCTTAGCTAGTAGTTGTTATTTTCAACTTTTCTGAAGTTAGCTATCCTACTAGTTATAAAATGAATGTCACTGTGGTTTTCATTTCCATTTCCCTGATGTCTAATGAGTTGCTATGACTCAGAATTGACTCAATGGCAACACGTTATTTAATGACTAATGAAGGCAGATACCACATGTGTGTCAGTATGTTACACTGTGGTGGGTTGCATGTTGTTGTGATAATAGAAGTTCCACCACTGGGATTTCAAATATCAGCAGGGTCATCGCTGGTGGACAGGCTGTAGTGTAAGTTTCAGACTAAGACAGACTGGAAAGAAGGACCTAGCTGTCATGAGAACCTTATGAATAGTAGCAGAACATGGCCTGATACAGTGCCAAAAGATGAGCCCCTCAGGTTGCAAGGCACTCAAAATACAACTGGGGAAGAGCTGTCTCCTGAAAGTAGAGTTCACCTTAATTATGTTGATGGAGTTAAGCTTTCCAGACCTTTGTTTGCTGGCTTGACTCAAAATGAGAAGAAGTTGCAAACGTTCATTAGTAATCAAAACATGAAATACACAAAGTACTAATCCAGGAGAATTGTAAATCATCACAAATGAAATAGAGATGATGAAAAGTAATTTCCTTGGTGTTAGCCAGCTGAAATGGACGGTTATTGGCTGTTTTGAATTGACAGTCAAATGGTTTACTATGTCAGGAATGACAAATTGAAGAATGACATCATATTCATTGTCAAAAAGAACATTTTAAGATCTATCTTGAAGTACAACACTGTCATTAATAATATAGTATTCATATGTCTACAAATAAGACAAGTTAATGTTACTATTATTCAAATGTACACACAAACTACTAGGCACAAAGACAAAGAAACTGAAGATTTTTTACCAACTTCTGCAGCCTGAAATTGATCAAACATGCAATCAAGACAGATGGATAATTACTGGTTATTAAATGCAGAAGTTAGAAACAAAAGATTGATAGTTGGAAAACATGACCTTGGTGATAGAAACAATGTCAGAGATTACATGATAAGAATTTTGCAAGACTAACCACTTCTTTATTGCAAATACTTTTTCTTTCACCAACATAAATAGCGACTATACATGTGGACCTCAACAGATGGAATACACAGTAATCAAATGAACCACATCTGTGGAAAAAAGACAACAGAAAAGCTCAACATCATCAGTCAGAACAAGGCCATGAGCCAACTGTGAAACCAACAATCAATGGCTCATACAGTTCAAGATGAAGTTCAAAAAAATGAGAACAACTCCACAAGAGTCAAAGTATGACCTTGAGTATGTCCTATCTGAATTTAGAGACTATCTCAAGAATACATCTGATGCACTGAACATTATGAATGAAGACAAGAGCAGTTGTAGGAAGACAACAAGGATGTTGTACATGAGTGAAACAAAAGATCATTGAAAAAGAAGGAAAGAAAGAAAAACCCAAAATGTTATCAGAAGAGACTCTGAAAGATATTCTGGAAAATAGAGTAGCCAAATCAAAAGCAAGAAACAATGAAGTAAAGGAGCTGAACAGAAGATTTCAAAGAGTTGCTTGAGAAGACAAAGGATTATAATGAAATGTGTGAAGACCTGGCAACAGAAAACCGAAAGGGGAAAAACATGCTTCTCATTTCTTAAGCTGAAAGAACTAGACAAAAAATTAAAGCTGCAAGTTACAATACTGAAAAATTTTATGGACAAAATATTGAACAATGCAGAAAGCATCAAAATAAAACAGAAAGAACACATAGAGTTACTGAAACAAAAAGAACTGGTCAACATTTAACATTTCAGAGAGTAGCATGTAATCAAGAGGCAATGGTAGCAAGGGTAGGATTTCAAGCTGACAGAAGGCACTGGCAAAAAGCAAATCTCCAAGACTTGACAGAATACCAATCGAGATGTTTCAACGAACAGATGCATAGCTGGAAGTGCTTGCTCATCTACAAGGTCTGACAAGTCTGCAAACCCAGTTGTTCTAAGTGCTACATACCTCATTTCTGAATATTATTATAGTCACCTTAGAAGTACACCTGTTAGGAAGCTATGCACTGATGCCAGTGACTAGCCTAGTCTACCCTTCAAAGGAATTTTGAAACTTTTTTCTGTAATGACAATTAGAGCTGCCATTGTATTACCCTTGATGTCCTGAATGCCATCAAAATGTCTTCCTTTCAGTATTTCCTTTGTTTTTGTTTGGGTAAAGAGAAAAGTCATTGGGGGCCAGATCAGGTGAGTAGGTAGGGTGTACCAATACAATTATTTGTTTACTGGCTAAAAACTTCCTCACAGACAGTTATGTAATTAAGTTAGCTAACTTGCCACCATGGCACCGTGTGCAACAGCCATTCCAGAAAGAGTTCCAAAACTGGTTTGAAGGGTGGACTCTGCGCTGGCACCAATGCTTAGCTTCCCAAAGGGAGTACTTCAAAGGTTGATGGTAGTGATGTTCAGCAGCGAAGCAGTAGCACTTTTTCCAGGGAAAGTTTGTGAACTTATTTGGCAATTTCCTATGCCGAGAAATTTGGAAGACAGATACCCAGCCAATCAACCAACTGGAAGAGGTGCCCATTCCAAAGAAAGGTGATGCAACAGAATGAAGAGATTATCAAACAATATCATTAATATTGCATGCAAGAAAAATTCTGTTGAAAATCAGTAAAAAATGATTGTAGGAGTGCACAGACAGAGAACTGTCAGAAATTCAGGCAGGATTCAATAAAGGATGTGAAGCGGCAGAGGTCATTGCTGACATCAGGTGGATCTTTGCTGAAACTAGAGAATACCAGAAAGGTGTTTACCTGTGTTTTATAGAAAGGCATTTGACTGTGTGGATCACAGCGAATTACAAATAAAATTACTAAGAATAGGAATTCCAGAACACTTAATAGTGCTCATGAGGAACTTGTACACAGACCAAGAGACAATCATCTGAACAGAACAAGGGAACACTTCATGGTTTAAAGTCGGGAAAGGTGTGTTATCAGGATTGTATCCTTTCACCACACTTAACCAGTCAAGCAAATAACTCAAGAAGTGGACTATATAAAGAAGAGCTGGGCATCAGAGTTGGAGGAAGGCTCATTAACAACTTGGATTTGTGGATGACATAATCTTTTTTACTGAAAATGAAGAGGCCTGGAAACATTTGCTGATGAAAAGCAAAGACCAGAACCTTCAGTATGGATTATACTTCAACATAAGGAAAACAAAAATCCTCACAACTAGACCAATAAGCAACATCATAATAAATGGAGAAAAGACTGAAAGTGGTCAAGATTTTTATTTTACTTTGATCCACAATCAATGTCCATGGAAGCAAAAACAATTAAAAAATCAAAGGGCATACTGGAGTGGACAAATCTTCTGCAAGAGACTTCTTTGAAGGTTTAAAAAGCAAGGATGTCACTTTAAGGACTAAGGGGCACCTGACCCACACCACCACGGTGTTACAAATTGCCTCATACAGACATAAAAGCTGGACAGTGGATACGGATGACTGAAGAAGAGTTAATGCCTGTGAATCATGGTGTTGTTGAAGAATATTGAATATGCTATGCACTGACAGAAGAATGGACAAATCTGTCTTGGAAACAGGCACTGTGTCTTAGAAGGAAAGGTGGCAAGGCTTCATCTCACATACTATGGACATGTTTTCAGGAGGGATCAGTCGCTAGAGAAGAATGTCATTTTTGTTAGAGTAGTGGGCCAGTGGACAAGAGAAAGACACTCAACGAAATGAATTGGCACAGTGGCTGCAACAGTGGGCTCCAGCATAACAAAGAATGTGAGGATGGTGTAGAAACTAATACTGTTTTCTTCTGTCACTATGAGTTAGAGTTACTATGAGTTGTAACTGACTCAAAAGCACCTAAGAATGACACAATTATAATGTTAAGTATTTTTTTTTCATGTACTTATTGGCTATTCATATATCTTTTTGGGGAGAAATCACTAATGTATTTTTTATATTTTATTAATTTCTGTTGTTACATTTATTTTTTTTCCTTTTCTTTGTTTGCATTTATTTTGCTGTTCTTTCCAAAATTCTGGATGCATTTTTCCAGCTTATTGATTTCCAGCTTCCATATGAATTAAACACTTTATTGTTATTGTTTCAATCTTCATGTTTAGTAATTTTTTTAACTTCAGAACAACTTTGATATTGATGATATTAATATTCATTATCAGCCTTCTTTTGATTAGTGCTTGTAAGATGTGTTTTTTTTTTTTTTTCCTTTCTTTTACTTGCAATCTTTCTATCTCTTCCTGTTTTAGTTTTGTCTTTTGTAGACAGGTTACTTGCTTTCTTTCTCTTTGTCCCACCTGTCCTTTCTTCCTTTCCCCTCCTCTCTCAGCTTCTTTTTAATCATTAACTTATTTCACCTGTTCACGTATTAGCTTGGAAGCTGTATGCTCTTCTATTACTCTTTTAGCAGTTTGTGGAGATTATGACTTATATTCTTCACTCACCAAAATCTTATATTACTTGATACTTTAAGTCTCTTCCTGTATAATGCAAGAATCTTAGAAGCCTTTAATTATGTCTAATCCCCTCTCTACTTATTTTACATCTTAAAACTTTTTCTGTATATTTAAAATACCTTAAGATGTTATTTTTTGTTTTAAACCATCAAAATTCATTTAAGGACACTGCTAATACTTACCATTTTCCTTGCACTTCTTACAGTTTTGACCTTCCATCTGGGACCACATTTCTTCTCTCCAAAGAACTTTCTTTTGAATTTCCTTTAGTACAGATCTGCTGGTGATGAATCCTCTCAGCTTTTATGTTTAAAAATTTGTTAGTTTTAACTTAATTCTTAAAGATTGTTTTTACTGAGTATAGAATTTTTTAATAGAATTGCTACTGAGTGTAGAATTCTAGGTTGGCAGATATATTCCTTCAGTCCATTGAAGATATCGTGTCATTGGGTTCTCAATTTTGTCATTCTGGCTACTATTGTCAGTTTTACTCCTTTGAAGACAATTCACCATTTTTCTGGACACTATTTTTTTAATAATATTTTATTGTGCTTTTGGTGAAAGTCTACATGACAAGTTGCATTCCTGTTTGACAATTTCCATGCAAATCGATCAATGATATCAGTTACATTTTTCATAATGTGTTAACATTTTCTTCAGTTGTGTTCCGGTTGTTCTATTTCCAGCACTCTAGTTTACCTGCCCCCTTAACTTCTCATCTTTGCTATGGATTAAGTGTTGACCTTTTAGACTCATACAGATGGTTAGCAGAGCACAAATCTTATGAGTAATAGCCTTTATTTTGCTTGTCACTCTGCTTTTCTGCTAAAAGGTGACCTTGGAGGATAGTTTGGGTTCATGGTTTAAAGACTATCTCAAGGCAATAGTCTCCTCCAGGCTTCCTGTGGTCTCAGATGGTCCAGTTAGTCTGGACTTCCTTAATAATATAAATTTTGCTTTGCATTTTTCTCCCATTGTAAGTGGGACTATCTGTTGTGATTCTGATCAGATCTGTCTGTGGTTGTAGTCAGGCACCATCTATTTCTTCTGATCTCAGGTTAGTTGAGATCATGCTCACGTAGGCTATCAGCCTTTTAGACTTTTTTCTTCTCTGAGATTTTAATTACCTTCTTACTCTTTCATTCCTGAGAGGGAGAACAATAGCTGTATTTTAGGTGGTTCCTTACAAGCTTCTAAGACCCCAGGCATTACACACTAGTTAGCAGAACGCAAACTTTGTGAACTATATTATTTCAATCGACTGAGTTATCCTATTAGAGTATGGTCCTAAGTTTTTAACCCTAGAAAACTAATTTGAAAAGGTGTTTTGTTATGTCTGAGGAGTATCTATAGTTGTGTCTTCAGTGAATATATGTGACTGCCCATGTATATTTGTATTTACACATAAACCTACTGCCACTGAGCCAATCCCAACTCAGAGTGACCCTATAGGACAGAACAGACATTTACACATGCATGTACATATTTCTTCTGTTCTCGCATATGTATACATTTGTACTCACCCATAGATGTATATGCATAGACCCATCCATATGTGATCCTAGACTCATTTTTGACCTTAGAGTTGTTGCCCTTTTACATTCTTTAGTACCAGCTTCCTTTCCTCCTAAGAGTTTCTCAGCATCATCAATTACTTTAATCATGCTGTGCTGGCTACACCCACATTTGGTGCCACTTTCACCGTCACCAGAACTAGCAAGCATCTACGATTTAGAGCATGCTTTCCCACTGCTCCCCTCCTCCCCCTGGTAACCACCAGTAAACACTAAACTTTTCATATATGTCTGTTCTTGTCTTCTTATAACAGAGAGATCACAGAATATTTGTCCTTATGTGCTTGACTTACTTCATTTAGCAGTATGCCACTCAGGTCCACACCTGTTATAATTTGGTTTGCAGATTTCTCAATTTTTTTTTTTTTATCATTGCATGTTCCATTGTACGTATGCATCACATTTTGTTTATCTGTTCATCCAATGATGGACACTTTGATTATTGACTTTTTTTTTTGCTAATGTGACTAAAACTGCAATAAACACAGGTGTGTGTACATCAGTTTGTATCACTATTTGTAGGTCTCTAGGGTATATACCTAGGAGTGAGATTGCTGAATCATAGTGTAGTTCTATCTCTAAATTTTCTGAGGAAGCATCATACTGTTTTCCATAATGGTTATGTCATTTCACAGTTTTGCCAGCAGTTGATAAGGTTTTCAATCTCCCCACATCTTCACCAACTTTTTTTTCTTTAATCAATCCATTTTAGCCAGGGTGAGATGGTATCTCATTGTGTTTTTTATTGTGGCTCTCTGATGGCTAATAATTTCAAGAATCTTTTCATGTGTTTCTTGGCTTCTTGGGTGTCCTCTTTGGTGAAGGTATTTTTCATGTCCTTTGTCCGTTCTACAGTGGGTTGTCTTTTTGTTGTTGAGTTGTTGAAGTCTTCTATAAATCACAAAGATTAGGCCTGTATTGGATGAGTCATTTTTGAAGACTTTTTTCCCCAGTCTGTAGGTTTTCTCTTTAGTTTTTTGATGAGTATAAATTTTTAATTCTTATGAAATCGTCCCATTTATCTTTTTTGTCTTCTTTTTATTTATGCATTTGTTGTTATGTGTGTTATCCTGTCTTTTAGAAAAGTTTTGCACTGGCTGGCAGGTTCTATAGTTTTCTTTCCACATTTTTGTGCAGTAATTTTATACTTTCAGATTTTATATGTAGGTCTTTGATCCATTTTGAGTTTCTGGTTACTTTTAAGATTTTATTTTCCTGTTTTTACACCTTTGTGTTCCAGCAGTTTTGTTCTGGTGTACCTAGGTATGGACATGCTTACATGTATGCATTTATCCTGCATGATTTTTTTGTGTTTCTTAAATATATGGCTGAAGCCTTTCATTTGTTTTGAAAAGCTTCTAGCCACTATTTGTTTAAATTTTATTTCTGCCATATTCTTTTGTTTGCTCTCATCTCCTAATGTATAGTTATACACACACACGATGTCTGACAATTATGTCTGTGGATTTAATTGCTCTAAATGCTACCTATCTCATTGCTGAATATCACAATGGTCACCTTCAAAGCATTCCCCTTGGGAAGCTATGCAGTGATAATAAAGCCTAGTGCACCCTTCAAAGCAATTTGGGAACTCTTTTTGAAATGGCCATCATGCACAGTGACACAGTAGCAAGTTCACAAACTTGACTGTACAACTGTCTATGGGACTTTTTAGCCAGTGAACAAATAACTGTACTGGAACAACTTCCCTGTTCACCTGGTCCGGCCCCCAGTGAATTTTTTCTTTACCTTAGTGAAGATAAAGGAAATACTGAAAGGAAGACTGAAGGGTGGACTAGGCGCTGGCCTCAGTGCTGTAGCTTCCCAAGGGGACTACTTCAAAGGCGACTATAGTGATGCTCAGCAATGCGATATGTGCCAATTTTTTGTCAGATGAATTTGTGAACTTAATTGGCAGTTGTTGTGTGCGTGTGTGTGTGTGTACTTATATATATGTATATACACACACACACATTCCTGTTATGTATTCTGTGTATCTTACTCGTTCTTCTGTATTTCCCATTTTTCTGTCTGTTTGTACTTCTTACTGAATATTTAACTTTTTTCCAGTTCTTGTCTCTTCAACTGTGTCTAATCTTTAGTCTATTTATTAAATTTCTTATTTCAACAATCAAATGCGTTTTGTTCCACATTTCTTCACTTGAGCCAGCTTCTTGCTATAGTCTAATCTTTATAATTGCTTCCATTATTCCTTTATATATTCCACACATGTTATTTAGTAACTGACAATTCCAACAACTTCAGTACTTGGTGTTTTAAGTCTACTGTCTCTTATTTATGTTGATGATCTTTGTTTGTGAGGTCATGCTTTATTTTGAACTGTATCAGAAACTTTTTTCCTGATAACCAAGGATGCTTCCCTTGAGAGTTTTTCATCAACCTGGGGGTTTGAGGCTCAGAGTCCCCCCTTTTAATGTTCTAAGGACTATTATTTCTCAAATGTGTTGCTTCAGTGTTCTGACCACTGGGAAATTTTCTTCTGGCTCCTCCATTCTGAGACTTCTCAGTGTTCCCAGCTCTCAGTGTTCCCCAGAGGTCCTTTGGCATGCTGCTGCTGACTCCAAGATCTCACTGATTTTCTGAGCATTTTTTAATATGCTGGCTTTTTTAGGCTGCAGGGAAAGGTAAAAGTACTTATAATTTGTGGGATAGAATGCATCATAGAATAATTTTATTTGGAGCCTAATTATTGCAGTGCCTCCTAGTTGTTTACCAATCCAAAAGTAGATCAATCCATTGAGAAAGATTAAGAAGAAAGTACATTCCTTCCCTGTCAGAGTTATTAAAAGATTTCACTTGCTGCCTTGCTTTCCATGATCCCATCCTTCTAGTCCTCTGTTACTAGCTATAAGCTGGCTTTTGCCCTCTGTTGAAATTACTGTCCTAAATAGCATTTTTAGGGATTGAATTGTGTCCTCAAAATATGTGTCCTAATCCCTGTATCTTTTAGATGTAATCCTGCTTGGAAATAGGATTTTCTCTTTATGTTAATGACCATATCAGAGGTGTAAGGCATGTCCATGCTTAAAGCACTAGGCTGCTAACTAAAACATCAACGATTTGAGCCCACTGTCATTCCATGAGAGAAAGATGCGGCAGTTTGCTTCCACAAGGATTTATAACCTTAGAATCCCAGTAGGGCAGTTCTGCTCTCTCCTACAGGGTTGCTGTCATGGATTGAATTGTGTCCCCCCAAAAATGTGTGTAAGGGTTTGGTTAGGCCATGATTCCTGATTTTGTGTGATATTCCCACCTGTCGTCAACCCCATCTCTATGATGTCAATGAGGGAAGATGGGCAGTGGTTGTGTTCAAGAGGCAAGACTCAATCCAAGAAAGTGTATTGTGCCTTGAGTCAATCTCTTGTGTTACAAAGGAAAGGGAATTAGGCAGAGGTTCGGGCAATCCCATACCATCAGGAAAAGAGGCAGTACTGGAAAGTGAGTACATCATTTGTATCCTGGATACCTGTGCCTCAGAAGCTCGCAGTCCAGGGGAAGATTTAAGACAAAACCAGAGCCAACAGTGAAGCCCCTTTTCACCTATAGTTGATACCGTGAATTTAGACTTTTACTCTCTTTTCAGTAAGAAAATAAACTTTTCTTTGTTAAAGCTATTTGCTGTGATATTTCTGTTACAGAAGCACTAGGTGACTAACGACAATTGCAGTGAGTTGGCACTGACTCAATGACTGTGGCAGTGGGGTGGGGGGAGGGGTTCCTAAACTTAATCACTTCTAAGTTACAAGCAGTGTGTTGACTCAGAGCACACACTGAGGAAGACAGATGCCATATGAAGATAGCCCAGAAACTGAGGGACTGCAGAATCTTCAAGAATCAAGGATCTTTCCCCAGAGCCATCAGACAGAAAGTCTCTCCCTATAGCCAATGCCCTGAATTTGGATTTATAATCTACACATTGGGCAGGTTTCAGCAGAGTTTCCAAATGAAAAGAGATTAGGAAGAAGGACCTGGCAGTCTAATTCTGAAAAAAATTGGCCATTGGAAACTTTATGAGTAGCAGTGGAACACTGATACAGTGCCAGACGATGAGACTCTCAGGTTGGAAGACACTCAGAATACAACTGGGGAGGGCTGGCTCCCGAAAGCGGAGTTGACTTTAATAATGTGGGTGGAGTCAAGCTTTAAGGATCTTCATTTGCTGTGGCACAATTTAAAACAAGAAAAAGCCATCTGCAAACCTCCATTAATACCCCAAATGTGCAGTGTGTGAAGTATGACTCTAGGAAAACTGGGAGTCATGAAGAATGAAATGGAACACATAAAGATCAACATCCTTCGCACTAATGAGCTGAAATAGAGTGGTATTGGCCATTTTGAATCAATTGCACGATCTACTGTGTCAGGAATAACTAACTGAAGAGGAATGGTGTTATAGTCACTGTTAAAAGAACACTGCAAGATCTATCCTGAAGTACAATACCATCAATAATAGGAAAGTATCCATATGCCTGCAAAAATCAGCTAACATGACTAGTATTGACAGTTCTATACAACCACTAAAAGGAAAAGAAACTGAAAATATTTATGAACTACTGCAGTCTGAAATTGATCAAAGATGCAATCAAGCTGCACTGATAGTTACTGGTGACTCGAATTGAAAAGTTGGAGCAAAGAAGGGTCAATAATTGGAGAACAGAGCCTTGGTGGCAGAAATGATGCTAGAAATTACATGATATAATTTTGCAATAACAACAACTTTTTCATTGCAAATGCCTTTTTCCAGCAACATATGTACCTCTCTAGATGGAATACACATAAATCAAATTGACTACATCTGTGGAAAGACACAATGGAGAAGTTCAATAGCACAGTCAGAACAAGGTCAGGGGCTGCCTGTAAAACAGGCCATCAATTTCTCCTATGAATGTTCAAGTTGAAGATGAAGAAAATTAGAGTAAGTTCATGACAGCCAGAATATGAAAATGAGCACATTATACCAGATTTTAGAGACCATCTTAAGAATACATTTGGCATCTAGAACACTGATGACTGAAGACTGGACAAGTTGTGGAATGACATCATATATGAAGAAAGCAAAAGGTCATTAAAAAGGCAGGAAAAGAAAGAAAGAAAAGACCAAAATGGATGTCAGAGGAGACTCTAAAACTTGCTCTTGATCATAGAATAGCTAAAGCAAACAGAAAAATGATGAGGTAAGAGAGTTGAGCAGAAGATTTCAAAGGGTAGCTCAAGAAGACAGAGTATGATGACATTTACAAAGACATGGAGACAGAAAATTGAAAGGAAAAAACGTAATTAGTATTTTTCAAGCCGAAAGAACCAAAGAAAAAATTCAAGCCCCCAATTGCAATATTTAAGAATTCTATGGGCAAAATACTGAACGATGCAAAAAGCATGAAAAGAAGATGGAAAGAATACACAATGATCAACCATTCCAGGAGTTAACACAGGATCACGGACTGATGGTCGTGAAGGGAGAAATCCAAGCTGCACTGAAGGCACTGGCGAAAAACAGGGCTTCACAAATTGATGGAATACCAATTGAGATATTTCAGCAAATGGATGCAGCACTGGAGGTGCTCACTAGTCTATGCTAAGAAATTTGAAAGACAACAACTGGCCAATCTACTGGAACTACCAAGAAAAAAAAAAAAACCCAGTGCTATGAAGTCAAAGCCAACTCATAGGGACCCCACAAGGTGGAGTAGAACTGCCCCATAGAGTTTCCAAAGAGCACCTGGCGGATTTGAACCGCTGACCTTCTTGTTAGCAGCGATAGCACTTACCCACTACACTACTAGGGTTTCCAACTGGAAGAGATGCAAATTTTGCTCATTCCAAAGAAAGGTAATCCAAGGGAATAAGAAAGTTAATGAACAATATCATTAATATCACATTTAAGTAAAATTTTGCTATCATTCAGAACAATTGCAGCAACACATGGACAAGGAACTACCAGAAGTTCAAGCCAGATTCAGTAAAGGATATGGAACTAGGGATATCACTGCTGATGTCAAATGGATCTTGGCTGCAAGCAGAGGATACCACAAAGATGTTTACCCATGTTTCTTGACTATGCAAAGGCATTCAACTGTGTGGGTCATAATAAATTATGGATAACATTGTGAAGAATGGGAATTCCGGAGTACTTAATTGCGCTCATGAGGAACCTGTGCATAATTCAAGAGGCAGTCATTCAAACAGAACAAGAGGATATCCTAGTTTAAAGACAAGAAAGGTGTAAGTCAGGGTTGTATCCTATTCAGTCTGTATGCTGAGCAGATAATCCAAAAAGCTGGACTATATGAAGAAGAATGTAGCATCAAGACTGGAGGAAGACTCATTAACAACCTACAGTATGCAGATGACACAATTTTGCTTGCTGAAAGTGAAGAGGATTTGAAGCATTTACTGATGAAGATCAAAGACCACAGCCTTCAGTATAAATTGAACCTCAATATATAGAAAACAAAAATCTTCACAACTCAACCAATGAGTGACATCATGATAAAAGATAAATGGAATACGAGATTTCATTTTACTTAGATCCACAATTAAGACCCATGGAAGCAGCAGCCGAGAAATCGGTCAATGTATTGCATTTGGCATATCTGCTGTATAAGACTTCTTTAAAGTGTTGAAAAACAAAGATGTCACTTTGAGGACTAAGGTGCTTCTTACCCAAGCCATGGTGTTTTTGATCACCTCATATGCATGCAGAAGCTGACCAATGAATAAAGAAGTCTGAAGTAGAATTTGCGCCTTTGAATTATGATGTTGGTAAAGAATATTGAATATACCATGGATGGCCAGAAAAACAAACAAATCTGTCTTAAAGGAAGTACTGCCTGAATACTCCTTAGAGGCAAGGATGGCAAGACTTTGTTTTACCTGCTTTTGGCATGTTATCAGAAGGGATCAGTCTTTGGAGATGAACATCATGCTTGGTAAAGCAGACGGTCAGCAGAAAAAGAAGACCCTTAATAAAATGTCTTGACACAGTGTCTGTGACAATGGGCTCAAGCGTAACAATGCTGGTGAGAATGGCGCAGAATTGGGCAGTGTTTCATTCTACGGTGCCTAGCAACAACAACAAACCATGAGAATATAAAACTCTGTTCTTTAAAGCTCTTTAATTGTAATATTTGTGTTACAGCAGCACAACAAACCTAAGACAATCATCAACGACCTTATTGCCAAATTGAATGATTTCTATTCATCTTTCTCATTACTTATCCCTTGTACAACATTGATACAGTTGATTCCTCCATCCTGTTCAGTAGCATCCTTTCTATCATTGCCATTAACCCATTGCAGTCAAATTGATTCTGACTCATAGTGACCCTATAGGACATGATAGAACTGCCCCATAAGGTTTCCAAGGAGCAGCTGCTGGATTCAAACTGCTGACCTTCTGGTTAGCAGCTGAGCTCTTAACCACTGTGCCACTGGGCCCCAATCATTGTCATTACTGACCACTTCTCATTTTCAGATTTTGAATCAGCCATGCTCTTAGCAGGAAATAGACGGCACATTTACAGTCTTTAATTATAGACTATTTAATGAAAGCATCACCTGTAAAGTTCTAGAGTTTTACTGAATCCAGCAGATGGTGAGTGGGAGAAACTGACCACAGCAGGAAACTATTACTATCCTTAGGCCTGAAGAGCAGGGGAGGAAACAAGTTTTCTGAAACCTGACAAGAGCGGAGTTATAGAAGAGACTGAGTTGTGGACAGAGGGACACAAAGTCTGCCAAAATTGGGGTAAATTATCAAGATGGAAGGACAACACATTACAACCACTCTCTCCTCTTGTTCTCTGATCTCCTTCTGTTGCTTCCTGTCTCAGTTATTTAGTGTTGCTATAAAAGAAATTTCATAAATGCATGGCTTTTGGAATCAGAAATTTATTCTCTCATATTTTAGAAAGCTAGGAGTTCAAATTCAGGGCACCAGCTCTAGGAGAAGGCTTTCTGTCTGGGTCACTCCAATGGGAAAGTCCTTGCCCATCAATCATCCTATGGTCTAGATTCTTCTCAGCACAGAGACTATGGATCCAAAGGGCATATTCTGCTCCTGGTACTTCTTGCTTGGTAATAATAAGGTCCCTCTCTTCTCTGATAACTTCTCTCTTTCATATCTCGAGACATTACCTTAAAACGCAGCCTAATCCTATAGACTGAGTCCTGCCTCATTAACATAACTGCTTCCAACGCTGCCTCACTAACATCATGCCATGCTATGTATGCCACCATGCCACTGCCATTGAGTCAATTCTGACTCATAGAGTCAGAGTAGAACTGCTGGTTAGAATTTACTCCACATAGGATAATCATATCAGATCACCAAATGGTGGGCAGCCACAACACTGGAAATCATGGCCTATCCAACTTGACACACATATTGGAGGGTCACAGTTCAATCCATAACACTGCCCATTGGCTAAATCCAAATTAACTTCAAAGGAGCTTAAGTGACGCTGTTTCTGGAGGTCAGGGACCCAGGGTAGAGGAGAGGCAGAGACAGGGAGAGAATGAACAAGTAAAGGGCAGCAAATGGAAAATAATCTTCACAGTCTTCTTTCTTGGGAGTGCTTTCTCTGCCATTCTCTTAAAAGGAGCCCTTAGAAAAAGTTGGGTCACAGAGTTTTGCTTGTAGTCTATATTTCTTTTCTCCCATTTCCATACTTCCACTATCATCCATATACTGGCAGCAACTACTTCAATAACTTTTAACCTGGTGTTGTCCTGACAGCCAGTCTCATACTCTCGAGTCTATTGAACATCTTCCTATAATATACCTCTCCCATTTAAAGTCAATTTGTCAGAAACACTTTTCTAAAATTACCTCTTTTCTATATTCCCTAAGGAAACCCTGCTGACTTAGTGGTTAAGTGCTATATTTGCTAACCGAAAGGTTGGCAGTTCAAATCCCCAAGGCACTCCTTGGAAACTCTGTGGAGGAGTTCTATTCTGTCCTATAGGCTTGCTGTGAGATGGAATCTACTTTATTTTTTGGGGTGTATTTTTGTAATCCAGTTACCCAGCTTAGAGAAATATGATTGTATCTTATTCTTTCCTTTTCTTCACTCAACACAATTCATTTGCTTGCAGAATGGCTCTTGAATTTGGCCCCAGCTTTTCACAATACCGCTGTCTCATTTACAGAACCTCATCATCTATTAACTAGACGAGTTCAGTAAGTTTTGTAGCTTCTAAAGCAAATAGTGGCATTTTGGTGGCTGTTTCATATCTGAAGAAACTCCTTATATTTAAGAAATCCACCACTGTAAAATATCGGTGGGAGGCAGGTCTCTGTCTCCCACTACGGAATCCCAAAAAGAAATATTTACTTTCCCGCCAACCAGAGAATTGAATGAAGTTCAGTCAATGCTCCCACCAAAGACTTTTGTTCTGGAATGAGTAACACAAAATGAGTCCAACTTGTAACTCATCCCAATGGCAGGGGCATTGTCTGATGTTTAGTGGTAGTGGTATCCCAACTAGGTCATGATCTGGTGACTCCATTTCTGGTATGTCTTCTGAGCTGGTTACTTCAACCAAACCACTGAATCCGTGGATACCTTGCAGTTTATTGTGGCCAGTGTTAATGGCTATTGTTTGTACCACTCCTCTTGATTGCTTTATTTTCTCAACAACGCCATCATCCCAGATCATGCCATTTTCCACAATATCCTCTCTGCCACCATGTGGTTTATTTATCTAAGACAGGAATATCTTTTTATCAATTAGAAGAAACCACTAATTGTTTCTCATATGTGTTCTCCATCTTTTTCTTTTATAGATCTTCAAATGCTTTGGTGGTACATGGCTGCCCAGAATAATGACTGTATTTCAAGCATTGCTGGCTGCCCCGTAGGAATATGGGCTAAGTTCTGGCCAATGAGACATAAGCTGATAGCAACTTTTTTCAAGATGTATCCTTTCCTACATGTGCGTGTACACACATACACATACACACAGAGTCATAGCTTACCTCAAATGTTACCTCTCTTGTGCAGCCTTCGTTGATTGCCTGAAGGGAGACATGTCCTTGATCCTGTGGTTTCATATGCTTTTTGCCCCCAGTTGTGAATACAAGCTTTTCTTGTTCTAGAACACTGAAATGTACATGGGTCTGTCTCTCCTGTTTGACTCTGAGCAATCCTGTAACTTATTGATCTGTATAAAATCAGTACGCAGGATAATATTTGGCACAAATGAGGAGCTAAAAAATGAGGAAGGCAGGAAAGGTAAAGTTTATAAAATTGTGGTTTGTCTTTTTTCGTCAAAGAACTACACTTTTATCTAGTTAAGCCTTTGCTAAAGGAAATCAAGCACCACATAAGCTTACTTGTCCAAGGTAATTTGACTTCCTTTGAGCTCAGCTTCATTGTACCAGGGGAATGCTAAGGTTCCCTCCAGCTAAACTCCTGTGAATCTGTAAGATAACACGACAAAGAGTAGACATATGGCCGAAGTTATTAACTTACACATCAAGCTAAGTTTCTTGAACAAAATTATGCCGAAAGCTTCTGGTGCTGGCTTCACTCCTCGTTGATGATAGACACTAAGTCCCACTGAGGAATGAAATGATATAAGGAGAACACAGATCTGTAAACTTTAAATTCTACGACTCCCCGGAATAAAAAGGAAACCCTGGTGGGGTAGCTGCTAACCAGCTGCAGTTGGAATCCACCAGGCACCTCTTTGAAACTCTGTTGGGCAGTTCTCTGTTCTGTAGGGTCGCTATGAGTCAGAATCCACTTGACGGCAATGGATTATAGAAGAAAATAATCAATATCATCCTGATCACAGCAATGCCAGTTGTAAAGAAGGAATGCTTTAGAAGAGCTGTGGAATTACATGCCAAAAGAATTAAAAGGATTTCTTCTGTTGCAAAAGCCAAGCCACAGGAAAGTTCAGATGAAAAGAGTCTAAGTCCCAGACAAAACTGATAGGTTAAATTTGAGTAGATTAAAATATTGGATGCTCTGATCCTGCAGAATTTGTCAGTGATAATTTTCCAAGGACTGTGGCTTCAGATTATAAATCGTTGTGAAAGTCTTTAAGACATAAGTATTATTAAGTGCATACTCAGGTGATAGGGTCTAGGACTGATGGGCTCAGCGCTTCAAGAAGGAGGTCTTTGGATTTGACTGGGAATTTTGAAAATGAGAAATAAGAGAAGAAAGACTGAGAAAAATAAAAATGTCTTCATATGTTTAGATGATGGGGTAGGATGCTCTAGAATTTCTGAATAGGTGGGACTTGGAAGTAGGGATCTGGTTGGGGAGAATGGCTAGGAAGTTTATCTGGAAATCAAACAAACATACCAATTTACTCATATTTTATGAGGCACATAAACCACCACAGATGCTTTTATTCGCATTTTACCGAAGAATGAGGAAATGTCACTTGTCCTTCCTCATAAGCTCCACCTTCCCTGTCTTCCCTCAATAGCACTATTGCTTTGCTGATATAAGAAGGATAAAAAGTGGAGGAAATGGCAGAAGAAAAGACCAACTTGTTTTACTGGGGAAACCAAAGACAAATTTTGTATTTAACAAGTAAGTTTAGAATTAAGACATTTCAAAGCACTGGAAATTTTTCTCTCTTCTTAAAGGGCAATTTAATGGTGTGGGGAGGAGGGAAGGATTTGCATCCTGTCCTAAGACTCAACAGAGTAGAAATCTCTCAGACAAAGAAGCAACAAAGTTTTGGGGAGATGAATACTTTACCTGGAAAGGACTTAATGACTTTCTTTTAACAAAACACAGAACAGAACCATCTCAATGTAGCATCCTGGCTCATAATGACAAATCTTATGCCGATACATATAAAACAACACCGGGCCTCAACAATATAGGGCTAGGTGCCAACTATTGCCGTATGAATCAAGTCAATACCTGAATGAATACATCATTAAAAGAATTATGTTTACTAAACAATGTGCTCCCAAGATACATGTTGAATATGAAGTATTAGATAAATACAGGGTGTTACAGACTTACAGGAGTAGATAAACAGAGCGTTACAGGCTCATTACACTGGGGTGGTGGAGATGGTTAATGTGCTCTGCTGCTAACTGAAAGGTTGGAAGTTCAAGTCCACCCAGACATGCTGTGAAGGAATGTCCTAGCAATCTGCTTCTGAACAATTAGCCACTGAGAACCTGACACACATAGGGTCACTGTGAGTTGTAGTCAACTCAACAGCAGC
This sequence comes from Heterohyrax brucei, assembly GCA_028571685.1. Classification (NCBI taxonomy): domain Eukaryota; kingdom Metazoa; phylum Chordata; class Mammalia; order Hyracoidea; family Procaviidae; genus Heterohyrax; species Heterohyrax brucei. Next base: position 43,794,513 of record CM053162.1, on the reverse strand, counting down.
TGTTCTTTTACTTTAATAAGAAGATTGCATGTCAGCAATTTGTCCCAAAGTTTTTATGCCAACCTCAGTGCCATTGAGTTGGATCCGTAGCCAAAAAAAAAAAAAAAAAAATTGAATTTTTGATGGAAAATTTTTGAGAGAATGCTGCTATTTTTTTTTTAACACAGAAAGGGGTGCTCTTTGAGGGGTAAGGAACTCTGTCCTTTCTTCAATGAGCTTCGGTGAGCTCTCAGCAAGCAGGTACCACCAGAAAGTTCAGAATTTTATGCTACAGTGATTTTTGTGCACAAAGTCATTTGAGTAATATTAGAAGCAGGATCCCAGGGAAGTACAAAAAGTTAACTGTGCTCGACTGCTAATAGAAAAGTTAGAGGTTCTAGTTCATCCAGAGGCACCTTGGAAGAAAGGCTTGGCAATCTATTTCCCAAAAATAACCCACTGACAATCCTGTGGGTGTCCTGGTGGCACGATGGTTAAGAGCCTGGCTGGTAATCAAGAGACTGGCCATTGGGATCCACCAATTGCTCCTTGGAAACCCCATGGGGCAGTTCTACTCCATCCTCTATAAGTTAGAATTGACTTGATGATAACCATTTGTGTTTGGTTTTTTTTTTTTTTTTTTTTTGGTTTTGAAAACTGTGTGGAGCATGGCTCTACTCTGACACATGTGGTATTGTCATGAGTTAGAATTGATTCCATGGCAACTAACACCACCACCACCGTCTGTAAATGTTGTTGAATCACCTGAACTGTGGGTTAGTAGGAAAAGAGTTTAAGCACCCATTATGGGAGTTTAACTTTTCACATTCTTAACTCTGACTTGCTAGGTCTCATGCAGAGTCTTGCTGCTAGGATGGCTACAGACACACTTGGGTTCAAGAGGTTGGGAAAGGTGTCTTACCTCTGCTATTGAAGCTGGAATGTTCAAATTTAGTAAAAGAATAATTGTGAAAATCAAAAAGCGGAGCTAAGAAAATATGATTACTTGGAGAACATAAACCTGTTGCCATCAAGTTGATTCTGACTCATAGTAACCCTGTAGGATGGAGTAGAACTACCCTTCAGAATTTCCTAGGAGCACCAGGTGGATTTGAACTGCTGACTTTTTGGTTAGTAGCCATAGCTCTTAATCACTGTATCATCAGGATTTCCATTTGCAGGATATAATGGAAGTGTATCAGTTCTGAAATCATGGGAACCTGGCTATTGGTGACAAGTTATTTAAATCTCACCAACAAAGAATAAGGTCATTCTCCAAACACTAATTTGTAGGACTTTTCCTCTTAGTAGGTACCCCAGGTGGTGCGATAGTTAAGAGGGCTCAGTTGTTAACTGAAAGGTGGGCAATTAAAATCCATCAGACCTGCTTCTCCAGAGGAAGGTGTGGCATCTGCTTCTGTAAAGACTGACAGTCTCGGAAACCCTACGGGGTAGTTTTACTCTTTCCAACAGGGAGCGTTGAAATGGTCTCAGCTGCAATGGGTTTCACGTTTTCACTCCACATTCAATGTTTCTTTGAACACACATTGTGTGCTAGTCTGTAAGTAGAATACGGAAATTTTTGTTATTAGCTTATCTTCAAAGGAGAAAAAGAAAAAGAAAACATCGTTGCCATAGAGTTGATCTCAACTTAGAGTGACCCTTTGGACGGAGTAGCACTGCCCCATAGAATTCATCAACTTGCAGCTGGTGGATTTGAACTACTGACCTTTGATGGTTAACAGCCTTAGCGCTTCACCACTGTGCCACCAGGAGAATCCAATGTTAATTAAATTGCTAACAGCTTAAGTGAGTGAAAGGAGATTTAAGGGGTCAGGGCATTATTAGAAAAGCAGAAGTCGATGTAATCAGCATAGAAGTGGCTAAATTACGACACCAAGGTAAGAGGGGGTGTAATGTACTAATAGTAATGTTAATAATAATATGTTGCACATATAGAGCGCCTTTGGTCTGTGCACCTCAAAGTACTTTGCAAACGTTAATTATGCATCGCACTAGGAGGCAGACAGGGTGGGCCTGTAGGGTTTGGACACTACTACCTAATCCAGCACCAAACTTTGGACTCAAGACTCTAGATGCACCAGTCAGTCCTCTCAGGTGTTTCGACAGCTCTATGCGGTTGAACCCGCCCGCTGGCGTTAGCAATGGTGGGATCGAAGTTGTGATTAAGTCTCCAGAAATAAGGGTCCAACACGCCCAACTGGTGATGAAGCCACTCCTGCAGTCAAGACGAAACTGGGCCGTTTGGTTTTCCCTCCTGAACTCACTTCCGGGATGCCTCCCCAGCTGGCATCGAGGATGCAAACAATTGTTTCGAATTTGGGTGAAGGTGTGGGCGTGAAGAGGCGCGGTGGCGGAGCCCGTGTCTGCCGGGACCTCGCTGACCGGAGGCGCCCGGGCCAGACTTGCTGTCCTCGGCCAGGAGCGCACGCCCGGGTAGACAGCAGCTTCCGCGCAGCAAGCCCGCCCGCCCGCCAGCGGCCACACACTCTCGCCGCCGGCCACCCTCCCTCCCTCCTCCGCACAAACGCAGAGAGCCCCTCTCCCGGCGCCAGGCGGGGGCGGAGCAGAACTGGCGGGAGGAGGCAAGGAGGGAGGGAGGGAGCCAAAGGCGCGAAAACTGCGCGCAGGCGCGCCGCGCTCCCCGAGGCGGAGCGCGCGGGGGTGAAACTGACACTTTGGGCCAGTCTCTATGGGGCCGCTCGTGGCCGCACGTCACCGCGCTGCCGGCACGTCACGCCGGCTCGACGCTCCCGGTACAAAGTGTAAGTTTCAATTTTTTTCCCGGTGCAGCCGCTCCGGGGGCCACGGAGGAGCGGGAGCGGAGTGGAGGCACAGGGCTGTTAAGCCAGCGTGGCCGGGACTTTCCACCCCCGCCATCCTCTCGTGAGTGCGGGGCTGGGACGGCGGGGCCCTGAGCCTCGGCGACCAGCATCTCCGCCCCCAGCCCCGCGCGCGGGCGCGGACCGGGTGAGCCAGGTGCGGGCGCCGGCCAACCTCGCGCTGCAGGCAGCCGGCGGGTGCGCGCCGACCGAAGGTGTCCGGGGCTGCAGGAGTGGGAGAGGATGCCCTGGGGCGGGAACCCCTGGAGGATGGAGATGGGGGAGGGCGCAGAGCCGCCGCGGGAGGATGGAGCTGGGGGATGGGGCCCAGGGCAGGGCGAGCAGCTGGTCCTAGAGGGAGGGGGCACCGGGCGGTGCGCGGGCGCCTGGCCCGAGAGGAGGCACTGGGGCGGGCCGGGGTCAGGGCTGGCCGCAGGGCGCGGGGGGCGGGCCAACTGAGGCGAGGGGCCAGCCCCGGGCGGACTGGTCCCCGGCGGGCCGGCCCCTCGGCTCTGCCCCCGCCTCGCCTGCGTGTGGGCGCCGCGCGCACTGCTCGGTGTCTCCTTGGGGCTCTTTCCTGGTGTGCTCTGTGTGCGCTGCACATGTGCAGTCGGTAAACCTTCCCCCACCCCGCACCCCCCACGCTGCCGCGCCTCATTGTAGCCGCTGCAGTTGGTGGGCTGTGGGGCTCGCTGCTGCCGTTCGGTGGGTGGGGGGTGGGCGGCTGGGGGAGGAAGCCGCTCTCCAGGTGACTTGACCTCGGCTGTGTGATGTGGGATGGGGGGTTGGTGCGGGTGGGAAGAAGGACGCGATTGGGCGGGAGAGGGCCCGACCGAGGAGGGCAGGCGGTGGAGCTCTTGCGGGACTCTGCTTGCTGCTTGGGCGGCCGAGGCAGGGGCTCGGGACGGGTGCATGGAGGGGCGGGGGCGGGGGTCCCCGAATGGGGGCAGGCGCAGCGGCAGGGCCGGAGCTAGGCCCTCCAGGCCCTGGATAAGCATCGTCGCGCGCCCCTCGGCCACCCGCGGGCGCAGGGCAACGAGGAGGGGGTCGGCGGGTGCCTGTTGCCAAGCGGTGCACCCGGCTCCGGCAGTGGCGGGCGGCAGGGCTGCACAGCTGCCGCCGGCTCCGTCCCGGGCCCGAGCGTGCCGCCCGCGCTCTTGGCCCCGGCGGCCGAATCCGCTCCGGCCTGTAGCGAGAGCCTTCGGGAGAGGACGGGGAGGGGCTGACCCTTCCACCGACCTGGTCCTTTAGGGAGCTCCGGGCCGAGGACTGCCGGTTCCGGTGGCGGGCGGGGGGAAGGGAGATTCTTCTCAGTGGAGGTGGCTCCTGAGGCCTAGTGTCAGGTCAGAGACAGCCCAGACCCACACGGGCAGGGGGCGTGGGGATTGGGCTGCGGGGCTGAGAGCAGTTCCCTGAACCCTGGAACTGCTTGAGGTGACTCTGGAAGCCCACCTGTCAGAGTTACCAGTCTACCCTCTGGCTTGGGTCAGGGAGCTGGAGGCTTGACCAGGGTGGGGGAAGTCCCTCCAAGAGTTCTTTTGGGATGGCTTTTCCTACCCACCTGTGTGTCTGTGGTGGGCCAGAAAGAAGAGTTATACTCCTGTTAGATGGATGTGTGGGATTGTGTCTGTAGTGTGTGCCTAGCTAGGTAAATGTGTGGTGTAGTTACCCTGCAGAGATGTATATTAGCTGCAGGTGCTCATTAAATAGTTAGGCCATTGATTATGCTTTAGAAATGTGAAGGGTAGCAAAGCCATATATGTAAAGGTATTTATTCCTTCTTTATGAGTGATTTGGGAAGAAAGTTGGGGTGTTGTGGCAGTGATTTTTAGGTCAGGGAATTCCAAAATCCTGGTAGTTTATGAGCTTATTTGCCAATTAAAAATACATTTTCACTTGTCGAAATGACTTTTAAAATTGTAAGTATCGGAGTTGTTTTTGGCATTTGCAGTTTCAGGATCGAGTACGTGTTCATTTGGGAAGGAAGGTTCTTGTTACCTGGAAGTACATTTGAGGTGGTGATGGGGAACATGTTTCTGTAAGATGTGATATAGTAACTTTTTTCATCCTTATGCATATCTTCTTTTTTCCTTCTTGCCAGAGAAATCACTGTTTCTTCTCTGGAGGGTGAACATTTAGAGACTTGATTTCACGGATCTGGTAACATGGCAAAAGATGTGAGTATATTTGCTTCGTAGTGCAAACATTTCTTTAGTTTTCAATAGTAAGAAATCATGAAGCACCAAATTCTGTGCAGTTTTCTCACTTGCGTAAGAATGCCAACACATGAACTATAGTAGTGTTTATTTTTCTTAAACTTCTCAAGCACGTGAAACGGGATGAAAGTGAAAAAGATCAAAGAATCTAATAGCCTTCATGGAGATGAGTGACTTGCTTCTTTATGTTGTGTTTTTTGTAACCTTGAATGCCTCATGATAATGCGTGATGTTTAAATTATACCAATTTTCCTTTTTCTTAATCTTTCAGACGTTTAAAATGTCTAGTTTTGAGTATCTTTGTGAAAGGCCCCTTCCGTAATTCCAGAAGCTGGTGAATGCACAGCGCCTAGCATATGGTGGGATCAGCCTTTACTGGTGAGGGCCTTCCACAGAGGAGGTCTGGAGTGTCACTTTGCCTTAGTTGTCTAATGCTGCTGTCACAAATAACCACAGGCATACAGCTTTAATGGACAGAAATTAATTTTTCTCACCGTTGAGGAGGCTAGAAATCCGAATTCAGAGTGCTGTCTCTCGGGAAAGGCTTTCTCTGATGCTCTCTGTTAGCTCTGGAGGAATGTCCTTATGTCTTCAGCTTCTGCTTCCTTGGAGATTTCCATGTGTTTCGGCATCTCACTTCCTCCATCTCTGCTTTTATTGCTTGCTTATTTAAGTCTCCAAGGATCACCCATGGGATTTGAACTGCCAACCTTTGGGTTAACAGCCCTAGTACTTAGGCAGTGTGCCACACCAGGGTTTCCAACCGTGGGCATAGAGGTTAGGAATTACAACATATATTTTGGGGGAACACAGTTCAGCCAATAACACTTACAAATACAGAATGACCCTGAACTTAGTTGTAAGCAGGATGGGCCAGTACCTGGTTCGTGTGTGTAGCATGTGGGAAGTAAAACTTAGATAAAAATGTTAAGCACTTGCTTTGGCCACTTTTTTCCTCTGATAAAATGAGCTTTGGTGATGAATAAAATGTGCTGAAAAATGTTGAATAGCTTCTTTTGTATTTGTTGTAAAACTGTAGAATATCGTTTTGAACAAATTTCTTTAACTTGTTTTGAGAAGCAAGCCTTTAGGCCCCCAACAGATAGATGTTTTATTCGTCATTTTTTTGTCTTTTACCATGCTTTGTGATACCAGTTAAATTTACTTAAACACCAGCTACACACACACACACATCCACACATCCATTACTGTTTATTAGAAGGCATTTCTGTGTATACATTAGTCAGAAGAGGCTGTTTATTACATAGTTGGGAATGCAGCTCAGATGTAATGCGTCTGCCTGAAGCACAATTATGTATATGTAGTAAAAATTTATTCATATTCGTATCCCTTGAGCTAAATAATGGGTTTTAAGCCTTTCCATAAAAGAAATCCTGGTGGTGCACTGGTTAAGTGGTGTGCAGACCAAAAGGTCAGTGGTTCAAATGGGGGAAAAATGTGGCAGTCTTCTTGTGTAATGATAATACCTTGGAAGTCCTATGGGGCAATTCTCTCCTTCAGAGTTGCTGTGAGTTGGAGTTGACTCCAGGCAGCAGGTTCTTTCAGTGTGTTTCCATTAGATTAAAGGCTGTTAAGAATCTCAAAGTGTCATAAATGCTTGTGGTATGCCCCAAAGTCCCACTATTACGTGTTTACTCATGGAGCTCTGATGACACGGTGGTTAAGAGCCATGGCTACAAACCAATCCAAAAGGTCATCAGTGTGAATCCACCAGCTGCTCCTTGGAAACCCTGTGGGGCAGTTATACTCCGTCCTGTAGGGTTGCTATGAGTCGAAATGTACTCAACAGCAACAGGTTTGGTTTTATGTTTTGATATATTATACAGGATATCTGTCATCAAGTGCTTCTAGTTTAACTTAGTAGAAAAGTTTTGTGAATGTACTCGTACACCCTTTGTGTTTTTTAAGTTAAAGTCATAACCTGTGTATTATGCAACATTAATTTTGTCATCTAAGTATACTTGTCAATGGCCATGTCCTGGATTCTTGTATGCTCTGAAAAATGTGTAGTACGTACTCAGCAAACAGATTTATTAAATGCTCTTTAAATGTGCTGAATCCCAGTACCTTTGTTAGTGGATATTTGTGTGTTTTATGGCTTTAGGGAACAGAGCTTATTTTTATTTTATTAAACAAATGCTTAATTAATTGATGATTCTGTAAAAACTGAAGGACAGGGATAGACTTGTTTTTGGCCATCACTGATTCTACATGTTTTTAATGGGGACCTTCGTTGTACTTGGTACAGTATCAGGCTCTGGGGAATGTGACGATAAGTAAGTCACAGCCTCTTGCTTTCTAGTTGTAGGGAGAGAAGCTCAAACACATAACTGCTGTGGGATGACTGCTGCAGGAGAAGTACGTGCAAAGTGCTGTGTTTGTGTTAGTCAGAGAGGGGCATGGCTGGGGGTGCTGGGGTGCTGGGGTGCTTGGCTTAGAGTTCATTTTGCATTCTCCATTGCGGTGGGAATATCCTGTACAGTGGAGGCTTTGAGGAGGAGTGCTATGAGGAGGATAACTGGAGTTTTTCAGGCAGAGGGAGGAGGAGGAGAAGCAGGGAGGTGAAGTAGCCTTTGCCTTGCAAATTGTGCAGAATTCCAGTGCAGCGAGACCTGGGGTTTGTGACAGGAGTGACAGGAGTTAAGGCTGGAAAGGCAGATTGTGGCCGAGGAGAGGAATTTGACCTTTATTCTCTAGCAATTTTTTTTTCCTTTTAAATTGGGGATATGGCATTTGCGTTTTGGAAAGATGACTTTGGCAGCAAGTCTTGGACGGGAAAATAGAGCAGTAGTTAAAATTTTTTTAAGCAGTGGTGAGTGAAGTTGTAATCTTACATGCAAGAGAAAAGTCCATAAAAATAGGTGAGAGCAGAGTCGCTCTGACTGCTGTGGGATAGAGCTGGGGACTAGAGCACTGTGTCTCCTTGCCCCAGCTCTGTGGAGCTCTAAGGGGTTCCGCGGAGCAGAACTGCAGAGAAGAGGAAGGCCGTACAAGGCACATGGAGGTGGGAGAGGGCCCAAGTTAGGGCTCTGGTGGTCAGAATGGGCCTAACAGGATGGTGGTTTTAATGTACCCAGAGGTGTCTTTGAAGGAAGGCCTGGTTTGTCTCCTGAAAGGTCACAGCCTTTGAAAACCTTGTGGAACGCAGCTCTATTCAGAAACTCACAAGGTTGTCATAAGTTGGCATCGACTCAACTCAGTGGCAACTGGTTTTGTCTTTTTTTATGTTTTAGTCAAAACACAGGCGTACATACTTGAGACTGGTGAGACTCACTGGATGGATTCTGATGAGAAGGATGAGGAGACAGTGACTTGGATGCTTTCTAACTAGAATGACAACATGAACTGCAGTTGTCAAGATAGGTGCAGAAGACACTAGTGGATCTGGGAGGAAAATGGTTTGATATGAGTGACGTGCCGGGCGGGAAGATTCGGGGTCAAGGTCCAGGGTTTTGATATCGTTGAATAGGTGATAATGCAAGGACTGCCAGTAACGTTCAGGAACTCATCCTAGAAAAAGTACTGCATACCTCCCTGCTGAATATCACTGTGGTCACCTTCGAAGTACTCCCCTTGGGAAGCTATCCAGCAGTGCCAGTGCTTAGTCCACTCTTCAAAGCAATTTTGGAACTCTTTTTCTAGAATGGCCATCCCAGCTGTTGTCGTGTTACCTTTGATGTCCTGAATGTCATCAAGATGTCTTCCTCTCAATATTTCCTTTATCATTATGTGAAGAAAGAAGTCATTGGAGGCCAGATCAGATAAGTAGGGAGGGTGTTCCAATACAGTTGTTTACTGGCTAAATCTCCCTCATTGTCAACTATACAGTTAAGTTCGTGAATTTGCCACTTGACCACTGTGTGCAACGGTGATTTCAAAAAGAGTTCCAAAATTGCTTTGAAGGGTGGACTAGGTGCTGGCGTTGGTGCATAGCTTGCCAAGGGGGGTACTTCGAAGGTGGTCATAGTGATATTCAAGAATGAGGTATGTAGCACCCAGGACAATGAAGTTGGTAGACTGAATTGTCAACCTTGTAGCATGGTGTGTGTGGCACAGGAGCCACTTATTGATGGAGAAACCAGGAAGAGTATGCAAGTACTGTCTTTAAGGAACTGAGGCTGGATGGGGAGTAGAGAGTGTGAAAAGTCAAACACCATACCCATTGCTGTTGAGTTGATTCCAGCTCATGGTGATCTCAGTGAGTTACAAACTAGAATTGCTCCACAGAGTTTTCTCGGCTGTAATCTTAGTGGAAGCAGATTGTCAGGACTTTCCTCTGCTCTACTACTACTGGGTGGTTTCAGACTACCAACCTAAAAGGTTGATAGTTAAACACAAACCCTTTGTGCCATGTAGGGAGGAGGAGCAAACCTGGCTAAGTAGCAACTCCACCTTGATGAAGGCAGGTTGGACCAAATTAGGAGTATTTCTTAAAAGCTTTTTGAGAGATTTGTAGAAGGAAAGCATTGTTTCTAGGCCACTTCTTGGTTAACAATGTCTTTTTCATCTAAGGGATAACATCATGTAGTCTTCGTGAAATAAATCAGCAGACAAAAAAATCCAGAAAAACCTTGAGTTTTTCATTTATTCTTTGTTGAGCCCTTGTAAAGATTTCTTTCAGTTTGATACGTTGTATGGGACAGGTTGGCGTATTTCCATCTTTCATGTGAGGAGGAGAAGTCTGCCCTTGTGTACCTCAGTCACATCTGATAGAGTGAGTAACATGGAAACTTTTAAAAAAGCATGGATTTTATTTTGTTCATGCATACATTTATTTAGAACTTGCTGAGTACTTGGCAGAGGTATCTTGTAAGAAAGGCCTAGCAGTCTATTTCTGAAAGGTCATAGCCATTGAAAACCTACGGAGCACAGTTCTGGCTTGACACATGGGTTGCCATGAGTCAGAGGTGACTCTGTGGCAGCTGGTTGGTTTGGTTTTTGGTTTCTGTGTGCCCAATGGGGTCTACAGTGTTGGTGAGCAAAAACAGACAGCCTAATCCTGCTCACAGAAAGCTTGTCCAGTGGGAGAGTATTCACCTAAATGAATATATAGCAGCAAATGTGATGAGGGCCACCTGGGAAAGGAACAATGTGTTGAGGGGGCTGGGGTGTGACAGGACAGTCTTAGCCCAAGTGGTCAGAGAAGGCCTTTGGTGAAGAAGTGATATTTCATCTAAATTCTGAAGGACAAAGCAGAGGTAGTGTGTATATGAAGACCCTGAAGTAAGACCAACCAACCCGTTGCTGTCAAGTCAGTTCTGATTCATAGCAACCCTATATAATAGGATGGGGTAGAACTGCCCCATAGGGTTTCCAAGGATTGCTTGGTGGATTTGAACGGCTGACCTTTTGGTTAGCAGCTGTAGCACTTAACCCACCACTGTACCACCCGGCTTTCCATTAAACGTGATAGACGTTGAACATTACAGGCTAGTGTTTGTATGAGCTCTGACATAGAGCATACATTTTATATAGATCTTTTTCTGTTTTCAAAATATATTAGGTGCTTCTGTAATGAAATATTTGTGTGTGTATTCTGTATAAGAATATACACAAATATTTAATAGGTCTCAACTTAAAAGATGTCTTCCTAGGTTGACTGATACAATTCCTTTGCTTAAAAAACAAACAAGCCACATTTTCTAGCCACATGTTAAGGTAATCCTAATTCCTTTGTAATTTACAGGTAAAATCTTATTTAAAAAATGCTTCTTTTCTCTCTGTGATTGTATTTTTGAGTACATTTCAAACCCTAACAGAATAATAGTCCTGACTAGGTAATACATGTAAAGGTTGCTTATGGGGTTTATAAGGAGTCATGGAGGTATAGGGTAGATGCTTAGCCGTTAACCAAAAGGTTGACGGCTTGCATCAATTCCACTGCCTTTGTTTTCTATCTTTCTTTTAGTTACTATACTTCTGGTTAGCACCATCTGAGACTGAACAGAAAGATACATCTTGGGTCAGAGGTAAAAGTTGAGGCTGCTTTGTAATCTGTAATAGTCAGTTTTGCTCTCCGTGGACTTGAGTCTGTATTTTGTGTGAAGTATGAGCCACCCAGGCCTGATGAGGGAGGTAAAGAAGGAAAAGGTGGTGTCTCTGGCCTCACATAGATCAGAGCCTTTGTTTTTGCATTTTACAGTTCATTACATAAGTTCCATTGGTATTTGCTCAGGACAGAACTGTAGTGACACAGTGGTTAAGTGCTCAGCTGCTGACTGCAGGATTGGTAGTTTGAGCTCACCGTCTGCTCTGCGAGAGGCAGATGTGTCAGTTTGCTTCCGTAAAGATGACAGCCTTGGGAAACTGTCTTGGGCAGCCCTCCTGTGTCCTACGGGGTCACTGTGAGTTGGAACCACCTGGACAGCTCTGGGTTTGGTTATATGCTCAAGGTAAAAAATTCAAATGATTACTGTAGTCTGTTTATGCGTTCAGTGTATAGAAGAGGAGAAAGGCAAGGAATGAAAGATTTAAACAGTATAGGGACATATGCAATGAAAAAATAAATGTGTACTGATCCACGCATAACTAACCTGAAAAGTTAACTGCTACTCAGGTATTTGGGTTACTTCCAGAAATTGAATATAACAGTTTATGGTAGAAGATTTATCAGTGGGGTTGGTATTGGTGTTTTGGGCAAGACATCTCCTTGCTATGGGATGGTCTCTCTTTGTTTCCTTTTTTTTAATTGTTCATTGTGTTTTAAGTGAAAGTCTACAATTACAGACAATTTCTCATACAAAAACTTACACACAGTTTGCCATGTGACCCTAACTACTCTCCCCACACTGTGACAGCGTATTTCTTGCCTTCAACCCAATGTTTCCCATGTCCATTTAACCAGCTCCTGTACCCTTGTGTCATTTCTCTCATTTCTGAACAAGAGCTGATCACTGAGTCTCGTGTATCCATCTGCCAAGCCGGGAAGCACGTTCTTCACTAGTGTCACCGTATGTCTTCTGCATCAGCTCAGTCTTTGTCTGAAGAGCTGGCTTCCAGTATGGTTTCAGTTCTGGGCCGACAGTGATGGGGCCATGTCTTCTGGGACCTCCAGTCCATCAGACCATCAAGTGTGGCCTTTTTACTGGAGTTCAAATTCTGCATCTCACATTTGTCCGTCTCGATCAGGGACTCTGTTGAGTTCCTTTAAGGGCAGTCTTTGGTGGTACCTGGCACCGTCTAGTTCTTCTGGTCTCTTGTTGTTGTAGTCTCTGGTATATGTAGCCCTGTCCATCTCTTGGCCTTGCACTTATGTCCTTGATGCTCTTTTTCCTTTGCTCCAGGTGGATTGAGACCAATTAATGCTTCTTAGATGGCCACTTGCTAGCTTTTAAGACCCTAGATGCCACTCAGCAAAGTGAGATGTAGGATATGTGCTTAAACAAGTTTGTTGTGCCTTTGACTTACATGCTCCTGAAACCATGATCCCCAGACCTGTGACCCTAGTACTCTGCCTCTGAAAGTGTTTGGTTTTATTTGGAATACTTGTAAGCTGTGGAAGTATTCCATTTGTGCTCACTTCTCTGCTTTGTGTTCTCTCTCCTGTCACCTAAAATAATTCTTGTCCATTCTCTAACTAGTGAATACCCCTTGGGGAGCGATCTGTCTTGATGTGAGACATTTAACATGGCCTATGGGTCGGAATCAACTTGAAGGCAGTAGGTGTGGTACGGACACCAAAACCAAAATCAGACTCATTGCCGAGTTGATTCCAACTCATAGCGATTCTGTAGGACAGAGTAGAACTGCCCCATAGAGTTTTCAAGGAGTGCTGGTGGATTTGAATTGTCCACCATTATGAATGCCAGTCTTGCCCTCTGACCCTCAGTCACTGTGACAACCTGAGAAAGAACCCTCCTCCTTTTCACGTTTGTCCTTTGGTGAAACAACAGTCAGACCCTGGTAGGAAGACTGCTGAAATATGCCATTTAAAATGTTTAATGCAAACTGTCCATCTGTATCTACAGGTTTACTCCATTGTAATAATTGGGAGTGTCTCATTATACGACTATCTAATGATTTAACTACTCAGGTGAATGCCTGTTGTGCTGTTCCTATGTCTTGGCTGTAACAAATGATGTTGCAGAGACCATTCTCAGACTTAAAACTTGGAATACTTTTTAAGAATTCATATAGGGAGATTTCTAAGCAGGTCCAAGGGCCCGGCTGTATAAATTTTGATAAGATACTGCTAAGTTGCCCTCCAAAGAAGTTGCAAAGATTTATACTTACACCAGTGTGGTGTCTGTTCCCCTACCTCCATTATGGACTTCTCTCAAACACTGTCACTCTTTGTCACCTTGATAGGTAAAAAATGAGCTAATTTTCTTGAGGTCTGCAGCCAGGCATTTATGGATTTTATGTTTGTGCAGACCATGAATCCTGTTGACACAAAGCTGATAGGGAAGGCTTTGTCGTGTTAGAAGTATAGTGACATGGGCCGTTTTTAACATGAATAAAGGCTGCCCTAAGATTATTGAGCTTAAACATTATAATAATTATAAACATCTTCATGTGTTAAAAAATTGCCATGTGTGAAGTGAAAAATGGATGACAACTGATTGCAGAAGGAGAGAGAAGATGTATCTCCTGTGTGCATCTCCTCCTGTCTGAGTGTGTGTGTTTCCTCCCATCAGAGAGAGGATGTGTGTGTCTCCTCCCATTATTTTTCTTTCCAATCTGTAGCCACTGTTAGCAGTTTTAGCATGTGGAAAAAACGTAGTTATAAAATAAAGAAGCTCTACCACCACTGTCGTTTTCTAGAATTAGAGCTGGAAGGGACCTTGGGCAACGTCTGCATGTTACATAAGAGAGTGTGTGGCCCAGAAAGGTTACATAGCTTTCTCAAGGTCACTTAGTGACAGAGCGTGACTAGAACCTGTGTCTCCAGCTTTCCATCTAGAGTTTTTCGTAATGAAGCCAGACTTGCTCCAGTCCCCTGGCAAGGAAGTGTCAGCTTAGCGTGGCCAAGAGAAATGCCGTGACCTCTTCATGAAAGCTTCGTTTTCCTCCTCCGTTCCTGTTGGCTTTGTGATCTTTGGTTTGTGGATTGTATCCTTGTGCTTGTCAGATACCCTGAAGGTTTTCACATTAAAAAGGAAGATAGAGAGTTAATTGGCAAAAAGCTCTTGCCAAGCCTTGCTGAAGAGCAGTTTAGTGTGAATCCAGTAGATATTGCTGCTGTCCTGCCCCACCTCCTTCAAGTTCTGCTGACTGTTTATGGGGGAGAAAGATAAAGTGAATCCTGGCACCAACCCCCTGGCTGGGCGGTAGCCACACACTTGAACAGTGGTCCCTAAGGCAGAGAAAGTGAAATTGTGGTAACAGCCTATGTCAGTTACTGTTGAGAGTTCATGTCTTTCCGTTCTGGAAACTGTGCTGCCAGTTTGAATCCTCTGAATTTGTGGGGGAAACAAAAGAAATTTCCAAATTGTATTATTGAGAACTGGAGACCAAAGACAACTTCACCGTAAAATTGAAGCTTTCCTGTTATGGTATGAGACCTTTTTTAATGCCAATAGGAGATGAATGGGCTTATCTAAAAATACATATATGCAATATCACTTTACAGAGCAGATGATGAAATTCAGGGCTGAAGAAATAAACCTCACAGAGCAATAGCCCTGATGTTTCCTTCAGCCTTTGATGAAACGGGTTCTGGGAACAAACCTGAACTTTGTAATTTAATGCAATGTTTCCTTTTGAGTACCCTCATAAAGGAGTGACTTTGCATTTGAGATGCAGAGGGTAGCAAGTTCAGCCCACTCAAGTTTAAATATTGAGGGAAAAGAAAAAGAACTATGATATATATGTTTTCACAGTAGGCTTTCATGTTTCAGAAGGAATTTGTTTCTACATGGGATGAAATCAGACAGCTCTTAAGATGGCATCAGAAAGCAGAAAATTAGAGCTTAATTAAAATTATAGCTCCTGAGAAACAACTCGTTTTAAAGAAGGTGTTGTACTAACACCTCCTATAAAATTCAAAAGATGAAAAGGACATCTTTAGATGATACTTTTTTTTTCTCATAGAATCAGTTCTTTTTTAGCTCTTTATTTTTGGTGTTAAAAATGTAGATATTTAGTGTTCATTGTAAAACAACTAGAAAATGTCCTGGTAGTATTGATCCGTAGTTTTACATGCATTATGACTTTTAAATGATCTTGAAGTTACTTTTCACATGATTTTTTTTAATTCTTTGTTCTTGCTATTTAAAAAATTGTATTATTTTTTATTATAGACTACCTAGGAAATTCAGCTTTAGAGTTGATAAATGTTTTTACCTGTAGTATAATTCTACACTGTTGGTCATGAAGGACTGGATTTCTGAGTTTGGTTCGGAGAAAAGAACTGGTGGAAATAGATGAGGACTGCAGAAAAGTAGGTTTCACGTGGGGCACTTGGACAGTGTGGGGGCTGGACTGTGCCACGGCACAGGGGACCCTTCCTTAACAGGGGCACACAAGAGCCACATCTCTGGGATGTGGGGAAGGGACATCCGCAGTCACTGAATTACAGGTTGGGATGAATGAATTCCGCAACACCTGCTAGTCACCTAACTCAAATAATTAGAGTTTTGTCGTGAAAATAGGCAATTCTGTAACTTTGCGTGTAAACCGTTGTTAGTTGCCATGGAATTGGCTCTGACTTGTGATGTGTAGATTCTGTGTGTAGAAGTGTTGACAGGTCCTGTGTTGCCTGCATGATCCTCGGTACCTGTGAGTCCACTGTTGCTGCCCTCATCTCATTGGGATTTTCTCCAGCCTTTGCCACCCTGCCAGTCATGATGTACTTTTCCAGTCATCAGTCCCAGCTCATGACGTGTCTGAAGTCTGAGTTGAAGTCTTAGGCAGTATTCTGTGATCCATACTGTTTTCACTGGCTGAATTTTGGGAATAGATTACCAGGCCTTTCTTCCTAGTCGTTCTTAGTCTGGAAGCACCACTGAAACCAGCATCACAGCAACAGAGAAACCACCTCAGTATGACAAACTGATAAAAGAGTGTTTGGTGCTTAACACAGGGTATGGAAAAAAGGAAGCCTTCACTAAATATTTACTGACTGGGTGGCTGACTTGAGATTCTGAATTTGCTTCAGGGTTTGTGTGTGAGTGCTGACAATGCCTTTTAAATTGTTGCACAGTTTGTGGAGTCTCTGTTCCAAGGTGGTAAAAACCCCTTTGAGACTACAGAATAAAGAGTTGCATCTATTCCTTCCTGTCAGATCTGTTTTTTGAACTGAGGATTCAGGTTTATCAAAATCAGTTTATCAAAATCCTGTTTTTACACAATCCAGTTTTAAAGGGAATTCTGGTTTGATGGAATGAAAACCACTGGGTGTCCCCACCCATTGCTGTCGAGTCACTTCTGACTCATAGTGACCTTGCAGGACAGAGTAGAGTTGTCTCATAGGGTTTCCAAAGAGTACCTGGTAGATTTAAACTGATGAATTTGGTTAGCAGCCATAGCACTTAACCAGTATGCTACTCCAGGTTTCCCTGTATGCCCTAGTGATTTAAATTATATAGCCTCTTTTAATGTAAACTCTTTCTCTGCAGCCTTTAACTGTGCACTGTGGCCTGCTATTAATAACTCCACATTACCTAGGATTTTAAAAAACGAGGCAGTGTAAATAACTTTGATAAACGGTATGTAAGAAGGCAATTACGGTTGTAAATTAGAAAACGGAAATCTGGGGTCAGACTTCTCCAGAGCCTTTTCCCGGGCTCTGCCCGGCCTGTGTGTTACCTCTCTGGGTGTTGCTAGCCAGGTATGTGTCTCTCTTTCCCTGTGACAGCATGCTTCAGCCCCTCTTTCACATTTCATTCTCTAGTGGAAATTCTGTTATTTCCAGATTGAGCCTATGTAATTGCTGTCTGTTTTCTGCATGAATTGTGAGTTTTTGTTTTAATTGAGTGAGCTCGGTATGCTGACCTGCCACAGTAATTTTTTTCCCACAATTATTTTTTAGTTATTTTTTGATTATCCATTTAATGGAAATTTCCACAAGAAAAATGTGTGAATTACCAAAATAATAATAATAATTCAAGTAATATTCTTGCTGATAATAAAGTTAATGTGGTAGAAAATTTGGAAGCTACATAGGAAAACAAAAAGAAAATTAAAGTCATCTGTCAGCCTGTATCTGGGATGAATTGCTGACATTTTGTAGTGTTTTGTACATTCCTGCAGACGTTTTATTTAGTCCTATGTAATAGGTGCGTGTTTTACAAAGATGTAAGTTAGATTCCTTTTCTAACCTGCGTTTTAACTTTAATGTATTGTCGGTATTTTGCCATGTCAAATCTTTTTCTCTACCATATCATTGTTAGTGGCTGTCTGTTGCTTAGCTACTCTTATTTGACATGTTGGGAATTTAGATGGTCAGTTATTGAAAACGTGTAAGTGTGAAATTATAAAATGACACATAGCTAAACATTTCACCTCAAACTCAAAGAGATGCACATTTATTTCCCAATCTTTTGGATGTAGAGGGAAGGCTTTTTCTTTGAGAGTGTGTCCTCTTGTTTGAGTTTCTTGTCTAAACATACCTGTAATGATCCTGCTGTGATTTCTATAGAATGGGTGGAGAACTTAAAACACATTGAAAGATAATGAATGCAGCCTCTTAGATTTTATGTATTTCTTGCGTGGGTTTTATCATTACCTTCCCAATACCAAATTCAGCAGCGGTTTATTTTTCAGCAGTTTGCTTTTACTGAGTCTCTTTGAAGCACTCAGTAAACTCTTTTTAGATAAAGGAATTGTCTTCCTTTTTTGTATTCACTTTATCAGCCTTTGGTTAAAGTTAGGTAATTATGGTAACAGATGGAGCCGGCACACATAGGTGTTTAGGAGTGAATGCACGGAGTCTTGGACTTTTCACAGCACAAATAAAAGGCTGTCTGAGAACATCCTCTCCACCGCGACTGTTTTAACAAGAGGATGGAGAGCATCAGTTCACTTGCCAGATCAGTTAGTGGAGTTCAGAGGGCGCATGTGTATTCCTTTGTGTGAAGATACCAAAAGAAGTTAATCCCCTGCTGTTGGATATTCAGGTAGTTTCCAGTTAATTCTTTTTATATTTGTGCAAATTCGTGATGATATCCTTGGGAATTCCTGTAAGTGTAATTGTATGTGTGTAAACTGTTTGAGACATACTGGCAAATTATTGTCCAGAAAGATTATACCAGTTTACAGACACTTGGGTCAGGTTGTAGAGGTACCATTCCTAAGAATCCTCATGTACAGTGGTTAGAGTGCTTGGCTGCTAATGAAGGCTCAGAAATTAAAACTCACCTGTGTCTCTCCCAGAGAACAGTGTGGCAGTCTGATTTCTTAAAGATTACAGTCTTGGAAACCCTACAGCGCAGTTCTGCTCTGTCCTGTAGGGTCACCTGGGTCAGAATTGACGTAGTGGCAGTGGGTTTGGTTTTTGGATTTGGTCTGAACATTAGATTTGATGATAACCAGTTGGATAAACCCACACTGGTTCTTGGTCTGATAGGTGCAGTTATAAACTGCGTGTCACTTTACTTTGCATTTTTTTGATTTAGAAATTGTTTTTCTTGTAAAAATAAAAATCCTGTTTCTCTAATTTGAGGAGCATATATCCTGTGCTCATTTTCCTATTCAGGTGTTCATTTTTACATCTAATAAGTTTAAGGGTATTATATCTTTGTTATGTGGCAGAGATGTAATATGTCCATTGCATCATAGAAGTGTGGGATTTGCTTTAACTATTCAACCAGAGCTGGAAATAAAATAAACTTATTTTGACATAAACCTAAGGAGAACGTAACTCCAGTGCATCCCTTAAATTCTCAAATACAGATAACTTTTTAGATACTTTAAATTCTGTTTCCCTCATGTGGTTAATTAGTATGTAGTTGTTCATCTTTGTTTAATAGGATCATGAAACTGTGACTTTAGGGCTTCTCTCTGAATCTATCGTTTTTAGATTTAGACAACCTGTAGCTGGACGTTATAAAGCATGAAAGGGAAACATTTGCCTTAATACTGTCCACAAAAGTAGGCTAAAGATACGATAGTCTTGGATTATAAGGGTAGTTTCAGCATTCTTTTTCTGATACCCCGATGTCCTGCATCCTTCCCCACCCCCAACACACATGTGGGTAGGAGGGAAGTGACAAGTTAAACAATCTTAGGGTTTTGCAACCCCAGAGAACTTTGAAATCTCTGGTCTGCAGAGGCATTAGCAGAGCGCACTCCTGGGAGAAGAGCTGCTGCTTGTGGATTTAAAGTACTTTCTTTAACGAGGAAACCCTGGTGGCAGACTGCTTAAGTACTCTGTCTGCTAACCAAAAGGTTGGCAATTCAAATCTACCAGGCACTCCTTGGAAACTCTAAGGAGCAGTTCTGCTCTGTCTTGTAGGGTCATTAGGAGTCAGAACCAACTCAATGGCAAAGGGTTTGGTTTTCAGTTTCTTTAAAGAGGAAACCCTGTTTGTGTAGTGATTAAGTACTACAGCTGCTAACCAAAAGGTTGGGAGTTCAGATCCACCAGATGCTCCTTGGAAAGCCTATGGGGCACTTCTACTCAGTCCTGTAGTGTTGCTGAGAGTCAGAATCCACTTGATGGCAGTGGGTTTGGGTTTGACTTGAACTAATTGAAACCTAGTGCCTGTTTGAGCTGCAGGGGCAGATTTTACTTCCTGGAGGTAGGATGGGATAAGGAATCAGTGCAGAGGTTGGTTTCTTGGAACATGTCGTATGATTACATTCTAATTCAGGGATCTTGATCTCTCAAAAAACCTGCTGCTGCCCAGTCAGTTCCAACTCATAGTGACCGTTTAAGATAGAAGAGAACTGCCCCACAGTTTCCAAGGTGAATTTGAACTGTTGACCTTTTTAACAGCCTAACACCTAACCATTGTACTGAGAGGACTCCAGACCAGTCTAGAAAGGTCTGGGAAAGCATTAACAGTTATACTTAAGATTCTTACTGTCAGCTTTCATGTTTAGTCACTGCTAAACACATGTGTGAAGTTAGTGATACTGCTCTTTCATAATATGCCATTGTTGAAATGACACAGTGGGTAATGTATGATCACAGAAAATTTATGCAGTTCATATAAACAGTTGCATAGAGTTTTGGAAACTTACTCCATATTTAAGCACACCATCCTTTGAGATGAGATGTCTTCAGGGAAGGAAATAGTGTACATTTTTATTCTATTTTGTATTAACTCTTACAGTCGGAAGGTGTCACTTGTGAGGAGGTCGTGGTTTCTGTCTGTCAGGTGTGTTGTTGTTGACTTGTCGTAGGTTGTTTGCTGTACTTTGGGTCAAGAATTGTTTGTCTTGATTGACGGTGACATCCTATAGCCAGTCTGCTGCCCAATTTGTTATTCTGTAGTTGGGGAATCATCAGTGGACCTTGGTGTAGACCAGCATCCTTATCCAGCTGATGTGGCCAAGCCCTCCATGCCTTCCTGTGCTCTGCTTCTCTTGTGCTTGGTTTAAAATTGTTGCTTCATATCATCCTTGAAAACCACTTGGAGTCTAGGAGATGCCCTGCTTAGGATTTTGGAGAAGCATTAGTTGGTATTCTTGGATGGCATGATAATTGTTAAAATGGAAATTTAGGTTCTTTCTAAAAGAGAAAAGAGTATCCTGTTACACTTTTCCAGTAAAGAAGTTAGAATAGCATGTTGTTGAAGTTGGCTGGTAAAGGGAATATTCTAGACAAATAGAAAACATCTCTGCCTTCTCGGGGATTGGTAGGTTCCCTGAGGCGAGTGGTGTGGGGATAACTTGCTTCTGATGGCTGCTGTTGTTAGGTGCCGTCGAGTTGGTTCTGACTCGGTGACTCTGTGAACAACAGAACAGAACGCCCCATCTTGTGCCATGTCCATAATGGTTTTTATGCTTAAGCCCATTGTTGTGGCCACTATGTCGATCCCTCTCATCAAGGGTCTTCCTCTTTTTTGCTGACCCTCCACTTTGCCAAACATGATGTCCTTTTCCAGGGACTGATCTTTCCTGACAACATGTCCAAAGTATGTAAGATGCAGCCTTGCCATCTTTGCTTCCAAGGAATACTCGGGGTGTACTTCATCCAGAACAGATCTGTTTGTTCTTTTGGTGCTCCATAGTCCGTTCAATGTTCATCTCCAGCACCACAATTCAGAGGCATCAGTTCTTCTTCTGTCTTCTTTGTTCAGCTTTTGCATGCATGTGATGTGATTGAAAATATCATGGCTTAGGTCAGGCACATTTTAGTCTTCAAGGTGACATCCTTACTTTTGAATACTTTGAAGAGGTCCTTAGTGCAATGGGCGTCTTTTGATTTCTTGACTACTGGTTCTGTGGGCATTGATTCTGGACCCAGGTAAAATGAAATCTTTGAGAACCTCAGTCCTTTCTCCATCTATGACAGTATTGCTTACTGGTCCAGTTGTGAGGGTTTTTGTTTTCCTGATGTTGAGGTGCAGTCCATACTGAAGGCTGTGATCCTTGATCTTCGTGAGTAAATGCTTCAAATCTTCTTCATTTCCAGCAAGTAATGCGGTGTTGTCTGCATAACACAGGTTGTTAATGAGTCGTCCTCCAATCCTGAGGCCTCATTCTTCATATAATCCAGCTTCTGGGATTATTTGCTCGGCATGCAGACTATGGTGAAAGGATACAGCCCTGACGCATGCATTTCCTGACTTTAAACCATGCAGTGTCCCCTTGTTCTCCTCACACGACTGGCTCTTGATCTGCATACAGGTTCCTCAAGAGCACAGTTAGATGTTCTGGAATTCCCATTCTCCACAACATTAGCCATAGCTGATGCTTGTAGGCCTGAATTTCTCCACAAAGTAGAGGTCTCTCTTCTGCTAAAGTGGGCTGGTGTGCCTGAGGTCACGTGACCCCATAAGATAGTAGATGTTTTCCCAAAACACTCATTTTATTGGGTGCTTTAGTAGGGAGTAGGAGCCCTGGGGGCATAGAGCTCAGCTTCTAACTAAAAGGTCAGCTGTTGCAGTCTGCCAGCTGCTCCTTAGAAACCCTGTGAGGCAGTTCTTCTCTGTCCTCTAGGGTCACTATGAGTTGGAATCTTCTCAAGCCTACTGGTTTTTACTCTGGTAGTGATTAAAAGTGGAGTTGGACTGCCTGGGTTTAAATCCGAGCTCCACCACTCACCACCTAGCTTGTGGGATCCTTAGGCAGCATGTTTCACTCTTAGAACCTGGGTATCCTCATCTATAAAGTCAGAATAACCAAGCCTCCTGCCCTATGGGATATTGTTGTTGCCATGGAGTCAGTTCCTGGTCTCAGTGACCCCATGTGTGCAAAGCAGAACTGCTCCATAGGATTTTCGAGGCTGGGACTTTTTAGAAACAGATTGCCCCCAGATTTGAATTTAAGGAGACCTCTGTGAGTGGGTTTGAACAGCCCATCTTTTGCCTTGTAGTAGAGTGCTTGACTCTGTTATCCAGGGAGGGATTCCCTATTTTATGGGGTAGAGGAGATTAAGCAAAGCAGTAAATTGAATGCTTACCTAGTTCCTGGAAGAAACTTTCATGAATTTGAAAGCATAAAACACAAGGCTTTAAAGAACTATGGAGCTTTTCATAGTCCTTTGTTAGACGTATTTCTTGGCCAGTAGTGGTTGGTCTAACCACAACTCTTGGATAAAACCTCCACTCACGGTAGCACTGCTTCAAGGGAAAGGCTTATTGTAAAGATTCAGAGCTCTCAGCAATAAAGTACAGCAGAGCCTCCTAGAGATCTGGGAACTGGGTGAAGGATGCTGCTTACTTTGTCTCTTTGGGGCTGTGTAGTCTGTTTGTGCTTTGCTCAGTGTCTCTATTCCGGCCTTTGTGTAGGCAGGTTTTGCCGCTTACTCAGGGTTTCGGCCCCTCCTAACAGTGGCCTACCCTAGCTACAGTGCAGAAGACTCAAATGGATCAGGGAAAGCCAGCGAATTGCCCTATGACAGGGTCCTTCCCTGGCTTGGCCAACTGTGGCTGAAATGGGGTCTCATGGCACATAGGGGGTTCTCCTTTTAGGAACTAGGGGTGGGGTAAGACCTTCAGAAAGGGCATGAAATGTGCGGCAATGAAAGTTACTTCGGATAAGATAAGGAGCCTTAGTGGTTCAGTAGCAAGAGGTGGGGCTGCTAACCAAAAAGTCCACCCTGTGGGACAGTTCAGAATCAATTTGATGGCAACAGGTTTAGAGAAACAAAAGTTTGTGAAGCACTGCAGTGCAGCCCATCATGGTCTGATTTACCATTTAGCTGACTTTATAAAGACAGCAAAAATCGTGTTCTATTGTGCAACAACTTACTGATAAACAGAAGTTTTAATACAAAATTTTCTTGGGTTATTGTTTCACTGTGTTCCCCTTTAGACACTTGTCTTCTTTAGCTCAGTAGGATAAGACAAGGCAGTACATTCTGTACACTGTTCATCTACTGTGGATCTGTCAGGAAAATAATCAGGAAGGGGAACATAAGCAGATACTAAATTTTCTTTTCTCGAAATATTTTATGGTTTCTTCTAAGAGGTTTTGCATCTGTGCTGGTTCTAGAATGTGGTACAGTGCTGTTTTAGTCAGCTAGTGCTGCTCTAGCAGAAATACCAGAAAGTGGATGGCTTTAACAAAGGAAAGTTTATTCTTACACAGCTTGGTAGGCTGCAAGTCCAAATTTAGGATGTCGGATCCGACTTGATGGCACTTGGCTGGCTCTAGGGGAAGGCTTTCCCCTTTATCGTCTCTGGAGGAAAGTCCTTGTGTTGCATCAGTCTGATTGGGTACCATCTTGGCAAAGGATATGCTGTTTCGTGGTGCAGCTTCCTTTATGGTGTGAGGTTCGCAACTTGACTTGCTTCCCTTTCCTTTTATCTCTTGTAGGGTGAAAGAATAAAGGGTGGTGTGAGCCATACTGCTGGGAAGCTCCCTTTACAGTGGAGCAGGGAAGTGATCTTATGAAGCGATTTACAGTCCCACCCTAATCCTCTGAGAGCAGTTATATAATATGGGAAATCATGGCCCAGGCGCTTGGCTACACACATTTCTGGGGGGACACAACACAGTTCAATCCATGACAAGCACGATGGGATATTTTCCTGGTAGGAAAGCAAGAGTTAAAGTAGTGATGGAAGGAAGGTAAGTGAGATTATAGATTAGAGGAGTAAATGATTTAAGGACGGTTAGTGTCTTTCCAGGAAGAACTGTGTAATTGCAAGGGGTGGAGAGATGTATTGAATTTAATGTAAACGATACAACTTCAGCTTTTGGTATAAACAGATTGGTTTCTGCAGTGTGGTATTTTGGATGGGGCAGGAGGAAGAATAGTTAAAATGAGTCAGCATTCGATTGACATTTGAGACCAGTATGGTGGGATGGAATTGGGTGCAGATGCTGACTTGTAGCTGAATATGTGGGGAAGGTAGGCTCCTGATGACATGTACTTAAGAATCCAAAGGAAGCGTGACTGTAAAGGCGCTAAGCCTGTTGCTGTTGTCAGGTACCAGGGAATGGTTTCCGACTCATAGTGACTGTAAGTCTGACAGAATGGGACACTGTCCAGTCCTGTGCCGTTGTCATGCTTGCTGTTACGCTCGAGCCCATGATTGTAGCCACTGTGTCAGTCTGTTTTGTTAAGGATCTTCCTCTTTTTTGCTGACCTTCTACCAAGCATGACGTCCTTCTCCAGAGATTATTCCCTCCCTGATAACATGTCTAGAGTACATGAAACGAAGTCTCTGTTTGCCTCCAAGGAGCATTCTGGCTACAATTCATCCAAAACAGATTTGTTTGTTCTTCTGGCAGTCCGTGGTATATTCAGTGTTCTTCATCAACACAGTTTAAAAGCTTCAACTCTTTTTCAGTATTGCTTATTTACGGTCCAGGTTTTGCATGCATACGTTGTTGTTAGGTGCCATCAAGTGAGTTCTGACTTACAGCGACCGTGTGTATAAGAGAAGGCAACACTGGTCCAGCTGCCTGCCATCCTTCCAGTCATTAATGCCCGAGCACCTTGTTGTAGGCACTGGGTTATACCATCTCAATTGATGTCTTCTCTAGGGACTGGTCTCTCCTGATGACATGTCCAAAGTATGTAAGATGATGTCTCACCATTCTTGCTTCTGAGAAGCATTATAGCTGTCCTTCCAAGACAGGTTTGTTCATTCTTCTGGCAGTGTACGGGATATTCAGTATTCTTGGCAACACCATAATTCAAAAGTATTGATTCTTCTGCGGTCATCCTTATTTATTGTCTAGCTTTTACATGCATATGAGGCTATTAAAAACACCATGACTTGGATCAGGCCCAAATGCTCAAAATAATAGCTTTGTGTTTCTGCGCTTTGAAGAGGTCTTTTGTGGCTGATTTGCCCAGTGTAATATATCCTTTGATTTCTTGACTACTGCTTCAGTGAGTGTTGATTATGGATCCAAGTAAAATGAAATCCGTAGCAACTGCATACACAGAATCACGGAGTTTCAGAGCTGGGAGAGACTTTTGAGACTGTTAAATCCAGCTCAAGAAAAAAATGCAGAACTGACAAGGCTGTCAGTTTAAATGATAAGTTTTAGTCCTCATGGAGAAGATTGACAGTGGTAACTTGTATGGTGAAGTGCGTTGACTGGTTTTGAAGTGCGTTGGTGGCTAGTATTGGAGAGGTGTGTTGTTGGCTGGTGTTGGTGAAGTGTGTTGGTGACCTGTCTTGCAATAGTGCTTCGGTGACTCATGTTGAAGGGGGCTGGTGACTTGTATCGGTGAAGTGCGCTGGTGGCTCCTGTTGAAGTGCATTGGTGATTTGTATCGGTGAAGTGCGATGCAGCACCTTTTACCAAATGTTTACACCTGTTAATTGTGATGTGCCTGCTGTAATGTAGGTCAGCCTGTTCTACTTAGTTGGAATTTCAGAAATCCATTCTGGGTTGTTCCTGCTGTTTCTCTTGTTATCAGTTGCCTTGCAGTGGGCTCCAAACCCTCCAAAAGCCAATCTCACAACCTAAATAATCTACGTGGCCCCTCCAAGATTTAAGTCTTCTGGAATTTGCATAGCTTTGTAAAGTGACTCAACTGTCTTCAACCTCTCCTTGCCTTAAGGGGTTTTAGACTTTCCTCTTGAGGAGTTGGGTTTCTAGTAGCCCACATAGGTGGAGCCTGTTCTTTCCTCTCTTTCTTTGTAACTGAAACCTTGTAGGGGAGGAATCAGCACTGTTTACCTTGACATTTCCTCTCAAGACTATTGCTTTACTGCTTCCCAGCAAAATCTGCCCTGGTTCTATGGCTCAGCTCCAGCAGTTTTTGACCTTCTGTCTCTTTTCAGTGTCACCTGCAGTGCGCTTACCCGTGTTCAACATGGATTTCGGCTTCCAGTTGCATTGCAGTTCTTGCTGCCATCTTTAGTTGCTTGTCTTTGGATGACCCACCCGTCTGCATCCCAGGCTCACTGTTCCTTGACCTCTCAGATAACCACAGCTCTCAGCCTCCGTCCTTGTCTTCCCTAGATCTTTTTATCCTTGGGGATGCTGTATCCTTTGCTTAAAAAGTGAAAATAGCTTCACTGCTTTATTTAATTATGTAAATAAATGACATCTAAAACTTTAGAAAGGTATCAGAAGGAAATTAAGAAATCATCTGAAATTACATAGTCCAGTGTGATACTACAGTTGTTATTTTGGTGATCATTCAGGGGGCTAACCCAACAGATCCTCCCCGCCAAACATTATTTTGAAGTCCATTGCCAACAAGATGTCATTTCATCTGTAAATACTTCAGTACGTGTCTGTCAAAGAGAAAAACTCCTTTAAAAAAATACTAGAAGCTGTGAATGTTAGTATCATCAGTGTGTACATTTCCCCAGTTGTCTCAAGAAGTTTTGAAAAATTTATTTGCATCAGGATACAGACCATTTTTAACGGCTGTGTGATATTTTGAGTGGATGTGCCCTAATTTGGAAACCCCAGTGCCATAGTGGTTACGTGCTATGACTGCTAACTAAAAGGTTAGCAGTTCAAATCCACTAGATGTTCTTTGGAAACTAGGGCCAGTTCCCAGTCCTACAAGGCTGCTGTGAGTCAGAGTCAGCTCGATGGCAGTGGAGTGTTTAGGTGCCCTATTATATTTAATCCAGTGGGTGAACGTTTAGGTTGTTTGCAACATTTGGCTTTTATACTAAGCAGAAGTGTGATATACTTGCCTGGTTGTCTTCTTGTGATCAATTCTCAGGCATGGAATTGCTGGGCTAAAGGAGTTGTTACTTTATGGTTTGGGTAGGTACCAGAGCACACCCCTGGCAGGAGACTCCGGATGTCTTTTCTCTGTAGCAGCCTGTTGTTATGGTGGTTTGTATTTAAATCCCTGCCAAGCAAACAGTTGGATGTTTTTCTTTTGTGTTATTAATGTGATTAAGATATTTTTTCTTGTGTTTATTGACTGTTTTGTGTCTTCTGTGTATTTCTGCTAGGGTATTTGTTTTTTAACTGGTAGTAAGAGCACTTGGTATGTTAGTGTTACTAGCTCTGTTGTATGTCTTTCCTAATCGTAGAATCATTTCTCTTATTTTTTCAAGCAGACCCTATTTGCTGTGTAGTCAAGCTTACTGGGTTTTTTTTTTAAGGTATTTGAGTAACGGGACATTCTGAAGGCTCTTTCTATCCGCCTGCATTACGATGCACTCAGCCCAGTTAATAGCAGTGATGTCATTTTATTTTATTTGTTCTTACTTTATTTTGTTGTTTTTGAGAATATACACAGTAAGACATACACCAGTTCAACAGTTCAACATGTGCCATGCAGTGTCACTGATAATTCTTCTAATTGTGCAGTCATTCTCACCTTTTTCTGAGTTGTTTCTCCTCTATTAACATAAACCTACTGCCCCCTCAAGATTCCTGTGTAATCTTCCAAATTGCTATTACCAGTTTGTTCCTGTTTAAATAATTCTTTTTCTTTTAATGATTGAATGAAAATGTACGTTCCCATATATATTTGCATACTTACCTATATGCAGCTTTCACTGGTCTCCCTGCATGGTGACAGCACACTCTTCCTCTCTGCTCTGTACATGTCTTATCCTCCCAACAATCTGCTATCTCCTCCTCTCCACCCAGTCCCCTTCCTCCAGGATGAGGTCAGCGGACGACATCCTATAGATGCATAGAACCATAAAGTGCCCACAAGATAAGGTCACTCTACCTCACCAAATCCAATCCATTGCTGTCCGAAGAGTTGACCTTCATTATGATTTATGGACAGGGGCAGCATCAGGGCCAGGGGCCATGCTCCCGGGGAACCCTGAAGCCCCTGAACCATCAATTGTGGTCTTTTAGTGGAGATCTCAGGGTGCACCCCTATTTATTCTTGGGTGGCCAGTGAGACTCAACTTCGTGAGCTCCATCATGGCTATCACTGGTGGTAGGCAGGCACCATCCAGTTCTTCCGGTCATGAGTCGATATATTCACCCACTCCCGTGGGTCTCTCTGTCTTCTGGGTTCCCTTTCCCCCCATGTCGTTATGGACCTCGGTCATCATCCGTCCCTGCTGAGTTGGGATTATTTGCTGTACTGTCAGATGGCAGCTTGGCAGCTTTTAAGACCCCAGACACCACTCACCAATGTGGGGTGCAGAGAGCCCTCCTTAGCAAAACACTGGTTGTGCCAACTGGCCTTGATTTAGCCTGAGAGCACGGTCTTCGGCCCCCCGCCCCAGCTACTCTGTCCTTGCAGTGTTGGGTTAAGATGGGAGGAGTACTCAAGTTGTGTTGAAGTCCACTTATTAATATTGATCTTTTTACTAATGTGTGCTGTCACCAATTTCACCCGACCAAATTTCTAACAACTATCTAATCTAAACCTTCCCCCCTCCCCACCCTTGCAGCTGTCAAAGAGTCTTTTCTTCTATGCATGAGTCTGATTTTAAGTTCTTATTGTAAGGGTCTTATGTAGTATTTGTCCTTTTGTGACTAGATAATTCTAAAGAGTATAGTCTTTAAGCTTTAAGAAGACTTCAGTGAATATTTTTGGTTTAAAGTTAAAAGATTATCTCAGGGCAGTAGCTCTCAGGATTCATCTAACCTTCATTGCTCCAGGAAGCCTGGAGACCATAAGCTTTTGAAGTTCTGTTCTATATATCCCCCCTTTTGATCAGGATTCTTTTCTAGAGTGTTTGAGCAAAAAGTTCAGCAATGGTTGCCAGGCACTATCTAGTTCTTCTGATCTCATGACAGGTAACGCAGTTGTTCATGGAGGCAGTTAACCACACATAGAGGCAATTAACCATACATTCCTATTCTCTCCCTGAGTCTCTTTCTTGCTCTGTTGCTTCAGGTCTATAGAGACCAGTCATTATCTTAATAGCTGCATGCAAGCTTTTAAGAAGCAAGGACTACCCAACAAAGTAGAGGGTAGGGCATAGCACTAAATATGCTATCAGGCCAATTAAGTAGGAAATCGCATGAACCATACCCTTTAATCTCTAAACCAAGGAACAAAATCCCATGAGGTTTTAGTTGTACCTAAGCAGCCTCAGCAGCTCCTCTGTTTTTTTTTTTTGGTCGTTGTTGTGAATATGTCTGCCACATCTTTTGCCAGTTCCAACTTTTTATGGGTATACAGCTTACTGACGGCAGTTGTTATAGTTTGTTGTGCAGCCCTATTCTTAATGTGGTGTTTCTGTCATTAATTCTCTGTCCCCTGTCCTGCCCCCAGTAACCACAAATAAACTGTTCTTTATACATTTTCCTTTCCTTGTCCCGCCCCCCCTTTATGTAAAGTATGCAGTATGTGCCCTTTAGCGATTGACTTCACTTAGGATAATGTCTTTCGGCTTTATGCATACTGTAGCGTGTATTAAGACTTCATTTTTCTTACTGGCTGAGTAATGTTCCATTAGTTTAGTTAATCCACACATCTCCTGATGAGTCATTGTAAGTATTGCTGCAGTAAACATTGGTATGTAAGTCTCTGTTTCAGTCTGTACGTTCAAGTCTTTTTTTATACCTAGGAGTGGAATTCTTTGGATCATACAGTAACTCATACAGGTCTTTTGGTAGTTCTACACCGTTTTCTGCATTGCTGTACCGTTTTGCATTCTTACTAGCAGTGTGGCAGTGGGTGTGGGTTCTAATTTCCCCGCATCCTTGCCGTATCCTTTGTTTATTTCTCTTTTTTAAATCTTGGCCATCCTCATGGGAGTGAAATGGTATCTCCTTCTGGTTTGGGTTTGCATCACTGATGGCTAATGACACTGAAAATCCCTTCATGTGTTTGGTGGGCATTTGAATGTTCTCTTTGGTAAAATGTCTAGTCTTTTGCCCATTTTATGATTGTCTTGTTAAGGTGTCAAAGCTTTCTATGTATTTTGGTTATTAGATTCTTTATCTAATATACAGTTTACAAAGACATTCTCCTAGCCTTTGTTAAAGGCTTTTGATGAACAAGACTTTTTAATTTTCATGAAGTACTGTTTATTGTCTTCTGCTGCTTTTGCTTTTGTTATATTAGATAATCCATTGTCATAAGATAGGCTGACAGTGTTGTCCCTGCTTGTTCTTCAATAATTTTGTGTTTAGTTTGCATATTTAAACCCTTAATCCATTTTGAATTTGTTTTTGTATATGGTGTGTGGCACGGATCCTATATCATTTGTCTGCGTGTGGAAATCCAGTTTTCCTAGCACCGATTATTGAAGAGACTTCTTTCCCCATAGAATGGACTTACTACCGTTGTCAAAATTAGTTGACCATAAATGTGTAGGCTTATTCCTGGGCTCTCAATTCTGTTCAGCTGCTTTATATGTCTTTTGTTACACTTTCTAGATTACTATCACTGTACAGTATGTTTTAAAATCTCGGAAAGTGAGCCCTCCTATTTTGTTCTCTTTCAGCTTTTAGCTATTTGGGGCCTCTTGCTATTCCTTGTAAACTTGCATATTGGTTTTTTATTCTGTAAAGAAGGTAGTTGGGATGTTGATTGGGCTTGTGGTGAATCTGTAGATTGCTTTGGGTAATGTCAACATCTTAACAATATTAAGTCTACCAGTCCATGAAGGTGAAATACCTTTCCATTTACTTAAGTCTTGTTTAATTTCTGTCAGCAGTTTTATAGTTTTCACTGTCAGTCCTTTTTTTCCCTGGTTAGACTTATCCCTGGGTATTTTATTGTCTTTAGATCCTGTTGTACATAGAATTGTTCCCTAATTTCCCTTACAGTTTTCTCATTGCTGGTTTTTGTTTGTTGACCTTGTACTCTGCAACCTTTTTGAATTCTTCTGTTATTTCTAGAAGTTTTCTTGTGGATTCTTTGGGATTTTCTGTACATGAGATCATATCCTCAGGTAGAGTTACTTTTACTTCGTTTCCAATCTGTATACCTTTTATTTCTTTTTCTTATTACACTGTCTAGGACTTCTAAAACAGTGTTGAGTAGAAGTGGTAAGAGATGGGACCTTTGACTTAATTCTGATTCCACAGGGAAGCTTTCTTATGATACCCTGGTGGCACAGTGGTTAAGTGTTATATCTGCTGACCAGAAGGTTGGCAGTTCAGAGCCACCAAGTGCTGCTTGGTAACTGTGGAGCAGTTCTCCTCTGCCCTGTAGGGTCACTGTGAGTCAGAATGAAATTGATAGTGCTGGGTTTGGGGTTATTATCTTTACATATTGAATTTTTCTTTACACAAGGTTTGTCTCCATTTGGGTAAAAGTTTTTAAAAAATTATCTGTAGTTTATGGTTCTACACGTCTATAGGATATCATCTTGCTGACCTCTGGCTGGAGGAAGGGGAGTGGATGGAGAGGAGGGAAAAAAGAGACTGTTGGGAGGATGAGACATATATGGAGCAGAGAGGAATAGTGTGCAGTCACTGGACAGGGAGAGCAGTGGAAGCTGCATGTAGGTGGGCATGTAAATTTATACGGGAATGTACATTTTCACTCAGTTATGTTAAATAAAAAAAAATTATCTGTAGTTTTTCTTCAGTAAGTATTGACTTTCAGATATGGCCTGAATCATATTGAGGAATTTCCCTTCTTTTCCAATCTTTAGCGTTTTCGTCAAGAAAGGGTGCTGGATTTTATTAAATGCTTTTTCTGATTTGGTAGATATAATTTTATTTTTATATTGACATTTTTGGTGTACTGGACTTAATTTTTGGTGGAGGGTGAACAACAGATAAGGCCTTTTTTTAAAACAAAACAAAACAAAACATTAACCAGTTATTCCAGTGTTTTTCCTTTAATCAGTTTCTTGAAATATAATCTGTCCTTAAGGGAGGAGTCCCTGGGTGGTACATAGGGTTAAGTGCTCTACTATTAGTCAGATGGTGGGTGGTTCTAACTCACCCATAAGTGCTTTAGAAGGTAGGCCTGGTGATCTGCTTTCCAAAGGTCTTGGCTGTTAAAAGTACTGTGAAACAGTTGTGCTGTGTGCACAGGGAGATGCCATGAGATGGAATTGAGTGACAGCCCCTAAGAGCAGCATCATCATCAACTAACTCTGAATAAATAAACAGGTCTTTCCCAAACTCTGATCTACTCAGTTGATCTGATCATTTCTGTATCATGATGACAGTTTTAATTTCTGTAGTAATATTCTCTTTAATATGTCTGTTTAATGTTGAAGTCTTACTCTTTTTTTTTTTCAGAATGACTTTGTGAAGTCTTCTCCCATAAGAAACCTATTGGGATTTTGATTATAATGACATAAGACTAATCAGTATCTTTAAATATTGAATTTTTTTTTTTTTACAGGAACCAGGTTTGACTTCATTTGGATACTTTTTTTTCTTTTTGATTGTTACAGGTTTGCAAATATAGTGCTCCCATATTAGTTTATTCACATATGTTTTATATGTTTAAATATTTTTTCTCATTGTGTTTTAATTTGTTATTTATTCCTTTTGAAGGTATTTGTATTTCTCTAAAATTCTTTTTAAGTTTTCTTAATTTTAGCAAATGAATAGCAGACGTGTTTTAAGTGTCAAAGTGAATAGAATGCATATATTAAAATGTGCATACTGTGTAACTACAGTCAGTTCACGATAACCATGACAGGCACACGGAGGTCTTCCTTGCACCTCTCTCAGTCAGTAAGTGACCTCTGTTGCTCCACATTAGGCCTGTGAGTATTCATCCATGTGTAGGCAGTATTCATTCGTGTTGCTTATAGTAACTTGGTCATTGTATGAATAACCACAATTAGTCCAAACAGTTTTCCAAGATGGTTGTACACATCTGCAGTAGCCTGTGAGAGTTCTCATTGGTCTGCATCCTTGCCAACGTTTGTGATTGTCTCTTAAGATATTTATTTAGCTGTTCTGGTGGATATGTATTGGTATAGCATTTTAGTTTTAATTGATATTTCTTGGTGGCTAATAATGTTGGGCATCTTTTCATACGGTTTTTTGGCCTTCTGAATGGCTTGTTCTTTTTCAAGGGAATGACTATAACAGAGAAGGTGATTCTCCCATAGTTTAGGAGGGTGGAAGTCTGAATTCAGTGTGTCACATCCAGGGGAAGACTTTCTGTTGGCGTTGGGAAATGTCCTTGTCAGCAGTCTTCTGATCTAGGAGCTGCTTGGCACAGGGACCCCTGGTCCAGAAGATATGTTTCCCTTCTGGTTCTTCATCATTGATAGTAGAAAGTCCCTCCAAATGACCTCGTCTGATCAGCCCCTGAAATAATTGAGCCTCTTCACATATTCTGGAAATAATTCTTTTGTCAGCTCTTTTTATTGCAGATATCTTTGCCCAGTCTTTGACTTGCATTTCAAGTTTTTTAATGGTAACTTTTGATGAACAGAGTTTTAAATCGATATATTTTCTACTGTTTTCTCTTTAAATATTGCTGACCCATTCTTCATTCTTACTCTGTCTTGAATCCAGTGTGCACATTTGTGAGACATTTTTACATTGTCCTGTTTATCTCGTGTCTTTTCTGTGGTTTTTCATCCTGTTATCTCTGGTTATTTTTCTGTAGTTGTGTCTAATGTATAGTTAATTTCAACTATTACAGTTTTTATTTTTTGAATTTTCTTTTGGTTGCTGTTAGTTTCTGATTCTCTCCTGAAATTCTTATTTTTAAATTTCTTGAATATATTAATCATAGTTATTTTAAGGTTGACAGTTTCATTATCTGAATCTTCCACGGTTTTCTGTTGTCTGCTTTTGTCTTGGTTCTTCACCATGACTTCTGGGTACATGGGTATCTGTTACTGAGTTCTAGACATGGAGAGAAACTTAGTCTGAATATACCTGCCGTCAGAGGGGAGTGATTGTTGCTTATGGCAGGCACCTAGGCTATGGCTAGCGGGATGTCATATTCCTTTAATCCAGTCAAGGATTGATATCCTTTGAGTCTGGGCGTCCTCTTCTGTTTCCACCTGCTTAGGGTGTTTACGAAGACCCTACCTCTTTAGTGAGCTGTCAGCTCTAGAGTTTGTCTTTAGAGCGTGTCAGAAAGAAGTCCTGTTCAGTTTGTCTACGTCTCAGCTGTTGGTTTCTGTGCTGGCAATTTCCTTGAGGACAAAGGTGGCGCCAAACAACCTGGTTCACTTCTCTGGGCTTCCTGTCTCCCCTTGATTTAGATCTTGGACCCGTAGTTCCTCCTTGCCGTAATAGTACTCTGACTTCTTCATACAGAATTAAAAGGTTTTTTTATTGGTGTATGAGAGAGTGTAAGTGTGTTTTCAGTGGGAGGCTTGATCCCACACTACCTGTTCGATCTACTTCACCATTGCCAGATATGACAATTCTGGGTTGTTGAGTTTTTTTGTTTTTTTTTTTCACTTTATTTTTAATCTACTTGGAATTTGTTTTTTGTGGGAGGAAACGTAAACTAAAATCTTCCTGGGACATGATATTTTTCCCCCATGATACAACTTGACTGCATTGCTTTGTAATGTCACTGGGAGTACTCCTTTCTGTTGCAAGAGACAGAAACTCAAGGCAAGCGGCTTAAGCAGGAATTATGTTGGTTCATGTGACAGAAAAGTCCAGGAACTAAACCTGGATGGTCAGGTAGCATCTTGTACCATCCTTCTTCTCCCAGCTGACGTCTTTCTGTGTAACAGATTATCCCAAAACATAACAACTTGAAATGACAGCAATTATTACCTGGTCATTTCTGTAAGTTAGAAATCTGGGGCCTGCTCAGCTGGGTCCTCCAGATCAGGGCGTCAGCTGGTGCTGTAGTCATCTTGAGGTGTGACTGGAGCAGGATCCACTTACAGACTCGTTCACGTGAGCAGGATTCACTGATGGTTGACAAGATTCAGTTGTTTGCAGGTTATTGGGCTGATCCTCAGTTCTTTGCTGGCTGATGGTTGGCGGCTGCCCCCAGTTCCTGGCCACCTGGGCCTTTCCATTAAAGCTGGGTAATAAATAAGGAAGACAGAAGAAGAATTGATATGTTGGAATTGTGGTGTTGGTGAAGAACACTGAATACACATGGACTGCCAGAAGAATGAATAAATCTGATTTGGAAGGAGTACAGCCAGAAAATGTTGCTTGGACATAAGGATGGTGAGACTTGGTCTCACATACTTTGGACATGTTATCAGGAGAGACTGGCCCCCTGGAGAGGGACACCATCCTTGTTAAAGCAGAAAGTCAGTGAAAAAGAGAAAGGCCCTCAAGAAGATGGACTTACACAGTGGTGGCTGCAACATTGGGCTCAAGCACAGCAGTGTTTGTGAGGATAGTGCAGGACTGCTGGTGCTTCTTCCTTCTGCTGTGGATCGGGTCTTTATGAAGTGGAACCAACTGGATAGCACCCAAGAGCACAGAACAGCCTGCAGCATGGTACCTTGCTTCATCAGAGCAAATAGGACAGAGAGCAAGAGTGAGTGTGAACTCCAGGAAGAGTGAGCCAGCAAGAAGTCAGTCTTCTGGGTTTTGTTTTAGTTTTTTAAAATTTTTTATTGTGATTGGTGGTTTACTATCTGAGTCAGTTTTCCATATAAAACCCCACATACCTGCCTCTCTGCAACTCTGTCTGCCCTCCTCGTTTTGTGAAAGCACACTCTTCTTTTTCACTCTTTACTTCCAGTATCCACTCAGCCAACACTTGCCCCCTCATCTCCACCGTCTCACCTCTGAAAGAAACCAGTAGGACAGCCTCATACCTATGTTAAACCATAAAGTACACACGCCACCTGTATCACTCTGGGTCTCATAGTCCAGTCCATTCTTCGTCTGGAGTGTTGGCTTCCGTACTGTTTTCGGCTCTGGGCTAGCTAGCAGCAAGTCCAAGGGCCATGTTCTCAGGGGATCCTCCAGATTGTCGGAGCATCAGTTCTGGTCTTTTAATAGAGTTCTTGATCTGTACACCTCTTTTTCTCGTGATGTGTCACGGACTGTACGTAGTGTTCCCTGTCAGGTCTGTCTTTGGTGGTGACAGCGCACCATTTAGTTCTGGTCTCATGCTGATGTAGTAGTCTCCCAAACAGATAGGTCTTTCTGTCTCCTGGGATCATTTTTCCTTGTGTCTTTCGTGTTCTTGGTTGTCATCTCTTCCAGGTGGATTGGGACCAGTTGATGTTCCTCAGGTGGCAGCTTGCTGACTTTTAAGACCCTACGTGCCACTTGCCAATATGGCAGATGGCCATGATGTCCTCTGAGAGTATGGTGCGCAAACTCCTGTCCGTGCTACTCTGCCTTTTAAAATGTTGGGTTGAATTTAGTAAAGCTTTTAGCTGATGGTGTAGTCCAGTTATGCTGACCTGCCTTCTCCTGCAGGCTATCACTCCCTTCACCTAACTGAATTCCTGTTGAGTGTCTAATCTGTGAATAACTCTCTGCCTCCCTCCCTCCCCTTGTAGCCACTGAGTATTTTCTTCTGTGCATAAGTCTTAAGTCCTTATAGTGGTGGTTTCATACAATATTTGTCATTTTGCAGCTGACTGATTACACTCAGCACAATGTCAGGAAGTCACAATCTTGTAAAACCTCACCTTAAATTCACCGGATTTTATATGTTAGAAGCTACTCACTAGGTTCAAGGCAGTGATTGTACAAGTGCTTGAATACCAGGAGATAAAGATCATTGGGAGCCCATCTGGGAAGTCTGCCAACTTACCTGTTATGATTGATTTATTTCTTGGCATGTTCTTTTCCAGTGGTACCTCAGTGGCTATTGTTAGCTGCAGACTTAAATTCCACAAACTCAGCAGCCTGTGAGTAAACCCCAGCGTTATGTCTTATTGGACCTCCTTGGGTTGAAAACTCATTCCTGAACTAATTGCTATGGCCATCTGCATGGACTGTGCTAGTTGGCAGTGGTCATTATCTATTCTGCTGTTCAAGGGAAGAGATACATGGGAACCATATGGACTAAGCAAGTGAAAATGGAGTTCTTATCAAGAAAATCTTGATACTACAGGCAGTCCCTAAGTTACGACTGTCTGACTTCCAAATAACTCATCCTTAAGAACATGCTGCAACACAACTGGTAATATTAAAATTTAAGTTAAATACAGTGGTTCATGATAGCACACTACTAATTTTGTGATGTTTGTGAAAACGTTACAGGGTTTGAAAGCGTTGAAGCACCAGAGTTTCCTTGATAGGTATAGAAAGGTAAAATGTGTAGCAAGACAAACATGGGACGCACTGATGCGAAAGAAGACTCATATGTACCTGTTCCAACTTACCTACAAGTTCAGCTTAAGGATAGACTCAGGAACAGATATTATTCATAACGCAAGGACTTGTTATTGCCGGAAGGGAAATGGACTTGAGATGGGATAGGCAAAGACAACCTGTGTGTTTGCACACTGCGTTCCCGTCGCTTTGTATCTTTTGTTTAGAAGGCTTGTTTCCTTCTCGGTCTTTTAAAAACATTTCTTGTTTTCTCCTCATGTTCCTGATATGACCAGCTTATTATCATTACTCCTAAAACTTGCTGTGATAATTGATTAAATTGCATTTCTTATACTACTGAATTTCCAGTGTCAGCTCTTTGTATCTATTAACATAGTATGATGCAGTCATTCAGGACACCGGATATATCCCTGAGTGAAATTAAATAGTTTTCTTCTTGGCTGTGCATACTTTTTATTAAGATCATTCCTGTTTATTTTGTCTTTTATTACTATTGTGAAAAGGGTTTCCTTTATGTCTTTTCTGCCAGGTCACTGTTACTGTAAAGAAGAGCTATGTTGTAATTTTTCTAATACTTAATGACAGCAAATAATGATAGATTTCCTTTTCAATACTTGAATTTTCTTATTTTGTGAAGTTGGCAAATGAAGCAGCTAGCATCAGTCAGTGTTCATGCTGTTAGACATTCATGTCTAGTCCTGAATTTAATGGCAGTGTTTCTAGTCTTTAATTATTGTACCAACTATTGGGTAACGTATGTGTGTAAGATCATGTTTAGAAAGTAGCCCATTATAATAAAAATCAGGAGTGGATGTTGACTATTAAATATTGATGAGGTAAATGATAATGTAAAGACTCCTAATATTGACACTTGTGGATTTTTCTAGTGCCTGTAGATGATATATACTAGTATTTTTGAGATTGGTTGATAGTCTTTCCCCCCCCTGATTTTATAGTGTTAGTGTGCCATCCACTGCCTTCTACTGCTGTCAAGTTGGGTCCAACTCACAGAGACCCTAGAGGTCAGCGTAGAACTGCCCCATCGCTTCCAAGGAGCACGTGGTAGATTTGAACTGCTGACCTTTTGGTTCACAGATGTAGCACTTAACCCACTATACCACCAGCATTTCCTACTATGCTATAGCTTTTTAAAACTCATCCTTTTATTTGGTCCTTCTGCCTTTGAGTTGACTTGAGCAACCTCTGTGTGTCTGTTGGGACACTGTGGCCCATATGCCAAATCTAGCCCCTCCCTTGTGTGTGTAAACAAAGTTTTATTGGAACACAGCCATTTGTTGATGTATTGTCTGTCACACTGTAAGGGCAGAATTTATTTGTTGGGACAGAGACCTTATTAACTGTAACTCGGTAAGATCGACTACACACCTCTGTAAGGAGATGTTTCTCCCACGCCCTGCTTTATGCTCTGCTGAACACTCTTGGCCTTACTTGGAAGCCTGTTCAGTGTAGACTTGAGAGATCCTGCTTCAGCAGTTCTTGCCAGGCTCAGTTCTTGCCCTTACAGAGCTTATAGTCTAGTGGGGAGAAACAGGCCAAGGAGATAAATCAGTAAATCTTACAG
This sequence comes from Heterohyrax brucei, assembly GCA_028571685.1. Classification (NCBI taxonomy): domain Eukaryota; kingdom Metazoa; phylum Chordata; class Mammalia; order Hyracoidea; family Procaviidae; genus Heterohyrax; species Heterohyrax brucei. The sequence goes on along the minus strand of CM053162.1, from coordinate 43,755,298 downwards.
TAAATTAGGACTGCGAAAAATAAAGAAGGGTGATAGAAAGTGTGCAGTTTGCGACTCTAAGTAGGGAGGTTAGGAAGGCTGCACTGAGGAGGTGGACTTTGATCTTTTGGTTTTATTCCTCTCTTACTTGCTGTGATATGTGAAACATCTCATTGCTATCTCTGTCTTGGAGATTTTCTGCAGGTAAACAGAAAGCTCCCTTTTGTCTCAGAAACCTGAGCTGGCTGCTGTTCCGTATGTGTTTGGTGGCCTTTGCATGCTGTTACACACCTGTTTCTCTTTCTCTTTCTTGATCATGTACCCTTCCAGACCGTACGCTTCTCAGGGGAAGGGATTGCTGGGATTGTTTGCCATTAACTATTCTTCCTGGTACTTGGCATGGGGACTGGTACAAGGTGGTGCTCAGTCGATGGCTGTTGAGTGCATCAGTGGAGGGAGGACGAAGCATGTTGACTGACACTGGTGGTGGGACGGAGGTGACCCAGAGGAGGTGCCATCTGCAGTGAGTCCTGGTAGATGGTGGAGACAGGCACAGTGATGTGGAAGGGATGTTACCACAGCCTGTGGTTCAGCCTAGAGAGAGTGGAGGAGCCATGGGAGAGGTAAAGGGAGATAGAGAGGGAAGATGGAGTGAGGGGCGAGGCTACAGGTGGAGGCAGGTGCCTGGTCCCGAAGGCTGTCTCTGCCTTACGAGTTTGCACTTCTATTCTGTGGCTGATGGCAATAACTGAAGGGTTGTGAGAATCCTTCAAAATGGGCAGGTGTAGATAGTAACAAGATGAAACATGATTTGGGAAAGAATCAAACCTGTAGGCTTGGAGGACCAGTGAGGAAGGGATTTCAGAGGTGGCCTGGTGAGACTGGAGAGGAAGTTCTGAGAGGTATTGAAGAAGTAGGTTGGCAGCAGTTGGTTACCAGTTGGATGTCTATAAGAATATCCAGTGTTGCTCCCTGGTAGTTGTGTCACTCTTGGCAAGTTATCTCACCTCCAGGCTGTTTGTAAAATGGTAACAGTTGTACCCTACTTGAAGCTGTTCCTAACATAAACTGAGCTAACATTTCTAAAGCCCTCGGAATAGGACCTGGCATTCAGTAAGCGTAACGTCAACCTTGTGAAATTAGGTAAAGTTGTAATTTTATGGTTTTCGTGTTAATTGGTTCACCTTTTTCTAACAGCATTATGTGTTTAGGGGATGTGTGTTTTAATGTTAATGCTATTCTCCTAACAGTACATTTCTGTTTTATATACGGGGTCGTAGTGGCACTGTGGTTAAGACTTCAGCTGCTCTGTCCTGTAGGGTTACTGTGAATTGAGATAGACTCGACAGGAAAGGGTATCTTGTGTTCAGTAGAAGAGAGTGATCAACTTTTATCTCTTTTGAGTAGGAATACAAAAGCTAGACTGTCCCTTTTCTAGGAAAAATTAAGATCAGGTTGTTTTAACGTATGTCTTCATTTGCTGTTTGTATGTTAATACACTTTCTGTTGAGCTGTTAGAAGGTGCAGATAGTTAAGTGCTTGCCTACTACCTGAAAGACTTGTCGTTTAAATGCACCTAGAAGTGCCTAGGAAGAGAGCCCTGGTGATCTGCTCCCAGAAGGTCACAGCTATGAAAACCCTGTGGAGTGCATGTCTACTCTGAGATACATGGAGTTGTCGTGAGTTAGAACTGACTTGATGGCAGATGGTTTTGGTATTTAGCCGTCTGAAGTTTCCTTAATGGGAAGTCAAGTTTGTATCAAAGAATAAGTATTTTGTAGAGACATACTTTTCAGTTCACTTACCTCTGTTTTCAGTTTCAGTAATACATATACAAAACTACTTTTTTTTTTTTGGAGTAAAGAGATGAGTTTTATTGAGGAAATAGACAACCTGAGTTGGGCAGTCCAAAGCAAAACTGCAAAGTGCTGTGAAATTGTAAAGAAAAAGCAGAATTTTATACCCGAAGCTCAGCATGACTAAGACCACTATCATCTTGTAATTCTTTCTTCTTATCAATTGTTTCCTTTTTAAGAAAATTTTATCATTTATTAATTACAGTAAATGAATAAAATTTCTAACATCTATCAATTATCCGTGACAAACTGTCACCCCCCCACACCCTTGTAATCAACACAGTTACTTTCTTCTGTAGCTAGTTCATATTTTTGAGTCCTTATAACAGGGATCTCATATAATATTTGTCTTTTTGACACTGATTTCACTCAGCATGTATAAAATACGAAGATCGATATGACTGGTGTTGCTAATGTTTTTTACAAATCCATATTGGTGGTTATATAATTGAAATCTTGTAATAGTAAATACAAATGTCTAAGATTGTTTTTATATTAAAAATTATCAAAAAGCTGTGATTGATAACATCCAGAAAACTGGCGATGGTATTGTTGATGAGTTTGTTGCATGACCTTGTGCTGTCATAATATTGAGTGTCAGTGGAGTAGCAACACACACCAAAATCGGGAAGGAAATGGGTGAGGATGTGGATGTGATCGGACAGGAAGCTTTTATTGTACATCATCTGTACAGATGTAACAGCATGTCAGATGTTACTCTAGAATCGTTGGTTGCTTTTGAAATTAGAAGATGAGCAAGATCAAATGAGTGCTGTTTTTCCTGAAGGAATGAATGAGCCACTCACTTTTAATTCCATTCTTGAGTAAAGCAGTGACTTTTTGATGATGAGACTATGGTGCTGTGTTGCTGTTGCTGTCAGGTGCCGTTGCGTTGGTTGTGCCTCTCAGGGACCCTGTGTGCAACAGCAGGAGACGCTGCCTGGGCCTGTGACGTCCTCATAGTGGTTGCTGTGTTTGAGCCTGCTGTTGTAGCCGCTGTGTCAGTCTGTACTGTGGAAGGTCTTCTTTCTTGCTGACTCTCTACATTAGCAAGCGTAATGTCCTTCTGCTGGGACTGGTCCCTTCTGATAACATGGCCAGAGTTGTCACATGTCTGTAGTTGTCTTACTATAGAAAAGTGAGAACATGGACAGGAGCTTGTGCCAGAAAGGCTGGTATGTGGCCCCCTAAGTTATGTTAACCTCTAGATGGTGGTAAATTAATGTTTATAGTAGTACTCTGACAGTTACTTGATTGTGTTAATGGTAACAAATAATATTTATCCAACTGGCACTTGACAGAATGACCATCTCCTTAGGGTTTGCCTGGGATTTGCAGCTTTTAGTTCTGAAAGCCACACATCTGAGAAACTCTTCTAGCCCTGGGCAAATTCTGATGGATGGTTTATTCTATTTAACGGTTTTTAAAAATACTCTGTAATTCTTGCAAGAGATCTATAAGAAGGTCCTACCTACTGCTGTTGAGTCGGATCTGACTCATAGCACCCCTAGAGGTCAGAGTAGAATTGCCCCATAGAGTTTCCAAGGAGCACTTGGGGGATTAGAACTGCTTCCTGGTCGTGTAGTGGGTTAAGCAGTACATCTGCTAACCGAAAGGTTGGCAGTTCAAATCTACCAGGCGCGCCTTGGAAACTATATGGGGCAGTTATATCCCAACCCATAGGGTTACTATGAGTCAGACATGACTCAATGGCAGTGGGCTTTTGTAAGGAAGTAGGGCCAGGAATATTGTTCCCTGTTTTTCGGTTAGAAGTGGAAATCCAGGTAACTTTAGGATGTGTCTGGGATGATGGTTCCGTGGTAGAAATCTTGTCTTTGTGCAGGAGGCCTAAGTTGCGTTCCCAGCAGGTTCACCCTCTGTGCAGCCACCGTGTGTCAGGGGAGGCTTGCATGTTGCTGTGATGCAGAACTGCTTTCAGTGGGGCTTTCAGACTGAGAGGGAGGAGGAAGAAAAGGCCTGACATTCAGCTTCTGAAACCAATCGTGGGGATGGCGCAGCACCCGGCAGTGTTTCTTTCCCCGGACATGGGGTCACCGTGAGTCAGAACTGCTGAGGACTCCATGGCAGCTCACAGTGATGGGCCTGCATTGCTCGAGAGTGGTGGAACTGGTCTTCTTCGAGTTTACAGCTCTTGGGGGAGTCCCATCCTAAAAATGAAGTAGAGCCAAGTATGTTGGTAAAATAGTAGTCGCTGAAAAGATCCTTCCAGAGAAGGATAGTGTTGAGCAGTGAATGATTAGTCAAGTATTAACTCAAGATTGGAAGTGGGGAGTGGCTGACTGATTAAGTGGGGCTATATTGAGTTTATGTGGGATGTATTATTGTTGACTACAGATTGGAGCTCAACAGCAGCATAGTGATTTGTTTTTTTTTTGGAAAGACAAAATAATTTCCTGGTCTACTAAGTTGATTCTTGCTGTACTTCACTATTGTCTATCAATCAGATCTTATTTATTCAGTTGTTCTTTGGGTTTTTAACTCTCCAAGAAGGGGAGTGGTGTTTTAGAAAAGCAAGCACAGTGTCAAGAAGGTGGAAGCTGCAGTGTTTTGGGGTTGGAGGGTGGGACTCCTTTCTTACTGATGCTAATGACCCTTCCATGTATGAACAGATTACTTTGTAAAGGATTCAAAACAGACCAGCTTTTATGTTAAATTCTATTTTGTCTCAAATAAGTAAAATTGTAGGATAGTGATTTTTAAAGGGGCAGGAAGAGTGATTTTCACCAGTGTATAGTGCCTGCTCCCCATTTTTCTACCCTCCCTTTGCCCCAGTGACTGTGTGTGATAACAGAAGTTGTGATGAGAATGTATTGTGTACATGGATGGTGTAAAAACTAAAAGATGTTTCAGAATTGCTGGCATCCTGGTCATACAGTGGTTAAGAGCTTGGCTACTAACCGAAAGGTAAACGATTCTAGTCTACCTGTGGGGCAGTTCTGCTGAGTCCTGTTGGGTTCCTGTGAGTTAGAATTGATTCAGTGGCAACTGGTTTGGTCTTGGTTTTATTTGGAATAGAATTACCCTGGAGCGGGAAGAATGATCTTTTTATGGGTCCAAATGCGTCTTGAAGCCCACAGATTTTTTTCTGTCAGTGCTGGCAGGCATGTCGTTATAGAAAACAGAATTAGAAAGAATATATTAAGGAGGGATTTAGATTTAGGTTTGACTCAGGGAAATCTGTTGTACAGTGTCTTAGCAAGCTCTGCTATCACAGAAATAGCACAGGCAAGTGGATGGCTTTAACAAACCAATTTATCTTCTCACTGCTTAGGAGGCTAGGTGTCCCAGTTCAGGACAATGGCTCTAGGGGAAGGCTGTCCGTCTGCCCTGGGGGAAAATCCTTGCCTCTGCTTTTGTAGAGTCCTTGGCATTCCTTGGAGATCAACTAATAGCGTCTATCTTTACCCCATTCTTACTTGCTTGTCTCTGTGTGTCACCTCCTGTTTTTATAACTCAAGAGTGACTGGTTTAAGACACACCTTACAGAAATAAGACCTTGCATACCAAGAAGACACTGCTCCCAAAAGAATTTCAACCACGGTGTAGTGATTAGGAATTACAACGCATTTTGAGGGGATGTGTTTCAGTCCATAACATGCAGTTTCTGTGGACATTTAAGAATAGGATGACCAAACACCTAGTTGATTTAGTTTAGCCATCTGGAAATTTGACCTCTAGAGGGTCTGACCTCTTACAGACTTTGCTGTGAAGTCTTTAACTGCTCAGTTGTTGACAATGATCCTGCTTTCTTTTAGAAGCTTCTGCCTGCCGGAACAAATGCTACTCTGAAACTAAAACCCTCTGCCAGTTAGTCGATTCTGACTCATAGTGATGAGTCGGAACAGAGTAAAACTGTCCCCATAGGGTTTCCAAGGCTGTAAATCATTATGGATGCCAACTGCTGCATCTTTCTGCTGTGGAGTGGCAGCTGGAGTTGCAGTAGAGTGCTTTAATTCTGTACCACCAGGGCTTTTCACCTTACGTATATTCACGAGGTTCCAACTCCGTATGAAAAGGATTTTAAAAATGTTGCCATTTATTTTGAAGGCAAACTTTCAGATAAATTATTCTGGACATGACACTTTACTGTTAGGGTCCGCGATTTTCAAGATGCGACACTGTTACTTTAAAGGTTAAATTTTATTAAAAAATATGCCCAATAGGAAAAATACTGGTGCACCAGGGACGCACCCCAAGCTACACAGAGCAGGGGGCGACCAGGAGTTTCCTCAGCGCCCAGTATTTAAGTCGTGAGATTGCAAAGTAGGGAAGGTGAACTGACCTTTACATTGATTGGTTAACTCCTATTAGTTGTAATATGTGGTCAAGGTCTAGGGGTCACTTGCAGGCTGTGACTTGCAAGGTTGCCCCCAGGCTTGTCTTGTGACAGTGTTTTGTAAGATAAAGGTAAGATTGTTCTATGGTATTTTCTGCTATTAAGTTGTTTCCTGGGGCTTTCTTCAATACCTCCAATTTTTACCGGGCCCTTCCTCATTTCAACATTACCATTGATAATTTGTAGTCAAGAATTATTGCTTCAAGAAATTTGAACATTAGTTACATGAGACTGTTTTCTTTGAGAATATATTTATATCAGGTTGTTGGAAACCCTGGTGCATGGTGGTTAAGTACTGCGTCTGCTAACCAAGAGGTTGGCAGTTCGAATCAACCAAGTGCACCTTAGAAACTCTATGGAGTAGTTCTACTCTGTCCTATAGGGTTGCCATGAATTGGAGTTGATTCGACAGCACTGGGTTTGGCTTGGGTTTGGCATACCAGGTTGTTGGAGCCTTGGTATTCCAATGGTTAAGCATTTGGCTGTTAACCAGAAAAGCTGGCAGTTTGAATCCAGCAGCTGCTCCAGGGAATCTGTGCAGGGCAGTTCTTCTTTGTTCTGGTAAGGTCGCTGTGAGTTGGAATTGGCTTTGCAGCAATGGGTTTGGTTGAAATGCACATTTTCTTACATTCCAGAGAAGAATTTTTAACCATGGTATTAGTTTTCTGTTGCAGTGAAAAGAGTTACCCCTGAATTTAGTGGCTTAAGATGATAATATGTAGTATTTCAAAGTTTTTCTATGGGTTAGAAATTTGGGAGTGTCTTGGCTGGGTAGTTTTGTTCCAAGGTCTCTCATGAGGGTGCAGCTGACATGTAGTTCAATCAGCAATTATCTGAAGGCTTGACGGGCTGGCTTCAAAGCTGACTCCCTCACCTGAGTTTGGGCAGGAGGTCTTAGTGCCTTCCTACGTAGTCCTTTCTTCATTCGTCCACTTGTGTGTCCTCAAGACCTGGCCACTGGTGTTTCCCAGAGCAAGTGGTCCAGGAGAACAATGAATGACCTTGGCCTTGGAAGGCAATTCCATCCTCTTACAGACTCCTCCTCTTGAGTGCAGGTTGGGAGGATGTTACATGAATGTCAGGAGACCAGAGCTGTCACGGAGGCTGGCCACCTCAACCGTATCTTCTTCAGCTATGTCTCGGTTCTGCCAGCTCAGGTGTAACAGAATCCTGTCTTAGAAGGTTATGTCTTGATAAGGAGGTCATTTTCCACCAGTATTGGTTTGTAGAAAATGTTTACATTACTGTTGTTCAGCTTATCTGTGAACAAAAAAGAATTCTAGCTAGTATTTTTGGTTTTGATTTCTTTATGGAAGGGAGAGCTTGCATTTCCTTTGTGATGTCAACACTTTGTGTTGTGAAATAGAGATACTTTCTCTGCTGATAAAATTCTGCATGGGCTAAGTGAATAAAACATTGTACCTCACAGATAGGTTAGGCTTTTAACAGTGGCCACAGTAACCAGTGACTGCCTGATTCCCTTTTCCAGCCAATTTCCTGTCTCCTAGGCCTTCGGTTCATTTTTTTTTTTTACCATTTTATTGTGTTGTAGGTAAAGGTTTACACAGCAAATTAGTTTCTCACTCAGCAGTTGAGACTCAGGTCGTTCCAGGACATTGGTTGCTGTCCCTGCAGTGTGTCAGCACCCTCGCTGCATCTGCTCTGACTGCGTTGTTTCCCAACTCCTTGTGGCCTTGTCATCTTGGCTTTGGGCCAGTTGGCGGTTTCGTCTCCTATAGTTGCTGGTTCTGAGACACACATTCCTCACGGATATTATTGCTTATTTTATAGCCTTGTCTATTTGGCTGTAAGGTGACCTCCAAGAGTGACTTCAATTCCAGGCTAAAAGGGTGCTTAGTTTGGGGGTTTTTCTGATCTCTGTCATATTTCAATGAGTCAAGTCTTAAAGGATTTTGAGTTTTGTGTTACATTTGTCTCCATTCTAAGAGGGAGCTTGTATTGTATATCTGGTCCTTAGGCGTAGCTGGGCACCATTTAGTTCTTAGGGCCACACACTGGAGGAAGCTGTGGTTTATGTAGGTCTTTAGTCCTGTGGGATATTTGCTTCCTTGAGTCTTTGGTTTCTTTTACTCTGTTTTGGTCCTAAGGAAGAGTCCAATAGTTGTAGCTGCTCACAAATTTTTAACACCCCAGATGTGACTCACCAGAGTAGGATGTGGAACATTATGAGTTGTGTTAAGCCAGTTGACATAGATGTACTCTAAGATGATGGTCTTTAGCCTTCAAGCCCAGCAAGTTAGTACCATAAGGTGTTTAGAGATGTCTACTAAATTTCCGTAGCTGTGCCCCTAATGTGCCCTCTTAGGTACATGAAGATACATGCAGTATATATAGTTGTATGTGTACACATGCCTGCAGCTCTTCCTGTATAAGCACGTACCTGTACTCTCGTGTGCTCTTCCACACCTGTATACCATACCTACCTACTTGTATAACTACTCATTAAGTTTTGGTTTGTTATTACTATTGCTGCAGAGTTATATATGTGGTAGCATTTACTATAAAAAAAAAAAAAAACAAACTCATTGCCGTTGAGTTGGTTGTGACTCATAGTGACAGGACAAGAGTAAAACTGCTCCATAGGGTTTCCAAGGAGTGCTTGGTGGATTTGAACTGTCAGCCTTTTGGTTAGCAGCTGTTGCTCGTGACCACTGTGTCAGTACAGTTTCCACCTATACTGTAGTTGTGCTTTATTCTTGCGTGCCTCTCACTGTCTTCGTCTAACTTGGTCACGATGTACTGACTTCCTCTGTATCGTGTATTGTCTTACCCTCCACCAGAACTAATCTGTCTACTGTTATGGCTGCTAACCAAAAGGTCAGCAGTTGGGAAGCCACCCGTCGGTGCTTGGAAACCCTATGAGGCAGATCTATTCTGTCCGAGTTGTTGTGAGTTGAATGGACTCAGTTGTAACGGGTAGTAGTAGTAGCAGTGCTATATGAGACATGATTCTCCCATCCCTGCGGACTGTCAAAGAGTGTTGCTTTCTGTGTGTAAACCTGTTCTTGACGTTTTTGTAAAAGTGGCATTGTACACACTTGTCCTTTTGTGATTGGCCTCTTTACTTGGTATAATGTCTTCCAGACTCACTCATGTTCTGTTTTGTGGACTCATTATTTTTTGCCACTGTATCCATTCATCATTGGTGGACATGTAGATGTTTCTGATTTTTTGCTTTTGTAAATAAGGCGGCAGTGAACAAGAGTGTACCTGTGTCTGTTAGTGTCATTGCTCTTATTTCTCTAGGATGTGTATTTAGGACTGAAATTGCTAAGTCATGTGATACTTTTATTTCTTTTTTTTAAATTTTTTTGATGTAACATAACTGAGTGAAAATGTACATTCACATGTAAATTTACATGCCCCCCTATATGCAGCTTCCACTGCTCTCCCTGTCTGGTGACAGCACACTATTCCTCTTTGCTCCATACCTGTCTCATCCTCCCAACAGTCTCCTTTCCCCTCCTCTCTCTCCACTCCCCTTCCTCCAGCCAGAGATCAGCAAGATGATATCCTATAGATGTATAGAACCATAAAGTGCTTCCAATATATGGTCACTCTGCCTTGCCAAGTCCAATCCATTCCTGTCCAAAGAGTGGACCTTTGTTATAATTTATGGGAGAGGGCAGCATCAGGGAAGGGGGCCATGCTCTCAGAGTAACCCCAAAACCGCTGGATCATCAATTGAGGTCTTTTAGTGGCGATCTCATGATGCACCTCTTTTTATTCTTGTGTTACCAGTGAGGCTCCTCTCTGTGAGCTCCGTCTTGGCTATCACTGGTGGTGGCCGGGCACCATCCAGTTCTTCCGGTCCCAAGTCGATGTAGGCACCCACTCTTGTGGGTCTCTCTGTCTTCTAGGTTGTCTTTACCGCATGCCGTTTTGGCCCTCGGTGAGCATCTGTTCCTGCTGAGTTGGGACCATTTGCTGTGTCCTCGGATGGCAGCATGGCAGCTTTTTAAGACCCCAGACGCCACTCACCAATGTGGGGTGCAGAGAGCTCTCTTAGCAAAACGCTAGTGATACTTTTATTTCTAGCTTGAGAAAGTGGTATACTGTTTTTCACATTGGTACCATTTTATAATCCCACCAGCAATGTATAGCAGTGTCAGTCTCCCCATAACCTCACAAGCGTATGCTGTTTTCTGGTTTTTTTTTTTTTTTTTTTTTTTGCATTGGTGCCATTTTCCAGGAGGGAGGTGTGGTATCTCATTGTAGTTTGAATTTGCATCTCTTCATAACTGATGAAGAGCCCTCCTGACACGGTGTTAAGCCCTTGGTTCCTAGTACTGAAAGGTTGCTAACTCACCGGCCACCCTCTGTAAGAAAAATGTGACCGTCTCCATAAGGACTGCAGCCCTGGAAGCCCCAGGAGGCAGTCCTCCTCTGTCTTACAGTCACTGTGAGTCATACCGCAATCTCACGGCAGTGAGTTCTAATGACTTAAGACTGTGAGCATCTCTTCGTGTGTTGCTTGGCCACCTGAGTGGCCTCTTTGGTGAAGTGTCTGTTTGTGTCCCTTGCCCTTATTTTGATTATACTGTTTGTTTCTTTTGTTGTTTTTCTGTATGGTTTAGAAATTAGACCTTAGTTGTATATGCTGTTGCCCAAATCCCCAGTCTGTAGGTTCTCCTTTTTGTTCTTTTGATGAAGTCCCTGTTACTTGGTTTATCCTCCTCGCATTTTTAGTTAGGTTTGGTAGCATGTGTATGCCATAAATTAGCTATGGCTGCTGACCAAAAGGTTGGCAGTTGAAGTCCACTGGACAGTCTTTGGAAACTATGGGAAAGTTCTACTCTGTCCTATAGGGTCGCTTTGTGTTGGAATCCACTCAGCGGCAGTGGTATATAGGTAGCTTTGTTCCTGTGTTATCTTCCATAACTTTATTGTTTTAACGTTGGTCTTTGATCTGTTTTGAATTAGTTTTTTGTGTAGGGGTTAGGTATAGATCCTGTTTCATTTTTCTGCAAATGAATATACAGTTGTGCCAGCACCATTTGGTAAAGAGGCTGTCTCTTCTCTACTTAGCTTAATGGACTTTAGCCCTTTGGTGCAGATCAGGTGTCTACAGCTGGGTGGACTGACTTGTGGGTTCTCGGTTCTGTTGCACTGATCTCTGTGTCTGTCATTCCATTGCCAGGCTGTTTTGAGGGGCGGGAGGAAGGGTTTCTCCTTTTCATATAAAGTTTGAGATTAATTTTTCCAGTTAATTGTGGAATGTTGTTGGGATTTGGAACAGGATTGCATGATATTTACAGATTGTTTTGGGTCATGTCAGCATTTTTTAAGTGTTACGTCTTCCAGTCCCCTAACATGATTTTTCCATTTGTGTAGCCTCTTGCAGTACTATTTTGTAGTTTTTCTTGTATGAATCTTTTATGTCCCTGATTGTATTTATTCCCGGGTATTTGATCCTTTGGAGCGATTGTAAATGACATTGTTTTCTTGATTTATTTTTCAGGGTTCTCTGTTAGTGTACAGGAATCCAGCTGATTTCACCTCTTGATCTTGTGCTCTGCCACTTTGTTGCATCCATAGTTGGGTGACTTTCTTATGGGTATCTCTGGGATTTTCTGTGTATCAATCTGTGAGTAGGGATAGTTTTACTTCCTTACCAACTGAGATGTTCTTTATTTCCTTTTCTTACCTTATTTCTCTGGCTAGGATTTTAGTACAGTATTGAATAAATGTGATAATGAACTTTCTTGTCTCATTCTTCTTGTCAGGGAAATGGTTTTAATCTCTCTTTGTTGAGAATAATATTGGCTCTTGGTTTTGTATATATGCCCATAATTATGTTGAGGAATTTCCCTTATATTTTATTTTGCAGAGAGTTTTTTAATCAGGAAAGGATATTGGAATTTGTTGAATGGCTTTTCTACATTAATTGTTCATGTGATTCTTCTGTTTTATTGTGCTGTAGGTAAAAGTTTACAGCTCAGATGAGTTTCTCAGTCAGAAATGTGTGTACATATTGTTTTGTGACATTGGTTGCTGTTCCCAAAAAGTGACAGCATGCTCCCCCTTTGCACCCTGTGTTCCCTGCACCCGTTTGTCCATTTCCTGTCCCTTCCTGCCTTCTTGTCTTGCTTTGGGACAGGAGTTGCCCACTTGGTCTTGTGTATTTGACTGAACTGAGAAGCACATTCCTCACTTGTGTTAGTTTTTGTTTATAGGGCTGCCTAACCTTTGTTTGAAAACTGGGCTTTGGGAATGGTTTCAGTTCTGAGTTAGCAGACTGTTCATGAGCTATAGTAACGGAAGTTCCCCTAGTCTCTGTCAGGCCAGTAAGTCTGGTCTTTTTGTGAATTTGAATTCTTCTCTACATTTTTTCATTTCTGTGTGCGACTCTGTTGTGATCCTTGTTAGAGTGGTAGATGGTGGCAGCTAGGCACCACCTAATTCTTCTGGTCTCAAGCTGGTGGTGATTCTGGTTCAGGTGGAGTGACCTTCAGAACTTGAGCTAATATTTTCCTTGTGTTTTTGATTTTCATCATTCTCTGTTGCTTCTGATGGGATGATATGAGTAGAATGTCTTAGATGGCTGCTTGCAAGCTTTTAAGACCTCACATACCACTTACCATAGTGGAATGTGGAACATTTTTGGAACAGGATCATATTGTATCTCTAGATCGCTTTGAGTAGAACTGATATTTTCACAATGTTAAGTCTTCCTGTCCGTGAGCATGATGTGTTTTTTCACCAGTGTAGGTCTCTTGGTGTCTTACAATAGTGTTTTGTAGGTTTTCTTTGTAAAGTTGTTTTTTTTTCCCTCCGTCCCTGGGTAGGTTTATTCCTGAGTATTTGATCGTCTTCTTGGGGACTGTTTTAAATGGCACGGATTTAACAGTTTCCTTTTCGAAGTTCTCTTTGTTGATGTAGAGGAATCCAGCTAATCTTTGTATGTTAATCTTATACCCTACTACTTTGTTGAACTCTTGTATATTAGTTCCAGTAGCTTTCTTGTGGATACTTCGGGATTTTCTGTATATGAGATCATATCCTCTGCAAATAGGCATAGTTTTATCTCTTCTTTACCAATTTGGATAACCTTTGTATCTTTTTCCTGGCTTATTGCTCTGTCTTGGACTGCCAGCATGATAGTGAATAACAGCACTGATACAGGGCATTCTTGTCCAGTTCCTGATTTCCAGGAGAATGCTTTCAATCTAAAGAATGATGTTGGCTGTTGGTTTTGTATAAATGAACTTATTATTTGGAGGAATTTCCCTTCTCTTACTATTTTGCTTAGAGTTTTTATCAGGAATTGGTGTTGAACTTTGTCAAATGCCTTTCTGGTTGTTGGCTAATAATTTTGTGTAGTTCTTTTGTTTATATGGCTGGATTGAATTGATTGATTTTCTGATGTTGAACCATCCTTTTGTCTCTAGTTTGGCTTTCACCTGATCATGATGTATTGATTTTTTTATATGCTATTGTATTCTTATTTCTTTCTGTATATTTTTTGTTGTTGTTGAAAAGTTTTACATCTGTATTCATGAAAAATATTGGTCTGTAATTTTCCTTTTTTTGGTGTCTGTGTCTGACTTTGGTGTCAGTGTTATGCTGAGTTCATAGAATGAGTTAAGGAGTATTCTTTTTCTACTTTCTAAAATTGTTTAAGTAGAATTGGTGTCAGTTCTTTGAATGTCTGGTAGAACTCTCTAGTGAAGGCTTCAGGGCTAGGGCCTTTTTGTGATGTAAGGTTTTATCTTTATAAGATCTTCTGTTTCTTCTTTGGTTATGTGTCTGTTTAGGTTTTCTACCTCATTTTTGTGATAGGTTTGATACTATGTTTTTAGCAATCTTGTTTTTCTAGGTTTTCTTTATTTTTATTAAATAAAAAAATGAAAGTATACATACTCTGCTTACAATATTGGGTTAAGAGAGGAGGAGTACACAAGTTGTGTCGAAGTCTCATTAATATTGATCTTCTTACTAATGTGAATTGTCACCAATTTCACGCAACCAAATTTCTAACAATTATCTAATCTAAACCCTCGCCCCTTGCCTTCCTGCCCTCCCACCTTCCCCACCCTTGTAGCCATCAAAGAGTCTTTTTCTATTATGTGTGAGTATGCTTTTAAGTTTTTATCATAGGGGTCTCATATAATAATTGTCCTTCTGTCTCTGACTAGTTTCACTCAATATAATGTCCTCCAGTTGAGACCAAATTGAGAGATGTTTCCTGCTATCATTGTTGTTCTTTATCAGTGTATAGTACTCCATAGAGTATACATACCAAAGCTTACCTATCCATTGTTCTGTTGTTGGGCATCTGGGTTAATTCCAATTTTTTGCTATCGTGGACTGTGCTGCAATGAATATTCGTGTGCATGTAGCAGTCAGTGTGAATGGCCTTGATTTTGTAGGATATATTCCGAGCAGAGGAATAACTGGGTCAAATGGTATATCTATATTCATTATTTTAAGGTAACGCCAAATTGCTTTCCAAAGAGGTTGCACCATTCGGCAATCCCACCAACAGTGAAGGAGGTTTTCAAATTTGTTAGGATGCAGTTTTTCATAATACGGCATAATAATCCTTTGTCTCCTTGGGTCCATTGTAATGTTGCTTATTTCATTGCTGTTTTGGTCATTTATGGCATGTCATTTTTTTCCTTTGTAAATTTGGGCGGTAGTTTGCAAATTCCATTGATCTTCTCAAAGAACAAAGTAGAGGTTTGTTGATTATTTTTATTGTTTTCTATTTCAGTTATTTCTGCTTTCATCTTTATTATTTCCTTCTGTTGATTGTGGACTTCTTCCACTGCTCCTTTTCTATTTGAGTTTTGGGGATAAGTTACTGATGTTTTAATCCTTTTTTAAAAAAATTTATTGCTATAAATTTTCCTCTGAAGATGGCTTTTGCTGTGTTCCAGAGGTTTTGGTATGTTGTTATCTTTGTACTCCTTTGATTCTGAGAAGTATTTGTTTGTTGTTTTACTTCATTGAGTTGTAAGTGTAAAAATGTACACCAGTTGTTTTGTGATCTTGGTAACAGTATCTGCAGTGTATCAACACTCTCCCATTTTATACCCTGAGTTCCCTATGTCCATTTGTCTACTTTTCAGTCTAGGAATTTTTAAATTTAGTAATTTAATTTTTTCTAGTAGTTTTTAAGTAAGGTGTTAATTCAGTTTCCTTGTATTTAATTTTTTCCTTTGCTTTTTTCTGGTATTAAGTTTCTTCTAACTTTACAGTGTTATGATTGGAGAAGATGCTTTGAATTATGCAGATATTTTTGAATATATTGAGCGTTGCTTTGTGGCTTAGAATACCACCTGTTCTGTAGAGGAAACCGTGTGTGTTGGGGAAGAATGTGTACTTTGGTGCTGTTGGATGGTGTGTTCTGTATGTATTTGTGAGGTCAGGTTGGTTTATTATATTACTTAGATCTTCTGTGTCTTTATTGAGTTTTGTTTTAGTTATTTTGTCCAACTTTGAAAGTGATGTGTTCAAGTCTCCCACTATTGTTGTAGGACTGTCTTTTCTGTTCTGTTAGAGTTGTTCTATGTATTTTCAGGGTCTGTCATTTGGCATGTAGATACTATGTCTTCTTGGTGCATTGACCCTTTAATCATTATCTAATGCCCTCCTTTGTCTCTTAGAATGGATTTTGATTTAAAGTTTATGTGAAATTATTGCTACTTCTGCTCTTTTCTGGATACTGTTTGCTTAATATATTTTTTTCCATCCTCTAGTTTTTAACTTGTTTGTCTTGGTGTCTTTAAAAGGTGTGTCTCTTGTGGGCAACATATTGATGGGTTGCTACTATTTTTTTAATATCTGTTTTGCCACTCTGTCTCTTGAGTGATATGTATTTAATCTGTTTACATTCATTGTGATTAATGATAGATATGGATTCAGTTTTTATTTTGTTATATTTTTTTTTGTGTGTGTACTAACAATTTCTGTGTTCCTGTCAATTTTCTATTCTATGTTCTTTTTGTATATGCATGTGAGTTATTGCTTTTCTGATAGTCTTTAGATTTTTTTTTTTTTTGGTAAGTAGATTTAGTACTTTGTGGTTGCCTTCAAGTTTACCCTAATCCTCTTAACATAATAAGTCTGCTATATCTTGAAATTATCTTGACTTCCACCCATATGGAAGTTCTATAACCACATCTTTTATTTCCCTTTTTGTTTTGAAGTTATCATTTATAATTAAATTCCTCTGGTTCCATGTAGTTACTTGTCTAGCTTTATTTTTGTTTTATGATATCTTTATCTGAATTTGGTGTCTTTGTCTCAGGTTGTTGTCTGATGTCCTCAGTTGTGTGTCAGATGACTCCCTTTTTTTGTGAGGTGGTTTTTTGTGAGGTAGTTTTACAAATTCTCTTGGTTTTTGATTATCTAGGGGTGTCAGTTTTGCCATTGTTTTTGAAACACAGTTTTGCTGACTGTAAGATTCTTAGTTGGCATTTTTTGTTTCCTTCAGGATGTTATATGTCATTCCATTACTTTCTTGTCTGCATAGTTTCATATGAGAAATCAGCATTTAGTCTCATTGGTGCACCTTTGTAAGTGATACACTTTATTTTTCCTGGGCTACTTTCAGAATTCTTTGTCTTTTGTTTTGAAAAGCTTGATTATGATATGTGTTGGTGATTTTGGGGTAGGGGAGTCTTGCCTTTGTGGAGCCCTGGTGGTATGGTGCTTAAGAGCCTGGCTGCTAACTGAGAGGTCAGCAGTTTGAGTTCAACAACCAGCCGCTCTCTGGAAACCCCATCAAGCAGTCTGCTCTGTCCTATAGGGTCGCTATAATCTGGAATCAGTTCAGTGGCGGTGGGTTTGGTTCATGTTTTAAAATCCTGTGTGTGGTTTTGTTGAACTTCTTGGATGGTAACTTTCTTGTCTTTGATATTTGGAAAGTTTTCAGTGAATATGTCTTTAAAAATACTCTCTCTTTTTTCTCTCCTCTTCTGGAATTGCTTTTATGCATAAGTTGTTCCTCTTGATGGAGTCCCACATAACTTTCAGACTTTCTTCTTTTTGATTCCCTCTTTTTTTGAGTTTCTGAGACAACTAATAGCAAGAGATTTGCCCTCTATTTTGCTGATTCTTTCTTCGTTGATTTAATTCTGTGTCTTTTCATTAAATTACCTATTTCTGATATTGTCAGTCTTCTGAATTTCTAGCAGTTGTTTTTATGTAGTTTGTAATTGTCTTTTGAGTCTCTCATTTTCTTCTTGTATTGTTTTCCTGAATTCTTCTAAGGTTTTCTCCTTTGTTTTCTTTGGTGTCTTTAAGGATTCTAAATTCAGGTCTTTAAAATTTCTTCTCAGGTAGTTGTATTAATCATTTCTTCCTCTGGAGAGTTTTCTTTCCCTTTATTTTGCTCACATGTTTGAGTTATCTTATCCTTTTTTTCTTTTTTAAATGTAATTTGTTTTTCTCTGCTATCTGCGAGAAACCCTGGTGGTGTAGTGGGTTAAGTGCTACCACTGCTAACCACAAGGTCTGCAGTTCAAATCCACCAGGCGCTCCTTGAATACTCTGGGATCAGTTCTACCCTGGCCCCTAGGGTCGCCATGAGTCAGATCTGACTAGACGGCACTTGGCTTGGCTGCTGTCTGCAAGGCACTGAGGTGTTATTTATTTATATACTTTGTGTTTCAATTGTGTTTTCTTTGTCCTGAATTTTTCTTTTATTTTAGTGTTTGGAATCATCAAGGCAGGTGTGCTCTGCTCATTGCTTGGCTGAGGGCATGGGAGTACTTAGCACCTATCTGTAGTTCAGCAGTGTGGAACTGCACAGTGGTGGGTGTGGTCAGTTGCTAGTAGGGGTGGATGTGCTCAGTGCCAGTTGAACAGGGCACCTGGTGGTACAGGAGTGCCTACTACCGCTTGCTGAGTAGGCAGGGTTGGGATGGGTAAAGGAGGGCTTGTACTGCTGTGTCTTCACTGGTTGGGTAACAGGGCTGGCATGGGGAGTGCTCCTCTGTTCACCACTGTTGGACCCCTGAGCACTTCTCTCTTGGCTGTGGCCAGCATCCAAGACCTGGCCTTGACAAAATGCAAGGGTTAGGAGGTGCCCACTGTCCTTTTGGATTGGGGACCTTCTGCTGACCCTGTACCCACCACCCACTGTCATGGTCCAAAACAGGTAGTGTTGTTTCTGGATTCTGGCTTCCTCTTTGCACTGTAGATGCTGGGGTTGCTGGACCGCTTGTCTTCCTCCCTGTACTTTCCTTCCGTAGATCTAGTTCATGTTCTGCTCACTTTGCTTCCCTTCAGTGTGTCCATACAGTTTCTCTGTTTCCTGTAGGGGATGCAGTGAAGTGGTTCTCCCAGGATCACCGCTGGCTTTGTCCTGATAGCCAGGCTGTGTCAAGCTGGGTTGTAGGACACCCCCCATTTGTGTTTCTTCTTGTTTGCTGTTTTTGTTCAGTTTCCTCTTTTCCATATTAATGTTCTGTCTAATTCCTTATTCGTTCCATTTGACACTCGGGGTTCCAGGATTGTCATCTTGCTCTGTTTCATGTGGTTTGTGAGGTCTTCACCGTAGAGGGACAGTAGCATGTCTGACTAAGCTCCCATCTTGGGCCATCTCTACACTGTTCTTAACTGAAAATTAGAATGGTGACTGTGGCTAGGTGTGTATCTACTTATTCAGGAAACTCTAATCTCAGAATTCGTGCTTTTAGTGATACTCAGCCAGGGGTGAATCCTTCCCCCCAACCCCAGGGCAAATGTATGGAGTTGTTTTAACTGGGGAAGGGAGTGTGGTACTGACATCCAGTGGGTAGAGACCAGGAATGCTGCTAAATATCCTACAATGAAGAACAGCTCTTCATAACAAGGAATTATGCAACTCCCAATGTCAGTAGGGCCACTTTCGAGAAACTTGGCTTTAAAAATGTTTTTACCTGACATCGTGGCTACCCATGCATTAATTGGTTCTTACAGGAGCAAACAGAAGCCTGAATGAAAAACATGAGCTACTGTTGATTATTAGAGATCAGGCCCTGACTTGATACCCATGTGAGTCATGGGATTAGTAGACTATAGTTGTAGATTTAAAAATTCTAGGCAGCTTTCCTGTTAGGTTCTGTTTTGACTGCAAAGGATAGAAGCAGAATTCTAACCAGCATAAGTAAGAGGAGTTTATTTTAAGGATAGTTCTAGAATCCAGGGACAGAAATGATGCTTCTTTTCAGATACAGCTGGAACTATAGATGTTCTACCTCTAGTATGATAACTTATATGACATTTGTGGCATTTTTTTCTTCTTTCTTTAGCAACTGGCTTCTTTTATTTCCTGCTCCATATGTCTTCTAATTACTCCTGAATTTTATATACAAAAATGAGGCTTGCACAGAAAGATTGGGCTCTTGTTCCCTAGTTTCAGAATTTCTGATGAAGAGCTGTGTTTGGCCCACTCCTGGTCTAATTAACTAAGTTGGCGGCTACGGCAAGGACCAGGTGGCTGAAGTGGAGAGAGGGAAGAAGCACTTCCCAAAAGGAGTGTGATGATGTACCAGGTGGCCAAAGCCAGAATCTGCCACATTCCCAACTTTGGAGCCTTGTAGCCTTGGAAATGACAAGTTAATTTTACTGATATTTTCCTAACCTGGATATATGTCTTTCTGTAAAGCTCTTATGAAAGAATTCCACTACTAATGATTTTTTTTTTGTGAGTACTCTTGTACTTGGGATTTCCTGGCTCTTGGAATTTTGATGCGATTGCTGATTTTCCTTACTTCTGCTAAGGTTGACTGCAGAAATAATGAGAGTGAGATGGAGAGCCATCAGAGTAAGGCCAGCAGTTGCAGCAGCTGTACTGCTGCTGTGTGAATTAGCTGACTGCCTTTAGAAATGGGAACGGATTACACAATTAAACAGTATATGTATCACCACTGAGCATATAGAAGAAGCCAAATGTTTCTGTCCTCCTACCAGGACGTTTCCACTTTGACAATAGATGATTTACATTATTCTTGGAATTGTCTGTGTTTACATATATTAGAAGCTGATCTCAGTGAGCAATAATAACCTAATGGTAATTATACATGGTGGAGCAGCATTCAAAGTGTAGTCACAATTGCAGTGGCCCCCCCGACATAGGGTTTTGTTTGTAGTGTGATACATTATTCTTCAGCCTTTTTCTCCCTTATTTTGATGGGAGGTGGGAGGGGGCAAGTAGAGGGCCCCAGAAGGCCAGGCTTGTCCTTGGTTTGATTGAGTTAGTGGCTTAGTGTAGTAAATAGATACTGTTTTCACGGTGTCTTCTGCACACATTAAAAATAGCACATTTCTGCTGCCAGGATAGAGGAGCCGGTACTTGGTTCAGTTGTATCAACTAATGGAAGGCCATTTTTCTACCACTGGATAGATGTAACCAAGCATTCATTCATGGTAATGGCAAATCAACAAAGAAGTCAGTAAATATTTCAGAGAGTGATACTTCTCTAGAGTTAATAAAATGGAGGCTGTGATAGGGAATAACAAGGAATGATCAGTTGTCTGTAGAGTTTTCAAGTGGCCCTGCGTTTAGCTGACTGTGAGCAGATAAGAACATGATGGACTTGACAGATACTAAGCCACTTGAACTGTCTTTCCTGTGGTGATAATGAATTCACAAACATTTACTTGATTAGACGATGACAGCAACCAAGAACCAAACCCGTTGTTGTGGAGTTGATTACAATTCAGCGACCCAATAGGACAGGTTAGAACTGTCCACAGGGTCACCAGGAAGCAGCTGGTGTATTCAAACTGCTGACCTTTTGGTTAGCAGCTGAACTCTTAACCACTGTGCCACCAGGCTTCATGACAGCAACACTGATCTGAAGATTAAATAGCATTTATTGATTCGTGACTGCATGCTAGGCTTTACATGTATTGTTTCACAATATTCTCATAAAGATCTAATGACACAGGTACTATTATAGTCCCTGTTTACAGTTTGGGAAGGAGGCTTAGAGAGTTTATGGTCTCATACTTAATACAGTTGACTCTCCTTATCTGTGGGTTCCACATCCAAGGATTCAGCCAACCATGGATAAAAAATATTACTCATTGTTCCTGAAATAATACAATTTAACAACGATTTGCATAGCATTACCCTGTATTAGGTATTACAAGTAATTTAGAGATAATATAAAGTATATGGGAAGATGTACATATGTTATATGCAAATGCTATGCCATCTCATATAAGAGACTTGAGGATTTTGGTACCTGTGGATTTTGGTACTCTGTGGGTTTTGGTACCCATGAAGTGTCCTGAAACCAATCCCCGTGAATGCCAAGGAACAACTGTAATTGCTAAAGCAGGGATTAAAACTTGTTGATAACCATCTGGCTGTGTGCTTGCTTGTGTGTCCAGTAATTGCAGTGTTCACATTATAACTGATCCAGAGACCCCATCTATGGTGCCAGTGTACAGTGACTAGCCATGTAGGTCCCCACCACCTGTCCCTTTGTTGTCAAAGTACATGCTGGCCGAGTGCTGTATGTGCTGGGCACTGTACTGAGAGATGTCTTCTAGGTCCAGGTTTGTGGCCACTGCATAATTATCCTTATCTGAAATCATAGGTGTCTTCTGGTTTCTCGGTATCACAAAGCCCGTTCTGTCATAACTTTACAGAGGCCAGTGTGATGGGTGGCCTTCATCTAGGTTCCTGGACTTGGTATCTGAAAACTCCCATTTGGAAACTGGATGTTCTCCTTGAGCTTCCTGTTACACATGCTTAGGTCTGATCCATCCCACCCAGCTCTAGCATCCTGGCCGGGGGTCTGGGCTGAGCACCAAAAGATGATAGCATGTCTGTTTCCTTGCTAGTGCCTGCTGCATCACGTATCCCCAGATGGTCATGGAAAGATTATCTTGCTGTCCACTTACAAAATCTTCTGAGAAGGACTTAGCGAGGAAGTTCGTGCAACAGAGGGAGTTTCAGGATGGGGATTGTTTGGGGGACTGTGCTTTTGAATATATTAGATCACTTACAAGTGCTCTTTCTAGTGCATTCCCTGCATGATTCTTTAAGGGAACCGCTGCCTCTGTGTGTTCTCTGTGGGCTTCACCAGTGAGGCCATACATCCAAGACTACATCGAAGGACCCAGGATCCCGTCAGTGCGGGAAGTTAAACATTTTGCTAAGAATAAGAAGTAAAAGTTGTGCAAATGAAACCAAACTTTTTTTTAAATTAATTACAAAGAAGAATAAAACTTTTGACATCTATCAATTAACTCATCTATGATAAACCCTCAGCCCCCACCCACCCATGTAGCCAACACAGTCATTTTCTTCTATGGGTAATTCTCTTGTTAAGTCTTTATTAACAGGGGTCTCATACAAAATTTGTCCTTTTGACACTGATTGATTCACTCAGCATGATCGTTTCCAAATGAGACCATGTTATGAGATGTTTTCTAAAATTGTCCTTGTTTTTATCATAACACAATGTTCCATTGAATATATGTACTATAGTTTGCTCATCCATTCATCTGTGGATGGACATTGGGGTAGATTTCAACTTTTTGCTATTGTGGACTGTGCTGGAAGAGACATTTGTGTAAATGTGTCTGTTCATGTGACAACCTTTGTTTCTGAAGGATAAATTCCAAGGAGTGGAATTACAGGATCAAATAGTGTATCTATCTCCAGCTTTTTAAGGAAGCGCCAGACTGTTTTCCAAAGAGGTTGTATTATTTTGCAGTGTCACTGGCAGTGTAGGAGAGTTCCAGTTTCTCCACAGCCTCTCCAGCATTTGTTGTTTTGTGTTTTTTGGATCATGGCCAACCTTGTTGGGGTGAGATGATATCTCACTGTAGTTTTGATTTGAATTTCTTTAATAGCTAATGATCGTGAGCCATCCAGCTGCCATGATACCCTCTTTAGAGAAATGTCTGTCTCCTTTGCCCGTCGCTTAATTGGATTATTTATCCTTATGTTGATATTTTGTAATACCTTACAGATTATAGAGCTCAGACATCGGTCTGGCATAGAGTTGCCAAATATTTTTTCCCGTTCTGTAGAACGTCTTTTAATTCTTTTGATGAAGTCTTTGGATGAGCAGAAGTGTTTGATTCTTAGTAATTTCCATTTATCTATTTTCTCTTCTGATGAGTGTGCTTTGTCAGACTTTGAAGTCTGTCTATGTTGTGTATTAAAACTTCCATTGTTGACACTACTTTATCTTGGATGAGCTTCATCATTTTAGATTTTATATTTAGGTCTTTTATCCAGTTTGAGTTTATTTTTGTATAAGGTGTGAGATATGGGTCTTTTTTAAATTTTTTGCAGATGGATATCCAATTTTGCCCGCACCATTTGATAAAGAGACTATTGTTACCCCAGTTTAATATCTTAGAGCCTTTGTCAAATATCAGCTGTTTGTAGGATGGTGGCATCTCTGGGATCTCTACTCTGTACCATTGATCTATATGTCTCTTTTTGTACCAGTACCAGGCTGTTTTGACAGCTGTTGCAGTGTAGTAGGTTCTAAAGTCAGGTAGTGAGAGGCCTCCCAGTGTGTTCTTCTTCAGTTGTGCTTTACTTATCCGGGGCTTCTTCCCTTTCCAAACAAAGATGATGATTTGTTTCTCCATCTCATTAGAAAATGTTACTGGAGTTTGTACTGGGATTGCATTATGTAAGTAGATTGCTTTGGGCAAAATAGACATTTTCACAATGTTGAATCTTCCTATCCATGAGCAGGGCAGATTGCTCCGTTTGTGTAAGTCTCTCTTAGTTTCTTGTAGTAAGGTCTTATAGTTCTCTTTGTAAATAGCTTTTGCTTCTCTAGTTAGATTTATTCTTAGGTATTTTATCATCTTGGAGGCTATAGTAAATGGAGCTGATTTGGTGATTTCTTCTTTAATAATCTCAGTGTTGGTATAAAGGGAACCTGATTCACTTGTGTTTATCTTGTATCCCGATACTTTGCTGCACTCCTCTACTAGTTCCAAAAGCTTACTTATGGATTCCTTTGGATTCTCTGTATAAACAATCATATCATCTGCAAAGAGGGAGATTTTTACTTCTTCACTGCCAATACAGATGCCTTTTATTTCTTTGTCTTGTCTAATTGCTCTGGTTAGAACATCTAGCACAGTGTTGAATAGAAGTGGTGAGAGTGGGCATCCTTGTCTAGTTCCTGTTCTCAAAGGGAATTCTTTCAGTCTTTCACCATTCAGGATGATGAAGCAGTTGGCTTTGCATAGATGCTACTGATTACATTGAGGAATTTCCCCTCTATTCCTATTTTTCTGAGAATTTTATGCATGAATGGATATTGAACTTTGTCATATGCCTTTTCTGCATCAGTTGACAAAATGAGGTGATTCTTTGTGTTATTAATGTGGTTGATTACATTAACTGTTTTTGTGATGTTGAACTAGCCTTGCATCCCTGGAATGAAACCAATTTGATCATGATGAATGATTTTTTTTTTAATATGCTGTTAAATTCTGTTGGCTAGAATTTTGTTGAAGGTTTTTGCATCTAGGTTTATGAGTGATATTGGTCTGTAATTTTCTTTTTTGTGAGATCTTCCCTGGTTATGAGTTTTCTTGATAAATAGGACTATATTTGAAATCTGGCAACAATTTTAGCATACAAGTTCTCAGTAAGAAAATCCAGTAATCAGCATGTTGACATGTTTACATTTTAACTCTCAAAGCTTTGATCTTGTGCACATGTGGAAGGTGACAGTGCTCATTTTGCCTCCTGGAAATATTCCTGGAGCACTCAGGCCAGCCTAGGCCAGGCCCCTTTGCTCTGGAGAGTTATCCTGGTCCCTAGAATGGCCAAACATCTAGGAGCAATAAAGGAAAAGTGTGCACGTGTGCGCACCCCCCACCCCCCTCAGTGATTCTGATGCAGCAACCCTCTAGGACCGAGTAGAACTGTCCTATGATAGGATTTCCAAGGAACTACAGTGAATTCAAACTGCCAACCTTTTGGTTAGCCACTGAATGCTTAACCAACCTACCACCAGGGCTCCGGGAGTGATGAAGAGGGAGGCATTCTTTAGCTAACATTAATTTTTCAGTCTCATTTATGAGTTGATATGTGTGTGCGGGCAGGCGGATGTTTCTCTGTGGCATTAAAATAATGTTGAAGGGTAGCAAGAGGAAACACAGGTCTGCTCAGGGGAGGAGAGTTGTTACACAAGACTGAAATCCTAATTATACATTCCTTCATGAGCATCCATGACTCGTCTGTTAAAGCCTGAATTTCTTTTAGAGAAAATACAGAAAAATCAAAGAAAACAAATCACCAGTAATTTCAAAACCCAGAGACAGATTGTATTTTGGATATAATTCCTTTCAAGCTTACTTTTGTTTTTGTCTGTCTGTGTGCCTTGTGAGGCATCCTGATGGCACAGCAACTTTTAATGCTCAACTACTAGCCAGAAGGTCGGCAGTTTCTGTGGGAGGAAGATGTGGTCAGTCAGCTTCCATAAAGATGATAGGCTTGCACACCTGAGGAGACAGTTCTGTGCCCTCTAGGGTCACCATGAATTGTGATTGCCTCACGGGTCAAGTTTAACATTACATTGTGAGCTTTTCGTTTTCCATTAACATTTTCTCCATTTTTAATAGCGTATGGATTCTATAAGTTATAATGTTTCCCAGTAGATGTTTATGCTTTCTGTGTTTTTCGGCTACTGCAGATAAGTTCAATGAAAATATGTGGGTGCCTTTTTATGGTGTCTGTGTGCATGAACACATGTTGTTTACTGTGTGTCTCTTGAACTGGCACCCTACTAGGTATTTCATAGTTGATCCTGTTTTATCCATAGAGTAACCCTGTAAGTAGTACCATTCTCCTTGTTTCATGAGATGGGGAGATGGTCAGAGATGTAAGGCAAAAGAGCCACTGTCCGGTAGTCATTAAGGACAGAGGAGGGCAGAAAGCCCAGTGTTGCTAGGCTGTATGCCTGTGCTGCTCTTTCTACAGAAAAGTATGTCTGCATCTGTTTAGTCCTTAAAAACAGATGCACGGCTGAGAAATCACTGAGTCAGACAGTGTGGACCACATTGCAGGTATAAAGTTGTGTTACCAGGTTTGCTTTCTAAACGATTGAATTAACTTTCACTTCTATCAGCACCAAGTGCTTGTTGGCCTTGACCTTTCCCACCCTGAGATACAGCCACTTAAAAATATAATTTTCTGGTTTAATAAATTAGAAAGTGACATTTCATTATTTATCTCAAAGACTCAATTTTAAAGGCTGAGATCTTTGAATATCTTTCACACACTGATTATAGTCAGCTAAATCATTTACCAACAGAGCATAGCCACAGTTTTGCTTCCTGGGACATCTTACTGGTTTTTTTTGTTGGCCTCTTAGAGGCACTTGTTAACTGATCATTTATTTCATACTTAAAATCTAGGGCTTCTCAGAAGTTGGTTTTTGGAAAAGAAATACGTTTTAAAGGAGTTGCATGGTTTTCCTTTTTCAGCATTTGTTTTGCGCCAGCCCTTTGACCCAGGATGGTTTGTAAACAACCTTTAGTGTGTAGCTGTTTTAGATATTATATCTATAAACCAGTATTTATTTTTTGCAGGCTGGTCTAATTGAAGCCAATGGAGAACTAAAGGTCTTTATAGACCAGAATCTTAGTCCTGGAAAAGGTAAGGAAGCCTTTTTGGGAATATTATAAGTCTGTTACTAAATGTATTGAGTTTTATGTATTCATGAATTCCTTTAATGTTAATCTTTCCTATTGACTAGTGAGTCTTCAAATTTAGAAATTTTCCTGTCCAAAGAATCTAACAGGTGGACTTTTGATTTCATAGCATTTTAATTCTAAAGTTAAAAACCAGAAAACCAAACCCACCGCCATCGGGTCAGATCAGACTCATAGCGACTCTATAGAGGTCAAAGTAGAACTGCCCCATAGAGTTTCCAAGATGTGCCTGGGGGATTTGAACTGCCAACCTTTTGGCACATATTCAGTGACTTTGATTTGTGATGTAGACTGCAGAATTGCAGAATGTTAGAAAAATAGGAAGAAGATACAAAGGTTACTTGTATTCCTTCCAGTGATAATGAACACCTGACAGACTCGATGTAGGTCCCTCTAGAATTTTTTTTCCTATGGTGACATCCACAATGGCATTAAAAATAGAACAGGAATTGAAAATTAGGATCATGTTACATACCTCACGAATGAACTGGCCATCTTTCCGTGTCAAATGATAAAGTCATATCTTTTTTTTTTTAAATAGTTCTTGAATAATTTATATTTTTAATGTCATCTCAGAGCCAGAGCTTTTGTGCCCCCCTAGCCAGGAGAGGGAAAAGAGATGAAGAGATTAAAGCCACATCATCTTTAATGATTGCTTTTGTTCCACTGGTCGGCAGAGCATAATTTATTCCAACTACATTATTTCATAGTGTTCATTTCTCACGAAAGTGACATAGTGATGAACATCCTTGAGCATAATATATATTGGAGTGCATGTCTAGTTATTTCTTCAGAATAAATTCTTAGGTGTAGACTTGCTGGGTCAAAGTATATGCAGATTTAAAATGTTGATGTGAAGTACCAGATTAATTATAAGGCTGTCATGATTGTGGGGTTTTGATAGACCAGACTGCCTAAAAACACCTTCCATAAACTAATACTTTTAAAAGAAAAGCTTACTTTGTCATAATAACAGTTTTGCTTGCAGAGGATTAGATGTGTCACTGTTGAGGATGCATCTGAGCAGTGATGTTTAATGATATTTGTGCCAGCCAAATCTGCTTTAAAGTCAACGAGAATGGCTATGTTATTTTAGCTTCTGTTGAAAGAGTATTTCTGATTTTTCTAATTATTCTTATATATGAAATTAACTTTTTTCACTCTGTTGATGAAGGCCATAGTAAATACTTCTTGATGTCTGTGATAACTTTGGAAACATTTGGAACTGGTGATTAGATCCATTCTTGACCTTTCGCCTTTCTCCCGATGTTAACTCCCTCACACCCATTCGTTTCTGGCAGGGTGCTAGAATGGAAACCCCACCATTTCCTGTTGATCTTCTAGGGACCTCCACACCCCTTCCCTAACAAAGCACCATCCCACTGCCTGTAGAATCAGGTCCCAAATTCCTCTGTATGATATGCATATCCCGCTGTGAACTCTTTGCTGTCTTTTCTGCTTGGGTCTTTTCCCCCATTCTCATAGGGCAGAGGAACCAAGAGTGACTGGACATCCAGTAGCTGAGTAAGGCCTGCTGTTTTGTGCCTGGGAGCTGCTGGGTTTACTGCCTCCTCTGCTTCTCTGTTGCTTCGGGAACTTCACCTTCAAGACATAGATGAAAGTTCTCCAACCCTGGGAAGCCTTGCACACAGCTAGTGGCATGCTGTACTCGTATTTGTTTTAATACTGCACCCTCCCTCACCCCTCGGCTGGGTGCATGTGTACAGCGCCCAGCTGCATGATGTGGTGCCCTTCCAAGTGGCAGGATTGAACTTGCTCCTGCCTGCTCGCACAGCCTCTTGGTCTTCTGTCACAGCATCTGCCAGGCTGGTGGTGGTTTCCCTCCCACACCGTGAGCTCACAGCCTGCAGGGACCCACTCTTGCTCACCATGTGTCTCTACTTGTAGTGCATCGTAGGCATGGGACAAGTGTTAGCTGCATGTTGGAGAAGCTGCAGTTCCCATGAGGTGGTTGGGAACACAGCATGTTTGTCTGTAGGGGCTCATCGTTCCTCTTCTAGTTTTCTAACAATTCACGTAAAATTTTTAGCACCCACTTAGGGATTATAAGTATTTACAGACTTGTTTTTTTCATGCATTCACAGATTGTGTAAGTGGAATATCATCTCAGTGTAACTGACTAACACTGAAAATTTTTGAGAAATTTCAGACATGACATTTTCTACTGATGTGATGGGGCAGAAATTATAACTTTTAAAAAATCTATAAACTTCCTCCCTTGGAAATTATGAAGTCTTTGATATATCTTTTATTTTGGATTTTTCTGTTGTTAGGATGCCCCCAAATAAATTTCTTTCACAGTTGATTGTTACCTTCTCTTCCTTTCTTATTAATACTTACATTTGATTTATACTGTGTTTGCTTATGAGCTGAAGAGTTGAATTAAAAGGATTGGAAAATAATAGTTTGCCTTAAAATATTCTGGTGTTAATTCATTGAATGATAGGGTTATATACTTTTTGAGGGGAAATGCCAGAATTCTGTACTATTTATTTGTTTAAGATACTTTGTCTTTTTTTGATGGTCTGGTACATTCTCCACTATTTTTCTTAAGTGTGTTTACAGCAACGTAGCATCCTTTTACTGATTCCTGGGGTGTTTGCCCAGCCGCTAGTCACATCCTGTGTCTTGTTATAGACATTGGTTGTGATGTGTGAATGCTGGACAGCTCCCCTCCACCTCTGCATAGAGGTGAATCTCCACTGAATCTCTCCACGTTGAAGGCCTGTTCCACTTCCATCCTGTTGCTGGTGATAAACTCAAGTCCATTTTTGACTGATAGCAAGTGCACATGACAGAGTAGAACTTTCCCATAGGGTTTTTCTGGGCTATGATCTTTATGAGAGCATGTGGTCCTGCCAGGTTGATTTGTGAGTCTTAATGTGGTCCTGAATTAGACTTTCAAGTTGTCCCTCTTCTGTCTACAAGGTCCGGTAATTAAGTCCTTGTACTTAATTGTTCTAAGTGCTACATACCTCATTGCTGAATATCACACTATGGTCACCTTCAAAGTATTTTCCTTGGGAAGCTATGTAATGATGCCAGTGCCGAGTCTACCCTTCAAAGCAATTTTGGAACTTTTTCTGGAATGGCTATTGCTCATAGTGGCATGGTGACAAATTTGCAAACATAGTTGTATAGTTGTCTGTGAAGGAGTTTTTAGCCAGTGAACAAATAACTGTATTGGAACACCCTCCTCCTCACCTGATCTGGCCCCCAATGACTTTTTTCTTTACCTGAATGAAAATAAAGACAATGTTGAAAGGAAAACATTTTGATGGCATTCAGGACATCAAGGGTAATTCACTGACAGTTCTGATGGCATCAATCTGTAGCTTCCCAAGGGGAGTACTTTGGAGGTAACTGTAATGATATTCAGCAGTGAGGTATGTGGTATTTTTTATAGGATGAGTTTGGGAACTTAATTGGCAGGCCTTGTAAGTCATGTCCTGGCCCACCTAAGTGTACCTGCGCTTTCTTGCATTCCGCCACACGAACACTGTTGCATCCTGTCTACTAAGGTTTTAGTCACTTCTGCCTTGCCAGCAGTTAGTTTTTAAAATTTGACTTCTGAGTAGGTGATACATTCATAATGCTTTAAAATTTGAAATGTTAAAAAGGTATATAGGAAAGCTTTCCTTGATCCACTTCCCTAGCTCTCGTCTTCAGGCAAAACAGGTGACCTCTGCAAATCTGTTTCTTGTGTTCTTCCAGAGAATTTTTGAAACCAGCAGATAGATGTTGCTTGTTTCTTGGTTGAACTCAATATTTAGTACTTAACTCCGGCAGATGCTATTCTGGGCTGTGGGGAGTTGGATGTCAAAGAGAGTCTTCCAGGTTAAAGGAACTGCAGACTGAGGGAGGAGGCAGACAGGTAACCAGGTGATTACAGACAGCATGATAATTTCACTGATAATACTAGATTAGGATGCTGTGGCAGATCCCAGAGATGGTCTCAGCCTGTACCGGAGGGTGGGAGATCCTTGTCGGGAGGTTTCGTAGAGGAGGGCCCCTGAGATCTTGAAGGTGAGGGAAAAATCAGGCAGGTGTTAGGTGTTTTTGCAGAGAAAACACTGTGTGTTGTAACAGCAGATAGAGTATAGTTTACAAACCCATTGCCATCGAGTGGATTCTGACTCACAGCGATTCTCTAGGACACGGTAGAAGTGCCCTGTGTGGCTTCCAGGGAGAGGCGGATAGATTCAAACTCCAGGCCTTCTGGTTAGCAGCCAAATTCTTAATCATTGTGCCACCAGGGCTCCCTAGTCTATATAGGAAATGCAGAAGTAGGCAGTGTGGCCGGGGCAAAGAATAGGGGATTGGAGAGAAATGAAGCTAGTGGGATAAATGTGCCTTGATCAGGAGTGGTTTATTTATTTCATCTCTGCTGCCTCTGATGTTTTGAAATAATTTGAAGTGTCTGCCTTGAGCATTGTTGAGTAGGATTTGGGGTCTCTGCCTGGTGGTGGCCCTGTGCTGGGACCTGTTTCCATTGTCTGCTGCTTGTGTGAAAGTAAGAGAAAACAGAAAAGATAGATGTGTGGGCATTTGCTGTGTCTGAGCCAGGAAGGGATGCTGCTTAGGCAAAACCCAGGAATAAACACTTGATTGAAGCCAAATGGGCTCCCCCGAGAGATTTTGAATAAGGGAGTGACAATATTACATTTTGCACCTCCTGGCCTAGAATAGCAGTTCCCTTCTTTTCTGCTTCTGGCTTCCAAGAGGTATAGTTTTTCAGCAAGTCAAAGATAGATCTGAATTGTGCTTTTAACTGAAAAGATGAGTAGTTGAAAATCGTCATCACCATCTCCCAGACCAATTTGAGTTCCACTTGTAGAATTATTTCATCTCTTTGGCTGGATAATCTGTGTCCTCCTGAGACACTAATAATTCTTCCCTTAAGTTTGTATTTCTCCATGTTAATTGTTCCTCTGATTTCTTTGGTATCTTAATTACCTTTTTATCTTAATTACAGTTAAGTGCTGGGTTTGGAGTCAGAAAACCTGGGTGGAGTTCCATCTCTGGCTTATTAGTTCTGTGACCTCACGTAATGTCAGAGGCCCAGTTTGCTCAGGACTTTCTTGCTTGCCTCGTAGGGTGGTTGAATAGATCAAATGAAGTAATTTAATGTATAAACTCTTATAAATTCAAAAGCACTGTATGTAAAGTGGGAATGCTAGTGGCATAGTGGTTAAGAGTTATGACAACTAATCCAAAGGTAGCAATTAGAATCTGCCAGGTGCTCTTTGGAAACTGTATGCAGCACTTCTGCTCTGTCCTGTAGCGTCATTCTGTGTTGGAATCGACTTGACAGCAGCAAGGTTGTTTAATATGTAAAGTAATATAATTTTGAACTTTATATTTGATGCAGATGAAATTGGATTTATTTCCATGGGTCAGAACCTCAGATTTACTATGTAATCTTTGTTGCATAGGCATGACTTCCAGATTGCAGTCAAATTATTTTCTCCTGCATTCTAGCGTGTATTCCCTGGTTACTCTTTATTCTGTAGAGTACCTGATGGCCTTGGTAGTTTCTAGCTTTAGAGTTTGAGTAGTTTTTGCTTTTCTTTCCACTTGAGTTTAAAGTTGTTCAGCATATAAAGTATTTGCGTAGAGCATTATTGTTGGAATATGTTCCTGTTGATATGGTCACTAGGGGACACAAGATGTGCCCCCACAGTGGACCAGGCAGTCACTGTGAGTCACACAGCCATGGTGTGAGTTGTGGGCATACTTTCCAGTATAGAAATTAAAGCCTGTCCTGTGTATTTTTGTAACATATGAGAAAGGCAGAGTGTGGGCATACTTTCCAGTATAGAAATTAAAGCCTGTCCTGTGTATTTTTGTAACATATGAGAAAGGCAGAGTGTGGGGATCACCACTGTTGTCCTTCCTCCTGTACCATGGCTCCTAGATTCCTTTTGTAATTATCATGCTATCCACGGAGTCCACAAGTGGGGCAAGAGGTTACTGTGCTCAACTGCTAACCAGAAAGTTTGAAGCCACCCAGAGGCACCTTGGAAGATAGACCTTCAGAAAGATAGACCTCAGAAATCAGCCAGCGACTCCCAGTCCCACTCCGACACACGTGGAGTCTTCATGAGTTCTAGTCAACTTAGTAGTACCTCTTTGGTTTTTCATTCTCCATGCTCATATGCCCCCCTTTTCGTATGTACGGTGTGTTAGTCATTTACTGCTACTGTGAAAACCCAGGTGGTATAGTGGTTAAGAACTACAGCTGCTAATCAAAACATCTGTTCAAATCTACCAGGTGCTCCTTGGAAACCCTATGGGGCAATTCTGCTCTGTTCTTTAGGGTCACTGTGTGTTGGAATCAACTTGATGACAGTGGGTTTTTGTTGTTGTTGTTATAACGGATAAACTACAAGTGGGTGATTTAACAAAAAGAAATTTAGTTTTTTGCGGGAAAAAAAAAGCCATTGTTGTGTTGAGTGTATTTGGACTCATAGGAAAGTAGGCTAAGAGACCAAATTCAGGGCATCCACTCCAGGGGAAGGCTTTCTCTGTTGCCTCTAAAGGAAGGTCTTTTGTTGTCAGTTTTCTCCTGGACTGGGGAGCTTTCGAGGCATGAGGACCCTGAATTGAAAGGATGCCTGCTGTCTGATGGCAGCACTGCTTTGTTCCTCATGGGAGGAGGTCCCCAGCTTGCTGCTGGATTGCCTTTCCTTTATAGCCCAAGAGATTGCCTTAAGGCACCATACAGTCTTATAGGTGGAGTCCTGCCTCACCAATACCATCATGCCCATACCCCCTCATTAACATCATAGAGGCAGGATTTACAACCTACAGGGACATCACACAGTGCCAGGAATCATGACCTAGCCAAATTGCTACACCCATGTTTTAGGGACACAGTTCAGTCCATGACGTAGAGTGTGCACTGGCCGTGTTGCCTTCTGTAGGGAACAGAAGGGTGCTGAACTGGAGATGACGGGGCTGACTTGACTCAGCATCACAGCTCACCTTATCTGTGTAAACACTCTCTCTGTGCTGTCTGTCTATCTGTCACACTGGGCTGTTCGCTTGAGGAGTTTCCTTTTGCTATCTAGTTGTGAATTTTAAGGCTAATTTTAGACAGTGTTCCAGTTAATTCCAGTTGTCCACTTTGCATTATTTGTATTTCTTTGGAGCTGAAGAGCCCTGTGAGCTTCTTGTCAGTCATCACCATTGACATGTAATTCCACTTGTAGTACTTAACAGTGGAGCCCTTTGCTGGATGCTGGGGGCTCCTGAGGAAGACCCAGACCTTCCTCTAAAGAAGCGTGTTCTGTCACTGGGAAGTGGTCAGCATTACTCTGAGGTAAGAGATGCTTCTCTGGAGACAGAGTGGACTAAGAATTGGAATAGTTAGGAAGACTGCCTAGACACCGGTTGTCTCTAGGGACAGAGTAGGTAGCCTGGTTCAGGACAGCACCGATACACCCTGAGAAGAAGCAATTGCCTTCCCTTCTCTTCCTCCATCCCTTCAACCCCTCTAGCCCATAACAATAACCCATTACTTTTGAGCTGATTCTGACTCATGGCATCCCCTTGTGTTACAGAGTAGAACTGAATGCTGTGGAGTTTTCTTGGCTGTAGTCTCTAAGGATGCAGATTGTCAGGTCTTTTCTTCTGTGGTTCTTCTTGGAGGACTTGAACCACCAATCTTCGGATGACTAGTTGAGAGCTGAGGATTTGTGTCATCCAGGGGTCTTTCAGGCCCTGTTCTGGAGGCCTCTTAACCAACTCCCCAAGCCTCTGAGGCCAGGTGCATTCTCTTCAGTAAAGGGGACTCAAGGAACACTAGTTTAGTACTTGAGTAAAGTAGCCATCTGGTTAAGTAGGCTGTCCTCCGTCTTGGTAACTGACTTTTTGTTTTGCTCCTGAGACTAAGCCCCAGATTTAGAATTCAGTTCTTATCCTTTCTCGTGCTCTTGGTAGAGTTCCTTGCTGGTACTTCACTTCCTCTGAAACTGGGAACCTGCTGTGTTCTTGCTGGTGTGTTGGTTACCACCCATACCTGCTACCCTACCCCACCCCATTGGAATCCTGGTCCTGTCCCTTCACAGTCACAGTGCCATTCCGTAATGAAGTCACTCCTGAGGTTCATCCTCCAGCCAAAGGTGAGACAGACCCATAAAACAAAAGGATGCTGAAGGAGTACACCAGCCCAGGAGCAAGGACTAGGTGGCAGGAGAGGACAGGAAGGCTGGTCACTGGGAGCTCAGGGTCGAGAGGGGAGAGTGTTGGCGTGTTGTGGGGCTGGCAACCAGTGTCTTAAAAAACAGTGTTTACTAATGGTTCGATGAGGTGCTACTTTGTTCTATAAGCTTTTATCTAAAGTACCAAAAAACAAAAAAAATCAGTACCACAGTTACTTGCATCATGCCTTAATTGCATCACGCTTCTGTGTTACGACATATTGTCCTCTTCCGGATTTCTCACTGAGACTGGTTATGCTCTATTTCCCCCAGAAAAACACACCCCGCTCGTAACGGTTTGCGTTTGAGATATGTAAGGCAACAGCTAGAAAAGTGTGTAGACTGTATGTCCTTTGGACAGTTCTTGGTAAATATGGTTTCATTCCTCTTGTAGAGGCCATTCCCAGGAATCAGTCAGGGGACAGCTGGGAGCCATAGCAGCTGAGCTGAGATACCACGTCTCAATTTATAAAACCTGGGAAAGTAAGGGAAATCCTGGTGGTGTATTGCGTAAGTGCTGTATGGCTGCTAACCGAAAGGTTGGTGGTTTGAATCCACCAGGCACTCCTTGGAAGCTGTATTGGGGGTAGTTCGTCTCAGTCTGTAGGGTTGCTGTGAGTGGTAATCAACTCAACAGCAGTGGTTTTTTTGGGGGGTGGTAAAGTAGGGGGGTAGGGGATGGGGGAGGAAAGTGAAACACTTAGGTGTCTTTCAGAATCTGAACTTCTGTTCCCTCGTTCCCAAGGCAGATGTCTGGTAACAGCAGCCAAGAACTTGCCCTTCATTTTAGATACGATTGCTGGACTTGAGTTTTTCACAAGAATCAGTTTTTTTTTTTAATAAAACTAAAATACAAGCAAACTCAGTGACAGAGACCTGGTGTGCAGGTGGGTGTGGTGGGTGTATGTGTGCATATTTGAATTTTGTTCTGCATTTTTTCTCCTATTCTCCTATTCTCTGTTGTGATCCTGGCCACAGCAGTCAGTGGTGGGGACTAGCCACCGTCAAGGCACTCTGGCCTCAGTCTGGTACAGATTATGGTAGTTGTGGTCTATTAGTGCACTGGACTAGTGTTTTCCCTTATGTCTTCAGTTTTCTTTGTTCTCCTTTGCTCCAGCTGAGGTTCATTTTTTTTTTTTTAATTAGGATCATATTAGAAGCTACTCAAATGTCCATGACAAGTCTATATTCATAACTTGTTATATATTCATACAGTCAAATACTCTAAAGCAGTAAAAGCAAATGAATTACAGCCACACATGATTAAATGTCAGCAATAGAGTGCTGAGCAAGAAAAGCAAGTTTTAGAAGTGTGTATACAGTATGACACCATAAAACATGCACACTACTACTGTGTGTTGCTTGTTGGTTCTTAAATACTTAATGAAGGTGGATTTAATACACATTTAATAGACACAGGAATTATAATGCCAATTCAGGTATGCTAGATATTCTGCAGGGAGGGGGAAGTAGTGGTGGTAGGGTGTGATTTACACGGTAGTTTTGGCAGTGGGTGCAGAGAACATGGGTATTCATTATAGTCGTCTTGGGTCTTCTCTGTGACTTAGATATTTTTTCAAATTATTTTTAAAAAATTCAATGGGATTGCCTACTTGTAGCCTACATTTTGACTCATGATGCTTCCTAAACAAAACCAAGCAGGCTTTTGAGGTTGTGTCTTCAGGCCTTTTGAACTTGATTATATCTTGCAAGGACTGCCAGTTAAGTTCACAAACTCATCCTGGAAAAAGTTCTTCATACCTCATTGGTGAGTATCACTACACTCACCTTTGAAGCACTCCTCACAGGAAGCTGTGCCTTGATGCCAGCACCTAGCCCACCTTTCAAAGCAGTCTTGGAACTCCTTTTCTGGAATGGCCACCAGAGCTGTCATACCACTCTTGACATCCTGAATGTCGTCGAAATGTCTTCCTTTCAGTATTTTGTTTATGTTCATTTGAGTAATGAAAAAAGTTATGGGGGCCTGATAAGGTGAGTAGGGGGGTGGTGTTCCAAGTGACAGTTGTTTGTTTATTGGCTAAAAACTCTCTCACAGACAGCTGTGCAGTGAAGTTCTTAAACTTGTCGCCATGTGCAATGGACGTTCAAGGAAGAGTGCCAAAATTGCTTTGAAGGGTGAACTAGGTGCAGGTGACAGTGCATAGCTTTCCAAGTGGAATACTTTGAAGGTGACCGTAGTGTGACATTGAGAAATGAGGTATGTAGTGCTTGAAACAATTAAGTTCATGGACTTAATTGTCAGACCTAGTATATAGTGAATGGTAGAACCTGTTGTTGCCTTTATGGATAGCCTGTTGCCTTGACTGCTGTTAAATAGTGCTTTTCTTCAATGGAAACCCTGGTGGTGTAGCAGTTACGTGCTATGGCTGCTAACCAGAAGGCTGGCAGTTTGAATCTGCCAGGTAATCCTTGGAAACTGGAGCAGTCCTACCCTGTTTTGTAGGGTCGCTAAGAGTCAGAATTGACTCAGTGGCAGTAGGTTTGCATGTTGGCTTGGTCTTTGGTTTTCTTTCAACGACCTGCAGTAAACCAAAACCCACTGCCATCCAGTTGATTCTGACTCACAGTAACCCTACAGGACAGAGTATAACTGTTTCATAGGGCTTCCAGGGAGCACCTGGCAGATATGAACTGCCAGCATTTTGGTTAGCAGAGGTAGTGCTTAACCATCATGCCACCAGAGTTTCTGGTGATCTGCAGTAGCAGCTGTTAAATACCAAGCTTCCGTCTGTGCATGGGACCAGCTGTGGGTTCTCTGCCTCTCCATTTCTCTACCCCAGCAGTATTATCCCACTGTCTTCATTAGTGTCGCTGTGAGTAGGTGCTGTTGAATCAGTTCCAACTCATAGCGACGCTGTGTACACCAGACTAAAGCACTGACCAGCCCTGCACCATCCACATGATGGTTATTGTGCTTGAACCCATTGTTGCAGTTACTCTGTCAGTCCATCATGTGATTGAGAATCTCCTTTTGGCCAAACCTGTATTTCAGTAAACATGATGATCCTTTCCAGGCATGATCTGTCTTGACAACATCACCAGAGTATGTGAGATGAAGTTTCACTGTACTTGCTTCTAAGGAGTGTTCTGGCTGTATTTCTTCCCAGACAAATTTGCTTGTTGTTCTGACAGTCCGTGGTGTATACATTATTCTTTACAACACTGCAATTCAGAAGCATCGTCAGTTCTTCAGTTTTCCTTATTTGTTGCCCAGCTTTTGCATCCATCTGAAACAATTGAAAACACCACGGTTTGGGTCAGGCACACGTTAGTTGTTAAGGCGATGATATCTTTGCTTTTTAATATTTTAAGGAGGTATTTTGCAGCAGATGTGTCTGACATAATTTGATTTACTGACTGCTCAGTTCTGTGGGTGTTGATTGTGGATCTAAGTAAAATTAAATCCCTGGTAACTGCAGTTTTTTTCTGTGTTTATCATGATGTTGCTTGCTGATCCCGTTCTGAAGATTTTTGTTTTCTCATTGTTGATGCACAATCTGTACTAAAGGTTGTGGTCTTCAACCTTCGCTGTTTCAACAAGTAAGATTATACAGTCTGCATGTCAAAGGTTTGTTAATGAGTCTTCCTCCAATCCTGATGAGCCATTCTTCTTTATAAAGTCGAGTTTCTCAAATTACTTGCTCAGCATACAGATGGAATAGGTGTGAAAGAATACAACCCTGATGCACACCTTTCCTGGCTTTAAAACATGCAGTGTTGCCCTGTTCTGTTTGAGCAGCTACCTCTAGATCTGTGTACAGACAGGTTCCTCGTGAGCAAAACTAAGGATTCTGGAATTCTCATTTTATGTGATGTTATCCATGATTTTTTTGTGATCCATGCTGTTGAATGTCTTTGCATAGTTAATAAAACACAGTAAACATCTCTTTGGCATTTTCTGTGTTCAGCCGTGATCCATCTGACATCAGCAGTGATATCCCTCATTCCATGTTGTTTTCTGAGTCCAGCTTGAATTTCTGGCAGTCCCCCTGTTGATGTGCTGCAGCAACTGCTGTTGAATGATCCTTGGTGATATTTTATTTATGTGTGATACTAATAATATTGTTTGATAACATCCTCATTCTTTTGGGCTACCTTTCTTTGGAATGGGCACAAATACAGGTCTCTTCCAGTCAGTTAGCCAGATAGCTGTCTTCCAAATTTCATGGCACAGATGAGTGAGCACTTCCAGTGCTGCATCTTATGTCCAAACACCTTGATTAGTATTGTATCAGTCCATATAATTGCTGTTACAAGTTTTTATATCTGACAGAGCACAGCTCACCCCCACTTCAGCAAGAATGTCTTATAAGTATTCCTGGTTTGGTTTTCCATATTGATTTTGGAATTAAATTTGATCTTTGAAAACCTGTTAGTAATTTTTGATGGGTAGATTTTGACCAGATTAATAATTCACCCTACCTTTTCTTTTGTTTGTTTCTGGCTTCTAAGAAATGCAATGCAGTGGTTAAAATGCTCAATTGCTAACTGAAAAGTTTACAATTCAAATGCACCAGCAGTTCCACAAAGGAAGGAGGTGGCAGTCTGCTTTTGTAAAGATTACTACCTGGGAAACTCCAACTGTGTCCTGTAGGATTGCTGTGTGTCTAAATGGACTTGATGACCATGGGCTTTTCTGTGGTTATTTAATGACATTGGTTTTCACGACTTTGTATAGACGTGTGCTCTCATTTGCCGTGGGTAAATATCTAGGAATCAGATAACTGGATCATATAGTAGTTGTATGTTTAAGTGTTTAAGAAACTTTTTTCCCAAAATATTTGTACTAATTTGCATTTTTACCACCAGTGTGGGATACTTCTGGTTGTACTACATCTTTCTAAGCACTTGCTATGAATAATTTTTTTTACTCATTCTTTTTATTTTAGATATTCTAATAGGTATGTGGTTATCTCACTGTGTTTTAATTTGCACTTACTTTTTTAAATTATGATATACATGTAGGAAAACATACAGTATTTCATCAGTTTCTGCGCATACACTTCAGTGACACTGATTACATTCTGCAAGTTATGCAGCCATGCTTGCTGTCTTTTTCCAAATTATCCCAGCACCATTAACATACAGTCAGTGCTTTCTGAGCCAAAAAATTCTCCACTTTCGCCTCTCCCTGATGACCACTAATTAATTATGGTTTCTGTAGGATTGTTTATTTCATATTTTAAGTGACAGCATACAGTATTTGTCCTTTTATGTCTGACTGATGTTACTTGGCACCCCTGGTGGCTCAGTGGTTGAGAGCCACAGCTGCCACCCCAAAGGTTGGCAGTTCCAATTCATAGTCACTTTGTGAAAATCCTATGGGACAGTTCTACTTAGCCTGTAGGATCACTGATTCAGAATTGACTAAACAGCAGTGGGTTTTTTTCCTTGACTATTCATTCATCCACATATTTATTTTATTTTTGACATGTGATTGCTTTTTCCCAAAGCTTTCAGTACTATTGCAGAGGTTAGGTGAATTGAATCCCATTTTCTTTCCCTAGAGATATTCTTCCTAGAGAATTACATTTTTCTGTTTTCATTGGTTATTGTCTAGGACTGCTGCATAGTCACCTCCGTGGTTCTTCTTGTTGTTTTCATACTAGGACCGAAGTCCTTTTTGCCTTTCTCTTGAGATGAATTGCTGAATCTCACGTCTTCCTCTTTTTCTTGGGTTACTGCTTTGTGTTGGAAACCCTGGTGGTGTAGTGGTCTTGTGCAACATCTGCTAACCAAAAGATCGGCAGTTCACATCCGCCAGGTACTCCTTGGAAGCCATGGGATAGTTCTACTCTGAGCTGTAAGGTTGCTAATGAGTTGGAATTGGCACAGCAGCAGTGATGCCAAAACAATCTCCTTGTAACTGCCAATGGCCAGTAGCATTTTAAAAAGGAATCTGCAAGCAGTAGCCTCAACAGTGGGCTTGAAGTATTCAGTGAAACAGGCTTTGTTGTTCCACTTATACAGCACAGGCAGGACAGATTTAGCATACTTCTTAAGGGCCTCAGGATTTTCAGGCGGTAAATGTGTACTGGCTTCAACGTAAAGTCACCAGCTGCATTAGCGCTTAACAAGAGGGCCCGCCTGTCCTTTGAAGCTTTGAAACCAGGCACTGCGTTCTCTGTTCGAAAGCTATTCCTGTCCTAAATGGCATCTTCTTCCAGTACAAAGATGTTTCATTACACTGAAAATCTGCTGTTTGGTGTATCTAACTTCATCAATTACCTTAACTAAGTCGTCTGAATGAGTTGCTGCAGCTTCTACATCAGCACTTGCAGCTTCACCTTGTGCTTTATGTTATGGAGACAGCTACTTTTCTGAAACCTCATGCACCAACCTCTGCTAGCATCAGACTTGTCTTCTGCAGCTTCTTCACCTGTCTCAGCCTTCACAGAACAGAGTTAGCATCTTGCTACAGATTAGGCTTTGGCTTAAAGGAAATGACAGGGCAGATCTTCAATACAGACAACTAAAACTTTCTCCCTATAAGCAATAAGGCTCTTTTGCTTCCCTATCATTCCTGTGTCCACTGGAATAGCACTCTTCATCTCCTTCAAGAACTTTCCTTTGCATTCACAACTTGGGTTTTAACAGTTTGGCCCAAGACACCTGGCCTCTGACCTGTCTCAGCTTTTGAACATGCCTTCCTTGCTAGGCTTAACCGTCTCTAACTTTTGATTTCAGTTGAAAGATGTGCAACTCTTCCTTTCACTTGAACACTTGAAAGGCCATTAGACGTTGGATATATGTCACCATACATTGGTCAGAACTCACAGGACTATAAAACGGTGAACTGTAATGTAAACTATGACTACAGTTATTAAACCAGGTAACAGCACCACACACACACACAAACACAAATTACAGATCAATATCTCTTATGTGAAATTAGATGGAAAAATCCTCAGTAAAATTCTAGACAATAGAATTCAACCATATAAAAAAAAGTCATCATGACCAAGTAGGATTCGTACAAGGAATGCAGGGATGGTTTCACACCGAAAAATCAGTGAATGTAATCAACCATGTAAATAGAACCAAAGACAAAAAACCACTTGATGTTATCAGTTAATGCAAAAAAGGGATTTGACAAAGTCCAGTACCCACTCATGTTAAAAATTCTAGGCAGAATAGGAATATAAGAGAAATGTCTCAAAATTGATACAGTGTGTTTATACAGAGCCTACAGTGGACCTCATCCGAAGTGGAAAGAATCTGAAAGCATTGCATGTGAGAACAGGAGCCACACAGGGATGTCCTTTGTCACTTTTATTCAACCTTGTGTTGGAGGTTCTAGCCAGAGCAGTCAGGCAAGAGAAAGAAATAAAGCACATTCAAATGAATAAGGAAGAAGTAGAAGTATCTCTATTTGCAAATAAGTTCTTGTACACAGAAAACCCTAAAGAGTCAACAAAAAAACCTACTGAGTCTAGTAGAAGAAAGAGTTCAGCAAATAGAGTTTATCAGGATATAAGATAAACATAACAAAAAACAG
This sequence comes from Heterohyrax brucei, assembly GCA_028571685.1. Lineage (NCBI taxonomy): Eukaryota > Metazoa > Chordata > Mammalia > Hyracoidea > Procaviidae > Heterohyrax > Heterohyrax brucei. The sequence continues at coordinate 43,712,692 of CM053162.1, read as the reverse complement.
TGGGATTCCTTTTACACCAACAAAGAGACCATCCAAGAGGAAATCACCAGATAAATCACTACCATTTACAGTAGGCCCTGACAAGATACAATACCTATGAATAAATCTAACCAGAATTGTAGAAGACCTAACCACAAAAAAAAAACTACAAATCATTACTGCAGGAAATCAGAAGATACCCACTTAAGTGGAGAAACTTACCTTGCTTGTGGATAGGAATGCTTAACATCTTTTGAAAATGTCTGTTCTATCCAAAGTGATCTACAGTTACAGTGCGATCTCAGTATGAATTCCAGAGCATTTTTTAATGAGATCGAGAAACAGATCACTGACTTGATATGGAAAGAGAAGCCCCAGATACGTAAACCATTGCTGTAGAAGGACCAAGTGGAAGGCATCACACTCCCTGACTTCAGAACCTATTACACTGCCACGGTAATCAAAACAGCCTGGTACAGGTACAAAAGCAGATATGTAGACCAATGGAATAGAATACAGAATCCAGATACATCGCCATCCACATATGAACAGCTGATACATGACAAAGGCCCAGTGTCTGTAAATTGGGGGACAGTTCTTTAACAAATGGTGTTGGCATAACTGGATATCTGTCTGTAAAAACATGATACCACACCATGTGCAAAAACTTAAAATGGATCAAAAGCCAGCTCTAAAATGTTAAAGATCATGGAAGAAAAAATAGGGACAAAGCTGAGAACCCTCATACATGGCGTAAACAGAATACAGACTATTACTAACAATGCGCAAACATCGGAAGGAAAAGTACATAACTGGAAACTCCTAAAAATCAACCACTTAAGCTCACCTGAAAACTGCACCAAGAATAAAATGACGATTTACAATCTGGGGGAAGAAAATTGAATAGGAAATATGTAGTCAGCACCTAATCTCTAATATCTGCAAGATACTCTAAAGCCTCAGTAACAAAAAGATAATCCAGTTAAAAAATAGACAAGCAATATGAACAGCCTCTTCACCAAAAAAGGTAAATTCAGGTGGCTACCATACCAGGTCTGACAATTAGTTCATCAACTTAATTTTTCTAAGTGCTACATACTTCATTGCTGAATATCACTATGGTCACCTTTGAAGCGCTCCCCTTGGGAACCTATGCACTGATGCTAGACCCTGGTCTACCCTTCAAAGTAATTTTGGAGCTCTCTGGAATGGCCATTGCGTGTGATAGCATGGTGGCAAGCTCACAAATTTACTTGTATAGTTGTTTATGAGAGAGTTTTTAGCCAGTAAGCAACTGTACTGGAGTATCCTCCGTGTTCATCTGATCTGGCCCCCAGTGACTTTTTTCTTTACCTGAAGATGAAAGGAAGACATTTTAATGACATTCAGCACATCACAAGTAATAGGACAGACAGCTCTGATGGCCGTTCCAGAAAAGAGTTATAAAATTGCTTTGAAGGATGGACTAGGTACTGGCTAGGAGAATACTTCAAAGGTGACCATAGTAACACTCAGCAGTGAGCTGTGTAGCACTTCCTCTAGGATGAGTTCACGAACTTAACTGTAAGTCCTCGTATACATGAAGAAATGCTCATGATCAGTAGGCATTAAAGAAATCAGCATCAAAACTACAGTGAGATGACATCTCACTTCAATAAGACTAGTGTTAATCCAAAAAACACGAAGTAATTGGAGAGGCTGTGAAAAGACTTTAATTCTGCTGTACCGCTGGTGGGGATGTAAAATGCTACAAGCACTTTGGAAATAGAAATATATGATGCAGCAATCCCACTTCTTGGAATGTATCCTAGAGAAATAAGAGCTGTCACACAGATACATGCACACCAATGTTTATTGTAGCACTGTCCACCATAACAAAAAGATGGACTCAGCTTTGGTGCCGTCAGTGGATGAATGGATAGATAATGGTATATTCACACAATAGAATGCTATTCAGTGATAAAGAACAATGATGCATTTGGGAAACTTCTGATAACATGGGGGATCTAGAATGTATTCTACTGAGTGAAATTAGTCACAAAAGGACAAATAATTGGATGAGACATCTATTATAAGGACTAAGGGAAAGATTTAAACACAGAAGAAAAGTCTTTGATGGTTACAAGGGGTGGGGAGGGAGGAAGAGGGATATTCACTAGTTAGTAGGTAAGAATTAAGTTAGGTGAAGGGAGAGAGAACACACAGTAGATAAGTCAGTACAACTGGACTAAAGCAAAAACTAAGAAGCTTCCTAAATGTAGCCAAACACTTTGAAGGACAGAGTGGCAGGAGCCTGAGGACCATGTTTTCAGGGGACAGTCTTGGTCAATTAGCATAACAAACCTTATTAAAAGGATGTTCTGTGACCTTTTTTCACTCTCACCTGCTAATTGAGAGACTGGAAGTTCAAGTGTGTCCATAAGTGTCTTGGATGAAAAGCCTGGCAGTCATTTCCAAAAAATCAGCCGTTGAAAGCTCTGTGGAGCACAGTTCTATTCTGACACACATCGAGTCTCCATGAGTCAAGTTGACTCCATGACAACTGTTTTTTTTTTTTAATTTTAAAACTCTGCACATACAGTTACCTACTAAGTGTATTTGATTAGTTCTTTCTTTTCATGAAGTATTGATTTAACCCAAAGTTACTGCTTCCTTTGTCTTCCAATTGATGAAGAAGTATTCTCCTGTGTTCATGTCTAGGTTTTTCTTCTGCTTCATTCAGTATTGTGTTCTTTCAGCTTTGAAAGAATTCCAGGGGATGAGAGATGAAATTAAACTATGATTTATAGTTTAAAATTAAAACTGGTATGACACAAACCCCGTTCCAAACACATACAAACCTGTCATCACAAGTAGTGCATAAATTCAGCTGATCTTTCAGGTCACAGAATGGTGGGAGTCCTGTTTTAGGAAGAAGGGTGTAATCACTGGTGGTGGTTATTAGGTGCCATCAAGTAGATTTTCTGTGTATAGCGACCCCATGTGACAATGTAGGACTGCCCAAATGGTTTCCTAGGCTCTAATCTTGATGGGAGCAGATTGCCACGTCTTTCTCCCACAGAACAGGTGGGCAGGTTCAAACTGCCGGTCTCTTGATGAGCAGCCGAGGATTCAACCATTATGCCACTAGGGCTCCTTCAGTGTTGGTTAAGCCCACTGCTGTCAAGTCCTTCAGCTCATGCGGACTCTGTAGGGCAGAGTAGAACTGCCCTATGGAGTTTCCAAGGAGCCCTTAGTGGATTTGAACTGCTGACGTTTTGGTTAGCAGCTGGAGCTCTTTAACCACTATGACAGGAAAGTTTCCCAGTCATTGGTTAGCCCCTCTAAATGGCTAACCATCTAGGAAGGTTTCATCATGGTTTTCACTATTCCTGTCACTTAATATAAAAAAAAAACGAACCGCTTGTCCCTGAGTTGATTCTGACTCATAGTGATTCCATGTATTGTGGGTAGAACTGCTCCATACGGTTTTCTTGGCTGTAATTTTTACAAAAGCGTCTCACCAGGCCTTTCTTCTCGGTTCCTCACGGTGGGTTTCAACTGCCAACCTTTAGGTTAGTAGTCAATTGGAAACCACTTTTACCACTGATGACTTTTTTAAATTTAAAGAACGTTTAAAAACTCAGTGTCCATATTTAATACGGTAGTGAATATGTCTGCACCTGTAAACTTAGTTTCTTGGAGGGAGAGTATGGCTTTTCAGGTAAACATTGGTCAGAGAATTTATCAGTTGGCTTTGCAGAGCTCTGCCTAGTTCACCTGGAAAAAATTACATGGGAACAGCGATCTGGAGTCCACTTTGAATTTAAATCAGCATTTGTGGATTCTGAGAATGTAGGTGTGCTTTAGAAAACTTCACGAATTTGAGATACCAGTAGGTGGTGCAGTTACAGTAGCCTTTCTGCAATTGAGAAGTTGTTGCTGATGGAGAGCCTGCATCCAGGCAAATGGGTGTGTAGTTATGACTAATGTACGGTTAGTGAATCCTTGATCATTTGAGGCCACTGTTGTGTTGTGCTATACCTCAGCTTGAACTTGAGCTTTGAATTCCCTACCGAATACATGTTGTCCTAAGTGTAGATGGACCTGCTTCTCAAGTTATTTTGTGTTGATTTCATTCATGGAGTCTGGAGCAACTCACTGGAGTTTGGTGTGGTGCCCAGGAGTTTGTATGGGGGTGGGGCACAGTGTCTTCTCTTGGATAGTTTAGGTGGAACATTGCTATTTACTGCTTAAAAAATAAACTTTCTTCTTGAGAAGAAAATGATATTTTAGATGTTTTAAGACCTACTAGCAATGGTGGGGCTGTGTTGAAGAGCTATGGCTACTTAACAAAAGGTTGAGTTTGCATCCACAAGCCATTCCTTGGAAACCGTGTGGAGCAGTTCTACTCTGTCTTACGGGTCAGTATGTGTCAAATTAACTCAGCGACTATGGGATGAGTTTGGTTTGGCTTTAGCGTTGCTCAGAGAGGTACCACGTGCTTTCGTGCTGCAGGAATTAACATGGATATTTTCACTTATGTAGAAGACACCAGAATAACAAAGGGCTACCTCTCAGTGATTCTTTTGGACATTTTAAGAAACAAGGTAGTTCTAGCATGGTGACCAAAATAGTAACTCTTACAACTTAGGTTTTGGTAGTTTAAAAAACATTTGGTTAAAATTATTTTAGGGAAAACACTCCTCCTTTATGCTTTTATAATTTAAGAAGTCTTAACGCCTGTAGAAAGCTTATAGGTATTAGTGGAATATGATTGATAGTTATAAAATATATTTGCATAATGTTTTTACGGTTCTTTTTTGGATAATGAGTTACAACAGTTCAAGCCATATATATATTTCACTCATTTTCTTGCTGAGAAAGGAGTTCCTCAGGTTATAACAAGCTGTACAGCTAAACTTGTGACAGCCAGAACTTGATGAGACTGCCTTGTCTTTCTGCGGCCTCCAAGTATTCTGCTTTTGGTGGGTTGCCGCCTTAGCACTTTCCTATCCCTTGTTTTCGTGGAAAATATTTTCATTTTCGTCTGTGACACTTTTCTGCCTTAATACAAGTTCTAACTTTCGTAGGTCTTAGAGTATTGGAAAATATTTTTCATAAAATTCTTTTAAAAAATAGCTTTGTAATGTGTTGTTCAGTTAAGACAATACTCGAATGAATAGATTTTCCAAATCATGTCACAGATTAATCCATCTTGTAGCGGAGATGTTAACTTTGCCCTCCTCTCTATAAAGATTGTACTGTTTTTTTAAAAAATCAGCATATGTTAGGCATCCTAATTTACACTGCCAGAGTAAATAAAAAATGAAGCACCATTTTCATCCTTGATACTGACAAAAAGTGACAAGTCTCACTGAGTCAGTAGCTGGCAGAAACAAAGGCGGAAGGGAGAGCACTCCTTGGGGTGTGGATTGCAGTGACCACTTCGGAGGGCACTTGCGCAATGTCAAGGAAAATGAAAAATGCACTGATGGTTCCTCTTAGCAACAGATGCCCTGGAGAATCTCATACCTGTGGGTCAGGAGGCATAGTCAAGGATATTCACTGTACATTTGCATGTAATACATATATATAGTCAGTGTCTGATAGTGGAGTAACATGCATAGCTTTAAAGGAAATCAGATCTGTGTGGATGAATCTCAAAAACAATGTTAAAGGTGAAGAATGTGTACATGACATGCCATTTCTGAATTTTAGAGGCATACAAAACCCATGTTACATTGTGCATAGATATACACGCGTGGACGTGTAGGTTTGTAAAATAGTCTGAACATCGTGACAGTCACATGTGGGAGGCCCAAATGGGAAGAAAGGGGATGGAGCACAGCCGAGCATCTTGGGGGCTATAATTCTGTCTCTACTGCTGCAGTCTGTGCTTGCTTTCTTTAAGAAACTTAAAACTAACGTGGTACAACAATATTACTTAATTCTGGGTATAGTGGAATAAGGCTGTTTGTACTATATTTCTTTGTATTTTAAAGTCTTTATTTAAAAGGCAATTCTGACTAGATGAAAACAAAGACTCACCCAGTAACTTTGAATGCCTCTAAGGCTTCAGGGATTCTAGTCTCCTCCTAGCTCTTATTTCCAGGTTCCTGAGTGGTCATCTTCTGGGTCCAAGATACTGGGGTAGGCTGGTTCCAGAGAGTGTGCTTGAAAGGAAGGGGGAGGACTTAGCATGCCTGTGTGGGGTGGGCATTTCCTTCTGGCCTGTCCCCTTCTCAGTGAAGGCCTTGCTGAAATTGACCACTGTGAAGGGTGGACCTTGAAGGCACCCTGGCCGTCTTTGCTTTGGAGTTCTTTCTCCTTTTTCCTCCGTTCGTATCTGCCTTTACCTGCACAGCCTCATGCTGATGCCCCCCACACCCTCTTAGGGACTTTGAGGCTGGGAGAGGGAGTTGTAGGTAGACATGGTGAAGCAAATGAGGAGCTGAGCACTCGATTGGCATTTGTTTCCTGGAGTTCCTTCAGGTTTGTTCTTGTTAGGCTTGAAGGGCAGCCTTATTCCCACAGACGAGTGCAGCACCTGTCACTTTGTGGCTTAGGCTGATCTAGCACTGGGACTCTAGATGGGGACCATGGGGGCAGATGTGAAAGCTCAGGGGACCCAGAGTGTCCCTGTGGGTGTATTCATCCCCATGAAGTACAAGAAGAGAGCCTTTTCACTCAGTGGTTGTTGTTCCATCTTTCCTAGATGGAAACACCCTTAGAAACCCATCCCAGGGCTTTATTGTGTTGGCATCAGGGGCTGTGAAAGGCACCCATTGACTAAGAGGGAGCAAGACCCTGGTTGAAACAACAGATGGTGGTAGGCAGGGCAGGCCAGCTGGCCCATTTCTGGGCAAAGCAGATGGCAAGAAAGGGGACTGTGGTCGGGGGGCTCACGGTGACTCCCAGGAGCTTAGCACTCAGCTTCTGTGCCGCAGCTCTCCCTGTCTCCCTGAGCCCAGATCCCCTGCCAGAGGAGGCCTTGTTCCCACCACTGCTACAGAAAGTGGCAATCTCCGTTGGAACTTGGAAGACACTATTTTATAAGAGGGTGGTATTTGTGTTACACTGTGTATTGGGATAGTATTTGTGGATGGACCTGCAGATTGTTACTTTGTTTCTGTTGATAAATATGTTCTAACTTCCGCATGTTGATGTAGAAATTGGATTTTGAAATAATAGTGTTCAGAATAGCTAGCTGTCTGAACTGCCACCTGGAAATGGTGTCTGTCATGACTTTGTAAAATAGGAGGTCTCTTTTCTTTCTTTAGAGAATCTGAAAATTAAGGAATCACTTGCAGATTAAAAAAAAAAATACCTTTTTCATGAATCATTCACTATTCTTGGAAATTGACTGTTTACTCACGTCTATGTGAATTTGAAGAGGCAGTACATTTAACTGACTAGTTACGTATTTAAACATTTTTGGTGCAGACTACCATGAACTTTGTGTTTCTTAAATGCACAGGCCTTTCACATGTCTAAAACAACGGAAAAGTAAATATTTGCTTTTCTTAAGATGCCCATCACCATTTTTGGCAGGGGAAAAGAACCCAAAGCAGATAACCTTTTTTTTTTTTTTTTGGCAGATAAATTTGTTTCAGTTACAGAAAATAATTTAAATATTCATTGTTGTTGGTTGGCAAAAATATCAGTATTTAGCTATTAATTGAAGTCTATTGCAAAAGGACATGGATTGTAGAGTTCAAAAACTGAAACTTTAGGCCCATCTAAGTGGCTAGTTTCGTATTTGAAAGCCTTAGTGACTAGTCAGAGGTTAGCATTTGATGGTCCTGGGTCTTTTGGAATGATGCTGAACCTGGAAACAGTGATAAATTCCATCCTGGTTTTCGTGTTTGTGTGGGGATCCGTCCTTCCCTCTTCCACTAAAACATAGCAAAACAAAGCAGTTCCATCCTCCCCCACAAAAACAACAGAAAACCAGCTGAGAGGCTCAGAAGCCTGTTTTGTCACGGGTTGGTTTGTCACACACTGGCGGGCAGTGCTTGTAAGAAGCTAATTTTTGTTATCCCTGATGGTGCAACTTAAGCACCCTTCTGTTATTTGATAGTTTTAGGAGCTTCAACCCACCAGCAGCTACATGGGAGAAAAAGATCTGTCTGTCAATCTGCTTCCATAAAGATTTCTAAGAAATGTATAGAGTCACCAGAAACTCTGGTGGCATAATGGTTAAGTTTTATGGCTACTAACCATGAGGCTGGCAGTTCAAAACCCAGTAAGTCAGTTCTACTCTGTCATATAGGGTTGCTAGGAGCCAGAATTTTATCAGTGGCAAAGAGGATTTTTATTTTTTGGTGTAGGGTTGCTATGAGTTGGAACCTACTGAACAGCAGTCAGTTTTGTTTGGGCATTTGTTGGAGACACAAGGTGACAGTGAGAAATTAAACTGAATCTTCTTAAGTAAACATTTATATAGATGACAGTTTTTTTCGTTGTCTAAATTTGTAATAAGAGCACTCACAGATTCCCAAACTAGTTTGGTGACAACATAGGGAGATGTTATAATAAAAATTGTTTGCTGTAATTTTAAAATTTTATTCTGTGATTCTTGTAGAAGCAAAGGCTTGAAAAATCCATTTGTTCCTAATTGCTTAGTGTAACCAGCACATTTTAAAAGATGAGTAGATTGCTTCAGAGAGACTCAGAGTCGTTAAATGGTGTGCCCAGGAGCGCCTGAGAGATGGGCAGAGCTTACTGGGTTAGGAAGCGAATAGAAAGGGAAATGTTGTTAGGTGCTGCTGAGTTCGTTCCTTTTCATAGCGACCCTGGGTACAGCAATAGAACCGTCCTGAAGATTGTTATGCTTGAGCCCGTTGTTGCAGCCGCTGTGTCAGTCCATCTTGTTGAGAGTCTTCCTCTTTTCCACTGATGCTCTTACCAAGCATGATGTCCTTCTCCAGGGACTGGTCCATCCTGTTGGCATGTCCAAGTATGTGAGACAAAGTCTTGCCATCCTTGCTTCTGAGGAACGTACAGGATTTACTTCTTCCAAGACAGATTTGTTCTTTTCGCAGTCCGTGATAAATCAGTATACCTGCTGCCATCACCACAGTAAAAAGGCTTCAGTTCTTGGGTCTTCCGTACTCATCATCTAGCTTTCACATGCATAGCAGGTGATTGAAAACACCGTGAGTTGGAGTTGCACCTTAATCTTCAAGGTGACAGCTTTTCAACATTTTGAAGAGGACTTTTGCAGGCAGTTTGTCCAGTGCACTGTGTTGGGAAAGAGCAAATGAGTCAAACAGTAGGTATATTCACCACCACCACCACCCTCATGTTTGGTAGCTTCAAATAACATCCATTTATTATCTTGTAAGTCTGTTGGTCAGCAGTCTGAATGTGACTTAGTTGAATCTTCCGTTTATCATCTTGCAAGCTGAAATCATGGGATTAGTTAGGGTTACAATCTCACTGGAAGCTTGGGATCTTCCAGACTTGCTGGTAGTTGGCATGGTTTATCACCTTGCACTTTTAAGACAAGGGTCATCAGACTTGATGGTCTGACATCTTGGGGGGTACCCTGAGAGCATGGCCCCTGGACTTGCTGCTACCTGAGAGCTGAAACCAGTACCAAATGACAAATCTGCACACCAAAGTTGGATTAGGCTATAAGACATTAGGCTGTTGGAGCAGGTCCCCTATAGAAACGGGATGGGAGAGTGGAGAGAGGAGGGGACAGGAGTTGGTTGTGTGAATAGAGGAAGTACAGGGTGGAAAGGAGGAGTGTGCTGTCAGGGTGGGGAGAGTACCTAGAGTTACATAGAGATATGTGTGAGGTTTTATATGGCAAAGTGACATAGATTATAAACTATCACCTAATCTCAATTTAAAAATTAAATTAAAAAATAAAGATGAGGTCATCATCCTCTTCCTTCATCCCACCATCCTTCCATTCCTTCCCTCTTGTATTAATTAAAAAATAATATATTTTTAAACTACATTTTATTGTGGTTTAAGTACCAGTATACTCTATGGGGCAGTTCCAATCTGTAGGGTCACTATGAGCCAGAATCAACTTGATGACAGTGGGTTGGGTTTGGTGTACAGCCATATCAATTTGCCATGTAACATCTGGAACTCACACTACTGTTCTACTCTAATTGCTCTCCCCTCCCTTCCCCGCCCTCTGGTGACAGCACACTCCCCCTTATCATACAATAGTTCACCCTTTAGATCAAGACCTGTGCCCGCTTCCTGTTTTCTCTCCTGCAGTGGTGGCCTTCTTGGACAGCTGCCATGTATCTAATTAAGTCTGAAAGTTTGGTGCCAGGATCACTGCGTGTGTTATATAATCCAGTTCAGTCTTTGGGGAGCCGGTATCAGTGCTGGCTGTGGTTTGGGGTTAGAGAATCTGGGGGCCATGCTCCCAGGGGGCCCTCCAGGTTGAGGAGCCATCAGTTGTAGTCCTTTTGTATAGTTCTAGTTCTGTACGCTTATGTTTCTCCAGCTGTCAAGGGCTCTATATTGTTCACCCTATCCTGACAGTCATTGGTGGTGGCCAAGCACCGTCTGATTCTTCTGGTTACTTTTAAAGTAGTCTGGATTATATGGCACCTTCTGTCACTTGGCTCATGTTTTCGTTCTGTTGTTGATGTCCTCTTTTTTGCTCTGGTTGAGGTGGATTGGGACCAAATAGTGCCACTTACATGGCAGGCAGCTTGTTGGCTTTTAAGACCCCAGATGCCACTCACCCAAGTGGTATGCATAACTTTGTAATGTTTCCACTTCAGTGGTGGCTGGGTACCATCTAGTTCTTCAGGTCTCATGCTAATGCAGATTTTGTTTTATGTAGCTCCTTCCATGTGGTGGGTTCATATTTTCCTCCTGTCTTTGATGTCCAACATTTACCTCTGGTCCAGGGTGTTGGGACCAGTTGATGCTTCTTAGAGCTTTTAAGATTTCAGACACCACACAGTCAGGTAAGTGGCATGGAGAACATTTTCTTAGGAGAAAAAGAAAAAAAAAACAAAGAACTTGGGTATACTAGTTAGTCTCAATGTCTCATGCGAACATGGTCCTCTAACCCCAGACCCTGTTATTCTGTCCTTTCAAAGAGGTGGGCTGCATTTGGGAAACAGTTTAGTTTTGGAATTGAGCAGTGCTATCATACCCTATACCCAACCCTAACCACTTCCTAATTTGCAGAAATTCCTCTCCCTCCCTCCCCATATTTGTAACTGTTAATAATTGATTTCTTATGTGCTGAAGTGCTTTGTTGCATCCTTATATTAATGGTCTCAATACAGTATTTGACCTTTTGCATCTGGCTAATTTCACTTGGCATAATGTCCTCTAGATGGTCCCGTGTGGTCAGGTATTACTCTAACCCATCATTGTTTCTTATTGTATAGTATTACATTGTGTGTATATACCATGGTTTGTTTAACCATTCAACTGTTGATGGACATCTAGGTGGTTTGTATCTTTTTGTTCTTGTGGAAAGAGCTGCATTAAACATTGGCATGCATATATCTCTTTTAGTGATGTCCAGTATTTCTCTGGGATATATTCCAGGGAGTGGGTTTGCTGGATTATATGGTATATCTATTTCTAGTTTTCTAAGAAAGCGTCAAATTGATTTCCAAAGTGGTTGTACCATTGTTCACTCCCACCAACAGTGTAGAGGAGTTCCAGTCTCTCCAGCATTTATTATTTTGTGTTTTTGTATAATTGCCAGCCTTGTTGGGGTGAGATGGTATCTCACTGTAGTTTTCATTTGGATTTCTCTAATGGCTAGTGATCATGAATGGTTGCTCATATATCTGTTGGCATTCTGTATGTCTTCTTTAGTGAAGTGCCAGTTCATGTGCATTGTCCATTTTTTAGTTGAGTTGTCTTTTTCTTATTGAAGTTTTGCAGTATGTTGTAGATTAGAGAGATTAGATGTTTATCAGAGATGTGATAGCCAAATAAGTGGTCTTTTTTCTTTTAGTAAGCGTATAAGTGTTTGATTTTTAAGAGTTCCTATTTGTCTGTTTTCATGTCTGGTGTTCGAGGGTTACTGGTGGTTTATTTTATTTTATTTTTTTGGTAGGTTGTTAATGGCATGGATTAGGGCTTCCATTGTCTTTCCAATTTTTTCTTGGAAGATTTTTATTGTTTTGAGTTTTATATTTAGGTCTTGAGTCCATTTTGAGCTAGTTTTTGTGCATGGAGTAAGATAAGGATCTTGTTTCCGTTTTTTTGCAGATGGATATCTAGTTATGCCAACACCATTTGTCAAAATGACTGTCTTTTCCCCAGTTCACATCTGTTGGGCCTTTATCATATGTATATTAGTTGCTCATAAGTGGACATTGTTGTATTTGGATTGTCAATTCTGTTCCATTGGTCTATGTGTCTGGTTTTGTGCCTGTACCAGTCTGTTTTGACTACTGTGGTGTTATAATAGGTTTTAAAATCAAGTAGCATGAGGCCTTTGACTTGAGTTTTTTTCTTTAGTAGTGATTTACTTATCTGCAGCTTCTCCCCTTTCCATATGAAGTTTGTGATTTGCTTCTCCATCTCATTAAATAAAGTCCCTGAAATTTGTATTGGGATTGCATTGTATGTATAGATTGCTTTGGGTAGAGTGGTCATTTTCACTGTATTGATTCTTCCTTTCCAAGAGCAAAGTAGGTTTCTCTACTTATGTAAATCACTTTTAGTCTCTTGCAGTGGGGATGTGTAGTTTTCTTTTATTTTATCATCTTGAGGACTATAGTAAATGGTAGTGCTGTCAAGATTTCCTCTTTGATTGTCTCTGTTGATGTAAAGAAATCCGACTGATTTGTGTATGTTTGTCTTATATCCTGATACTTTGCTGAAGTCTTCTGTTAACTCTAGTAATTTTTTGGTGGTTTCCTTCGAGTTTTCTATGTATAGAACCATGTCATCTGCAAATAGGGATTCTTTAACTTCCTAAATCTGTACCAATCTGAATGCCCTTTATTTCTTTATCATGCCTGATTGCTCTGACTAGGACCTTCAGGACAGTGTTTAATAGAAGTGGTGAGTGGGCATTCTTTTCTGGTACCTGTTCTTAGGAAGAATATTTTCAGCTTCTCTCAGTATGATGTTGGCTGTTGTTTTTGTGTGGTTGAGGAATTCCCTTTACATTCTTATGTTGCTGAGAGTTTGTAACATGAATAGGTGTTGGGCTTTATCATGCCTTTTCTGTGTTGATTGATAGAATCAGGTGATTTTTGTCTTTTGATTTGTTTATGTGGGTTGATTGCATTAATTGTTTGATGTTGAAACATCCCAGCATCACTAGTATGAATCCTCCTTGGTCACAGTGAACTATTTTTTGATGTAGTGCTGAATTCTAAATTTGTTTAGGATTTTGTTGCAGGTTTTCCATCTATGTTCATGAGGGATATTGGTCTGTAGTTTTCCTTTTTAGTGCTATCTTTACCTGGTTTAGGTATCAAGGTTATACTAGGTTCATAGAATGATCATAGGAGTATTCCATCCTTTTCTGTGCTCTGGAATACCTTTCATAATAGTGGGTTTAACGTCTCTGAACAGTTAATAATAGAATTCTCCAGCGAAGCCATCTGGGCCAGGAAATTTTTTTGTTAGGAGTTTTTGATTGAGTTTGGACCCTTCCTGAGTAGGTTTCTGGGTGATGTGTCCTGGATTTGCTTCTAAAATATAAAGTTAGCGTTTTGTCCTTTTAAGCTAAGAGATTATTTCAGTATTTCTTGTAGCTTTGGTTTGGTGTTTACAAAGTCTCTGAGTTTCTGTTTATCTGTGGATGTCTTAATTTCATTTTCATATTTGAAAGATAGTTTTGCAGAATATATAATTCTTGATTGAAAGTTCTTCTCCTTCAAGGCTTTGAATGTGTTATTCCACTTCTCCATATCAGAATTGTTTCTGCTGAGAAATCTGATGAAAGCCTACAGGATTTCCTTCTGAGTGTTAGCTTTGCTTTGAGCTGCCTTTAAGAGTTTCTGCTTATGTTTCATTTTGTTAAGCTTGATTATAATATGTCTTGCAGTCTTTCTTTTGAGATCTGCATTGAGTGGCATTCAGTATGCACCTTGGGTATCTGTAGTCTCTTTCATAATTTCTGAGAAGTTTTCTGTCAGCAGCTCAGCAACAATGCTCTGTGTTCTCAAATGTCTCACCGTGTTCAGGACCTCCAGTTAATGGTAGGTTGTTCCTCTTCATAGAGTCCCACATGCTTCTTAATGCTTCTTCATTTTTCATGTTTCTGTGTTCTGATTTCTCCTCATAGATACTGGAGTCAGTAGCTCTGTCTTCCAAGTCAGAAAGTCTATTTTCCGTTTGTTCCATTCTGTTTTCTTGGCTTTGAATTGAAGTTTCTATTTCTTTGATTTTGTTCTTGATCTGTTGGATTTCAGAGTATTGGTGTTCCATCAGATGTAACAGCTTGCTTAATTTTTCATTTTGCTCTACTGCATTTTGTATGAGGTCTAGGAGGACTCTCTATATAATCTTTTTGTATTCACGTTTCGATACTTTCAGAAAGGTTTCTTTGTCTGGGAAGTTCTTTGATTGTTTCTTTTGGGGGCCTTCTGAAGCCGTGGGTGATCTCTTGGTTATCCTTTTCTCCAGAGTTTGTTGTTTCTTAGACAGCATGTGAGTCACTATAGGCTGGGAGAGATTCTGTGAGGATGGACTACAGTTGTTTCTCTAGACCTTCTTAAAATGAAAGGTAAAAGGTATCTGACAACTTCCAGAGTCAGTAAGGTTTTCAGATGTACCAGGTCCCTTTTCTCCCCTGGCAAAGTAAGCACCTCTATGTCCAACCCCAGATATTATCAACTAGTTCAAAATACAGAAAGGCTACTGCCCTGCTGGCCTGTGCTGTTGGGCCCCAGCTGTAGGCGACACTGTGTAGAATACTGCTTTTCTGCTGAAAAAGCATCCTCCTCCAAGCAGGTGCTGCCTCCCAGCCTAGGAATTAGGTCCAGCTGAGGCCTCCATATGGGTATGTCTCTATCGCCCAGTGCAGCAAGATGGCATCCCGCACGAGCTCACCACCTGCCTGAGTACAGGTTACTCGATGGTGGAGGTGGAAAGAGAGGCCAGAACTGCCGAGATGCACAGAGTCCAAAGCTGGGCTCTCAAAATATGGCAATTTCGCCTGCTGATCCCACCAGCAGTGCATCTAAGATGAGCTGCCAGTCAAGTCCCGGCTCCGCCCGCTGGCTAAGACAGAGAAAAGAAGTTAAAATGGCGAGTTACCTGCAGTCTGTGAAAACCAGCACTCATCAAGAGCAGGGTTCAGCGAAAGAGAGGAAGTTTTCCGTTGCGTGGTATGCAGTCCAAATTAACAGCCCTATGCTGTGTCCTAGGGCTCACTAGGTGTCCAGAAGGCTTCATTTAATTACTGGTTCAGGAGTTGGTTTCCAGAGCGATTTAGGGAGATGTATATTTAGTCCACCATCTTGACTCTGCCCTAGTTAAAGTTTTTAAATTACCTTTTCAGTCTCTTCTCTTGTGATGGGTTTATTTAGTTGTTCTGTGTCTGTCTGTGCTAGTTTTGGGAAACGGTGTTTTTCTAAAAAATTGTCCATTTCCTTCTAGGTTTTTTAATTTACTAGAGTACAGTTTTTCATAGTATTCTGTTATGATTCTTTTAGTTACAGTTGTGTCTGTTGTGATACCACCCATTTTGTTTCTTATTCAGATTATTAGTTTTCTGTCCTATTTTTCTTTTGTCAGTTTGGCTTGTCAAGTTTTGATCTTTTCGGAAAACCAGCATTTGGTCTCATTTACTCTTTGAATCATTTTTCTGCTTTCTACTCCATTTATTTCTGCTCTAATTTTTAATATTTCCTTTGTTTTCGAGCCTGTTGGATTTTTCCCAGTTGTTCAAGTTGGAGAGTTAGTTCTTTGATTTATGCCTTTTCTTCTCCTTGTATGTGTGTATTTATTGGGATGAATTGAGCTCTGAACACTGCTTTTACTGTGTTCCATATACTTTGATAGAATGTGTTCTCATTCTTATTTGAGTCTGTGAATTTATTCCATCTTTGATTTCATCTGCTACCCAGTAGGTCTTGAGTATACTGTTGTTCAGCTTCCATGTTTTTTATTTTATTTCCATCTTTCTTTGTAGTTTATGGCACTATATCTGAAAAGAATCTTTGTGTTATTTCAGTATTTTGTTTAGGATTGCTTTGTGGTCTAATATTGTTCTGGAGAACTTTCCGTATGTGTTGGAAAAGAAAGTATACTTGGCTCCTATTGCGAGGAATGTTCTGAATATGTCTGTGAGGACAAGTGGATTGATTGTGTCATTTAGATCTTCTGTGTTTTTACTGAGCTTTTTCCTAGATGTTCTATCCTTTACTGAGAGTGGTGTGTTGAAATTTCCTACTATTATTGTGGCTGTATTTCTGTTTTCAGTGTGAATAGTATTTGTTTTATGTGTTTTGGAGCCTTGTTGTTGGGTGCATAGATATTTAATATGATTGTGTCCTCCTCTTGTCTTGAGGCTTTAACCAGTAATGTAGCACCCCTGTTTATCCAGTGTGGTAGATTTAACTTTAAAGTCTGCTTTGTCAGAGATTAGTATTGCCACTCCTGCTGTTTTGGGGGATGTTATTAGCCTGATATATTTCTTTCCATCCTTTGAGTTATAGTTTGTATCTTTGAGTCTAAAGTGTATCTCCTATAAGTAACATTTAGATGATGGATCCTGTTTTTTTAATGCAGTCTGTTACCCTTCATTTCTTTTATTGGTGTGTTTAGCCCACTTACATTCAGTGTGATTATTGATATATATGAGTTTAGTGCAGTCATTTTGGTGTCCTTTTTTGTGTGTTGTGGGCAATTCCTCTGTTCCATGTAATTTGCTGTGCTGAGTCTATGTGTTTTCATTGGCTGTCTTTCAGTGTTTGTTTTTTTGTAATAGCAGAGACTTTATGTTTTGATTGTTTTTCATTTTGTATGGTATTCTGATGTGTAGAATTGTAGGTTTCTATTGTGGCTATTTCACTAAACCACTTTATTAATCTAAAAGTAATCCAGTCTATAGTGTCTTTATATTTCATAGGCTTCCCCTCCATCTGTAATGTCTCTGGTTACATTAATTAGACCCTCCTTTTCATGTGTAGTTATTAATTAAATCCTGAGATTACTGATTTTCTTTTTTTTGTGTGTTTAATTTGGATTTGGATATCTTTTATGGATCTCTGTCTTGAAGATATCTGGTTTGTCTGTTGAGTGTTGAATGTTTGCGTGTATGTCTAATGTTTTTAATTTTCTAATGAAGGAAATCCCTTCAGTGCTTTTTAAAGTTTGTTTTGTTTTTGTTTTTGCATATTCTCTTAACTTACGTTAGTCTGAAAGTCCCGATTTCACTTTTGTATTTGGTGGACACTTTGCAGGGTACATAATTCTTAGTTGGCAGTTTTTTTTCCTTTAGGGCTCTGTATGTGTTGCCACATTGTCTTCTTGCCAACATGGTTTTGGCTGAGTAATCTGAACTTAATGATTTTCCTTTATAGGGTATTTGTTGCTTAAGTCTAGCTAAGAAGCCTCTCCTTGTCTTTAGTTTTATTGAGTTTGATTGTACTATGCCTTGGTGTATTTCTTTTGGGATCTGTCTACCCCATTGCCCCCAGCCTTCAGAGCCCAGCGCACTTGGCCACTTGCAACTCTGGGTGCATTTTTAGCTGGTTTCCCGGTCCCACACTCTCCTGCCCTGCCACCTGTAGGAACATAGTTTCCTTGGTCCCACACCTCTCGAAATCTTACCAGTGCTAGGTCCTAGTGCCTACCGATTGCTGGCTGGCCGTGTTCCTAGGCATTCTGACCTGTGTGGAGGGCCTTAGGGTCAGACTTTGATTCTCTATCTGGGGTTGGTCTCCTTATTTGGCTTAGTTGGGTTCATGTTGCTTATTGGCTCTGTGTTGTTTCTTAGCTCTGGGCTTTAATTTGCCCTCAGTGCTTCCTGCCTGTCTCACGTTCAGCCCCAGAGATTTTCAGCTCTGGGCCACGTTGTTTTATGTGTGGTGGCTCAGGGCCCCTGTACTCTTTCTTTCACCTTGTCTGTTGTTAAAGTTTTCTGCCTGGTATGTTCTGTTAGGTGAGTTTTATTAACTTTTAGATTCTTTGTTGCTGGAGAGTTTGGCAGGGATGTGTGGTTACACCACAAACTTCAAAATATTTTCATTGTCATTAAGTGAAAGTTTACAATTGAAGTCAGTTTGCCATGTAAGACCCTGAGTGCCCTCCTCTTTACAGCTGTATCTGCTCTCCTCATACTGTGACACCACACTCTTCCATTCTTTACTTCCAGTATCCTCTTAACCAACACTGGTCTCATCTTGTCCAACCACTCCTCTACCTTCTTAAAAAAAATATACAGTAGGACCAAAACAAAACAAAAAAACAAAAACCAACTGCTATTTAGTTGGTTCCAACTCATAACAACCCTATAGGTTAGGGTAGAATAGCCCCATAGAGTTTCCAAGGAGCACCTGGCAGATTTGAACTGCTGACTTTTTGGTTAACAGATGTGGAACTTAACTACACCACCAGGGTTTCCAACCAGTAAGACAACCTCGTGTGTGTGTGTGTGTGTGTGTGTGTGTGTGTGTGTGTGTGTATTAAATCATAAAGTACGCATACCACATGCATCCTTCTGTGTTTCCAGGTCCCATACATTCTTTGTCTGAAGTGTTGGCTTCAGTACTGGTTTCAGCTCTGGGTTAGCAGCAAATCTAGGGGCCATGTTCTCAGGGGACCTTCCAGGTTATTGGACCATCAAGTCTGCATACTTCTTTATCTTGGGCTGTCAGAAACTCTACATTGTGTTCCCTGTCAGGGCTGTGTTTGGTGGTGGCCGGGCACCACATCATAGTTCTTCTGGTCTTACACTGATGTAGTCTCCCAATCAGAGGGGTCCTTCTGTCTTCTGAGTTCATTTTCACTTATGTCTTTGGTGTTCTTGGTTGTCACCACCTGTTATAGATGGATTGGGACCACATGATGTTCTCCGATGGCAGCTTGTTGGCTTTTTAAGACACCAGGTGCCACTCACCAATATAAGATGCAGAAGATTCTCTTAGAAAAAGAGTAGTTATGCCAATTGACCTTGATGTTCCCTGAAAACATGGTCTCCAGACCCCTGTCCCTGCTACTCTCCTTTGAAATGTTGGGTTGAATTTAGAAAACCCTTTAGCTTCTGGTATAGTCCAGTTATGCTGCCCTGCCTTCTGCTACGTGTTGTGGCTCCCTTTGTCTAACCAAATTCCTATCAACTGTTTAATCTATGAATAACTGTCTCCCTCCCTCTCTCCCTTTGTAGCCATCAAAGAATATTTTCTTTGTGCATAAGTCTTTTCTTAAGTCCTTATAATAGTGGTGTGAATAGAATATTTGTCCTTTTTAAGCTGACTGATTTTCACTCAGCTGTTGACTCCAAGTTATGAGCTGTTTCCTAGAATCATCATTGTTCTTTATCATTGTGTAGTGTTCTGTTGTGCATATGTACCATAGTTTATCCATTTTTGTCTGTTGATGGGCACCTAGATTGGTTCCATCTTTTTGCTATTGTGGACTGTACTGCAGTAAACATTTGTGTGTGTCTATCTGTCTATGTGACAGCTGTTATTTCTGTAGGATATGTTCCAAGCAGAGGGATTGGTGGGTCACGTGGTATTTCTCTTTCTAGCTTTTTAAGGAAGTGTCAAATTGCTTTCCGAAGAGGGTGTACAGTTTTATATTCCCACCAGCAGTGTGGAAGAATTTCAGTCTCTCCACAGCCTCTCTAACATTTGGTGTTGTGAGTTTTTTTGGATTAGTGCCAACCTTGTTGGGGTGAAATAGTATCTCTTTGTAGTTTTGATTTGTATTTATCTAATGGCTAATGATTGTAAGCATTTCCTCATGTGTCCTTTGGCTTTCTGGAGGTCTTCCTTGGAGAAGTGTCTGTCCATCTCCTTTGCTCATTGTTTGATGAGGTTGTCTTTTTGACGTTGATATTTTGGGGGTACCTTGTAGATTAAGTTAGACATCAGTCTCACATGTAGTTGCCAAATATTTCTTCCCATTCCATAGGCAGTCTTTTCACTCTTGGTAAAGTATCTGGACGAACAGAGTTTAATTTTTAGTAGTTCCCTTTTGTTGGTTTCCTGCTGTCTGTGCATTGTTAGTAAAATTTTGTAGTCTGTGTATTTTAAGCTGTGTATTAGAACTTCTAGTGTTGTCCCTATTTTTCCAGTCATAATATTTATCATTTTAGAGTTGAAATTTAGGTCTTTATCCATTTTGAGTTAGTTTTTGTGTAAGGTCAGAGATCTGGGTCTTGTTTCAGTTTTTGCAAACGGATATCCAATTTTGCCAACATTGTTAAAGAGACAGTTTTTCCTCCAGTTCATGGCCTTTGGGCCTTTGTCAAATATCAGCTGCTGATATGTAGATGGTGTTATTTCTTTATTGGCTCTTCTGTTCTGTTGGTCTGTGTATCTGTTTTTGTACCAGTACCAGGCTGTTTTACTACTGTGGCACTGTAATAGGTTCTGAGATCGTGTAATGGGAGGGCTTCCACTTCAGTTAGTGCTTTGCTTATCCAGGTTTTCTTTTCATTCCAAATAAAGTTGGTGATTTGTTTTTCCATCTCATTAAAAAATGACTGTGGAATTTGTATTGGGATTGCATTGTTTATGTAGATCACTTTGGGTAGAATAGACATTTACACAATATTAAGTCTTCCTATCCATGGGCAAGGTAGGTTTCTCCACTTGTGTAAGTCTGTTGGTTTCTGAAAACAGATTCTTGGAATTTTCTTTGTAGAGGTCTTGTACATCTCTGGTTAGATGGAAGCTATTGTAAATGGTATTGATTTGGTGATTTCCTATTTGATGGTCCCTTTGTTAGTGTAAAGGAATCCTACTGATTTATTTATGTTTATCTTATATCCTGTTACTTTGCTGAACTCTGTTAGTTCTAGTAGTTTATTTATGAATTCTTTAGGGTTTTCTGTGTATAAGATCACATCATCTGCAAATGTGTTATTTTTTATTGTCGTAAAATATATGTAACAAAAATGCTGCCATTTTTTGAAAAAGGAGTGCACCTTATGAACTCCACTGAAAGACCACAATTGATGCTCTGAAGGCCTGAGGGCTCCCCAGAAATCATGGCCCCTAGACTTGATACTGCCCCTGATCATAAATCATTACTGAGGTCAACTCTTTGGACAGGAATGGATTGGACTTGGGGACACAGAGTGACCATATCATGTGTATACCTTATGGGCCTGTGCATCTATATGATGCTCTTCTACTGGCCTCTCACCTCTAGTAAGAGGGAGTGGAGAGGAGGGAAAAGGAGATTGTTAAGAGGATATGACATGTATAGAAAATGTATAGAGCAAAAAGGAGTGTGCTGTCACTGGGCAGGGAAAACAGAAGGAGCTGCAGATAGGCGGGCATGCAAATTTAAATTGGATTGTACATTTTCACACAATCACAGTTAAAAAAAAATAACTGCCATTTTAACCACCTTTAAGTGTATGATTTGGTGGCATTGATTATACTTGTCATATTGTGTAACCATCACCACTATGTCCAGAATCCCATCATCATCCCAAACTTTGTAAACTCAGTATCCCTTAAGCAGTAACTCCCCATCCGCCAACCTTTAGCCCCCAGAAGCCACAAATAAATTTTTGTCTCTTTACATTTACCTAGTCTAGGTATTTCATGTAAATGAAGTCATAAAATACTCATCTTTCCCTGATTGGCTTATTTCACTCAGCAGTGTTTTCAAGGTTCATCCATATTGTAGCATGGGCCAGGACTTCATTTCTCTTCGTGACTGAATAATATTCTACTGCATGTATGTGTAGTCCCTGAGGGATGCAACAGTTACTTTGCTCAGCTGCTAAACAAAAGATTGGAAGTTCAAGTCCGCCCAGAGCCTCTGTGGAAGAAAGGCCTAGTAATCTAATTCTGAAAAATGAGCCACTGAAAAGCACCTGTGCTGAGACCTATACAGGGTCTCCTTGAATAGCAATAAGCTCAACAGCAGGTGGTTTTGGTTCATTTTCAGCAGCTGAGGTCTCCCGGACTCTACCATCTGCTGGTCTCTCAGGGTGGCAGAATGTGGGTATTTGTGTTTGGGTGGGTGATTCTGCATAGCTGTTCCCTCTACCCTTCCATGCTCTCTGTCTTGGTGAACTCCTAGGTATCTTCACAGTCCTACTCTGCATTTCAGAGACTGGAGTAAACCAGGACACTGGCATAGCAGGCTCCTGTTCTCTCTTTTATTGCTATTGTAAACTGAATCTTTCTAAAATGACCTTTTCTAGCTCTGTGATGCTAGGATATAGAACTGTACTTTATTTTTGCTTATAGATTTTTAAAGTATTGGGGATTAGGTGAAAATTTACGTCGTAAACTAGATTCTCATTCAGTTTGCATGCAGACTGTTACATGACAAAGATTATAATCCTCAGGGTCCCTGCTTTCTTGCTGTCTGTTGGTCAGTAGTCACTCTCAGCCCCTGGAGACTGCCTTCAAGTTCTTGTCATGTGGTCCTCTCCAGAGCGTGGCAGTGTACTTTTCAAAGCCAACAGGAGCCAGTCTGGTGCTGGTGCTTATCTTTTTCAAGGGCTAATTTGCTTGAAGGTTGCCATGAGTGGGAATGGACTGAACGGCGATGATTTGGTTTGGATTTGATTAAGTCAGCTTCACCCGGGATAATCTCCCCTTTGATTAACTGAGACTCAGCTGATTGGGGACTTAATTACATCTGTCAAGTGTCTTTTACCATAAATGGAACAAAAGCACAGGAGTGATAGCATGTTCATAATTCTGCCCACACAACCTTTTAAAACTGAAAATTAAGCCCAGTAGAGGTATTTGCATGTGACCCACAGATCTGAAGTGCTAAAAATGGGAAAAGTAGGAATTTTTGATCAAAATTATTATCTTCTCAAAGAATGGACTGAATTTGGGGACACAGAGTGATACAGGTGGTATGTGTACTTTATGGTTTAATGCATATGTGAAGCTGTCTTGCTGGTTTCTTTTTTAGAAGGGAGAGGAGGGGACAAGTGTTGGTTGAGTGGATACTGGAAGTAGAGAGTGGCAAGGAAGAGTGCTGTCACAGTGTGGGGAGAGCAGACAGAGTTGCATACAGGCACATGCTCAGGATTTTATATGGCAAAATGACTTAGATTGTAAACTTTCATGTAATTACGGTAAAAAAAGAAATTATTTTTTAAAGTGCCATCTTGGAACTATCACTATTAGCTTGAATTTTAATAGGCTTCTTAACAACCCTTTCTGTTTCTTTACATTGTAGGTGTGGTATCATTAGTTGCTGTTCATCCGTCCACAGTAAATACACTTGGAAAACAACTCCTGCCAAAAACCTTTGGACAGTCCAATGTCAACATTGCACAGCAAGTGGTAAGGAGCCTTTTGACAAGGACGAGCTGTGGATATTCTGGAATGTGGATTGGGATCTTAATGGGTAAATCCGGAGTAGGATTAGCTTGTCTGCTATTAATTGCCCTTGATGTTAACAGTAGTGCTTAGGTTTTAGCTCAAAAGATACAGTGTTTGAGTTCTTCCCTTCCCATCAAGATTCTCCCTGCTTTCTTCCTGCTGAATAGTTGATTGTGCCGGATTTATTATTATCTTGATTTGTCCCCATGATTTAAGGAGCATTACTGTTACAGGGTAAAGATGTCATCTTAGGTTTGTAGAGGCATATATTCTCAAGATGCTTATGTGTGTTTTATCTTGTTTGCTTTCTCTGATAACTGTGAAGTGGGTAAGTGGGTATTTGCGAAGAGTAAAGGCAAATCATGAAAAAAGTAAGAGAACAGCCGAAATTTCAAGAGAGCTGCCCTTGGTGGTGACACACAGATAGGAAGTACCGAGTGCAGACCAGTATCAGGGTGTCTGATTGCTCCTCCTGAGTTTTCACCAACAGCCCCTCACTGCACACATGACCTACTCTGGCCTTGAGCTTGACTGTGTGCTCTTCCATGATTTACTTAACAGTCTTAAATGCCTCCTTAGTGAGTTTAGTTGTGGAGTCTGCAGGAATGGTGCTGCCACTGGAGAAGGGATCTGACACTCTGCCTTTACCTGTCTCAGGTGACGTCGTCACAGTGAATGGGTGCAGGGCATTTGGGTCGTGGTAGCAAGATGGTTAAGGGAAGGAAGGCATTGGAAGGCTGCCTTCAGAATAGAAGAAGAGAAGCCTGTTCTCTCACAGGAAACGGCAGGCTGCCGTGTCTAGGAAAACTTAGAAGCTTACAGTTTCTGCTGGATGTTATTAACACTTTCTTTTACTGATGTTACTGGCTTTCTTTGTATCCTATGTTCCTTTTCCTTCTCTGATGAGTTCTTAGATGTCAGCCTAACAGAGAGATGAAATATCCCAGACAGAATTCTGCAGCGGAGGCTTAGTGGGTTAGTATACACCTCTAGGTGTCAGAATCAGGACCCTGAGATAGGTAGGGTTTACCTAGTGCAGATTCTGTGTACTACTAGAATAGTTAATGAGGCTGTATGTGCATAACATTGGGAAAGAGTATTAGGGGTTTTCAGTCCTTCTTCCGCTAGTGGCTAAGAGCACAGCATCTGTGAATTCTCACTACTCTGGACCCTTGCGGTCTAGCCTGTGCTGAGCTGTGTGTTTCCAGCTTTGGGGCCCTTCCTCCCAAGTCCTGGCCTCTGTGGTTGGGATGCTGGCCTTCCAGCTGCCCAGGCGTGTCCTGCCTCCCTGTGCTCTGCTCTGGAAGGTACTGCTGTGCTGTCTCCCTGCCGCCCAACACTTGCTTAAATACATGTGGTGTGATGTCACCTTTTGGCGGAAAGAGAACCTTTGTTTGGAGAGAGAGGCAGGACAGTGTCCTCTGTAGCCACAGCAGCAGTGGCTTTGTGCCACATGTGCTGGGATCGTTTGTTACTGGGTCAAGTTGATTGATCTTCTGTGATCTCAGTTTGGGATATACCCTTTCTGTGGAATAGTGTTTTTTTTTTTTTTCTTTTGGGAACAGTCACTGCATGCCAGTGATATTTTGATCTTTACTGTATCTTGGTCTTTATTAATCCTTTTTACTGTTTCCAGTTTGTTTTTAAGTACACTTGAATTTTTCTAGATCCTTGTTATGGCTTTTAATATTGATTTAATTTTCAGAGCAAGCTCATGTGCCTCCAGCAGCTTCCCATTGCACATTTAAAAAAAATAAAATCTTAATTGCCTTTGAGTTGATTCCAACTCGTAGGGGCTCTACAGGACAGGGTGGAACAACCCTACACAGTTTCTGAGGAGTACCTCATGAATTCGAACTGCCCACCTTTTAGTTAGCAGCCTTAGGTTCTAACAACTCTGCTGCCAGGGTTTTCGGGGTTCATTAGAACCCCTGATCTCTAATTTCTGGCATCTCTAATCTCTTTCACCCATTACTGGTGATCATCAGCACGTCTGACTCTCCAGTCTGACTCTTCATTAGTTTGAGTTTATAATCAGACACTGTGCCAGTGATAGTGTGGGCTACCAGTCGAGAATGGTGTTCACATCTCCTCCTTACATTCACAAACTGTTCTGTGACCTTAGTCCCTCAACAGTAAAATGTGATAAAAGTTTTTGCTTTGCAAAATCATTGAGTTATTGAAAGCCATAGTATGGGAAAACCCTGGTACTACGTTGGCATCGTACATGTTTTCAGTAAGTGTCATTATGCTGCAAGCTCCAAATTCCATTTTATGTTTTGCTTTATGAAGGCGTGCAGTTTGATTTTTATAGTCTCTGTGTACTCTACTGAAGCGGAATTTAGCTTGGGGAATAAACCTGGTTAATTATACCAACAGTTCTGTGTAAATTTGTCAAGCTGCAAATTAAATAAATAATCTGAATTCAGCAGATTTGAGAATAAAACGACTATTTTTATGCCTCATATAACCCCACGCAGTGCAGACTTGAAGGCAGCAAATGTCTCGTAAACCTTTTTATAAAACAAAGTTCTAAAAAGAAGGACTGGTTGGTTATGATATCAGAGATAACATTTAACCTTGTGTCCTTGGTTGGGTGAATATGTGACCTGGGGTTGAGGAGTGTTCCTTAGTTTTCAGCATTCATTTATTTCACTAGAATGCTAGAGTGCCTTCAGGACACAGCCCAGGTTGCAGTTGTGTTCGTGGCTGGGAATGAGATCAGCTCCTGAAATTGCCATCTGTATTGGCCTTTGTTAATGTCACTACTTGCTGTCATGTTGATTCTGACTCATGGCAGCCCAGTGTGTGTAGAGTAGAACTGCTCCGTAGTATCTTCAAGACTGTGTGATCTTTCGGAAGCAGATTGCCAGGCCTGCCTTTCTAGACACCTCTGGGAGAGTTTGGACTGCCACCCTGTCTAGTAATGGAGCACTTAATCATTTGTGCCACCCAGGGACTCCTGTATCATCATTGAGGAGAACCTCACTTCTAAAGCACTGAGTTTTTTTCTCTAAACCTCAGGTCGCAAAACATAACACATGTAAGAAAAAATGCATAACAGTATGTGCAATGTACTGAAGCAAATATCTAACTACCACCCAGCTAGGACAATGACTGTGAATAACCACCAGCTGGCTAAGAAATAGAAAATGGGGAACACCCCAGGCCACTCCCAATGACAGCTCTTCCTTCCCAGGAAAGGTTAGCACAAACCAGGTTTTTATGGCAAAACCACCTTTTCTTTATCGTTGTTACCACCTCGATCATACCTCTCTACTTACTGGAGCTCACTGTTGTCTCTTTTTTGGATTCTTCATGTACATGGAATCCTGCAGAATGTAGACTAAGATGATTTCAGTTTCGATTTTTAGAGCACATGAAATTCAGGTGCAAACACTGCTCTTTTTTTGCTTAGATCAGATTACAGAGGGCTAGACTTTAAAATAGAGGAGTTCACTTTGGAGGCATGTAAGGCTGGCTTGCTGGACAGGGGGCAGGGGGTGGAGACAGGGTGCTCAGAGCACACACTTCACTTCCGGCATCAGGTCTTCACTGACCGTCTTTCAAACAGCTGCTAGTGCAGATGGAATTGCAGGGGTCTCGGAATCAACAGACCTGAGTTTGAATTCATTCTCTGCTACCACTCACCAACTGTGTGGCCGTAAGCCATGTTAATTTACCTTCTCTGAACTTCAGTTCACTTCTGAACAGTAATCCAAAACCAGAATCGTTGTGATCGAGTTGATTCTGAGTTGATTCTGACCCATAGGAACTCTGTAGGGCAAAGTAGAACTGCCCCACAGAGTTTTGAAGGAGCACCTGGTAGATTCACACTGCTGACCTTTTGGCTAGCAGCTAGACTCTTAAACCACTGCACCACCAAGGTTCTTGAACAGTAATAACACCCTCTATTTTCCAGGATTGTTGAAATGATTTAAAAAAATGACTACCCCTAAACAAGGGAAACCCTGGTAGTATAGTGGTTAAGTGCTGCGTCTGCTAACCAAAGGCTGGCAGTTTAAATCTGCCACACGCTCCTTGGAAACATTATGGAGCAGTACTACTCTGTCCTGTAGTGTTGCTGTGAGTCAGAATTGACTCGACAGCACTGGGTTTGGTTGACCTCTAAACAAGGTCTGATGGTACAGTGTGTGGTCTTCCTCCTTCACAGCACTCAGCACAGACACTCTGTGTTCCTTTATGGAGAGGGTGAGGCATAAGATGAGGCTGTCATCTCCTGAAGAAATAATCACTACATAGACCAAGCCAAGCCCAGTGGCACTGAGTCGATTCTGGCTCATAGCAACCCTGTAGACAGTAGAACTGCCCCATAGATTTTCCAAGGGGTGCCTGGCAGATTTGAACTGCTGACCTTTTGGTTAGCAGGTGCAGCACTTAACCACTATGCCACCAGGGTTTCCAAAGTAAGAGGAGACAAATGTCATCCGGGAATTCCTGAAACACTCTCCACATACAGACTCTTTTCTTCTCAGATCTCTGTGCTGCCAACCTTACCAGCCTCATGGAATAGAACTGTTCCCCAGGTGGCTCTTTGATTTCTGGATGCAGGTGGAAACCCAGCACTGAGTGTGGGATCAGCCATCTGCTCAGATTAGTCCACGCTCCCCTCAGGATGCTGTGGCTTCTGTTCCTGTCCTAGTGTGGTCTTAAGCCCCCGCCAGTCCCAGCTGAAATAGTGTGGCTGCTGTTTGGAAAATCTGCTTCCCCTTCCTCCTTTCGTAGAGACTGAAGCTTTTAATTCCATCCGTTCTCTTCTCCTGCTGCTCATCTACCCTCCATCTGCCCCCAGTTACTTCTTCCTCTTACTTCTGTCCCCCTTGCTCCAGACTTGCCTGCCTCCTCCTTTTGCCCGTTTTCCCATCCTTAGACCTTGCCTTGCTCATCTTCCCACACTCTGTTTATCCTCTGTTTCTGCTGACCCGTGATGTGTGCAGTTTATACTGCAAAAATGAAATCATGCTCCATTGTAACCTGTGCATGTGTGTTGATAGGGGTGTGTGTTTGCATGAAAACATTCTTCTGCAAATTTGTACACTGCGTCATTATTTAGCTAGTCTTCTGTCATCAAGATCCAGAAAGAGAAGGAGAAAATAAAAGGACCTGAGCCAAGTAGCTGTCAGAAACTCTGGACAGTGAAATTTAGGTGTTTTATTCTCACGAGCTGTTAACTCTTAACTATACTCACACGGCTAACAAGTTCTTTGTCTACGGTCTGCTTATTTGCTTGTTTGCTTGCTTGTGATTGATGAAGCATGTCCGGTTGAAGGGGCAGAGGTACAAGTACAAAGGCCAGCAGGGGAGGGCACCTCTAGAGCCAGGAGATGGACAACAGCTGAAGGCACAGGCAGAAACCCACTGAGAGCAGATATGGATGCTGAGAGACTTTAGCGGCTGGAAGGCATCTCATAGAGGAGCAGAAACCCACGCCTTCAGTACAGAAGGGGGTGCGTGTCACAGCACCATGCTGTGCAGCAGGCAGTGCCAGCGTCCACGCAATGCACGTCCTTTCCTAGGATTTCCAGGGAGGTGAGGTGCGCACAAGGAAGCCTCTCACAGGGAAAACAAAGCATCAGATGCAGCGAACTGTGTAAAATAGCTCAAGTGTAAAAAGCAAAGACAGTACAGTCACGGTGTTCTGCTAAACTTCGCTGGCTCTGATGACTTAGACCCTCCACATGGTGGACACACAGCCAGGGTGTACATTTAGAGACTAGTCGCCTATGGTCTTTTAGCCAAAAAATGCATTGATACTGATGGTTGGAAGCCTGTGTGTCTTTTACCTTTTGTTCCCAAGACCAAATACACTGTAAACTATAGTAAACTCAGGTGTTACAACTTTTTTTTTTTTTTAAACTAATAGTTGAAGCTAAGGAGAGGAAACTAAGAGCATGACAGGCGAGTTCAGGCTTAGGTGTACCTTTCACCACAATTTTCCTAACAGCTGACAGCTGAGATCATGTTCTCCAGGAAAAGTGTCTTCAATCATTCCCTCTTAAGTAGAGCAGTTTTAAGTTTAGAGAAGAGTTGAGCGGAAACTACAGCATTGCTGTGTACTGACTGCCCCTGCTGCCGGCCCCTGCCAAACAGAATTTCAAATCTGTTGCCGTCAAGTTGATTCTCACTCTTAGCTATGCTGTACAGCCGCCCCATAGGGTTTCCAAGGAGTGGCTGGTAGATTTGAATTGCCAACCTTTTGGTTAGCAGACATACTCTTTAAACACCTAACCACAGCTCCACCATGGCTCTTATTTCTCTTATTATTAATGTCTTGAATTGCTGTGGTACGTTTCTTAAAATTGATGAACCAGTACTGATGTTATGGTTCAAATCCACAGTTTACATTAGGGTACATTCTTCACAATTGGCAATGCTGTGGGTTTTGAAAAATACATAATGTCGTGAATCTGTTACAGAACTGTTCTAAAAGATGCCCTGTGCTTTGCCTGTTCATCGCCCACCCCCAGGACCAAGTTGATTTTAATAAGCAGTTGTTAAGCATCTGCTCTATACTGTGTACCTGTCCCCTGGCTTTCTTTTCTCATTGCAGAATAATTTAGTCAGTGTGTCCGCGTGGGAAGGATCACACAGAACAGATCAAAGTTGTTCTGGAGAGATGACCACTTAGAGGGTCATTTTGTTTTTAGGATCAAGGTAGAGTGTCTCATGGACTCGTGAGATTGAATTTAATTCATCCCTTTCCTCAGGGAGAAGAATTAGACGTGTAAAGTCATTGAAAAAATTGAATTTAAAAGGACCTGGCTACCTCTTTGTGTTGGGTGTGCTTGCATATTCAGGCAAGAGGCCCAACAAGCTCAAGCGGGCAGGTAGCTTTTCAGAGTCTTCACTGACTTTCTTGGAAATACCAGATGGAAGTAAAAACAGTTGTGCC
This sequence comes from Heterohyrax brucei, assembly GCA_028571685.1. NCBI lineage: Eukaryota > Metazoa > Chordata > Mammalia > Hyracoidea > Procaviidae > Heterohyrax > Heterohyrax brucei. The sequence continues at coordinate 43,682,365 of CM053162.1, read as the reverse complement.
TAAGTAATTGCTTTGAGTAGACAGGTCTTCTGTGGTTTTCAAAAGGTTTGGGCCAAAAGAGAAATGCATTTCACATTGTACCATAGAACCACCTCCGTAAAGGAATGCATACAAAATTTCACAGAGTGTTAGTACTCACCTGTAGGAGATGTGTTCTCCTCTCAATTCATTGTCTTTTTTTTTTTTTTTCCAGAAAAAGGGGTCACTAAGTGGATTTCATGGCCTACTGATGAGGGATGAGGCATAGTTTGAAAAACATCTGATAAATCCTACTTGGTGTTAAATGCAAACAAAAGGATGAAAATTCATTTGACTCCTTTCACAGGCTGTCACTTGTATGGACCATTAACATTGAGCGAGGTGATCTGGGCTTAGAGATGGATAATTTTAAAAAGTCCCTCTGTCAGCTGTTCCCAGGGCCACAGGCAGGTAATGTGTTTATCCCTCTAAGAAGGGGAAGTAAAGGGTATCTGCTGATTGAAATAACCCAGGGACAGTAGCCACAGTGAGTCTCCTCAAAGGTAGATTCTCGTCTTTCCTCAATGAAGGCTTTCTCTCCTAAAGTTCAGATGTCTGAACTATAATACATTTAACTGAACTTTCATAATAGCCTCACAAGCAGTTTGAATTGTGTGCACATTTGCTTTGTAATTAATGGAATCTGTTTAACATTTACTGAGACACGGTGCTTCTGAATGATTTTACTGAATCACCAGCTCATTGAAAGAGACAAGGGTTTTGCAACAAGATCTTAGAGAAGTGAACATTTTAATAGATTGTACCAGGCAGCGTCTCTTTCTTCCCAAATTTAATATTTAAACACAGGCAGAACTAAAGTCTTTAGTGTCAGGAGACAAATCACCTTTTTAAGCAAAGGCCTAATTGTTGAACATCCCAGACACCACAGAATGGGTTGTTTTAGGGCTTCCATGTGTGTGAGGCTGATGGGTGAAGGTTAGTTGGTGTGGGTTTTGGAGGATTTGCTGGACTACCGAGAGTTGTTGTCACCAGATGTGTAAAACCCAGTGTTGACTGGGTTTTGCTCCCAGTGTAGACTGCCCACCCCTCCCTGACCATGTTTGGTGTGCTAACGTTTCCAAAGAAGGTGCCATTGGGGTGAGATAACTCTGGTGTATAATAGGGTTATGACTAAGCATTGGCTATCGACTTGTCGCTAGTTACGCTGCCTGAGCTGATTAATGGACTTTGGCTGTGTCTTTAATTCTGTGTATGCCTTTGTTTTGAGAGCTGTTCTTTCTTTGTGTTTACAGTTGGCTAATTTTTAGTACCACTGAAGGATACAATTCTATCATTGTCCCTATTATTGAAAGAAACTAAAAGAGGGTGAGAGGACAAATAGAAACTTGAAGTTCCTGTTACACAGAATTCTGTATTGGGATCTTTTTTTCATTCCTTCTGCAGTATCCTTCTCACTCTCCCTCCACCCCCAAACTGTCATTAAACTTGAACTTCACCACATCGCCTTTCCAGCCTAATCCTCATCCGTTTGCCGCTGGAAGTGTGTGTTGTTTTGTTCCTGGCTGGTTTGGGCTGTTTGGAGCTTATTGTGCCTTTTGGTTTAATTTGAGAAGATGGAGAAGTTGGTGAAGGGCAATCAAAGACGTCATGTGAACAGATGCGATCCTGTCGGTCGTTATTCCAAAAGGGTCAGCCCTTGGGTACTTATGTTATCATTGTCCTTTTCTAATTCTTTGTGATAAATAAAACTCAGAAGTGGCTGTAGATAATGAACAAATAATAAAAATGGCAGCATCATGATATGGGAGATTTCTGATTGTATTCTGAATTGTCTTTTTTAACTGTAGGTAATTGGTACACCTCAGAGACCTGCAGCGCCAAATACTATCCTGGTAGGAAGTCCACACACCCCTAACACACACTTTGTATCACAGAACCAGGCTTCAGACTCCTCACCTTGGTCCGCTGGGTGAGCAATATTCCTCTCAAACTATTAGAATTAACAGAATTGCGTAGAGTTTTAATCTTAAAAGTTCTCCATGGTGGCCAAATAATGTTGTGTGATCATGCGTTGAGGTCCCACCCCTGACCTCCCTGTGTGGATTGAATTCTCAGAGCTCTTAATGAAATCACTCTGTTTGTTTAATTGGACAACTATGCAATTCATACCTGGATTAGACCAAGCTGCACTCTCACCTCAGTAAATGAGAAGTCAGATGGCTGGGAAAACAGTTCTCCTTCAGTCGTGTCTCGGTGTCATTGTTACACTTTAAAGGTTTATCAGTTCTTGGCAGAAGAAGAGGAAGAAGCTGACTCCATCAACTCAGTGGTAACTTTAAAACTTTGCCTTGTGTGCACCGGAATATGACAGTGTAGGAAGTCAAGTGTCCGTGGGATCGCTCTGACAGCATCTTCATCCATAACTGTAAATTTAACTTTGAGATGCCACAGGTTAGGGCTCATTCGTGTCCCCCCTCAGGGCCCCACCAAAATGTGAATGCAGCTCATTTCTTCCTTTAAAGCAGAATCTGATGGGAACTCTTGTTTTGACTTGGTCAGCTGAATATCTTTGCTTAGAAACAAGTAAACAGAAACAAAACAGTGAGACCATGTCTCTGTTGGTCATAAAGCAAAAAAAAAAAAAAAAATTGCCAGTCTCAAATTAGAAAATTTAGCCAATTTGAAACTGAGAGCATGGTTTGTCTTTGATGCTCTGACTTAAAAATTTGAGACCTTTGAGTGTACCCTCTTAAACTGAAGCACCTCTAATGGTATTTTAAAGCAGTTTTGGCACCCGTTCTTATGTGGGTCACCACAGCCTTGTCTAACAGCCTGGGAAAACTTCCACTAAAAATTCCTAAGTTTATACCAAAACGTCCCAGAATTCCTGGTGCTGGTTGGCATCTTAAAGATGTAGTGTTTAGAGCATTGATCTGTATACGTAGCAGATGTAATGTTACTCATCCCCCCTCCCCACCCCTCTGGATGGCTGATCCATTCTTCGTAATGTTTGAAGGTACAGATGTGAGATCTGGCCTCTTAAATGCTGATTTTTTTCTGACCTTTAAGGAGAGGAAAAAACAAGCATTAAACACCCACACTAACAATGTACTGTCTCCTTTAATGTAGTTTTCTTATGACTTGGAATAATGAGGAAATCTTGGCCTGATCCTATGAGATCTGTTGCTCCAGTTGGACTTGGGCTCTTTTGGCTAGCTATTACATCTTTTAGGTAAAAGTATAACTTCATTCCAGTTTGGCTCTGAAAAATGCTAATGACTGTGTATGTTTTCCTTTGTATTTTTGAAGGAAACGCAACAGAAAAGGAGAGAAGAATGGCAAGGGACTGAGGCATTTTTCAATGAAGGTTTGTGAGAAGGTTCAGAGGAAAGGGACCACTTCCTATAATGAAGTGGCAGATGAATTGGTCGCGGAGTTCAGTGCTGCTGATAACCATATTTTACCAAATGAATCAGTAAGTATATGCTGAGTGGGCTCATGGGAGAGAACAGGAATAGCAAAACTCACCTGCATTTCATAGTTCACTTTTCTTTTTTTTTTTAATTTGAGAGTTCCAAACATAAAAAATTTCAAATACAGTACCAAAAACTCCGTCCTGAACCACTTGAGAGTACATTGTTGATGTAACATTCTGGGTATCCCACGTTTTTTTGTGTGTACCCAGGTAGCATAGATGGTTAAATGCTAGTCAGCTAACCGGAAGGCTGGAAGTTACTGTTCACCCAGAGATGCCTTGGAAGCAAGCCCCGATAGTTAGCATGCTTCTAAAAAGTCGCAACCATGAAAACCCCGTGGTGTGCAGCTCCACCCGGAAACACATGGATCTCCCTCCATGAGTCAGAATCAACTCTGCAGCAGTTGGTTTGGTTTGGGATTTTTGTATTTTCCTTCAGATAAGAACATTCTCCCATGTAACTACAATATAACCACTAAAACCAGGAAATTAATATTGAAACACCACTACAGACTAATCCTTAGACTCTTCCATTTGGTTCTCTAGTCGTTCCACAAATTGTCCTCTGTAGCAAAGGTTTTGGTTGCACTTAATTGTATCTTTTCCATCTCCTTCAGTCTGGAATAATTCCTCAATCTTGCTTGCCTGGACTTGCATGACCTTGACACTTTGGAGGGTCACGGGACTGTAGGTTTTGTAGAAGGTCCCACGGTGTGGGTAGGTCCAGTGTCTCATGATTAGACTGAGGTTGAGCACCACTGGTGAGAACTTTCCAGAAGAAGGTGGGTGCCTCTTGCCAGGCGCACAGGATCTTAACTTGCCTTCCTAGTCGTGATGGGAACTTGGATCACCTGCATCAGATGATGTCAGGCATGCTTCTCCACCATCCAGTGTCTCTTTTTCACTTGGTAGCTAATAAGGATCTGTGGCGATTACTTTGGGACTTGACATATTCTGATCCTCATCATTCGTTCATTCATTCATTTTTTTCATGCCACTGTGAATTTGCAGTTCCCTTTTATATTCTGTCAACTGAAAGATTGGCTGTTTCCAACCCACCCAGTAGCTCCAGAGGAGAAAGATGTGGTAATCTGTTTCTGTTAAGATAATAGCCGGGAGGACCTTGTGGGGTGGCTGTGAGTTGAAATTGACCCGGTGGTGCTTGCCCGCCAAGTGCCATCGAGTCGGATCCGACTCATGGTGCTTAGTAATGGTGGCACTTAGTAATGACAGTATTTTATTCGGTGGCTTCTAATCTATTCGTCTCATTTTTTGTTTTGATGCTCCATACCAGTTCAACTTTGGCCAGTGAGTGCCTTCAATCTCGGTGTGTGTTGAGAACCCGGAGTTCACACTAATGGCTGAAATTCCAAACCACTGCTAGAATTCTTTCTAGTTTTCATCCTTTCTGTATTTATAATTCCTTCTCTGACCATGAGAAGCTGGGCTCCATTATCTTAAATATATGTACTTATTTGATAAATCAGAGCCCTGGTGGTGCAGTGGTTAAAGGTTGGCAGTTCAGATCCACCAGCTGCTCCTTGGAAACCGTATGAGGCGGTTCTGTTCTGTCACATGGGTCACTGTAGGGTCTTCCGCATGGGTGTCCTCCATGAGGGTCCCCTTGCCTTCAGACACCATTACCAGGCTGTAACACTGCTCCAGGCCTCTGTGATTCCCCTGGGCAGCCAACTCTCGCCCTGACACCCGCCTTGCTCAGTACTGTCTAGCAGCCTTAGGACTGAATTATCCAGTAAGACTGTAATGTTAGGAGCTGCAGTGATAGGTTTATACCACATGAAATGAATGAAAGAGCCTGTTCACCTGGTAGAAAATGTTAACCATCAAGCTGTGTAGGATCTTTTGGGAAGATAAATGCTCTGTCTTCACCAGGCTTATGACCAGAAGAATATAAGACGACGAGTCTACGATGCCTTAAATGTCTTAATGGCCATGAACATCATCTCGAAGGAGAAGAAAGAAATCAAATGGATCGGTCTGCCTACTAACTCGGCTCAGGAATGTCAGAATTTGGAGGTATGCTTGCAACCATGCCCCTGTGTCCATGTAAATATGCCCCAAAACGCTTCCATTTAAAGCAGGAGTGTTTTTAGTGTCTACGTCATTGATAAGCCTTTTAAGATGATTTTGCTACCTGGTGTCGTGCTGTCTGGGCCTAGCCCAGACCGGGTGGACAGGCGGATTCTGATCCCTCTGGTAGAATTGTTTCTCAGCTCTGATCCTAGGTAAAAAAGGAAAAGCATTCCCACCAGTTTCTCTCAGTTCCCCTTTAATGTTGGAAAGGTACACTCCCCCTAACTGAGCTAACGCTGGTTGATGGAGTGAGAGTGTTGTTTGCTCCCAGGGTTTCATTTGTTAAATTGTCATGTAGGCAAATTCAGAATCCTTGTGTGGGGGATTTTTTTTTTTAATTGCCGTATCTGAGGAATAAAAACAAGAGGGCGTAATGTATTGTTTTGAAATTGAACAGAATGTCACCTGTAGCTGTTCTGTTTTATATTGAGATACGTATATATATTTACCACAGTTTGCAAAAACAGAGCTTACCTATTTCTTGCAGCACCTACATTCTAGATTTGTCTGTTTCCCCACAGTTAGATCCAGCACAAATGATTTTGGCAAGAACCTACTTAGGTGATGTTATGTTAATATATGGTTGGTTGCTTTTTTAATTTTTTTGTAATTGTACTTTAGATGAAGTGTAACAGAACAAACTAGTTTCTCATTAAACAGTACACATATTGATTTAATGGTCACGAACCTTGTGACATGTTAATAACATGCTTGCTTCTCAACCTTGGGTTTGGTCCCCATTACCAGCATTCCTGTCTCCCATGTCCCCCCCACCCACCTTCTCATCCTTGCCCCTTGGCCGGTGTGCCCACTTAGTTTCTCTCTGTCTCTGTCTCTGTGTCTCTCTCTCTTTAATGAGCTTGTCTGAATCTTTGGCCAAAGGGTGAACCTCAGGAGTGACTTTTACCACTGAGCTAAAAGGGTGTCTGGGGGCCTATTCTTGGGTTTTTTTTTCAGTCTCTGTGAGGCCAGTTAAATTGGATCTTTTTGGTGAGTTTGTTGTACATTTCTGCAACTCGGTCTGGAACCCTGCACTGTGATACCCGTCACAGCACTTATTGGTGGTAGCTGAGTACCATCTGGTTAGGCTGGACTCATTCTAGGGGGGGTGTGCTGGTTGTGGTCCGTTGGTCCTGATACATGGATTTTTAAATATGTTATATGAAACAAATTATGATAACTTCTTATATCGGTTTATTTTTGAAGGTAGAGAGACAGAGAAGACTTGAAAGAATAAAACAGAAACAATCTCAACTTCAAGAACTTATTTTACAGGTAATCAGTTTTATCTTTGGAGGGAAGTCATTTTATTTTTTTGTGTTCCTAATTTAGCTAGCTCCTCCAGCATTAATACTTTGCAGTTGGAGCTTCTACGTGGTAAAGAAAACCTCGGCTCTGAGATTCTGAATGCAAAGTTCATGAATATGCATTGAGCGCCTCCTGTGCGGGTGTTGTCAGGGACACCAGCTCATACGATGCGGGGCTTGTTCCAAAAGTGAGAGAGAGAACTTGGTCGGTCTGTCTGTCTGTCTGTCTTAGTGTTACTTAGCACCAAGTGTCTAGTAGGAGGGATGGCTTCATGAAAAGATGTCACTTTTAAAGTACCAGGCACTAGCCTGAGTGGGGGTGGTCACAAACATAAAAGATGGATCTCTTTGTCTTGGGGCCTACATTCTAGTGAGTGAGACAGACAGGAAACAAAATTAATACAACTTGCTTGCGACTCAGCAGCACTTGGCTGGCTTACTGCTAGTCAAGAAATAAGCAGGGTGTTTCGTTAGAGATTAAGTGTCTATGTTATGCCTGTAAGAGAAGATCTCCAGTGTGGTAAAGGAGGCCTTGTGGAAACAGGGCATAACAGTAAGGGATTGTAGGAGGAGGCATTAGGAGAGTCTGAAGTTTGATCTGTGACTACTGGGAGAAATGAAGGGTCCCACAGCAGACCAGAGGGTGCATAGGAGCAGCCAATGCTTTAGGTTTGGCTGTGGGAGCCAGGAAAGGGAAGAAGGAGAGGTATGGCTCAGGCTGAGGTACCCACTTGTAAGTGAGTCACCTTCATAAAAGGTATATTAGTCCCTAGGGGAGTGAGTGGAATTGGGAGAAGGAAGCACACGGAGAGATGGGGGCTGAGACCACTGTCTGTGCTTACATGGAAGAGCGAAGGGATGAGGGATTTCAATGAAAGTGGATGGAAGGCCATTGGTTGCACATGTGGAGAAAGACCAAAAAACAGTATGTAGAGACAGGTGGGATACCTGCTGGAGCTCATCGTCTATCCTCCAGTGGACGTGTGCTCTAACTGGGGACCAGGACAGTCTCATTGTTGAGTGTATGTACGTGACTCCCAGGCAAAGTGGCTCATACTTAAGTGATGAGTCAGCTTATTTGCATAAGGTGCTGGCTTATGCCAAAGATTAATTGATTACTCTTAATTCACAAATTAAACGTTCTTCTAGAAAACTCATCCAAGAGCCAAATATCCTCAGAGAAGCTTTCTGTTCACTCCTTTTCTTGGAATATGTTTTTAGTTCAGTGGTCTGAGTGCTTGCGTATCTCACGTTCTTAACTCACCTTTGAGTTACTTGATTTTTCAGAATGGATTTTTTTTACCTAGGCTACTAAGTCTTGCTAATACTAAAGAGGCCACGTCAGTTAACCAGGTGTCTGCAGTCTGTGAAATGCTCTCTGTGATCTCTAAAGGAGAGTTCAGATAAAACTCCCTGTATCTAACTTGTGGGGTTGTGGGAGGAATATAAAGAACTCCTGGGAGAAAAGGGTTAAGTGCTACCACAGCTAACCAAAAGATCGGCAGTTCAAATCCACCAGGTGCTCCTTGGATACCCTATGGAGCAGTTCTACTCTGGCCTCTAGGGTCCCTGTGAGTCAGATGCAACTTGATGGCACTCGGTTTGGGAGAAAAGGGGCTACCTAAATGCACAGTCGCATTGTACCTGCCTGTGGTGATGGATATGATTAATATGTAAATTGGTTTGTCTTGTAGCAAATTGCCTTCAAGAATCTGGTGCAGAGAAACCGTCAGGCAGAGCAACAAGCCAACCGGCCACCTCCCTCCAACTCCGTCATCCACCTCCCGTTCATCATTGTGAACACCAGCAAGAAGACCGTGATCGACTGCAGTATTTCTAATGACAAGTAGGTTGCTCTTGGAAAAGGAGGCTTTTCCCATCCGCCCTTTTGTTTCAGTTTTGAGTGCCAAGCCCAGAAGTAAAGAAGGGCCCCGGTTGATCTTATCCAAAATACAATAACAGCTTTGGTTAATAATTACAAATACCCAATTTATAATTACTAAATGCAGTCTTTTAATATAATTCGGAGCTGCAGTGGCGCCGTGATTAACAGCTTGGCTGCTAACCTTCAGGTCAGCAGTTTGAATCCATCTGCCACTCCTTGGAAAATCCTGTGGGGACCCCTTTGAGTCGAAATTGACTTGATAACAGATCTTGGTTTTCTTCTTAGCATCTAAGTAGCGTTCAGGTTTATTTCTCATTTCCACTGTGCTCTGTCTCTCGTCTAAGGAAAACAGAACTTACTAAGATTATTATTTGGACAGTTTTCTTAATATTGCCTGAATAGCCAGGTAGTTAGGTAGTGTCTGTGATGGAGCCATAACAGGCAGCCCGCAGAGCCCGAACTAGAACATTCTACTTACCAGGAAGCTGGTAATTTCCTAGTTTCATGTCTGTAGCTTGTAGACAATGACAAAGTTGCTTGGATCTGTAATGCCTTTTATTTTTGTAGTTATTCATTTACCCTAGTTGAAGAAATTTTATAAAGAGATACCAGGTGAAGGGGAATGAGAAGGGCTGGGTGTGTTAACTGAGAGTAAATAGACTGTGCTCTGGACTCCCAAAGTCAAGTGCGTGTTGTATTTCAGTCTCAGAAGTCTTGAAGATAGCTTTTTTCTTTTTTCTTTTCCCCCCTTCAGATTTGAGTATCTGTTTAATTTTGACAACACATTTGAAATCCACGATGACATAGAAGTATTAAAGCGAATGGGAATGGCTTGTGGCCTAGAATCTGGAAGCTGTTCTGCTGAAGACCTTAAAATGGCAAGAAGTTTGGTACCTAAAGCTCTGGAACCTTATGTGACAGGTCAGTGACAGTGACAGCCTCCCCAGTGGCCACGTTGTATTTGCCAGATGTACTGTTCCTCCTTCTGTATTCCTGCTGGAGTTATTGATGGCTTACTTGGCTTCTCATTTGGTGAGGGTGACCCCAAACCCTTAGGTTCCAGAGCAGTCAGACAAAAAGGAGAAAGGTGAAAGGGGCTGGATTGACCGCAGGGGTGTGGCTGGTGTGATGAAAGAGGCGAGGAGGGCAGCCTCTGTGTAAATGTCCAGTGGTCTGACAGCAGAAAAAGATAGTGGTCCTGCTGGGTGGCATTGCATGCTGAGATCTACTACTGCTGAGATTTGAGAGTTCAAAGCAGCAGCAGTTTGTGGATTTCCCTGGTTAGTTTCTATGTGAAGGTGGTAAGAAAAGTTGAGATTCTATCTTCCACATTTTGGCCCACAGCAGGGGGATAAACTGAAGTTCTTTGAGAGTTGTAACGAGCATGATGACAACCCCCCCCCCGCCCCCTCCTCCAGTCAGTTGGCCACCGTACAAAGTAACCAAAACAAAAGCCTTTTTAAGGGTTATTAAATATTCCACTCCTGTAAATGACGGTTGTGCTTTGGAATGTGAATGCCAGTGGGCCAGCGAGAGGCTTCTGTTGCAGGCCTGGGCTCTTGTCCTGAGGGCCTGCATGGCTGAGCTGTCACGCTGCTGGCTGCAGACTCCAAAGGAAAGGGCTTTGTGAGAAGGTGAGGGATTGTGACACAGGCCCTTCCCTCACGTTTCTCCTACTGTCTTAATTTTGTGGTTTGCATTGTTCCTGGAGAATTCATTGCACTGGAACAGGTCAGAAAATTCCTCCTTGTCGTTGGCCTATCCAGAACATGTGGCAATCATTCCTGAATTTTGATACCATCCAATGGAAACGAGTCCTTCTCCCATATTTCAGTATCTAGCAACCCCTACCGATCTGCTTTCTTCATGATACAGTTCATTTAAACCCACTGCCTTTTGTACTGTCCTTGATGGAAGTTAACTCACCCTTTGTTAGACCCAAGAGGGCATGTGGAATGATTCTTGGAGAGGAAGAAAAATAACTTGTGTGTATGTTACTTTTACTGCATCCCTTGATTTCTGTTTTGTTTTATAATGTGTGTAATAATATTAGTACAATATTGTATATCATATAAATAAATTTGTGTATATATTGAAGATCTTCATGCCTTTTTAGGAAAAGACTGGTAGGAGACTCTCATTAAAAAAAAAAAAAAAAGACTGTGCGGCCCACCACACTAGACAGACAATAAGCCCCATGAGTGCAGGGCCTGGGTCTCTTTCCTTTTGGGCTTTGCACAGCCTGGTACATAGTACACATACAGAGAACACTGCCAAAGTGAATCCTCTAACTCGTTCCTCATGTACGTACACAAAGTCCTTGTGGCTTTCCCCATTACTGTATTGTTTCCATATGTGTAACTTCAGTCTCTCGAGCTCGTCGGCACGTCCTGTGAAATTTTTACATTGTGTGGAGTATGCTTTATTTTCTCTCTCTTTTCAGAAATGGCTCAGGGATCAATCAGCGGTGTATTTGTCACATCATCAGGTTCAACTTCAAATGGCACAAGGCTTTCTGCCAGGTGACAGCAATTTATAGTTCTCTGTAAGAGTGGGTGACAGAATCTGAGCTTTCCCTGGTGCTGGGGCTGCTGCGCAGTGTAGTGCCTCGTGGCTGGACACAGGGCTGGCATGGCGGACATGGTTGGTTAGTTAGGGCTAACCATTGTTGACCAGTGAGTCTATTTCTAACCTTCCCGGTTAGTATGGTCAGGTAGTGTGAATGTCTCACTTTGCCATGTGAAAGGTTCCCTTGATCTGTTTACTCCAAATTGTATAGATAGCGTAAATTCCTTAGCTGTTTAGAATTTGATTAATTCTGTTGGGATAATGTAAATTATCAGCACTTACCAGTAAGTGATTTCTTAATTTATTATGCGTCTCCCTCTCAGTTCAGAATAAAGCAAGATTAGATCATTCCACCAGCTGCTTATCCTCCTGTGTGCAAAGTAGCTGTCTTTTTCACTGGTTTCTTCCTTCTGACAATTATAGCTACATTTAAATGTGTAGCACGTGGTAAGCCACCTCTGGGTGGCTCAGATGGTTAAAACCTAAACTACTAGCTGAAAAGTTGACAGTTTGAACCTACCCCTAGGTGCCTTCGGAGACAGGACTGGCCATCTGCGTCTAAGCATCACAGCCTTGAAAACCCTAGTGAGCAGTTCTTCGTTGCACATGTGGGTTTGCTGTGCATTGGAATCAACTCAGACACAGCTAACAACAACAAGCACACACTAAAATACAGACAAAAAAAACCCACAACCCATTGCCACTGAGTCAATTCCAACTCACAGCTACACTGTAGGATAGAGTAGAGCTGCCCCATAGGGTTCCCAAGGCTGGAAATCTTGACAGAATCAGGCTGCCGCATCTTGCTCCCATGGTGAGGCCGGTAGGTTCAAACCACTGGCCATTTGGTTAGCGGCTGAACACCTAACCACTCTACCACTAGGGCTCCTAAAGTAGGGGCAAAATTTACCCCCAATTCCCACTATTTAGGGGTAGCCACAAATGACATAACGGAATATGTCTTTCTTAGGTTTCTCCCCCTATTTTTTTTGAACATTAGTTGACATCATGATATACTACCTTTTTCCTTGTTTTTTTTTCCACTTTATATTTTTGTTATATGTTTTTCGTTAAAGAAGTTTTATTGTTTAAATTAAAATATATTTAACATTCGCCTAGCAATTCCACTTTTGGCAGCCTACCCTAAGAAGACATTCATACAAGAGCAAAATGATGTCATATCTAATTATTTATCTTAGTGTTTTGAACATAATTTTAATTTTTTAAATATTAGCAGAATAATGCTTGATTAATTTTTATATCTCACTGTTATTTTATGTTCATCTTAAGTATTAAATTTAATTTCTTATAATAAATGAGGAGCAGTCTATAAGTGAAAAATAGATTGATCTAATAAATTATAATATGTACACATAAAAATGGAATATTCTGCAGCCATTGAAAACGATGCTTTGGATTTATATTTGACATAGAGACCGTAGCATATTACCGAGTGAATCAGATAGATATGGTACGAGTCATATAAAAGTAAATATAGGTAGAACTGCGGAGTGGCAAACATACAGGTTTTGGAGTCTGCTCTGGTTTGGGAATACAGAGTTTTCAAGCTACAGTTTTCTCCCCGAATAAAAAGGGACTGACACTTCACAGATTTATCATAAGGACCAGTGAGATGATACATAGGTAAAGTGCTTGGTAAAATGGTTTGCGTATAGTAAGCTTTGTTGAGTCTCGGCTGTCATTGTATAGAAGTTAGCCTATAAAATGTTTTACACTGCTTATTTTAAGAGATAGAATTTTGATTTTTTAATACTTTCATAAATTTTTCAGAGTGGTCACATGTCAGTTGTTACAATGAGAAACATAGTAAAGCCATTACCACTTCAGAGAGGAATCAGTTTTAATAGCATGAGATTGTATTTTATGAAGACATGATAATTTACTTACATGTTCTCATTTGTGCAGAACATTTAGGTGGTTTCTGCTTCAACAAGCAAAGTTGCAGCAAGTGGCTTTGAGCTCCTTTTTTGTTGTTGTTTACCATTTCTGGTGGGTTTTGCTAAACAAGATTTCCTAGATGTTGAATTACCGTCAAAATGTGTAACATTTAATAGTTTTATTGTATGGCGTTAATAAACACAAAGTAAAATGTGTGCATTTGGCTGTATGTTAATAGAAAAAACTGTCAAGGCTATGCCAAGCTTCTGTGGTACTGTCAGCCCTTTGGGATTCTGGATACATATTGACAAGTTAAAGCAACTGTGGACTTAATCACTGCATACCGTTCAAAACTCATTCTTCTTCAGATAGTTTAATGGCCACATTCTAGATACAGTACTGACCCTTCCTTTCTCACCCTGGTTGACTGAAGAGAGTTTAGGTGTCTCAAGACACACAAGTTGAAATTGCAGAGAGGTTGAAGGAGTACTATGTTTGATACTTGGGGTCAGTAGAAACCCTGGTGGCATAGTGGGTAAGTGCTACATCTGCCAACCCAAAAGTCAGCAGTTCAGATCCACCAGGTACTCCTTGGAAACTCTGTGGAGCAGTTCTACACTGTCCTGTAGGGTCGCTGTGAGCTGGAATCGGTGCAGCAGCAGTGGGTTTGGTTTTTTTGGTTTTGCAGGTAAAATAAGGTTTGAGTTTGATTACTGTAGATGTTTTTGGCTGTCAGTAATCTATTTGAATTATCTATATCTAACTTGAAATTCTAAATTGGCCTCCCTTCAAAGGCTTCTTTTTTGGTTTTGAGATTTATTTTTTTTTGTTTCTCATCAAACAGTACACATACGGTTTCATGATACTGTTGAACCAGCTACCCAAAAGGTGAATAACTCTCCCTTCTCAGCCTTGGGTTCCTTATCACCAGCTTTCCTGTCCTCTCTGCCTTCTAGTCTTTGCCGTTGGGCTGGCCTGCGGCTTTAGTCTCCTTTCGTTTTATGACTTTTTCCAATCTTTAGGTGAAGGGCGAGCCTCAGGAGTGACTTCATTACTAAGCTGAAAGGGTGTCCTGGGGCCGTACTCTCCAGCGTTTCTCCAGTGTCTGTCAGGCCAGCAATTCTGGTCTTTGTTCTGCATGTTCTCCAGCTCTGTCTGGGACCTGTTCAGAGGCTTTTTAGAATACCTTTTCTTGTTTTTTTAACTCAAATGCTAAGGAAATCTGAATTGCTTTAGATGATAACCTAAGCAAATAATTATTTATTAGTGGGAAATGTGTGTCTGTCCCACTTCCTCCTTCCATTATTGGTATCAGTGATCACTTGTCGATTCTGTGAAGTAATGATGAAACTTGGCAAGTATCTGAAATATGTTGATAGCCCCTGTTGTTGTAATGGATGAATCCAATGATCTTTCAACAGGTTTTTTTTTAAGCCTCCTTGAAGTTCTAGGTCAGGATTTCCAGTTAACTTGAGCGGTGTTAATATTGGGGGCTGGATATGTATCTTTGTTATCTTTGTCACTAGGGGCCGTCCTATGCATTGTGGGATGTTTCAAGCAGCTTCCTCTGCCTCTGATACCAGTAGCACCCACCACCCCAAAATGCCTCCAAACATTGCTAGATATCTCCTTTTGTTTCAGGTTGAGACTCATAGAAGCCTGTTAAGAGCTTAGGCGGCTTTTAGAAACGCTATGCCAAGACCGGTTGACCGGGAGGCCCTGGTTGATGGACACGGTTCATTCTGCATCTGCCTTTCTGCATGCCCCCACTGGCAGCATTTGTATATGTGTACTTGCTGCCCCTTTCTCCTTGTCATAGGCCAGCTTCTCTGACTTTCAGCAAACATGTTCAGAAATATAAAGCTGTTGGAGCCTTTGAGCTGTTCCCTCCAAATGCCAGCTGCAGAATACTTGCGTCTAAAAAGCCTTGTTACAGGATCCAAGCCGAGCACCAGATGCACTGAAAGATCTTTGAGGGTGGGGCCTGGGAACCATCAGTAAAACAACACATAAGACCAGTGGGTGGCTTTTCTGCACCCTGCAGTCTGGAAAGCAGTGCTATAGAGCAGGCTGTGGGCTTCCCTACTGCTGCTGCAGCCAGCCGCCCTTTTCTGCAGAGAGCCTTGGTGGTACAGTGGTTAAGCACTCAGCCGCTTACCCGTAGGTTGGGGGCATGAACTGATTAGGTGCTCTGCAGGGAAAAAGACTGACATCTGCTTCTGAAAAGAATATAGCTGTGGGAACCTTATGGGGCAGTTCTACTCTGCTTATAGGGTCATGGTGAGTCAGAACTGAAAATAGCTGATCCCAAAGATTAAATAACATACAACTAAAAGGTTTAGAAAGAAGGACCCCATGTTTTCCCAACCTTGTGCACTTTCGAGTTTTGTTTCTTTTAGGTATTCAAGCAAAGGGGGAATTAAAAAAGAATGAAAACTAATAATAGGGTGGTGGGATTCTGTGTTGTGGGTATTGAAAAAAAAATCCTTTCTTTTTATATAATCGAAGGGCAGAAAACAAGTGCTAAACCTGTCAGTCATGTGAAGTGAGGCCTTGGATCAGGTAGGAAGAAGTGGACCATGGCCTCTGACTGACCACGTCTTCTTCTTGCAGTGACTTGACCAATGGAGCGGACGGGATGTTGGCTACCAGCTCCAATGGTTCTCAGTACAGTGGCTCCAGGGTGGAGACGCCAGTGTCTTATGTTGGGGAAGACGACGATGATGATGATGACTTTAACGAAAATGATGATGAAGACTGATTTTCATGGCTTGTAGATTCACTTCTCCCCTTCAAATACAACTTCAGGAAGAAAAAAAAATGTTTAGGGAAGAAAAACTTTTTTTTTTTTGATGTGGGTTTTCCTGTTTCTTTTTGGCCTTCCCCCAAGAAGATATTGGTAAGCTATTGAATTTAGATATGCACCTCCAATAAGCAAGCAAGGATTGTTTTTAGTAGGATTTTTTAAAATGTGGTGTGGATGTGTGTTTGATACAGTGTGCTGTTGCGAAATCTTTATTTACCTCCTAGGATTTTGTGTCTTCATTTTCTAATTTTTTTTTTTTAATTCAGCGTTTTTGGGTTTTTTTGTTTTTGTTTTTTTTTTTTTTGGCCCCTTAACAGTTCTTGCTGAGTTTGCTGAAGAAATTGTACTTCGTCCACATCAATGAAAATAAAATGCTATCCGTTTGTGGAAAATGGTACATTGATTGGCCATTTATTTGCAGTGTGTTTTCAATGGTGCCACTGACTGTTGGATAGCAAGATTACATCATGAGTTTTTGTTTGGTTAAATCATGCAGTGTCTAAAGAAGAACTAAGCAGAATAGCAAAGCTCTACTTTTTAAAAAAAAAAGAAAAAAAATTAAGCGCCATAAATTTTATTATGACTTTATTTTCCCTTAAATTATATTGACGTGTGAGTCCACTGACTTTGTGTACCCCTTCCTTCCCTCCATTTTTTTGGGGGCTCTGTGTTGCAGCATTCAAATTGCAGAGTTTTCTGTTGTTTTTTTGTTTGGTTTGGTTTGGTTTGGTAAAAGTTTACTGCCATGCTGGTGCAGCTGTATCAACTATCTCGAAGGCTTGGACTGGTTTATTGCTTGTGGTAAAATTTGCCTGATTTCTTACAGGCAGAGTTTGGAAACTTTTTATTATATAGTTGTTTACATACTTATAAGTCTATCATTTAAAGACATGTACTGAAACAAATGTTGTATTTGTTTCATAAGCCTCTTCCTGTAATCTTATTATAAGGTTGAAATTAAATATAGAGAATGTTTTAACAGTTTTTTAACTCAAAATTTGTCAATCATTTTTAATAGTTCTTTTTT
Source organism: Heterohyrax brucei (assembly GCA_028571685.1). Taxonomy (NCBI): domain Eukaryota; kingdom Metazoa; phylum Chordata; class Mammalia; order Hyracoidea; family Procaviidae; genus Heterohyrax; species Heterohyrax brucei. Next base: position 43,665,325 of record CM053162.1, on the reverse strand, counting down.
TATAAAAAGTAAAAGGCATTTCAGAACAGGCAGCCGTCTCTTTTAAAATCTATTCTCAAAACCATCAACTGCACAGTTGCTGTTAGCTGCCTGTTGTCAAGCGATAGTCTTTCTATTGAAACACAAATAAACTTTTCTGTAATATTTTATGGACTACAAAGAGACTTTAATTGTTTGACTTGTTTAACTTGGCACTGTTAGTTTTTATTAATAAAACGCGCATGGGCATTTTAAACAAGCTCTGTGTTTCTCTAATTCAGGAGTATTATCTGGAAATTATTTTATTGCTAGTCTTGCTTTCTACAGTTGAGTGAAAACAGGAGGTTGTAAGGGCCAGTTGTCTGCTGCTTATTCATTTCATTGGCGTATAATTCCTCCCACTGTCTGCAGTCCCCATGAAGAGATGCTCCCCTCCTGCCCGGCGGGACTCGGATGGCTTCTTCCGGAGTTCTTTTGAATGTTGGCACAGAGGCGGGAGAACCAGGTGCCTCTCTCCAGCCTGTGGAAAGCTGAGGGGAAGAGACCGTGGCATGCACAGGGCAAAGGGCATGCTTCCTTTTCTGTGAAGAGAAGCTTGTGTCCTTTTTCCTGAACTGTAAAAATTGGGAGCCAGCCAGAGACATTTTGCATTTTGGCTTTTCAGAAAAAGATTAAGATAGTATGGCATGAAAAGGGAATTTGAGTATTTTATTTGAGAGGGATAAATAAAATCACTAAACATTTAAAGGGAAGGCTGCATACGCTTCATGCAAGTTAAGTTTATTAGAAGAAGGAAGTGGAAGATAGTCCCCCCCGCCAGTCTTGAGTTACTGTAAATTATCTAGAGGGTGGTGATGGTTGGTGGTGTATGCCTTTAAGTTGATTCTGACTCACAGCAACCCCATAGGGCAAAGTAGAGCTGCCCCATAGGGTTCCTAGGCTATAATGTATAAAGGGGCAGATAGCAGGTCTTTCTTCCATAGAGCCATGTAGAGGTTTTAGCCACTGACCTTTTTTAGCAGCTGGGCACTTAGCTGTTCTGTTGTCAGGGTTCCTGAGGGTAGTGGAACGTAAAAAGTAGGGAGAGAACAGAACCTCAGGATATTCTGTGGAGGCAGTATCCAATCAGCATTTCCTTATTTGGGTACGTGCTGAGTAACCCTGTTGGGGTTAGTGAGATTATGTGGGAGCCCTGGGTGTCTTCCCCTGTGCTGAGGCACAGAGGTGACTATGTTTTAGTCAGCTAGAGGCTGCTCTAACAGAAATACCACAGAGTGGATAGCTTTAACAAAAGAAGATTTATTCTTACACAGCCTGGTAGGTTACAAGTCCAATTCAGGCTGTCCGCTCCAGGAGAAGGCTTTCCCCCTTGTCAGCCCTGGAGGAAAGTCCAGTGTTGCATCAGTCTTTGTCCAGGGAGCATCTTGGCAGAGGAACCTCAGATCTGAAGGGCACCCTCTTCTCCTGGTGCTGCTTGCTTGATGGTGTGAGGTTCCCAAATCTGTCCTTGCTTCTCTTTCCTTTTGTCTCTTACAGGATGAAAGGATTAAGGGTGGAGCAAGCCATACTCCAGGGAAACTCCCTTTACAGTGGAGCAGGAAGGTGATCTTATAAAGAGATGTATAGTTCCACCCTAACTCTTTAACATAATAGCATAGGAAAACCACAAAATGAAGGACAGTCACAAGATACTGGGAATCATGGCCCAGCCACATGGCTACACCCATTTTTGGGGAGGCACAGTTCAATCCATGACAGACTGTAAGGGGCGATTATGCCAGTGTTATAGCAGAGGTATTAGTGCTCACTGTGAAGGGCTTGGGGAAGAAGTAGCATCGAGTTTTTCATAAAAAGTGGCTCCTGCTATCAGCGCAGAGGCGGGATTGGGAAAGCTAAGGCAGGGAGTAGGGAGGTGGAGTTCGCGTTGGGGTGGCAGTTATGGGTTGTTGTTGCTAGCTGCCGTGGGTCTGGCTCCAGTCCTGTGCCCAGCACCATCAGACCATTATGATCTATGAGGTTTCCTTGGCTGATTTTTCAAAGGTAGATGGCCAAGCCTGCCTTCGTGGTCTGTTTAGTCTGTGCAGCTCCGTAGCAACCTGCAAGCTTCCCATTATGGGTTAGACGTTGTTTTGGCATGGTGGAGCACTTGGTCAGAGTATGTTAAGTGCTGGCTGTGCAGCGTTAAGGGCTGGTGGGAGGTCCTGGTAGAGGTGGCTGGTGTCTGGAACCCCAGAGAGAGATCTGGCAGGGAGTGAGAAGTGGTGCTTAGGACCATGGGAAATAATGTGATGGCTGGGGGGCAGGCAGGAATTGGGGGGAGATGGACAGGTTGCTGGTGGGGGAGACCATGAATAGGAAGATGTAGGTGGGGAGCAAAGCTCATGGGGTCAGGGAAGGCCTGGGAGAAGAGGCTGTGTGGGAAGGGGCATGAGTGTCAGGTCCCCCAGAGAGTACGGGTAGAGCTGCAGACCCCTCCTGGGATCGTCTGGTTAGCACCTTGTCATCTAACTTAGCAGTATCTGTGGTGAGTGACTGGTGAAACCAGTTTCAGTGGGTTGAAGAGTCAGTGAAACTTTGGAAAGTTGAAAGTGTCATCTTATGGACTGCTTTGCAAGAAAGCTTAGGTTTGAAAGTAAAGAGAAGGTGGGGACTCGGGTCGTGGGGGACTTGATGTGTTTAGGAGGTGTTTTTCAGCATTGGGGAAGGAGACGATGGGAGGGCAGAGATGGAAAGGATCCAGGACACAGAGAGGGATGATCCCCCTACCACAGAGACAACTCTTCCAAGAGGTAGGATAGATAAAGAAAAGGATCAAGTTCATTTTTATTTCCTCTGGGAAATAGGGGAGAATCACCTGGGAATGGGAAGTAGAGAAGGCAAGTGGATTTCAAGTTAATTAATATTGGTACCGGTTAATAACTGGCAAAATAGTTAAACTCTGTCCAGGCCACCCCACCTGCTTTTCCTAATTAATAACTGCAAGTGTGCTGTTGGCAGCGGGCTTCTGATTACTGATGTTTTCCTGGGTTCTCATGCTTCACACATCTGTGTATACACTGAATAAAATTGTATGGCGGAACCAACCGTTCAGAAATCTGTTTTCTGCTGAGGTCATATCAGAAGTAACAGCAGTTGAGATGCTGTTCAAGAAACAACTTTCATACACGTAGCACACAGAAAGGAAAGGAGAAAATGGGAAGACAGAAAATGAGGATTTCCTTTATTTACTTTGGAAATGTTGCTGGGAACTTTTGGACTAATACGTACCTCCATACCTACTCCCTCTCCCCGCTCCCCCTCTCCCCGGCCAGCCTTGTCCTCAGATGCACTTGCAAAGCCGTAACAGGGCAGTGAGTGACACTTGGGCATCCCTGGAGACAGGGGCCCCAGAGCAGGGCTGACTGTTCCCCCCAGCAAGACTGCCCTTTTGAGTGGGCATCCATGCCTGGTCACCTGTCAGAGCTCATAGTACTAAAATGTCCCGACAATCCTTTGAAATACTGAAGCAGTGTATAACCAAGGGGTGAGATGTTCATTCGGAAAGGTTAAGTATTATTTATATAAGGGTTAAAGCGTGAAAGGTAAGTGAGCAGTTCTAAAAACATGCAAGTTTTGGGATGTTCGGATCAGAGTGTCACATTTGTGGTGTGTGAATGCTACAATAATGGTTGACACTGATTTGAGTGCCTGGTGATTTTATCTATCTGTGTATGAGTTAATCTTACAGCACTCTAAAAACTAGATACAAGTGAAAAAGAATCAGATAAATCACTTCAGTGGGAGTAAGTATCAAGATTTGAACCCGGGACTTGGACTTGAAAACACCATAGCTGAAGATTTGACTTCCAGGGCAAGATACATGGTCTTGTGGTCAGTTGTCCCGGGCATGTGGGGAGGAGAGCGGTGGACAAAGGTGGAAGCAACAGCACTGCAGGTTTACTTGTACTGAAGTCAAGATTAAAAAGCAAGTACCGTTCACTATAAACATTCATAATTTCACATAACCTTTCCTTTCCAAGGAAGGACAGTCAAACTGCCTGGGTGTTTCTGAGTTTCCATTTCCTTGGGTGACATGGAAGTAGCAGCACCTCCCTCACAGAGGAGTGAGGACCAAAAAGGACAATCCATGCACGGTGCTGAGGACCAGGTTGGGAATTACTGTTGTACCCTCCTCACCCAGCCCCACGTCTGTGAGGTTCCCCCCTAGAATCTGGTTAATCCTCACCACTTGGGCTGTCATTTCTGAGATGACATGTCCAGCCCCAGGTGCACTCATGCTTCTAGTCCCACCTTCCATCTTTGGGGGCGTGGAGTGCTGCATCTCTGTTCATAACAGATTTTCTTATTCTTATTCCTGGTATAACCCTTTTACTCTTCACCTGAGTCAAAACTACTTTTCCCTGTTAAGTGCCTCTCCTTTCCTTGTTCACCATCTTCACCAAGTTGGCAAATTCAGAAGGCCACCCGCTCCTCTGAAAACCGCTAGCCTGCGTCAGCCCTCGTCTCCTCCCTCCCGGAGTCCAGTAACAGTTTTCCTTCAGTTCATCTAGCACACCATTTGCAGATGAATCCGAAAACAACTGCTTTCATTCTGTTTCTGGGCTTGCTTAAAAGGAGAGAATTCTCAGTCACTGTGTCCAAATACACTCCCATTCTTTGAAAGGCGAGTGACTCAAGGAATGCGTTCACCTGGAAGCATGTTACCCAAAAGTGCAGTGATTCCAACTCATAGGTGTGCTGTAGGACTGAGTAGAACTGCCCCGTAGGGTTTCCAAGGAGCATCTGGTGGATTTGAACTGCTGACTTTCTTGGTTAGCAGCTGTAGTGCTTAACCACCACGCCACCAGGGAAGCTTAATTAGAAAGGGGCAGTCCTGGGCCCCGCTCTAGTCCTGCCTGGTCCGAACCAGATAGAACAAGACCACCGCGTGCTTGGTGAAGTGCACTGCTTCATGGCTGTGATTGCCCAGCTCTGACTAGCGATCTGGGAGTGTTCATTCCTGCCTGCAGTAATGATTGTGTGCTATACTCATTTGGTGCTTTTCGGTTACTGCTGGTAGTATCAGATGTCTTGTCATAGGCTTATGGTCTTACTCCCTGCTTTATTCTGCATTCCTCTGTGTTCTGGAAACCACTCAGTTGTGTTGTGCTCTTCACAGTACAGAGGAGTTATGTCTTCGAAGGGGCTGCACCAGAGTACACCACTGGGTCTTGGAAAAAGTGTGAGGCTTTGAATCTACATGGTTAATATCTTCTTTAAAAATACTTTTTTGTGTGTATTGCAAATTACCAATGATATCACCATGATAATGTAGCTGGGTGATATAAATGTGTACATTAATAATTTGCCTCTAAATTTCTTCACAGGGGTAAGCAATGAAAAATGTTTGATACAGTGTTTTACATAGTGCTCAGGAGCTGTGGGTTTTTAGCTGTCCTGCATTGAATTGTGTCCCCCTAAAGAATGTGTGTAGCAGTTTGCCTGGACCGTGATTCCTTGTAAATCTTGCATCAGTGATGTTGATAAGGGAGGGTGGGCAGCAATTGTGTTTGTGGGGCAGGTCTCAGTGTGTAAGATTGTATTGTGCCTTGAGGGAATCTCTTGGGATTTAAAGGAAAGGAAAGCAAGCAGAGAGTTGGGGACCTCATACCACCAAGAAAGCAGTTCCAGGATCAGAGCATGTCCTTTGGTAGGAACTTGAGTCCCTGAGCCTCAGAAGCTCCTGGTCAAGGGGAGGATTGACCTACCAAGACCTTCCTCCAGAACCAACAGAGAAAACCTTCCCTTGGAGCTGACACCCTGCCTTTAGCCTACTGGACTGTGACAAAATAAAATTTCTCTTTTTAAAGCCATCCAATTGTGGTATTTCTGTTAAAGTGACACTAGATGACTAAGCATTTGGTATCGAGAGAGAGGAGCACTGCTCTAACCGATACATAGAATGTGGAAGCAGTTTGGAGATGTGAGTGGATGGAAGACTCAGAAGGAACTAAGGAGAACTAACACCAAAGAAGACACAGGTGGTGAGAAACAAGCAACAGAGGACCAACAACAGCTGTACACGGGCAGCAGCAGAACCAGACCAGCTTGAGACAGCACACTGGAGCCGACCCAGAGAGAGAGCAAGCTGAGTGCCTGTATGCAGGAGGCTTCCTAGTGGAGTGGAGTGCCTCAGGGCTAGAGCTTTGGAACAACATAGTCCATCAGGGCAGATGCAGACATGATGCCTAGGCTAAGAGACAGCAGGAAGCAGAAGCTGAGTTGCCTTAGTCTAGGAAGGTGTGGCTGTGACCTCAGGGATTTCAGAGGGTGTAGCTATGGTCTGTAGTGTGGAATTACAACATTGGGCTTAAAGCTGAGGGAGCTGAGTTGCTGTCCCAGTGGGCCTAGAAGGCACAGCTCAAGCTCAGGGCCAAGTGGCCTCCATCAGAATCTGGAGAGTATGGCCACTGTGTAAAATGTGTTAGGGAACAGAAGATTATTTTCAAAGCTTTGAGGGCTGATGTAGCATGTGCTGCTGATTTGCTGGATGCCTGTTAATGCCTTCTTTCCCTGCAGCTTTGCACATTTGTAATGGAAATATCTGGTTTGTGCTGTGGGTTCTACCGTTGTACTTGGGAGGCAGGTAACTTGCATCCTTGATGTCACAGATGTGGAAGAATTTTTGTGTTTAAACTTTGGAACTGATTTAAGATTTTAGGTATGAGTGGGGTCAGTCTGTTTTGCACATTGCAAGGATGTGATTTTGTGGGTGCCAAAGAGTGGAATGTCATGGATTGAATTGTGTTCCCCCAAAGAAATGTGTGTAGGAATTTGGCAATGCTGATTCCAGATATTGTATAGTGTTTGTCTGTGTTGTGAATACTGCCTCTGTGATGCTTGCTAGGGAGGGAGGATGGGCAACAGTTGTGTTGGGTCAGGACTCAATGTGTAAGACTGTTTTGTGTCTTGAGGTTATCTCTTGGGATGTAAAAGAAAGAAGCTAGCAGAGAGATTTGGGGACCTCATACCACCAAGAACACAGTGCCAAAAACAGAGTATGCTTTGGAAAGGACCTGGGGTCCCCGCTCCTTAGAAGCTCCAGTCTGGAGGGAGATGGATGACCAGGACCTTCCTCCAGGGCCAAGAGAGAACACCTTCTGCTGGAGCTGACACCCTGAATTTGGACTTCCAGCCAATTGAATTGTGACAAAATAAAATGTCTCTTTTCAGAGCCATCCAATTCTGGTATTTCTGTTAAAGTAGTGCTAGATGACTAAGGCTTGAGGCATCCTCACAGTCCTGTATTTGAGCCCGTTGTTGAATCGATGAAGTGGTTGCCCAATACATTCAGTTAACCTTGTAAAATTTATTTCTAAGTTTGTTTTTTTTTTCCTTTCCCCAAATACTTTGTTTCTATTCAGATTTCTTTGTTAACAGGCTTCAGAGCTAGGTTGCTACCACCTGCTTGGTGTGTTATTGGTTGGTAGTTTCTTGTATGCCATTCCAATTCTATGTGGCTGTATTGGAGTAACATTCAACTTGACATTTGTATGAGATTTAGGAGAACATCTGGGGCTCATACAGTTGTTTGTGCAGAAAGCAAGTAGTATCTGATAAGAGCAGGTTTGTTGGGACAGAACTGGCACTGAGATTTTTACAGTCTTGACTGGTTGGAGGAGAGAGTTGGATGTTAACACTTGTCCTTAAGTGAAAGCAAAAATTAACCAGTAATTTTAATTACACATTATTTTTTAAATTCTATCAAATTGATGGTATTCTTCATATCATAACCTGCTGTTGTCCTGAAATTATTGTTTGTTGTACTTGTCAGCAGAGATCTGGTAGCACAGTGGTTGAGAGCTTAGCTGCTGACCGAAAAGTCTGCAGTTGAAGTCTACCGACCTCTCCTTGGAAACCCCATAGGGCAGTTCTGCTGCATTCTGTGGGGTTGCTATGAGTTGCAAGTGACTTGACAGCAATGGGTTTGGGATTTTTTGGTCGGGGGGGGCGGGGTGTCGAATTTACTTGTCTGTGTGAATGTCTTTGTAATGGAAATGAAAAAGTTTTATTAAGGGATGTGTTTAGTTTTTAGTTTTGTCTCCCTATCATAAAAGACATGATGTTTTGGTGTGTGTGGCAGAAGAGTAACTTTAATATGTTTTTACAATTTTGGAACTGCATTGTTCAAAGCAAAGTATCAGAATGTACATTCTCATGTCACATCTGTCAGTGCATTTAGTTGTTTTCATAATAATATGGCAGTAATTAGAAAAAATAAATTATAATAAGGAAAGTCACTTCTGAACAGAGATCCTGTGAATTAGACAGTGGCTGCCGTACCATTGCCATGTTAGCCCAGCAGTTTTATCGTAGCTACGTATTCTGTCTAAAGAAATAAGAATAAAGATTTAATGCAAAATAGCTATACTGATAATAATTACATTACACCTCAAAGCCTCTCTGAAGTTACCAAATTGACTTTGGCATTGACATTCTACAATGGTTTTAAGGGTGATTTGGTAAAGAACCAGCATGTACGTGAAGCCCATCCAAGAAGGTGTTGGGTTTGTAAGTTAGGCTGCAGGGTATGACCCATCTTCTTGAGTCTTGCTGAAGTTATGGTATACATACTCCTGTGATTTTACTTCTGAATTTTAAGTTTGAACTCCACTTTTCCTTCATATGGGTCATGGGGGTTGTCAAAGGTAACATATTCTGCAAGGATTTTGCACACAATAGCAACTTCTTTATTCTTGGGGATGTTTAGAAATTTTGCAGCAACCAAAGGGTTTCTATACTGGGGCTGAAATAGAAGTAAGGAAAGCTTTAGGTATTAAAAATATACATACACACATATATATATATATCTTGACATTCAAGGAAAAAAACTATAAACAAGAGTTATTGTTGTCTCGTCAGTTCCAACTTATAGCAACACCATATGACAGAGTAGGACTGCCCCCAGATTGCTTTCCAGGCTGTAATGTTTCTGGGTGCAGACCACCAGATCTTTACTCTGATGGAACCGTTGGTGGGCTCGAACCACCCATGTTCAGTTAGCAGCCCAACGTTTAACGGTTGTGAACAAGAGCTCCTTTTTCAACAAGCAGAGTATCAATATGAGTTATATTGGTAGCAGGAGCAGAAAGCATGATAAAGAGGGGTTTCTTACGTATGTCCTATCTCAATAAGACTTAGAATGAGCTTGGAGGCACAGTGGCTAAGTGCTTGACTGCTAGCCAAAAAGTCAGCAGTTCTGTTCTGCTAGCTGCTCCTGGAAACCCTCTGAGGCAGTGCTGCTTTGTCCTGTAGGCTTGCTGTGAGTCAGAATTGACTCAACAGGTTTTTGATCTCCTGTTTAATAGGTCAGTATCAGCTTTAATACATACTCTGGAACTTACTAGGATAAAAATGTGTCCATACCTAGAGGGGACAGAGTAACAATAATACTTTATAAAGTATTTGGTGAAAATTAATATACAAATAAAAGGAAGATGCAGCGTGAAATAATGCTTTAAAGTGAATAGTAGTCTGAAAGGATTTGGGAGACTCTCAGGAAGTAAAAGAATTAATTCAATAGTTATTTCATGAGAGGAATGTGTTTTCAGATAGTTAGGAAAACACGGATTTAGGGAATATCGGACCATTTAAGTGATAAGGGCTGGAACAAAGTTATGCCTTTATTTTGTTTTTATAAATGAAATTTTTTAAGCACTGCTAAATTTTATGATGATTCAGGGGGTAGCTGACTGGAGTCAGTGAAAAGCCAACATACCTGAGCTTTCTTCCCATAGTATGGGAAGTAGTGGAGGCTGAAGGTGCCATTTGGTGGGTAGTAGTCGACCTCCAGGGGTGGGGTGTTCTTGGGGTCCCCCTGGGGGAGGAGAAACCAGTGCAGAACTGAATTAGAGTCTTGTCTGTATCTGTACTGTGCAGGTAATGCTAAACACTTTATAGCATAGTAATTACAAATGATTTAATCTTCATAATCAGTACTGAGAGGCCTTGTTCAGAAGGTCATTTGTTAATATGCAAAACACCCAGTAACTTATCAAGCACTGTATTTTTACCCTTTTGAAGTCTTACTCAAAATGTACCAGGTACATTACATATGTGAGCATTTGCTCACATATCTGCACATAGAAAAGAAGGCCATCATAGCTGGTCGTTGGTGGTTTGCTGAAACTGGTTTAAAAGTTTGAGTGACTTTCTGGGAGTTAACACATGTTTTCTGAGATTTTTTTCCTTTCATGGTTAGCCTTAGCAAATTGTCCAATGCACTGTTTAAGCTTCAAGAGTAGGTGACAGATATTTTAATGTCTGTTAAAATCTCAAGTCAGTTTACACGTGTGCTTGAGATGACTTGACAGAAGCACAGAAACTGCTGTAACCAGAAGAGACTCCAGGGTTTAGAGGGATGTGATGTGTTTCTACGTAATACCCAAGTATTAGCATCACAAATTTACACTGTGAAGTTGTTCCTAGTGACAGAACTGTTGGTTTCCAATACAGTGATCAAAAGAAACTTGAGAAAAGATTTTGTGAAAGCAAATTTGATACGTGTAATGCTTAGTTTAAACCTCAGAAAAACTGCAGTTAACCTGAAGTGAGACTCATTCTCAGTAGCCCGTGAGCCATACGCTGTTTAACAACTAAAACCATTGGTGGTGATTTGGACAGAGTTTTGCGAATTAAAGAACAAGACCATGTACTAAAAGTACCTTGGTTTCCCCAGCCTGCAGACATTGTACACTATGTTAATAATAAACAATTCCAGGAGCTCTTTGAAGGAAAACAACAGAGAAGTTATTTTATTCTTACTGAGATCTTCTTAGAGAAAATCTGCAACACTGTTCCCCTGCATAGGTTTTATAGTATGACTCTAAGCAAAACTCAACTTCTAGCCACTCCTTTTCTGGGACAGCCTGAGAGAAAAATGTAAATCCTTCACATACTAAGAAACCAGCCAAGAAAATATCTGTACTTACCAGGAGTGTGCAGTCCACCCTCGGAGCAGTATCATTGCTGGGGAGAAAGTTGACAATCTAGAAGGGGAAGAGTATAGTCACAAACATGCTGGACCTGGAGCCTTGACTATTGGGACTGTGCATGGAGAGTGGTCTCTGTCCTTGAATGGAACAGAAAACCAAGTTAGCTCCCTATCTACAAGGCCTCAGGGCTGGGACAGTCCTAGGACTTTTTTGATTCAGTTGAATGAGAACATCACCTTTGATGTGACTACTGGTTCATAGTCTGATAAACCCTTAATGAACCTAAGTAACTCATGTTTCAAGACAGCCAACCTCTAGACAGGTCCGCTTGGCCTGGAACATAAGCCTCTTTAACCTGGCTCACCCAGCTACTGCATGGCAGAGCTAGAACAGAACCTAGGTCTGCCTGGTCCCCAGTGTGTGGTCATTGTCATCACTTGTAGATTTCTTAGCTTCCAACTGGGCCCTACATGATGTATTAAAATACAATGTAGTGTCTCATCGGTAGTAAAATATTTGCTGTCCAGTTGGCTCATAATGATGCTGTTGACCAAAGTAGAATTGCACTGTGGGGTTTTCAAGGTGGATTTGAACTGCCGACCTTGTGGTCAGCAGCCAAGCTCTTAACCACTGTGCCACGAAGGCTCTCCTAGTCAGTAATAAAATCAAACCTGTTGTTGATTCCAACTCAGAGCAGCCCTATAGGGCAGGGTAGAAGTGCCTCATTGAGTTAACAGACACCCACAGATGTCCTTCTGGTTCCCCTTCTGCGTAGTTTCGTTTTCCAGCCTCACTGGGATTCGCAATGCAAACATTCTTCTGCCACTCTGTCCAAACCCATGCCTTCATTCACCCTCCCATCTGAAATCCCAGCCCTTCATTTCTGTTTGTGCCAAAGGCTTGGTACAAGGCCAGCCTTTTCCATAAAACTTCAAATTTCTCCTGTAGATTTTTCTCTCTTGAAAGGCTACAGAGCCCTCCTTCTGTGCTCCGCAAGTGTTAAAAGCCAACTCCGACTCTTGACACCCTCTATGTGTCAGAACAGTAGACTGGTACCCCGTAGAGTTTTCAGTAGCTCATTTTTCACAAACATAGTAGCCAGGCCTTTCTTCCGAGGTGCTTCTGGGTGGCCTTGAACCCCAAACTTTCGGTTAGCAGCCAAACAGTTAACCACGTGTACCACCCTGATGCTCCATTAAATGTACACACCTGCCAACTAGAGGGCTGCCAGAAAGCCACGGTGACTGGCCCTAATAATCAGTCAGCACTGATGAAATTACAGCTCAAAGCAAGGGTGCTTAATGGGTGTGCCAGTGCATAAGAGTGTGACTTCAGGCTTTTAAAAATGGAAAATAACAATACCATGCCCCATGGCTAGATCAGTGCTCCCTTTACACCCTTCTTATTTGTTCTCTTAAGGGCCATGGGAGAGACCAGGCTTGCCTTGGGGGCTTCTAACACACCAATACCCCAGTGTCAAACTCTGAAGTGCTTAGTAAATGTCAAATGCATTAATTTAAATATCAAATGCATTAACTAATCTACTACCTGCTTTGGAAACCATTGCACTAGGTGATACCCAAGTTATCTTCCAGCTTCAACCCAGAATTATGCCTTACAAACTGCCCTGGCTTCTGGAGCCCCAGTGGCACAGAGGCTAAAAGCTTGGCTGCTAACCAAAAGGTCAGCAGTTCAAATCCACCACCCATTCCTTGGAAACCCTGTGGGGGGAAGTTCTATTCTGTTGTATCAGGTGGCTGTGAGTCAGAAGCAACAGCGATGGGTGTGGGCTTTTTTTTCCTTTTGGCTTCTTTGTAATTTTGTGTGTACATCTTTCTCCCATGAGTCCTGAGGATGGGGCCTAACCTTAATAGCTCTGCATGCTGCCTGACAATATGCAGATGCCATAGACCGCTTAATAAACACTTGTGTCTGAATGGATGGCTTTGCCTTTGTGTCTTAGAGAAAACAAGTGCCTGAGCCAAGTGGTGGGTACCTATTGAACCACTGTATACAAACGTGGTGAAGGGCACAGACACCCCTCTGTTTTCAAATTCCAGCTCAGCCAGTTAACTGGTAACTCTGGAGAAGACAGTGTACTTCTCGATCTATGTTTTAATGTGCAACCGTTAAGCATCATGATCCCTGCTATTTCAGTGTCTGACTCTAGAAGTTCCCACACTTGAGTTCTGATCTTGGAATGTTGGATACTCACCCTGTTCATTTTAATGATAAAGCAGGGCTTTCCTTCTTCAAATCCAAAGTTGGGGTCCGTCAGGCCGGAGCAGTTTTGCAGCGTATCTACGGGGAACTTGCAGGAGTACTTGGTGTGGTTTGGAGCATCGAAATGGTCCTGGAAGTAGTATCTCTCCCAAGGGCAGTTTATGTTGGCCTTCTGAGCTTCTGGAGAATAGGCTGCCCGGATCACAAAGGCACACAGGAGTAAGTGAGCTCACTGGGTAGTGTGTCTGCTGCCTGCTTCCCTGCCCACTCACATGCTACAACAGAGTGCTGAGCAGAATTTCCATCCACACCAACCTTAGGTTCTATACACATGTTGGCTTGGCCTGGAACACCCAAGTCAAATTGAATTTAGAAAATGAAGACAAAACTCGGTGAAGTCATTTAACCTTACCTTCCAGGAAGTCATGAAGCATATGTGTTAGGTCCGTCCAGGTTCTGTTATCAGAAACGTTGTAGAAGATTTGAAGACCTTTGTCTCCGTAAACATCTGGCCTTAAGGTTACTCCTAGACAGAACAGCATAAATTTTATTAAGTTCCTGCAAATGTTTATGCCTCCCCAAGCAGTTTTTATATGAAATCAAGGCAACACCTGCCCAACTGCCCTCACTTTTACAGGGGTGCAGGCAAGGTTTTGAATAATCTGGGTCAAAGTTACGGTGTTTGCAGAAGCTCTTCAGGATTTGAGGAAAGACACTCCGTGTGCAAGGAAACCTACAAACCATTTCTCTCTTTGTTTATTTGGAATTGATTTAAACTTGACAGCAACACAATGAGAAAAAGCCCTGTCCTGATAAGGAATTAAAAACCATCAACCACCAACCAGTGGCTGATGATTCAACGCCTACTCATGGTGACACCACATGGGTCTGAGTAGAACTGGGCTCCACTGGGTCTTCAATGGCTGGTTTTTCACAAGATCACCAGGTCTTTCTTCTGCAGCACCTCTGGGTGAACTGGACCCTCCAGCCTTTCAGGTAGCAGCTGAGCTCATTAACCTACCATCCCTGAAGGATTCAGGCCCCCGAGAATGAGATGGAGAGTGAGATTCATGCCCACCAGCAAGAGCGAGATGGGGGCTGCTGCCAGCACTGAGAGAATGGTGTATTTGATGTGTTGTTCACAGGGGTGTGAGGCACATGTCTCTGATTCATGCCCCCAGTAGACTCTTGACCATCTCAATCCTCACTTGACCTTGCCAGGACCCTGCTCTGTGAGTGCTGTGCGTGGGTTGCTGGTTCTTGAAACATGACTTGGAGAGCAGCTTTCAGCGGCAACATGAGAGGTTCCTGTCTTTGGTGCTTTGCCTAAGTCGGCACTGACCTCCACTGTGGTGGCACTTTTTGTCCCTGCTGCTAATGGTGATGACTCATCCAGAATCTAGAGTTCCTGAACAAAATTGTCTTTTGAGGAACATCTGACAAAAGTCCCCGCTGGTTTGGGTTGAGTGCAAAAGCAACCTTAACAACACATTTATTGTGAATTTTTAAACAGTCACAGTGTAGAAATGTAAGAAATTGAGAGCGAAAGTCATTCCCCCCCATCTCAACAGGGGAGTATGCATCCTTTTAAAAACATTTGCTTATGTAAATACAAAAATGTGGAAACATGCATTGTGTGTCATAAAGATCTTGGAAGCCACTGCCGTTGAGTCGATTGCCACTCACAGTGACCCTGTAGGACAGAGTAGAACTGCCCCATAATTTCCAAGGAGCACCTGACAGATTTCAACTGCTGACTTTTTGGTTAGCAGGCATACACTTAACCACTACACCATCAGGGTTTCTGTGTGTGTCATAGGTGTGTGTGTGTGTGTGTATGGTTACATAAAGGGGATCATGCTCTATGTATTACAGGAGGACCAACAAGTCCACGAACTTAATTGTTCTGAGTGCTACATCCCTCATTGTTGAACATCCCTGTAGTCACCTTCAGAATACTCCCCTTGGGAAGCTATATACTGATGCCAGCACCTAGTCCATGCTTCAAAGCAATTTTAGAACTCTCTGGAATGGCCCCTCTGCACAGTGGCATGGTGGAGAGTTTGCAAACTTCGTTATATAGTTGTAAGAGAGTTTTTAGCCAGTAAATAAGTAAGTATTAGAACACTCACCCGATCTGGCCCTCAGTGACTTTTTTCTTTACCTGATGACAAAGGAAATATTGAAAGAAAGACATTTTGATAATGTTCAGGACGTCCAAGGTAATACAATGACAGCTCTGATGGCCATTCCAGAAATAGAGTTCCAGAATTGCTTTGAAGGGTGGACTATCATCAGTGTATGTATGGCTTCCCAAAGGGAGCACTTCCAAGGTGGCCACAGTGATACTCAGCAGCGAGGTTTGTAGCACTTTTTCTAGGATGAGTTTGTGAACTTAGTTGTCAGAACTTGTACTTCTGTTTTCATTTTCCGGTGCCAGTTGTGAGCATCCTTCCAAGTCATTTTGTACCACTTTGTCGCCTTTTATTTTTGATTGACTGGATGCAGTATTCTATTATCTGACTAGTCTGCCATTTATTTAGCCAATCTGCTGATGAGTCACATTTTACATTTTATTTCTTGTACTTTAGATGAAGGTTTACAGAGACCTTAGTTTCTGATTAAGCAGTTAGTACACATGCTGTTTTGTGACACTGGTTGCCAACACGTGATGTGTCAACATTCTCTCCTTCTTAACCTTGGATTCCCAGTTTCCATTTGTCCAGCTTTCCTGTCCCTGCCTGCCTTCCCATTCTCACCCTTGAGCTGCTGTGCCCAGTTAGTCTCATTTTATTTTATGGGTTTACCGATTCTTTGGCTGAAGGATGAACCTCAGGAATGACTTTGGTACTCAGTTAGAAGGCTGTCCAGGGGCCCTACTCTTGGGATTTCTCCAATCTCTTGTCAGACCGGGAAGTCTGCTGTTTTTTTCATGAGTTAGAATTTTTTTCTACGTTTTCTTTCAGCTGAGGGCTTTGAATTTTCTCTCGCATGTGCTGGCCTTGAGCTCACTGTCTATGTCCTGGGACGTCTGCTCACTTTCAGCCTCCAGACCACCAGCTTGACTTTGGCCATGACTCATCTGTTGTGAATTCTTTCCATGATATTTTTTATTTTGGCATTCGTATCTTTAATTTCCAGAATCTTTGACTGCTCCTTTTTTATAGCCTGTTCTTGTTCAATGGTCGTCAGCATTTCTGCTCTCTTTCAGGATGCCAGTTAAAACGTATTTAAGTTCTTACATGATCTCTTCCGAGTTGAGTTCTGCTTTCTCGTCTTACTTCTTCTCTTGCTCCATCCCATCGAAATTATCGGAGAATACTCAGCCATGAGTTCGTGTCTGTGAATGAAGAACCAGGAGGGAGATGGCATGGGTGTCCTATGGTCATGTGGGTGTATTGCTCTACCAGCCATACTCTTGAATAGAAGGTCTTTTGTGGGCTCTGAAGCAGTGGGGAGATGGTGGGCTCTGGGGGAGTAGGGAGAGCCGGCGGGTAGGCTGGGCAGCTCCGCAGCTGCCAAAATCAGAAAGACCTTAATCTGAGAGTAGAACATTTTACTGAATTCTTGCTTAGCACTTTCTTTCCGTGTCCTCTGCCCCTCCCTAGTGCTTTGACTCCACAATAGAGCTCTTGAGTCCCTCCAGGCTCTCTCTGCTTCTTTCCTAGGCCCTAACATCCAATCTAAGTGTTACTGAGCAGTGAAAGCTGTTGTATACCTTTGATCCTTGGGGACTGGGTTGGCTTTTTGCAGTGTTCTGCCCATGGCCCTTGGTTCGCATCCTCCTCTTGTCTGTAGACTCCAGCCTGGAGCTTTTCTGGCCTCCCGTGGGAAGCAAAGGTTTTACCGTTGATCTCTTGAGTGGTGTTTTTCTTTTTGCTTTGTTTTCTTTTTTGCTTTTGACATTCTTTTTTTTTTTAATTATGACTGAGTGAAAATGTACATTCCCATAAAAATTTGCATGGCTTTTGACATTCTTGGTCAATCTGATCCTATTTGCTGGTATTGTCTAAATTTTCCTAAACATTTCTCTGATCTGTTGTGATTTGGAGAACCCTAGTGGTGTAATGGTTAAGAACTACTGCTTCTAACCAAAAGGTCAGCAGTTTAAATCTACCAGGAGCTGCTTGGAAACCCTATGGGGGCAGTTCTGCTCTGTCCTTTAGGATCATTATGAGTCAGAATCAACTCGACAGCAACCGGTTTGGTGGCATAGTAGTTTAAGTGCTACAGCTGCTAACCGAGAGGTCCACAAGTGCTCCTTGGAAACCCTATGGGCGGTTCTACTCTGTCCTGTGAGGGTTGTTAGGAGTCAGATCGACTCTGGCCATGTGTTTGAGGTTTCTGTTTTGTTTGCTTTTTGCTATAGCTTTGTTATTAATTCCTTTCTATCATCCCAGCACTGTCTTCATGAGAAGACAGGGTGTGCTCAGTCCACTATCTTGCACCCCTGACTCAAGCCCTGAACTTACTGTGGCTCTTCTGCCACCATACAGAGCCAGCCAAGCCAAGTGCCATCGAGTCGGATCTGACTCATGGTGACCATACAGAGCAGTGCATGGCATATAAAGCAATTTTAATGTTCTGAATGTTAATTTATTATAATGAATGTCCTATTTTCCCATGGAAGAGATGCATCCAGTACTGAAGGACATTAAATGGAAAGCAAAACTCCCTCCTCCAGTTCCTTCTTTCCTGACTGCTGAGCCTCCTCTCTGTTATCACAGTCTCCTTTATCTTCCCAGAAATGTTCGCTGTGCATATATAAGCATATAAAGCGAGTGAATATAATCCCATTTCTTCCCTCTGTAACAAAAAAACCTTCCATTTTAAAAATTAAAACTAAAGCCAAAGGCAGACTTTATCATTTGGGGTCATCTTCCTCACTAGAAGAAACTGAGTGGCCGTCTACATACTTGGGGCATTTTCCAGAGCCACTTAGGCAGCTGAGGTGGCTAATTCAGGGTCCCTGCAGACATGAGCACAAAGGCCTCTTCATTGCAGTCCAGTGTAACCCACTGTCCATGCAGCCCTAGCGGCCCAGGCAAGTGTTTTCTTCTCTGGGCTTCTTTCTGGGCTTGGGGAAGGATTTTATGTCTGAGTGTATTCAGGACTGAATGTTGATTGACAGCTGCTGCAGCTTTGCTGTGAATGTCCATGTCCAGGGATGTGATCTCTGGGCATACGTGATACTGGGCCTAAGCAGTTCAGCTCTACTACTGACCTGGCGATTTTAATTGATCCTGATAGTCTGGTGTGTAAGGGTCGACTGTCTGCATCAACGTGTAAATGCACAGCGCGAAAAGCCCTGACATCACCACGTAGAAACCCACGTAATAGAGGCTGATCCACACTGGGAAGAGAAAACAGTGTTAGAAGCCGCCAGCATTTATTTTAATAGCAGTAAAATACAGGTAACAAAACGCACCCCTTTGGAGGGTATTAAGTATATTCCCAGTGTTGTGCAACCATCACCACTGTCTTGTTCCAGAACATTTCAGTCACCCCAAAAGGAAACCCTGAACCCATTAAGCAGTTGGCCTTCCAACCCACCGACCTTCCACCCCAAGTCACTGGCAACTGTTGGTCTGCTTTCTGCCTCTATGCATTTGCCTATTCTGGGTATTACATATAAATGGAGTCACACAATATGTGACCTTTGGGGTCTGGCTTCTGTCACTTTAGAAACCCTGGTGGTGTATTGGTTAAGTGTTACAGCCCCTAACCAGATGGTCAGTGGTTCAGTTCCACCAGGCGCTCCTTGGAGTCTCTATGGGGTGGTTCTATTCTGGGTCACTATGAGTTAGCACTGACTTGATGGCAATGGGTCTTTTGGTTTCTTCCACTGCAGCCAGCATCTTAAATATAATCTTAGATACATTTGTTTGCAGTAGGAAATGGGTGACAACAGACTCCCTGACTGAGCACTTACTCTGCATTAGGCTCTTGCAGGCACTACGCGAAATCTTAACTCTTCCGAGGCAGAAGTTGGAGTTACCCCATTTTACTTAGGAAAAGAAAGCTGGGGTCAGAGAGGTAAGTAGGTTCCCTGCGGAAGTCACAGCAACTCAGTGGCAGAGCTGGGATTTAAACACAGGTCTATGGGCTCTGGGCTCTCAACATGTAGCTTTTGTCTTTACAAAGCTTTCTTGTTTCTGTCTTTTTGCCTCCTACCTAAAGGAAAAAGAAAGAAACCCTGCTGCTGTAGTGGTTCAGTGCTACAGCTGCTACCCAAAACATCAACAGTTCAAATCCCCCAGACACTCCATGGAAACTCTGGGGTGGTTCTACTCTGTTCTGCAGGGTCACTGTGAGTCAGAATCAAAGGCAACAGATTTGGTGGGTTTTTTGGTTTAAGAGAACAACCACACATATGTTGAACACTTACAGAAATATCTCAAGGGTTCTCTATCATAGACAGCAGTGGAGTATTATATAGCTCATGGCCAGTGGGACAGCTGCATCCACTGATCGACAGGGCAGAAGAGTAGACATGAGATGCCAGTTAGCAGATGTCATGAATTCTGGCCCAACCTTGAAGCATATTAATGTAAGAAAGGGAGAGAAATGGAGATGCTGAGAAACTAACATTTTTCCTAGAAGTAGACTTTTTCTGCAGGAACACTGACAGTTTGGATAAATGTCAAGTGGGAAAGGTCAATTTTGTTAGATTCCAACACACATCCATATTCTTCTCCCATCTGAATCAGATCCAGGTGGAGAAAAACACCCCTTTTTGTAATGCGTGATTCCGGGACATGGAATTAGCTTCATAAATTTAATCTTTCCATTTTTAACTTAACTTGCATTGATCAAAACAGATGTTTTAAAGGCATAAAATATCAGGTAGAGGATGCTTTTATGCTTGTTAAAGCTTTGGTTTTTCTGGATAAGTCTGTAATTAAAGTGGGCCCATTCTTGCCCTTCCTCATGATGTGGGTGTAGGTTCTTGTTAATGAGTCATTCCCCAGTGACCCTAAATACAATGAAAGAACTGGACCAAATCAGTGAGACACAAAGTGAGAGTGGGGAGGCTGCGGTGCTTGAGGTAATGAGGTGATCGGAAATACCATGTTTAATGGATGTCATATTTTTGTTCCTGTGGGACCTCCCTGACTAACTTAGTGATGTTAGCATGTCTCTCTGGGCCTTGCCAAAGGCTGACTTGTCTCAGAAGTTGCAATGATAACAAGGTTAAACCAAACCCAGTGCCATCAAGTCAATTCTGATTCATAGCAACCCTATGTAATAGAGCTGAGCTGCCCCATAGAGATTCCAAGGAGTAACTGGCGGATTTGAACTGCCGATCTTTTGGTTAGCAGACACTGCACTTAACCACTACGCCACAGAGATTTCCTTATCAAGATTACTCATCAGTCAGTCCTTGACTGCAAGTCATCTGGCCATAGAAAAAAAGCCAAGTGACAACATTTCCCCTCCTGGCCTTTTCTTCCCCATTTTGGGAATATGTGTTGCAGATGTTTTGGGTTGGGTTGCTATGCCCAAGCGTGTGTTTATTTATAAGCTAGATGATGGAGATGATTTATTAACTTGGTTTTAAACTCACTTTAGTTTTGTGCTTCCAAATTGCAGCATTGAGGAACCAGCAGGAGGAAAAAGTGGATCACGAGCCTGGCTGCACCGCACACATTCCCAGTTCAGGGCCTGGCCCGCTTCCCTTGCCTGGGAATACTCACACCCTAGATCCCTGGATGACGCTCTCTTTTGCCTCTCTCAGGCCTTCTTCTCAATAGGGCCCTTCCAGACTGTTCTTTTACCCCCTCCTTTGTTTTTACCCATACAATTTTCACCGTCTGACCTATCTCCTATGTAACCTCTCTTTCCCCTGGCTAGAAGGTAAGCTCTGCGAAGGCAAGCATTTTTTGTGTGTTTGGTTTACTGTTCTCTCCGTAGTATCTAACACAGTACCTTGCACAGAAAACCCAAAACTCGTTGCCATCAAGTCGATTCTGACTCGTAGCAACTATAGGATAGAGTAGAACTGATGCTGCCACAGAGTGTACAAAGGAAACCAAACCCACGGCCTACGAGTCAGTTCTGACTCATAGCAACCGTGTAAGACAGGGTAGAACAGTCCCATAGAGTTTCCAGGGAGTGCCTGGTGGATTTGAACTGCTGACCTTTTGGTTAGCAGCCATAGCACTTAACTACTACACCACCAGGGATTTCCCAACACAGAATAGATACTTAATAATTGGTGAAGGAAGGCACGAACATGGTTCAGTTTATCAGTTCATAATACTGAAGGAGGTAGAGAGGATGGACAGCAACTTGTGCCAGATGCTTCACACAGGTCGTCCTGTTTAGTCCTCGCAACTCTATGGGGTAGACTCGTCACCCCACTTTCCAGATGAAGAAACTGGTTAAAAAGGGTTGCCACTCAAACCTGCCCAGGCTGGTCTCCTGAGTTGCTGTTCACAGCAGTTTTCAGCTTGACTATCCTTCCTACTGATTTCTACGTGGTGAGTACCCACACAGAAGGCTGGGCATGTGCTAGTTAGCTTGTAAACCAAAGTTGTGAAAAGAAGTAAGAATCAGAATCAATACTGGTATGGCAGGGGTACAGTACAGTAGCTTAGAGAGTGGCTTTAAAGCCAGACTGCCTGGGCTGCTGTCCTGGTTTGGCCACTTGCGTGACCTTAGGCAAGTTACTTAAGGCGTCTGTACCTCAACTTCCCCATCTGAAAAATGGGGATGAAAAAGTTCCTAATTCATAGGTTATTATGAGGTATAAATGAGCTGCTATAGGTTAAGCTGTTGAGAACAAGCATTGGTACATACTATTGCACATGTATGTTATCAGTGATTTTAACTATTACACAGCCCTTTATTGCAAAAAAAAAAAAAATTGTATGAAAAGTTAAATTAACCCCTGATGACAAGAAACTGTCCCCAAAATAATAATGAGCTTAACAATAATTAACTGCAGTATTCTAAGCACTACCACACACCATTCCAACTGCTTTATTCAAAACGTCCTTCTCTGCCCTTTGGGAAGCAGAACACATCCTTTTCCTTGTGTTGGTCATTTTATTTGACTTTAGCTTTGCTCTGCTTCTGCGACTTCCCACTCCAAATACTGAGGCCACGTGTTGACTGGTGAAATAGTTTTAGCATATTCTGTGAGGCTGCAACTGCACAGCTAGAATTGCTCAGAAGACTAGGCTCCCTAAAGAAGGGCCAGGGGCCAAGAGACCACCAGTAACCCTGACTTCTGTCCCGTGTACCCTATCCACTGTTCCTTACTGAGCCCATCCACCTACCATGGGAACCTGCATTGCCCCCTAGG
The DNA here is from genome assembly GCA_028571685.1 of Heterohyrax brucei. Taxonomy (NCBI): domain Eukaryota; kingdom Metazoa; phylum Chordata; class Mammalia; order Hyracoidea; family Procaviidae; genus Heterohyrax; species Heterohyrax brucei. Next base: position 43,642,840 of record CM053162.1, on the reverse strand, counting down.
TTTCCTGCAGGCTTTCCGCTACCCCGGCATCTTTGTACAGCAATCTTCTTGGTCCAAGAATGTCCTCTCCTCCACTCTGCCTCCGCCTGCTGGAATGCTCTCCCCCTGTTCAAGACCTGGACTCAAAGCCACTTAGCAAATTGTCCTTGTTTTACCAGCCGCCTCTTCCACACGTAATCTCCCCTGTCTGTAGCCTTTTTTTCAGTTCTGATAGTATTTACTATATTTTAAGTTGCACTAGTTACTTAAACACCCATTGCCATCAAGTTGATTCTGACTCATAGTGACCTTACAGGACAGAGTAGCATTGCTCCGTAGAGTTTTTCCAAGGAGCACCCAGCAGACCCTAACTGCCACCTTTTGGTTAGCCATAGCACTTAGCCAGTCTGCCAGCAGGCTTTCCTACTAGTTATTGAAGTGTATACTTAGTGCCTCTTACTAGATTATACAGCCCTAAGGAAGGGGCTATATGAACTTGATCATTGTATCTCTTTTGGTGCAAATGTTTTGTGTTTTATGTACACACACCCAACAGACACAAAAGATCAGTTGCCATGAAGTCAGCTCCAACTCCTGGTGACCCCATGTCATCGTAGGTCAGCGTAGACCTGTGCTCCATTGGATGTTTAATGGTTGGGCTTTTTTTTAGAAGTAGATCACCAGGACTTTCTTTGGAGATACCTCTGGGTGGACTTGAACACCCAACCCTTTGGTTAGCAGCCAAGCACTTAACAGCAACCCTCAGGCATGCCCTGTACACAATAAATATTCAATTAATGGCTGTGACATTAGAATCAGCTAAATTGCCCCAGAGAGTGTTCTTCCAGGCTCTGTGCTATCAGTGCAATTTTGTCTAAGATGTAGTTTCATCGAAATAAAGATGCTTCCTCTCACTTCTTTCGAACTAGGTAGAGAGCATGGTATGTTAGGGCAGTGTGTCTCAAACAATGAAGGGCACAGACACAGCCAGGGAGCTTTGCCGTCAGGTTAATTCCAACTCATGGTGACCCCATGTGTTACAGAGTAGAACTGCTCATGGGGTTTTCCTGGCTGTCATCTTTACAGAAGCAGGTGGCCAGGCTCTTCTCCTGTGGTGACACTGGGTGGGTGTGAACCACCAGCTTTCGGGTTAGTAGTCGAGCACAAACCGTCTGACCAGCCAGCAACTTCTCTAGGACGTGAGAGGGAAGGAAATCCTCTTTTAATCATCTTTTTTCAAAGAGGAAACACCTTCAAAGCTAAAAGGAGCAGAAATCAGTCTTCCTGATTTTCAGATCTAAGACAGAGTGTCTGGGGAAATTTTGTCTTAGAAATACCATATGTTAGGCCAGTCGTGATAGACATCTCATGTCCCATTGTTAGGTCTTGGGATGGACTTGTAAGAGAGGGGTGTGTGTGTCTGTGTGTGAGACAGAGATGGTTAAGGTGAAGTTCAGAGGTACCATTTGTTCTTTGGAGACTTGCCTTGATAAGGAAATTTCTGCCTCCACAGTAACATACCAAAAGCCCTGCCCATGAACAGGTGCGGAATGTGCCGTCCTTTCTCACAAAATCTGAAGTCAGACAGGACTTGGCTTTCCATCACGGAAAGAAGGGACCTAAGTGACTTTACAGAAACCCTGGTGGTTTAGTGGGTCTGCTAACCAAGAGGTTGGCAGTTCAAATCTGCCAGGTGTTCCTAGGATACTCTACGGAGCAGTTCTACTCTGACCTCTAGGGTTGCTATGAGTTGGACCCGACTTGATGGCAGTGGGTGTTTTTTTTTTTTTTTAAGTCACTTTACACCTCTTTGTTCAAGATCAAGGGAGTGAGGCAGCTCCTGCCTGTCAGCTGGGGTCTCTGCCTCTTAAGTGGACCGCATAACGCTGGTTCCAGGAAATACTTAAGGTGCACCTTTGAAAGCAGGAGCCCTGGTTAAGCACGTGGCTCCTAACAAAAAGATTGGTGATTTGAACCCACCTAGAGAGGCTCTGTAGGAGAAAGATCTGGTGATCTGCTTCCATAAAAATTACAACCCAGAAAACCATATAGGGCTGTTCCTGTCTGTCACATGGGTTAATAGGAGTCAGAGTCAACTCATTGGCCCCCCAATGACCCTTGAAAGAAAAGGATCCTTGAGAGAAAAATTAGTGTGGGAACTTCACATACACTGTCTCCCAGTGCCCATTAGAGTCTTAAGGGCTTGGAGATGTCTGGAAAGAAAGCAACCTGTTTAATTAAATAAACCCCTGATTTCCCGATATTATTTGCCATCACTACCCCTTTTAAAATTCTATGTAAAAATATTAGTTTGGAACATCACTTTAGAAAGGCCAGTCTCAAATATAAGGCTGAGAATGGGAAGGCAGAGGCCAGTTCTCTGAACTTTCACACATAGCAGCAGGCATCACAGTATCAGAATCTAAGAGCTGAAATGGACCTTTGAGGTTATCTGATTAAACCCCTCCTTTTCCCTCCCTTGAGGAAACTGAAGCCCAGGAGCAAAAGTCTCTTGCCTAAAGTCACATATCACAGTTGGCAGAGCCTTGGGGCTGGTGTGCCTTGAACCAGCTCTGGTTCCCAACTTTGTCCTAATTAATAGTCATCTCTCTACAACTTTCCTTTGTTGATGGAATCTTAATCAGACTCAATCTCTGCATAATTCCTGTCCCTGCTCCCCTTCCAGCCCTCACACCCCTACCCCTCAGGCTTGAAGCTCACTGAGTTGACAGTTTAATGCCACCCTCACCAATGCCATCCCAGTCATCAGCACGTACCCCACCTAGACAGTGTCCGTCCCAGCATCTGCCCTGTGTCTGGGTTCCAACAATAGTGCTGGAATTCTTCCATCCTCTGGCTGCAGGTCTTTTTTTCTTGTAAAGCTGCCATTATCCCTTATTTTGGAAGCTCTTCTCCTCCTGAAGAACCGGAGAGTCTATTTGTACCTTAGACTGAGAAAAGAAAATCCCTGTCTTTGAGTTTTTATAGTCTCCTCTTTTAGAGGTCAAAGGAATTGTGGGTAATTAGTCCAAGGAAAGTACCTACAAGGTGTTATCATCCAGTTCTCAGCTATCACTCTTTCTAAATATCAGGGGTCGTGTACCAACCCAGTGAGCACTGGAAGGTTCTCTTATTATCAGGCGCCCTTCCCCTTTCTCTCCCAGGGCAAATCAAGGCCAGTAGCCACATGTTCCCCGCCACTCCTCTTTCTTTTGGGGTGCCCTTGAATGGAAACTTGATCTGATAATGACTGAGGAGAAATACTTTCTTAGTATTTCTATATACAGTGGCTCACCAAGTTTTAGCCGATTCAGGTACTTTGTTCAGGAGGAAAATACGGAAAGTGCACAGGCACTGGAACAGACTGAACTGGAGTCTTGTACTGCCACCCACCAGCTTTGCAACCTTGAGCTAGCTGTTGACCTGGGACGTGACTTCCTTAAATTGTTGCAATACAACAACAACAACAACAACAACAAACAGGGTCCTAAAGGGGCTTCCGCTTCCTCAACCAGCACAATGAACTGTAAGAGGACATTATCCTCATAGTAAAATTGAGTGTGAAAAGAGCTGGGAGGTGAAGACCTACCCTCTGGGAACTCAGAAAGCTGTCATCTTGGAATAGCATCTTCTAGCTGTCTCATTCATATAGGGTTTAAATATGTAATGTGGACTGGACCTGTCTTCATACCCTGACTTTGCTTTGGCTGTGACTCAGCTCTACTGTCAGAAACATCCTTTCCAATGAGTTGTCACTGGGATAATAACTGAAGCTCATTTACTGAGTACCAGTGAGTGCATGCATTATCTTATTTCACCCTCTTAACAACACTGTGGTGCCCTGGTGGCACGGTGGTTAAGAGCTTGAGTGGAAACCAGAACGTCAGCCATTGGAATCTATCAGCTCTTCCACAGAAACCCTGTTGTGTCTCTGGAAGAATTGACAGCCAGGAAATCTAGAGGTGTTTCTCACAATTTAGTGTGCACTTAAATCACCTGAGGGTCTTATTGAAATGCAGGTTCTGATCATGTGGGGCTGGACAGGGCCTGAGACTGTGTTTCCAACAAGCTGTCATGTGGCACCGTGCTTGGTGGTTGGAGTGTCATAACTGACTAGTGAAGTTTGGTTGCACAGTGGTGAAGAGTTCAGCTGCTAACCCAGATGTCGACATTTGGCATCTACCAGCTGCTCCTTGGAAACCCTATAGGGAAGCTCTGCTCTGTCCTGTAGGGTCACTATGAATTAAAATCTACTCACTTGCAATGGGTTTGAGGCTAGAGATACTCAGCTTTGGCTACACAGTAGAATCACTGGGAGAGCCATGAGAACTACAGATGCTTGACACCTCCAGAGATTCCAATTTAATTGATCTGCCCTGTAGCCTGCTTATAAAGCTGCAGATGGCTTTGAAGCACAGCGAGGTTTATGAACCATCAATATACTGACTTGAGTAGTTTTTTAAAAAAAGGTTTTGTATAGGTGCTGTGTGGACTTAACTATGAGTTTGGTATGTGTTTGTTTTTTGGTTTTTTTTTTTTTTTTTTGGTTTATGCTGGCATCTAGAAAAATCTGGTGGCACAGTGGTTAAGAGCTATGGCTGCTAACCAAAAGACTGGCAGTTCAAATCCACCAGGCACACCTTGGAAACTATGATGCAGTTCAGTTATGTCCTGAAAGGTCACTAAGAATCAGGGTTGACAGCAGTGGGTTTGGCTTTGAGTTTATGTAGATATCTGCTGGCTGGGTCACCCATATCTGCGCTTAGGTTGAAAAGGTGAATGCCATTAAAGAATAATTTACCTCACTGGTCTTTTTGTAGCTATCTAACCTGATTAAAATAATGAGTATACTACACAAAGATCTAGGAATTTCGTTTGTTGTTACATCTAGGCTTTCCCTCTGAGAAACCAATGTCACCAAGTTTCTAAGATTCTTCTGTGAACAAGATAGTAATGAAAAATATTTTAGCCATTGTTTTCTCTAATTTTCTTTAGGATGATTTAGGACTTGTCAGTAAACCAAATACCTTAAAAGGAGTCCTGATAGTGCACTGGTTAAGTGCTTGGTTTCTCACTGAAAGGTTGGAAGTTCAAACCTACCTGCTCCATGGAAGAAAGACCTACAACAATCTGCTTCTGTAAAGATTAACTTGGAGACCCTATGGGGCAGTTCTGCTCTGTCTTCTAGGGTTGCTATTGGTGGAAACCAACTGGACATCAACAGGTTTTCTTTCAAATGCTTTGATTTGAGCTGTTATATTTTTTAATGGACCAATCATACCTATTTTTCCTGAACAAGGTTTCCATTCACAACTTTGAAATTTTAGGACAATAAAAACACGGAGTGTGATGGTAGCATCCAAAGCCAAGCCAAGTGCCTTTGAGTCGGATCCAACTCATGGCGACCCTAGCGATGGTAGCACAGAGCCTAGCTATTCATAGCACGTGGGCCTGGGACATCAGAGTGCAGCAACCCTTTGTGCAGAAACCACTGTCTGCAGAATAAATGCCATACTCTATTTTGTGGAGTATAGACATGCTTTTGAAACTGATAAAATAAAGATTCTTTCTGAAAATAATTTAGTCTTCCTAGCTAAGTTTCTGCATCCCCAGAAGCATGCACTGTATGCACTGAACCGTACACATGTTATCAAAATGAGCTGCTGCCAAGCAGGTGCTTGAGAGATGGACAGGCAGGGAGAGTGACATTGGTAGAAGGCACTTTCCTCCAAAGCACGCTTTGAAATATAGGACTGGGTGTTCCACAAAAGATGGGCTCCAGATCCTACAAGAAGCTTGGACTCACACACCTGACAGTAATGACATCCTTCCTCTCCTCACCAGCTGAGTGGTGTTTGGGGAAAGTCTAGTGGATAGCCAAAACTTTCACAACTATCCAGCAGTTATAAGACATCCCCACTCTAGTTTTGATGGAGACTACATGGAGAGCCGTGTGGTCTCTCAAAAGCTCTAAGAAGCCCCTCCATCCAATAGGTCTCAATGGGAGCTGAGTACAAAGCCAGAACATATACCTCTACCTGGCTATAAAAAGGTAATGTAAAAAAAAAAAAAAAAGTTGCTAAAACATAAGAGTTAAATAAACTTCAGAATCTCATTACAGAATATGAAAATGTTCAGGATTCATTAATCAACATAATGTCACCATACCAAGAACCAGGAAGATCTGAAAGCTAATTTAAAAAGAGACAGTCAACCGGTGCCAACAATGAGATAACATAAATGTAATCTGACCAAGATTTAAAAATGATAAAACTATGATAAAATGTCTCAATGAACAGTTATGAACATGCTTGAAACAAATGAAAAATTAGCCTCACCAAAGACGTAGAAAGTCTCAGCATGTAGAATAGAAATGTAAAGAAGAACTGAATGGAAAAAGTTGGAACTGAAAAATACAATAACTGAAATTAAAATTTCAATAGATAGATTCCACAACAGAATGGAGGCTAACAGAGAAAAGAATCACAGAACTGGAAGATAAAACAATAGAAATTAGCCCATCTGAATAATAGAAAGAAAAAAGTAAAACAATTAAAATAACAACAGATATATCATCAAAAACCATGGATGCTAGAAAGAAAGGTCACAACATTTTTGAAGTGCTGAAAGAAAACACTTGTTGATCCAATCCAATATCTAACAAAAATGTCTTTCCAGAAATTCTCAAATGAAGAAAAATAAACAATTTGTTACCAGCAGCCTAAAAGAAAAGCTAAAGGAAGTTCTTTAAACAGAAAGAAAATAATAAATGAAAGAATTGTGGGACATCAGGAAGGAAGAAAGAACATGACAAAAAAAAAAAAAGGATGGGTAAATAAAGTTTTACTCTGCCTCTTGAGCTTTCTAAATTATGTTTGATGATTGAAGTTAAAATTATCACACTGCCTGTGGTGGTTCTAAATGTATAGACAGAAAATAATACTGTATTATAAAGGTGGGAGTTCAAAAGGAGGTAATATTTCTACATTTCACTCAAACATTAAAATCAAAATACCAGCAGACTATGACAAGTTGTGCATATGTAATATTATGCGTAGAGAAAACACTAAAAGCTATACAGAAAGATTCACTGAAAAACATAGATAAATCAAAATGGAATTTTAAAAAATACTCAAGTAACACACAGGAAACAGGAAAATGCTACCAAAAAAAGAAAAGAAAAAAGAAAAACAGAACAAACAGAAAACAAGATGGCAGGTTAAAGTCCTAACATATTAATAATTACATTAAATGCAAATTATTTAAATATACCAATTGAAAGTCTTCAAGAAACCCACTTCAAATAAAGGCAAATGGAATGGAAAGGAATGGAAAAAGATCACATCATGCAAGCATTAAATGAACCCAAAGTGGGTATATTAAAATAGACAAGGTAGACTTCAGAGCAGAGGGGGCATTATATAATGATAACTGGGTCAACCTACTGGGAAATTATAGCAATTCTAAATGTACATGCACCAAACAACAGAGCTGTCAAATAGGTAAAACAATGGTGACTGAGTTGAAAGGAGAAATAGATGAAACCACAGTTAGAACTGGAGATTTCAACATTCCTCTTTCAATAACTGTTAGGAAAACTAAATGGAAAACAACTGAATATAGGAAAATTCAACATCATTAACCAATAGTATCTCATTGAGATTCATAAACAGTTTGCAGCAGAAGAATACACACTTATTCAAGTATTCATGGAACATGTACCAAGAGAGACTGTATCCTGGGTATGAAACAAACCTCAGCAAATTTAAGAGAATTAAAAGCATACAAAGCGTGTTTTCCAACCACGATGGAATCAAACTAGAAATTAGTATCAGAAAGACAACAAGAAATACTTGAGAACTAAACAACACATATATAAATAATGTGTGAGGCAAACCCGACATCTTCAGTGAGATAAAAATGCACGTGGAACTCAATGAAAATGAAAATACAAAATATCAAAATCTGTGGGACACAAGTAATGCTAAAAGGGAAATTTATAGCACTAAATGCAAACATGAAAAACATCTCAAATCAATACAGCTCCCATCTCAAGAACCAGAAAAAGAGAAGAAGAAGAAAATCAAAGCAAATGTAAGAATGGAAACAGTAAATGTAAGCCCATAAAATCAAGAAAGGTAAAAATGCTAAAAGAATAGAAAAAAAAATAATGGAACAAAAGGCTGTTTCTTTAAAAAGATCGGTAAGAATGGCAAACCTCTAGAAGATAAGTGAAAAAGGAAGACACAATTACCAATTATCAGGAAAGAAACATTATCACCACAGAGGCTATGACTCACTGCTGTTGAGTGGATTCCGACTCATAGTTTCCGCAGAGATGTTATAACCCACTGCAATCCAGTCGGGTCTGACTCATAAGAGACCTCAGAAAATGAAGGAATACTACAGACAACTTGACATATGTAAATTTGACAATTTAGACAAAATGGAACATTTCCTTAAAAAACACAAACTTACCAAGTCTCACTCAGTTTGAAATAGATAATCTGAATAGCCTGCTAGCTAGAAGGGAAACCCCAGAGGTATGGTGGTTAAGTGCTACAGCTGCAGGGCCGCTGGTAGTCAGAATCCACTCAAAGGCAGTGGGTTTTTTTTTTCTTTATAGCTAGTAGGGAAATAAAAATTATAAATTTTTTTTTAAAGCTTCTCCTAAGGAAGCCAGTCCACAGAGTTTCACCGGAAAGTTCTTCCAATTGTTTAACAAGAAATTAACACTGATTCTACACAATCTCTTCCAAAATTGTAGAAGAGGAAACAATTACCAGTTCATTTTGTTAAGCTAGTATTATCCTGATACCAAAAACAAAGACGGCAGAAAGAAGGAGAAATTATACACCAACATCTTTCATGGATATAGATGCAAAATAATTTTGGAAACCCTTGTGGCATAGTGGTTAAGTGCTATGTCTGCTAATCAAAAGGTTGGGAGTTCCAGTCCTCCAGGCACTCCTTGGAAACTATGGCACGATTCTGCTCTGCTCTAACATCACCATGAGTCAGAATTGACTTGACGGCAGTGGGTTTATATATATATATATATATATATATATATACACACACACACACACACACATATATATATAATGCAATAATGTATAAAAAGAATTATACACCACAACCAACTGGGATTTATTGCAGGAATATAAGACTAATTAAATATTTTAAAACCAGTCAATGTAATGTCGTGCTGTAACAGGCTAAACAAGAAAAGTCTCATGATCATTTCACTCGATGTAGAAGCATTTGAGAGTTCAACACCAATTCATGATCAAAATGCTCAGAAAAATAGAAATAGAGGTGAAAGTTTGTCAACTATGAACATTGATAAAAAAAGAGAAAAAAAATCCTGCAGCTAATATTGTACCCAGTGATGAAAGACTAGAGTCTCTTTCTTTAGATCAAAACCAGGAAGAATGACTACTGCAGTAGTGCAATCAGTAAGAAAGCGAAATAAAAAGATGTACAGATCAGAATGCAAGAAAGAAAACTGTCCTTATTTGCAGATGACATGATTATATATGTAGAAACCCCCAAAGAGTTTATAAAAGAAACCCCTACAACTAATAAATGAGCTTAAGAGGTTTGCAGGGTGCAAGATAAATATCTGGAAATCAAATACATTTCCATTGCTAGCAATAGACATGTGGATATGGAAACTAAAGGTACCATTTACGAGCAGTAAGAAACAAAACAAGAATTACTTAGATGTTCCTTTGACAAAACAGATACAGGACTTACATACTGACAACGACACTACCCTGACGAAAGAAATTAAAGAAAACATAAAGAAAAGAAGAGAGATCCATGTATTTAAATAAATGGCCTGTGTTCACAGATTGGAAGATTCAACATAGTAAAGATGTCAGTACTCTCCAAATTGATATGCAGGTTTATCACAATTCTTATGAAAACCCCAGCAAGATTTTTTTTGTCAATATAAACAAAACTATTCTATAATGTATGTAAAAGGTAGAGAAGCTAGGATAGGTAAATATTTTCTATATTTTGCATATATACTTTTGAAATATTAAAAAATGTGTTTGAAGAAGAATCAAGCGAGAGGAGTTAGTTTGCCCAATTCCAAGACTTACGATGTAGCTAAAGGAATCATGACTGTCGGTTATTGTCAGACGGGTTGACAGATAGTAAAACAGAATGAAGAACCCAGAAACACACCCACACAAATATACCCAGCTGATTTTTGACAAAAGTGCAAAAGCAATTCAACTCAGGGAAGGTAACCTTTTCAATTAACAGTGCTGGAGCAACTGGACATCCCAGGAGCACAATAAAACACTTCAGCCTAAGTGTCACATCTTACACTGATACAAAAAGGAACTGAAAATGGATCACAGACAAATATAAATTGTAAAACTATAAAACTGGTACGAAAAAAGCAGATTTTGGGATCTGGGGCTAGGCAGAAAGTTTCTTATCTTGACACAAAAATTATGATCTGTAAGTACAAAAAATTGATAAATTGGCCTTCCAACAAAATCAGAGATGTTTGTTGTGAAAGCTCATATAAAGAGGGTGAAAGAAGAAGCTACAGAGTGGGAGAAAAAAATAAAAAAAAAAAAACAACTCATAATCGACACAGAACTAGTATCTACAATATGTGAAGAACTTTTAAAACAGTAAAAAAAAAGAAAAAAGAAAACACAAATCTTATAATCCAGTTAGAATACAGACAAAAGATGTGAAGAAACATTTCACTGAAGAGGACACTCAGATGGCGAACAAACACATAGAAAGTTGTTCTCTAGCCATTAGGGTTGTGGAAACTAGAACCATACCCAGCTGCCACTACAGCCTTCTTGGAATGGCTAAGACAAAAAACAGAGACAACACTAAACACTGGTGACGACACACAGAACCTGGACCACTCATCCACTGTAGATGAGAAGGTAAAACGGCTCAGTGAAATAAGCCAGACACCAAAGGACAAGTATTGCGTGATCAACTTCTATGACATATTGACACTAGGCAAATGCTTAGAGTTAGAAAGTAGAACAGAGGCTACCAGGGGCTGCGGAGGAAGGGAAAAGGAGGAATTATTGCTCAATGGGGACAGAGTTTCTGCTTGGCGTGATGAATCCCACTGCCATCCAGCTGATTCCAACTTGTAGTGGCCTCATGGAGCAGAGTAGAACTGCCCCATAGGGTTTGCAAGGCTGTAAATCTTTATGGAAGTGGTTTGCCCCTTATTTCTTCCCCAGAACAACTGGTAGATTTGAACCCTGAATCTTTCTGTTAGAGGCTGAGGGCTTCATCACTGTGCTACAAGGGCTCACAGAGTGAAGAAAGGGTTTTGTGATGGATACGCTACACTGCAAATCTAAGTGATGCCAGTAAGTTGTACACTTAGGAGTGATAAGCATTTTGTTACGTGTATTTTTACCACAATAATAAAAAAAAGACACCTAAACATGCAACTATTACACTACATAGCAATGGCACTTTTGCCGGTTTTCATGCAGAGCAATGTTTATAGCCACTTTCTTTAGACCAACTCCAAACTGGAAACAACGCAGATGTTTGAACGAGTGAACGGTTAAAACAAAAGAAAGCCAATGATATGCCTAGATCACACAGTAGTACTCAGCCATAAAAAAGAAGGAACTGTGGATACGTGCGAAACCCTCATGGCAGAGTGGGTTAAGTGCTACGTGTGCTAACCAAAAGGCCAGCGGTTCAAATCTGCCAGGTGCTCCTTGGAAACTCTATGGGGCAGTTCTGCTCTGTCCTATAGGGTCTATAGTGAGTCAGAACTGACTCTGTGGCAGTGGGTTTGATTTTTAGTATTGATATGTGTAACAATCTGAATGAATCACCAGGAAATTATGCTGAGTGAAAAAACTATATACTATAGATTCCAATTGTGTAATAACTCTTAAAATGCCAAAGTTACAGAAATGGAGAACAGACGGGAGAATGAGAAGCAGGTGTGGTTGTGAAAGGAAACATGAGATATCCTTGTGGTGATGGAATCTTCTCTGTTTTTATTGTATCAACGTCAGTATCTTAGTCACCACGCTGCAGTTCGCAGTGTGTTACTATCCAGAGAAATGCTGTTAAGGGTATGTATGAACTCTCTGTTATTTCTTACAACTGCAGGTGAAGCTTACAGCTGTCTCAAAATGAAAAGTTTAATTGAAGCAAAAGGGGTTCCAGAACCAAATGAGTCTGGGGAACACCGCATACTCCACTTTTACGCCTACACGCCCACCCCAGAGAGGCAAGTTCATTCTAAAATCTCTGAATAAGGAAACCAACATAAAAAAAAAAAAAAAAAAAAAAAAAAAAACACTGCCATCCAGCGGCATTGATTCTGACGGATTTCCAAGGCTATAAATCTTTATGGAAGCACATCACCAATCTCTTGCCCATATGAGGCAGGTGGTTTGGAACCTGCGACCTTTTGACTTAGCAGCCCAACGCTTTAAATAGGGAAACAGTTTAACTTTGCTAAGCTTAACATTTCCCATTGTTTGACCACAGAACCACTCCCACTCCCCCAGGTCATATCTTGAGGTTAATTCAACCAGTGTGTGTATCCCTGGAAGCCTCAGCATCACCTGCGGGCTTGTCAGAAAGGCAGAGGCCCCACTCCAGACCTTCTAATGCAGAATGTGTATTTACAAATTCGTTTACGTATGGAAGTTTAAGAAACACTGACCTAAGGCACACTTGGGGAAAACAGAGGAGTAGGATATTGTACACAGCACCATGAAAACCACTGTTGCATTAAACTCTGAGGGGCAGACAAGAAATTGTAGGTTAGCTGACAGGCTTGGAGGTTAAAGTGATCAACTCAAGGTCACCTGGTATTAAGTGGCAGGGCTGGGAGTGGCAGGGCTGGGAGCATCCAAGGTCTCCTAGGAGAATAATGCATTATTATTCATTTTAATTTTTCTTGTATTACTTACCAGGGACAGTCGTTCAGCCAGCCTGCCTTAAGCTCTGTAGGAAACTGAAGAGACCATGGCTTAGCACAGCGTGTTCTCACCGAGGACCTGGGAGGACGCCACCTGTCTTCCCTGGACCCCTTACAAAACCTCGTGCCCTCCTTCTTACTCCTCCACTCTGACTGTGACATGAGGTGCGGTGGGGTGGGCTCGACTGTCTCCAAGGCCTCTTCCAGCTCAGATCTTCCTGGTTTCCATGACTCTTCAGCGCTCTCTCCTCTTTCAGCTAGTCCCTTCCTTGTCACTCTTCCATAGCCACTCAGCAGCTACTGTGCGCTAAGGAGTCCCAGGTGATGCAACTGTTGAAACACGGGGTTATTAACGGAAAGGTTGGCAGGTCAATTCCACCCAGAGGTGCAGCAGAAAAAAAGATCCGCTTCTAAATAATCAGCCACCAAAAACCCTATGGAGCACAGCTCTACTCTGACACACATGGGGTCTCAGTGAGTCGGAAGTGACTTGACAATGAGCAGGCAGACGAGGTGGAGGGCATGGCATTAAACACAAACCGTGAACCACTTTCATCCATGTGCTGTTAAGCCCCCTCCAGGAATTATCAGCTAGTTACATTCCTCGTGATTATCTCACCTTTGCACCTGCCTGCTGCTTTCCCCTCAGGGACCCTTTGGGTTTGACCTCAGACAGACTTGGGAGGAAGCTATTGGCTCTGTCTCTTGTAGATCTGTATACAATAAGCCCCTTGGTTGTTCACCCCACCCTGTCTTAGTCAGGGCTTTCCAGCAGGTGGTACAAAACCATGTTTTACGGTAACAACAGCAATGAATTTGGTTTGGTTTTTTTCGGCTACTATGTGCCAGGCGCCGTGGATACAGTGGTGAGCCAGAGAGACAAGGTATCTGCCCTTGAAGAAGTATACATCGGTCAAGTCAGTGGTCTCACCCAAGGACACCCCAAGGAAGTTTTTCATTTGTTGTATTTTTGATATTAGTTTTTTTTTTCTCTAAATTACTGTCAGCTTATTTTCTTCTCTTTTATTGTCATTGAGTGGAAGTGCACAATCCAATTTAAACTTGCATGCCCAGCTGTCTGCAGCTCCTTCTACTCTCCTTCCCGGTGACAGCACACTCCTCCTTTCTGTTCTGTACATGTCATATCCTCTTAATCATTCTTGTCCCCGCATCTCCACCCTCTCTGCTCCCTTCTAGTAAGAGGCCAGGAGGACCACCTCCTATAGATGCATAGAACCATAAAGTGCACACAATATGGCCACTATGTGTCCCTGAGTCCAATCCATTCCTGTCTGAAAAGTTGACCTCAGTAATGATTTATGATCAGGGACACCGTCAGGTCTAAGGGCCATGCTCTCAAGGGAATTCCCAGGCTTTCAGACAATCAGTTGTGGTCTTTTAGTGGAGTTCTTAGTGTGCACCCCTTTTTTTCTTGTGTTGCCCCTGGGAGTCAACCTTGTGAGCCGCATCACAGCTGTCATTGGTGGTGGCCAGGCACCATCTACTTCTTCTGGCCACATGTTGATGTAGAAACCCATTCATGTGGGTCCTGTCTTTTGGGCTCTTTTTCCCTCATATCATTGTTGTCCTTAGTGATCATCTGTTCCAGCTGTGTTGGGACAATTTGGTGTACCTCAGATGGCAGCTTCCTAGCTTTTAAGACCCCAGATGTTGCTCACCAATATGAGGTGCAGAAGACTCTCTTACCAATAGGCTAGTTATGCCCACTGGCCTCCATGTCCCCTGAGAGCATGCGCCCCAGATCCCCGCTTCTGCTACTCTATCCTTGCCATATTGGGTTAAGATTGGAAAAATTTTCAAGTTATGTTGAAGTCCGGTTAAATTGATCTTCTTTCTAATGTGTGCTGTCACTGATTTCACCCAACCAAATTTCTATCAACTATCTAATCTATAACCAACCCTCTCCTTCCCCCCATCCCCTCCCTTGCAGCCATCAAAGAGTCTTTTCTTCTATACATGGGTCTGTTTTTAAATCCTTGAAGTAGGGGTCTCATACAATACTTGTCCTTGTGCCACTGACCAATTTCACTCAGCATAATGTCTTCCAGTTGAAACTAGGTTATGAGATGCTTCCTAAAATCATCATTGTTCTTTATCATTGCATAGTGTTCCACTGAGTATATATACAATAGTTTGTTTATCCATTCATCTGCTATTGGGCATCTGGGTTGATTCCATCTTTTTGCTATTGGGGACTGTGCTGCAGTAAACATTTGTGCGCATGCCTCTATTCTCTTCTCATTGTTTTTAAAGATAAAAATGAAATGTAGCAGGGAAAAAACAGTGCGGTGTTTTTAGTAAATTAGGGTTTCTCCTTGATGTCCCCTTACCCCTTTTCATCTTTGGCTGGATCAGTCCCTGTCCTTGACAGGGTTTAAGTCTCTTTGCAGAGACTTTCCATCCCACATGTTCCTGCAGCCAGGAAACAGGCATTCTAGCCTGTTTGGTTAAGCTAGAATGTTGAATTAAAGGGCAATTCAGAATGAATTTGTAGTTGAACAACTCAGCCAGGGAATACTAGTGTTCATTCTTTCTGACAGGAAAACAAACACAGTCACCCTGAAAGGAAGAGAGCCGGGGGTTAATTATCTGTCTAATCCATTTAGGAGATGGCTTAAGGGATTGTCTTTTTCTGGCACTTGTTAATCACCTCTAACTCACTCTCCCTAACTCTTCAGGGCCCTGGGATTTGGGCTGAGATCCTTCAGCCCCTGAGGTTCCGGGGACTTTTCCCATTCCAGTCCATTGCACTGACCAGGACGTCTTCCTTGTCCCCGTGAGGGCAGGACAGGTGTCACAGGCCAAGGACAACAGGTCAACCCTCATCTAGAGAGAGGCTCTGTGGACCCAACGTTCACCTATGGCTTCTCATGCCTGAAGAGGGCAGGGACCAGCACCAGGATGGATTTTGGGGCCTTGGAGACTGTGGTGGCCAATTCTGCCTTCATCGCCGCCCGGGCTAGTTTTGACGCGAGCAGCCCCCAGTGTTCCCGGGACAAGAAGTACTTGGCAAAGCTCAAGCTGCCCCCCCTCTCCAAATGCGAATCTCTTCGCCAGAGTCTTAGCCTAGAGTTTGAAAGCTTGTGTTCAGAACAGCCCATTGGCAAGCGACTCTTCCAGCAGTTCCTGAAGACGGACGAGAGACATGTGCCCGCCCTGGAGCTCTGGAAGGACATTGAGGACTATGACACAGCAGACCCCAATTTCCGACTGCAGAAGGCGCAGACCATCCTGGCCCAATACTTGGAGCCCCAGGCCAAGCTCTTCTGCAGCTTTCTGGATGAGGGGATGTTGGTAAAGCTGAAGGAGGTTCATGCGTCTGTTGAGAACGGACTCTTCCAGCCTGTCCTGCAGGCCACCATGGCGCACCTGAGCCAGGCACCCTTCCAGGAGTACCTGGAGAGCCTCTACTTCCTGAGATTCCTCCAGTGGAAGTGGCTGGAGGCCCAGCCCATGGGGGAAGACTGGTTTCTGGACTTCAGGATCCTGGGGAAAGGGGGCTTTGGGGAAGTGTCGGCCTGCCAGATGAAGGCCACTGGCAAGATGTATGCCTGTAAAAAACTGAACAAGAAGAGGCTGAAGAAAAGGAAAGGGTACCAAGTAAGCAGCTGCAGTAGTTCACAGCAAGTGCAAAGTAAATGGCTTTTAGATTCCCAGGGTGGGGTGGGGTGGGGCAGGCGGTTGAACACCCCAGAACTAAACCAGAATGTAGGGGATTAGTCCCTGTCCTGATGGCCCCCTTAGCTGGCTAGCCTGCTGGAGGTAGAAGGCAACTGTGCCTGGGACAGTGTGTTCTCCTTGCCGCTCGCCATCCAAACTGTCTGCCACTTGTACCATCACTGACCCCTCTACCAGGGTTTGTGCATCCTGTTTCAATATTGCATATCAAAATTAGTCCTTTTCTTTCTTTTTTTCAGTTTTGTGACATTGTATCTCAGCTCTTGCTGCTTTCTGGCCACTAGCAGGATGCGGTCTATGACCTCGAAATTCCTCTCTGGCCTTTGATGAAATTTGTCCTGCTGCTGTTCGTACAGGCAGGGTTTGCAGACTTGCCTCCTCAGAGAACAGCCTTAGTGTTGGCTTCCTGTCCTGGAAGATATTCCACCTTTGATCATCTTTCTTTCTTTGCTAATACAGCTGAGATACTGTAGCAAGTTTAAGGAGAAGACTGCCTTATAGGGTGAAGTGGCTTGGGGGATTATTCTTCCAGATTCTTTGCTCTGACTTTCTGAAAGACTTTCCCCACGTTCTTGGATTACACTGTGAAGGAAAATGAACAAATACAACAACAAAATTGTGGCAGGATTTGTCATTGTAATATCACTTAAAAAAAAAAAAAGACTTCTTTAGAGTAGTTTTAGGTTTATAGAGAAATTGTGCAGAAAGTAAAGTGAGTTTCCACCTATCCCTTCCCTCCTACACGCAGCCAGATATTACTGGCTGACATGTTTAGATGAGACAAGAACTCGCCGTAATGTTGGCTGTAGAATGTTCTTGCCCCTCATTGCAGTTGCTTTCCAGGGAATGTGAGTGAATGAAGGATGGTAAAAGTTGCTCTAGGTTTTACTCTCCTGCACTTAACCTGGTGCCAGAATGTCCTTTAAGGACAGTATCAGTGAAAGCTGCTTAAAATGAATCCATTTCCTAAAGCAGCTTCCTCAGCTGCACATTTAGCCACAAACAGTCACTTTGGGCCCTTTCAAGTGGCACAGCTCAGAGAGTGTGGAGGGCTGACCAAGCATCTAGGGTTACACAGCAACCACCATAAGGCATCTTCCAGCTAGGGGCTTCCTTGACTATGTGCCAGGCACACCTGTCATTGAGGGCCATTAGCTAAAGACTAGCTAGCGAGCTGCTGTTGAGTGACTCGGGTTCATGGTGACCCCAAGAGCACAGAACGAAATGTTGTGTGGGCATGCGTCAGCCTCACCACTGCCAACATGTTTGAGTCCATCATTGGCAGCTGGTGTACAAATTTGTCTCACGAAAAGTTAAATATCAGATGCTAATGACAACCAGTTGAGCAAAAGGACCCAACAAAATCCACAGTGATGGCTGTATGAGACTTCAGGCTGGAAGTAGTTACCCCTTACAGTAGTAGAACTGTAATTTTAATCCAGTGATTGGAGTTCTAAAGTCTCTTCCCCCTTTTAAGTTCTGTAGCTGACTCGGACTTTTTATAAAATGAAGCCACTCCAAGTGCTGTCGAGTCGGATCCGACTCATGGCGACCCTTGAATACTCCAGGGGTCAGTTCTACTCTGGTCCCTAGGGTCACCATGAGTATAAAATGAAAGCAACCTAAAATACTTTCATGCAGGTGTTAATGGAAAAGACCTTCTCTAACATCAAGAATTCCTTGCTCAAAAAGGGATCTGACTTTCCTTACTCTAACATAACTTTGAAAAACATGCTTAAATGGAAGAACATGAAGTTTTAAAATAGAAATAAATGAAATAGAGGTGTGAGGTAGCTTGGGAGAGGGTGGGCGCAGCATTCTCTGTCTTCACAAAAGCCTGAAGGAGAGAAAAGGGGCAAGATGAGTTGGTTAAACGTAAAGGACAGAGCTAAAGGGAAGGAAACAGCAAACAGGCTGTCTGGGGAAGGTGGAATCTTGTTCTGATGTTTTAGAAGAAAACTGGTTAAGTTTGAGTATCACGTACCTGGAGGCTGGTCTGCCAGGCTGCCTGGTTCTCTGCACATTAATGAATTTGCCACATCACAGTTTCTCTCTGTGAAATGGGGACATTGATGCCTGTTGATGAGTTATTTGCAATTGCTTTTTGCAAGCTGTTTTTAAAAAGATACTTGCAACGGTTTCCTTTTGTGTATGTATCTTAGTTAAGCTTAGTTTGTGTTCTTTAATGAGGTTTTCTCACCTTTTGTGGAACTTGGCCTTCGATGAATATGCACTTTCCTGCTCAACCCGGGTATTTATCCAACATCTTGCTTTTCAGGGTGCTATGGTAGAGAAGAAGATTCTAGAGAAAGTACACAGCAGGTTTATAGTGTCTCTGGCCTATGCATTTGAAACCAAGGCCGAACTCTGTCTGGTGATGACCATCATGAATGGAGGTGACATAAGGTAAGAGGACCTTCTGCAGATGTATGAGAGGATGACCTGGCTACGACTTGGGATAAAGACGGTTGGATGGTCCGGGCTCATTGAGAGGATCCCTGGGATCCCACCAAAGGATGCTTCTTCCCACATGGGCAGAGCCCATAGCTGCTCATGACATGCTGTTTAGGGGCAGCGGGAAAGCCCTGTTTCCCAATCAAAATTCTCCTCTTCCCAGTTTCCAGCACTGGTGCCTGAAATGAGGCAGCCTCGTTCTCTTACAAAAGGCAGGTACGCCTGGCAGAAGTATGCCGTATGCGTGTATGTCTCTGTGACTCAGGATGTCACACCCCCTTTCTAAGCTGGGTTTGGTTAGATGTTGGAGAGGTAGAACTCAGGGGTGTAGACAGCAGGCACATATGTTGCTATGGGTTTAGAGGGGTCAGCCAGCATGAGCTACCTGGATGGATGAGCAATGAGGGGGAGGTGGGGGGTCTGAGGAGGGCTTTCCGTTAAGAGCGGTTATAAGACAAGACACCATCACCTTCCCCATTCCGTGCCATTCCTGGCCGGTGACAGCAGTGCTAGAAACAGTGTGGCCAAGTGAGGAAACCGTGATTTTCCCACCACCTGGCAGCGAGGATGAGGTGGTCTCAGCATTTGCCCTGGGCCCTGATTTGCCCTAGATCTGAGAGCCAGCCTGTGTTTTCTATGGATAATGATATTTTAAATTATATTCTTTATAATTGTTAATGAATGTATTTATTTTTATTATTCTAACTGCCTTCTGTGTAGCTGAAATTTGAAGGTTTCCTTAGGAATCCTGCTCTATATTTACTCTCCCTGGTGTTCATCTACTTTTAAATGATTCGTTTCATTTTATTCATTAACCCAAAATCCAAAAACCCAAAGGTTAGGTTGATTCTGACTCACAGCAACCCTGTAGGGTGGTCAAACTACCCTGCATGGTTTCCAAAGCTATAATCTTTAAGGAAGCGTGTTGCCCATTTTTTCTCCTACAAAGTGGCTAGTAAGTTTCAACCAACAACCTTGGGTTAGCCGCTGAGCATTTAAACACTGCGCCACAAGGGCTTCCTTTTTAGTCACGAGGTTTTATTTTTCTATAAAATGTAATAGTGTTAAAAATAAGAAGAGATATATAGGTCACTCCACAACCCATCAAGGACTCTGATTCTTAAGGCTGGCTGAAATAGCTTATATGTTTATGTAGACTCTAAATAAATTATTCATACTTTGAAATAACTTGATCTGCTTGTCCGGACTTCTCTTGCTTTCCTCTGCCCATCTGTTCACTCTATTGGCCACGGTGAACTGGCTTTGAGGTCTGCTTTCCAACCTCTGCAGCCAGCACTTGGCAAGGAAAGGAAGAAAGGTGGATTTGAGCTGTCTCCTCTTTAACAGTGTGGTTGAGTGTTTGCATGGGCATTAGAACCACCAGCTGAATCGGGATCCAGGTACCACCTCTGGTTTCTTCTTTGGACACAATGCCAAGGCAAGATCAACATCCCCACAGCTAGATATTCTGTTGAAACCATGTGGGCTCCCAAAGTCTGTGCTGTCTTTGAGGGATGGTTCTTCCATTAGCACTGTGGCACACTGCTTGGAGCTGGGTCTAGACAAGCACCTGCCTCTCTGATGGTGGTCTTCCCCTCACCAGGTATCACATCTATAATGTCAACGAGGACAACCCAGGCTTTGAGGAGCCACGTGCCATCTTCTACACAGCTCAGATCATCAGCGGGCTGGAACATCTGCACCAGAAGAGGATTGTTTACCGGGACCTCAAGCCTGAAAACGTCCTCCTGGACAATGACGGTACGGGGCAGCCTCTCCCCACATGGGGTTCCCTCCTGGTCTCAGGGGGTTTCTGTGAGTCGGTCCCGCCAGGCCACTTGCTTGTCGCAGCTTGTCTCCATGGTCCAGGCAGTTACTTTGAAGAGTGAGCAGATTTTGACACACTTTGCAATATATTTGAAAATACCAAATCACACCGATTACCTTGAGTCAATTCCAACTCACACTGACCTTATACGACAGAGTAGAACTGCCCTATGGGGTTTTTAAGGAGTGGCTGGTGGATTCGAACTGCTGACCTATTGGTTGGCAGCCAAACACTTAGCTAGCCAAGTGCCGTCAAGTCGGATCCAACTCATGGCAACCCTAGGGGCCAGGGTAGAACTGACCCCCAGCGTATTCAAGGAGCGACCACAATGGCGGCAGTTCAAATCCACCAGGCGCTCCCAAACACTTAGATACTCATTTAAAAGGTCCTATGTGACACTTACATAGCTGTAAAGAGGAAGCCTTGTGGTACAAACAGGTAAGTGCCCAGTGACTAAACCAAAAGGTTGGCAGTACGAACCCATCCAAACCCACAAAACCCAAGCCCATTGCTGTCGAGGTGATTCCAACTTATAGTGACCCTATAGGACAGAGCACAGCTGTTCCCAAGAGTTTCTAAGGAGCACCTGTTGGATCTGAACTGACGTCCTTTTAGTTAGCAGATGTAGAATTAACTACTACATCACCAGGATTTCCCAAACCCACCCGGGGGCCCTGTGAGAAAAGGACCTCATAGACTGTTCTTATCTACAGCACAGCCTAGGAAAACAATACTAATATAGCTAAGAAAGCACAACAGCTTTAAAGGGTACATCTTACACTATTGTTCAGTCAGCCTTTCTGAAGCCAGAAAGTAGCTGATAGAATCTTCAAATGGACATTATGATCTGTAAGGGACTTTAGTGAAATTTGATTCATCCAAAGGGGTGTCTATTATTCTTAAATCTATTATTAGCCAGATCCTTACTGTGTCTTTTTCTTTCTTTCCCTTCTGGTTTGTATATGAAATCAGTTTGGAATTCTTATCAGAAAATAAGCATAGCGGTGTAGATACCCAGATTGGTCTTTAAATTGTCCTCTGTTCCTATCAGTAAGTCAAGGAAATACATACGCATTCGCCAAAGCTACTGTGAAAGAGATTAGGAAAGAGAAAGCAAATGAAACTGAATTTTGGATTGATTATGCCCTCAATTCTAGTTGCGGGGACTGACGGTACTCAGCCCCAACCCCCACTGTCCACTCTGGGCCCCTCTGCAGTCTGGCCAAAGGGGACAGTTTCCCCCAGGTACCTGGGCTGCTATGACCTTGATGTCCACATGGCTGCCCAGGTGTGCGCAGAGGGTGCCGCTTGGCTTTCTTGAGGCTCTGGGCATGCCAGATTCTGTTCTGTTGAAACACGTGTGACCTTAGTCGATGTTTACTTTTCAGGGAATGTCCGAATCTCTGACCTTGGGCTGGCGGTGGAGTTGCAGGACGGGCAGAGCAAGACCAAAGGCTACGCAGGGACTCCAGGTAAAAGGGCCCAAAAGGGCAGGGGGCAGCTGTTTCTGCTGCCTGAGGAATAGTAAGCAAGTGAGCCCTTCTCTGTAAGGAGGGGGCAAGAAGCAAGGACCCCTTAGGGTCTCCTTGGACTGGGGGGGTAGGGAGTTGGGATGCCTAGTTAGAGGTGGGACAGGCAACAGGCTCAGGCTGGTGTTGGCAATGAGATTTTCTCATTCTTTGGAGCAAATGGAAACACTGGTGGTGTAGTAGTTAAGTGCTACTACTGTTTGCCAAAAGGTTGGCAGTTCAGATCCACCAGGCACTCCTTGGAAACTCTATGAGGCAGTTCTACTCTGTCTTGTAGGGTCTTTATAAGTCAAAATCGACTCACAGCCGATTTAGTTTGGTTTTTAGTTTTGAGCAAACGTCAAAAAACTAGACAGAAAGTTGCCAACAGACATGCACAGATATTAGCACATCTGGAGATGTCCAAAGAACTTGTCATTCACTGCAGAAATTGTACCCCACCTTTACAAAATGCTTGATTTTGACACACAGTGGTCTCTATAATAAAAAGCCTTGTTCTTTCGGTGCCTTTAGAAGGCACTCCATCCGGGAGAGTCAGGGAGCAAATGGGACCCCAGAATGGACAATTAGGGCTTTCTTAGCATCAGCACCCTGTGTTTGTCCAGAAGCTCCAGCCATGGAGTGAACTGGAGCTCCATAGGCCTGCTCTTGGGGTGGCCCATCATAGTGCGATAGGTGCAGGAATTTAACTTTGCTTAGCCTTGTGTTTACTGTTCTTAACGTGTGCTAACTTTGATAAAACCTGTGGGAGCACGGTGGGCATATATCCACATACAGTGTGATCAGACAAGAATGAAAGTCAAGAGAGGTTGACCTACCCAGACGTCAGTGCTGTCCAGGTCTCAGCTGTCTAAAGGAGGTCTAGGGCAGAGTACGGTGTCCCTGGGTGGAATAAATGGTTCATGTGTTCAGCTGCTATTTGAAAGGTTGGAGGTTTGAATCCACTCAGAGGTGCCTCAGAAGAAAGGCCTGGAGATCTACTCCCCCCTCCCCCAAAAAGAGCTATTAAAAGTCCTTTGGAACACAGGGGGCACCATGAGTCAGAGCTTACTTGGCAACAACTGAGAAAAAGAAAAGTATAGAGTATGATACAGATGAGGGATAGACACCCTGAAGAAGGAGCTGCCCTTTTGCAAACAACGAAAGCATGATAGACCTGTGTGTGTGCATCTGTGTATATGTGTATCTCTGTGTGTATGCATGAGATGAGTGCCTTTTGAAGCTCTACTGCCTCCTCCACCAAATCTCCATCTTCTTCCAGCCTTCCTCCCCTGCAGGAAGGGGAGCAGCTCAGTGCAGAGGGGAGACTTCAGAGACAGGGAGAGCTGGGTTTGCATTATGGCACATTTCTTATTAGCTGTGTGACTCTGGATAATTCATGGAGCCTCTCTGAGCCTGCAGCTTCTCATCTGCAAAATGGAGATGATAGCATTTACCACATCAGGCTTGTTTTGAGGCTCAAACATGACAATAGTAGCGGCTCAGTCAATTGTCATTCTTATTTTTCATTCACATTTTTGATAGTTCAATGTTTCTACGCTTATTTTGGATACAGTTTCTTAGCAAATATCTTTTTCTCCCCCTGCTCTGTTACAAGCTTAGGGAGAAGGCATTCTCACTTCAAATCGCAATGCTGTAGAAGGATGACTCAGATCTTGTTTTGTATCATTGAATCCGCCTGCTCTGAGCACCTTTTGTGTTTGTACCTGTCACCATGGCGGGTTTGTCCACATATCTGTAACAGTGTTAAGGGGCAAAGCTATGTCTGAAAGGTTAATGACTGGTTTTTTTTTCCCCCCTTTTATTGTCAAGAAAGGACAATGCCCTTGCTAAGAGACATTCTAGACTGATGCACCTTCTGTCTGTGTTGTGTTTGTCTGGAATAGAATGCAGTGGGTGCTGAAAGGCTTTGAGCTCTGTTGGAGGGATCCCAGGTATGGAAAAGATCTTTCTGGAAGGCAGCTTGTTGTAAAGTGGCCCCACAGCAGGTCCAAGCATTGGAGAAGAGTCTTTGTTCTTCATGTAATAACTGAAGCCCCGTGCTGTGTCTGTGGTCAAAATGACTGGGAAGACTGTATGCTGTCTTTTCACAATCTTCAGCTGAAACTTGCCAAGTTCTATGTCAAGGCCTTTTTCCTCCCTGGAAGACTCTGTGCTGTCTTTTCATAATCTTCAACCAGAACCTGCCAAGTTCTACGTCAAGGCCTTTTTCCTCCCTTGAAGTTTTTTTCTTGTGTCTTTCAGGGCAATTCAGGTTATTAGGAAAAAACTAGAAGAACTTCTGCTACACCAAAATGTGTCAAGATTCCCTAACACAGTCAGGATTTGATGGCAGGTGTTTATAGACACAGTTAAGTGTTGCTTTACACGATGGGTGTGAAGGTCAGATTGGCCACCAGAGGGCTCCATTGTCATTGCTGTGGAGAGAGCTGCTTTGTTGTCACGCTGAAGGCTAAGTGAATACAAAACTTTCCTAAGAGGGCATTTCTCAATTGGCAGGGAGCCTGGTGGGGGTGCATGATGTGTGCAGAAATCACCCTTTACATGTATTATTGGGTTCAGGCTGTGACCCTAAAGCAGTTAGGTGATAGAAGCTGATATTGGAGTGCAAGTTAAAAAGCTGTGACGTCCAGCAAAGCCAAAGGAGCTCACCTTTGAGTCCTTCTTCTCTTGGTTCTTCCAGGGTACCTTCCAGCTGTGTGCTTGTGAAAGGAAGTTTGCAGATGGCAGCTCCACCTATAGCTGGTACCCTGTAGCTCTCACAGGTGGCTGTCTCCTCAGTCAGTGAGTCAATCAACTGATAAACGGGGATCTGTTAGACAACTCATGTTTCTGGCTCTTTGCAAGCACAGTCGGATACATGGCAGAAATAGAGGGTGCAGTCTGTGTCCTCAGGGCATTTTCACCCAGTTGGGGGAGATGAGTTAATATGCAAAGAATTAGTAAGTAGATTAACCTACAATAGTTATTCATGCATCATGGACTTTGTTCCAGGCACTGTGCAAAACTCTGGGGATACTACTACATATATGTATTTAATTTGGGATGTATTGTGTGGAACAGATTACAAGTGTCCTGAGTAATTTGCTTCAGGAGATGATTTATGGTTGGCCTTCAAGCTACCCATGATTTGGTCAAGACTTTCTCTTGAACTCTTGGTTTAGTCTGGACACTATGGTACTTGAAGATTTTTCTCTTACATGAAACCCATTGCTGTTGAGACGATTACAACACACAGAGACCCTATGGGACAGAATAGAACTGCCTCTAAGGGTCCCCAAGGCTCTAAACTTTTATCAGACTGCCACATCTTTCTCCCACAGAGCAGCTGGTAGGTTCTAATTACTGATCTTTTGGTGGATGGCTGATCACTTTAACAATTGTGCCACCAGGTCTCCTTCCTTCTCGTATAGTAGGACCAAAAGTCTAGACAATGATGTAATTCTCCAAATATACAGACTGTAGAAAGATATATTTATTGCCATGTTCCCTGAGGTTCCGTGGAATTTGATTTCTATAACCTCTCTGGAGAAAGAAGTTTCTATAGTCAAGTCATTTTGGCAAAGTTTACAAAGTACATGTCTTTCTTGGACATTAATTGTGTAATTAGTATGTTAGAGGATCAGAGAGGAGCTAAAATACACATAATTAGCTTTGCTTAACTCAATTCCCATGTCCCATTGCATAATACCTATTTCTAGTTCCAGGAAAGTGGGAGTGATGGACCATATTTACAGGTAAAGAAGAAGCCAACCTTCATATCCTCCCCTTGCATTGAACTGAAGCCTTATATGGGTGGCAACTAGGGAGTGAGAGGTCTGGAAGTTTACTTTAGGAGTATGTTAACTTTCAGTATAGAGAGTGCAGCATATTGTCCTGACTCCGGATATGTCACAGAACTGGCATGGGGCAAGATAGAGAGCAACGATGGGTGTCTAAGTGTCTCTTGGAAGTCTTACTTGACTGGAAACAGGCATCTGGTAAGTACCATCTAGACCTTTTCTCTAGAGAGTAAAAGGAATAAAGGACAGTGGTTAAAAGAATGCAAGAGTCAGGATAGCATAAGAATTAAGAATATGGACTCTGATATTAGGCTGCTTGGATTTGATTCCAGCCCCATGACTTTCTACATCTGTGTGACCTTGATCAAGTTACTTACTGTTCTTCATTTGTAAAACAGTCATAATTACCTCATTGGCTGAGCATGTAGCAGTTTATGATGGATTACTGTATGCTGAGCATTTAGGGTAGGGCTGGAACCAAGACAAGATACACAAGTCTGTGCCATTGTTACTATTGATGGAGCCCACAGAAATATCTGCGAACCTAGAGAGTGGTATTTGTGGAAGCAGATGGCACAGAGAGGTGTGCTGAGAGCAAACAGCTACGTCTTGATGCTTGTGATGTCTAATAGCAGGGGCTGAACATAGGAGACTTCTGACATGAGACAGTCAGTTTGACTGGCAAACAACACTGCAGAGAATTCAAATGTAAGAAGATGGTCAAGGAATAGAGAAGTCCCCTGCTTTTACCCTTATATAATAGTGATAGATGATCTAGAGAAAGCAGCTCCTAATTTTAATTCTGTCTCTTTAGAATAGAGATGGAGTAAGTAAGTAATACTAAGAAAGATGGAATGTAAGCCTCATATGGTCAAAAGGATTGCATGAGACATTTAACTGCTTTAAAATGGCTTGGGCCACCAAGTAAGGGTACTTTCCCACATCAGGGTACAAAAAGCTTGCAAGTGAGATTACAAAACTGCTATTAGTGCTTGCTGAGAAATAATGGGAAGTGGGAGTGGTGTAAAGCCAGCATGGATGGTTTTCTGAATTTCAGAGAAGTTAATTTCAACAAATTAAATAGGCATGAGCTTGACTTTGCTTTCACGCAATAATCAAAAATAAATTACCAAAGTGGTGATGACTAGAACTGTGTTGACATTAACAAGATAGAAACAACTATAGATATATGAACAAGATGTAACTAGAGTTGATTATTTCTTTGTCAGGTTGACATGACCAATATATCAAGGAAATGGCGTGGAAAGTATATTTTGAATTAAGTAAGGTATTTGGAAACAATCTCTCAGGATATTCTTACAGAGAAAGTTAATGCTTAAATACACAAATTGTCTTCCCTGACGAAATCCCAGAATAATGGTAGTGAACGGATTTTATTAAAACTCACATAGACTAAGAAGAACAAAGGAGGCCACAACAGCAACATTTTGGTGGCTACAAAATAGATGGTTGAATGGTAACTAATTCACAGACTCAAAAAATTAAATCCTAAGCTGGCAACAGAACCCCTAAACAGCAAGAAATTGACAGCTTCACATACCTCTGAAAGTAAAAGTGAATAACAGGCATTCCAAAAAGAGAATAAAGTACTTGGAGGGGGAGAAATATCAATAAAATATTTTGGTAAAACTTTCCAGGTTTGAAAGACACGAGTTTTAAGACTGAAAATGCCCCAAGTGTAATGAATGAAAATAGACCACTACAAAAGCACATTAGTGTGACATTTTAGGACAAATAAGATGCTGTAAGCTTCTAAGGAGGAAAAAAGAAGTCTCATGCAAAGCATTAGGAATCAGAATAGTATTGGATTCTTCAAAGTAATACTATATGTGAGAAGACAATTAAAAAAAGTTTTAAAAATTTAGAGGGGATAAAAAAAAAAAAGACCTTGAATTTTATACCCAGGTAAACTATCAGTTAAATGTTGGTGAGATAAAGGCTTTTTTAGATGTGGAAGTTATTAAACATTTGCTTGCTCATCAGTCTTTAGAAAGCTATTTGAATAAAACAAAGGAATAAACAAATAAGTGGAAGATCTGGAAGTAAGGAAAGAGAGAAAGAAAGGGTGCCAGGACGACAGAGAGATTCTAGGCTGCCAGCTACACACCAGAATCCACACTGCAGTAAGTAACATGTTTCTGCAAGACTTTCATGAGAAAGAAATCAGTAAAATATTTAGTGTTTCAGAACATGATAGGGAATTAAAGAATTGGTAGACAGTTTTGGATTGAACTGGTAAGGAAGACTTTTTGGTTTGTCACACTGGGGAGGAGGGATTCCTACTTGTATCTAGTGCATAGAGGCCAAGGATGCTGCTAAATATCCTACAGTGCACAGGTCAGCCCTGATAACAAAGAATTTGGCATTGTGCTTGTCCTTATATGTTGACAGGTTTCATGGCTCCTGAGCTATTGAAGAGTGAGGAGTATGACTTTTCTGTGGACTACTTTGCCTTGGGGGTCACGTTGTATGAGATGATTGCAGCCAGAGGGCCCTTTCGAGCCAGAGGAGAAAAGGTAGGAAATCTTTTTCCTTAGCAGACATCTTTACAGCTGTGCTGGTATTGAATTTTCTTCGTTTGGGGATGGGAGTAATGATAGAGCCTGCTATTAGGGCAACAGAGGGCTTTATGAGTTGTTCAGCAGGACCATGCTAGAGACACAGACTCAGATGCAGGGGTCTTTCTTCAGAGTATTGTTTTTCCTCAATGAGGTGACTTCTCCAGGTCCAGACGTGACTACTGGTCAGGAACCTACACAAAAAGAGCTATGCCAAGAGACTGAAGGAGGTGGGAATCCTAAGATCTACTGGTAGAGTTGCTGAGGGATTTGAAACTGTTTGTCTCAAAGCAACCATGTGGCAGAAACTGACATGTCGCTTGACTCCTGAGCCTTGGTCTCCTAGTGGGTGATCCTTCCCCGAAAGAGGGAGAGGAGATATAATAATTTCATCTTGTTGTAGCTCCAGGACACCTAGGAGCATCTGAGTACAAGAGCTGCCTGGATTATCTCAAACTCACACCCCAGAGCAAATTCTCAGCTCCCTGTGGTTCTGTCTAGGCTAATGCTCTCTGCGAGAGCATCCATGTATTGACTTATCTCCTTTGAATGGCTTTATTGCTCATCATTTTTGTTCCTTAAGCTCTTCTCCCACAGTCTGACTGCAGTAACATATGCCATACTCATAGCTGTACAACTTTTCTGAAGTAAAACCATTGAATGTCCTAGTAACAAGTGGACATTTAATGTAGTTGTCCCTGACCCTCTGGTTACATATTCTTTTGTTGTTTTTTGCTGTTCAGTCTTCCCCTGATCATCTCCTGGGGATAGTCCTTGACCCTCTGGGCCACCAAGACCACAGATAAGGATAATAGAGATGCACAATCACTTCTCCAGAAAAAATGGAGCAAAACTGGCTTCGTCTCTGAGCAGCTGTTGTCTCAGAGAGCTCAGGAACATGACTGTTATATGACTGGAAACCTTGACGGTGCAATGGTGAAGTGCTATGTATATGACCAAGAGAGTGATTGTCAACCACAAACGAGAAGGCCAATGTCTTTGACTATTCACAACTCTGATGTGTAGGGCATTCACGCAGTCATTGTGTCTTTAGATGCAACCACATTTCTTGCCCAAACTAACCACTATCTCAACTTTCTCTGGTGGTTATACCTGTCATTATTTTCTTCCTGAATCAACTAGTCTGTTCCCACCTCTATCAGGCTTCTATACTTGCCCTTCCTTAACATCGATTTTAGATCCAATTAAATTCTACGTCTCCTGACAGCTAGGGTCTTTAGATGATTCTAACATATCTATGAGGTCTGACAATTAAGTCCACGAACTGAATTATTCTAAGTGCTACTTATCTCTTTGCTGAGTATCACTATGGTCACCTTCAAAGTACTCCCCTTGGGAAGCTATGCACCAACACCAGAGCCTAGTCCACCCTTCAAAGCAATTTTGAGACTGTGTCTGGAAAGGCTTTTATGCATGGTGGCAAGGTAGCAAGTTTGTGAACTTAACTGTATCACTGTCTGTGAGGGAGTTTTTAGCCAGTAAACAAATAACTATGTTGGAACACCTACCCTGCTCACCTGATCTGGCTCCCAAGATAAACGGAATGTTGAAAGGGAAACATTTTGATGACATTCAGGACATCAAAGATAATATGATGACAGCTCTGATGGCCATTCTAGAAAAAGAGTTCCACAATTGCTTTGAAGGGTGCACTAGGCACTGGTGTCGGTGTACAGCTTCCCAATGGGAGTACTATGAAAGTGACCACAGTGATATTCAGCAACGAGGTATGTAGCACTTTTTCTAGGATGAGTTCATCAACTTAATTGGCAGTCCTTGTATAGACACTCAGTGTCTCTGTAGCTCTACCTTGAACTCTAAGAATTAATTTCTTTCTCCCAAACTTGACATCAACAATGCCACAGACACAGACTGTTTCACTACTTTGCTATCAAGACTACTTTTAGCTTCTCCTCTTTATTATATCCTAAACTAGCAAGTGATATCATCACTTCTGTCACCATATTAAATTCTTCCCCCAAGTTTTACACAGTGCCTCATTAATCCAGGGAAGCCTTCATGGGTGACAACAGATGACCTGGGCTTTGATGAAAGGGTTGGAGGAGGGACAGTGAAAAGAAGAGGGAGGAAGTTCTCACATTAGGGTTGCTGTCACCAGTCTTTAAACAGAGACCCAGCTAGGTAGGTTGGATTGTTGCGGAAGCTGGTACTGATCCTCTGACTTTTTTCTCTCTTGTTGGGAAGACCATTCACAAAGGAACACGGTAATTGATTGATGCAACAACAGGTGCAACTCCAGGCCCTTTAACTGAGGAATTTTTGCTGAGTCTGAGCCTCAGGGCCTAGGACTAAAAGACCCATGTTTTCTCTGTGGTGATGCCCAGGAGAGAAAGAGCCTGTCTGCAGAGAAGAAGGATGCTTTCCAGGAGGCAGAGGCAGCAGCAGCTCCTGGGGTGACAGCACTGAGGCCTTTAAAGTGCTCACATACCTGGCAGTGACAGCACTTTAAAGTGTTATCAGTTGTTCATCCTCCCAGCGTGAGTTAAGTTCTGAGTTTTTCTTGAGATGTGTTTCGTGACAGCAAGGCCAGCCCAGCAGAGGTTACTATAGAGAGTTGAATCATCTTTGTCTGTCTCCTCCCTGATGGTGCAGTGGTTAGTTAAGAGCTCAGCTGCTAACCAAAAGATCAGTGGTTTGAATCCACTAGCTGCTCCTTGGAAACCCTATAGGGCAGTTCTACTCTATCCTATATGGTTGCTATGAGTAGGAATCAACTCAGTACCACTGGGTTTGGTTTCACCTTGTTGCGCGATTTGGTGTTATTGGTAGATTGGGGTGGGTTTCACTGGCTGTGGTATGTCCCCTAATGTGCAGGTGGAGAACAAGGAACTCAAGCAGCGGATCCTTTCTGATGCCGTGAAGTATCCGGAGAAATTCAGCAAGGCTAGCCAGGACTTCTGCGAGGCGTTGCTTGAAAAGGACCCTGAGAAACGTCTTGGGTTCAGAAACGGGACTTGTGATGAGCTCCGCGCTAACCCGCTCTTTAAAGACATTAACTGGAGACAACTTGAGGCTGGTACTGTTACACGCATTTCGGGTTTGGGGCTAGTGTCTACAGGAAGATGTGTCTTATGTTTCAACTGATAGCCTGACCCATCTAGTTGCCCTCTTTCTAAAGTTTAGAGACAGGTCAGCAGAGGAGAAAGGCCATCCTCCTGCTTCTGTCAAATAATGACCTTCATTCCTGCCAATTAGCTCTTCATTCCCCAACATGCTGAGTGATCGGATGTTCTCTAACTGACCAGGCACCCTGGGAAAACCCACTTGAGGACTGTAAAGGTTGGAAATTCCTTTGGGATGATAGAAGGTGTGAGAAATATTCCTGTTTAATGTTGACTTAAAGATTTAAACCTACCCTGGTGGCGTAATGGTTAGGTGCTACAGCTGCTAACCAAAAGGTCGGCAGTTTAAATCTCCCAGGTGCTCTTTGGAAAGTCGATGGGGCAGTTCTATTCTGTTCTGTAGGGTCGCTATGAGTCAGGATCGACTCCACAGCAATGAGTTTCGGTTTGATATTTCAATCTCCCCTGTGATTTAAAGGAACACGTAGTCCAACCTGAAAGAAGGATTTGAGAAATTCATTCCTTTAACCAGTTTTTGTTATCAAGTTTTGTGTGCAAGACACTGAGTGTGTGCGCCCACATGCGTCTGAGAGGGAGAAGATGTTTAAGACATGTATACCCTCTGGACATCTGCAGGGAGGTAGAAAAGTTAGGATATTTATACATTTAGCTATAATACAGTATTCTGGGGAGAGATCCCTTTCTGAGTAAATGTGTGAATGTCAGCAGCAAGCCCAAGGCTGTTACCTCAGGGACATGTGAGTGGGAAAGCACATGCAAGTGAATTTAGCAGGGTCTTGACTACTGAGTACAATATAGAAGGTGGGACTGTTGAGCTGTGTTAAGTCAGAAAGTGTAGAGATCAAAGTGGCTTTTGAGAAGGAATAACCTGGCAACCAAATGAGTATAGATTAGAACAGAACATGGATTGGAAGCTGGGGCCCTGAACATAAGTCTTCAGGCCACTGCAATAGTGTATTTGCAAGCCAATTCTGGGATAAATTAAAAGCATCTCAGAGTGAGCTGAAAGAAGGGAACAAATATAATAGACACGAGGAAGGAAGAATCAATACAACTAGGTGATTGATTGGGCAGAGGAATGTTAACGGGCAGCTGGGGGACTGGGGTGGGGAGGAAGCCATCAATCACTAACATTCTATGTCTGGTTACTCAGCGAACTGGGTTCATTAGTATAAATTAGACAGAGAATCTGGCTTTAGAAAGAAAGATGGTGAATTCAGCTTTAAACATCTTGAGTCTTAAACCTCCGGATGAAGATGCCCATCTGGAAGACTGGCATGAGATCTCCGGGTCTGGGAGTTTGCAGAGAGTCTGTAGGTGAAGCAACATGTTGGTGTGATATCTCTAATGGAATAAGCATATGGGGAACAAGCAGAGCAATCAGAAAGAGGAGGGGGAAGAATACATTGTCTTTTATGATGAGGATTTGGGAAGGTGCTAAGACAAGGGCCAAAATTCCTTCAAAACAGTCTTGCAAATTAGACTTTAAGAGTCTCCAGTTTTATGTATCCAATTTTTAAGCACCTGCCATGTACACTGTGAGATGTGAAATTGAATTCCTGCCCTCAAGGAGTTTGCACCTTGTATGTGTGCTTTGTTTTCTTTATTAGACACTAGTATACATCCCAAAATAAGAGCAGCATTTTCACATGAGCTGAGGAGGAATGAATTCTTAGACTAGATGGCTGTATGTTGTTTCATCTCTTCTGTTTTCCCTCTTTCAACAGGATTGCTGACACCTCCTTTCATCCCAGACTCCAGAACTGTCTATGCAAAGAATATTCAGGATGTAGGTGCCTTTTCCACAGTCAAAGGTGTAGTCTTTGACAAAACAGATACAGAATTCTTTCAGGAATTTGCAACTGGCACCTGCCCCATCCCCTGGCAGGAGGAGATGATTGAGACAGGTGTTTTTGGGGAGCTGAATGTGTGGCGTTCTGACGGGCAGATGCCTGATGACATGAAAGGCATCAATGTAGGGGAACCAGCACCTACTTCCAAGTCAGGAATGTGTCTGCTCTCCTAAGGAAGCTCCCTGAGGCTAGAGGCATTCTAGGGAAGCCAAGGAGAGAAAAGGCCAGAAACCAGCCCAAGTAAAAGAAAAGGAAAATTCTGGAAACCTCTGAATATGAGTTAATGTACCAGAAGAATGCCTTTGCAATTTCAGTTGTGATCAGCTAGCAAAGCGTGTCAGATTCTTTTGTCCTCGGCTACCTCTTGTATGGCTAAGTTTCTGCACTGGCACAATGAAAAAATTAGGTACATAGCAGGACTGCTAGATTTTTCCACCTGCAGTACTAAACTTGCATGTGGTAGTTTGCTTATTTTCCCCCATTTCACTACCAAAAAGAAAAAAAGATCAGAAAACATTCTCTGGATGGAATGCATGAATAATAATATGGACTCTCAGAGGGCCTTTGGTACAGATGTATGGCTTAACCTTTAGGGACAAAGAAGAGTGGTTTGATGGGGCCCCTGGGTGGTACAGATGGTGAAGCATTTGGCTTCTAACTGAAAGGTTGGCTGTTTGAATCAAATCAAAGGCACCTGAAGGAGTGTCCTGGTGATCTACTGAAAGCTCAAAGCCATGGAGGGTGGGGAGAAGGATGGTTTAATCAGAGGAGATTAAAGTTTATCTGAGGATTCCTGGTATAGCCAAGCCAAGCCAAGTGCTGTCGAGTCGGATCCGACTCATGGCATACTCATCAGTAAATTTTCAGAGCCTGACTTCTCAGTAGGCTTTAATCTTTTGGTTATTTCAGGGGTTGGCAGGCTCACAGGCACAGCTAGCACCGTAAGCACCCCACCCCCATTATTGCCTTCATCCTCAGCTCCTGCCTCTGACTACTGGGCTGCTGCCCAGGTTTGTGCTGGGGACTCTACTGTTGGCAACTGCTGAGTATGAGCAGGAGAATCTCCGTTGGGGAGGGGGTCACATGGCCTCCAACTCAAGTCGAGATGGCTCTCCCCAGGAGGAAAGAAAGGAAGGGCATGTGGGTATCTGATGGGTTCCTGGAGTACAGAGTAAACCTGATCATGGAGCCGTCTCCCTCCTCTGCTCACCTGCCAACCCTCTGCCTCGCTGGTGCACCTCTTCATCTCAAGAATGTCTCCAGCTGATGACAACTGAGTACAGAGGTGGCCACTATGCTGGAAGACTCATCAAAAGAGTCAAGATTGGCTTGGAGTTTTCTCTCTTGCCATATGAGTACCTACATAATGCCCTCTATTCTGCCAGTCTGCCACTATTTTCTATCCAGTCCTTGCAGAAGATATTTGTCCACCCCGGTTGGTTGAGCTCAACTTCCCATGAGGACCTGGTCTTGCTGCCGGCAGGTTTGCAGACTGAGGGGCAGATACAGCTTCTGACTGCAATTCCCTCTCTGCATTCCTAGTAAAAACAGCACTAAAGATTTCAACCCTAACCTAAGAAATAACGTTATAACGTTAGCATCTCTTACCTGATACCCCCAGAGCACCATGTTTGTCCATCTCTGGCATTTCTAATTTCACTTTTAACCTTAAAGGTCCCCCCAAGTGCTTTATGCATGGTAATATAAAGAACTTGAGTTTGCGTTGCCTCTGCCTCTGCAGACATTCCTTTCTAAATTGAGGTTGATGGTGGTAGTTTGGGCTGGGAAAAAAGGTCCAGGTGGAGCAGCTTGAAGCCCCAGGGAGAAGAGATGACATAGGGAGACTCTGGACTGGTTTCAAAAGAGTCTCCAATCTTGTCTTAGGAAGGAACTTTGTATGAGTTTCCTGCAAATTACATACAAGTGGGAGGTGAAACAATGAGCAGCATTGTATACTGGTCACAAGAGACAGAAAGGGGAAGATGGGGTGTCCCCACAATCCTCAGAGATGATCTAGCAGCAGAAATAAGTCTTACCTTCTTTGTTAAAAAGGGCCACAGTGCTACTGTCTGGCAATGTGATTGTCTGAGCATCCTCGGTCACATGAGAAAGTCTTACTCCAGTGATTTCAGAAGGATGCAGCAATTCTCTCTCTGGTAGGGCCGAGGGATTTCATAGGAGTCCTTTGTGATTTAGTACATATGCTGGGGGGTCATTGCCACTCACTGGTGGAGTAAGAGCTGCCTCAAGAGAATCAGGAACTGTAGAAAACACTCATGTCCACAGCACAGTGATCAGGACATCTGCTCCTTCACCTACGAGGAGAGAAGAGAACCTTAGCCAGTTGACAGTTTTGGAGGATTACTGACTGGCTCCGACCTAACTCGCTTCTCAGGGATCCAACTACCTCCCATTTTGTTGTAAAGCCTCTGAAGGAAAAAATACCCATTCCCTTAAGCTGTTGTCATTTGGCACAGTTATTAGGGGTACACATTTTCATTTAAAAGGGAACCCTGATGGTGTGGTGGTTAAGTGTTACATCTACTAACCAAAAGGTTGGCAGTTCAGATCCACCAGGCATTACTTGGAATCTATGGGGAAGTTCTACTCTGACCCATAGGGTCACTATTGAGTCGGAATTGACTTTATGACAATGGATTTTTTGAATTTTATTTTAATAGAAACCCCAAATCAACTAGTTTTTGTGCAGCCATTTTTCAAATATCATCTATAGAAGTAGCATTATCCACATGTAGACTTTACGTCGAAAACAAACTTGTGCTGCTGAAAGAAACCTTACCAGAATTATCTGTCTGTTCTGACTCTGTCCGACACTGTAGAATCATAGAATTCTAGCTCAAGGAAAGCTGGTTAGGTAGACTGTCCAGTGGGTTTTGGACTGTGATGTCTCAGAGAATGCTTTGGTAGGGTAGGAAGTCAGCTGGATGCTGAGACTCCAACAGTATTCTAACCAGAGCAGCTGTTATTTTTGTCTTTGTTGGATTTTATTTGGTTGACTTTTTAAAACACTTTATTGAAGTTCAATTGATATACAATATACTGCACATATTTGACTGTACAATTTGTTAGACTTTGACACATCCATAAATCTATGAAAGTATCACGTAATCATGCTAATAGCTACATCATCTTCATGCCACTTTGTAATTCCTTCTTCCTGCTTTTCCTTGTCCCTTCCCCAGCCCCAGGTGACAACTGATCTTCTTTGAATCACTATACATTTGTTTCTCAAATTTCACTAATTTCTCAAATTTCATATAAAGGAAATCATAGTATAGGTATTTTTTGTGTGTGTGTTGGCATCTTTCACTCAGTATAAGTATTTGGAGATTAATCTATGTCCCATGTATCAACAGTTCATTCCTCCTTGTTGCTATGTAGTATTTCACTGTATGGCTGTACCAGTGTTTCAATGCAAGGAAAACTGATGGACATTTGTTTGTGTCCAGTTTTTGAGTAGTACAAATAAAACTTATGAATATGCATGCAAAAGCCTTTATATGTAGATAATGTTTTCTTTTCTCTTGGGTAAATAACTATGATTAGGCTGGTTAGGGCATATATTAGGTATGATTTTTAGCTTTGTAGAAAACTGCTGAACTGTTTTCCAAAGTGGTTGTACTATTTTACACTAATGTTAGCAGTGTATGAGCACTGCAGTTGCTCCAAATCCTTGTCAGCACTTGGTATGGTCAGTCTTTATTTTAGTCATTGTAATACATGTGCCTGTACTGTGCTTTGGTGTGCATTTTCCTAGCAACAAATGATGCTGAGTAACTTTCATGTAGTAAGATTCTCTTCAATTCTTTTTTGGAAACTGGGTTGTTTATTTTCTTATTATTGAGTTTCGAGTATTTATATATTCTGGATACAAGGGTTTTTGTTTTTTCATCAGATACATGATTTGCAAATATTTTCACCCTGTCTGTGACTTATCTTTTCATTCTCTTCACAGCACCTTTCAAAAAACCCAAGTTCTTAATTTTGATGAAGTACAATTTAGTAATCTTTTCTTTCATGGACTGTGCTTTTGGTCTTGTGCCCGAGAAATCTTAGCCTAACCAAGATCAGTAAAGTAATCCCTTCCCTGCCAAATAGGATCCCCAAATGTCCAGAAGGTTGTTTCTTCTTCCAACATAATGGAAACAGGGCTACCTTCTCTGGCACATCTCAACTGAGTCAGGCCTAGGACTGGCCAGAGATGAGAGGTTCTAGTGGCTGATGAACACTTTGTTTCAGGACAAACCTGCTGTGACCATTGCCCATCCCTTCCCTTTAAGTCTTCTTTCCTTGGGTGTTAGAATTCTCAAGCCCACCAAGCCTAAGTTAGTGGACATGAGAAAAAAAAATTCCAACAGGCTATTTGGTATGATAGTGAGAAGAGCCACTCCTGTCCTACCCCTTTGGTTCTAAACCCTGTGTGTATGTGTGAGTGTGTGTGTATAAGCTGACACAGGTTTTGTAGCCATATTTTTCGCTCATAGTTTAGTGTGTTTACAGCATACTGTTAGACAGAATCCCCAACTCACAGAGTGTCTTCTTCCAGCAAGCATTCTCACTGAAACACTGAAAAGCCATTTCATTGTTCTGTCAAATCAGCTTTTTGGAGGGTATGGAAGCAAGTGATAAGACTTGAAAGTTCATGAACATGGACTTGTTGGTGCATTTTCTTTTCTTTACTAAAACATGACCTCTGCATGGAGGCAGTGTTGTGTGGGAAAGCATGCTAAAGGACAAGGCATTCTTGAAGTTTGTAACTGGTGATTTTGTAAAAGTGCAGTGGGTAAGGACAGCAAATCCACACCTTAGAAGTAGTGCCTTTCACAACAGAGAGAAAGCCAGTGCAGTCAACTTGCCACTATGGGTCAGCTGGTACCCTCGGGGTGTACCTGGCTGGGAATCAGTGAGTGCTGGTGCCCTCAGCAGTGTCTGCCATCTGGTCAGCCTTGGTGAGGGAAGTACACACTGATGAGCCCACGCATGGCCTCCAGCTCTGCCTTATGGCCACATGGACTGATGGAGACAGTTCTGAATCATATAAAGACATCATGGACATGGATTTGAGGACTTTGCTGATTTACCACTACTCATCACTTACTTGCCAAGGAGTTTAAACTTTTTCCTAGAGACAATGGAGAGACCTGCAAAGTTTATGGGTTAGGGATCAGCATGATCTGCCCATCCTATCACATCTTACCAGAGTCAGATCTAGGACTGGCCCAAGATGAGAGGTTCTAGTGGCTAATAAACACTTTGTTTCAGGACAAGCTGCTGTCACCATTTCCTACCCCTTCCCTTGAAATCTAGAGCAGTCTAGATTGATTACATAATGGCTATAAGTTTTACTTCCCTACATTCTAGTGAAAGGAATATCATATCCCTGATTTTTCTAAATTCATTTTAATCTACTCTGGACCACCTATGGCCCTGGACAGACCCCACTGGCACACTTTTACTTTATTTCTTGCCCTAGAAACTGTTTTGTGTAACTTTATTCTGCTATTCAAATTAGCCAGTAAATTTCTACCTTACTTTATGTTGTGGTTGCTGCTGAGTCGATTCTAACTCATGGTGACTCCGGTGTTACCGAGTAGAAAGCAGCTCTGTTCTGTACAGTAGTTAAGCATTCAGCTGCTAAGCAAATGTTGACCTTTTGAATCTATCAGCCAGTGCTTGGAAACCCAATGGGTAGTTCTAGTCTGTCCTATAGTGTCGCTGTGAGTCTGAATTGACTTGACAGCACAGAGATTAATCTTAATGAAAGCAAATGACTAGAACTTTTCTTGTGGTACCATTTAGATGTGTTCAGTCTGATAATTAACCTGTAGGTGAGCAGTCAAATGCAAGCCCCCTAGCTTGATGCTGTGTAAGAGAGTAAATATTCTCTCAAAGGCTTATGTCTTGAGCGACCTCGTCTTTATCATGAAATTTTTAAATTTCCCTGCTCAAGCCCACCCTCCTATAGAACTGCTAAGGTCTCTATAAATTCTTGAATAAGTTGGGCCTCAGATTACATGAGGAGGCTAGTTGGTATTGATGACAGTCTCTAGTGTAGGGGACATCAGAGCATGATGAAGAATGTTGGGGCTATTATATTGGATTCCCTGCAGCACTGTGTTCAAATTGGCTTTGGTCATTGTTCCTATAATGACAATGATACTCTCTGATGAGCTTGTAATTCTTTCTAAACCCCATAAAATATTACTGTGAGGTAGGCCAGCACAAATTAGTATCATATTTTACCTGGGACGCTAAAACTCAAGTCTACTTTTTGATTTTAAAACAATGTGAAGTAGACTTCAGCTTCCATACATGATGGAGTAGGCATATTTCCCTAAATTCATCTTACTGTGTACAGCTAATAAGTGTTACATCTGCTGACCAAAAGGTTGGTCAAATCCACCAGGTTCAAATTCACCAGGTGCTCCTTGGAAAATCTATGAGGCAGTTCTACTCTGACCTCCAGGGTTACTATGAGTCAGACCTGACTCAACAGGGTGCTGGAGAAGCCACAAATAAGTGCACATAGAAAGTCTGTTCTCTGTGGCCAAAAGAAGTGGAAAGGAGCAGTTTAACAAGACAGAAAAAGTCTTGAACAGTAATTGCCTTGCTCTAATCAAACAGTGGAGACCCGGTGAGGAGGTCATTAAAGAGCTTGTTGTTAACCAAAAAGTCAGCAGTTTGAATTCACTAGCTTGTCCTTGGAAACCCTAAAGGGCAGTTCTGCTGTGTCAAGGGTTGGTATGAGTCGGAAGCAACTTGATGACGACAGGTTTGGTTTTGGTTTTAATCAAACAATGTGTAAAAAACTATGACCCTACTCCCACCCACAGCAGCAAAGTTGAGTGGGAAGCCTAGATGTCCACCCGTACCTCACTGTGACAATGTGCTCCAGCCCCTTCACTGTCACAGAAGACTTAGCAGAAATTCAAGACTTTTACCACTGACCACTGGTAATGAAGAGTATCTATCCCAAGCGTGTCAACAGAGACTGTGGGGAACTTGGACTTTGCCTCCCATCCAGCGATACAGAGACACCACTCCCCTTCCCTGTTTGGATGGTCTCAGAGAAGGCCAAGTGGGAAGCTGGAACTTTCACCAGTACCCAGTTATAATAACTTTCCTCCATGTGTCCTCTGTCTTTGATGTCAGGAGGCCACATGAGAAATAGTGCTCATGAGATGCCCTACCCTTCCTGGTCAAGGTGATATCAACAAAGGTCTAAGGCGAGGTTGAACTCCCAGACCCACGTATCAGTAATGAGGAGCCCCTTCTACCAGGTGTCAGTGGAGGCAGAGTAGGGAATGTAGACTTCTACCTCTGCCTGAGGTTGTACCTCTGCTTGAGGTTGTCAAGGATTTCATTTTAATTAGGTCCACAATCAATGCCCTTGGAAGCAGCAGTCAAGAAATCAAACAATACGTTGCATGGGGGAAAATCTTCTGCAAAGGAGCTCTTCAAAGTATTCAAAAGTAAGAATGTCACCTTGAAGACTAAAATGTGCCTGACCCAAGACACGGTATTTTCAGTCTTATCATACATATGTGAAAGCTGGGCCATGAAAAAAGAAGACAGAAGAAGAATTGATGCCTTTGAATTGTGGTGTTGGAGAAGAATGTTGAATGTACCATGGACCGACAAAAGAACAAACAGATCTGTTCTGGAAGAAGTACAACCAGAGTGCTCCTTGGAAGCAGAGATGACAAGACTGAGTCTTACATACTTTGGATATGTTGTCAGGAAAGATCAGTCCCTGGAGAAGGACATAATGCTTGGCAGAGTGGAGCATCAGTGAAAAAGAGAAAGGCCCTCTACAAGATGGATTGACACAGTGGCAGCGACAATGGGCTTAAGCATAAAAACGATTGTGGACATGGTGCAAGACCAAGCAGTGTTTCATTCTATTGTTCACAGGGTCGCTATGAGTCAGAACCAACTCGATGGCACCTAACAACAACACCTCTACCTGACATCAATGAGGTGATTCCCCCTACCTCACCACACTGTCAGAGGGGGCCTGCTCAAGCATATGATTTAACTAAGATTCAGAGTCTCATAACATGATACTCCGAACATCCAGGGTACAACTGAAAATGACTCATCATCAAAAGAACCAGGACAAATCTCAACTTGAGTAGGAAAAAACAATCAATGGGAGCTAATCCCAAGATGACATAGATAATGGAATTATCTGACAAGAATTTAAAGGAGTCAGCATAAAAATGTTTTAACAAAAGCAATTGCAAATACTCTTGAAATGAATTAAAACAGAAATCTCAGAAAAGAAACAGAAGTCTCAGCAAACAAATAAAACAATGCGAATGTGGGTACTGTAACTGTCACAGGTCAAGTAAAAGCCCAAGGTTCACGACTGTCTGGAATGATATCAGCAAGAAATGTTACATGACCATGTTTAATTCTCTTCCCAAATGTCAGCATTGTCTATTTATTGCTCAGTCCTCATGTAGACTGGAGTCTGTGGGTGATTGAAGAGGGCCATGAATCCATTGATATTATATGTATACATACCTTCCTTCCATTGGCTTCTAAGGGCCAAACTGTGGAAACACCGGTTTATTTATAAGCTACTTTCGTAATTTATATATTTGGCAAAATTAGTTACTAATCCAGGATGGTGTTCAAAATTAGGAATTATAGAATGTATCCTATGAGAAATCTTCAGAAACTAGAGTGTTTGCACGAGCAACAGACAAAACAATGACATATTTTGCATAGTTCATTGAACAAGACCCTACAATTAAGTTTGTGCACTTAACTGTTGTAAGTGCTCCATACCTCATTGCTGAGTATCAGTATGGGCACCTTCAAAGTACTTCCCTTGGGAAGCTATGCACCAATGCCAGCATCTAGGCCATCCTTCCAAGCAATTTTGGAATGCTTTCTGGAATAGCCACTGTACATGGTGGCATGGTGGCAAGTCCGTGAACTTAATTGTATAGTTGTCTGTGAGGGACTTTTTAGACAATAAACAATGACTGTATTGGAACACCCTTCCTACTCACTTGATCTGGCCCCCAATAACTTTTTTGTTTACCCCAAGACAAAGGAAATATTGAAAGAAAGACATTTTGATGAGGGTAATGTTACAACTGCTCTGATGGCCATTCCAGAAGAAGAATTCCAAAATTTCTTTGAAGGGTGGACTATGTGCTGGCACCGGTGCACAGCTTACCAAGGGGAGTACTTAGAAGGTGACTAGTGATATTCAGCAATGAGATATGTGGCACTTCTTCTAGGATGAGTTTATGAACTTAATTGTCAGACCTTGCACTTTGGGTAATTTCATCTGGTTAAAGTAATTATGAGTACAGGTGTCCAAACATCCAGCATAGGTACAATCCAAATTTACCAACCAACCACTCTAGTGTGTTGGGAAAAAATTGACTGGTGTTCTGCCCTGACCTCCAAACTGCAGCAAAGGCCTGCACTTTCCCCACGTGTGCATGGGTGCTGAAGTGGGTCCTTGGGTAGCCACTGGCAGTCAGTGATCCCCTATGACATAGTGCACCCAGGCTACCTGTAGCAAAGAGTAGAGAGCCCACATGCACCCACCTCCCTCGGACTCTAGAAAGGGTCAGCCCCACTGTTCTCATTCCCCAAGCACCAAACCACTAGCTCACTCAGTATGGCAGGCCTGCAAGCGGTGATGGCCTGCCGACGGTGCCTGCTGCACTCCGTATGTTTTCAGACTACAGCTGAGAATACACCTGGTTAGTGCGCTGCTCTGGGTGCACAGCTGAAACCCTGCAGTCTCCCTTTACCTAGCTCCACCCCAACCATCCCACCTAGCCCTCCGTGCTGTGTAGCCAGGGAGCTAGTGGGCCTCACAGAGCCCCACTTCGCTTCTGTTTCCCCTACCTTACACATGTGGGATTTTGCTGTTGCAGCAGTTCTTGGCTCTTTGGTCAGGTACACTTGGGTGTACCTGAGCGTCTTCTTTCCAACCCTTGGCCCAGGGCTCACTCTCAGTACGTCCCGGGTGACACTTTCTCCTTTGCATCCCAAGGCAGGGTCTTCATGGTTGGTGTCTGGGGTCGAGGGGTCTGGTAAGGGGGTGATGGGGTAATGAACTGACTGCCCCGGCACCACCCTACCCATGCTCTCAACCCTCCCTGTCTCTACTGGGGAGGGTTCAAAACCCAGCAGAAATACCACCCAATGGTACTAGGTTGTTGTGGTTGTTAGGTGCCATCAAGTTAGTTCTGACTCATAGTGACCCTATAGGTCAGAGTAGAACTGCCCCATAGAATTTCCAAGGAACACGTGGTGGATTTGAACTGCCAACCTCTTGGTTAGCAGCCGTAGCACTTCACCACTATCTGACCAATGGTATCGGGTAGACTTTTTAATTCAGAGTCTGCAATAATGTTATCTAATTGGTCTTAAAGATTTTATAGAACAGAATCTTCTGATTATTTTGAGTAACGTTTGATCTACAGATATCTATTCAACAGGGGAGAAATTTCACATAATGGTTTGTAATAACATATGGGCACCACTTTCCAACATGAATCAAAACATTATTATTATGTTAAAGATGTTTTAGTGTATCTAAAAGTGTTTCTTTAATGGTTTTATGCACAGAAAGGTGCAGTATATGCTAAGACAAACATTTGACTAACTGATGTTAGATGTGAACCCTACCTAGCTATTCTGACTTATGTACAAATTCAGCATACAGACAGATTTAAGAATGGAACTTGTTTGTAATTTGGAGACAGCCTGTAGTAAGTCACTCAGTAGATGTTTATTGAATATCTTCCTATATAGCAGGCACTGTTATGCATTCTGGAAACCCTGGTGGTATAGTGGTTAGGAGGTATGTCTGCTAACCAGAAGGTCTGCAGTTTGAATCCACCGGATGCTCATTGAAACCCTATAGGGCGGTTCTGGTCTGACATACAGGGTCACCGTGAGTCAGAATCAACTCAGCGGCAAAGGGTTTGGTGAGGTCATAGGTTCTGGGGACACAGGGTAAACGAAAATGACAACAGTTTGTGCCTTCATGTAGCTTACATTT
Source organism: Heterohyrax brucei (assembly GCA_028571685.1). Classification (NCBI taxonomy): domain Eukaryota; kingdom Metazoa; phylum Chordata; class Mammalia; order Hyracoidea; family Procaviidae; genus Heterohyrax; species Heterohyrax brucei. The sequence continues at coordinate 43,597,992 of CM053162.1, read as the reverse complement.
TGTGTTAAGTAAATAAATTTTACAGTATACAAGGTCTGACAATTAAATTTATGAATTCATACTAGAAAAAATGCTACACACCTTGCTGCTGAATATCACTACAGTCACCCTTGAAGTACTCTGCTTGGGAAGCTGCACACTGATGCCAGAACCTAGTCTAGCCTTCAAAGCAATTTTGGAATTCTTTTTCTGGAATGGCCATCAGAGCTGTCATTGTGTTACCCTTGATGTCCTAGTGTCATCAAGATGTCTTCTTTCAAGATTTCCTTTATCTTCAGGTAAAGAAAACAGTCACTGGGGGCAGATCAGGTGAGTAGGGAAGGTATTCCAATACACTCATTTGTTTGCTGACTAAAAACTCTGTGTGGGCTGGTGCAGTGTTGTGGGGCAAGAGCCGTGAGTCGTTGGTGAAAAGTTCAGGTCGTTTCATCTCACGTTTTCACTCAGCCTTTCAGTTCTTTCAAATGGTAAACTTGGTTAACTGTCCACTTGGTACAAATTCACAATGAATAATCCCTCTGATATCAAAAAAGATTAGCAACATCATTGTGAGTCTTGATTTGGACTGACAGAACGTTTTTGGTTGTGGAGAATTGGCTGACTTCCATTGTGCACTTTGATGCTGTGTTTCAGGGTCGTGTTGGTACACTCATGTTTCATCACTAGCGATAAATAACACAGCCCAAAACATCATCCCGACTCCCCAGAAGGTCTTGGCAAGCTGCGACCCCCCTTTGCTTTTGTTCGTCAGTGAGCTCCTATGGGACCATTTCTGCACACATCTTTCTCATGGCAAGATTTTCAGTTATGATTTTCCTAACTGTTTATCAATGTTTACTTGGTCTGCTATGCTTCTTACAGTCAGTAAATGATTCTGATGCACAATTTGATGAATTTTTGCGACATTTTTGTCAGTTCTGCTTGTTATTCCACGCCCCGACCTCTCTTTGTCAGTGATGCCTTCTGTTCCCTCAGAAAAATGTTTAATCCATTTGTTCACTGCCGTTTTCTTCATGGCATGATCTCCATAAACTTGGACTAACATGTTCCTGATTTCATATCCACTCTTGCCAAGTTTAACAAGTAACTTAATGTTTGTTTGTTGCTTTAACTCAAACTCTGACGTTCCAATGATGGCACACAAAAACACACAACAGCTATAATGAATGCCACTCAGTGAGACATCACCACGTGTCTACACAAACACAGCTGTGAGATACTGACAAACCAAGGCTATGAAACCTTACTGGGTTGTTTGTACAGTGCTGCCAATGTATGCACATGGTGCAAAGTCTATGAACTTAGTTGTCAAATCTCATATTAGGTGATTTTATATGTGCTATGGAAAAAACAGAGCAAGCAGTTTTAGAATGCTAGGGGTTAGGGTGGAGGATAGGATTACAATTCTCATTGGGGGGGCAGGGTAGAAAATCCTTGTTGAAAATGTGAAATTGTGAGGAAAAATCTGAAAGGGGTGAGATTGTTATGTAGTATGGGATCTCAAACTAATGACATATTTTAATTACCTGCGGCGTTTTTAAAAATACTAATACGTGAGTCTCAATCCCAGAAACACTGATTTAATTGGACTGGGATATGGCTTGGGCATCAGTAGTTTTAAAAGTCTCTGCAGATGGTTCTAAAGTGCAACAGAGTTTGGAAAGTACAGAATTAGAGCTGAGTTTCTCAGACTGGTGCCATGCACTAGCCAGAAGTGTTTGAGACATTCATTCATTCATTCAGTTCATGGCATGTAGATCTGGCCTGAGGCAGCTGAAGCCATCAGAGTTGTCATTTGTGGCTTCCAACAGCTTCGTTTCTTTGGAAACATCCAGAGTGGAGAGGGGCCCACCTGTGTGTTCCAGCAGGACGTCAAAAGAGTAAGAGAGCACTAGCGTTTTAGTGCATTGTTAAATTCCTGCGTTTGTTTTTTGAGTTATTTCTTTTTTAAAAAATTGTTTTACTGTGATTAAGTGAAAGCATGTCTTCTTCTCTACAACTCTATCTGCCCTCCTCACCCTGTGAGTAGTTAAGCTGCAGCTGGCTTTTATGTGTTAGAAGTGCTTGTGAGCTGCACATGTACAGGCTTATTAGATGTATAGCAAGTCAGAGGTTTGCAGTTACAACATGAAGCTACAGTTGTCCTTTCCCTGTCTTTTCCCTACCCCTGACCCTTTTGTCCCCAACTATCCACACTTTAAACACCATGAACAAAAGTCCTGGGATGGTAATGGAGCTATAAGACCTGGGGGTGCTGTTTAAAATATCTGCCCATAGTTTTTCTAGAACCAGATGAATAGAGTGACTAAAATAAGAGGGATTCTTTAGATTAAAATAATCTGGAGAAAAATGAGTGGCGGAGTCTTATGGAGGTTTCTGTCATGCTAGCTGGTCATAACGGACTAAGGCCTTCTCCCAGGAACAGGCCGTTAAGAAGTGAGGAGGCCTGGGGAATGGTGCAGGAACACGTAGGGAGGCAGCCAGTATGCTACTCGAAGAGTTGTCTTACCAGCATGTCATGGAGTGACCTGTGTCTCCCCCAAAATGTGTGTAGCCGTTTGGCTGGGCCACGATTCCCAATATTTTTATGGTGGTCCTGCATTTTGAGGTTTTCCTATGCTGTATGTTAAAAAGAATCAGTGTGAGTCTGTAAAACCCTCCCAAAGATCACCTCCCTGCTCCATTGTAAAGCGAGTTTCCCTGGAATGCAGCTCGCACTGCCTTTTATCCTACAAGACTTAGATACAAGAGAAGGAAACAGAGAATTGGGAACCTCACACCATCAAGAAAGCAGCACCAGAAGAAGAGTGCGTCCTTTGGACCTGAGGTTCCTGTGCCAAGATGCCCCCTTACCAAAGACTGATGCAAGAAAAGGACTTTCCTCCAGAGCCAACAAAGAAGGAAAGCCTTCCCCTGCAGTGGACATCCTAAATTCAGACTTACAGCTTACTGGATTGTGTAAGAATAAATAGTCTCTTTTTAAAGTTGTCTACTTGTGGTATTTCTATTACAGTAGGACAAGCAGACTAAAACACAGGGGTAAGAGGGATTGTCAATGTTCACAAGACTATACTCACAGAAGATGTGCAGTCCAGGCTGATAGATCAAATTTGAGCTATTGTTTTATTATTTTTACCTCCTATATTATTTAACTCCTCATATTGTCATAGCCTGCTGTTTTTTCTTTTGTCTGCAGGTTTTATTTATTTTTTTTTTTAATTTTACGAATATACAATTATCTTTATTTGGGCTTAGTGAAAATGAATCTTAGAAATGTTGTACATTATCTCTGGCCATTGCCAACCTCATTTTATTTTATACTGGACAGTGCCATTTCTTCCATAGCATTTAAACATGTAAGTGGACCTCAGTGGAAAATAAAAAAGGCTTGATTGGATTTTTAAGCATTAAGCTTTTATCTCCCAATTATAGAAAATTTTTTTCTTTTAAGTTCTACCTTTAATTTCTAACATAAGTGGGCTGATAGGATAAATATTAATGAGAGCTAGTGAGTTATGATATGATTTAATTAAATAAAGTATGTGTAGAGTAATACCACACGAATTCTACCTGCTTGGGTTTCAAGGTGGGGTGGCTTCATTGTCATACTTCTTTGTCTCTGTTCCAGGCAAGTACTGAAGCTGGCCTTTCTTTGGCACGTCAATATTTAATATGTTCACAGGCCCTGAGTCAGAATAGTAAGAGAGATCTCATTTCCTAGCCTGTAAAAGGCCATGACTCTCTCCTTTCAACAAGGCAGTGACAAGGCTGTTGTGACGTATGACTGTGGATGTAGATTATTTGGCTAAAACCAGAGACATTTGACCAGACTGAGCTGTCAAACTCAGGGCCAGGAGTGGTGTACTTGCTCTCAGGAGTGGATGGGCTGGGGAAGACTCATTTTTGGTTTCACACATCACCTGGGTTATGTGATCCAGTGAATCCTGAAATGTGAGATGTGAGGGATGTGTGTACCTTTCCGTTTAGAGAGACATACGAGACGACGATCACCAGACCTTCTAACAAAGCTCTGAAAGTGTTTTTAATTTTTAAAAATTCATGTGTCTCAGAACACCTCCTATCTCGCCCCCTGCTTCCTCACCTGCCCAGACTCACACACACAGACAGGCTGGGTGGCCACCAGGCATTTCCTTAGTTGCCCTGATTTACATTATTTATTTTCTATTCTTCATTTCATGGGTTATTTGGTTACAGGATGGGAGTCATGTTTTATCATTAACACTCTGTACTGCTTGAGAGCTGGGAGCAAGGCACAGTATACACATATGAGGTCTGGCAATTAAGTTTGAGAGCTCATCCTAGAAAAAGTGCTACATACATCCTTGCTGAATATCACTATGGTCACCTTCAAAGTATTCCCTTTGGAAGTTGTGCATGAATGTCAGTGCCTAGTCTACCTTTCAAAGCGATTTTGGAACTCTTTCTGGAACGGCCATGAGAGCCGTCATTGTATTACTCTTGATGTCCTGAATGTTATCAAAATGTCTTCTTTTCAATATTTCCTTTATATTAGGGTAAAGAAAAAAAAAGTCACTGGAGGCCAGATCAGGTGAGTAGGGAGGGAGTTCCAACACAGTTATTTGTTTGCTGGCTCAAAACTCCCTCACAGACAACTATACAGTTAGGTTCACCAACTTGCCACCATGCCACTACGCATGAAGGCCTTTCCAGACAGCGTTCCAAAATTGCTTTGAAGGGTAGACTAGGTGCTGGCATCAGTGTATAGCTTCCCACGGGGAGTACTTCACAGGTGACAATAGTGATACTCAGCAATGAGGTATGTAGCACTTGAAACAATTAAGTTTGCGAGCTAAATTGTCAAACCTTGTATATCTGCAATGCTTCTCCTACCTGCATACTGACCAAAAGACCCATGGTTCTGTAATAGACGGGGGAATCAAACTGTGTATGTGGTTGAAAAAGTTGACTCCCTTTCCACATTTTACGGTTCTTTTAATCAGCAATTTTTTGAACTGGTAGAATGATATTTTTCAAAGCGTCACTAACAGCTGTTTGTGCAGCTGAACTGGTATCTTCATCTTGTCAGGCTGATGTGATGAGTCATTCAACAAGTTTTCATGCCAACTGGAATAACTAAAAATGGAGCTATGAAAGAAAAAGAGATATGAAGGCCTGGCAAATAATAGGTGCTAAATAAATGTTCCTTGTCAATATACTGTTGTAACTGCCAGAAATTCAAGCTGGATTCAGAAGAGGATATGGAACCAGGGATATCATTGCTGATGTCAGATGGATCTTGGCCGGAAGCAGAGAACACCAGAAAGATGTTTGCTTGTGTTTCATTGATTATGTAAAGGCATTTTACTGTGTGGATAATAATAAATCATGGCTAACATTGCAGAGAATGGGAATTCCAGAAGACTTAATTGTGCTCTTAAGGAATCTGCTGCGTATGGATCAGGAGGCAGTTCTGCAAACAGAACAAGGGGACACTACATGGTTTAAAGTCAGGAAAGATGTGTGTCAGGGTTGTGTCCTTTCACCATACCTTTTAAATCCATATGCTGAGTAAATAGTCCGAGAAGCTGGATCATACGAAGAAGAACAAGGATTAGAGGATGACTCATTAATAACCTACGTTACACAGACAACATCACCTTACTTGCTGGTAGTGAAGAAGATTTGAAACCCTGATGAAGATAAAGGACCACAGTATGGATTGTATGGATTACACCTTAGGAAACCCTACGAGGAAATGTTACTCTGTCACCAGGTGTCACTATGACTTGGAATTGACTCAATGGCACCCAACAACAATAAAGTATTCATATATAGTCATGAGTCATTCAACATCCATGACACATTCTGTAAAATAGGACTTTATATGGCTTGGACACTGTGTGAACACTATGTTATACACAATACTGTTTTCTAAAAACGTTGTGACTGTCTTTAAAAGCCTTAAAGCCTGGCATTGACCCAGCCTCTTGTGAATGGAGTTCCTTTCAGCCTCTTACTTCCAGAATAAGGAAGTTTTGTCCATACTGAAAATTGGCTGGGGTAAAAACTTCCCTCAACAACTAGTTTACCTAGGATTTCAACAAATTATTCTACTGTCTCTTCATCAGCTCTGTAAGATTCCCCACTTGTTTTTACTTTATGCTGGAAAAACATTGTATGAAGTGCCTGAACCACTCAGACTAGCACTAAACTTGGTATTGTAGTCTGGTCCTGTTTTTTCTTTAAACATCTTCATGCCTTATACCAAGAGGGATTTGCTTCTGTCTTTGGTGCTCAATCCACATCCTTAGTAATTTCTCTGTACATGATATAGGTCCCTCTCACGTTTTTGTTTGCCTTGTACCTTTCAGTGGAGCAAATATTTTAAAAACTTGGAGAATTTTTTCTTTGATTCTGAGAATCATTGTGATGGTCAAGTGCAACATGCCTAAATCTCGAGCAACAGCATTCACTGATTTCTCATCTTCATGTTGTTTAATTATCTTGCATTTCACTCCAAATGGATGTGTCTCCCTTGCCACCTGCCTCTGCTATCACTAGCAGTGGATCCGCTGCATCTTGGAGCCATGATGCACTTCATGGTAATATTTTTGAAAGTAGATTAAAGAGAAAAAGTGCTACAACCTGCAACAGATGTGTGATGCACAAGACTTGACGCTGGTGCTACAAATTGAAGCACTTTTGTATGGTAAACTTTTCATTTGAAAGTAGGGAAAGTTCACGTCAAAATAATGATACAAAGGACAGTCCAGTGCATACATGAGCTGGTAACTTAGGCGTTTATTATGACTATCAAGACACATATTATAGGTTATGTTTGTACTGTACTTGTATATGCCTGGCGGTGCAATTGCTTTCTATAGAAGAGGCATGAGATATATGTGGTGTGTGTGGGAAGCTTTTGCACTTGATATGTCCCTTCTCCCATCAGAATTTCTGAACTCTGTTATAACCACAGTCCAGTAGGCTACAAGTCTGAATTCCCTCTTTTTCAGTGCTGGAGGATAATATCTGAGTTACATCTGGCTTTCTTTGGTCAGTGGCATCTTGGCACAGGAATGTAGCTCTGAAGGGCATGCTGTACTCCTGGTGCTGCCTTCTTGATAGTATGAGGTTCCCAACCCTGCTTGGTTTCCTTTTCTTTTATGTCTTGTAGGATAAAAGGATAATAGGTGATATAAGCCATACTCCAGAGAAACTCCCTTAGTAAGGGTGTTACAAGCCCATCCTAATTCTCTTTAACATAAACTTATGTACTAACTACATAGAGAGATTATGATTTACAGCACAGGAAAATCACAAAATGGGGGACAATCACACAATCGTGGGAATCACGGCTTAGGAACAATTGTTACACACATTTTTGGGGGATACGCTCAATCCATGATGGTTGCAATGAGTCAGAATTGACTTGACAGCAGTGAGAATATAAATGTGTGTATATTAACATATATATAAATATATGACGGAAATATAATGTCTCTTATATGAGATCTGACAATTAAGCTTGCGAACTTGCCACCATGCACTTATAAAATAGAGCAATGAACAAACATTAATTTTTTTGTTAAACTTGGCAAGAGAAGACGTGAAGTCAGGTACTAGGTTTATGGGGAAAATGTCATCAAGAAAACAGCAGTATACTAGTGAATTAAACATTTTCCTGAGGGAAGAGAAAGCGTCACTGATGAAGAGAGATCAGGGTGGCCAGTAATGAGCAGAACTGACAAAAACATTGTAAAATTTCATCGAATTTTGCATCAAAATCATCAACTGACTGTGAGAAGCATAGGAGATCAAGTAAACATCAATAGAGAAATGGTTAGGAAAATCTTAACTGAAAATCTTGACGTAAGAAAAGTGTATGCAAAAATGGTCCTGAAGGAGCTCCCTGATGAACAATAGCCAAGGAGTGTCGAAGTTTGCCAAGACCTTTTGGAGACACAAGACAATGTTTTGGACCCTGTTATTTATCACTAGTGATGAAACATGAGTGTACCAATACAACCCTGAAGGAACGCATCAAAGTGCACAAAGGAAGTCAGCCAGTTCTCCATGACCAAAAAAGTTCTGTCAGTCCAAATCAAGAGTTACGGTGATGTTGCTACCCTTTTTTGATATCAGAGGAATTGTTCATTATAAATTTGTACCAACTGGACAAACAGTTAACCAAGTTTACTATTTGAAAGAACTGAAAAGGCTGTTTGAAAGAGTTAGATGAAAATGACCTGAACCTTTCGCCAACAGCTCACAGCCCTTGTATCATGACAACGCACCAACTCACACCACGCTGTCTGTGAGACAGTTATTAGCCAGCAAACAAATAACTGTATTGAAACACCTTCCCTACTCACCTGGCCTGCCCCCCAATGACTTTTTTCTTTACCTGAAGATTAAGGAAATATTGAAAGAAAGACATTTTGATGACATTCAGAATATCAAGGGTAATATGATGACAGCTCTGATGGCTATTCCAGAAAAAGAGTTCCAAAATCACTTAGAAGGGTAGACTAGGTGTTGGTGTTGGCACATAGCTTCCCAAGGGAAGTCCTTTGAAGGTGACCATGGCAGTATTTAGCAATGGGGGATGCAGCACTTTTTCTAGGGTGAATTCTTGAATTCAATTGGAAGACCTTGTATGTGTGTATTTTCAGCAAGACTTTGAAACTGCAGATTCAGTAAGCTCATTCAGTTTCTGGAACATTCCTGCATCCCTGGTTAGTGAAGAAAAGCTTGGGCCAGCCTTCATTGGTGTTGTCCTGTCACTTACTGTAAGCTGTTTGACCTTGGACTACTTAACTTCCTTGAACCTTAGTTTCCTCGTATATAAAACTTACTGTAAGCTGTTTGACCTTGGACTACTTAACTTCCTTGAACCTTAGTTTCCTCGTATATAAAACGGTAGTAATTATAACATATATCAGGGTTGTTTTGAAGATTACATGAGTTAAGAGTTTGAATGGAGCACTTAGATTAGTACTGGGCACACAGGTTATTAAATAAAGGCATACAACCTAATTGACAAAGCCAAATTTTATTTTCAAAGCAATCAACCAAATCAGATTTGCTTTCTGTCAGAGTAAGTTTTGCTTTATTTTTCAGTTCCAATAAATGGATAACACACACATCCATGACAATCATCTCCTTCTGAATTTTAATTTTATGTGCATTGGATGATAAATGATAAGTGGATGAATACAGTCTTGCCACAACTCAGCAGGAATATGAAACAAGGTGCTGTCCACATCAGTATTTTTTTCTAAAGTGTTCTTCCATTGCTCCATGTCTCCTGTAATTGCTTCTGTTTCCTAAACCAAACCCACTGCCGTCAAGTCAGTTCCAACTCACGGTGATCCTACCAGACAGAGTAGAACTGCCCCATGGGGTTTCCAAGGAGTGCCTGGTAGACTCAAATTATGGACCTTTTGATTAGCAGCCATAGCAATTAACCACTACACTGCTAGGGTTTCTGTTTTTGGAAGCCTAGAAATGTTTACACATAGTGAGATTTGCACTATAATGAGACTTGGGGGAGAGGTTGGCCTTTCCTTGGTGAAGTGGGAGAAAAGCTGGAATGAAAGTGGGTTGGGGGAGGGGATGCAGCAGCCCCTAGGACCTGTTCTCAGGCAGATGGACTTCAGGAAAGATTGCCTTTAGAAACTGAGGATCTGGAAATAATTTCTTGAAAACTTCCTAATCTAAAAAAGCCTCTGTCAAGTCTTCAAGTATCCCAACTTGAAAATCTCAGTTTTTAAATCTCAGTTCAAACCCCAAAGGGTCCTAGTATGTAACAGTTACATAACTGCCCTTAGAGGCAGGCTGAATTTACAGATTAGCTAAGAAGGTGGCTGTCATGGATTGAATTGTGTCCCCCGCAAAATTATGTGTAGTAGTTGGGCTGGGTCAGAATTCCCTGTGTTTGTGTTTGCCCTCCATTTTATGACTTTCTGATGTTGTAAATCTGAATCTCTGCCTGTGGTTAGCAGAGTGAATTATGTTACAGAGGATTAGGGTGGGACTGTAAATCCCTTCCTAAGGTCACCTCCCTGCTCCACTGTAAAGGGAGTTTCCCTGGAGTGTAGCTTGCACCACCTTTTATCCTACAAGGGATAAAAGGAAAGGGAAGCAAGCAGAGGGGGAGGAACTTCACACCATCAAGAAAGCAGCACGCGGTGAAGAGTGCATCCTTCAGACCTGAGGTTCCTGTGCCAAGATGCTCCCTGACCAAACACTGATGCAACACAAGGACTTTCCTCCAGAGCTGACAGAGGGAAAGCCTTCCCCTGGAGCGGACGTTCTGAACTTGGACTTGTAGTCTGCAAGACTGTGTAAGAATAAACTTTTTTGTTAAAACTATCCACTTTGTGGTATTTCTGTTAGAGCAGCACTAGGTGACTAAAACAGTGATCTTCCTTTGCAGTACTCTGGCCCTTACTGTTCCTGCATGAATCTCTGTAGACTGGGGATTGTATCCTATTGGTCAACCTTGGCACCAGATTTAACCTGGGATCTGCAGTGCTGCCTTGAGTCGGTCTGTGCCCGGTCTGTGCAGAGAGGCCCTCAGGGCTCTCATGGGCTACCTCTCCTTCCTCCAGGCTTCTTCTTCCAGACAGCTGCTCACAGCTTCACCAAATCTACATTTCTGTTTCAGAACAAATAATGAACTTCCTGTCATTTCCTTAGTTGGGGTTCAACAAGTTAGGTTCCCTGGAACATTAGTGTTTTTAGAACAAACTAAAATTATGAAAAGTCTTGAGAAGGAGAAATATATTTAACATGGATGTGTTCCCACTACCCATTTTTTAAAAAATACATTAAACAAAATAAAACACTGCTGTTGAGTCTATTCCAACTCATAGAGACCCTATAGGACAGAGTAGAAACATCCCGTAGAATTTCCAAGGAGTGCCTGCTGGATTCAAACTGCCAGTCTTTTGGTTAGCAGACATAGTGCTTAGCCACTACACTGCAGGGTTTCCAGTTATGTAAAGTAATACATAAATATGCAATCGGTTCCTCTATCAGCAGTGCAGAAAAATTGAAAGGAAACTTCCAAAGTTTATCTTTACTGTTCCCTCACTCCCCCTGCCTTCCCCTCAGCTCTTTTAATTACCTCCACACTCTTTGATTTAATGCCTATTTAATGTTGACAGTTTGAGTTCACCCAGTGATGCCTCAGAAAAAAGGCCAGGTGATCTACACTCCAAAAATCATCTACTGAAAACCACGTGGAGCCCCGGTTCTGCTCGAACACACGTGGGGTCGCCGTGAGTTGGAATTGACTTGTTGTTGTTACGGTCCAGTGTGAGTCTCGGGCAGGTTAAACAGGGAGCGGAGCCTGCTAAGCCCAGGGCATCATGTTATGGACTGATGATCAGTGGCAGGTGAAGCATGCTGCTGGCGAGGAACAAAGTCTGCAGATGAGGTTTTTTCCTTTTCTTTGCAATAGTTTCCATCCTTCCCATTTTGTAGCCTTTTGGTGGCACTGAATTATTTCCTGAAATCATTTTCCAGCTATCATTCTCCAAGTCGTCTCCCACCATCTAATTGCCTTCTCTCAAGGGCTGATTGCCTGACAGAAGCATTTTACATTCTGATCTTTAACAGGACCCTTGGGTAAGAGAGTGTTTGTAATGAGAAAACTGAAGAATTTCGGTATGTGTGTGTGATATGCGGAAAAGATTCTTGTGAGAACAGAGTCCTTATGGATAAGCATGGAACGGTTTATAACCTTTGCGGTCCCCTAACCCCCAAATGGTGAACTTCAGAGACATGCATGGGTCTCTGGGTCTAGATCTGAAATGTCCTTTATCTGGCCTCCGGTTTCTGGGCTACCCGTTTCCACAATTGACGTTGCACTTCTTCTGTGGAGACTGTCTTCTCTACTCAAAGGGGGAAGTGTTTGCTCTTCAAGGGGGGAGGCTTTCTATCCCCAGCCTTCAGAGGGGGCAGTGTTTCAGGGAGAGGCACGTGCAGGCTGAAAGTGACAGTGGCACATTGTGGCGATACTTCGGGGAACTGGCCCATCTGCTTGGCTGGATTCCTTGGGCACGGCTTATAGATCTTTGCATGCAATGTCCATGCACTCTTTGCTCTCTTGCCAGAATACGGTGTGGAAAAAACGGTCTATAATGCTGAGTTTTTGTTTAGTCTCCCCATTATTTGAGAATTCATTGCTTTTTAGCTCCAAGATCTGATTTACCAGGGTATACTAGTTGGTGAAGAAAGAGGAGACTCTCTAAGGGATCTTTTCTCTAGATTTTCTTTTAGGTTTTAGAAATACAATTCACATACTATACAATTCACCCATTTGAAATGTTCTATGGTGATGTAATGCCGACTGTTATCAGTCAAAGCACTTTATAAAAGAAATCCTCAAATGTGCTTCTGGTTAAGGGGGAAAATATTTTAGTAGAGTTTGAAAGCAAAGGATTTCTAAGAAGTCATTCACCTATCTGTTAAAATCAGTCAGCCCCAAACTTATTTATAATGTAAGAACATTAAAGGATAACATATTTATACTTTAATGTGTAAGTATATTATACTTGCAAAGTATATTATCCTTTAATGTACTTATACATTAAAGTATAAGCATATTATCCTTTAATGTGCTTTATAGAATATGTTATACTTTAACATACTTATACTTCAAAATGTAACTGTATTTACTTCCTCTTAAAGAGTTTATTTAGGAGAATTTTTATTCTGTTACAATGCTTGTTTCTCAGTTATGAAGATGTTAGTAACAGAAGTTGTTGTTAGTAAGTGCTGTTGAGTCTTTTCTGACCACCACAACCCTATGCACAACAGAACAGAACACTGCCCAGTCCTGCATCATCCTCAAAATTGTTTCTATGTTTGAACCCATAGTTGCAGTCACCTTGTCAACAGTCTGGTTGAGGGTCTTCCTCTTTTGCACTGACCCTCTTCTTTACCGAGCATGATGTCCTTCTCCAGGGACTGGTCCCTCCTGATAACATGTCCAAAGTACGTGAGATGAAGTCTTGCCCTCTCTACTCCTAAGGAACATTCTGGCCGCGCATCTTCCAGGACAAATTTGTTTACTCTTCTGGAAGTCCATGAATATTCAATACTCTTTGCCAACACCACAATTAAAAATGTATCAGTTCTCCTTTGGTCTTCCTTATTCATGTCCACCTTTGCTGCATGTATGAGGTGATTAAACATACTGGGATTGGGTCAAGCACACCTTAGTGCCAAAGTGACATCTCTGCTTTTGAATACTTTAAAGAGGTAGTTTGCAGTAAGTCTGACCAATGCAACACGTCGTTTGATTTTTTGACTGCTGCTTCCGTGGGCACTGAATGTGTACCCTTGTCAACTTCAGTCTTTTCTCCACTTATCATGATGTTGCCTATTGGTCTAGTTGTGGGGATTTTTCTTTTCTTGATGTTAAGGTGTAATCTATATTGATGGCTAATAGTCTTTGGCCTTCATCAGTAAGTGCTTCAAGTCTTCTTCACTTTCAGCAAGCAAGGTTGCATCATGTGCGTATTGTAAGTTGTTAATAAGCCTTCCTCCAATCTTGATGCTGTGTTCTTCTCATAGACTCGAATTATTTGCTCAGCATATAGCCTGAATAAGTACAGTAAATAAGTTTGGTAAAAGATACAACTCTGACACACACTTTTCCTGATTTTAAACCATGAATAGTGTTCCTTGTTCTGTTCAAATGACTGCTTCTTGGTCTACATGAGCACAATTAAGTGTTCAGGAATTCCCGTTCTCCGCGATGTTGTCCGTAATTGGTTGGGATCCACACAGCTGAATGCCTCAGCATAGTCAGTATGACCCAAGCAAACATCTTTCTTGGTATTCTCTGCCTTCAGTCAAGAGCCATCTGATATCAGCAGAGGTGCTCCTTGTTCCAACTTGAACTTCTGGGATCTCCCTTGTGATGAGTTACAGCAACTGTTTTTGAGTGATCGTCAGCAAAATTTTACTTGCGTGTGATAGTAATGAATTTGTACTATCTGGCAATTCCAGAGACTGAGTGAGCTCATACACCTCTACCTAAGGACTGTTATTGTAGAAAACATACTATTCACCCGTAGGGAAGCTGAGGTGCCTGTCTGGAGAGAATTCTTTCTCAGAGGCCTGACAATGTTGCTGACAGTGTATATTTGATCCCTTAGACTTGTGGGAATCAGATGGCAGACAGCTTTACAGAGTACCTGAGCAGAGCCATCCCACATGCACAGGGGTGTGTGTGGATGTATACAGCAGGTGGGACCTGAAACAGGCATTCTTGGATTTTCAGTTCTGAGTTTTTCTTCAGTAACTGAATATGCTGGGTTAGCCAGCCAAGAGCCAGGGAGAGGCAGAGCTCCTGAAGCTGAGAAATATCCAGGGAGATGTGGAAGCAAAGCGTGCATCTCAGGTTCCAAGAGGAACGCTTGTCATCCTGCTAAGGGGACAATGTCCCTTTTCCCTCTTTTATATATTCCAAGTAAATTGTGTCATTAAAAACTGCTGTTTTGATTTTTACAAATGAATATCCATCACAGTCTATTTAGAAAATTCAACCAATTCAAAATATGTTATTCTTTTCTACTCTCTAAAGATTCTGGGTTTTCTTCCAGGCTTTGTTTTCAAGGTAACTCCTGTTTCCTCTTTGAGTTATGTCAGTGAAACGTCAGAGTCTCCATGAGAATTTTCTGTCTGGCGTGGGTCTCTTTTTCTACTCTTTCCCTCATTAAATATTGTCCATCAAGACTTGAGAAGTAGCTGTGGTTAGATGTTCTCTCATACATTACAGCAGTGGTTTTCTTTCTTTAAAAACAAACAAACAAACTAGTATTTATTTATTTGGTGAAAGTGACACAGCAAATTAACTTCCCCTTTAACCCTGATGGCATAATAGTTAAGTCCCATGTCTGCTAAACAAAAGGTCTGCAGTTCGAATCTGCCATGCGCTCCTTGCAAACTACAGGGGCAATTCTATTCTGTTCTGTAGGATCACTATGAGTCAGAATTGACTCAGTGGCAGTAGGTCTGGTTTTTGCTTTTAGCAACTTTTAAACAAATTGTTCCATGCCATTGGTTACAATTTTTATAATATGTCAGCATTCTCATCATTGCCACTCTGTTTGTTCTTTCTACTAAAATAACTTTCCCACCTCTCCTTGCCTTCTCATCTTTGCTTTTGAGTAAATGTTGACCATTTGGTGTCAAACAATTAATTGTTTAGGGGAGCACACCACTCATGGGGGTGTTTTTTATTTTATAAGCCAATCTCTTATTGGACTGAAAGCTGATCTACAGAAATAGATTCAAGGCCAAAGTTAGAGGGTATCTTGGGACAATGCCCTCGGGGATTACTGTAGTCTCTTACTGGTCCAGTAGGTCTGGCTTTTTTTAGGAATTTGAGTTTTGTCCTATACTTTTCTCCCATTCTACCTGGGCTCTTCTAATGTGTCTGTCCCAAATCAGAATGTATGACAGTGATAACCAGGCACCTTCTGGTTCTTCTGCTCTCAGATGAGAAGAGGCGGTGATTCATGTAGGCTAACAGTCCCGTGGACTGGGGTCTTCCTTGAGCCTTTGATTTCTTTCTTTCTTTTTTTTGTGTTCCATACAGGAAGAGACCAATACTTGTATCTTAGACAACTCACGGGCTCTTAAGACCCCAGAAGCTACTCACCTAATTAGAATGTAGAACACTGTCTTTGAGAACTATGTTATGTCAGTTGACTAAGTTGTCCACTTAGACTATGGTCCCAAGCCTTTTCACCCAGTAAACTAATCCCATGAGTTGTTTGGATACATCTAGGAAGGCTCTATAACTGTGATCCCTGTGTGGTTTGTTATATATGTGGATAAGCACACTCAAATGTGTGTATATATTTGCCTACAGATAGATACACATGAATTGACAGAATGCCCATTGAGATGTTTCAATAAATAGATGCAGTGCTGGAAGCCCTCACTCTTCTATGCCAAGAAGTTTGGAAGACAGATACCTAGTCAACTGACTGTAAGAGTTCTGTATTGGTTCCCATTCCAAAGAAAAGTAGTCCAACAAAAAGTGGATTGTATCAAACAATATCATTAACATCATAAGCAAGTAAAATTTTGTTGAAGATAATTAAAAAATGGTGGCTGCAGTACATGGACTGGGAATTGTCAGAAATTCAACATGGATTCAGAAGAGGACTTAAAAGGAAGAATATCATTGCTAGTATCAGATGGCTCTTGGTTGAAAGCAGAGAATACCAGAAAGATGTTTACCTGCATTTTATTGACTATGCAAAAGTATTTAGCTATTTGGATCATAACAAATTATGGGTAAAATTACGAGCAATGGGAATTCCAGAGCACTTAATAGGTGCTCATGAGGAATGTATACATAGATTAAGAGGTAGTTGTTTGAACAGAATCAGGGAATATTTCATGGTTTAAAGTCAGGAAAGGTGTGTGTCAGAGTTGCCTCCTTTCATCATACTTACTCAATCTGTATGCTGAGCAAATAAGCTGAGAAGCTGGCCTACATCAAGAAGAACACCAGGGTTGGAGGAAGATACATTAACAGCCTATGTTATGCAAATGACACACCTTGCTTGCCGACAGTGAAGGACTGGAAGCATTTACTGATGAAGATCTAAGACTATGGCCTTCAGTGAGGATTACACCTCAACATACAGAAAACAAGAATTCCTCACAATTGGATCAATAAATAACATCATGATAGATGGAGAAATGATTGAAGTTGTCAGAGATTGTGTTTTACTTGGATCCACAATCAGTGCCGCGGAAGCAGCAGTCAAGAAATCAAATGGCATATTACACTGGGCAGATTTGCTGTAAATGACCTCTTTTAAGTGTCTTAAAACAAATATGTCACTTTGAGGACCAAGGTCTGCTTTAACCAATCCGTATTATTTTCAGTCACCTTACATGTGTGGACTCATGGCATCCGACTCGACGGCACTTGGCTTGGCTACATGTGTGGAAAAACAGGACAATGGCTAAGGAAAATCCAAGAAGAATCAATGTATTTGAATTACGATATTGACAAAAAACATTGAAAATGCCATGCACTTCCAAAAGAAGAAACAAGTTTGTTTTGGAGAGCACAGCCAGAACCCTTCTTAGAAGTAAAAGTGATGCGACTTAATCTTGCATACTTTGGATATATTATTGGGAGGGACTAGTCCCTGGAGAAGGAAAGGACGTAATCCTAGATGTGGGAGAAGTCAGCACAACTTTATTTACCAGAGTAAATAGACACTAAGAAGAACAGAATAAAAGGGAAATTTCAGAAAGTGCTATAACATATATGATTTTGCAACAACAATAAAAATGTATGTGCAGTTACATAGGTAGTTGTGGATGCGTATATGTGTACAGGAAGGCGTAGATGAATAAAGGTACATGCACATATAGGTGTATTGGTTGCTGTTGTTATTAGGTGCTGTCAGTCAATTCCATTCATAGTAGCCCTACACACATCAGAATGAAACACTGCCCAGTCCTGCGCCACTGTTAAAGTCATTGCCATGTTTGAGCCCATTGTTAGAGCCGCTGTGTCAATCCATCTCCTTGGGGGTATTTGTTTTTATTGATGCTCTGCTCTACCAAACATGAGGTCCTCTAGGGACTGGTGCCTCTTCATAGCATGTCCAAAGTGTGTGAGATGAAGTCTTGCCATCCTTGCTACTGAAGAGCATTCTTGTGGTACTTCTTCCAAGGCAAATTTATACCTTCTTCTGGCAGGCCGTGGTATATTCAGTGTTCTTCGCCAACTTCGTAATTCAAAGGCATCCATTCTTCTTTGGTTTTGCTTATTCATTGTCCAATTTTTGCACGCATGTGAGGTGACTGAAAAATACTACGGCTTGGTTAAGGTATACCTTAGTCCTCAAAGTGACATTTCTAGTTTTCACACTTTTAAAGAGCTCTTTTACAGCATGTTTGTGCAGTGCAATACTTTGTTTGATTTCTTGACTGCTGCTTCCATGGATATTCACTGCAAAACTAAGTAAAGTGAAATCCTTGACAACCTCAGTCCTTTATCACAATGTTGCTTGCTGGTCCAGTTATGAGGATTTTGTTTTCTTTACGTTGAGGTGTGATTCATACTGAAGGTGTAGTCTTAGCTCTTTGTCAGTAAGTGCTTCAAGTCCTCTTCACTTGCAGCAAGCAAGGCTGTGTCATCTGCTTATCACAGGTTGTTATGAGTCTTCCTCCAATCTCATTTGCTCTTCTTCATATGATCTAGCTTCTTGGATTATTTCCTCAGCATACAGATTGAGTAAATATGATAAAATGATGCAAACTCGACACCCACCTTTCCAGGTTTTAAACCATGCAGTGTCTCTTGGTTCTGTTCCAATGACTGCTTCTTGATCTATATTCAGGCTCCTCACGAGCACATTTAAGTGTTCTAAAATTCCCATTCTTCACAATTTAACCCATAATTTGCTATGCTCCACACAGTCAAATGTCATCTCTCGATCCATAGTAGAGGGCCATTAGAACTGCTCTGGGATTTTTTTTTGGTTAAACAATTACTCCATTTGCAGAGACTGTGATTCAATTGGCCTGAGCTGAGCTCAAGAGAGCTGCGATTTTTTTCCTTTTAAAAACCTCACGTGATTCTAATGGACGGCCAGGATTTAGAACGCATGCTCTCCACCACAGGTGTACTCTTCCTTCAGTTTCTCTAAATACTGATAGTCCAACCATCAGTGAATGCAGTTTACTGTGTCTCCCTGTCCTCATCAATATTAGGTTATTGCCGTGCCTTTAACATTTTCCTTAAAACAGGAGGGAAATGACATTGTTTTTACCTGCATGCCTCCTGTCACCAGGAAGGTTGAGCAGCTTTCCATGTCTGCGGATCATTCTGCTATCCCTTTGCCTAATTGCTATATTTAACTCAAAGAAAAATTTAAATTATCAGCCCTAATGTTTTCCCCCCTGCTTTTACAGAAGGAACTCTAGTCCTGTGTGTGACCTGTTCCCTTCCTAAGTCGTTTCTCTTCTTTCCCAGGACTGATTTTATTCAGAACAACGTCTGCGCTGTGAATATGAAAATAACCTGGTGGGGGCGTTAGGGCAGTGTCCCTGGGCCTTAGGGTGCTGCTACAAGGACTGCGCAGTCCCTTCACTCATTCACTCACCCACCCACTCATTCATTCATCATAAACTGAGTTTCAATACCGTGTGCCACTCCTTGAAAACAGACAGGCAGCACGAGCGGCCCTGCTCCGAGGAGCCCTGTAGCCAGCAAACCGTTATAACCAATTCAACAACACCGCCTGGAGCGGCAGAGACAACACTCAGAGTCGGTGAGCCTGAGGTCTCCTGGCTCGCCCTCCACCTTAGTCCTTCATATGTCCTTGATCCATGACTGATTTTGACCGCGGGCGATGGACGCAGGGCTGACATTAAGGACTTTCAACAATTCATGTGCCCCTTGCTGTCCTCCTGAGTGCAGTGGTGAATATCCCCGCCTGTCACACGGGAGATCGGGGTTTGATTCTCCAATGGGGGGGCAGAGACACGCTTTTGGGAACCCTGATAGCAACGGCTGCTAAACAGAATGTCGTCAGTTCGAATCCACCAGGCGCGCTTTGGAGACTCTCTGGGGACAGTTCTACTTTGACCCACAGCATCGCTATGAGTCGGAATCGGCTCGAGGGCAATCTTTTTTTTCCTTGAGGGTCTCTCTACTGCAACTCCCGACGCTCACTAGCGGCGTTTTCGTCCCTGCGTGTTCTGACTTCAGTGACCCAGCTGCAGGAGGAGGGAGAGACCTGAGAAGAGGGGCGGTGCTCCCGGCGGCCGCTGTGCGGCGCTCGGGGGCCGGCCGGCGGCAGCGCGCGGAGAGCCCTCGGGTGCTGTGCCCGGGACCCCGCCGGCCGCAGACGCTGCGCTCCGGCCCGGAGCGCCCGGGCCCGAGGGCGCGCCCCGCGCTCTGCAGCCGCTGCCTCCCCGGCGCTGCGGAAGATGCAGCCGCCCGCGCTGCCGGGGCCGGGGCCCCTGGCTCTGCTGGACACTACAGGTAACCAGGTGGCTGTGGAGGGTGCGGGCTTTGCGGGCCGGGGGGCGTGAGAGCAGGTCCTCAGCCCGCGGGGTGCGGGACAGATTTGCAAAGAACTCTTGCAGCCCGCAGTCCCGGTTCCTCCTTGCTTGCTTCGAGCTTTGTCTTTGGGGCACCCTACAAACGCTGCTGTAAGTAAATCATTCATATTCCTGGTTCTCCCTCTGCCCCTGTCTCTGTCTGGCCCCCTCTGTCTTATTGCTCTGTGTCTCACTTTCCATCCCCATCTTTCATTACTAAGAATAGGTCGTGATACTTATAAAATTGGGCAACATACACTGCTCGCCTTTTTTCGTCTCCTCTACCCTGTTCCACCACCACCACCACCAAAACTAAAACAAACAAAAGCTAAACAAAGAAAAAAACAAAAAAACAAAAACCCATTGTCGTCGACTCGATTCCGACTCTCCAAAAATTTCCTGGGGAAAGTCAGCGTCACCTAGCTAGGTAACTTCTTCCTGCTTGAAAGCAAGCACAGTAGGGTTTCCCAGAGTTGCCTGATTTCTGCGCCTCCCCCCGCGCCTCTCGTGCCTCTCCTCCATAAATTCTCGGAACTTCTAATTCTCTGATTTTCCGAATCAAACACTGTGCAGCCGTGGAGCCAGCACGACCCTGGAAAACAGGAAACCTGTTGCATGTTCCCAAGTTCAGGCGCTGGGGTTTGGTTCTCCGTCAGGAATTTGCCTGGGTGGGATGATGCCAGGCATGCTTGCTTCGCTGAAAGGGAGAAAGCAGGGAAGATTTTGAAAAGCAAAGGGGGTTGGGGGGTGGCGGGGGGAAGATTCCTTGGTAATTGGTGTGTGGACAACCGTTATAGAGAATAGGGTGATTTGTCCCGTGAAGTTCAGTTGGTGGCCTCGGAAAAGAACAGATCTAAAACGGCTGGTGTATAACCTCGCAACAATGTCCGGAGGTTCTTTGGGAAGTTTCTTTCTTATTTTTTTTTTTTAACAGATTAGTTAATGGTGTTTGACTGTTATGTAATAACCAAGGAATCTGGTTCTTCCTAAAATAAAGTGCTGTACATCCCACTCTCTAAAGCAAAATGCCCTATGGCTAAATTTTCTTTACCTGTGTTTTCTTCCTCCAGGAAATTACCTTACTTGTGCCAGCTGTTACATTAGAATAACTTGATGGTTTTTTTTTTTTAATTTTGCCTTTGTTTTTCCTTCTCACAAGAATATTAAATTTTAAAAATTAATCATAAACCAGTTGCCATGGAGTCTGCCTAGACTTGTGGTGACCCCAGGTGGATCAGAGGAGAACCGAACTCTGTGAGGTTCACAAAAGCTGGGTTGTTGGAAGTAGCTTGCCAGACTTTTCTAATGTGGTACCTCTGGGTGGACACAAACCTCTAGTCTTTTGGTTCGCAGCTAAGGGTGTCGACTGGTTGCACCGCTCAGTGGCTTACTCATCCCCAATTCCCTAAAAATAATAACATTATTAAAAAATACCCTAACATTAGTGTAAGAAAGGAAAAAACCCTAACCAAAACTGTTGCCGTGGATTCTGATTCATAGTGACCCACAACAACCCTAAAGGACTAGGTAGAGTTGTCCTGTAGGGTTTCTAAGAGCAACCAGTGGCTTTGAATAGTTGAGGTTTTGGTTAGCAGCCATCTAACTTAACCACTGTGCCGCTAGAGCCCCCACGTTAATGAGGTTGGCTAAAGTAAGTTTTAGGGGTCTTAGTTGTTCTCAAGACATGTTTGCATAATTAAAAGATTGGAATGGGTACTTAAGGAAAAAAAATCACCAAGGAAGAATAGCTGAAGAAGAAATTGCGTTAATTGAAAGCAGTTGGCATGTAGCTTCAGCAGAGCTGCGTCCTTGGAGGCTGGTAAGGGCTGTCTGCAAAGTCACAGATGTAAACCCTGTTAAGTGAGATCAATGAGATCTGAAAAAAAGTTACAATTTTTGCCCTCCCCATCCTGCCCTGGCCTGCCCTCCCCTCCCCTCCGCTCCGCTCCCCTCCCCTCTGCTCCCCTCCCCTCCTCTTCCTTCCCCTTCCTTCCCCTGGTGTATTCAAACTGATGTTCTTTTGTTAGCAGCCCTAGCCCTTAACCACTGCACCACCGGGGCTGCTAACCAAAAAGCTGGCATTCTGAATCCACCAAGCCCTCCTTGGAAACTCACTAAGGCAGTTCTACTCAATCCTATAGGATCTCTATGAGTTGAAATTGACTCAGTGGCAATGTTTATATATATATATATACACACACATGCACGTGCGCACACACATTTATATATGGAGCCCTGGTGTTGCAGTGGTTAAGAGCTATGGTTGCTAACCAACAGGTTAGCAGTTTGAATCCCCAAGGCACTCATTAGAAACCCTATTGGGCAGTTTAACTCTGTCCTGTAGGGTTGCTGTGGATCAGAATTGACTTGATGGCAACAGATTTAGTTTTTTTGTTTTACAAGGTCTGACAATTAAGTCCACAAACTCATCCTAGAAAAAGTGCTACATGCCTCATTGCTGAATATCATTGTGGTAGCTTTTGTAGTATTCCCCTCGGGATGCTCTGCACCAATTCGAGCACCTAGTTCACTCTTCAAAGCAACTTTGGAGCCCTGTCTCTGGAATGGCCGTCAGAGCTGTTGTTGTATTAAACCACGGCGTTAATTGTCAGAACTTGTATACAGTCACACACGGACACAAAGGGTGAGAAAGATACCCACACAGTCATATGTCAGTTAGTATCCACTGTACGTTCTGTGAAGTAGAATGCTGTATGATTTGGACATTGCATGAACACCATATTACAGGTAATCCTTGGGTTGTGAACATCTTGTACTTAATCCTGGTCTGCTGTAAAGCCCATTATATTAAAATCTGAATTGCTTTGTATACAAGAGATGTGAGATAACATGGGCTGAGTGTGGGAAGCTGTGCATTCACTATGTCTGGTTATGTCTACTATGTCCCATTCTCAAACAGAGGTTTATGAACTCTGTTATAACCTGTGGGACCATGGACATATATGTGGTTGAATGTTGCCCAAGTGGATGTTATATATTGTATGTAATACACATACACACATAGTGGTGCATTATTAAAGCATTCAGCTGCTAACCCAAAGGTTATCAGTTTAAAGCCACTGGCAGCTCCAGGGAAGAAAGAGGAAGCAGCCTGCTTCCATGAAAGATGCTAGTCTCGGAAACCCTGTAGGATAGTTTGTGATACAACAAGAGGTAAATTGACTCATGAGTGCAAAGGTCTTCCCTTTAATCTGTAGAATAGGGAAGGTGCCTAGAGTTTATGGGCTTCAGGAGGACCCAAGGATGCTTGGCTAGGGGTAGGCTGGCTCTGGGACATGTCAGCTCGAAAAAACCTAGTAAGAAATTTCCTTAAAATGTGGACAGCTAGCACCATGTGCCTCCCTTGCACTGTAACTTTTCACTGTCTGGCATTCCTAGCCTCTTGCTTCCTCTTCGAAGATAAAGAGAATGGGCTGTGCTGAAGAATCACTGCACTTCCAGCAGCTGAAAAGGCTGCTGAGATTTGAACCAGAAGCAGGAGGCGTACGTTGATGCAGCTTGCGAAGGCCGGCCGGTCTCTGCTCTTCAGCAGTGGGGATGCAAGTGCTTGCCCTCAGCCCAAGTGCTTTATGAGAATGATTTGGTGCTGCTGGATGAATTTGAAATGTGATAAAATTATTTTCAAAACAAGATCCTAGATTCCTGGCTTATTTTATTTCATTAAAATAACTGCATCATTATGCTAAAGTCGGGCCTCATACCACCATCTTAAACTCTATTTAAAGGCTGAACTGGGCTGATTCAGTGATTCCCTGTATCTACTGCCTTTAAGGGAAGTTGTATGGTACAGCAGTTAGGACCTTGGGCTTCAGATGAGATTGACCACCCGGATTTGATTCTTAGCCTCCTGTCCCCAAAACCACTATAGGGTTGGAGTCTGTGGTGGAAGAGATGGCTAAAATTAAACACTCTGCTACTAACTGGAAGGCTGTTGGGTGGAACCTATTCAGAGGTGCCTCGGAAGAAAGGCCTGGCAATCTGCTTCAAAAAGGTCACAGCCATGAAAAGCCTGTGGAGCACAGTTCTACTCTCCCACATATAGAGTCACCATGGGTCAGAATCCACTTGACAGCAACTTTTTTTTAGTTTATAGGGTTGGGGAGAGAATTAAGAGAGTTAATTCATGTAAAGTGCTTAGAGTAGGACCTGGTACTTAGTAGACATTTACTAAATAGCCAACTATCATTATCATGAGATGCATTGCAAGAATGAAGACCTGGGCCACTGCCTTCAAGGAGCTTGCAGTCTAGGGAGAAGCAAAAGTAGGGCAATGCAGACAACGTACAAACAACTGCTTGCATACTAAGCAAGCCATCCTATCACAGGGACTCCCATGATCTGCTTCAGCCCTACAACATGTGTTCTGGGTGGGTGGTGCCTGCACTGTGCTGGTTACTCAATATTTTGAATACCACAGCTGGGCAGTTCCCTGCAACCTATAAGAGGCTCCTGTCAGTGCCAGAGGGATGACTCCTCAAAGGAAAACCTGGAGGCTTTTGGAAAGATGCAAGAGGGACTTGGAACTGGAGAGGCAAGTAAGAAGTAGTCACTGTGAGAACCAGTGAAGGCTTTTAAAGTCCCCTCTGGTTGCAGTGGAGAGCATTAACGGGGCAGGGACAGAAGGATACTGTGTCTTTTGACCAGAGCAGAGGAGATGATGACAGTTTAGGTGAAACAAAAAGATGGATTTGAGTGTTGTTTACGCTCAGCTGCTAACCAAAAGGTCAGCAGTTCAAATCCACCAGCTATTCCTTAGAAACCTTATAGGGCAATTCTACTCTGTCCTGTAGGGTTGCAATGAGTTGGAATTGGCTCAACAGTGACAGGTTTTTAGGACAGGAAGTCAAGGAAAACATGGTGGTTAGCTATACATGGTGGAGTAAGGGGGCACTTAGGGGTGATTTACAAGTTTCTTCTTTGAGAAATGGTGAGTGAGAAAGAAAGATATCATTCAGCCAGGTTGGTCTGGGAAGGTTTTATTGAGGCAGTGGCGCTTGAGGCGAGGATTTAAGGGTAAGATGGATATGATCAGTCAGAGAAAAGGCAGTATATCTCAGTATATCCCACGTGAGCAAAGGAAGAGAGCCATTCAAGTACTTGCTGTGTTTTCCTAGTTAAGCTAAGTTATTGTTGAGTTTTAAGATGACTTCAGGGGAATGGTTTTGGTTTAAAATTTAAAGAGTATCTCAGGGCAGTAGTTTCAGGAATTCATCTACTCTCCATGGCTCCAGAAAGTCTAGACTCCATAAGAATTTTAAACTCTGATCAGCATTTTCCCCCTTTTGATCAAGAGTCTGCTATGGAAGCTTTGCTCAAAATGTTCAGTAGTGGTAAGCAGGCACCACACATTTCTTCTTGTCTCATGGCAAAGGAAGCAGTTGTTCTTGGAGGCTGTTAGCTGTGTACTCCATATTCTCCTCTTGTTCCTGGCTTCTTCCTTTGTTGTTGTGGGTGAATAGAGACCAACTGTTGTACCTTGACTGGCCACTTGTAAGCTTTTAAGACCCCAGGCACTACACAATGAACTGGGAGGTAGAAAAGAAACATCTAAACAAGTTAGTAGACCAACTAACTGGGATGTCCCATGAAACCATGAAACCTAGAAACCAAATTCCGCGAGGTATTTGCTTGTACAAAGGCAGCCTCACCGCCTACTGTTTCTTTTGTTGTTGTTGTTATTGTTATTGTAAATGTACCTGTCACATAGCTTTTTCCAAGTCAACTTTGTACAAGTCTACAACTTATTGACAGCAATTGTAATAATAGGCAGTGCAACCCTATGCCATGGTGTCTGTTTAATGGATTTCTCACTTGCTGTCCTTACAGAAGGGTTTGCAAAGAGAAAGAAGACTTCCCTTTGGTTTGCTATCTCTCTGCTGGTGGTGTCGATCTTCATACTCACCATAGGCCTTGCTGCAACAACCAGAACGGAGAATGTGACTGTGGGCGGCTATTACCCAGGAATCATTGTGAGTGTGACTGAGGAGGCTCTGTCCATAGGATCTGCTGTGAGGTGCTGGGGTAGAAGGGACCAGGGCAATGCAATTTCCTGTATGGTAGGGTGATGCATTCAGTCCCACCTCCTCGGAGTTGGGTGTCTGAAACAAGGCATCAAAACTTCTGACTCTGTGACAGGCAGAATAATGTCCTCTATACCCCTGGAGGAAACCCTGGTAGCTTAGTGGTTAAGTGCTACAGCTGCTGACCAAGATGCCCCTTGGAAACCTATTGGGCAGTTCTGTTCTGTCTTAGAGCAACTACAAGTCAGAATTGACTCGACAGCAGTGGGATTTGGTTTTGGTTTATCCCCATGGTTGTTCGCATCCTAATCTTTAAAATTTATGACTATGTCAGTTACATGGCAAATAGAATTAAGGTTGCTAATTAGCTGACCTTAAAATAGGGAGATTATCCTGGATTATTTGAGTAGACTCAATATAATTGCTGAAAAACAGAAAAAAACCAAACTCATTACCATTAAGCTGATACTGGCTCGTAACAACCCTACAGGACTGAGTAGGTTTGCTCCTTAGGGATACCAAAGCTTATGGAAGCGAACTGTCACGTGTTTCTCTAAAGTGAAAGAGGGAAGCAGAAGAGAAAGTTCCAGTGATGTGAAAAGATGTGGAAAATGAGAGAAAAGAGCTGTGGACTGAGGAAGGTGGGCAGGCTCTAGAAGCCAGAGAAAGAAAGGGAATGGATTCTCCTCGGAGCATGCAGAGTAAACACAGGCCTGCCAATGCTTTGATTTTAGCCCAGGGAGACCCAAGCAAGCATTCTGAACTCTGAAACTATAAGATAATTTGTGAGGTTTGAAGCCACTAATTTTGTACTGATTTATTATAACAGCTATAGAAAACTAATGGTATTCATTTTACTGCATTTCCAAACTAAAAGGAAACATTTTCAGCAGTACCCTTAAGCTCCTGGGCTTTGAATGGTGGACCTGTGTTACAGTTTAGGTGGAGTGACCAGTTAAGATGAATTTGGGCATTGAATTATTCTTGCTTTAGTCAAGTTAATCCTTGGAACAAGGACAGCTAGCTTAAAAAACATTCCTGCCAAGAAACTAAGAATTAAAGATTATGCTGATAATGCAATCACATGGGAGAAGCAAGAAAAGGACATTGTTCCCCTTTTGGTGGATGACAATGTATGGTGAGATCAATGACTAATTAGATCAGGCAAGAAGCTGGCCTTGAAATTCAAAATTACCAGGGAAACTTCCGGAACTATGAATGTACATCCACTGTTATTAGCAAAAGATCCCCTCCCAAACCCCAAAACCCACTGTCCTGAAGTCGATTCCAACTCCTGGCAACCCCCTTAGGACAGAGTAGAACTGGCCCATAGAATTTCCAAGGAGTGCCTGGTAGATTTGAAATGCTGACCTTTTGGTTGGGAGACATAGCAGTTAACCACTAAGCCACCAAGCTGTTGTTAGCAGAAGGTTCCAGTATGGTGAAAATGGACTGCGCTCAGTTACTAACTGAAAGGTTGGCAATTAAAGCTCTCACAACTGCCCTTGGACAAAAGGCCTGGCAATCCCTTTTGGGAAGATTATAGCTGAGCAAATCGTATGGAACAGTTCCATTCTGTAATACATCGGGTCACCAGGAGTCTGAACCAACTTGATGGCAATGGGTTTGGTTGGTTGTCAGCAATGAAATTTGCTCCAAATGCCTACCTTATGTACAGCTGAAATGGCATTTTATAAGCTATGATGCTCTTTATCATGAACTGTAGGCCTATCGTCAGAAGGATGTAGTTCCTAGAGAAGGACACGGTGCTTGGTAAAGTAGAGCAACAGTGAGAAAAAAAGGAGAAAAACCTCCAACAAGATGGGCTGACACAGTGGCTGCGACAGCGGGCTCAAACACAGCAGGGACTGCGAGGGTGGCCCAGGACCTGGCAGTGTCCTGTTCTCTTGTTACTAAGGTCTCCATGAGTTGGAATTGGCTCGATGGCACCTAACAATAATGATATTATGCTTTTTTTAAATGGATGTGAGCTTTGAATTGCTGTATCATTAGGTGTTAAGGTTTGTGTTTTTTTTTTTTTAATGTAACTTATTTAATCACGGTATTCTCATGAACAGTTTTCAAGATTGGTTCTAACAGTAATAATATTTTTTAGCAAGAATAAAAAGATTTTGGGCACTTTTTCATTTAAAAATATTTAGCAAATATTGTTCATTTCATCTTTATATTAGCTTTTGTTTTTATATTTTGAATATGCTTCCTAAACACACATTATTGTCGTTGAGTGCTGTCCAGTTGATTTCAACTCTTAGTGACCTTAAGTGACAGAGAGAATTGCCTCATAGGGTTTCCTAGGCTGTAATCTTTAGAGAAGCAGATCACCAGACTTTTCTCCTGCCAGATAACTGGTAGGTTTGAAGTGCCAGCCTTTGGGGTCACAGCTGAGTACTTCATTGTTGTGCCACCAGGTCTCGTCAAATGTACATTACCTAAACCAAACCAAACCAAACAAGCCAAATCCATGGTGATCAAGTCAGTTCTGACTCTTAGCAACTCTGTAGGACAGAGTAGAACTTAGAACTGTTCCATAGGGTTTCCAAGGCTGTAAATCTTGATAGCAACAGACTGCCACATCTTTCTCCCACAGGATGGCTTGTAGGTTTGAACCTCTGACCTTTCAGTGAGCAGCCAAATGCTTAAGCACTGTACCAACAGGGCTTCTTGCTTACTACCTACCTGCTGATAGTCAGTGAGTATGCGTATATAACTAGTGTCTGTGCTGAAAAAGTTTCAGCAATGAAATTGTATGATGTTGTTGAAGTTTTAGATATATCTGCCTTATATAAGGAGGCTTTTCTGTCATAGTTCCTGGAACAGGTAGGGAGAAGGTGGGAACAGCAAAGAGCTTGGGGCTTCTCCTGCTGGTCGTGAGAACATACCATCATAGATGGCTTGCAGACATCAAGTTCAGTATTGAGCAGTGACGCAGTGGTTGACAGCTATAGCAAAGTATGGCGGCTAACCAAAAAAGTGGGCAGTTCAAATTCACCAGCCACTCCTTGCAAACTCTATGAGGCAGTTCTACTATGTCCTGTAGGGTTCCTGTGAGTTGGAATTAATGGCAACTTTGTTTTTACAATTGAGTAGTAGTCTTTTGTTTTTTAAGCTTCAGTTATTTAAGATTTCTCTGCTTAAAATTATACTCAAAGCGTCAAAGGTGTACTTGGTAAGGACATTATCTGGACAATGAATGAAAGCTCTACTGGCAGAATGAAATTAGCTTTAGCCCAGATAGTTTTGAAAGTAAGTTCTGATGAGGATAAATGCAAGTAACTTAAAGAACATGTTGCTAAAAACTCCTTCTGTGGTGACCCTGTGACCAGTTTAGAGTCTTGAAGGAAGAATTACTCTCAGGAAGAAACTGCAGCTAGAATGTGAATGGGGAGCACCTCAGTATTTTGGAAGAAAGGTTTTTAAATCTATAACATGAAACTTAGTGAAACTTTGTAGATACATTTTAATACCCTCATGCTGCAGGTGGAATTTTGACATTTTTGAACTGTAGAGCTGAATTGTGATAAATTTTCTTCTTCCTTGGCAATTCTTAAATGATTGGGGAAACTATATATATCACTAGACACAGCTATACACATAAAAAGGTACAGTTGTTAGCAAGTTCACCTTGATAGTGCATCTCTAGAAACTCTAGAATGGTGTCGTTTCTCTGTATGACCATGCCTGTCCCCTCCTGCAGAGTGTCCAGGGCTGGCCCACAAGCCTTTGGTTCGTAAGTTCAATGGTCAGTTACTTACCTACCAGGTATGTTGAACTTGATTCACACCTCAAAATCTGTGGCTCCGTTTAGCAGTTACATATCATCTGGGAGAGACAATTTCACTGGCTGCTCAGAACAGCATTTCCATTGAGGGACTGCTGAAACACAGTGTTCTTAGTACTTAGGGGAATGAATTTTAAAAACTTCTCCCATCAAAGGGGAGTGACAGCTGGAAGGAGCCCTGGTGACACAGTGGTTAAAGCACTCAGCTGCCAACCTAAAGGTTAGTGTTTGAACCTACTAGCTGCCCAACAGGAGAAAGATGTGGCAGTCTGTTTCTGTGAAGATTTACAGCCTTGGAAACCCTATGGTACATCTCTGTAGGGTCGCTATAGAATCAATTCCACAGTTGTAGGATTGGTTTGGGTTTGGTGCTGGGTGGAGAACGCTCAGGTGGAGGAAGTCTAGTGGCCAGTCCTCTGAGTCCTACCTTTCAGATGAGAATGCCCGCGTGTCCATTTTCTGGAGTGCTGCAGCCATCCATGGTTTTGTCCTCGATGAAGTCACCTTGGTGAGACTTACATGTAGAATAAGGGGATTCTTCAAAAGAGCTCTTTGTTTTTCTCCGCCTTTTGTTGTTATATGTAACTATGACTATATATAACCATACATACATATAACTGTATACATATAACTATATATAGTTATACTTGTATATATATAGATAACCTAACATTTGCCATCACATCATTTTTTCAGGTGTACAATGATGACAGTTACATCCATCACATTGTACAACCATCAGCCAGAACCACCTTTTCTATCACCATGAAAAGGAACTTGCTGCCCTCTGAGGATGACCCTTCTTTCTCCCTCCCTCCAGACCCTGGTTACCACTCATAAATGTGGCTCTCTGTACATTTGCCTGTTCTTGTTACCTGACGGAAGTGAGGTCGTGTAGTTATTTGTTATTTCATGGCTGACTTATCTCACTCAGCATAATGTTTTCAGGGTTCATTCATGTTGTGACCAGTCCCCGAACTCCATTTGTCCAAAAAAGGCCCTCTTTGGGCTCTTGCCTCTCAGCCCAGTAGAGTCCCAGCTCCTTTCTCTTGTCCTGCCCCCACCTGGGCTCCCATGCCCACGTCTGTCTGCTCCCCTGCTGCAATCCTCTGCCAGAGCCTCTCTCTGCCTCTTCTCACCTTCACTAAGAGTCTCTGCTCTGTTTGCTCCCCTGAATTCAAAGTGACAGTAAAGTGCATCTCTAATTGGGTGTCCATAGGTGTTGCTGGGTAATGCTTTGGAAATAAGCACTTGGATTTTAGTTTCCTGATATCTCACCTAAAGGAATAATTCTCCGATAGTGAGACTCCAGGAGAAGACAGTTTAGGTGGGTCACTCACCTCACAACCAGATGTGTAGAAGATGGGTTACGATGAAAATAGAGGACGAAGATCTTGGGTGGTACAAACAGGTAATGGCCTGATCGCTAACTGGAGATTTGAGTCTACCTGTGGTACCTGGGAAGAAAGGCCTGGCAACCTATTTTCCAAATATCAGCCACACTGGGGCCCTACCAAAAGAATGAACACATCTGTCTTGGAAGAAGTGGAGTCAGAATGCTCCTTAGAAGCAAGGATGGCCAGACTTCATCTCACTTATTTTGGACATGTTATCTGGAGGGACCAGTCCCTGGAGAAGGACACCATGCTTGGTACAGTAGAGGGTCAGTGAAAACGAGAAGGATGCTCAATGAGGTGGACTGTTGCACTGGCTGCAGCAGTGGGATCCAGCAATAGTGATGAGGACGATGCAGGGTGGAGCAGTGTTTCCTTCTGATGTCTATAGGGTGGCTGTGAGTTGGAATTGACTCAACAGCACCTATCAACAACAACAACAATGGAGGAGAAAGAGCCCTGGTGGCACAGGGATGAAATGCTTCACTGCTAACTGGAAGGTCGATGGTCTGAATCTACCAGCAAGAGAAAAGGCATGAAGATCTGTCCCTAGAAAGATTAAAAAAAAAGAAACCCAAACCCATTGCTGTTGAGTCAATTCTGACTCATAGTGACTCTATAGGACTGAGTAGGCCTCTCCCGTAGAACTTCCGAGGAGTGCCTGGTGGATTCAAACTGCCGATCATTTGGTTAGTAGCTGTGGCACTTAACTGCTAGTTCACTACGGTTTCCCCCAGAAAGATTACAGCCTAGGAGAGCCCATAAGAGTAATTATTCTACTTCATGGCAACAAGTTCATCTCAACGGCAGCAAGAGATTTTTTGTTTTGTTTTGTTTTGTTTTGTTTTTTGGTACGGGGCAGCACATTACTTTGACTTTCTGCACTCAAGAGTTTGAATTGATGGGTGATTCAGACTATTTGAACTGAGGAAAGGTGTGTCATGTTTCAGCAGCTTCTTTGAAACTATCCATTCACCTAATTTTAAGCACAACAAACCCACCAAGTCTGAATGAACCTGTCTGTCAGTTAGCAGTTACATCTTCCTCAGGTGGGAATGGTGGTCTCAGCCCATCCGACTGAATGTGTCAGGAAGTGTCACAGTCTCATGTGTATTAGTTACTGTTAAATGTCAGTATTAAGTGCCAGGCATGCTAACCTGGAATGTTTTCTTCTTTCCCCTTAGCTGGGCTTCGGATCTTTCTTAGGAATAATTGGCATCAACTTGGTGGAGAATAGAAGGCAAATGGTAAGAAAATCCATTGTTTCTTTCAAAGGTAGAGTGGGTGAGGAGTGTTGACTCCTTGGTAAGGAATGTCACAGCTACAGTGGATGTTCCTTAAGAAGGCCACCCCGGTCCAGCTACTTTCCTGACCATCGATTATGGATCACTAGACTAGCCCCAGACTGTAGGGCTTAGCAGGTAACATTCCTATCTTGGAAATCCTGGTGGCGTACTGGTTAAGTGCTACGTCTGCTAACCAAAAGGTCTGCAGTTGAAATCTGCCATGTGCTTCTTGGAAACTCTGTGGGACGGTTCTTCGCTGTCTATGGGGTCACTACGCATCAGCATCAACTCAGTGGCTTTGGGTTTGGTTGGGTTTTATTCTTAATCAGAGTGAGCACGATGCCTAGGATTATAGAGGCTACATACACATTCTACTACCTCAAATGGTGGCTCTAGTAGCTATGGTTGAAGAACTAGAAAAAAAGATCAGGGTCTGGCGTGGTTTGGGGGCGGGTACAGAAAATTAAATCATAATATCTAAAGTTAAGCAAAAGAAGAAAACAATGAGTTAGCCCTTCTCATTTTGAATCAGTAGCCCCACAACCTCCTCTTACATTAGGGTTCACATTTGGGTTCATATTTTGGCTCTCTCAGACTGAGGAGGGGATAGATAAAAAACGGGGAAACAGGTAGATTCACAAGGCTTTTCTAGAATAGAAATCTAGATATGATGCCAATCATTTGGTAGCCAGTTTGTGGAGATTTATGGAGTGTGTGTATGCATGCCTACATTTGAGCAGTTTAAAAAAGCTGATATTTTTATTAATCATTTCAACTTACAGTCTGTTTTTTAATTGTGTATTACTAAAACTTTACAGAGCAAATTAACTTCTCATTCAACAATTTATGCATAAATTCCTTTGTGATATTGTTTGCGGTACCCATGACTTGTCAACACTGTCCTCATAGCACAGTGGTCTGTTTCCATCCATTTTTCCTGTCCTTTCTTGCTGTCTCATCTTTGCTTTGGGGCAGATGTTACCCTTGGACTTGTATACAAGATTGAACTAGGAAGCACATTCTTTGCATGTATTATTGTTTGTTTTACAAACCTGTCTCATCTTTGGCCATCGAGTGAATTTCAGGAGCGACTTCAGTTCAGAGTTAAAAGGGTGTCCAGGGGCCGTAGTTTTGGGGGTTCTTCAGTCTTTTTGAGACCAGTAAGTCTGGTCTTTTTTTATGTGTGAATTTGAATTTTGTTGTACATTTTTCTCCTTCTCTGTCCTGGATCCACTGCTGTGAGTGATCCCTGTCAGAGTGGTAGGTAGTGGGGTGCTGCTGGAGGCTGCAGAACTTGCGATTAATATTTCCCGTGTGTCTTTGATTTTCTTCATTTTCTTTTGCTCTGATGGGACAGGACCAGCAGGTGTATCTTAGGTGACTGCTCACGAGAATCATTTTCTTTAATGCAGTGCTTGGAGAGTTTATCTACAAGGGTAAGCAATTGACTGTTGACAATTTATTGTGGTAGCTGGTGTTCAGAAACGATGTGGTTGGGTCACAGTGACTGTCTGTATCTCATCCACAACTTACTACATCAAACTATGTTAGTATTTCCAACTCCTCCTTGCCCTGGCTGGTCGCCTATCATTGTGTTGGCAGTAGCCTAGCCCTTAGCTTTTCTACTAGCATGTGAAGGGCCTGCAGCGGATGAACCCCAGACAGTGATGGGACCTTATTATCCCTCGGTGTTTCTTCATGTTCCTGGGCATGAGAGGGTAGGTGACGATGGCTTGGCTGGAGCATTCATTCTCGTAACCCATCATGGGATGAGAAAACTACTGCTGTTTTTTTTTTGTGTGTGTGTGTGTGTTTTGGGTTTTTTTTTAAGTAAGAGAAAGTGGACACTGGGATAGATGGTACCTGATTGAATGAGGGTAGAGAGTTGGGATGGGATGAAGGTGTTTGTTAAGAGAGACTTCGATTCTGGTTAAATGAAATGTTCTGTTCTAAGTATCTGGAGACATGATGCATTGCCAGGAGAACTGCCAGCTCCCTGCCTGTGGTTTGATCAAAGAGACAGACAGGCCACTGATGCCTTTTTCCCACTCTTTTCATTCCCAGTGCCCAGCAGCCTGGCTTTGTGCTTTTCCTATGTACTTGCTTTATACACTTCCCTCCCCCAAGTCCTATCTAGTCTCCCAGTTTGCCTTGCTTATAGCTGGAAGAGGTGGGCCCCTCGATTCCCGCCCCCCCCCCCATCAATCTCCTTTACTGTTGTGCAGCCAAGGAGGTAAGTAGGGACAGAAATTCAATCCTGGCTGGGTTCCATCAAGCTGGAGGAAGAGGACCCTTTTTATAATTTCTCTGCCTAAGGGGACTCCTTTTTTTGGTAATTAATACCTGTTTTAGTCATGTAGCACAGTTTCAACAGAAGTACCCAAGTGGATAACTTTAAAATTTTTTTTTGTTCTGTCATAGTCCAGTAGGCTACAAGTCCAAAAGTCAGGGCATCAGATCCAGGGAAAGGCTTTCTCTATTAGCTCTAGAGGGAGCTTTTCATCCTCAGTCTTTCCCTGGATTGGGAGCTTCTGAGGCACAGGGATCCTGGTTGCTTTCTAAGGGACCACTCTGCTCCCAGTACTGCTTCCTGGTGATATGAGGCCCCCAGCTGTCTGCTTGCTTTCCTGTCCTTTCCTTTATATCTTGAGAGACTGCCTCAACACACAGTACAGTCTGACACCTCCAGTCCATCAATACAACTGATGCCCATCCTCCCTCATTTCCATCATAGAGGCAGCATGTCCGTTGTGGAGGAATATCACATAATACTGGGAATCATGGCTGAGTCAAATTGCTACACACATTTTTGAGAGTACATAATTCAATCCATGATACACCACTTCGTCAACTGTCAAGTCATGGCTACTCTAGTTTCATCTCTCTCTACCTTTTCTCTTCCCATATTTTTTGAAGCAAATCCCAGACATAGTATCATTTTGTCTATAAATATCTCACTGTGTGCATTTGAAGGGATGAAATAGCAAAAGCGAATCTAGCCATTACTAGTGATTTCACCGTTGTCTCTGCCCATTATTATGTTAGTCTCCAAAGAATAGCTGCTATTGAGTTAGGGTTTGATATTTTTCTGTTGATGAAGGATTTAATTTCTCCTCTCTCAAACAGGCATATAATTACTGATTTCACTAATAGTTCCATAATTTAGCATGGTCCCATAACATCAAGGATGAAAAAGTCTAGGGCCTAAAACATTTTATGAACTGCTGATTTTTTTTCCCTTTAAGGAGATCTTGTCTGGGCAAGATGATGTTGAAGAGGAGTGGGAGGCCAGAATCCTTCCCCCTCCACGTATACATGTACACACATAGTGGGATCTTTGTGGAACACAGTTCAAAATCTGACCTAGAAGAACCAATGGGACCAGTGAGGATTAACTTCTAGTTCAAAAGACATTTTCTGCAGTGAATTAGGGTATCAGGACTTTGCCTGTCTGGTCTAGACAGAATCTATGTTTTTCTGTTTATTGTGTGTTGTGAGAGAGAGGGGTCTGGGTTGTCTTTTTCCCCAGCTCCCTTGCTTAACATGTGCTTCTTAGGGTCTTGACATCATAGAAATTTCATCAGCCTTATTGGATGGATAGAAATCCTGGTGGTGTAGTGGTTAAGTGCTACGTTTGCTAACCAAAAGATCAGCAGTTCAGATCTGCCAGGTGCTCACTGGAAACTCTGTGGAGCAGTTCTCCTCTGTCCTGGGGGGTTGTTGTCAGTCTGAATTGACTTGACAGCAATAGGGTTTTTCAATTTTTAATTTTTTAATTTATTGGAGGGATATCCAGCTAACAAGTCTTGCCTCTCCCGGGTCTAAGTTGTGTGGGAGGCTGACACATAGAGGAGGCAGTGCCAGCACTCAGGGCAGGGTAGAGATGGAATCTTGTTCTGAGTGCACAGGACTGGAAGGGTGTGCAGGTTTCGGTAAAGAAATCTGCCAACGTCCACAGTGAAATCACCCTTACAGCAGAGGGTGGGTGCTGGAGGGATACTATGCAGATAGGGGGCTGGAACTCGCAGCTGGAGTATGGTTTCCCCTGAAGGTCTTGCTAATGATAGATGTCCTATAGGGCATTCAAATCCCAGTCCTACCTTGGAGTCATACAGCTTCACTACTGTTAGGGACATGAACAAAGAGAGAACCTCGTAGGTATAGGTGATTACACACACAAGGGATGGTTTTGTTATAGGACAAAACTCCAGATTCTTGTTACCTGCCCCAAATAGCCAATCTCTGAGACAGGTATTTTGGGTGCGTGATCAGAAAGATTTGTAAACTCTGTTCTGCCAGCCATAACACAGGAAACAGACGTATTCAAATCTCCAGGGCTGTCCACATGGGGCAGGTTGAACTGGGGGTTTTTATAGTGAAAAAAGGGTGCATGTGCACAGAGGCTTTGAGAGAATAATGGGGGCAGCTGGGAGGGGCGTGTGGGGGATCTTTTGGGTGGAAGTGAACTGGGTGGATGTTATCTGCTTCATAACCTGGCAAGCCATCACTGGCCATCAGGAAAACAAAGTGGTACAAATATTGTATGAGACTCCTACTATAAGGACTTAAAAACAGACCTGTGTACAGAAGAAGAGACTCTTTGACAGCTGCAAGGGAGGGATGGGAGAGAGGGACAGGACTGGTGATATATTAGATAGTTGATAGAATTTTGTTTGGTGAAATTAGGGACAGCACACATTAAGAAAGAAGATCAGTTTAACTGGACTTCAACATAATCTGAAAACTCTTCCAATCTTAACATTGCAAGGATAGAGTAGCAGGGGCAAGGGCCCAGGGACCATACTCTTGAGGGACATTGAGGCCAGTTGGCATAACTAGCCTATTGCTAAGAGAATCTTCTCCATCCTGTAATGGTGAGTGGCATCTGGGGTCTTAAAAGCCAGCAAGCTGCCATCTGAGCTACAGCAAATGGTCCCAACTCAGCTGGAACAGATCATCACCAAAACAATGACATGAGGGAAAAAGAGCCCAGAAGACAGACCCATGTGAATGGGTGACTATATGAACATGTGACCAGAAGAATCAGATGGTGCCTGGACACCACCAATGACAACTGTGATGGGGCTCACAGTGTTGAGTCCCAGTAGTGATATGAGAAAAAAGGGATGCACCCTAAGAACTCTACTAAAAGACTGCAACTGATGGTCTGAAGCTCTGGGAGTTCCTCTGGGAGCATGGCCACTAGACCTGCTGCTGCCCCTGATCATAAATCATTACTGAGGTCAACTTTTTGGACAGAAATATGTTGGACTCGGGGACACAAAGTGACCATATCATGTATGCAGTTTATGGTTCTGTGCATCTATAGGATGTCATCCTACTGGCCTCTTACCAGAGGGGAGTGGAGAGCCTGGCAAGGAGAGCACAGGAGATTTTTAAGAGGATGTGACGTAGAAAGAGGAGTGTGCTGTCAAAAGGCAAGGAGAGCAGAAGGTACAGCAGATAGGTGGGCATGCAGATTTAAATTGTATTGTAAACTTTCACTCAATCACAAAAAAGACAAACAAAAACAAGTGCTAGACTGTAATCTGGCCAGCAATCTAAAAGAAGAATGCTTATATAAGAGTTACTACCCTGTTTTCCCTGACTAATTTCTTTATCATTACTTAAGAGTTCAATTATCAAAACAAAAGGAGTCATTCAGTGCCTATAGTTCACTGAATCTATGGTGGTACCTTTTAGGGCTCCATCCTAGTGTCACTGCCTGGGGCTTGTGGAATGCAGAGGTCCTGTCTTTTCCCCATGAACTGGGGGTGATCTGAAACAAAGCCTCTAGGGCTCCCAGTCTTGGGCACTCCTCACCTGGAGGCCTTTTCAGCCTCTGGTTGCAGTTTCTCCTCAGGTTGGGGCCCTCCTGGCCTCCCTTGCCCAGGCCTGCATCTGTGTCTTCACGGCTTGGATCCTCTTTTCTGTTCCTGTCAAAGAGAGGGAGGGAGATCCACAGGGCAGGTCCAGAGGGCGATGGGCGGAGTTCGCCACCCAGGGTCTGTTCTCACTGGTGAGCCATCACCTTTTTTCCTGCCAGATGGGGAGTGCAGACATGGTGTGTACGTGGAGGCTGGAGATGGGCTTTTTCTGTGAGATCAGTCTCCCAGGATGATCAGATCAGTTTAGTACATGGGCGTGCCCTACAGCAGTGTCAGGAGAGGTCACTGCCATTGCATGACTGGGGGCAAGGCGATTAGCAGTATGCCGGCTAACTAAAATGTTAGGAGTTCAAACCCACCGGGAGCTCCTTGGAAATCTACTGGGGGCAGTTCTAGTCTAGGTTGCTATAAAGTTGGGATTAGTGGCAGTGGGTTGGTTGCAGCAGCAAGTGGTATCCAATCTGCTATCCAAGGTGGAATCCTCCCTACAGTGTCTTCACTAGGTGGTCGTCCAGCCTTTGCCTGCGTACCTGCCCTGACAGCTGTGATGGGGGCATGTAGAGTAGTACCTAACGCGTTTCTCGTCTATGTAATCTGCTTGATCTCACCTGTCTTGCATGCAAGTGACCCAGGCCATGCCAACATCGCAATGAAAGATGAGACAGACAGAGAATGCTAGGCACCTTCTCTCACCTTCCCCTGTGCTTTGGCTCATAAGTGTTACCCCACAAACCCTCCAGAAGTTTGATGGATTTTAGGGAGAGAGTGGGGTGATGGTGGATAAATGGTAAATTAAGTGACTTGGAAAACCTAGTCCTGCTCACCTTTTCTGCCATCAGACAGACTGGAGACTTGTGATAGAAACTAAATTTAGTAATAGGAGAATAAAATTCCAGTTTTTACATACCTAAGTTTTGAAACCTGCTGCTTAGAAAGCTCACTAAACAGCTATAATTATTTAAAAGGGACTTTTTTCTGCTGGGGTGGAGCCGACCTTCTTACAGTTCTGTCACTTAGCAACTTGTCAGGGCCCCAAACCAGGTGGAGCTAGTTGGATCCCTTGTCCTGTTTAGGACAGCTGTGACCTTGGACTTGGTATTCAACCCTGGAGAGACTGTCTCCTTTTCATGGGATTGTGGTGAGGCCTGGTGATATGTGGTTAAGACCTATGGCTTCTAACCAAAAGATGGGCAGTTTAGATCTATTCCTTGGAAACTCTCTGGGGCAGTTCTGCTCTGACCTATGAGTGGAAATGAGTGGGAACCGACTTGACAGCAATGGATATAATGAGCTTATGCCAGCTGACTGATCTCTGATCCACACCATCACGTCCTTTCTCTGAGACGCTAAGAGCATGGTGGTGTTCTCGTCTGAGAGAATCACTAGCCCGCAGGGGCTCATGCTGGGCAGCCATCCCGGAGAGGCAGGCCTGGATTGTTAAGACACAAAAAAATGGACCAACACAATGTGCTGCACACCCTTGTGTGTGACTCTCTTGGCCTAATGCTGCTGTCCCAGGATGCATATGTTCTGGGATTCGGCTGTGTTGTGTTACCGCTCCCTCATCCCACCTCTTCCCAAGGCAGCCTGTTCTCTTGTCTCCCTCTTCCCTGAGATTGTGAACTTGTGTTGAAGGAATGAGGTCTTCTAGCAGATGATTAAAGAGCTGATGGCTCCCTCGTTGGCCGGCAGTCTGCTTGTCTCTAACTTTCACTTCCTGATCCTAGTGTGCATTGATTAGATGGATTATGTCAGTGTGGGAGAATTTACGTAGTCCCACAGATACTTTTTGGTTTCTGCTTCCTACAGCTTTCATGGTCATCAAAGCGTGCTATCTGAAACGAATGCCTGGGACTTCTGTTTTTGCTGCTACACGAAGCCATGCTCACATGGTGTCCATCTGGAAAATTTCATCAGTTGTCTGGATGGATCCAAATATCTTCATGTTTAGAACAAGCCCTGGGGATTTTTCTGATGGAAAACTACCACTGGCTCTGGTGTGGCTGCTGCTTCACAGAAATAATGCATAACTGGAGCCTCAGTGACTATTAGCAAGAGCAGGTGCTCAGTGCATCTCTTTCATAGGAAAATGAAATCACTACTTCCACCTCAAAGGAATTGTAACTGCCTTCAGCAGTGACAAAGTCAATCATCCATATTGCTTAAACAGCACTTGTTCCTTCCTGAGCTTTTCCAGATATGGATTATTATCATCCATCCATTTAGTTCTTCAATAAATGTTTAATGAGCACATGAAATGGGCAAGGCCTGTGTTAGGCACAGGAAGTGGGTAGATGGCTGGGTGCATACACAAGTCACAGGGGGACTCTAATCTAAAGAAGTTTACACTCTAGAAAAGGAGTTTAGACATCACAACAAAACATGCCAAGGAGTAAGGCCTGCCCTGGGAAGGGCATCATAGAGTCAGGGGCGATAGAAGGGCACCTGGAAAGAATCGCTTCCAAGGCTGGGATGAAAAGGTAGAAACACTGGGTGGACAAATTACCAAAATAAGAACAAGAGAATCAATGGAACCTTGGTCCTATTGGAAGATCACCCGGAATTTATGCTGCATCTGAACCTGTATTTTCCATCTGAGCCCTTTTATAGCATGGGTAATATGCCATGAGTGCTCTTCATCTCTGCTTTGCAAGTTCGTAAATCCATCGGGCCACTTTACCTACACATACCTCTTCCCATTTGTCCTTGACTCCCATTGCTATTTCAGGCCTCCACTAAAAATTCTTGCCCTCTGTTCCCCATCTCTCTCCATTCTTGTTTCTCTTGGTGATCACAGGTAAGCTCCTGCTGTAGGCAACTGATTATCACTGAGATGTCATTTTGTGTCTGATAAGAATAATACTTGGTTGACTTGGTAACAATAAATGTTAATGACAGGATATCCTAAAGAAAATACACGATTGTTTTTGTGTCTATGCATATAATAGCAACTTTCCATTTTATTTTAGAAGTTTTGTTTCCAATACTTGTGGTTTGTTCTGAAGATGGAGAGGACAGAGAAGAAGTGCAGTCAGCCACTTGCAACTCTCTTTTATCACTAAGTAAAGTGGCACTGTCAGATTTATGCCTATCAAACATCTACTTCATGCTTCAGGTCACAAAACACCACTTCATGGAAGGGCCGGGAGAGGTGGGGCCTGACAATACAGAGTGTGTTTTGCATCTCCTTCCTTTCCCTTTTTTTTTTTAACCCCTCAGGGTGGTAGGGGGAGAGGAATAAACATGAGATGAGTGCTTACTTGCCAAAGTCATGCGAGCTGGTTTCTATTCTGCTCAATAAATGCATTGCTGTTGACTTTCCAACTCACAATGACTCTATCAGACAGAGTAGAACTGCCCCATAGAGTTACCAAGGAGCAGCTGTTAGATTCGAACTGCCAACCTTTTGGTCAGCAGTCATAGCACTCAACAGCTAATTTACCCCAAGAGACTGCATTACTTTTGGTTTCTGTGCAGTATTAACAGGAGGTACCAGTGAAGGGCAGATTGGGGGCTGTGGGTTTCTTTAGATTCTAACACATCTAGATTTGAACCCAAATCAGCGACTTACCAACTGTATGACCTGAACAAGTTCAACAGTGTTTTGTTAAAATGAAGTATCTATTATACATCAAATATTCTGTTAGACAAATGCTGATAAGGCCAGTTATTTAACTGTCAGGCCCTATATTTCCGCATGTGAGAACATTAAGTGAAGCTGTAGGGAATTTATGGGTTCTCTTTCTTTGAAACTAGCTCTTAACTATTGTTGTTAGCTTGTTGGCTTTGATTCTTGGCAACCTTACATGCAACAGAGCAAAATGCTGGCTGGTCTCGCATCATCTTCATCATCATTGATGTGTTTGTGGCTGATAAGGAATGCTCAGTCAAGCCATGTTCTGTTGGGATCCATAGAATGTTCACTGGATAATTGCTGAAATAGATCACTAGGCCTTTCTTCCTAGTCTGTCTTAGTCTGGAAACTCTGCTGACATCCTTCACCATGAGTGACCTTACTGGTATTTGAAATGCTAGTGACCTAGCTTCCAGCATCTCAGCAATATGCAGGCCACCATAGTGTGACAAACTGACAGACAGGGATAGAAATCCTACTGATGTTGTTGTTGTATGCTGTTGAATCTACTCTAACTCATAGTGACTCTGTAGCACACAGTAGAACTGCCCTGTAGGTTTTCCTAGGCTGTAATCTTTATGGGAGCAGATCATCAGTCTTTTCTCCTGTGGAGCTGCTGGTAGATTTGAACACCCAACCTTTTAGCGAATAGATAAGCACTTAACCATTACACCACAGGGATCCTTACTAATATTTTATGTATTAACTTTGGATTCTGGATTCCAAAAGAGAAGAGATTATATTTGGCTGAATTTCTTTGAGCCTTCAGCACCTAGACAGTTCCAGACATATGCCAGCACTAAGAGCTTGTTGGTTGAATGACTATCAATATGAAGACTGCTGGTTAAGTTGCAAACTCATCCTAGAAAAAGTGCTACGTACCTCATTGCTGAATATCACTATGATCACCTTCAAGGTACTCCCTTTGGGAAGCTAGGCACTGATGATAATGCCTAGTCTACCCTTCGAAGCAATTTTGGAACTCTTTCTGGAATGGCCATTTCACACAATGGCACAGTGGCAAGTTCCCAAACTTAATTGTATAGTTGTCTGTAAGGGAGTTTTTCGCCAGTAAGCAAATAACTGTATTGGAATATCCTCCCTGCTCACCTGATCTGGCCCCCAGTGACTGTTTTCTTTACCCAAAGATAAACAAAAGATTGAAAGGAAGACATTTTGATGACATTCAAGACATCAAGGATCGTACAGTGACAGCTTTGATGGCC
Source organism: Heterohyrax brucei (assembly GCA_028571685.1). Lineage (NCBI taxonomy): Eukaryota > Metazoa > Chordata > Mammalia > Hyracoidea > Procaviidae > Heterohyrax > Heterohyrax brucei. Next base: position 43,554,633 of record CM053162.1, on the reverse strand, counting down.
ATTCCAGAAAAAGAGTTTCAAAATTTCTTTGAAGGGTAGACTAGGCACTGGGGTCAGTGCATAGCTTCCCAAGGGGAGTATTTCAAGTGTGACTGTAGTGATATTCAGCAATGAGACCTGTAGCACTTTTTTCTAGGCTGAGTTCGCAAAGTTAATTGTCAGTCTTTGTATTTTGGTCATGTCACTGCCCTTATAGCTCTAGGATAGATACCTAGGAGTGCAATTGCTTGTTCAGAAAGTTTTCTATTTCTAGCTTTTTGAGGAAGTGCTGTATCATTTTCCATAGTGGTTGTACCATTTTACAATCCCCCTGGCAAATATGTATAGAAGTTTCAATTTCTCCACAACCTTTCCAGAATTTGTTTTCTGTTTTTTTTTTTTTTTTGATCACTGACATGACATTTTTGCAGGGGTGAGATGATATTTTGTTGTAGTTTTCATTTTCATCTCTTTAATGGATAATGATTGTGAGCATCTCTTCATGTATTTGTTGGCTCTCTGGATGTCCTCTTTAGTGAAGTGACTGTTAGGATCTTTGCCCATTATTTGCCCTTATCAGATACATCATTGCCAATAGTTTTTCCTAGTCTGTGTGTCCTCTTCTCGTTCCCTTGGCAAAGTCTTCTGATGGGTGTATTTAATTTTTAGGCCAAGCCAAGTGCCGTCAAGTCAGATCCTACTCATGGCTACTCTAGGGAGCTCCCTATTATCTAATTTATCTTCCTTCATTTGCGTATTTTTAGTTTTGTTTGATAGGCTATGCAGAATATTAAGTCTCTTGGTTTTGGCCCTATGTTATATTCTGGAAACTTCTTAATTTTAGTTTTAGCATTTAGGTCTTTGATCCATTTTTAGATAGTTTCTGTATATGGTGTGAGGTATGGATTCTAATTCGTTTTTCTGCATATGGATAGCCAGTTTTTCTGGCACCATTTGTTAAAAAGACTGTTTCTTTCCCATTGAATGGACTTTGACCCTTTGTCAAAGACCAGCTGACCATGGAGGGATGGATTTACTCTTGGGTTCACAGTTCCATTTCACTGGCGTATGTGTCTGTCACTGAATTGGTATAATGCTGTTTTGATTATGTGGTTGTGCAGTGTGTGTTTTGAAATCAGGAAGTCTGATGCTTCCTATTTTGTTCTTCTTCTTCAATATTGCTTTAGCAACTTGTGGCCTCCTTCCTTTGTGTATAAAGTTGGAGGTTAACTTCCATTTCATTCATGGTTGTTTTTGCACAGGAGATCTACATCGACTTTTAAAAAACTTATTTGTTACTGTTGTTGATACATGCACAGCAAAACGTACACCAGTCTGACAGTTTCTACATGTCCCATTTAGTGACACTGATTACATTCCTTGAGTTGTGCAACTGTACTCAGCCTCCTTTTCTGAGTTTTTACTCCCCAACTGACTGCTTCCTAAGGCTCCCATCTAGTCTTTCAGGTTACAGTGGTCACTTTGATCCCATGCAGACAGTTCTTAAAAACATATAATGCTCAGCCAGCCAGCCAATAGCCGAGTGCTGTCCGGTCGGATAATGCTCGAGGCAGACTTTATTTTTCTTCAATGAAGCTAGCCTACTGGTTTTAAGAAGACTTCAGGAGACAGTTTTGGTTTAAAGTTTAAAGATTATCTTAGGTCAATAGTTTCAGGGGTTCATCCAACTTTCACTGTTCCCAGAAGTCTGGGTTCCAAAGGGTTTGGAACTCTGTTCTATACATCCCCCCCTTGATCAATGTTGTTCTAGAAATCTTTAATCAAAATCTGTTAACTTTTCATGGTAGCTCAACAAGGTGTTCCTCAGTAATTTTTAATTATTTCATACCTAGACTCTGACACTTAATAAATTTAGACTGTGAAAATAGTTTCATAATTAATTAAACAGTAACGACAATAAAGAAAATCTTTTTAACTATGAAACTTCCTGTTAGATCTTTTACAAACCTACCCAGTGTCTGTAGTGTACAAACCCGATTGTCTTGGTTGATAGTAAAAGTTCATCTTAGTAAGTGTTTTATGATTTTTTTTTATTTTTATCACTTACTAATCAGCATCTTAAAACATTTCTTTTTGGTCAGAATGATGCCTGATTGATTAAGCTGAAAAACAGTTTTTGAAATTAAATTCTTATGTATATAGGGAGTTTTAAAAACACTGGCTATCTTGAAGTTATTTTGTCTTACAAGTATTAAACCGAGTTGTGTGACTTTCCTTCTTTATTTGCTTATTGGAAATTTGAAGTTAAAGAAAATGATACGTTGAAATTGAGGGAGGTGTGGTGTTATAGCTGTATTTTCTGTTATCTAATTTGACAGCATGAGCTGTTGCTGAGCCTCCTGTTCTGCATCGTGGCTGCTCCAGTTGACCTGAGGATCCCATGGAAAGACTGCCTTTCTAGGGAAGTTAGAATTTGGTGTAGATTATTTTGCCAGCAAAAATTGTAGATAATCATGATTCAGGAAATAACTTTGCTTCTCAACACGTCTCTATGTTGTATAGGATATTCTTGGTTCCAGGGTAACCAGTTAAAAGCTAGTTACTGCTAAGCTGATTCTGACTCATAATGACACCTTGCATTTTGGTGTACAGTGTGCTCCTTAGAGTTTTCATGGCTGTGATCTTTCAGCAACAGATCACCAGTCCGTTCTCCCAGAGTAGCCCTCTGGGTGGGTTCCAACTGCCAATCTTTTGGTTAGTAGCTGAGGGCTGAACTGATGTGGCACCTGGGGATCTTGGCTCCAGGATAGATTCTCTTTTTGCCCAAAGAGGTGAATGGTAAATGACTGTCTTTTATTCCTTATCTCTGTCTTCTATCCCCATTCCTGCCTTCTTGTTCCTTCTGGAACTCTCTCTTCCCCTTTCAGCCAGTCCGTCTGTCTGAAATGCTGGCCCCACACCTTTCACTTAGATAACTACAGTTCATCCTACAGATCTCAACAAAAATGTCAGCTCCTTGGGAAAACTTCCTTGAGCTCTTAAATTAATACCTTTATAGTAATTTTCCTCACTTATAATGACATGTTTGGGTTTGTCTCTTCCGTGAGATGTGAATTTCAGTTTCCTCTGAATTTCAGTTTTCGCTGTACCTGATACTGAGTTGGTTCCAATAAGCACTTGTTAAGTTGATAAGTTTCTGGAAGACCTGAATTTTAGATAGAAATGGTTGAGATGCTTTTGGCTGCAAATAATGTAAACCCCAAGACTAACTGGCAGAAACTAAAGGTTTTTATTACTCCAAGGTAGGTGACTTTGAGGTTGGTTGATTCAGTGGCTCAATTAGTGCCATGAGGGCCTAGATTCTTTTCTTCTTTCTGTTCTGTGCCCCTCAGGGTTGGCTCTGTTCTCAGGCTGGTAGAAAGACACTCTGTCAGTTGGATGTCACCCTCAAACACAACAGCCTCCAGAGGAAAAAGAGAGATGATGTCTTCCTTTGAGTCTCTCAAGAAGGAGGAAAGCCCAATAACAGACTTTCCCCCATAACTTTCCAGCGTGGTCCTATGCTTATGTCTAAACCAATCCCTTGCAAGGGAATTTGGATTACTCTCAGCCAACAAGCTCACTTATGGAGCTCTGGTGGGGTCACTGTCCTCCAGGGTGCATGACTAATATGACAGTGAAGCCACTTGAACAAAACCAAGATTAGTTGGAGATAGAAAGGAAAGGTCGATGCTGGGTGGATGACCAGTAGTGTCCTCTACAGTGATCTCTATCTTCAAATTCCAATTTCTAGGCAACAGATGATATCACCTGTATATCTCGACAGATGCAATTCATTTTCACGAATCTTCGTGGAGCGCTTGCTATGCACACAAGGAGCCCTGGTGATCCAGTGTGTAAGGACTCAGCTGCTAACTGGAAGGTTGGAAGTTCAAACCCAGCAGACACCCTACAGGAGACAGATGTGCTAGTTTGCTCCTGTAAAGCTTACAGCCTTGGAAGCCCTGTGGGGCAGTTCTGTGCTGTCCTGTAAGGTTGCTATCCGTCAGAATTGGCTCAGTGGCAGTGGGTTTGGTTTGGCTAGTTTTACTATGCACAGTTTACTCAGCATCACTAGAGACATAGTCTCTGCCCTAAAGGAAATTGCATCCTGGAAAAGAACCTCAGGAAAGTAAATAGATAATCATGCTTGTAACTGAAGTCATTTATGTAGTTAGCTCTCAGAAAAGAAATGTAAACAGTATGTGTTTATGTAAGGTATATTAAAGTAAAAAAGCCAGAGTGCCTTGGCTTTCCCAAAGATCCTTAACTTTACTCAGCTGCGTCCTTCTAGGATCAAGGGCAGCGAATTTGCTCAAGTCCAGCAGCACCATGAACCAAGTTGGCAGGGCTGAACACTGGGACACAGGCGAGATAGCACTAGTTAATCAGGAGACGAGTTTGTCGCCTTGCAAAACTTAGTTCTATGTTTTGTTGTTTTGCCAGATTCTACAGAGAATGGGGAACTTAGACTCTAGATGGTGGCTTTTTTTGGTGGGTTATTTGTGTTGTTTTTGCTCAGAGTGGTGGAGTCTGGGAATCATTGAAAACTGGTGCTGGGTTGGATGTTGGGAGACTGGTTTCTAGCCCAAGCCCTGCCTCTGACTGAGTGGCTTCTGGCTAGCCTCTGTGTGTTCAGGTTCTGTCTACACAATACCGGCTTCCAGACCTGTAAAACAAGGGGAGGCTAGCGCTGAGGGCTCCTTCTGCACTGGCAGTCCTGCAACGCTGCTTCACATCTAAGGCACACTAGTGAAACCAGAGTACCAAGTAACAGACACAGGGAGGTGGCGTGGTTTTTTAATGGCTATTCTAGAATACATAGGGAAGTGGACTGTTTGGATTGTATGTTTGGAATCAGTTTAAATTCAAAGTTTGTAATACAAAGTTGTAGATGTTGTTATAGTGTGAAACAGAGTACTTAGTTTGCAAGGATTTAAATCAAAGAGTTTTATTGAGGAACATAACATCTGTATCTGGGCAGCGCAGTACAACAGTGAGGAGTCACAAAGTATTCCAGCCTTTGGAGAGAGAGGTGAGATTTTCATATGGAAAAAGGGTGAAGGGCATACATGACCGTGATTGTAGGGGCTTGGGATTACACATGACTACAAGACAATTGTACATTAAAATTTTGCAAGGTTAGCTGATCTATTTTCTGACACAGACTTCGTGGAGCCAACCTAGCAGGCTGTTTTCTGAAACAGCTACATCTACCTTCTTCCTGGGGAGTGCTACACAAGCATTCTCCTGAATCCATCTGAATAAAAATTTCCTAACAAACATTTCCTCACAAACCATATTCTTACTTCCTGTCATGCATTGAACTGTGTCCCCACAAAAATGTGAGTAGCCATGTGGCTGGGCCACGATTTCCACTATTTTATGATTGCCCTCCGTTTTGTTATTTTCCTCTGCTGTGTGTTAGACGATTAGGGTGGGACTGTAAATCTCTTCATAGGATCACCTCCCTGCTCCACTGTGAAGGCCGTTTCCCTGGAGTGTGGCTTGCACCATCCTTCCTCCTTTGATCCTATGAGAGATAAAAGGAAAGGGAAGCAAGCAGAGAGTTGGGAACCTCACACCACCAAGAAAGCAGCACCAGGGCAAGGGAAAGTTTAGTTAAAAAAATGGAGTTTTGATTCAATTTTGGATCAGTCTTTAAAAATAATATATATATATATGTACAGAGTGATTTAAATAAAAGCTTACAATCCAAATCAATTTTCCATATAAAACCTGAATACACATCACTATGCAACTGTAACTGCTCTCCCCCAGCCCTCCACACTCTGTGATGATACACTCCTTTCCATTTTGTGCTTCCCGTATCCATTCAGCCAATTCTCGTCCTCTTCCACTCTCTCGTCTTGCCTCTAGAGAGGAGCTACTCAGGCAGCCTTGTGTATTTATTTATGCATATTCTTCACCAGCATCGTGCTGTCTTATAGTCCAGTCCAGGCTTTGTCTGAAGAGTTGGTTTTGGTACCAGTTTCAGCTCTGAGCTAACAGAGAGTCTGGGGCCATGTCCTCAGGGGACCTTCCAGTCTGACAGATCACCAAGTGCAGTCTTTTAATAGAGTTCTAGTTCTGCACACCCGTTTTTCTCCCACTACATCAGGCACTTTATATTGTGTTTCCTTTCAGGGCAGTTACTGGTGGTGGCTGGGCACCATCTAGTTCTTTGGGTCTCATGATGATGTTGGATCAGTCATTTTTAGTCATGCCAAGCACCTCAGTTTTACAGTGTTTTTATACAAACTTGTTTTTTAAATTCTGATTTCCTCAATTGCCTTAGTTAACTACTAAATATCCTGCTTGTGATAAGGTTTTATTTCAGGCTAAACTCTAACAAGGGATTCTCCATAACAGCCTGAAGTTATCTTTTAGCCAGTGTTTGCTAAATAGTTCATTTATCTACTGTCTCAGCATGACCAATAATTCTATGGTTTGAACTGAGGAACTATGTACTCCCATAGCTTATTCATGTAATATATCACTTAAAGTTTGTTTGGCTGCCCATGAATTACCAAATAAAAAGTGTAAGTTTTGTTTTTTTTTAATGGAAAAAGAAGTGTACTTTAAAGATTTAAAGTCTGAGTTTAGTGTACCAGCTCCAGAAGAAAGCGTTGTCTCTTTCTGTTGACTCTAGGGGACAGTGCTTGTCAACAGTCTTCTCAGCACAGAGACCCTGAGTCCAAAGGAATGCTCCACTCCTCTGTTCTCCTTTCTTGGTGATGACAAAGTCCCTCTTCTCTTTGCTAGATTTTCTCTTTCATATATCAAAAGAGATTGACTCAAGATGCAGCCTAATTCTGTAAATGTGTCTTGCCTCATTAACATAGCCACCTCTAATGCTGCCTCATTAGCATCAGAGAGGTTAGGATTTACAACACAGGGAATGATTACATCAGATTACAAAATGGGAGACAATGGCACAGTACTGAGAGTTGTGATCTAGCCAAATGGACACATAATTTTGGAAGACACAGTTCAGTCTGAAAAAGCACACTCTGGAAGAACTTTCTCCAAGGCCTCACCCAGCAACTTGTAATTGATTGGCAAGACCCTTACTGCATGGGGAGCCCTGGTGGCACACTGCTAACCAAGATGTCTATAGTTCAAACCTACCAGTTGCTCCTTGGAAACGGTATAGGGCAATTCCACTGTATCCTATAGGGTGGCTGTGACTCAGACTTGACTGCAGTGAGTTTTGTTTTGTTTTTTCTGCTTGAACATCTCTAGCACGGAAGAGATCTCTACTCTTTAGGATCCACCTTTCTGTTTTTAGACTGCTCTTATGGTTAGAACATTGTTTATATAAAGTGAAAAAAAGTCTCTTCTGTTGTCATTGATCCTTTTACATGGCTATCTGCAGACTGGTATCAACTGCTGGAGTGATTAGAAGTTGGCATTTGGGGGTGTTAGTTGAGTTCAGCATTGAGAAGCTAAAATGATCAGAAGATGCAGAAAATTCATCTGTTGCTGATTTCTGTTTTCTTTATTTGATATTGGAGAAATCAGTCTTGAGTGAGACCACAGATTCACCAGCTAAGCAGGGACAAGGGTGTGATGACATCTCAAATCAAAAATGAAATGTGCGGCCATCAACTCAATTCTGACTCATAGCGACCCTATTGGAGAGAGTCGAACTGCCCTGTAGAGTTTCCAAGGAGTGCCTGGTGGGTTTGAACGGGTTCCACCCTTTTGGCTGACATCTCAGATGCTGTTAAAGGAGAGACAAGGTGACAGACGATGCTGGCTCAGACAATGATACGGAGGAATGAAGCCAGAGCTTGCAAAATGCCTTCAGATGAAAGCAGCTGGAAATCCGGTTCTATGTTAATACCCACGAGCATAAGTACCGTCCACTTTTTAAATTAATCATATTTTTGAAACCAGACTTCTGAGCCCTTGCATACCTGTCTTCAAGTTGCCCAGTCCCCTGTGAATGCAAAGCAATTCTAAACCTGCAATCTGCTCTCCCCTCCCTCTCTTGTCCGCCCCCTTTTTTTTATTGCGGTGAAAATATATAAAGCAAAACAAATGCCAATTCAAGAATGTCTATGTACAGTTCAGTCATTGGTTACATTCTTTAAGTTGTGCAACCATCCTTGATATCCTTTCCTACATTTTCTACCACCTTTAATGTAAACTCAGTATCCTCAGTCATGGATTGAGTTATGGCCTCCAAAAATACCTGTCACTTGGCTAGGTCAACAGTCTCAGTACTGTGTGACTGTCTAACATTTTATCACCTTATGTGACCTCCTATGTGTTGTAAATCCTGTCACTATGATGTTAAGGAGATAGAATAGTGGCAGTTATGTTGGTGACATTTACAAGATTAGATAGTGATTTTTGCCAGTCTGTTTTGTGATATAGAAGAGAGAAGTGAGCAGAGACAAGGGGGATCTGATGCTACCAAGAAAGCAGCTCCAGGAACACAGTGTGTCCTTTGGACTGAGGTTCATGTGCAGGGAAGCTCCTAGACCAAGGGACTACTGATGACAAGGACCTTCCTTCAGTGCCAACAGAGAGAGAAAGCCTTTCCCTGGACCCTGAATTCAGATAGCTAGCCTCTTAGACTCTGAAAGAATAAGTATCTGTTTCTTAAAGCCAATCACTTAGTCATCTAGTGTTTAGATGGCTAAGACACCCCCTAAACAAAATTCCACCTTTCCCCTGCCTCCATACCCTTAGTAACCCCTGATAGTCTTTGGTTTCTATATTTTTGCTTATTTCACATAAAAGAGATTTTACAGTATTTGCCCTTTTGCAGCTAACGTACTTCCCTCAGCATAACGTTTCCAACGGACCTTGTGTATCATCTGGTCCACTACTTTTTCTGTGTGTCATAGTGTTTTAGTCAGCTAGTGCTGCTCTAGCAGAAATACCCTGAGTGGATGGCTTTAACAAAGGAAAGTTTATTCTTATACAGGACCAGAGAGCAATATGTTCCATTGTGCAAGGGTTTGAGAGCCAACTGGACATCAGCTAACAACAGCAAAATACATAAAAAGGGCTCATCAGGATTAGCAACTGAGTATGTCTTCTCCAAAGTCTTCTCAGTGACACCTGTCTGCCTTTCTGTCACTTTGGCAGGGAGACTCCTCTCGCAGATAACCTCTATATGGCTTCCCTGGTACCAAAACTTGCCTCAGGGCTGCTCGGTTCCATGGCATCCACAGTTCCATGCCTCTGGCCCACCCCTCTGCTCTGTCATTGCTGCAGAGTGACACTGGCTGTACTTAGAAAAATCTGCTCCCAATGACAAATATTGCAACCATCCAACCAGTGCGTTTTGGAATAACTTTCTGGGGCTCTTCTTTGAACCAAAGAGAAAGAAAGAACTATAAAGCATCGGTATATCCACATAAGGAAAGATGGTAAAATCAAAAACAGAATGATGCTTCCTGGGAGCTCGCCCAGGCAGGATGCTCTTTTTACTGCTCTCTGCTGGGCTGCTGACTGCACGTCTAGGAGATGAAAGCAGGCCAGGCTGCCTTGTGGCTCACACAGAACCGCCTGGCCTATTCATGTCGGGAAACCCATTCAGAACAATGATATTTGCTCAGCTCGCTGGGAGCGGTTGCTCACAGAGCACATAAATGAGAGGATCTGGCAAAACTCAGTGCCTAGGTAGTATCATGAAGACGGCTTTGAATTGGATATCAGACAGAGCATCTGTACAGTTTTGAGGCCTTGAACGTGGTGGAGAAAGGATGATGTTTGAAGCCAGAGATGCTTGACGAGCATCTAGTTCCTTTGCTCTCTGGTTGTGTGGTCACAGGCAAATAAAGTCATCTCAGTGAGCACTGTTTCTTCATGGATTTTCAGAAGACAACTACATGTGAGTGGGTGCGTGAGATCCCTGGGGCTGCCATAGCAAGTTACTGCAAACCATGCAGCTTTAAACCACAGGATTCTGTTGTCTCACAGTCTGGGCCAGATGTCTGAATTCAGGGTGTTCTCTCTGAAGGCCCTTAAAGAAGACCCGTCTTGTTTCTGTAAGCTTCCTGGCGCTCCCAGGTGTGCCTTGGCTTCTGGCAGTATCATTCCAGTCTCTTCTGCTCTTGTCACATGGCCTTGTCCCCTGTCCCCTTTGTGTTTCTCTGTGTCTTTGCTCTTTTTTCTTTTTTTATTATGACTGAATGAAAATGTACATTCCCATATAAATTTGCATGCCCACCTGTGTGCAGCTCCCACTGTCCTCCCTGTCTGGCGACAGCACATTCTTGTCTCTGCTCTTTATGAGGACACCAGTCCTATGGGATTAGGACCTACTGTTCTCCAGTAAGACTTCATGGTAAGTAAATCTGTATGCAGAGACTATTTCAAAATAAGATTACATTTACAAGTCACCAGGGGTTAGGATTTGAACATATAGGGTCTGACAATTCAGTTCATGAACTCATCCTAGAGAAAATGCTACACACCTCATTGCTAAATATCATTGCAGTCACCTTCCAAGTACTCTGCTTGGGAAGCTATGCACCAACGCCAGTGCCTAGTCTACCCTTCAAAGCAGTTTTGGAACTCTTTTTCTGGAATGGCCATCAGAGCTGTCATATTACCCTATATGTCATGAATGTCATCAAAATATCTTTCAATATATTCTTTATCTTTGCATGAAGAAAAAAAAAGTCACTGTGGGCCAGGTCAGCTGAAAAGTTAGGTTACTCCAGTGCAGTTAGTTGTTTACTGGCTAAAAACTCCCTTATAGACAACTATACAATTAAGTTTGCAAACTTGCCACCATGCACAATGACCGTTCCAGAAGGAGTTCCAAAATTGCATCAGTTCATGGAGATACTCCAATTCAGGAGATAGGGTGGGAATACTGAGAGAGTGAATGTCAGTGAAGTCTGCCCTGGGATGGAACACGGTGCAGTGGTCCCGGAGGAACAAGCCAAGCAAGTGTAAGGGTAGCCAGGGATGTGGGAGGAGAACTAGGAGAGATAATTCAATGAGTTCCTATCTGTAAAGCACACAGAACTGTAGCCAGATCACTATTTGTTAAATAAGTAAAAGAGTGTTATCCTGGGAGGCAATGAAGAAAGTGTTTTCAATGAGGGAACAAAATACAGCATCAGTTGTTGGATCAAGTAGGGTGAGGATTGAGATTTGTCACTGGACTTAGCAACATGCCAGCCATTGGTAACCTGAACAGGGGTGTGACAGTGAGGACAAAAGCCTGATGGGAGCACAGGAGGAGGGGAACTGAAGACAGCAAGTGTAAACAACTGTTTCAAGGAGCATGACTCTAAAGGGATGCGGTGAAGTGGTGGAGGAGAAATAGCAGCCAAAGGACGATGAGACGTCGAGAAAAGTGTTTTGTTTCTTAAGGCAGGAGAAATTGCAGTGTGTTTGTGCTGATGGAGCTGATCTCTAGGGAGGAAAAGCATGATGATCTAGGAAAGCATGAGGAAAATGGGTGGCCAGTGTGCAAGGTGGGTGGGAGGCGATGGGCTTCAGTGCGCAAGCTGAGCTGCTGACCTTGGACAGAGTGCAGATCATTCACTTTGGTCACAGGAGGACAGCAGAGTGTGCTGGCCCAGATGCAGGTGGGGGAGCAGATGTGGCAGTTGGATCACGTGGCAGTCCTAATTGCTTTATTTTCTCAGTGAAATGAGAGCACAAGGTCATAAGCTGATGATGAAGATGGAGAGAGGGAGGTGGGGAACTCTGGGAGGCTGGTAGGATGACTGGACAGTGCTAAGAGCCCATGAAGGTTCCCCAAACCCACTGCCATCAAGAAGATACGACAGAGTCTCATAGAGTTTCCACAGGGCATCTGGCAGACTTGAACTGCTGATCTTTTGGTTCGCAGTTGTAGCACTTGACCACTATGGCACCAGGGTTTTCCCATGAAGGTTCGTGGCTCCTGAATTCAGACTGAGGACAGATCTGTTAGACTGGGCTTCTGCCACCATGTCCAGTGACTCAGGTGTCAGGTGTAGTGTAGGAGGAGGGCTGTTTGTAACTGGGGTCAAATTTTGGCAACTGAATGTGAGAAAGCAAGAGGAGGAAGGGCGACAAAGCAGCCTCCACTAGAGAGGCCTGCTGAGCAACACAGTCAGGGACTGAGTATTGCAGACCCTAATCAGAACAAAGAGACCAGGGAATTTTTCCCAATGACTTTGGAATCCAGAGGGCACAGCAGAGAGGTTCAGGAGATTGGGTCGGGAAAGAGGATGAAGGGACCCAGTGGAGTCCTGGACTTCTTGTGTTTGGATTTTTTTTCAAAAAACTTTTTTTGTGGTAAAATATGACATCAAAATTCCCATTTTAACCATTAAGTCTACAATGCAGTGACATTAATTACATTCACAGTGTTGTGCAAACATCACACTGTTCATTTCTGAGACTTTTTCATCACCTCAAGCAGAAGCTCCATACCCTTTAAATAATAACTCCCTGTTCTCCATCCCCTGACCCCCACCCTTTCTGTCTCTATGGATTTGTTTGTTCTAGATATTTCTTCTAAATAGACTCATACAGTATCTGTCCTTTGGAGTCTGCCTTATTTCAATCAGCATCATGTTTTCCAGACCCATCCATGTTGTAACATCCTGTATAACTTACATTCTGAATAATAATTCTACTGTATGTATATGATGCATTTTTGTTTAGTGGTTCCTCTGTTGATGGCCATTTAGATTGTTCCCACCTTTTTGGCTATTATGAATACGTTGTTGTCAGCACTAGGGTACAAGTATCTGAGTTGCTGCCTTCAGTTCTTTTGAGTATGTATGAGGTCTGACAATTAAGTCCTCCAACTTAATTGTTCTAAGTGCTACACACCTTATTGCTGAATATCACTACAGTCACCTTTGAAGTACTCCCACTGGGAACCTATGCACTGACACCAGTGCCTAAATCACTCTTCAAAGCAATTTTGGCACTCTTTATGGAATGGTCATTGCACGTGGTGGCATGGCAGCAAATTCACAAACTTAGTTGTATAGTCTGTGAGGGAGTTTTTAGCCAGTAAACAAAGCACTGTATTGCAACACCCTCCCTGCCCACCTGATCTGGCCCCCAGTAACTTTTTTTCTTTGCCTGAAGATAAAGGAAATTTTGAAAGGAAGACATTTTGATGACATTCAGGGCATCAAGGGTAATAGGACAACAGCTCTGATGGCCACGCCAGAAAAAGAGTTCCAAAATTGCTTTGAAGGGTGAACTAGGTGCTGGCATCAGTGCATAGCTTCCCAAGGGGAGTACTTCAAATATCACAGTGATATTCAACAATGAGACATGTAGCCCTTTCCAGGATGAGTTTGTGAACTTAATTGTCAGACCCTGTATGAGTGTTTCTGAACCTCTGTAGCATCTCTTTGGTAGGCCCCCTGTGATACCACTAGTGCCGGTGGTTCTCTACATCTTCTTCCTCCTATCCTCATCATTTGGCATATGAAATGTGACATGTTCAAAATGGAACTCCACTCCCTGTGTCATCTATAACCTGTCACCTCATCTTGTTAATGCCATCATCACTCTTGTCTGAGTCCAAAAACCTTGTCGTCACCTCTAGTCCCCCTCTTTCTCTCGTCCCACACAATCTACAAGACTCTGCTTTCAAAATCTGCTTCTTCGGTCAACGCTGCTGCCATCGCAGTATTAGCCACCGTTATCTCATGTGCAACACAGCCCTAATTGCTCTCCCTGTTTCTACCTGTTTCAGTCTAGGTACCATTTGCATTAAAAACTGACAGACAGACAAATAAACAAAACGAAACAACCCAAATCCATTGCTGTCAAGTCAATTCCCATTGATAGCAACCCTATAGAACAGAGTAGAACTGCCTTGTAGAGTTTCCAGGGAGCCTCTGGTAGATTCAGACTGCCAGAACTTTTGAATAGTGGACATGGCTCATAACTACTGTGCCATCAGGGTTTGTATTTGCATAGCAGTCAAAGAATTCTGTTAAGCCCTAGGTCAGATCTACTCAGACCCTTCTGATATCTTACCATCTTAAAGTCAATAAAATCCAAAGTCTTGACAATGGCCTAAAAGGCCTTGCATGATCTGGGGCCCCTGCTTTCTCAACCTTGACTTCCCTATTCCCTTCACCCACACCTCTCTGGATACACTAACCTCATCCTGTTCCTCAGATCAGCCAGCCTTGTGACTACGTCAGGGCTTTAGCACCTGCAGTTTGCATTGTACGGAATGTTTCTTCACTTCATTTAAACCTCTACTGTGACATCATCAGATCACAAAGGCCTGAGTACCCTATGTGAAATACCATCCCGTCATTACAGTTTCCCCTTGCCCTGTTTTGTTTTTCTCTTCACCTTTTATCACCTCCAAACTAAACCAAACCCACTGCTGTTGAGTCAATTCCAAGTCTCAGTGACCGTAGAAGAACAGAACAGAGTGCCTGCCAGATTCGAACTGCTGAATTTTCAGTTAGCAGACGTAGCACTTAACCTATTCTGCCACCAGGGTTTATCACCAGAGCCTTATATATTTATTTGTTATTTGTTTTTCCCCTACTGGAATGCAAGTTCTGTGAGCCAAGCAGTGATCTGAGGAGGACCTGTACTACTTCTGTTTCATAACAGTTAGTTGCCCTTCTCCCAAGAAACAGAATGTGGTGAAATATATTCACAACTTTTAATCTAGAGCTTTCTATAGTTGCTATAGTAACAGAAGTGGTTTCTATTTGCAGTTCCTGTAAATATTGGCAGTCCTCACATATTATGGAAAATGATTTAGTTTGTGTCTTTTAGAGAACTGACTGAGTTCGTGCTGTGTGTATTCTTCTGGCTTTACACTGTTAAGCCTACTATGTTGTAAAAAATATTTCTCCAGTGAGAGTCAGCAATGCCTGGGAAGAAAAGTAGTAACAATAACACAAAAACCCAAGGAGAATACCAGTGCTTTTCCTAAGAGATAGCTCTCTTGTCACTGACTTGGGCATTAGTTTCCTGACTTGTTGCGCTTGTTACTTCCAACCCAAATCTATCCAGAGAAAAGTTACAGGAGATCACCTCCAAGGTCTGGAAAACCCTTGTGCCATAGTGGTTAAGTGCTACATCTGCTGACCGAAAGGTTGGCAGTTCAAATCTGCCAGGGTCTCCAGGAAACTCTATGGGGCAGTTCTACTCTGTCCTAGAGGGTCCCTCTGAGTCAGAATTGACTAGACGGCAGTGGACTTTCTACACTATCATTAGAACTCGAGACGTTTAAGGCCCAAAGAGGTTCTCATGTGATAATGAATGTAATCTCTGTAACACCCTTTTTCAGGAGTGCTGGGAAAAAGGGCAGGAAAGTGGAACCATTCAAAGTTAGTGAGAACAGTTCACAAGATATGTAGAGTCAGTACAAAGCCAAATCAAAACGTGCTGATAAAGCCTAGACAACTGAGTGCAGTTCCTGCAGTTTCTAAAGGCAGGGAAACCCTAGTGGTGTTGTGATTAAATGCAACAGCTGCTAACCAAAAGGTCAGCAGTTCAAATCCACCATGCTCTCCTTGGAAACTCTATGGGGCAGTTCTGCTCTGTCCTATGGGATCTCTATGAGTCAGAATTGACTCAGCAGCAGTGGGTTTTTAATGGGCTTGTACAAGTTTTGTGCTTTCTATGAAGTTTTAGATGAAATTTAATGGAAGAATAAGGTGAGCATCTTACAGCTGTTTAGAGCTGTGCCTGCTCACACAGTTGAGCTAGGTGTGGTCACCAAGTTCACTGGGGGAGCTGTGGAGTTAGTGCACAATGAACACTCCATGGCCAGCAAGTCCTTAACAAAGACTCTGGTTCACCTATTTATGGTGAAAGAAATACTAGGGTTCCAGTGAGCTGTCTGAAGCCCCGGTAGTTCAGTGGTTAAGAGTTGCGGCATAGCACAGATGCTAACCAAAAGATCAGTGGTTTGAAGCCGCCATCTGCTCCTTGGAAATCCTGTGGGGTAGTTCTACTCTGTCCTCCAGGGCTGCTGTGAGTTGGAATTGACCTGACAGCCCCAAGTGTGTTTGTTTAGTGAGCAATGTACAAATTCACTTCTGGAAAAGAATCAAGTGCTGGGAAAAAGAGCAGGAAGGTGGAACCATTCAAAGTTACTGAGAACAGTTCACAAGATGTGTTCAGTTAGTGAATGTGTGAGGATGTGTACACATGCAATTCTGTTCTTGGCCACATAGATGCCTGCTTAGGAACAGCCGTAGCATCTTAGTTGAGACCCTAGTCAACTATGCTAGTAGTAGTTCTTTCAGGGGTTCATAACGCAACCACCCACTGCCATCGAATCAGGTCCGACTCATAGCAACTCTAGAGGTCAGAGTAGAACTGCCCCATAGAGTTTCCAAGGAGCACTGGCAGATCTGAACTGCTGACTTTTCGGTTAGCAGAAGTAGCACGTAACCCACTATGCGGCCAGGGTTTCTGCGGGGGGCTCATGGGAGCAGATATTGCTGTGGATAGTGATGGCTTCTTGTGGGTATCAGACATAGTCCCGGTGAGTGGTTGGACTTGGCAAGGTGGAGGAAAGACAAGCCTAGAATAGGGAATGGCACTGTTAAAGAGATTTTCTTTCTTAGGAGCTCACGATCTGTCTGCAGCAGAAAGAGATGAAAGGACTGCCATCTTGATTTTCTTTTCTATTTGCTTTATAATTAAAAAAAAAATTAAGTGCTTAATTTAGTGAGCTGTTGAATAACCTAGTACCCCCACAGGATCTAATACATAATAGATGCTCTGGAAATGCTTGCTGGAAGAGTAAGTTATTCCTTCCATTGCACTGCTGTTTATGTTGCATTTGTCCCTTCCTACAATCACGTGCTACTTGGATACCCTGGTGATGTAGTGGTTAAGTGATTAATGCTACGTATGCTAACCAAACGGTTGACAGTTCAAATCTATCGGATGCTACTTGGAAACCCTATGAAGCAGTCCCTATGAGTCAGAATCAACTTGATGGTAGTGTGTATGTGTGTGGTCTCCCTTCCTACCGTCATGGGCTGCTTGGTGAGGTTTTCAAGTAGAAGTAGGCTGTCTCCTGAACTCCTGAAAGTGTAACTGGGGCGTCTCTGTTTAAGGCTGGCCCCCTGCTAATGGTACTTGGCATATCCTCTGACCCGTGAGACCCAAGTCGGGAGTTTAGAGTCAGAACCACCACTTTCCTACTCGCCAACCTTGGCTGGGAAAGTAACTAATCTTGGTTCAGTTGTCTTATCTGTAAAATGGAGAAAATTGATAGTTTTGTCACAAATATTGTGATAACTAGATAAGATACTCTGCCTAAGAGTGTTTTGGAAACTTATAAATTTTTTTTTTTTTTTAATCTTGAAGTCTACATTCAGCCTCTGGGTACTCTTGAAGAGATACCCTGTTAAGTCATGTTCCAGACAACCATCTATTCCCCATCTGCCTGGAGTTGGTTGAGGGATCTGGCGTTTAATAACAGAAGCACTTTCATCAGGAGCAGTGCGAGTGTAGCTGTTGCTGTCTCGTAGCTGATGCTAAAGTGGCACCAGAACAGCCACATGGTCTGAGGCTGATACCTAAGAAGGAACCAGGGGGATTCGCTTTTTATCACTGAAGGATGTGGGCCTAAGGAGGAAAAAAAAGTTCAGCCAGGAATTGCAGAGAGCTCAACAGGGGCTCCAGAGCTTGAAGGATGTAGCAGCCATACTCAATGCAGACTTTTTATTTCTCCCTGGAAAAGTAGAGGTGTCTGTTGAAAGCCTGGTGTCCCTATAGGGAAATCTAAAAAATTGTCTTCTGAATCTTTTATAAGTTTATGTATATTTACATATTTATTATGTATAACAGCAATACAAATGTAGAAAACTTCAGCTAGGTGTAATTTCTACAAATTGTTCTTATGTAACTGTGGTGGTCAGGATTATGTCAACTTGGCTACTCCATGTTTGGCTGCTATTTTAAGTGGCAGGGCCAGGCCTGTGGTGGCTCCCCATGACCTTATGCTCTGCAGGGTTCAATGTCTTAGTTTCAAAGGGAAGAATGCTGCCACCTGGAGACACATCAACAATTCCACCAAATTGGAAGCTAAAATTGCCACCAGACCATTTGGGGCACCTTGTGCCTCTGGATCAACAGACAAAGAAGGGAGTTACAATACTGGCTGGTGTGATTGATCCCCACTATGAAGATGAAATTGGATTGACATTACATAATGGAGGTAAAGAAGAGTATGTTTGGAATGCAGGAGATCCCTTGGGATGCCTCCTAATACTACCGTGTCCTGTGATTAAGGTCCGTGGAGAACTACAGCAACCCAACTCCAGAATGAGTGATAACAGCCCAGACCCTTCAGGAGTGAAGGTTTGGGTCACCTCACCAGGCAAGGAACCACGACCAGCTGAGGTGCTTGCTGAGGGCAAAGGGAATACAGAATGGGTTGTAGAAGAAAGTAGTTCTAAATATCAGCTATGGCCACGTGACCAGTTGCAGAAATGAGAACCATAATTGTTATGAGTATCCTGTTTGGTATGTGTGTATCAGATATTTTTGTTTACTTATGAAACATAGATGTAAATGGGCTAATGCATTTTCAGTTGTACATGTGTCAGTTATGTTAGACGTAAGTATGACTTTGTAATTGTATTCCTTCAGAGACTATGGATGGTAAGTATCATGGATTGAATTGTGTCCCCATCCCCCCTCCCAGAAATATGTGTAGCCATGTGGCTGGGCCATGATTCCTGCTATCTTGTGACTGTCCTACATTTTGTGGTTTTCCTATGCTGTATGTTAAAGGATTAGGGTGGGGCGTTTCCCTGGAGTATGGCTTGCCCCACCCTTAATCCTTTCATCCTGCAAGAGATAGAAGGAAAGAGAAGCAGGCTGAGAATTGGGAATCTCACACCACCAAGCAAGCAGCATGGGGAGAAGAGCACATCCTTCAGACCTGAGGTTCCTGTGCCAAGATACTCCCTGGACAAAGACTGATAGAATACCGGACTTTCCTCCAGAGCCGACAAGGGGAAAGCCTTCCCCTGGAGTAGACACCCTGAATATGGACTTGCAGCCTACCAGACTGTGTAAGAATAAATCTTCCTTTGTTACAGCCATCCACTCTGTGATGTTTCTGTTAGAGCAGCCCTAGCTGACTAAAACAGAATTTGGTACTGAGAGTGGTGGGGTGCTGCTCTAGCAAGTACCTAAAATGTGGAAGCCATTTTGAAACTGTGAATGGACAGAAGATTCAGAAAGAACGGAGAAGGTGCAGATGGTGAGGACCAACAGAGGACCAGCAGCAGCAACAGTGGCAGCAGCAGAACCAGAGGCATCACTGGAGCCGACCCATGGAGCGAGAGAGCTAAGTGCTTGTGCAGAGTTTTCTTTGTGGAATGGGGTGCCTTCAAGCACCTAAATCAGTGGAGCTAGCCTTGTTGACCCATGGAGCAGAGAGCTGAGTGCCTGTGCACCAAGTTTTCCTAGCGGAGTGGGGTGCCTCCGGGCACTTGACTTGGTGGAGCTAGTCTTGCTGACCCACAGAGCAAGAGAGCTGTGTGCCTTTGTGCAGGAGGCTTTCTAGCAAGGGTGGGGTGCCTCCAGGCACTTGAATCAGTGGACTACAGAGCTTTGAAACACTTCCCCCTGCATATGTGGGCTTGAGGCCTGGGCCATGCGTCCATAGGAAGCAGAATCTAAAGAGACAAAAAACATGAGAAGCTGAACTCCCTCTGTCTCAAAAGGTATGGCCATGACCTCAGGGGTTTGAAAGGGTGGAGCCAGGGCTTTCTGTGTTTTGTCAGAGTGGAATTGCCACTTGGTTGGGCTTAGGGTGCACCTAAAGCCAATGGGGCAGTTCCTGTCCAGATGGGCCTTGAAGGCAAAGTTGTAGTACAGGGCTGGAGTCTCCACTCAGAATCCACAGAGCATGGCCAATACCTAGAGTCTGGAGGGCAGGGCCATTGTGTAAAATGTCTCAGAAAATGTAAGAGTGTTTTCAATGCTTTGAAGTCTAATGTAATGAGTTCTGCTGACTTGCTTGTTGCTTGTTAATATCTTCTTTCCCAGCAATTTCTCTGATTTGTAATGGAATGTCTAACTTGTGCCTGTTCTGCTACTGTACCTTTGGAAGTGGATAGCTTGTATTCTAGGTTTCATAGATGCAAAGAAATTTTTAAATTTTAGACTTGGAGCTGATTTAAGACTTCTATCATATGGAATGGACATGATTTTGCTGATGGGATGACTGTGTTTTATGTTTCGATGATGTGATTTTGGGGGTGCCAAAGGGTGGTGCATCGTGGATTGAATTGTGTCCCTCCAAAATAGGTGTAGCCATGTGGCTGGGCCACGATTCCCAGTATCTTGTGGCTGTCCTCCATTTTGTGGTTTTCCTCTGCTGTATGTTAAAGGATTAGGGTGGGACTGTAAATCCCTTCATGGGATCATCTCCTTACTCCACTGTAAAGAGAGTTTCCCTGGAGTATGGCTTGCCCCACCTTTAGTCCTTTCATCCTGCAAGAAATAAAAGGAAAGAGAAGCAGGCTGACAGTTGGGAACCTCACACTACCAAGAGGGCCACTCTGGCAGAAGAGAGCGCCCTTCAGACCTGAGGTTCCTGCACCAAGATGCTCCCTGAACAAAGACTGATGCAATACTGAACCTTCCTGCAGAGCCGACAAGGGGAAAGCTTTCCCCTAGAGTGAACACCCTGAATATGGACTTGTAGCCTATCAGACTGTGTAAGAATAAACATTCCTTTGTTAAAGCCATCCACTGTGCTATTTCTGTTACAGCAGCCCTAACTGACTAAAACATAAGGTGAGATGTGTATAGATGCCAAGTTGACAAGGGGTAGAACGTGGTGGTCAGGATTATGTGAACTTGGCTACTCCATGTTTGGCTGCTGTATTAAGTGGCAGAATGGGGCCTGTGGTGGCTTCCCACCCCTCAGCTCTCTTCTGTCTACCTTCTACCACCTGCTGCTGGTCTGCTCATGTAGCCAGCAGCTCCTGCTGTCTTCTGGCATCTGGTTCCTGGACTTGAACTAGCAGCTGTTGGATTCATCAACCCTTACAGCTGGTGCTTGAGAGTCCTGTTCCCTGACCTGCTGATCCTGGGTCCACCAGCCTCTGCAGCTCCAACTCACCACTGGCTTGGTGTCCGCCGACCTACACAACCGGTGATCTAGAACTGTAGTCTCTGACCTGCTGGCCTTGGGTTCACCAGCTCCCATGGCCACATGAGGTTTGTGCTAGGACATGGGATGTTCAGCTTCTGCAGTTATATGAGCTGTTTTATATATATATCTTTCCTTGTAATTTATATATGTAAATCTTTCCTTGTGCATACATGTGTTACTGGTTTTGCTTCCCTAGAAAACCCAGCCTAAGACAGTAACTCTGTACATAACAATGATTTTACTTGTTTGCAGTAGTATCATGGAATCCCTGGTGGTACACCACCGGGGTTATGTGACTAAGTGCTGTGTCTGCTAACCAGAAGGTCTGCAGTTGAAATCAATCAGGCATTCCTTGGAAACTCTATGGAACAGTTCTATTCTGCCCCATAGGTTTGCTATGAGTTGGACCCAACTTGACTGCAGTGGGTTTTTTTGGTTTTGCAGTGGTGTCATAATGGAAAGGAACTGTGTAGATTTTCCTTTCCCAAATGGTGATAAAGGAAGCATTTTTCCCTCTGGCTGCATTTCCTTAGGACTGATGACTTTCAGATACTTGAACTTGAAGAGCAGCTGACTGTTGTGTAAGCACAATATGCATTTACTTTCAAGTCTCTCTACCTTTAGTCTTGCTGTCCTCTGTTGGAAATGCCCTCTTTCCAGTTCATACTTTAGAAAATTCTATTTCTTTTTTCAAGGCCAGCTCAAGACCTTCATATTCAGAGTGAAACAATTCCTCCTTCTTTTCCTTTTTTTGTATATCCAGAGTTCCATGTTTATACTTCTGTTACAGGAGTTCTTTCCCCTGGAGGGTGAGTTCTGCAAAGGTAGAGACTGCACCTCAATCTTCTTTGTTTCTCTGTAGCACACAGAACAGTTACTGCCACTTCGATGTGGGCTCGGTGACTATTTAATCAACTGCACCAGAGCAGTTATACAGATTAGTAGGTTTTAAAAGATTCTATAGAAGAATATTGATCAAAAGGGGGAAAGTGTAGGACAGAGCTTCAAAATTTTACAGAATCCAGAGCTTGGAGGCTGCAAGAACTCCTGAAATTATTATCTTGAGATAATCTTTAAGTCTTAATCCAAGTATGTCTCTTCAAGTTGTCTTAAAAGTCAACAGTAGTTTAACTTACTTAGTAAAGAATGTCTGCCTTAAAAGAGCATTGTGCTCTTTTAAGAACATTCTGTGAAATCAGACTGACAGTAACTACTTGAAAAATTAGATAGGAGACTTAGAGGGCAATGAGTTTATGTTAACAAGGAAGGAACAACTCAGAAAATGAAGGTGAGAATGGCTGCACAACTTGAAGAATGCAATCGAATGTCACGAAGCAGTTCACATAGAAATTGTTTGATTGGTGTACTACTGTGTATGTTCTCGGCAATGACAACTGAGATGAGATATTAAAGAAGAACCTGAGATGGCACTATAAAAGACCATTTTGAAACCACTTTTTTGATTCAGATCAATGTTTATGCAGAGATGCAGTTTATTCCACAGCTCCACTCTGGGAGTCCCCCAAATTCCAGTTTAGCAATTTAATCATAAAATGAGAGAAATGTGAGAGCAGGAGTAGGGGGCAGGAGATTTGTCTTGTTTTGTTCACACCAATATCTGCACACCTGGAGCCACTCATGTATTGTAGTAGACACTCAAGAAACATGCACTAAATTAATGAATAAAGCATGGGAAAATGAAGGACCAAAAGGCAAAGTCACTGATCAACAGTGAACAGTTCAGAAATTCTCTGAAAGGAATCAGAATGATAGCTGTGATTTGCTGTGTGTCCTGGGACAATTTCTACTCAGAAGCCATGGATCTGGAGGTGGGGGAGACTGCAAGAAAAAGGGTCTCTCTTCTCTAAGTAGTTTACTTGCCTAGTGTGGCCGTACCAAAAAATACCACAAGCAGGTGAATTTCAGGAGCAGAAATATATTGTCTCACAGTTTTGGAGGGTGGAAGTCAGAATTCCAGACATAAGTGGTAGGGGAGGGCCCTCCTTGTTGGTAGCCCTGGGTGTTTCCTTGGCTTTTCTTGTAGATGGATCATCACATGGTTTTCTATCCCACTTTTTTATAAGATACTGTGAGGAGTCCTGGTGGCACAGTGGTTAAGAGTTTGAGTGTTAACCAAAAGGCGAGTAGTTCAAATCTATTAGCTGCTCCTTGGAAACCCTATGGGGCAGGTCTACTCTGTCCTGTAGGGTCACTTATGAGTCAGAATTGACTCAATGGCAACAGATTTCCTACTCTAGTTTGACTTTATTAACATAACAAAAGAAAACCTTATTTCTAAGCAGAGTTATATTTACAGGTACAGGGGTAGGATTTCAACATGACTTTTGGGGGGATTTTTTTCTCAATCTGAAAGAGAAAGCAATTATGTCTAGAGAAGGTATCCTGTCCCCCTTTCCCATCCACAATTTCCATTAATTGATAATCTTGACCAAATTGAGAGTTTTGAGGGTGTCTGCATGGATGTACTGTTCTGTCCCCTTGCCTTTGGAATTTAGTGTCCAAACTGAAATTCAAGGCTCAGGTGTGTCACGTTAGCCAGCATTTTATCCTGGCTCACTATATATCATTCAGACATGCCTCCTCGCACATACCTGAAACACAAGTCCATTTTAGAAGGAATATGTTTGATGTCTGAAGTTTTATGAAATCTTATCTGACACACTGTGGCCAAAGAGTTGTTTTAGAAGAAATAAATAGGTGAGAGCCTTAAAGAGTAGTCTTTTTTCAAATCAAGAAAGGATGTCTTGGAGGGGGTGGAGTCAACATGCCAGACTAAACACATATTTCCCTAAAGTCCTCTGGAAACCAAGACCTGAATTGATAATTAAATGGAGCCTTCTAGACCCCTAGTGAGCCCTAGGACGTGGCATAGGGCTGTTAATTTGGACTTCATACCATTGAACGCAAAAACTCCTGTCTTTCGCTGACCGCCCCCCGCCTCAGTGAGTGCAGACTTGCATGGACTGAAGGTAACTCACTATTTTGATTTTTTTTTCCTCTGTCTTGGCTAGCAGGTGGAGCTGGGACTTGACTAGCCTCTGGTCCTGGCCGCACTGCTGCTGGGATCGGCAAGTACAATTGCTGTGTTCAGAGATCCTAGCTGTGCATCTTGGCTCTTTTGGTCTGTCTTTCTACCTCCACTATGTAACAGCCATACCGAGGTGGTGGCGAGATTGTGTGAGACACCGTCTTGATCTATTAGGAGACGGAGACACCCATGCGGAGGCCCTGGCTGGACTTGGTCCCTAGGCTGGGAGGCAGCATCTGCCAGGGGGAGAGTGCTTTTCCAGCAGAGAGGCAGTGTTTTGCACAGTGTTGCCTGAGGCTGGGGCCCGGCAATGGAAGCTGTGGACTCTGGGCATCTTAACACCTTTGGCCTCTCTTTCCACCAGTAGCCTGGTCCCAGCCAGGTGGCAAGCTTGTGTGGGACACCATCTTGTTTCCCTGGGAGGCAGAAAAACCCATACAGAAGCCTCAGCTGGACCAAATTCCTGGGCTGAGAGGTAGTGTCTGTCTGGAAGAGAGCACTATTCTGGCAGAAAACCAGAATTCTACACAGTGTCACCTACAGCTAGGGCCTGACAGCAGAGGCCAGCAGGACAGTAGCCTTGTATTTTGATATATTTTATAATATCTGGGTTTTGATATAGAGGTGTTTACTTTGTCAGCTGGGAAGAGGGACCTGTACACCTGAAAACCTGACTGACTTTGGAAGTTGTCAGATACTTTTTACTTCTCATTTTAAGACAGAGAAACAACTGTGGTCCATCCTCACAGCATCTCTCCCAGCCTCTGTTGACCCACATGAAGCCCTCAAAGCAACAAACTCTGGAGAAAACCAAGACCAAGAAATCACCGATGACATCAGAAGGCTCCCAAAAGAAACCACCTCAGAACTTCCGAGACAAAGGAGTTTTTCTGAAACTATTGGAAGGTGACTACAAAAGGATTATATATAGAGCCTGCCTAGACTTTATACAAAATGCAGCAGAGGAAAAGGAAAAATTAAGCAAGCTGTTTGATCTGATGGAACACCAGTACTCTGAAATCCAACAGATCAAGAACAAAATCAAAGACACAGAAACTTCAGTTCAAAGTCAAGAAAATAGAATGAAACAAATTGAAAATAGGCTTTCTGATTTGGAAGGCAGAGTTATTGACTCCAGCATCTATGAGGAGAAATCAGAAAAAAGAAACAAGAAAAATGAAGGAGCATTAAGAAGCATGTGGGACTCCATTATGAGGAACAATCTATAATTCTTTGGAGTTCCTGAATAGGGTGAAACACCTGAGAACACAGCCAGCCATCCAAGAGAGTATTATTGCTGAGCTGCTGACAGAAAACTTCCCAGAAATTACGAAAGAAGAGAATATAGATATCCAAGATACATATTGAGCACCACTCAATGTAGATGTGAAAAGAAAGACTCCAAGACATATTATAATCAAGCTTAACAAAATGAAACATAAGCAGAAACTCTTAGAGGCAGCAAGACTCAAAGCTAACATTCAGAGGCAAACCCTGTAGGCTTTTGTTGGATTTCTCAGCAGAAACAATGCTGGCATGGAGACAGTGGCATGACACATTCAAAGCCTTGAAGGATAAGAACTTAAACCAAGAATTATATATACTGCAAAACTATCTTACAAGTATGAAAATGAAATTAAGACATTTGCAGATAAACAGAAACTCAGAAACTTTGTAGAAACCAAACCAAAGCTACAAGAAATACTAAAAGAATCTCTTGGCTTAAAAGAACAAAAACACTAACTTTATATTTTAGAAGGACACTTCACCCAGAAACCTACTTAGTTAGGGAAAGCTCCAAACTGAATCAAAGCTACAATAGTAAAAGAAATGGTCCAGTGATCATCTCATGAAAACCATGATATCATCATATTAAAAAGAGGGATGTACTACAGTCATTATAGTCCTTCCAGATGAGAGAAAGTTGACAAAGCTGGTAGTAATTAAAATTAGGTTTACACATAGTTTATTAAGCAGGATCATAGGGGTAGCCGTAAAGCACAATAAAGATACAACATACCATATCAAGAAACGTAATACAGGAGTCTCAACAACCACAAAATGAACTCTGAAAAAGGTGAAAAATCAACTCACAAAGAATAAAGTCCCAGAACAGGTTAATAAGAACAACAGAGAAAATATCAACACAAAAATAAACATATCACAATGGTAACACTGACCATATATCTATCAATAATCACATTGAATGTGAATGGACTGAACGCTCCAGTAAAGAGACATCAAGTGACATCTTGGATCAAAAGACACGACCTATCCATATGTTGCCTACAAGAAATTCACCTTAGATTTAAAGATTGGAACAAACTGAAAATTAAAGGATGGAAGAATATATATCAAGCTAACAATACATTTAAGAAGAGCAGGTGTGGCAATTCTAATCTCAGATAAAATCCATTTTAATGTAAAAATCCACCATCTTGGACAAGGATAGACACTATTTCTGAAAGGTCCAATGCACA
Source organism: Heterohyrax brucei (assembly GCA_028571685.1). NCBI lineage: Eukaryota > Metazoa > Chordata > Mammalia > Hyracoidea > Procaviidae > Heterohyrax > Heterohyrax brucei. The sequence continues at coordinate 43,528,016 of CM053162.1, read as the reverse complement.
AGCAGGACTTAACAATATTAAATATTTATGCAGCTAAATACATTGAAGAAACACTGACTGCACTAAAAAATGGGAAAAATCACTCCACAATAATAGTGGGAGACTTCAACACTCTGCTCTAAATATTGGACAGATTATCTAGAAAAAAGCTCAATAAAGACACAGAAGACCTTATTGTCACAATTAACCAACTAGACCTCATCGACATATACAGAACTTTCTATCCATCAGTGGACAACTACACCTTCTTCTCCAGTGCACATGGGACATTCTCCAGAATAGACCATGTGTTAGGACGTAAAATGATTCTCAACAAAATCTATACCACTGAATTAATGCCAAGCATCTTCTCAGATCATAAAGCCATAACAGTCAAAATCAATAGCAGAAAAACAGAAAGTGCAACTCATGAAAACTGAACAATATCTTGCTCAAAAAAACATGGGTTATAGAAAAAATTAAGGATGAAATAAAGAAATTTATGGATTCCAATGAGAATGAAAACACTTCCTACCAGAGCCTGTGGGATACAGCCAAAGCAGTGCTCAGAAATCAGTTTATCTCCATAAATGTACACATCTGGAAGGAAGAAAAAAATCAAATCAGAGTACTAACCATACAGCTTGAACAAGTGGAGAGAGAAGAACAGAGGAACCCCTCTGGCACCAGAAGAAAAGAGATCATAAAGATTAGAGCAGAGCTAAACAAATTAGAGAATAGAAGAACAGCCAAAAAAAATGAAATGACCGACAGCTGGTTTTTTGAAAAAATCAACCAAATTGACAAATCACTGGCTAAACTCACTAAAGGAGAATAGGAAAGGAAACAAATAACCCAAATAAGAAATAAGAGAGGAGTTGTCACAACAGTTCCAACAGAAATAAAAAATATCATAACAGAATACTATGAAAGACTGTACTCTAACAAATCTGAAAACCTAGAGGAAATGGGCAAATTCCTTGATTCCTATCACCTACCAAGATTATCACCAGATGAAGCAGAACAACTTAATAAACCCATCACAAAGGAAGAGATTGAAAAAGTCTTTCAAAAACTACCAGTGAAAAAAAACCGAGGCCCAGATGGCTTCACTGCAGAATTCTACCCAGCTTTTAGAGAAGAGTTATGTCCAATACTACTGAGACTATTTCACAGTATATAAAGGAATGGAATACCCCCAAATTTGTTCTATGAAGCCAGCATCACCCTGGTACCAAAGCCAGGGAAAGACCCTGCATCTCATGAATGCATCTCATGAATCTAGATGCAAAAATCTTCAACAAAATTCTTGCCAGTAGAATACAACAACGTATTAAAAAAATAATCCATCATGACCAAGTTGGATCGATACCAGTGATGCAAGGCTGGTTCAACATCAGAAAAACAATTAATGTGATCAACCACATAAATAGCAAAAAGACAAGAATCACCTGATTTTTTCTGTTGATGCAGATAAGGCATTTGATAAAGTCCAACACCCATTCATGCTAAAAACTCAGCAAAATAGAAATAGATGGCAAATTCTTCAATGTAGTAAGGGCCATTTATACAAAGCCAGCTGCCTACATCATTCTGAATGGAGAGAGACTGAAACAGTTTCCCTTGAAAACAGGAACTAGACAAGGGTGCCCACTCTCACCTCTCCTATTCAACATCATACTAGAAGTTCTAGCCAGAGCAATTAGACAAGACCAAGAAATAAAGGGCATCTGCATCAGCAAAGAAGAAGTAAAATTCTCCCTATTTGCAGGTGATATGATTGTATACACAGAGAATCCTAAAGAAACCATAAGTAAACTACTCAAACTGATAGAAGAGTTCTTCAGCAAAATCTCAGGATACAAGATAAATGTAAGTAAATCAGTAGGATTCCTTTATACCAACAAAGAGATTATTAATGAAAAAAATCTCCAAATCAATACCATTTACTATAGCACCTAAAAAGATAAAGTACCTAGGAATAAATCTAACCAGAGGAATAACAGACCTTTACAAAGAGAACTACAAGACCTTACTACAACAAACTAAGAGAGACTTACATAAAGGGAGAAACCTATCCTGCTCATGGATAGGAAGATTTAACATAGTGAAAATGTCTGTTTTACTCAGAGCAGTCTACTTACATAATGCAATCCCAATACAAATTCCAGTGACATTTTTTAATGAGATAGGGAAACAAATCAACAACTTTGTCTGGAAAGGGAAGAAACCCCAGGTAAGTAAAGCACTACTGAAGAAAGAGAACACACTGGGAGGCCTCACACTACCCGACTTTAGAACCTGCTGCCACCGTAGTCAAAATAGCCTGGTATTGGTACAAAAAGAGACAGCTAGATCTATGGAACAGAATTGAGACCCTAGAGATGACAGCATCTTCCTAGGAACAGTTGATATTCAACAAAGACCCTAAGACATTAAACTGAGGAATAAACAATCTCTTCAACAAATGGTGCTGGCAAAATTGGATATCCATCTGCAAAAAATTGAAACAAGACCTATATCTCGCACCATATACAAAAACCAACTCAAACTGGATAAAAGACCTAAATATCAAACCTAAAACGATAAAGCTCATGCAAGAAAAAGTAGAAACAACAACAGGAGTTTTAATATACAACGTAAACAGACTTCAAAATCTGTCAAACAAACCACAATCAACAGAAGAAAAAATAGATAAATGGGAACTACTAAGAATCAAACACTTTTGCTTATCCAAAGACTTTATTGATAGAATTAAAAGGCCATCTACAGAATGGGAAAAAATATTTGGTAAGTGTATGTCAGACTGATGCCTGATCTCCATAATCTATAAGGTACTGCAAAATATCAGTAATAAAATGATAAATCATCCAATTACACCATGGGCAAAGAAGATGGACAGCCACTTCACTAAAGAGGAGATCCAGGCAGCCAGAAAACACACATGGACATGCTCATGATCATTAGCTATTAAAGAAATTCAAATCAAAACTACAATGAGATACCATCTCACCCCAACAAGGTTGGCCATGATCCCCAAAACACGAAACAAATGCTGGAGAGGCTGTAGAGAAATTGGAACTCTCCTACACTGTTGGTGGGATTGCAAAATGGTGCAACATCTTTGGAAAGATCTGGTGCTTCCTTAAAAAGCTGGATCTAGATATAATATTTGACCCAGGAATTCTACTGCTCGGAATGTATCCTACAGAATCAAGGCCATTCACACCAACTGATACATGCCATGAATGTTTATCACAGCACAGTCCACAATAGCAAAAAGATGGAATCAACCCAGATGCCCAACAGCAGAGGAATGGATAGGTAAACTATAGTATATATACTCAATGGAACGCTATGCAATGATAAAGAACAAACAATGATTTTAGGAAACATCTCATAACCTGGTTTCAATTGGAGGACATTATGCTGAGTGAAAGTAGTCAGCAACAAAAGGACAAATATTATATAAGACCCCTACAGTAAGAACTTAAAATCAAACTCATGCGTAGAAGAGACTCCTTGACCACTACAAGGGTGGGGAGGAAGGGAGGGCGGGGGGGGGGTTAGATTAGATAGTTGATGGAAACTTGGTTGGGTGAAATCTGGGACAGCACACATTAGGAAGAAGATCAATATTAACTGGACTTCAACATAACATGATTACTCCTCCCTTCTTAATCCAATATTACAAGGACAGAGTAGCTGGGGCGGAGGGCCGGGGACCATGCTTTCAGGGGAAACTGAGGCTAATTGGCACAACTGGTGTTTTGCTAAGCGAGCCTTCTGCACCCCACGTTGGTGAGTGGTGTCTAGCATCTTAAAAGCTGCCAAACTGCCATCAGAGGGTACAGCAAATGGTCCCAATTTAGCACAAACGGATGATCACCAAGGACAAAAATGACATGGGAGAAAGAGAACCCGGAAGACATAAAGACCCACATTGAGTGGGTGTCTACATCAACTTGTGACCAGAAGAACCAGATAGTGCCCGGTCACCACCAGTGATAGCCATGATGGAGCTCAAAAAGTTGAGTCTCACTGGCAACACAAGAATAAAAAGGGGTACACTTTGAGATATCCATGAAAAGATTGCGGTTGGTGGTTCACAGGCCTTGGAGTTCCCCTGGGAGCATGGCCCCTGGCCCTGATGCTGCCCCTGTCCATAAATCATAATGGAGGTCAACTCTTGGACAGGTATGCATTGGACTTGGTGACACAGAGTGACCACCTCATGTGTGCACTTTATGGTTGTATGCATCTGTAGGATGTTATCCTGCTGACCTCTTACTGGAGGAAAGGGCTGGGTTGGAGAGGAGGGGACAGGAGATTATTGGGAGGATAAGACATGTGTGGAGTAGAGAGAAAGAGTGTGTTGTCACCGGGCAGGGAGATTAGTGGGAGCTGCATATAAGTGGGCATGCAATTTATATGAGAATCTACATTTTCGTTCAATCATTAAAAAAGAAAAGACCTAGCTGATCAATAACGTGGAACACCTGTAAGCCTCGCCAATCTGCAGAAAACACAGAGACTTCAACTGATGTGTCATGAAGAGCTCAGTCCCGCCCGTCCCCAGGTTCTGGGGGGCTCTAGGTCACACCCACTGTTGGAGGGTGGTGGTGGCTCAGTGGTAGAATTCTGGCCCTCCATATGTGAGATCTGGGTTCCAGCCCCGGTCTTGTATCTGGTGTGCAGCCACCACCAATGTTCTTCTTCTTGACACTTGCGTGTTGCTACGATGCCGAACAGGCTTTGGCGGAGCTTTCAGATGAAAACTGAGACAGACTAGGAAGAAAGAGCTGGCAGTTTATTTCCAAAAAGCCAGTCACTAAATTACGATGGTCTGATCCCATTGTGTGTGCAGTCTCCATGGATGCCCAGTGCTACAGCAAGTGGCTGGCAGCCACTCCCCATCTTCCCTGGAGAAACCAGATTCCAGATCCCTCTGATTCACCAGACACCTGCTAGGAGCCACTACAAAGAAGGCACTGTTCTCTTTCTTCCCTCAGGTGCAGATGTAAAGGACTTTTATCATGGAGATCAAGAGAGGGTGCATTATGACTGGGGATGGCTCCAGAGTTCCAAAATGACATTGGGAGAATGTGTTCAATTAAGAAGCCACGTTACTTTTTTTTCTGTGTGAGGCTTTGACGAGCCAAGATAATTTATGGCTTTTATAAGTCTACTTCAGGTAATTGCAAGAGCTGCAAGGTTTTTTGCCTTTGGGGAAGGAGCAACAGAGATGGCACAGCAGAGATGGCAAGTGTTGGCGCAAGTGCCACCAGGCCCCAAGTGCCACCAGGCCCCCTGTGCATACTGGCACAGACTTTTCCATGCAGTGACTACACTCCCCGCCGGCACTGGAGTCAGCTCAGGATCCTGCACGGCTCTGAAGACCCAGCACACAGGCAGTGCCTACAGCCTGCTGAGGTCTGCATCCTAGCTGAGACCTCATTACCATCCCCGCAAGCCCTTGTCCCCACCCCGACTCTCTTTAATTTGAAAGAAATTCATTCATAAGAGAAAAAAAAAAAGGAAAGACGTCTTCAATTCTAGGGTTTGTAACCCCGTAACATGGGATTCCCTCAGTGGGGCATACAGTTAATGTATTTGGCTGCTAAGCAAAAAGCCGGAAGTTTGAATCACTCAATGACTCCTTGGAAGAAAGTCCTGGAGATTTACTTCTGAAAAATCAGTCACTGAAAACCCTGTGAAGCACAATCCTACTCCAACACATATGGGTTCGCCATGAGTCAGAATTGACTCTGTGCCAACTGGTTTAACCTCTTAACGTGGTAAATGAGTAGAATATGAAACACATAGGTCCTTTGGAAAGCATCATTGTATGCTTCGTTTATTTCATCTGACTCGATCTGCATACCTTATACACTAAGCTTTGCTGCCTTATTTATATTTAATGCATGCATCCTAGCCTTTTCAATTTTTACTCATGGGCACAATTGGGAAACCACGGATTTATGGATTTTTCTCTGCTGAAAGAGAAAACAAACATGAAAGCATGTTAGTAAGGAGCATGCTAAATAATCTTTTAGAGTTTTACTTTTCTATGCAGGAGGCCTTTGTTCTACGACTGTGTGAGCTTCCAGGGACAGGCTTTGATGTAGGGTTCTAAGGAGACCCTTAGCATATTTGGACCGTGAAGGGATTCAGAAGGAGGAGGAGCAATGGCTGGATGTCACCTACTTGTATACCTGGCTGGCTTGTCTCTAATTTCCCCTGCCTTCTACTACAAGTGAGATGTGTTGGGAATGGCAGTCTTAGCCTAAGAACCCAGTTGGACACCTTTTAATGCCTGCAAAAGCGTACCGAGTCTGGCAGCTGCAAAGGTGGGAAATAATGAGTTGATAGGCAGCTTGGAGTAGAATTTTCTCACCTCCAACTTGTGTACAGGAAAGAGTGAAAAGGAACATTTTGAGCGTGTCAGTGAGAAGATGGCCTTAATATTCTAAAAGTGAAGTTGAGAGGCTGATAAAAAAATATATATTTTCCCATAATTGGTTCACTTGAGGAGGAAAAGTTTCTTGATTTTTCTGTTGCAAGTCATCAGTAAGTCAACCAGGTGTGAAATGGGAAAGGCTGCTCAAGGTCAGCTTCTGGTAAGCACTTTCCAGCCTCAGATATGTCATTTGTAGCTCCCCTGATGAGTGCCCTGTGTCTGTAATTGGATGATATGGCTCAAGAAGGATGAGATGAATCAGATTCAGCCTTTTTCCATGTCACTGCTTTACAGAGAAGGCACTGAATCTGCAGCTCTTGTCCTCTGCTAGCACAGAAAAATTGTATTTGTCTCTGGGCCCTTTCTACTGAGCTAGTGAAGTAAAAATTCATCGGAATGGAACCCAAGTCAGCTGCAAATTCAATGAGTTGTTTTTTTCAGTTGATATTGGTGAGTGGCCTCTCTGTCCCTTGCTGTGTTAAGACTATCCTCTAACCTCGAGGAGTTCGTGAAGGGCTGGAAGCCTCCTTCCAGTTTTCAGAATTGAGAGCAGAATACTATGTTTTATTCAGAATCTTAGTCAGTCTGCTGCATCTACTTAAACCAAGAAACACACACTTCACCAGTATCATTTTATGCTGTAGAGACCAGTATGATCTTTGTCTAAGGAGTTGGCTTCAGCAATGGTTTCAGTTCTGGGCTATCAGAGTGTCTGGGGGCTGTGTCTTCTGGAGACCACCCAGTCTGTCAGACTATCAAGTCTGGTCTTTTTACTAGAGTTCAAGTTCTTCACTCCATGTTTTTCTTGCTTCATCTGTGACTCTCTGCTGAGTTTCCTCTAAGGTCAGTCCTTGGCAGTAGCTGGGCACCATCTAGTTTTTCTGATCTCATTTTGGTGCAGTCTCTGGTTTGTATGGCCCGTTTGTCTCTTGAATTTATGTTTTCCTTGTGTCTTTGCGCTCTTCATTCTCCTTTGCTCTAGGTGGGTTGAGACCAACTAATGCTTCTTAGATGACTGCTTGACAGGTTTTCAGACCCCAGAACAAGGCTCTAATCTTTATGGAAGCAGTCTGCCCACACCTTTCTCCCACAGAATATCTGATGGTTTGAACTACCAGTCTTTGGATTAGTAGCCAAGTTACTCAGAAATTGCACTGCCAGGGCTCCTTAGTAGATACTCCAGACAATAGTTATCATCTTTGTCACCATTATTCTGTGTCGACTGTGTCAGGCTCAGATTTTTCTAGAATGAATTATGTGTGGCTCCAGGTCTGTCAGGAGCTTGCAGCTGAGGTGGGAAGGTCAAAGTAGGAAACAAACAATTGATTACATCTGTATCTTTGTGTTTGTTATATTCTTAGTATTTTGAAGATCTTCATTTCGTGTCTCACCATGAGCATATCAACTGATCTCGATTTTATAATGCATTCAGCCATGACACTCAGTGGGGCCTACAGTGGCATCAGTGAGCCTCCTGTGTCTATGTCATGATGAGTGCATGCTAAAAAGACAAATGTTGGAGTGTTCCCTAGACTTACTCAATCAGGATTTTGGGCCGAGTAACTGTTATGTATGTCAAAGTTTGAGAATTGCTGGCCAAGGAAGGCCCAGCTCTAGGAGCAAGCCATCTGCCATCCATGTCCACAGGCTTTGGTGTTTTGGAATTCTGTGGCAGAGGAAGAAAACATCAGGAGTTGGTCCACTCCCGGCCAGAGCTGTCTTGCCGTGCTCCCTCCCTCCCTAGAGAGATGCTTTGGGGAAATAGAAGATGATCTCAATTAACATATGGGGATCAGTAGCCAGTTATAAGGCTTAATGGGAAAACCTTGATTATAATTGCAATTAAACAAAACATTTTTCTTAGAACTGACTGGACTCATGATGAGCCTGTGTGCATCAGAGTAGAGCTGTGCTCCGCACAATTTTCAATGACTGAGCTTTTGGATGTCAGTCACCGGGGCTTTCTGCTAAGCTGCCTCTAGGTGGACTTGAATCGCTGATCTTTTGATTAGCAGCTGAGCATACTAACTGTTTCCGCCACCCAGGAAATCTAAGTTTTAATAAAGAAGAATAAATATTTGGGAATAAACTCAGCAACAATTATGTAAAACCTATTGAGCAAAACTTTAATAAACTCCTTGAAAGACACAAAAGCAAACTTGAATAAATGTAAAGACATCTTCTGTTCTTGGCAACATGGTTCAGCATCATAAAGATGTCAATTCTTTCCATGCTAATATACACCTTTAATTCAATACAGATTTTTAAAAAATGCATGTTTGTATGAAGCTACACAAGTTGATACTAAAATTCATGTGAAAAAAAAAGTACAAGTATAAACAGAAAAATAAAAGATAATTATGAGTTAGCCTTTAAAAAAAAACTCTGTGGAGTTGATTCTGATTTATAGAGACCCTATAGGACAGAGTAGAATTGAATTATAGGTTTCCAAGTAGAGGCTGGTGGATGCCAACTCTCCATCTTTTGGTTACTAGCTAAACTTAAGCAGTGTATCACCAGGGCTCCAGCATATATGTGTGTGTGTATTTATATACAGACTAAAAATTTGAAAAAGACAAAAAAGCACAATAGAAAAAAATGGAAATAGCATTACTAAATAACTTGTAAACGACTGTAAATGACAATCTTAGAGAGATACCTCACTGAGATGCCATTTCTCACCATCAGATTGATGGAAATTAAAAAGTATGGCAGCACTTGTGTAGGCATGGTGTGAGAAAACAGGAACTCTCATACATTGCTGGTGGAAATACAGACTATTGTAATCCTTTTGAAGGGAGATTTTGCAGTGTTTAAAACAATTACGTGTGTACTTACTGTTTGACTCAGAAATCCTAATTCTAGGGATCTACCCTAAAAATACACATTCAACAATATAAAACTACGATGCACAAGGTTATTCACTGCAAGATTATTTATAATTGCCAGATGTTGGAAACACCCTAAATGGCCGTTGAAAGGAAAGTGGCTGGATGAGCTATAAGACACGCAGGCACGAAGTGTTATGTAACTGTGTAAAAGACTGAGGAAGATATATCCTTTCCAGGATGTGTTGTCAAGTCAAAAAAGCAAAGTGAAAGAAAAGATAAAACTCAGGAAAGATGAATCAGAAATCATTTTAAGGGATGGGGTTGGGGGAGATGGGGATGCAGTAGAAGGGTTGGGGAGAGATGTTGTTTAGAGTAGTTTCTTTTTTTATAGCATACTTCTTTTTTTTTTTTTTAAATTGTTACATGACAGTTCACAACACAAGTTAGTTTCTCATTCTAAAATTTTATACACAAATTGTTTTGTGATGTGGCTAGCAATCCCCGCAATATGTCAGCACCCTTCCCTTTCTCTCTCCACTCTGGCTTCTCCGTGTTCGCTCATGTGGTTCTCTTGTCCTGTTGCCTCCTGATCTTTGTTTTGGGGCTCAGTCGACCACTTGGTTTCCTATACTGGCTTGAACTAAGAAGCATGTTTCTCACCTGTGTTAATCTTTGGGTGAAAGGTGAACATTGGGAGGGGCTTCAGTGCTGAGTTAGGGTGTCTAGGGGCTATAGTTCTGGGGGTTCCTCCAGTCTCTGACAGAGCAGTAAGTCCTGATCTTTTTCATGCATTTGAATTTTGTGCTACATTTTAGTCCTGCTCTGTCTGGGACCCTCTGTTGTGCTTCCTGCCGGAGCAGTCAGTGATGATCGATAGTTGGACACTGTCTATTTCCTCTGGGCTCAGGCTGGTGGAGATTATGGTTCATGTGGTCCATCAGTCCATTGGACTAATATTTTCCACGTGTCTTTGGTTTTCTTCATTTTCCTTAGCTTTGCTTGGGGTGGAGCCAATAAATGTATCTTAGATGCCCAATCTCAAGCTTTTAAGACCCAGACACTATTTACCAAAATGGAATGTACAGCATTTTCTTTATGAACTCTTTATGTCAGTTGAGCTAGGTGTCCCCTGAAGACCATGGTCCCCAGCTGCAACCACACTAGGCTATGTACAGCTAAGTAGTGATTTCTAGGAGACATACATGTTTATTTATAGCTCCAAAAATATTTTTCAAAGTTTAATAAAACAATTATAAGTGTGGCTAATAAATAAATGTAAGAAAATAATCATAATTAGAGAAATTCTAATTAAAATGATAATGAGACTTCGTTGCTGCCTATCATAGTGGCAAAACTTAAAAAGATTAATGAAATCAAGTATTCTTCAGGATGTAGGAGACAGACATTGTACTGTTGATAGGAGCAACAATAGATAAAGCCTTTTTATACAATAAAAAAAACCCCACTGTCATCAAGTCGATTCTGACTCACAGTGACCCTATTTGACAGAATAGGACTGCCCAACAGAGTTGCTAAGGAGTTCCTGTTGGATTCAAACTGCCAGGCTCTTGGTTAACAGCTGTAGCACTTAACCACTGTACCACCAGGATTTCTAAAGCCTTTTTATAGTGCAGTGTAAACTTTTCTCACAATTTTGAAGTACAGAATACCTAGATAATGTCCTTCGTAAAAATGTTGAGTTCATGTATGTTCTAGGAATCCATCCTATAAAATTGTTGCTGGTGGTAGTATGTCTGTTGAGTTGACCCTGCAAGAACCACCTGATAGAGTTTTCCAGGATTTAATGTTTGTAGAAGCAGATTACCAGATCTTTTCTCTGAAGGATTGGCTATAATGTGGAAACTACCAAACTTTTGGCTAGCACCTGAGCACGTAACAGCCATGTCACCAGAGTTCCTTATGCATAAACTGAAGTGTTATTATATGGAACCTTTTTAAGGTTCTTTGCAGTAGAGTCTAATAGCAAGATATTGGAAACAATGCCTGTCAGTGGGGGATTAGCTCTGTAATGCTCTGAAATAGAATATTCTCTAAGAGGAAAAAGCAGATTGCACAACTGTCTGCAAAATATGGTTCCATTACCTGGAAATACAAAGATTAATAAGCAAACACACTATTGTGTTACACATGATACAAACACTACCATTATATGTAACAAACTACAGTTAGGGTTACTTCTGAGACAGTGTACAAAAAGGAATGAAAGGGGATTTAAAACATACTTCCTTATTGTTTGCCTTGTACATGCGGACTGTATTCATATGTTAGATAAAAGCAACAAAAATGTCCTTTGAATTGGGCAAATCTGGTCGAGAATTGGGTCTATCACAGGCTGAGAATCACCACCGATAAAAGATGATGGCAGAGCAGTGAGAATTCTAGAAAATTCTAACATCAACTTGGGGTTTGGGGGTTGGTTTGTATTTGGAAAAGTTTGTTGTGAAATTGCTGACACTCTCACCCCCTTCTCCTGCCTTCTTTCAGTTGGTGGCAGCGATTGTGTTCATCAGCTTCGGTGTGGTGGCGGCGTTCTGCTGTGCCATAGTCGATGGTGTGTTTGCTGCTCGACATATAGTGAGTACTATTTTAAATCAGTTTTCCTATCTGAATGATGTTCACAGTTGCTTTCCTGAATTAAAAAAAAAAAGAAAATCCACATTAAAAAATAAAATTCCAGTTTGCAGAACTCAGCTCAGAGATCCTTACCGTCCTTCCCTCCACTTGTGTTTGCCATCTGTTGTCCTCCTGTCTTGCACTCTTCCCCAGCTCCCGTGTGCTCGAAGCCCTCCCCCCACCACACGCACATGCACATAACCCACACCAGCACCATGAAATCAGTTAAAATCAAGATTCTTCAACTTCCTGAACACTTGTGAGAAGCTGCTAATCCTTTCCTTCTGGTCCAACAACTTCGCATGCATTTGGAGAACTGTCCTTAGGTCTATCTTTAAACTTAACAAAGGGCATCCCCAGAGAGTCACTCATTCATAGTTCAAAAACATCTTCCTTAAAATAGCATGATGAGATTTTTCTAGCTTGATTCTGTAGCTTTGATTCTCAAATTCCTTTTATATTTATTGAATGATGCTGAAGCTAATATACACACCCAAACTCATTGCTGTCTAGATTATTGCAAGTCATGGGGACTCTGTAGCACAGGGTAGAGCTGCTCCATAGTTTCTAAGGCTGTAATCTTTACAAAAGCAGACTGCTACATCTTTCTTCTTTGGGGTGGCCAGTGGATTTGAACTGCTGATCTCTTGGTTAGCAGCTGAACACACAACCACTGAGCCACCAAAACAGCCAACAAAACTCATTGCAATGGAGTCAATTCTGACTCATAGAGACTCTATAGGACAGAGTAGAACTGCCCTGTAGGGTTTCCAAGGAGTGGCTGGGGAATTCCAACTACTGACTTCTTGGTTAGCAGCCAAATGCTTAACCACTGTACCATCAAGGCATCTATATGTTGAAGGCGAACTCTGAAATGTAAGATTTTATCAGTAGCTTTTTAATTGAAAGTTAAATTAGAAGTCCCCTGTTCTTAAAATAATAGCTTTCACACAGCCTTGGTCCAGAGATACAGGGCACTGTTTTTGCATGTTTGTTTTAGCATTACGGTGAACAGGTTCCCGGGTGGCATTAGGTCCCTGGTGATGGCCATTGTAAAAATATTAAAGTGTATTAAAATCCGTAGTCAGAACCACCAGTCAAAGGCAGAAATAAACTCTCTTGTCAATTTATGTGTGATAGATTTTTCGTAGTCTTTTTTCTCTTCCTCTTCCTGTTTCAACTTGCACAGATTACAAACTCAGCAAATTAAAGAGCATTTGAGTGTTTTATTAGTTTAACCTTCTTTAAAAGCAATTCACATAATCAGAATGCTGTACAGCAGAACTATTACACTATAAACTGAAAAGTGTACCAGTTTAACTTATCATCAGCTCTGATTTTTTTTGAAACAAGCCAGTCCTGAGTATAGTGCGATGTTATTTTCTGCATCAATCAGTTATTGCCTTTGACTTGAAAAGTCAGCAGCCGTGGAACAAATCATGCCTTGATGCTACCTTTGTTTAAAAAACTGGAGGCTCCAGACATTATATATGTTTTAGCTGAAAACTGCTTACTGAAGGCTATCTATTATTAGAGATCTCCACTGTCTTTCATGGCTGAAAGCATCTCTTAGTTGCCTGTTACAACAAAATGGACAGTAAATTGATTATTATGCTTTTTAAGAATCGTTAATAGATTAGCTTCATGGCCTTACACAGAAATAATTCGGCCTAGATGCAGATGTATGAAGTCTGACAATGAAGTCCATGAACTTAATTGTTCTAAATGCTAAATACCTCATTGCTGAATATTACTACGATCATCTTTGAAATATTCCTCTTGGGAAGCTACAAACTGACACCTGTGCCTAGTCCACCCTTCAAAGAAATTTTGGAACTCTTTCTGGAATGGTCATTGCGCACGTGGCAAGTTGGAAAACTTAATTGTATAATTGTCTGTGGAGTTTTTGGCCAGTGAACAAATAAGTGTATTGGAACACCCTCCCTACTCACCTCCTGTGGTCCCCAGTGACTTTTTTCTTTACCTGAGCAAAGATAAAGGAAATATTGAAAAGAAGCATTTTGATGACATTCAGGACATCAAGGGTAATATGACAACAGCTCTGATGCCTATTCCAGAAAAAGTTCCAAAATTGCTTTGAAGGGTAGACTAGGCACTGACATTGGTGCACAGCTTCCCAAGGGGAGTACTCTGAAGGTGACTGTAGTGATATTCAGCAATGAGGTATGTAGCAATCTTTCTAGGATGAGTCCATGAACTTAATTGGCAAGCCTCGTATTCTCTGATGGGGTTACCCTATGTTGGACTGGTATGTCCTTCTAATGTGGCTAACAACTGCAAAGAATTTTCAGCCTCTCTGTTTGCTTCTTTAGAAGTGTAGAGACCATCTGCCCTGACCGTCATTATCCCTTCAGCAGGCACACCTCCCTGGCCCCACCCTTTCTGCTCTTGGCTTTGCTGTTCTGTTCCCCTCACCCAACACAATTCCAGAAGTGCTGTACATGGGACTCTCTCAAATAAGACATGGCTTGGTAATATCGTCTGTAAAAGACCATCTACCATTTTTGTTTAGGTTGTAGGAGTGATAATCTGGTGGTAGTCAAGACCTTGGCTGCTGTTTCAGTCAGCTAGTGCTGTTCTAACACAAATACCACATAGTGGATGGCTTTAACAAAGGAAGGTTTATTCTTACACAGTCCGATAGGCTACAAGTCCAAATGCAGAATGTCTGCTCCGGGGGAAGGCTTTCCCCCTTGTCGGCTCTGGAGGAAAGTCTGGTATTGTATCAGTCTTTGTCTAGGGAGCATCTTGGCACAGAAACCTCAGGTCTGACGGATGCACTCTTCTCCTGGTGTTGCTTTCTTGATGATGTGAGGTTCCCAATTCTCTGCTTGTTTCTCTTTCCTTTTATCTCTTGTAGGAGGAAAGGCTTAAGGGTGGGGCAAGCCATACTCCAGGGAGACTCCCTTTACAGTGGAGCAGAGAGGTAATCCTATGAAGGGATTTACAGTCCCACCCTAATCCTTTAACATACAGCACAGGAAAATCACAAAATGGAGGACAGTCTTAGAGTACAGGGAATCATGGTCACACGGCTGCACCTATTTTTTGGGGAAGGGCACAATTCAATCCATGACAGTTACTGACCAACAGATTGGCCGTTGTAATCCACCAGCCACTCCTCAGATACACTGTAGGGCAGTTCTACCCTGTCCTATAAGGTTGCCATGAGTTGGAATCTGCTTGATGGCATCGGGTTTGGTTTTGGGGTACTTTGGGAGGTAGACAGACAGAGTGGGAAATGGGAACTTCTTCTTGTAAACATGCAAGCTTTTGTTGTGTGTTGTCTGAGAGACCATGCCCACTACTTAAAGACCCTCTTCTCTGAGCAAGTTTCTTGTCTTTAAGGCTCCCAAATAGCCTTTAATTATTACACCCTCCTTTGGCTTGGCTGCCCTAACTCTGTTGGGTTTACTGGGAGTACAAGGCAAGGTTTTTGCTTTCTTGTCAAGATTTTTAATCAGTTAACATTTATTTCCATAAAGGCATTGAGGTGAGCATATGATTTTATGTTTTTGTACCTTTATGTGAATCGATATTTAGGAGATTTTATTTTTATATTTTTCAGACTGTTAGGCAATATAAATGACTTTGGTACAGTTGAGTCTGCTCATATTGTGTATTGTGGGCAGGTTCATTGTGTCATTGGTGAACAGAAAAGAATAATTCCTTTGAAATCTTTTTCACGGGTGCATATGTATGTGTGTGTGTGCTGTGATGCTTATATAACACTTTATGGATAGAAAAGTTAAAAGCACTACACAACTATGTTCATGTAAGGGATTATTACATACGCTGTATGGCTAATAAGCCAGAAATGACAACAAAACGTGGTCACCCAATTCACCGTGACTTGTCCTTCAGTAGATGTCACCCATTTGGGGTTGAAATGATCAGGTCTTCAGTTCTTTCAGTTGTATGACAAGTGTAAAAAACTCAAAGCAACCTGCTGCTTTCAGGTGTGTTCTGACTCATAATGAACCTGTGGGACAGAGCATAACTGCCCCCTAGAGTGTTACAGGAACAGCTGGTAAATTCAAACTGTTGCCCTTTTGGTTGCCCACCTGAGCTCTTAACCACTGTACCACCAGGACTCCAAAAGTAGCTGTAGTGTTTTCCATCCAGTTCTTTCATGATGTTCACTTCTGATGAAACGGTCAAGTTCAAGTGTTAGAAGGAAACCACCTCCTGAGTTTCATTTGCTCCATGGGTTCACCTTTTCCTTGCCAATCCCTCTCCAGCTACCTGACCCCCTAGGACATGGCCACAAACCTGTGATTGATAAGAATGTTTTAAAGACTTAAAAAATTGAAGAGAAGTAAAGAGAATGTACCATAGACCACCAAAAGAACAAAGAGATCTGTTCTGGAAGAAGTACAACCAGAGTGCTCCTTGGAAGTAAAGACAGCAAGACTGTGTCTTACATATTTTGGATGTGTTGTCAGGAGAGATCAATCCTTGGAGGCCATCATGCTTGGTAAAGTGGAGGGTCAGCAAAAAAGAGGAAGACCCTTGATGAGATGGATGGGCACCACGGCTGCAACAATGGGCTTCAGCATAAAAATGATTGTGGATGCGGTGCAAGACCAGGCGGTGTTTTGTTCTGTTGTTCATAGAGTCTGTATGAGTTGGAACCGACTCGACAGCACCTAACAACAACAAACCACAAATAACCCCTGAATACATAAAAATTCTGTCTTCAGAGTGTCATTCTGCCATAGTGACTTTGTGCCCAGCAGTCACACGGTTGGTCCTTTGCCAGATACCGTGTCTCAGGGAAGGAAAAACAGCTGCCTTCCACTCCAGAGGACTACTACACTTGTCTGGGACTCGTACTTCTTAGATCATACTTGTGTGCCCCCTGAGAGTTAAGCATCTTGATGGCTTTGGTGTCTGTCATAGATTGATCTGTATCTTTCCAAAAGAAATTTGGAAGACCTAACCACTGTCCCCGGTATATATGACCCCATTTGGAAATAGGATTTTTGGTTATGTTAATAAGATAATGTAGGAGTAGAATGGATCTGAAACCTGATTCCTTAGAGGTGACTTCTAGAAAGAGTAGGATAGACAGAAACAAAGGGAAGAAGAAGGCAGACACGAAGACAGATGCATCTAGAATCCCAGGAATGCCAAGGACTGCTGGCTGCTACTGGAAGCTGGAGTAGACGAAGAAGGACTTCCCCTTAGAGCCACAGGCTGAATTTGGACTTGTAGCCACCCACTTATAGTATTTGTGTTACAACAGCACCCAGTAAATAAGATACGGTCAAAGCCAAGAAAAGTGGTTCCCAATCCCCTCAGCCCTTGATTTCTGATCAGAGAGGGACTTACTCACCCCTGCTTGATCCTGAGAATGACCTCACTCTGCAGGGCTCCTTCGGCCCCCACACTGAGAAGTGATTTTATCCTTAAAGCCCCAGCAGCCTTGCATAGTGGTAACCCACAGCATCCCTGCTGCAGCCATTTACAAACAGGCTGTGAAAGGCAATTTCCAAGCAAGGAGATGCCTCTGGATCTGGTGTGCTGTTTTGGTAGTCTTTGTCACTGCGCTGAGTAGCAGAGCCATTGGCAGCACTCTTTCAGCCATCTGCCAATTAGATGGAATCTTCACCTCAAATCAGGTGGTGATTGAGAGCAAGGGCTGTGGACTCACCCAGCCTGGGTTCCTTCTCCAGCTCTGCCACAGGTCAGTCACAACACTGTGGACATGTGACTTCTCTGAGCTTTAATTTTCTCATCTCTAAACTAAGGATAATGATATCTGCACCCTGGATTGCTGTGAAAGTTGAACTAGACAATGTATGTCAACACTTAGCCCAGTACTTGGCTCAAACCCAAACCTAAACCACTGCTGTCAAGTTGATTCTGACTCAGTGCTCAAACTAAGGCTTCGGTAAATATTGTCACAGATTTGACTGTGCCTCCCACCCCTCTGAAATGTGTTGAAGTCTTAATCCACTGCACCTGTGAATGTGACCTTGTTTAGAAATAGGAAGACATTGTCAGTTAGTAACTTGAGGTTAGAGAATCAGTTAAGTATTCAATGACTAGCCGAAAGGTTGACCGTTTGACCTACCTAGAGGTATCTCAGAGGGCATGTCTACCAGTCTGCTTCCAAAACGGCACAGCCTTGAAAATCCTATGGAGCAGTTTTACGCTGCACGTAGGATCATCATGAGTCGACACAGACTGGATGACAACTGATAGCATCCACACTGTGAGTTAAATCTGTAGAGGGTACATCCTCATCCAGACTGAGTTGTGCCTTTATGAAAGATCAGAAGAGACACAGTGACAGGCCTGGGGCCACCAGAAGCTGGGAGAGAGCAGGAAGGACCTTCCCCTGGAGCCTCCAGGGAGAACATGGTCTTGCTGACATCCTAAATTTCGACCACTAGGTCCCAGAACTGTGCGACAATCATGTCTGTTCTTATAAGGCACCTACTTTGCAATACTGGGTTAGGTGGCCTTAGGAAACTTACACCCTTGCTGACATGTTAATGTTTAAAACAGAAATAAAGACTACAGTGTTGAGTCTGCATTAGGATCCACTCAGGCTTGTAGCTGCTAATTGCCCGTGGAGTCTCCTCATAGGAACAGGTGTATGCTGATGTGTGTCCAGCATGCAGTGGGTGTCTGTAAAACGGCACAGGCACATCTTGATGTGTTTGTGAGAAATTCCGTTATTTAACTAGAAGTTGCTAAACAGGTACATATATACATGCACATCTCAAAAAGCCATTTGATGTGGGTTTTTTTTGTGTGTTGTTCACTCAGTGATCTCATTTTTGTTTATGTATTTTCAACCTGTATTATTTTACTTCATGCATTGTTTTGGTGTCACAGAGACTTGGCCAAGGAAAAATAACTGGAAATTTTGTTATTGATTTAATTCATGCAGAGAATTCAATTGGGAAAATCAGGCCTGGGTCTGACGTTTTTGGCCAACTGACAATCTGTGAGATCAGATTAATCAGATAATTGCTTTAGCTACTGTCGGTTGTGTCTCAGCACAAATATTGCATTAGATATTTGTTTCTTTCCCTGTGATGTTGGCTATAAATGATTCCGTGTGAGTACCAGTATGGTTGAGAAGAGACAAAGGGAAGTTGTTAATTTGTTAAAATTTACTGCAGCTAATCAGTAAACAAACAAACAGATATTTTTAAAAAAGCAATGGCTATTATTTTCCTTTTCTTCTACAAATGAGTGTATTAACAGGCCATGAGGCTGATTTATTTATCTTTTAGATTTTCCAGAGTAATGCTGGAAATCTTTGTTGTTTATGAGTTTAAAGATTTAATTGTTAATTAAAGTAGCAGAAATGAAATATGTCTATTAGCAATGTTATGAAAGAACAATGCTGATTCAAAGCTGGATTTTATTTTATGTGAGAGAGTCTGTTGAAAGAAAAATTTTGTGGCGTTAAAAAGGACTTTGAAAATAAAGTAAGTGAAATGGACGTGGATTGTAAACTTTCATTTAAAACACAATAAAATATTAAAAAGAAAAGTAAGTGCGAACTTGCTAACTACATGATTGTGAATGTCATAAATAGGAAAGAGTATTTTTTGCATCTCTATTTAATCCACATAGCTGATCTGACTTTGGGCCTATAAAAATGCTGAATGTCTGAGATACAGCAGGTCACGAGACAAGTAACGTCAGGCTGCTGCTGCCTTGGTTGGTCCATTCAACAAATGTTTGTTTAACAGTTACAACGAACTGGATGCTGAGAACACAGTGGTGAATAAAACCAAGTCCCCATCCTCATGAAGTTTTCGTTCTGGGTAAAAAAACCGAAAAACCAAACTCAGTGCTGTTGAGTCAATTCCAACTCATAGTGACTGTGTAGGACAGAGTAGAACTGTTCCATAGAGTTTCTAAGAAGCGCCTGGCAGATTTGAACTGCTGACCTTTTGATTAGCAGATGTAGCACTTAATCACTATACTACCAGGGTTTCCATGTTCCGGGTAGGGAGACCAAAAATAAACAAGAAAGCAAATACTAGTAAAACCAAACCAAACCCACTGGGATTGAGTTGGGTCTGACTCATAGGTCAGAGTAGAACTGTTCCATGGAGTTTCCAAGGAGCACCTGAAAAATTTGAAGTGCTGACCTTTCGGTTACCAGATGTAGCACTTAACCACTATGCTACCAGGGTTTCCTAAGTAATAACATGTTATAATAATCTAATATTGTACAGAAGATCATTAACAGCAGGCCTGAGACTGCTATCCTCAGAAATCTTGCTTACAAGGTTGGCCCTTGCTTGGCATTGACTTTTTGGAGAGTTCCTGCTGTTCTTTGATAAGAAGATTTTTCCGTGCCTCAACTCTTTATGCAAACAATACAGTTTACACTTAACATCTGCTTTCGTTATGGGAGTTTGGAATTTTCATATGTGCCAGGCAGAGATTTCCTATGTGACCAGCCTCCTATGAAAACTCCAGGGACTGAGTTTCTGACAAGTTTTCCTGGGAGACAACATGTTGTCACAACTTGTTGCTGATAGAATTAATCATGTTCTGTATGACCCAAGTGGGAGAAGACTCTTGGAGGCTTGTGCCTTGTGTCTTCCAGACTTTGTCCCATGAGCTTTTTCCCTTTCCTAATTTTGATTTGCACCATTTTTCTGTAGGGAATAATAGTCATAGATACAACTGTATGCTGAGTCCTGTGAATCTTCTTAGCAAATCATCAAACCTGGGGGTGATCTTAGACATACAAAAAAACACACTCACTGCTATCAAGTTGGGTTCAACTCAGTGACCCTAGAGGTCAGAGTAGAACTGCCTCATAGAGTTTCCAAGGAGAACCTGGTAGATTTGAATTGCTGACCTTTTGGTTAGCAGATGTAGCACTTAACCCACTATGGCATCAGGGTTTCCTGGACACACTACTCACACACACACACACACACACACACACACACACACACGGCATCAGGGTTTCCTGGACACACTATATATATATATATATATATATATATATATATATATATATATATATATATATATATATATATATATATATACGCACACACGTGTATGCACACACATGCACACACATGTTCACATATGAACACATAATACAATATGTGGTGTGTAATAATTCCCTACCCACTGCTGTCAAGTTGATTCCAACTCACAGTAACTCTGTGGGACAGAGTAGAATTACTCCATAGAGTTTCCAAGAAGCACCTTGTGCATCTGAGCTGTTGACTTTTGATTAACCACTATACCCCCAGGGTTTCCAATGTAATCATTAGGTAGTGAGAAATGCTAGAAAGAAATATGACACAGGGAAGGGGATGAGGGATTACACTATGCAGGTAGGTTGGTCAGGGAAGCTCTTTCCAAGGAGGTGACATTTGGGCAGAGAATTAGATGGCTATCTGGGGAAAAGTATCCCTGTTCAGAGTAGAGGGAGCAGCATGTACAAAAGTCTTTGGGTAGGAACAATCTTGGGAGGGTGGAGAAACTCAAAGAAAGACAGCATGATTATAGAAAGTAAGGGGAGCGTGGCACAGAATAAGGGCAGAGAGGGAGCCTGGGCCAGATCTTACAGGCTTTGTAGGCTATACTAAGGAATTTAGATTTTGTTCTGAAAGAAAGAACAAACTCCTGGAGTAGTATGATCTGATTTACCTTTAGAAAATGCTCCTCAGCTGCTGTGCGGGGCAAGCATGGAAGCTACTGAGGAAATCCAGGTGGGGATGGTGGTGGCATCGATGAGGTTTCAGTGGTGGAAGCATGTGGGCGTGCTGAATTCCTTTGCTAAAAAAATAAAAATAGGGACCACATGAAATTCAAAATCAACAAACCAAAGTTAACTGCATGAGACTTGCTGTGATGTCATCCCCAGCAACTGTTTAGTCTGCTGTAAGAAACCTACGAGAGGAACGGGCACTTTAGGCACAGATTCCCCCCAAATTATGCAGCCTCAGGAGCTTTTAACCAGCTGAGTTTCCTGAGGGTTGGACGCTGGACCACTCTGCAGATTGGTTCTTGAAAAATAACTCTGCGGGCTGCCTGGCAGAGGACAAAGCCAGACAATGGCAGAAGCTGATGACTAGGACAATGTTCTGGCTAAGGGCTTTACTAAACTGCACAATTAAGGCCAGGATTGTATTACAAGGATCCTTCTAGATGTTCTTCATTTGTTGACTATATTTGTATTTATTGTGCTTTTTAGGAAATTGTATACACTTTGTCCCAGACTTCTGTTTTTTTTTTTGGCCAACAGAGACATAATTAAATTGTGAGTCTGAAACCAATATTTGCCGTCATGATTCTGGTGCTCTCTTGATTAGAACAGAAAACATACCTTTTACCCAAGTATGATTTCTTATGACCATGTTGTTTTTTTTTCACTTTTTTAAAAATATGATTGAATGAAAATGTACATTCCCATATAAATTTGCATGCTCACCTATATGTAGTTCCACTGCTCTCCCTGCACAGTGACAGCACACTCTTTCTCTCTGCTCCGTACATGTCCTATCCTCCCGATAGTCTTCTATCTTCTCCTCTCCTCCCACTCCCCTTTCTCCAGTATGAGGTCAGCAGGATGACATCCTGTAGATGCCTAGAACCATAAAGTGCCCCCCAAATATAGCCACTCTGCATTGCCAAGTCCAATCCATTGCTATCTGAAAAGTTGACCTTCACTATGATTTATGGACAGGGGCAGCATGAGGGCCAGGGGCCATGCTCCCAGGAGAACCCTGAAGCCCCTGTACCATCAATTGTGGCCTTTTAGTGGAGATCTCAGGCTGTACCCCTATTTATTCTTGTGTTGCCAGTGAGACTCAACTTTGAGCTCCATTGTGGCTATCACTGGTAGTGGCTGGGCACTATCTGGTTCTTCTGGTCACAAGTTGATGAAGACACCCACTCACATGGGTCTCTCTGTATTCTGGGTTTTCTTTTGGTTGTATCATTATGGACCTCAGTGATCATCTGTTCCTGCTAAGTTGGGACCATTTGCTGTACCCTCAGATAGCAGTTTGGCAGCTTTTAAGACCCCAGATGCCACTCACCAATGTAGGGTATGGAGAGTCCTCATTAGCAAAATGCTAGTTGTGCCAATTGGCCTCGATTTCCCCTGAGAGCATGGCATTGACCATGTTTTTGAAATCAGTAAGTGGTTTGGTGTTGGGCTGTCACAACATATCCTTGGTTCCATTTTCTCGAATAATCAACAATTATTTACTGAGGACGTTTTAGTTCTGACTAAAAGAGACTTACCTACAAAAACCATGGATATGAATTAAAAGACTTAATATAGTGAAAATGTCAGTTCTACCTAAAGCAATCTGCAAATCAGTGCAATCCCACTACAAATTTCAGCAACATCCACTTCATGTGAAAAGGAAAGAAACCCTAAAGAGCCAAAGCAATATTGAAGAAAAAGAATGGAAAGGGAGGCCTTACACTCATTAATATCAAAACAGACTATACAACCAGTGTAATCAAAACTGCCTGGTATCAGTTCAGTAATAGACACATAGACCAGTGAAATAGAATGGAGAACTCAGATTAAAGTCAGCCATCTGTGGAGCACTGATTTGCAATAAAGAGTCAAAGTCCATTCAGTGGTGCAGAAACAGTTGCTTTAATAAATGATACTGCAAAACTAAATATCCTTCTGCAGAAAAATGAAACAGGAACCCAAACCTAACATAAAAACTAATTCAAAATGGCTTAAAGATTTAAATGTTAAACCTAAAACCTAAAATTCCTAGGAGAAAACTATGGGACCTAGTCATTTGTAAAAATAGGGTAACAAACATAATAACAAATGCACAAATGGAAGACAGAAAAGATAAATAGGACCTCATAAAAATTAAAAAGTTATACTCATCAAAAGACTTAATACAGGGTGGGGAGAGCAGCTAGAGATATACAGCGGTGTATGTGCAAGTTTTTCTAAGACAAATTGTCTTGGATTGTAAGCTTTCAACTTTAAGAGCAATAAAATATCTTTTTAAAAAAAGACTATGAAATAAAGAGTAAAGAGAAAACCAATTGGCTAGGAAAAAAAATCTTTGGAAATGACTTATCTGATAAGGAGCTAATCCCTAAAATCTATAGAAATCTGCAACAACTCAACAACAAAAAATGCAATCACAAAATGAGCAAAGGACATGAACAGAGCTTCACCAGAGAAGACATCAAAGCAGCCAACAAACATAGGAAAAGATGTTCTCAGTGATTAGCCATTACCAAAACCAAACCCATTGCCATCGAGTCAATTCTGACTCAGTGAACCTCTAGGATGGAGAAGAACTGCTTCATAGAGTTTCCAAGGAGTACCTGATGGATTCGAACTGCTGACCTTTCAATTAGCAGATACAACACATAACCACTATGCCACTAGGTTTCCCATTAGCCATCAGAAAAATGCAAATCAGAACTGTGATGACATAACATCTTACTCACTCTAAAATGCCACTGATTTAAAAAATATATATATATATAAATGCTGGTGAGGATATGAGGAGATTAGAACCCTTGTCCATTGTGAGTGGGATTGTAAAATGATACAACCACAATGGAAAAAGGTACAGCACTTTCTCAAAAAGCTAGCAATAGAATTGCTCTGTGATCCAGCAGTCCCACTCCTATGTACTCTAGGGACCTACACATAATGACACAAACAGACACATGCACATGTATGTTCACTGCTATTTTATACACAGTAGCAAATAAATGGGAACAACCAAAGTGCCCATCAGTGGATGAATGGATAAGCAAATTGTGGTACATACATAGAATGGGATACTACATAACCGTAAAGAACTGTGATGGGCCTACGAGACATAATGTGGATGGATCTGGATGACATAAGGCTAAGTGAAATAAGTCAAGCATCTAAGGACAAATATTGAATGCTCCCTCTTTTATAAGAAGACAAGAATAGATGTACGTAGAGAGAGACCAGTGCTCATTGGTGGTTACTAGGGAAGTACCTTTAGATCATAGAGACTTGTTATTTTTGGTGATGGGAAAAGTGGTACCAAATGTGGGTCAGGTGAGCACAACACAACTAAAGCAAAAACAAGTGTTTGAGCCTATGTGGGTAAGGTGCAGGTGTATACATTGGTGAGAACCTACCCACTGCTGTCGAGTTGATTCTGGCTCACAGTGACCACATGGGACAGAGTTGAACTGCTCCATAGTTTCCAAGGAGTGCCTGGTGGATTCAAACTGCTGATCATTGTGTTAGCAGACGTAGTACTTAACTACTGCGCCGCCACGGTTTCCTTGGTTACAACAGATAGATGTATCTATAGCTAAGTGCCGTCGAGTCGGATCCCATGTATTTGTAGGTATGTGTGAATACAAATACCTACATACAGGCACATGCATTCACTGACACAAATACAGGTATTCCCTAGATGTAAGCAGATATGTTCCGAGATTGGTTTTCTGGGTTTGAAAGCTTATGACCATAGATGGTCTCATGGGACAGCACAGTCAACTGGCGTAACAGAGCTCACAAACATCATCATGTGCATGCTAGTGAAGTGAGTAGTGTCTGGGATCTTCAAACCTTGTGAGTGGCCATCGAACACACAGCTACTAGTCTCGATTTGCCAGGAACAAAACCGTTAAGAAGATGATCAAAATCTCAGAAAAGAAACAAGCCAGCATAAGCCAGGTGCTGATCGACTCTGAGACCAGAAGAACTAGATGGTTTCTGGCAACCATCACTGATCATTCTGACTGGGGTCACAATAGATGGTCCTAGACAGAATGGAAGAAAAATGTGGCGCAGAACTCAAATTAACAAACAAAACAAAACGGACAAACTGAGACAACGGAGAACAGACTCCTTGAGATTGTCACCCTGAGACACTCTTTAAACCTAGAACTGAGGCTATCTCCTGAGATCAGTGTTTAGTGAAATAGCAGAGTGACACACAAAATCAAGGCTATTATGCCACAAGATCAGTGCTGTTCTTAAAAGACATCTGTGTGACACCAAATTGTCAATAATGACTCAAAAACAAAGATGAGAAGATATGAGGCAGGGAAACTACAGTGCTGGAAATGCAACAAAGAATACAAAGAGAATGTTGACACATTGTTGTAGATGTAATTAATGTCATTGAACATTAATTTGGATGAAATTCTGAAATGGGAATCTAACTTGTTGTGTAAACTGTCACCAGAAACTCAATAAAATATTTTTAAAAGATTAGTTAAGTTGGAGGGGTAGAAAGTGATGAGAGGAGAAAATCCAATTGCTTTTAAATTGATGCAGTATGTCAGAGCAGAACTGTACTCCATAGGGTTTTTAATGACTGGTTTTTCAGAGTTAGATCTCCAGTCCTTTTTCTGAGGCAGCTCTGAGTGGACTTGAGCTTCCAAACTTTTGGATAGCAACCAAGCCCATTAACCATTTGCAGCACCCAAGGACTCTGATGACAGGGAGGGCTCCCTTATCCCACGCCAAGAGATGCTTTCTGTGGACAGAGCTTTGTGTAGAGGCCTGAATAGGATTAGAACACCTGCCGTTCTGATACCCGGAACAAAACTTCCAGCAGAGCCTCACACTGTGAACAGGTGCCATTGTGGGAAGTTTATGTTACTGTCGCCAGTTGCAGTCTCATCCTGACTTACGGTGCCCCCACGTGTGTCAGGGTGGAAAGGCTTCATGTAGGGGTTTCAAGGCTGTGACCTCTGAGAAGCGGATCCCAAGTCTTTCATCCTCTGGATTGGTTTGAAACACCAACTTCTCAGTTAGTAGTTCAGCAGTTAACCGTTTGTACCGTAACAGACATAGTCTTGATTCGGCTGTCTCTTATACACTAGAACAGATCTCTCTCTGCTCCCGTGGGTCCTTGCTGAACCACTGATCACTCTTTGCCAACTAATCCAGACAATCTTTTCCTGAATGTCTTAGAGTGTATCTTAATGGAATATTTCAGAGTCCTCATATGCTTTGGATTGAAGTGTGTCCCCCATAAATGTGTAATTCCAAGTATGCAGGTCATCCACCATTCTGTGATCAGATGCGATTACACTATGTATTGTAAATCCTAACCTCTAGGATGTTAAGGCAGGATTAGAGGCAGTTATGTTAATGAGGTGGGACTCAATCCAGAGGATTAGGTTGTGTTTTGAATCAGTCTCTTTTGAGATAGAAAAGGGAGAAGTGAGCAGAGAAAAGAAGAGACCTCGTGTCACCAAAAAAGAAGTGCTGGAGGCAGAGCACATCCTCTGGACTTGAGGTGCCTGTACTGAGAAGCTCCTGTATCAGGGAAAGGTTGATGAGGAAGGTCTTTCCCTAGTACTGACAGACAAAGACTTCCCGAGTGCTGGTGCCCTGAATTTGAACTTTTAGCTTCCTAGACTACAAAAGAATAGTCTGTTTATAAAACCATCCACTTGTGGTATTTCTGGTATAGCAGCATTAGACAACTGAGGCATCTTTCATGGACCAAATTGCATTCCCCCCAAAAAATGTGTGTAGTAATTTGACTGGGTCGTGATTCCCAATATTGTGTGATTGTCTTCCGTTTTGTGATTTTCCTGTTTTGTAAATCTCAATCTCTGCCTGTGGTTAACAGACTGGATTATGTTAAAGAGGATTAGAGTCGAACTGTAATACCCTTCCTAGGGTCACCTCCCTGCTCCAATGTAAGGGAATTTCCCTCACATGTGGCTCGTACCACTTTTTGTCCTACAAGAGGTCAAAGGAAACGGAAGTAAGCAGAGAGTTGGGGACCCTACATCACCCAGAAAGCAGCACTAGGGGAGCAGAGTGCATCCTTTGAACCTGAGGTTCCTGTGCCGAGATACTCTCAGAACAAAGAAAAGATTGCTATAACACACGTCCTTTCCTCCAGAGCCAACAGAAAGAGTGTGTTCCCTGGAGCTGGTGCCCTGAATTCGGACTTGCAGCCTCCTGGACTGTGTAAGAATAAACTTTTCTTTGTTAAAGCTGTGTACTTGTGGTATTTCTGTTAGAGCAGTACCAGAAGACAACAACACATCCTAAATATGCCTCTTTTCAAACTGTATGTTCTTTTTTCACATAAAAATGTACCATTAAAATGTTGCAAGAGGAAAAACGTCATAAGGCCTGTTGCCTCACTAACAAGCCTTTCTCTGACGACTCCTTCACATTCTGAACACACGCACAGCGCTGACATATCCGTAAGGGTGATTGATTGATTTTAGGGGTAATCACCACATCTTGTGGCCTAATGTGCTTATATAATCAAGACCTGGCAATCAACCCAAGTAATGACATATAATTATGCAAGACAAATATGAAATCAAATTTGCTAAGCAATTAAATGTATAATTGTGGCAAGCAATAACTCAAATCCAAATAATAACATAAAAACAACCATCAGTACCACCATCAGAGTACTTTCAAAACGGTGTCTGTGTTTAATGGCAAGACAGTAATTCAAATGCTTAAGAAAATTAAAAGCAAATAAGACGGAAGTTTGGGAATGAGTATTTCTGAGCGATGATTGCTGGTACTGTGTTGTTTTGAGAAGCTCCATTTGTATCCTGTTTGTGCAAAAGACTTCTTTAAAGTGTTGAAAAGTAAAGCTGTTACCTTGAAAACTAAGGTGCACCTGATCCAAGCTACCATGAGTCGGATCCGACTCGATGGCACTTGGCTTGGCTGGATCCAAGCTACAGTATTTTCAGTAGCATCATATGCATGCGAAGGCTGGACCATGAACAAAGAAGACAGAAGAAGAATTGATGTCTTTGAATTGTGATGTTGGAGAAGAATATTATTAACTTACCATGGACCACCAAAAGAACAAACAGATCTGTTCTGGAAGAAGTACAACTAGAGTGCTCCTTGGAAACAGAGATGGCAAGACTGTGTCTTATGTCAGGAGGGATCAGTCCCTGGAGAAGAAGATCATACTTGCTAAAGTAGAGGAGTCAATAGCTGCAGCCAGGCAGAACTGGCCAAATGATGTGTTCACAGCCCCTGATGTGCCTGAGTCGTCATAACCACTGAGTCCCTCAGCCAAGCTGAGCTTTTCCCCTCACACTAATGAAAGATGCCCTAACCCTGGTGGTGTACTGGTTACAAGCGACAGCAGCTAACCAGAAGGTTGGCAGTTCAGATACATCAGGTAGATCTGGATACTTTGTGGGGCAATTCTACTCTGTCTGTAGGGTCACTATGAGTCGGAATTGACGTGACAGCAGTGGGCTTGGCATTTTATTTTTTGAATTGTAATAGAATTAATTTTGGTAATATAGGGCATAATTTTGATCTTGAAATGAACCATTTTTTGTCATTAAAACTCTGCTCAATCAGTGGAAGCTACATATAGGTGGGCATGTAAATTTATACGGGAATGTACATTTTCACTCAGTGATGTTAAATAAAAAATAAAAAAAAGAATAAAAAGGGGTGCATCCTGAGATCTCCACTAAAATACCTCAATTGATGGTCCAGGGGTTTTGGGGTTCCCCTGAGAGCACGGCCCCCAGCCCTGATGCTGCCCTTGACCATAAATCATAATGAAGGTCCACGAATGGATTGGACTTGGCAATGTAGAGTGACCATATATTGGATGCACTTTATGGTTCTATACATCTATAGGATATCATCCTGCTGACCTCTGGCTGGAGGAAGGAGACTGGGTGGAGAGGAGGGGAAAGGAGACTGTTGGGAGGATGAGACATGTATGGAGCAGAGAGGAAGAGTGTGCTGTCACCAGGCAGGGACAGCAGTGGAAGCCGCATATAGGTGGGCATGTAAATTTATACGGGAATGTACATTTTCATTCAGTCATATTAAATAAAAATAAAATAAAAACTCTTCTCAAGGTGATTCTTCCTTTCCTGTTTCCTGTTTTTGTGCTTGCTAGGATAGAGCCATAGTAGGGAAGGTTAGTCCTCAGGGTCTTTGTGCTTTCACAAGTCCTACCTTCTCCATGGGTTGTTGGGAAGCCATGGCATGTCACTTGTGTCTCATGGCTTGCCTTTATTGTTATTTAGACTCAAGGTATGGACCATCTGGGAGATCTGACTGAGGTGGTAGTGGGGAATGATGCTAGGATTACACAAGGACATTTTATTATTTTTTTCTATTTTTATTGTCATAAAAAATATATGTAACAATGTTTGTCAGTTCAACATTGATTACACAACTAAATGACACTGGTGATATTAATCATAATGTGCAACCATCACCTGTACCTGTTGTGACATTTTCTATCACCGTGAACAGATACTCATTACTTTCTAAACAATGGATCTCCTTTACCCTCTCCCTCCACCTCTGGTGGTAGTGTTGTTAGTGCCACTGAGTTTATGCACAGCAGAATCAAACACTGTCCAGTCCTGCACCATCCTCACAATCGTTGTTGTGCTTGAGCCCATTGTTGCAGCCACGGTGTCAGTCCATCTTATCGAGGGTCTTTCTCTTTTTTGTTGGTCCTCTACTTTACCAAGGGTGATGTCCTTCTCCAAGGATTTATCCCTTCTAATAACATGTCCAAAGTGTGTGAGATGTAGTCTCACCATCTTTGCATCTAAGGAGCCTTCTGGTCATACTTTTTCCAGGGCGGATTTGTTCATTCTTCTGGCAGCCCATGATATATTCAGTATCCTACTCCAGCACCACAATTCAAAGGCGTCAGTCCTTCTTTGGTCTTCCTTCACTGCCTAGCGTTCACGTGCTTGTGAGGCCATGGCTTAGGTAGTGTGTATCTTAGTCTTCCAGGTGACATCTTTGCTGTTTAATGCTTTAAAGAGGCCTGTTGCAGTAGCTTTGCCCAGTTCAATGTGTCTTCTGATTTCCTGACTGCTGCTTACATGGCTGTTGGTTGTCGATCCAAGTAAAATGAAATCCTTGACAGCATCAATCTTTTCTCAAAGGAGCATTCTGTATTTCTTTCAAGACAGATTTTTGAATTCTTTTGGCAGTCTGTGGTATGTATGTTCAGTATTCTTCTCCAACACTAGAATTCAAAGGCATCAATTCTTCAGTCTTCCTTATTCACTGTCCAGCTTTTACATACAGGTGATTGATAAATGGTGCGGATCATGCAGAATATAAAATCTGAAGCCTATTCCTGATGTAAATATGCTTATCCTTTCTTTATTCTTTAGAAAATGAGTTTTCAGCTATGTGATGGTTACATGTAGCCAATGTTTCTAGAGTTGGAAGAGTTCTTTTAATGTACTAGCTCCCTATATAGAACAGAGGAAATACAGTTGAATAGAGAGGAACTGACTTAAGTCACACTGTTTAAATTTGCAAACCTCCAGGGAGAAAGCTTTACAGTAATAAATGTCATCTGAAGAATGTCCTTTTCTTCAAACCTACAACTGACACTCAGTAACTTTCTCATTTTCTTAGAGCTTTCATGATCTTAGTTTTGGGGGATATCCCTGTTAAATATTCATTTCTTTTACTTCACATTGGAGGAAATTGAGGATCCAGTTAAATCACTTGCCCAAAGAACCCAGTGGCAAAGGATTCTTAGCAATGGCATTTAACTCCTTCCCTGGACACTGCTGAGTCAAACCAAGAAATAAACCAACACAAGTCCCTTTCTACAGAAAGGAAGAATTAGTAGCTGATAAAAATGTTTAATCAGACATACTCAACAGCATAACTTCCATTCACCTTCAAGCTCAGCTCAGTAAATCAGCCTTCTCAAGTCCTCGTAAGAAGAATCTTAAATGAATATTTAATGGGTTAATCGAAGAGGCTGGACTATATGAAGAAGACTGTGGCATCAGGATTGGAAGAAGACTTATTAACAACCTGTGATGTGCAGATGATATAACTTTACTGAAAATGAAGAGGACTGGATGCACATATTGGTGAAGATAATATGCCATCAATATGGATTACACCTCAATATAAAAATCCTCACAACTAAGCAAAATCATGATAAAAGGAGAAAAGATTGAAACGGTCAAGGATTTTATTTTACTTGGATCCAGAGTCAACACCCTTGGAAGCAGCAGCTAAGAATTCAAATGATGTGGAATGGTGTTGGTCTGCCCAGCTCCAGTTGTGCTGTACTCCATCTAGACCCCCTCTTGGCCCATCGTGACCAGCATTGCCTGCAGCTACTGATGGAAATCTTATAACAGATATTTCAGTACTATCTTCCTGATAGATCTTCAAGGATCACAGAAAACATAAACACTAATAATTTTGAGAAAGCAGTGAAGTTTGGAGGGAATGGAAAAAGCAACTGATTTGCTGATCTGCAACTTGGCTGGATGCTAAGATATCTATGGACATGAATAGCCAGGGATCTGACAGTCAAGAATGAGTCTGTGATCCAAATTGAGAGGAGGAGGAGGAAGACAAGGACTCTGGGGACATAGAGGACTTTATGTGGAGTCCCTGATAATGGAGCAACAGGAGGCTGACACTATAATCCTGAGGAGCACCAATTTACCTGCTTGACCTACAAGGAGACAGAGAATCCCTTCAATGAGCACATGACCAACTTAGCCTCTGTGTTAATGGTATCTCATTCAATTGATAACTTCCTGTGAATTTCTACTGGCAAATCTCAGAGATGTGGAACAGATGCAGGTCTACTCAGCTGCTTGTTGAAGCTGAAGTTCAGCCCAGTCTATCAAAACATGTCCCCAGAGTCCATCCCTGTCAACTTTGTGCAGTGTGTATGTGGTTTGTGTTAAAGGAAAACCTACTCTCTTTGACTTGTGAGCACCAGCTTTGTGGCAGCTGCTGAGAGGAGCACTGCTCAGTACTTGCCAAGGATGACGTGTGTATGGGGATCTGTTGTATGGCTCTGGAGTCCTGCCCTGAACAACAGGGGACTTTGTGTTTCCTTTGCTGCCCAATGAAGAATTGAGAGACAAATATAGATGCTACCTCTTCAAGGATTATATGAAGAGTCACTACGAGCGTCAGCTGTGCCTTGGTGCAGACTGCCCCGTGGTTATCCAGGTACAGGAGCCCGGAGCTCTCCAAATACAGTGTCATTGATACAGTGACGTCTTCTGTTTCAAGAGGCGTCACGGACTGTGCCAACATCCAGAAATGCTCATGAAGTGTGCAGATGACTCTGAAATGTCCAACTACATTAGTAGTCACACTAAAGACTCCCAAATGCAACATTTGCACTGAGAAGAACGGAGGCTGGGATCACATGTGGTGCTCCCAGGGTAAACCCAACTTCTGCCGGAAGTGTCTAAGAGTTTGACAGACCCATGGTGGTGAGCACTACAAATGTAGCTGGTACAAGGAGGATCCTGACATTGTCACCCAGAGCCAGCAGGCCTGGGCCAGGGGGGCCCTCAACAAAGTGCTAGTTCTGCTTTGAGAGGTGAGAAAACCATAGCAAAAGCTGGGCGTTGGAGGCAGTGGTTCATGGGAAGATTCAGGAGAGGCTCGTGAACAACCTGGGGATGTGGATTGACAGGTTGCACCTACAGAATGTTGCCAAGCTCTTGGCCAGATGTTGATACACCTTGCAGAACTCGTCTGTATGCACACAGTGTGGAGTCTGGCCCCAGGAAGAAACTGCTTGAATACCAGCTGGCTCAGCTACAGAGTGAGACTGAAAAGCTGTCATGGAAAGTGGAGTGTGAAGCCAGCTATGATAGGGGGACCTCAGGGAACCAGAGGCACACAGTGGAGGAGAACCCTGCTGAAGGATTTCCATGGCACTTAGGTCAGGACGTGAATGGTCCGGGAAGAAGAAGGAGCTACTGAGAGGCCTCCTGGTGGCCACACTGCACACTGCAGGCTCTGCTTTCACATACCTAGGCCACAGCCAGGACCTCACTCCCGAGACACACTGGTAACACACCTTTTAGTCAATTTCTGTTTTCTTCTAGGGTAGAAGGCATGTTGGATTGGCTTCTTTTCAGAGCTTTTAACTCTCCCCAGCTGATGGGAGGGAGGAATGTTTTTTTCGGAATGGATTTTAATAGTATTAGATCACTACAGTGTGTGTATTTTTCAAAGTTGTACAATTATACAAAAAGAGGAAAAAGAAAGAAAGGAAAACCATAGAATAATATGATGAATGCTTTAAAAAAACAAATTGGTATTGGAGTGTTTTTTGTATTTTTTAAAGAAATCAAGCAATGTATTGGGTTGGGTGAATCTGCTGCGAAAGACCTCTTTAAAATAACACTTTTAGGACTAAGGTGCCCTTGATCAAAGCTATGGTATTTTCAGTCACCTCCTATGCACTGGAAAACTGGATAGTGAATAAAGAAAACAGAAGAATTAACACCCTTGAATTATGGTGTTGGCAAAGAATATTGCATATGCCATGGGTTGCCAAAAGAAGGAACAAATTGTCTTGAAAGGAGTAGGCAGAATGCTCCTTAGACGCAAGGACGGTGAGATGTCATCTCACATACTTTGAACATGTTGTCAGAAGAGATCAATCCCTGGACATCATGCTTGGTAAAGTAGAGGGCCAGTAAAACAGAACAAGACCCTCAGGAAGATGGATTGACACAGCAGCTGTAATAACGAACTCAACAAACGTGAAGATGGCACAGGTCTGGACAGTGCTTTGTTCGGTTGTCCATAGGGCAGGGATGAGTTGGAACCAACTTGATGATGGCTAACAACAGCAGCAATGTCTCTTGCACGAGCCCTGGTGGCTCTGGCTACAGTGCTGGGTTGCTTGCTAAAGGCTGAGGTTCCAGCTTACTGAATGCTCTACAGTAAAAATATGTTGCCGTCTACTTCCGTGAAACCTCATGGGCAGTTCTGTCCCTCTGCTTGCTATGAATTGGAGTGGATTCAGTGGTAATGCATAATACATCTTTCAAAGCAAGTGGCTTCCAGCCATTCGAACACATGAAAACAAAAAAGCAGAGGGTAAGATAAATTATTCCAAGCACCATTAGTGAATGCAATCTCGTTAGAGAAAGGAACTTTTGACATTTTATCAGCTCTTTAGCAGTGGGACTGTGTCAGGTTGCTAGAGTAGATGCATTTGATCCATTCAGAAGCAGGAAAGGAAAAGTCTGTGAAATCCAGTGAATATGAAGAATACATTGTATTTTAGTCTTCATGACATCCTGAAGACCCCCCAGTGTTATATACGATTTATCCCATTTCCTCTTGCTCAGTTCCTTTCTTGGAACTAAGAATGCATGTGTTTTCCTCTAGAGGGCACACACAGTCTGCTGAATTCATAATGAGTCTATGAGTTTCACAGTCTGCAGACCAACAAAATCTTGTCTCCTGGTACAGATAGTTGATCATTGAAATTATATCCCTGGTGGTGCAATGGTTAAGTGCTTGGCTGGTAGCTGAAAGCTCAGCCATTTGAATCCACCAACTATTCTATGGAAGAAAAGACCTGCCAGTCTATTCCCCGTAAACTGTGATAAATGTTAGTTGTCAGCCTTTTTCATTTGCTTCGAAACTCTTCATTATATGTATGCAAATACGCATGTGTACATACACACACACACAGTCACACTCACACTCTCTTGCCAAGGACCTTAATAAAAAGTTGTTCTCTTGGTTGTTCGGTTACTCATTATCTGAAGCCTTCTGAGATGTCTAGTTTTGTGTCTAGCTTTCTAGAGGCAATATGGTCATTGGTCTCAGCACTGAAGAGTAGGGTCACATAGTCAATCTTTATTGTATAATCTAGGGCACTTCTCTAAACCCTGAATCTCAGTTTCCTTTCTGTAGAGGAAGTTAATATACCCTCTAGAGGGTTGTGTAAGAGTAACCAAGTCTGAAGACAGACATGTGACCATTTTGATTAGTATGCAGTCCTTAGCACAGCAATGAGGTGTCTATTTAAAGGTGACTTCTCGTTGGGACAGTCTTTTGTTGACTCTTAAGATGCTACTGATTGTAAGATACACTGCTGTATTATATACTGTTGAGATGGAGAAGAAAATGACAAATTATTAATCTACTTCCAAAAATCAGCCTTTGAAAACTCTATGGAGCACAGTTCTACTCTGACACACGTGAGGTTGCCAGGAGTCAGAACCAGCTCAACAATGAGTGGTTTATTCATCTTCAGCAATTTAGAGACTGTTATGGACTGAATTGTGCCCCCCCACCCTAAAATGTTTATAAACTTGGCTAGGCCTGAATTCCCAGTGTTGTGTGGTTGCCTGCTATTTTGTGATCTGCTGTGATTATCCTATGTGTTATAAATCCTAACCTCTAGGGTGTTATGAGCCAGGATTAGAGGCAGTTATGCTAATAAGGCTGGACTCAATTTACAAAACTAGGTTGTATCTTGAGTCACTCTTTTTTGAGATATAAAAAAGAGAACTGAAAGTAAAAGAGAAGGACTTTGTCATGGATTGAACTGTGTTCCCCCCAAAATCTGTGTAGTAATTTGGCCTGGCCAGGATTCCCTGTATTCAGTGATTGCCCTTCATTTAGTGATTTTCTGATGCTGTAAATCCTAATCTGTGTGGTTAAGAGTGGATTATATTAGAGAGGATTAGGGTGAGACTGAAAATCCCTTTGTAAGATCACCTCCCTGCTCCATTGTAAAGGGAGTTCCCCTGGAGTGAGGCTCCTATCACTATTTATCCTTCCGTTCTATGGAAGACAAAAAGAGAGAGAAAGAAGCAGAAAATTGGGAACCTCACATCATCAAGAAAGCAGCCCTGCAGGGGACCATGCCCTTAGGCAAAATCGAGGCCAGTTGGCACAACTAGCATTTTGCTAAGAGGGCTCTCTGCACCCAGATTGGTGAGTGGCATCTGGGGTCTTAAAAGCTGCCAAGCTGCCATCCGAGGGCACAGCAAATGGTCCCAACTCAGCAATAACGGATGCTCACCGAGGACCAAAATGACATGCAGTAAAGACAACCGAGAGGACAGAGAGACCCACAAGAGTGGGTGCCTACATCGACTTGGGACCAGAAGAACTGGATGGTGCCCAGCCACCACCAGTGATAGCTGCGATGGAGCTCACTAAGTT
This sequence comes from Heterohyrax brucei, assembly GCA_028571685.1. Taxonomy (NCBI): domain Eukaryota; kingdom Metazoa; phylum Chordata; class Mammalia; order Hyracoidea; family Procaviidae; genus Heterohyrax; species Heterohyrax brucei. The sequence continues at coordinate 43,491,160 of CM053162.1, read as the reverse complement.
GAGTCTCACTGGCAACACAAGAATAGAAAGGTGTGCACCCTGAGATCTCCACTAAAAGACCTCAACTGATGGTCCAGTGATTTCAGGGTTCCCCTGGGAGCACGGCCCCTGGCCTTGATGCTGCCCTTGCCCATAAATCATAACAAAGATCCACTCTTGGGACACAAATAGATTGGACTTGGTGATGCAGAGTAACCGTATATTGGATGCACTTTATGGTTCTGTGCATCTATAGGATATCATCCTGCTGACCTCTGGCTGGAGGAAGGAGAGTGGGTGGAGAGGAGGGGAAAGGAGACTATTGGGAGGACGAGACATGTATGGAGCAGAGAGAAATAGTGTGCTGTCACCAGGCAGGGAGAGCAGTGGAAGCTGCATGTAGGTGGGCATGTAAATGTATATGGGAATGTACATTTTCACTCAGTCATATTAAATAATAAAAATAAATAAATAGAAGAAAGCAGCCCTGGAAGAAGAGCATGTCCTTCACACCTGAAGTTCCTGCACCAAGATGCTCCCTGAGCGGAGACCAATGCCACACAAGGACTTTCCTCCAGAGCCAACAAGGGGGAAAGCCTTCTGCTGGAGTAGACATCCTGATTTGGGACTTGTAGCCTACTGGACTGTGTAAGAATAAACTTTTCTTTGGTGAAGCTATCCGGTTTGCAGTATTTCTGTTAGAGCAGCACTAGCTGACTAAAACAGACTTAATGCCGCCAAGAGTGAAGAACCAGGAAGAGAGCACATCCTTTGGCTCTGAAGTCCCTGCACTAGGAAGATGGTAGACCAGGGGAAGATTGATGATAAGGGCCTTCCCCCAGAACTGGCACAGACAGAAAGCATTCTCCTGATGCTGGCACCCTGAGTTCAGACCTCCAGCCTCTCAGACAGTGAGACAATAAAATTCTGTTTGCTAAAGCCAAAAAAAAGCCAAATTATAATTTTAAGAAACCAAAAATTAGGAGATACAATTCAAAGACGTTAAAATGTGGGGGAAGGTGTGCATCTTAACAACAACAAGAAAGACCAACTTCCAAGCTGAGTGGAACTTAACAGAGGGCAAAGTCCATATATTTTCTGTTTGGACTCCCTTCCTCTTCACGGTCCATGCAGGTTTCAAGGATCGGTGATGGAACTGGGTTGTGACAAGCATCAGAAGACCCGTGCTCAGAGCTCCGCTCTGCCACTCACCACCCATGTGGCATCCGGCAGCTAACCTACCCTTTCTGAGCTTCAGCTTCCTTATCTTCAGAACGATGGGGCTGAACTGGATCAGTGGTTTTCCTTGTGTGCTTCTGTAATGCTTTATGGAAGCGTGAGTCATGTAATGGTGTTGGGGAGGATATGGCTCACAGGGAGGCAGATTCTCATCCATCCTTTAGTTTATTTTATTTGAAATAAAGATCCAGCTGTTTAACAAAATTCTGAAAGCCGCTTGCCTAAATGACATCAGAAGACCCTGCTGGCTCGGGTCATGTTAAGCTAGTTCCCAGAAACAGGTACAGCACACTCCTCATTTCCTAGCAGGTAATTGTCTTAGAGTACTGCTAAGGATTTCCAGGAGAGGCTACACAGGTCTCTCCAAGAGAGTAGGCATTTCAAGAATGTATCTACTGATGGGCTAGTTTTGAGGGAGCAGCCTAACTCTGCTTTCTGTAGTGTGTTTCCCAAGGGTGTACCTTTTCTTAGGTCACACAGCTGATACTTGCAATGCTATCAAAATGCTCTACAACTAAAAAGTTGTGTGATGGATATGTTGACAACAATGACCAAATAAAATAAAATAAAGAATAACTGCTGAGGCTACTTACATACAGACAAGAGCCTCATGGGATTTGGTTCCTTGGTTTGGAGGTTTAGGGTCATGGTTTCATGGACTATCCCAGTTAATTGGCCTATCAAGTTGTTTAGTGTTTTACTTTACCTCCTAGTTCATTGTGTAGTGGCTGGGGTCTTAAAAACTTCTCATCAGGCATCAAAATTATGGAAGTTGATTCTCATTTGCCTGGAGCAGCAGAGGAAGGAGAAGAGTCAAGAAGAGGAGGATGGTATGGAATGCATGGCTAATTGCCTCCGTGAACCACTATCTCCTTTGCCATGAGACCAGAAGAACTTGGTGGTGCCTGGCTACTGTTACTGAACATTTTGATCAAAGATTCTGTAGACATTTCCTGATCAAAAGGAGGAAAATATAGAACAGAATTTCAGGTGCTTGTGGACTTCAAGCTTTCTGGAGGCAAGGGGGCTGGATGACCCCCTGAAACTATTACCTTGAGATAATCTTTAAACCTTACACCAAAAATATTCTCTGAAGTTTCCTGAAAACCAAATAATAGCTTAACTAGTGAAAAATGTCTGCCTTGACCATTATATCCTTTTAAGAACCATCTATATAGGATGAAATTTACAGCAGCAGCTGGAAAGATTAAATATGAACTTTAGGGGGCAGTGAGTTTATATTAATGGAGAAGGAACAACTCAGAAAAGGAAGGCGAGAATGTAATTCATATCACTGAATTATAGTTGTAGAAATGGTTGGGTTGGTGTATGTTTTACTGTATATATTCTCAAGAACAACAAATTTAAAAATAATGAAAAAAAGAAAACCTGATGGAACGTAGTTCTAATCTGACAGATATGGGGTCACCATGACTTAAAGGCAAATTGTTGTTGTTCAACATGTGATCATCATACCAAATTATGTTGGATCTAATCTAATCTGAGTGGTGTCTTTATAAAAGAGGAAGAGAGACACACAAGGAAGGCCAGTTATATAAAGATGTGTCTACAAGCCAAGGAATGCTGGGTGAGACAAGAAAGGATCTTCCCCTAGAGCACAGGGAGAGAGTGTGCTGTTGCCAACCCCCTGCATTTGTACTTTTTGCTTCTGAAACTGAGGCGATTAATATCTGTCCTTATGAGCTAAAAAAGCAGCAGCAATATGTCACAAAGGCAGAGTACCTTCTCTTTCAAAAATCTTGTGAACCATCTTGATGTGTTGACTGCTGTCAAGCGAAGAGAACTCTGATCATAAATTTCAGACAAGGGCAAACTAGGCGAAGGAAGCTGTGTGTATGTGAGCAAAAGACAGAAGAGAGAGCAGGAAGGAGAGAGAGACATTTTCCCAGCACCCCTGAAATCACACCACATAGGTAATGTCTAGCTGCCTACTGTTCTCTGGGCAGGCTGCAAAACACTGATAACATTTGCAGGGGCTCAAAACCACAGCACGTTCTGTATTTGAAGAGAAGGAGCCTCTTTTTGGAGTTTAGCAATGGATAGCAGCCTGAGGTGCATGTCTCCGTCCTACTCCACCCCGAAAACCGCTCCTCCCTGCTGGTGTGTGCAGTCAGCTCTTTCTAGTACTTATCTCTCCACTCAGCTCACTGTCGGAGAGAATTACGTTTAAAACCAATTACATTTCCCGACTAGAGATGTATATTCCATCCAGTACTACAAGAATAAAAATGGCAAGTTGTGCTTATCCCTCAGCTCATATCTTGTTTCATCAACTAATAGGATTTACTGAAGCAATTCATCCTTGGCATGGTATAAATATCATTAGATATAATTCCAGACTCCTTTACTCCAAATAGACCAGACACCTATGAACTGTAACGTCAGGTCTCCGGTAATCAGAAGGTCATTGTTGGCAGGGAGATTTATCAGCTGGATCAGCCCACCTATCTGTTTTTCAGCTAGATGGGCATTCAGTCAGATCTCCTTGCTGGATTGCCCAGACTTACGGGGTTCGCAGTTCATTACAGGATAAATGTGAAATAATGAGACTTGAGGTCGCATAGCCAGGCCTTCAGTTCTAATTCAGAGGGGACTGTCTGGGAAGCTTTATGGTCACAAAGAAGAGTTTTTAATTTCACGGCTAATTTTAGGGCCATCTTCACTGGCTCAGCACACAACAGCCCTTTGTTCAACGCGGACATGCAGAGGCCGTGGTACTGTCTTGCCTGTTAGCACCTTCGTTCATTCGTTCATTCTTTCATTTGTTTGTTCATTCATTGATTCATTCCACAATCACATGTGGAAATCCTATCTTGTGCCAGGTGCCCTCTTAGGCACTGATGGTACATTAGATCAGGGGCTAGACAGCTTTGTCTGTAATGGGCCAGGGCTTTGTGGACCATAGAGTCCCTCCTGTGGCTACTCACCTCTGCCCTGTAACATAGAAGCAGCCACAGACAATACAGGAATCAATAAACATGGCAGTGTTCCAGTAAAACTTTATTTACAAAATCAGACATCAAGCTGGATTTGGCCTACCAGCCGAACTTTGTCAGTCCCTACAATAGACAGAGAGGGATTTAATTTAACTTCAACTGTGTTTGTAGTCTAGTGGTTAATATGTTGAATGTCTTATTGTCAATTAATATAGAACTGTGAATAAACAAAGGCATGTTAAATACTCTTCTTGAGACCTACATGATGACTTTGAAAATGGATAAAATCCTTTTCCTAAACACAAGAGATGTTGACTCTGGGTTTGTTCAAGCTCCAGAGTATGTCAGGGTTACCCCCAGTGAAATACAATTTTCAGTTCTATCATAAATTAGAAAACTAATTTTGCATGATTAGCTAAGGCTAAAATAGGTTACTGGTTTTTGTTTGTTTGTTTGTTTTTAAATCTAATTCAAAGTAATAAGACTTGTTTCATCCTGATTGAATAGTCAAGATAGAAATGAAACTGAATCATCAGTGCTTCAGTGTCAGGAAAAAGATGCATTTAAAAGCATCCAAGCTTTACCTCAAGTAGTCATGATTGATTTAATATGATACTGAGCAAGGAGCGGATGCTGCCTGCTCACAGTCAACTGTGCTGTAGAGTTAATAGGTAAACTAGGCTCTTAAGAGAGTCAAGCTGGGGCACTCGGGCTAGCTTCAGTTTACACCTGGAGAAGCACAAAGGGCGACACATTCAGGAGACTGGCGAATCTGACTCCCTCCCAGCAAGGTCTCTGGGTAGACTTTGAAAAGAACATCCTAAGACATGATTGCAAGTGTTAAGAAGGAGCAAACAGTCACGGGAAGATATCACCATAACTTAAATTTTTATAACTTCAGTCTCTCACCAATGTGTCAGTACAGAACCAATATTAGCTGTATGAACTCAAATTCCACTGAGCTAGTGTGCTGATTGGATTCTCTGGGATGAAGACCGTGGGACAGAGTTAAGAATGCAAAAGCTTTGTTGAGACATTGGTGTGGTTGTTGCTAGTGGCTGTCCCATCCAACTCATGGCTGCCTCATATACAACAGAATGGGATGGTGTGCGATCCTGTGCCATCTTCACAGTCCTAGTGTGCTTGAGTCCATTGTTGCAGCCACTGCATATTAAGAGTGTCCTCCAACCTAGGGGCTCATTTTCCAGTGCTATGTTGGAAAATACTCTATTGTGATCCGTAAGATTTTCGTTGACCAATGTTCCAAAATAGATCACCAGGCTTTCTTCTTAGTTTTGAAGCTGCGCTGTGGGTGACCCTGCTGATGTCTGAAAAACTAATGGCATCGCTGCTACCACTGTGTAACACGGAAGCCACCACAGAATGGGTGATAATACTGGGAAATCACACCTGTGAAAGAAAAAGAGAGCAGGCAGAACTGGGTGAGGGGAGCTGCCAGACACTAATTCAGACCTCCAAGCAAAGAACTTCAGAGTAGAGTGTCTATCAGAGGGCACCACATTGGGTGGAAGTGGCCGGGCCCTTCCTTGATAGATAGCCTTGTCAGGTCAGTGGCTGGGGATGCCTGAGAGTCAGGTTCCCTTGGCTACCACTGCTTTGCACAATCGTGGGCCAGGGGATGCTCTGAGAAGAGCAGGATTGCACTGTGACAGCCATGAAAGGTCCCAGAGGGGCTGACAGCTGGAGACCATGCTCATTGCAGGTCAGCAGCAGCCCTGTCACGAAGGGATCTGTGTGGTCACTAACCATGTTTGTCGCAGTCTGCCTTTATGCCATGCAGATCCCCTTCTCCATATATGTTTGGAGGTGCAGTGTCTCCAAAGGTTGGAATGGAAACTTGGAAAACAGAGAGTAGTGGGTGAACTCCAGGCGTATCCCCTAAAGTTGGTCTCAAGACCACAACTGGTACTCATCCATACCCCTTCACTGTGCATTCTGAATTCTGCTTACCCTCAGCTCTCACCTTGACAGACCTTAGTGGCTTACCAAATCTACATTCTGGAAGGTTTTGAGTCCTTAGTAATTATACCCTTCTCAGGCCACTTATCACTTACGCATTCTCCATCATGATTGAGCAAGAGATTATGAAGAGCTCCAAGTGGGTCCTCTGAGTTCCCATACACTTCCCTGCCGCAGGGTATGATAGCAACTCTGTCTTCTCTTGTAGGAAAGGATCAGTTTCCCCTGTTAAAATGGTTATGGTGCCTTTTCTCCACTGGTCCCTAAATACCATAGTCTCAAAGGGGCCAGGTAGTAGCTGTAGCTTTTAGGAGGACATTAATCAGTGCCACTAGCTCAGCTGGCCTTGGTCACTGGAAGTCCACGCTGCTGGTCCAAGACATAGCCTCTGCCCGTTCCATTTTGGCCATAAGCCCATAGTGTCAGTACTGGTATAGCACGCCATTAACATTAATTGTGCTGGATCCTTTTTTCACTCGGATGTTGAGGGCCTATTCTGTGCGTGGCTGTATTCCAGTGGGTGTTAACATGTGATACAAATATTTACACACTTTGTGCCCACCCTTGGATGCCCTTCTACAGGCTTCTAACCCCAACTTTCCATCTCCAGTCTTTCAGTATTTTTTCTTGTAACTCCCTAATCAGTCACCCCATTCTCCATTGCTTGTGAGTACATGTACGTACTAACCTTGGGCCGTTTCTCCTTCTGCACAGAGCAGGTGACACATTGGAGCTATGCTCACTGGAAGATTCTCATTAGTATCTTTCAAGGAGACCCCTGGTGAGGTTGTAATACAGTCATGGTCTCTATGAGTTGGAATCGACTCAACAGCAGTGGAGTTGGGGTTTGAGGGTCCATTTTTGGCTTTCAGTATATACCGAACAAGCTGAAGCTTTTCCTTCTCCTTTAGGTGGCCTGGTTGTATGAAACCCTCCCATATGACCATGAATGTGAGCTCAGGGTGGGTGCAGCTGCAGTGTGGTATGTGACATGCAGATCTGGGTTGAATGCCCACTGCAACTTGCTTGTACCTTCTAGTCTTCTTCATGCTTGGTCCTGGATGTACTGCTTAAGTTTTATGGTGAATTGCTAGTGAACCAATCCATCTTAATGACTTGTTAGGTCGGATAGCACCCAATTTGTAGTGGGCAACTGCAGACATTGGTCATCAAGTATCCCATGGTCAAGCGTCTGTCTCTACAGAGACCCAGAAGCATGCCAGGAGCTGTTGCTCACAAGGCATATGATTCTTCACTGGAGATGGCATGGTTTTGCTCCAGAACACCAGGGGTCTACCTTGTGATTCTCCTGCTGGAGCTTTCCATAAACTCTAGACTGTATCTTCTTTTATCCCTGATACCTCCAGTGCCATGGAATCTGCAGGACCCTATAGCCCGGGCAGAAACATCACTTGCATCCTACGCTAGACCTGCTCAAGAGCCCTTTCCTGCTTCAGGACACACTCATAGCTGGTGACTTTCTGTTCACCCTTTAAGTGAACTGGAGCAGTGTCCCTAAGTGTGACCTATGTTGCTTCCCAACCCAAAGAGTCCTTCCAGGCCTTGTGCTCTGTAGCAGGAAATGTGAGATGCAGGGATTTGTCTTTTGCTTGGGAGGGAATATCCTGGCTTCCTTCTGACTGTGTATTCCTAGAAAGTTCAGTAAAGCAGCAGGTCCCTAAATCTTGTCACAGTTTATCTCCCATCCTTCAGAGTGCAAAATCAGGGCTGCAGCCACCTCCTGCTCATTCTGTCTAATGAGGATAATATCATCCATGCAATGGATCACTGTGATGATCTGTGGTGTATATAGCCAAATGCAGCCGATCTTCATTGTTCGCAGATTTCATATTTGTGAATTTACCTACTTGCTAAGATTTTTTGTAACCTTGAAATCAATACTGATGGTGCTTTTGTGGTCATTTGTGGATGTTTGCAGAATGGCAAAAAATTGGAGTCACCTGACGAGCATATTCCCAGCTGAGGATGAACAGCTCTACCTTCTTGTTTCAACCTTTGTACTATAAACAGGTGTCCTTTTTGCAGTCTATTTAGTACCATAATTTTTGTGCTTTTGTTGGTAGTTTTGCTCCCAAGTGTAGTGCTGAAATTTTGGCTGATGTTACTAAGTGCATAAAGACTGTATTGTACCTTACAGAGCAAATACAAAAATAAAACCTGTGTCAGCTAAGCTTTGTTCGGGTATGACTTACAGTGCTGCTGGCCATGAGTTCAGTGTTAACAAATTGACGATGTATGTTAAAAAGTTTCTGTAAACAGAGCCATTGATGTTGTGCTGATGGCAACCCTGTAGGATGAAGTAGAACTGTCCAACAGAGTTTCCAAGGCTGTAATCTTTATGGGAACAGACTGCCATGACTTCCTCCCGTGGAGCAGCTGGGGGGTTTGAACTATCCACCTGTTAGCAGCTGAGCATGTAACCAGTTCACACAGATAAAACAAGATGAGGTATTGGTTGATTGATGAAAATATTGTGACTAGAGGCTTGCAGGAACCTAATTTTGCAGGAACCCCTGTATTTCTCCTATGAGAATGGTTCCATTTTTGCTGACTCAGTGTTTCCAGTGACTTTGTAGAACAGAACTACTCAGAACAACCAGAATCTACTATATAGTTCAGAGTATGGGAGAGTTAACATTGTCCTAGGAAAAAGACCCCGTGAGTATATATTATTGTCTGTTCCATGCAAATGGGAACTATCTGATTATTTTTCTGATTATGCTAGAAAAACTGCATTTTCTGAGTAGCCACATGAGGCTATAATCTGCTCTAATGAAGTTTCCATACCTGGATGACGTCTGTGACTGAGCAGTCTAGTCATTCTCCAGGGTCCGTACAGTTTCTGCATGGAAAAGACTACCACTTAAATAGAGATATGATTAAGACAACCGCTCCTGTATCCTTTAATGATGTGTCTGAAATCCAATGTCCCTGCAACACCTCTGCCCCAATATTCAATATCATGTTTTATTACTGTTCTGAGTGAGGATGAGCAGTTACATGGGTTTTTCCTTTGCCCCTTCCAAGATGGCACTTCCTTCTGTACAGACCAGTGACCAATGTGGTGATTATTCCAGTTGTCAGGAATGCCACTCCTAATTATTGATTCGAGTGGAGAAATGATGTCTGGGTCATTGATAGCTGGGCTTTGGCTAGAACTCCATTACCTGATCCCCATAGATACCTGTTCTAATAGGGCCACAAGGATGCTTTTTGTCTATGGGACTTAATGTCACCTCAGACCCTGAGTCCAACCGTCCTTAAAGTGTCTGAGTATTCCTCTTTCACCAGTGTGTGGTCACTTCAATAATGGCCAGAGGTGTCTTTGGAAAGGAATAGGACATCATTTCAGTTGGTATTGTGGGTTCTTCCTCTTGGGGACTGTCTAGTGTTGCTATAACCGAAAATCTGTAAGTGGATGGCCTTAGCAAATAAAAAATTACTCTGTCCCAGTCTGGTAGGCTACAAATCTAAATTCAGGGCATTAGCTCCGGAGGAAGGCTTTCTTTCTCTGTTAGCTCTGGAGGAAGGACCTTGTCACCAGTGTTCCTTCCCCTGGTTGAGGAGATTTTCTATGCAGGAACCTCAAGTCTAGAGCAGTGGCATGAAGTCTCACTGTCTCTGCTTCCTTTTCTCTTTTATATCTCAAAAGAGATAAGCCTAAACTGTACATTAGTCTTATACACTGAGTCTACATAACTGCCACTAGTCCCATCTTATTAACACCAGAGAGATAGGATTTACAACACATAGGAAAATCACATCAGATGACAAAATGATGGACAGCCACACAATGCTGAGAATCATGCCTAGCCAAGTTTATACACGTAGTTTTGGGTGATAGAACTCAACCCATGACAAGGATCTAGCTGCTTCTTCAGTCATTGAGATCTGGGCCTAAAATTTAGCTCAGATCCAGAAAGTGAGAGAGGGAATGTGACTTTCTATTGGAAAAACCACCCTCAACCTCCTGCTTGTCTATTGTTTTATTTTGATTCTGTGTATTAAGCTGAGTGCCCTCAGCTCCCCGTACACATTGCCTCTGGGGCCACAATTTATTAATTATCACTGCACCTCTCTACAGGCTGCCAATTCCATCTTGTTGGTTATTGTAATAACGACCACTTCTGACTTTCAGTGGCTAGGAACCACATTTGACCTCTCGTGCCTCAGCGTCCTGTCACCCCCATTGTCCTCTGTGAGCCAAGCTCTGTGACAGCCTTTCCTACCATCAGCCCTGGGCTGTGGAGGACGGTCACCACTGAACCTCTTTGTGATGATGATTCACTCTCTCCAGAACATTCCTGATGGCCTGGTTAATGGTATTCCTCCGGGCATTTGCATGGAACACAAACTGCTGGGGGATCTTTTGGTTATTAACTGGACCAGTTGGGTTCTGTGGAAAGTAGGTGCTGAAGCAAAGTTAAGAGGTCGAAGTTTTATTGGTGTGTATCACCTGTGAAAGCAAAAGGAGGAAACAGGATTGGACACAAGGGGCCCTCAGACTGTATACAGACCTGAGGAACTTTCTGCCAGCCCAGTGGGGAATCCCATGTTGGGAAGAAGTGGTCAGGCCCTTAAACCAGCCACCACTTGCTCAGTCATGGGCCAGAGGTCACCCCCAAGAAGGGTATGACCTTAGCTCCAGAGCTAAAGTGGACCCTGAAGGAGGCAACAGCTACACTGTGTCAGCTAACCCACTTCTTATAAGTGGAATCTGAGTGTCTGCTGTAGTTTGTAGGTGTTCTTATTCTCCCCCGCTTTCATACGGTTTATCATATCCACCCATTCTCCCACTGTAGACTCTGTTATCATTCAATGTATTTACTGTTTCTCCCTCTGAGAGGTCCCTACTTCCAGTTTTCTTGACATCAGGCTTGGCCACATGTCTTGTAAGCAGAACTGAGGTGTGCCATGTTCAAGCAGAAGTCTTTCGAGTCAATCTTATGGTTCTTTTTCCCTTCTGCTATGAGACCAGCAATGTCTCAGCCAAGGGCTGTCCCAGAATGAAGACACTGGGAGCAAACACTGTAGCCAGACAGTGAGAGAGATGGGAAACATATCTGTCACACAAAATAAACATGCACACAAAGCTTTTGGTTTAATATGTCACTGAGACTTTGGTGTCACCGTTTTTCCACACATTACTTAGTCTGCGCTGACAACACAGGACTGGAAAATGAGTGAGCTGCAGGATGAGCTGGGAGATAGATTCGAGTAATAGACACCACGTTTCCTAGGCTAACATCTGCTCCTGATTGTTACCTCTACCTGGCCCTTCATCCCCTGGGGAAATTCCTGTCTAGCAACCTCTTAGTCCCTCTTCTAGAGAAGTACCAGGCAGGCCTGTTCCACCAGTTTTTGCATGTAGACAAGACATGTTTGAATTGATATTTATGCACAAGTAGGCCCTCAGCTACATTCCTTTGACAAATAAGCCTGGCTTTAATCATAAAGAAATGTTTGAATTCATGTAACAGGAAGTCCAGAGATATGGTAGGCTCCACAGTTGGCTGATCAAGGGGTTCAATGATGTCATCAGGAACTTAGGTTCTTTCCATCTCTCTGTTCTGCTGTCCTTGCTATTGGCCTCATCTTCGCGTCAGTGACAAGATGGCTACTGCAGTTCCAGGCAACCACATTGAGGTATGACAGTGCCAAGACTAAGATGAAGGATCATCGAATTCTTTGTCTTGTTTTTAACAACCGAGAAAAATTTCCCAGAAGCCCCATGGTCCATATCTCCCAAACTCTCATTGGCCAGGCTTGGGCCCCATGTCCCTTCTTAAATCAGCCACTGGAAAGGCAGGATGGTAGGCTTAGTACGATTGTCTAAGACTAATTATTTGTGAGAGAATGCATGTTGAGAAGTCAGCATGAAAACCACAGTTACTTCTCCACTGAAAAAATATAGTGGGTGATGAGTTGGCTTCCTTCTGTTGATGTTTAAAATGCTGTAACCATGTATTTCTGAACAGTGTCCCCATAAATTTTTAAAAATATTAGAAATTGCTATGTTGCTCCTTCCCCCCACAGCCTTTCCATTCTCCTCCCCTGCTTTGTTTCTCTGTATAGCTCTTATCACCAGCTGCCATGTGAGTACATCTGCTACTTGTGTTCTAGTGTCTGTCTCTCCACACACCCCACGCCATACCTGCCTGGAACTGGGCTTGGCACAGAATAGCCACACAGTCAATAGTTGTTATATGAATGAATGGTCCTCCTCATCCATTGTCAGTGTTACTGGTAGTTTTTAATAACTCTCTTCTTAGAAAAAATAGCAATGCTTTGAGAAATGTAACTAGTAGAGTTAATAAAACTAAAATTTTGTTGGGATAACAACTTGCTATAATTTACAGATTATATAGTTTTATGGTATTTTAAAATTTATATGTACTCCTCATCCTCTATTATAACAATGAAAGCACTCTGTAATTGTTGGTTTATTGATCTATCTGTCTCTTCTGTCTATATATTTTGTCAACTCCCTAAGGGCAAGAAACTGTGTCTAACCTTGGTGCCTTTATAATCTGGCATTGTACTTGCTCCATGACTGTTGGGAATAGATGGATAGATAGTTGGATAGGTGCATAGGTAGATGGATGGCTGACTAGTTGCATGAATGATCGGTTGGATGTATTGATGCACAGACAGGTGGATAGATGGAGAGATACAGAGATAGTTAGATGCATAAGTAGGTCAATGGATGGTTGGGTTGGTAGATGATTGGTTCGTTGAGCAAATGAATAAATTAGTCTGAAATTCTTTTTCCGTGTTGACTGTCAAGGAAGTGGCAGATGCCAAGAAACCTTTAGAATAGAATTCTAGAAGTACACCTTGAAAGTTCATGCAACCACCTCCCTGAAGCTCCTCCTGCATATTGGCTGATGGGAGAAAGAGATGTGTTGGCCCTCTTGGCCCCGCCTGTGGGCACAGAGTGGCTGCTCACCTGGAGCATTCTGCTGGCCTACTTTCTAGATGCAGAAGACCAGCCACTCTGGAGTAAGTGGTGGCCTTTCCTGCTTCATATTATTGGTTTGACAGGCTCTAGTCTGCTTCGGCACCACTCTTAAGCTGTGAGCCTATGACAGACAGGTCCTAAAATTGTCTCTGGTCCCTCTTGGTTTGAAGATAAAACTATTTCATTACATTTGTGTCTATTTGTCTCTAGGAACCAAGGCCACTCACCAGTGGAAGCTGCCAGTTTTACTCAAGTGGGATAGGATACTTATACGATGTCTACCAGACAGAGGTAAGCGTATGCAGTTTTTGTTGGCATCTTACTTCATGGACCTGACAGTTATTTCCATGTCCCGAGTAGAAATTTCTGTGTCCTGAGTAGGTTTTATTCTAACAGTTCTTCCTATTGGCTCTTCCTGTTCTGCCGTGGTGAAAACGTTTACCTCATACTTTATTTTTGAGCTACCTTTGACATTTTAATATGTTGTATTTCTTTTGGAATTACAGCTGCCTCTTTTGCTACATAACAGGCTCCTGGAGTCCATTTGTTCAGTTCAGTGTGGTTTTTCTCACTTAGCATGTTTTATTGACTTAGCTATTGGAATGAAAAGCTAGGGTACTACATTTACCTTGGCCAAGAAACCTGGCTTTCCCTGGGCCAAAGACATCTGCATGGTGATTTTGTTTTCTATTTCCAGTTGTATGAAAGTGCCAGGAATAATAGAGTGTACAACAACACATCAACATCTCTGAGACCATCCTGAATGGGCGCATAGCTCCTTTTTAACTCATCTCACCTTTGTCATGACTCTAGGTCTGTGTAGATGTATCAGTTTAAATAAACATGGATTTCTCAAAAGGGGTACAAATGGAAGAGAAGGAATAACATACAGAATACTGAAAAACACGTGGGGTAGATGGGAAGTCAGAGGTCCCACATCAGTTGGTTCTGGAATTCTCTGAGAACTGTTAGAAGGATCTCACACTCTGGCTTATTTCAAGAGACAATCTGTACATTGTGGATGAGAAAATATTACAGCAGGGTCATGAGTGTCTCGAGCAGCCCCATGCTAAAGGCTTCTTGACCAGGACTGGGAGACTTCCTGCTGCCCCATTCCATGGATGGTGGTAAATTTCTTCTGCAAAGGTTAGTCCCCGGAACTGAAGGCCTTTCTCCTGTCCCTGCCTTGACCTCCAGCTCTGGCTGGAAGGACTCCCAGAGCCCATCAGGTCCAGAGGTGATCCCAGGTGAAGTCTGCTGCTACCCAGTCACCTGGATCAGTCTTTCTAGACTTTTCCTGAATATCATACTCTCCTTCCTCTGATCAGCCTTCATTCTTTTTTCCATTGTCAGTTCACACTTATTTTTTTCAGTCCTAGTCCAAGGTTGGGCTGTTTCTCTCTAATGCTTGTATCTTAAAGAAACCAGGCTTTTTTTTTTTTCCTTTTTTTTTAACCAGGAAGCCCTCACATCTGCTGTTGTCTTCACCTGCAGCCTTGTTTATCAGCAACTCTGAGTCTGTCCATTAGATTTCTATGGACATGGCCATGCACATCTTGTGTGAAACACAGAGGCTGCTCCAGGCTCTGTCCCTCAACCAGGAGTTCTCAGTCTAGCTGCACATTGTGATCAACTCAGGAGCTTAAAAAAATACAAATGCCTGGGTCCCTTCCCAAGAGATTCTGATTTCATTGGTCTAGGGAACACCCTGGACAGTGAGGTGATTCTAGGTGATGCTAGGACCACGTTTTGTGCTGTTCCTCTGAACCAGGGGTCAGCAAACTTTTTCTAAAGAGGGCCAGATAGTCCGTATTTTATACCTTATGTGCCATGCAGCCTCTGTCACAGGTACTCAGTTCTACCTGTAGAGCATGAAAGCAGCCACAGACAATATCAACAAATAAATGTGACTATCTTCCAGTATGATGACTTAAAAACATGGACAGCAGGCTGGATTTGGCTTGTGAGCTGTAGTTTGCCAAATCCTGATCTAAAGCACTGTCATCTGCTACTGCTGTTGATATTTCCTGGGTAGCATGGAGGTCAAGTGCTACAGCTGCTAACAAAAAGGTTGGCTGTTTAAATCTACTGAGTGCTCCCTGGAAACTCTATGGGGTGGTTCTGTTCTGTTCTGTAGGGTTGCTGTGAGTTGGAATCTATGGCAGTGGGTTAGTTGGCCTTTTGCAAACCCCCCTGGTGCATTGGTTAAGAGCTACAGCTGCTAACCAAAAGGTTGGCAGTTCATATTCACCAGGGCTTCTGGAAATGCTATGGGTCAGTTCTCCACTGTCCTATAGGGTTGCTATGAGTTGGAACTGACTCGATGACATTGTGTTTCGTTGTTTTCTTTCTTTCTTCTTTAGTAGGCTGTTTACCTAGATCCCTTCATGCCTCAAACATTTAGCTCTTGAAAAATTCTGCTCTCGGAGTTACTATTCCAGGGTACAGCTTCTCATCTAGGAGTCATCTGACTCCCACTAAGAGGTTCTCTGGTACAGTAGGGCTAGGGGTTAACTGTTAACACCAAACAGACTAGGAGGATCTGAGTCTGCTCGGGATTCCTTTGGATGGGATGGATTTGGATGGGACTTGGGGAGAATTCCAGTTGCACACAAAATGTTGTGTCTAGAGACTGGGAAACATGTAAGAAAAACATTGACCTTGTAGGTAGGTACCAAAACAAACAAACCTGTTGCCATTAAGTTGATTCCAACTCATAGCAACTCTATAGGATGGGGTAAAACTGCCCCATAGAGTTTCCAAGGAGTGGCTGGTAGATTCAAACTGCCAACATTTTGGTTAGTGGCTATAGCTCTTAACTACTGCGCTCCCAGGGCTCCTGTTAGGTGGGTAGCTCCTGAAATAATCTGCAAGGGGGAGTGAGGACTGTCCAAACAGATAGTGAAATAA
Organism: Heterohyrax brucei; assembly: GCA_028571685.1. NCBI lineage: Eukaryota > Metazoa > Chordata > Mammalia > Hyracoidea > Procaviidae > Heterohyrax > Heterohyrax brucei. The sequence goes on along the minus strand of CM053162.1, from coordinate 43,475,113 downwards.
AGAGCACGCTCAGGAGGTTAACATTATAGGTGCTTATTTGCAGGTGTCTACACCAAGCCCAGGGCTGGGGTTCAAGATAAGGAGCTGGTCCTTTTCCCTACAGCTGAGTCCACGGGAGGCCACCTGCAGAGTACAACACACACCTGCAGATGCAGAGTTCCAGAGTCCCATCACCCCATCTCCATCCTCTGCCTCCTCCAGTGGCTGAAGTTCTCTCGAGTCCCCTCTCTGCTGTGTGCTCCTAGCCCTCTTTGGCAGGACTCCTTCGCTGCCCACACTTACATACCACACACTGTTTTACTCGTCTTGAAAATCTTCCCTGTTTACTTCTCTGGGTGTCTTCTCTCAGTTCTTGCCAAAAATGGTTGCTTCTATTTTTAAATCCATCCTTCTATACTGTGCTACTCACGGTCTGGCTTGTTTCCACATATATTCGAGAGAGATGTCTTCTTAAAAACCGTCAGTGACCTCTCATTTCCCAGTTCAGCAGCACTTTTCTCAGGCAGTCTCCTTGTCCTTTCTCTAGCCCAAATATCAGTGACCATCTCTGTCCTAAAACTCTTGCCTCTATGCAAGCCCTTGATAGTTCATTCCCAGCTCATCCAATCAATACGCCCAAATACTTATGAGATACTGGGAAGGTTGTGTATAAAACAGATAAAAGCACAGCTACTCTGGATCAGTGGAGACTTCGGTGGCATAGTGGTTAAGTGCTACAGCTGCTAACCAAAATGTCATCCATTCAACATGCCTAAATACCTATGAGATACTGGGAAGTGGGTGATGCTCCTTTGCCCTGTGGACTGTGTCTCTCTCTGCCTCTTGTGACTCTCTGTGCTGCCCCTGTACCCCCTCAGCCCCTCGCATAGGTCTCCTTATTATTGTGTATATGTTGACAGCTTTTTCAGTGCCATCGACTTGGTGATCCAATGGGCCACTAATCTTATCTGTCTGGACATTTCTCCAACCCTCCAGCTCAACTTTGGCAAGACTAAATGCACTTCCTCCCTGTGCAGCATAATCCCAAGGCCTGGGTTCAGGTCCCAGCTGTACAACTTTCTGGGTGATCTTCTGCAGGTCAGCTCATCTTCCCAGGGCTCGGTAATCTTGCCTGGGAAACAGATTTTGACCTCTCGAGTTTTAACTTTAAGAGTCATTTTGTGATTTGAACATCCACCTTTCCCAGTTCTTGGGCTCAGAACCACAGCATCGCTTTCACCCCTTCCTCCTCTCTTCCTGCTGTGTCTACCAGTGACATTCAGCCACTCCTTTACCTGTTCATTTGTGACGCCTCTCCTGCATTCTTCCTGACCAGGCTAAGATGTCACACTTGGCCAACTTGAATGGCCTCACACCTGCTCTCTGTTTCTGGTCTTCACCTTGTCCATTTTGCATATTAATCTTTCCACGTTAATCTTCCTATCACACTTTCAGAACTCCCCACTACCCATTTTGATGGTTTTTCAGTTTTAACCACAGAATTCATGAAAGAAAGATCGTGTGTGAAACAGATAAAAGCACAGCTACTCTAGGTCAGTGGAAACTCTGGTAGTACAGTGGTTGAGTGCTACAGCTGTTAACCAAAAGGTCAGCAGTTCAAATCCACCAGGTGCTCCATGGAAACTCTATGGGGCAACTCTACTCTGTTCTATAGGGTCGCTATGAGTCAGAATCAACTCGGTGACAGTGGGTTTGGTTTTCGGTTTTTTCTAGGTCAAGAGTAGCTAAAATGCAGCCAAAGACCTGCCCAGAAGATCCCCCAGGCCCTTTGATGGCCCTCAAGAAGTCTCCATCTGGACCTTCTAGAGCTCTGAGCAGCACTGTTTTCATTCCTGGCAGCCAGGGTGCTCTACTCTTCAGTAGGCCATGCTCAGAAAAGCTCTGTGTTAGATTTGGGAGACCTGGGGTTCAAATCCCAGCCCTTCACTTAGCATCTGTGAAACCTTGAGAAGTTTCTTAACCCCTCCAAACTTCATTGTCCTTACATGTAAACTGGGGATTATTGAATCTGAATTTCTGCTTCATAAACATGTATGGGGCACTCACTGTCAGCTTTACCCACACATCCCCCTCACATCCAGTAGTTTGGAGGCAGTGAGGAGGGCTGAGTGTTTCTGCCTCTTTTCTTTTCTTTTCTTTTCTTTAACACTGAAACTTTCCTAGAATGCTTGCAGTTCCCCTATAGCTGGCATCAAAGGGAAAGCTTCCTTTGAAATGTGTGTCCACTTGGTCATATTGGAGGTTGTTAGGAGCTGTGGATACTCTATGAGAAGTGTCCCTGACAGAGCTGAAAAGGTCTCCTTCCTTGCAGGTGACCTGTCACACCTTGAATGGCAAGTGCCAGCTGAAGGTGAAGAGCAACACCTGTTACTGCTGTGACCTGTACAACTGTGACAGGTAAGTTGGGCCTGTGTGAGGTGTGGGTGAGGGTGGCAGCTGGTACCACTTGGACCTGTGACCTGCCATAGACAGTACTTACTTAGGGCAAAGCCCCATCAGCTGTCCTTGAAGACTACTGCTTGTCCCTTGTGTTTAGAGTCAGGCAGCCCATACTAAGTAGTCACATGCCTCATCTTAACCTCTCCCCGTTGGATGCTGTTTTGTTAGATTAAAGCCATTGTCCACATCTCACGGACTTTTGCCCCTCATTCCAAGTGATTGATAGCTATCCCTAACCCACCCCAGGCTCACCACCTGCTGGCTCCTGAGTGTACCTTCTCTAAAACAGGAAGGGAGACATCCGTTTCTGGGTTTCTGACTTCTGCTCATCCTGGCTTGTCACAGGTGGCAGGCAGTGGTGTCATTTCTGTGTTTTCTTGGTTCCCAAGGGCAGCCGGTTTATCCGGGCTAGGGCCCTGCCCTCCTGTGGTGTGCTCTCCCACTCTGCATACTCTCCTTCTTCCTTTGAGCCTCCTATCCCACCCCAACACTGGAATTCAGATCTAACTCCTCAGCTAGCGCTAAATGTGGCAGATGTGTGGTCGTGGCAGAAAGGTGATTAATTCTAGGCACAGAGACAATCTCAAGGAGAAAATGGCTTTCTCGAGTGACTGACCACAGCTCACAGCTCTTGTCTGCTTCCCCAGCACTGAGGCTACATCTTGTTGTGCCACTTGACATCACTCTAGTCTGAGATGCGCTACGTTAAACTGTATGCTTCAGGTAGGTAGAGACTGTGATGCTTACATTCACCATTATAAGTCTGGTGCCAGGCATTCAGAATGTACTGAACCCACGGGAAGTTAATGGGCCATGCTACATTTCTTTAAGTATAATAATCAAGGTGACTGATTCTATACATTTGAGATAAAATTATGGTCAGTTGTCTTTTAAAGATTGTTTTAATTGCTTAGACAGACTAGCAATGTAATACCAGTAAGAAGTTTCATATTTGCTTCTTGAGGTCCCCTTGCCCTCACTTGTTGGAAACTCTGGGGTTGGGATTCAGCTGTTTCTCTCCCCTACTCTAAAAGAAGAGAGTTATATCCTGGTTTCTACCCCAAAATCAGAGGAGCAGTGTGTGTGTAGATCACCAGCTGGATCTCTGGATGTCTGTCCCTCAGAGCCCTTGGAAGTGTGGGTCCCCATGCCCATGGGCCTACAGGTCTACTTCCAGTGCACTCTTGCTGGCCTTGGCTTTGCACAGATCACCATACTCTTTTTTCTTTTTTAAATTGTAGTTTAGATGAAACAAACTAGCTTCGCATTAAGTAGTTACTACACATACTGTTTTATACTGTTTTATACACTCCATGATGTGTCAGTGCTCTCCCTTCTTGACCACAGGTTTCTTATTACCGTCCTTCCTGTCCCATCCTGCCCTCTAGTCCTTGCCTCTGGGCTGGTGTGCCCCTTTAGTCTTGTTTTGTTTCTTTGGCTAAAGGATAAACCTTAGGAGTGACTTCATTGCTGAGCCAAAAGGGTGTCCAGGAGCCATACTCTTGGGGCTTCTCCAATCTCTCTCAGGCCAGTAAGTCTTGTCTTTTCTTTTTTCAGTTCAATTTTTGTTCTACGTGTTTCTCTAGCTCTGTCCAGGACCCTCTATTGTGATCCCTGTCAGAGTAGTTGCTGGTGGCAGCCAGGCACCATCGTCATGCTAGGCTGAGTCTGGTGGAGGCCTTGGTAGGTATGGCCCGTCAGTCCTTTGGACTGACCTTTCCCTTGCGTCTTTCATTTCTTCATTACCCCTTACTCCAGGAGGGAGCATCCAGTGGAGTGTCTTAGCTAGACATTCACAGGATTTTAAGGCTCCAGACACTACTCACCGAAGTAGGATGTAGACCATTTTCTTCCACCGTGTTCTTTTGAGGGAGACCAGTTGCAGACCTCGAAGGCCGTGAGTGTGCCTCGCTTGGCTCCCTCACTTTCCCGTGCCTGACTGTTGTTCACTGTGCAGGAGAGGCCCCGAATGAGGCTTTTGGCATAGTGAGGGATGGTGGACCTAGCTCTTAGTTCTAATCCTCAAACACTCTGAAATAAAAGTTCTGCTTTTGTTGTAGCAATCTGTAGCCTTCACACAGGCTTAACTCTGTAACTAAGGAAATGTTTGCTCTTTGTAGTTGACTGAGAAAGCGTGTATGAGCTCATTCACAGGGCTTCATGACGTGAACTGTCATCAACAACCTCTTGCGCAAGATGTCCCCAGGAACTGTGCTACCTTAAATTATTTTAATGTATTCTCAGAAAGAAATGTCCTGTAATTAACTTATAACCTCCCCTTGTGTCATGCACTCCTGGTGTTATCACACTGTAACCAGTGTGAGAGAAGACACACACGCATCTCACACTAATCTCCCTCATGCCCCTGCTTCCAGTAAGCCTGCCTCACAGTGATTTCGGCTTGTAACTTCCAATCAGAACAATGTACCTGAAGTTCTTTGTTCTCACCCTTTATGTTTCTGCAGCTTCCCACCCCAGAGAGTCAGTGGCACAGTGTTAAGTGCTAGGCTGCTAACCAAAATTTGGCAGTTCTAATCCACCAGGTGCTCCTTGGAAACTCCGTGGGGCAGTTCTACTCTATCTCACAGCATTGCTATGAGTCGGAATTGACTCAACAGTAATGGGTTTGGTTTTGAGATTTTTGTAGAATAAAGACCTGCAGCTTCTCTGAATTCTGCGAAAGAGGTCGCTACTGTAGAAGTTTTACGTGATTCTAACACTCCATTATTTCACCTCTTTAGTTCTCTATTGGGAGTAAGATTATCTAATCACACCTTTAAATATGAAAGGGCTATTGTCTTAGTTACTTAGTGCTTCTGTAACAAAATATGACAAAGTGGGTGACTTTTGAGGTCAGAATATTTTTTTCTCAAAGTTTTAGAAGTTAGAAGTCTGAATTTAGGGCATTGGCTCTAGGGCAGCATCCTTTGTTGGTAGCCCCAATGGTTGCTTGGCTTCTAAATGATTCCTCACATGGCATCTGTCTTCCCCTTGTATGTGTCTGTGTCTATTTGGCTGTTTTTATAAGACATCAAACAGAAGGGTTAAGTTTAGGACTTGCCTAACTCTGGTATGATCTCATTAACTTCAAATAAACCCATTTCCAGAGGCTCATATTTATAAGTAAGGGGTCAGGACTTCAATTTTTCTTTGGGGAGAGGGGACAGCTGTGATAAAGGTGTTCTTTTCCTTCACCATGTGTAGCACTGAGCACTCTACAAACTACTATGAGTTCGTGGGTGTGAGTGGCTGCCAGGATGTGATCCACCTCTACCGGCTGCTGTGGGCATCGACGGTGCTCAACATCCTTGGTTTGTTCCTAGGCATTGTCACTGCCGCGATCCTGGGGGCCTTCAAGGATATGGTGAGTTGAGGGTCTCTATCTCTTCACTGTGTTAAGTAATAACCACTCTGTTCTTTCCAGGGCACTTGACAATGGACAGAGGGCTTTGAGGTTCATTGTCTCTGTGAGTTGGGCAAAGTAAGTCTTTGCATCCTCATTTTATAAGTAAAGAAATTGAGGTTCATAAATACTATTAATAATGTGTTATTTGTTGATTATTCACTATGGAAGGAGAGCCTGTTTTAAGCACTTTACAACTATTAATACATTTAATCCTCTCAGCTACCCCGTAGAAGCCCTGGTGGCACCATTGTTAAGAGTCCGGCTGCTAACCAAATGTTTGGCAGTTCAAATTTACCAGCCGCTCCTTTGCAGAGGGCAATTCTGCTATGTCCTATCGGGTTGCTCTGAGTCAAAATTGACTTGACAGCAAGGAGTTTAACTCACCCATAAGATGTTATTCCTGTTAGTTGTCACTGAGTCAGCCCAACTCACAGTGATGCCCATACACTGCTGAACAAAGCACTGTCCAGTCCTCAGCTGTCCCCATGGTTGGTTGCAGATGAACTGTTGTGATCCATTGGGTTTCACTGGCTGATTTTTGGAAATCAGTCACCAGACCTTTCTTCCTAGTCCATCTTTGCATGGAAGCTATGCTAAAACCTGTTTAGCATCATAGCAACATTCAAGCTTCTACTGTCAGATGCGTGGGGGATGTGCTTGAGACGTGTTAGTTGGGAATTGAATCCAGGTCTCCTGCATGAGATGCAAGAATTGTACCACTAAACCACCAGTGCCCTATGAGGTAGGTACTGTATTATCCCCATTTAAGAAACAGACCTTCTCTGTAAAGAAGGAGAACCAATGCTTGAATGCAGCAGTCTGGACTCTAAATATATTGTCCTTGCCACTATTTCCTAGCCTTGAGTGTCATATAAGAATCACCACCTGGGGGTTCCAGTTGAGTAGATCTGGCATGGAGCTTATGATCTGTATTTTCGCAAACTTCACAGCTGATTATGACATGCAGCCTGTGTTGAGAAGCACTAGAGAGTGGGTGGTTTGAGGGCTGATGTGTTGGTCAGCACTGCATCTTCTCCAGGAAAAGAAACTGTGTCATAGGTTTTATCTCCTTGAGCCTCTTGAAGCTAAGCGTCTCCTCACACCTCTTCTCTTTCACGGAACATAGCTCATTCCTGTGACCGAGCTGGGTAGGTCCTCCCTCTTGTACCCTCATGGGGGATCTGTTTCTGTTAAACTGGTTAGCCTTGTGGTGTGCGCCAATAGTGGACCTCCGCAACAAGTTATCTTTAATCTTTAGAGGGACTAAAACAAATGAAACTGACTCGGGGGCAATGGGTTTAGCTTTTTGATTATAAACACGTGAACCACGAGATGGTTAGAGGACCCAAATCTGAAACAAAACCTGTTGCTATGAAATCAATTCCAACTCGTAGGGACCTTATACAATGAAATAGAACTGCTCCATTAGGTTTCCAATGCTGTATGTCTTTACAGACTCAGACAACCAGATCTTTCTCTTGGAGAGCTGCTGGTGAGTTTGAAACGACTCACTTTTCGGTTAGTGGCCAATTGCTTAACCACTCCATTGTATCACCAGGGCTCTTTGTTTAAAGGAAACCCCCTGACCCCAGTCTCGCCAGCTGTGAACACAGAGGAGTACACACAAAAACTTAGAATACAACAGCCCTACAGGGACCCACCAAAACAGTTAGACAATTTTAACTAAAAGGTTAATGCAGGTACACGCAATAACAGACACTGAGCAGGCAAAACAAAAAACAGCATCCCACAGCCAGAATGCTTCTTGAACGATTTCTTGCCCACCCCAGCTGTTCCAGAGACTTTGGCTGTTGATTTTCAGTAACAGCCATGGACTTGTCATGGTATCTGTTACTTGATCTCACATGTTTCTGGAAGCTTTCGTGTTTCCAGACTAAAACAGTGACACTGTGTGAGTTGCTGATGTCCCCAAGTAGTCTTATCCCTTCTCCAGGCTCTTACTTTTCTAGGGGTGCAAAGTTTCCAAGTGCTGACCTTGAATTTTAAGATGTCCTTAAAGTAAAACAACACAACCAATTTCTGTTGAATTGACCGTGACTTACGGCTACACCATGTGTGTCAGAGTAGACGTGTATTCCATAGAGTTTCCAATGACTGATCTTTTGGAAGTAGATCACCAGGTCTTTCTTCTAAGGTATCACTGGATGGGCTCCAGCCTTCACTCTTTGGTTAGCAGCTGAATACTTAAAGCACAAGTTATCACATCTTGAATGAGTTAACCTGGTCATCAGCCTGGTCATCATTGCCTTTAGCAAAACTTGGCAGCAGTTGTAACAGCTTACTTGGATCAGGAAGGCCAAGGGTAGACAAAGGATCTCACAGGGCCTTTTCTGTGATTATCCTCAGTGCAGGGATTACTCTCTGCTCAGGCAATTCAAAATTTTCTCTTTTGGTAGATTTCCTAGGAGAAAAGTGTGATGAGCTCATTAAATTGGATAATTGGTAAGAAGTTGTTAGGCTATCACCAAGGATAATGGATAGCCAGGTAGGTATTTTAAAAAACAAAAACAAAAAAACAATCCCAGTGCTGTCATGTCGATTCCAACGCATAGTAATCCCATAGGACAGAGTAGAACTTCCCCCGTAGAGTTTCCAAGGAGTGCCTGGTGCATTCGAACTACTAACCTTTGGTTAGCAGCCATAGAACTTAACCACTATACCACCAGGTTATACAGATCTTCTAGAAAGAGGCTCTTAATTAACAATTGCTGTAGCATTTTATTGGTAATGGTAAGGGCTTCCCACTAATCACACTAGACTACAAAATTCTCTTAAAACTCAAGTTCGGACATTTTTTTTCCGTCAAACCTGATACCTGGGGGTGTTGTGAGAAGCAATGAAGGTGGCCATGTAGACACGCTTGTAAGTTTAATGTATATTATAATTTAGAAAAGATCTGAAGGAACAAAGTTACTTCATTAGCTGCTGCAAAGCTTTGTTGCATCCTTCTGTAGTATTTAAAAGCTTAACTTGAGTGATGTCACAAAATTGCTTTTAAGTAGACAAGGTACAAGAAAGACTTTCCTATTTTCCCACCAGTTTTATTGGGCATGTATCCAGAATACATTATATAAATCTTTCAGAATAACTAGTTATTTTACAAGTCCTTCACAATCGAGCTCTGATTGCACATACACTTGACACAGGAAATCATTTTTACAAATACATATGTTTTCTTAAGAAAATGCTTTGATAAATATGTCTGTCTGCATCTCACAACACATTTTCTGCAGTTCCTTTCCCATCGTAGTCATCATTTCAAGTTCTCTGCTACAGCATGTCCATCACATTGAATAAACTAAATTACAGTTTGCTCTTTTCTGTTTTCTGCTGTTATTGAGATTCACATTGCAGGAATTTTCAGACACCGTTTCCTAATCATTTGTGATCTAAAAGAATTCATGTATTCGGACTAAAAGAGGTTATTTAAACAGCATTCCTACTAAAATATAAGCTTGTAATAGACCAATCATTGTGCCTGGTGGATGATCTTTTCACTTCTCACCTAGGCTGTTGTTGTTGGGTACCAGTGAGTTGGTTCCAACTCATAGCGACCCTATACACAACAGAGCAAAACACTGCGCCATCCTGTGCCATGGCCACAATTGTTTTCATGCTTAGTTGCAGCTACCGTGTCAATCCATCTTGTAGGGGATCTCCTTCTTTTTCACTGACCCCCTTCTTCACCAAGCATGATGTCCTTCTCCAGGGATTGATCCCTCCAGATGTGTCCAAGGTAGGTAAGGTGCAGTCTCATCACCCTTGCTTCTAAGGAACATTCTGGTTGTACTTCTATCTTGGCTAGACCAGCTAATAATTTTGTTCCCTTTCTCCTCCTCCCTCCCCATAATGAGCAGAAGGGGCAAATCTTTATCTTCCTAAGAGTTTCTATACTGCAAAAACAAGACCAGAGTTAAACACATATACTAAGAAAGGGAAGACATCAGAGAACGTGTAAATTCAAGATCTCTTTCACATTGAACACGTAAAACAAGGTATAAGAATGTGGCAGTAGTTTTATCAAGTATTGAAAAACCAAAAACGAGCAGTTGCTTTGCTCAGTGGTATATTATTTCCAAAATGCCAGAGGATACAGAACCTTGGACACTTTGGCCAGTGGAACTCAACACTTGACATTCTTCTGCTGTGGCTTTGAAATAGCCTGTGAATATCCATTTTCCCAGAACACATAATTCTCCAGATCAGAGGACCTGCCCAGAATGCTGACCATGTTTACCTAAAGAGACAGAACCCACCAGAAGAGAGAGGATGCAGCAACAGACACACGTGGCATCTATTCTACTCCTTCACTGTTAATTAAAACACGTGTCTATTTCGCAAAGCTTGCCCTCTTACTTTTCAGGGGCCAGAAATTATAACTAAGAGATTATCAGTATTCTACAGTCAAGTTCAAGTTACTGAGTACTTAACTTCAAGCATCCAGTGTTCTTAAAAATTTCTTTAGTCAGACCCTTATCCAATATGAGATTTAAACAACACCAACACAACACCCGCTTCCATCGAGCTAATTCTCACTTATAGCAACCCTATGGACACAGTAGAACTGCCTCACAGGTTTCCAGGGAGCAGTTAGTGGATTTGAACTGCTGACTTTTTGGTTAGCAGCTGAGCTTTTAACCACTGCTTCATCAGTAAGAGGTTTAACCAAAACCAAACCAAACCCAGTAACATCGAGTTGATTCCGACTCTTAGTAACCCTACAGGGCAGAGTAGAACTGCCCCATAGAGTTTCTAAGGAGCACCAGGTGGGTTTGAACTGCTGATCTTTGGGTTAGTACACATTAGCCACTATACTACCAGGGTTTCCAATATTTTAAACCACCCCTCACCCCAAAATCCAAACCCATTGCTGTCAACTCGCTTCTGACTCACAGTGACCCTATAGGACAGAGTAGAGCCCGTCCCACAGAATTTCTAGTGAGTACCTAATGGATTAGAACAGCTGACTCACTGGTTAGCAGCCAAGCTGTTAACCACATTTACCAGAAAACCAAACCCACTGCTGTCGAGTCCATTCCGACTCACTGTGACCTTATAGGACAGAGCAGAACTGCTCCATAGAGTTTCCAAGGAGTGTCTGGTGGAATTGAACTGCTGATCTTTTGGTTAGCAGATGTAGTGCTTAACCACCACACTACCAGGGTTTCCTAACAATGTTTAGGGTCTATCAAATGTCTCATTTTTTTCTTCCCTTTTATTTCTCCTGATTTTTCGTTCTCATTTCAGTGTAATGAGTTCCTACAGGTTTTTACCAAAATACTACAGCAATGCGTAGAAGTGAGTCATTTTGCATTACAGGAAGTGTTCACATTATGAAGAGTCACATTTACATATAACTAGGAGATAGCCAAAATCACAGGGTAATTTTTCAAACTCAGCATAGTCAGCTCTATCCATCCCTCTTCTTACACTCTCAAAGCACCATCTACGGAGCTAATCAGTTCTTTTTGGTTCATGGGTGGTACGTGTTCCCTCTCTGTCTCCTCTTCATGGCCCTGAGTGACGGTTGTACAGAGTTCCAAGCTGTCAGGCAGATTACCACCATTGTAAGCATGCATTTTGAAATAATGTAGCTACAGTTCTTGTGGAACATCTCTGCCTCTGGCTCCTTGGTGGCACCTTCTAGATACTCCACGATGTGCCCTTGGTTCTTGGTGTTCTCGTCCAGGCCCATCATACCAACATGTGAGAAGCTGGCCCCAGGCCCTGATGCTTGAGATACTAAAGGCCCGGAGCAGGCTGCTCAGGAACAGAGTTCTGAGCATCCACAGGGACCTCTTGACCATCAGTGTTATCACAGTCTCCTGAGGCAATGCAGCGGCATTCTCCCAGACACAAAGCACTCCAGGACAAACCAGCCCTGTCCCCAGAACCACAAAAAGGGCATTTAGTAAGCCTGAGAGGCAGAAATGAGTGATTGGACTAACATAGCCCTTTACTAGGGTCTGGACAGTGGTCTTCTGGAGACTATGTTGACTCAAATGAAACTAAACCTATTGCTATCAAGTCAATTCTGACCGACAGAGTACAGCTACCCCATAGTGTTTCCAGGGTGCACCTGGTAGATTTGAACTGTCAACCTTTTGGTTAGTAGCTGTGTCTTGTAACTGCTATGCCAACCACATTTCCTGTGTTGACTCAGTAGAGCTCATACATATTGGTAGTGGACACATAGGGATCCCTGGGTCAAGACACATAGGGGTACCTGGGTGGTGTAAACAGCAACAGGCTTGGCTGCTAAGCAAAACCTCAGTGATTTGAGTCCACCCAGAGTCTCCATGGAAGATGACCTGTCAGTCTACCTCCCAAACAAACCAGCGATTGAAAACTGTGTCGGGCACAGTGTACTGTGCCACATGCAGGGTGGCCGTGAGTTGGAGTTGACCCAGTGGCACCTGGTTGGTAACAAGTACTTATACATACATGGTCTTTTAAAACTTAGTGTCATGTCCTTGCCTGTGGGATTATGTGATAGTTTTGAGTGTGAAAAGGATCTCTATTGAATCTCCACATCCTGAGAAGTATAGATGGACAGTCATGTCCCCAGTGTGGTCTCCTCATAGTCACTCCTAGCAGGAGAGCCTCATTCAGACCTGGCTGTGGAGGTGAGATGGCTGGACAAACTGAGGTGCTCAGAGAGGAAACCAAGCCAGATGTGTTTACTGAGAGGACAGGGGAGCAGGAACCGGACCTCCCCAGCACATGCTTCAGGGGTGATCTTCAGTTTTACAGAGTGATGCTGCCTTACCATATATCAATATTGGGTCTCTCATAGGAGGCTGGGTAGTAGCAAGCTATTCATGCAGACAAGAAGGAAGCATGTTTTGAAGGACTGGTAAGTTGGGTTTGAGGCGCTTGCAGGACAAACAGATGGAAAATGCTAGTGTACACCTAGAAACAGGTGTCTGGAGCTGAGAGGAGATGTGGGCTCTGCAGATGTGGGTACAGGTGTGGGGGGAGGCAGTGACTAAAGCCACAGGAGAGTTTGAGAGGACTCTGGCTGGGTCATCCAGGTGTTACCTCAGTGACTGACATGCTCTTTGGCCAGCCAAAGAGCATCCCGTGATGCTCTTGGGATTGGTGCTCAGGTAAGCAGAACGGGTCAACATTGATTGCCCAGAGTGTCACCTAGCCTGGAGAAATTCAGAGTCATTGTCCATCCTTCTCTCCACACATCTCATTAGAAGCAGTGACCAAGTCTTGTTATGTTTTTCAGTTGTTCTTTGGGGGAAAAGTATACATTTCAAGTTAATTTCTCATACAAATTTCATACACATATATACACAAATTTTGTACACATATAAACACGTATATGACATTAATAGCAACCCCCACAATGTGACAACACACTTTCCCATTTCCAGTTTTTTGTGTCCATTTGATCCATTCTCCTCTGTTCTCCCTTCTCATCCTGTCACTGGACAGGAGCTGCCCGTTTTGTATTGTGTAACTACTGTAACTAAGAAGCACGTTCTTCATGAGTGTTATTTTATGTTTTACATCCAGTCTAATCTTTGTCTGAAGAGTGAGCTTCAAGAATGGTTTCAGTTCCAGGTTAACAGTGTGTCTGGGGTCCCTAGCTTTGCAGGTTACGCCAGTCTGCATCAGAGCATTAAGTCTGGTTTCTTCACATGAATGTGAATTCTGCTGTGCACTTTTCTCCCACTCCATCAGGGACTGTCTGTTGTGTTCCCTGTCAGAGTGGTCATTGGTGGTAGCTGGGCACCATCTAGTTCTTCTGGTCTCAGGCTGATGGAGTCTGTGGTTTATGTGGCCCTTTTGCTTCTTGGACTAATATTTTCCTTGAGGCACTAAGTATTGTTGATTCAGTCTCCTCGATATTTCTTGCTGTCTGTTCATTCACTCTCATTTCCATAGCCTGAGGGACACTGTCTCTTTTCAGGACTTCTTCACTCTGCCTCCTCCCCTGCCTCTTGACTGGTTTCATTATACTCCTCAAGGTAGCCAAAGGAGACATTCTGAAATGCAAATCTGATCGTGCCCCTCCTCAGCTAAGACTGCTTTGGTGACTTTCCAGTCTCTTTGATTCAACATCCAAAACCTTCCATCATCTGGGCTTGACCTGTCTTCCCAGCATCATCTCTTGTGAGTACCCAGCATACTCTGCAAGCATTGAACACAGAACTAGGTACCATTTCTCTAAGATGATATAAGCTTTCACGCACTCTCACTTCCTGTTGTCTGGAATCACTCCTTCTCCCGCCTTTTCCACTTTTCCATCCTGAGCCCAGAAAGCAGGACTTTCCCCGTGATAAACCTCTTTTCATTCCCTGGAGAGTGCCCTGTTTCTCTGCATAGCTTCTCCATCGTTCTCTTTAGAACGTTGTTTTATATAGTCATGTTGACGTTTCAAATTCCTTGAGAACTGGTGGTCTCGAACCAGACTGCAGAGGTTCACAATTCTTCCTAGACAGTCACTAACAGTTGTTTTCTGTCTTATAGGGTCTCTATGAGCCAGAACTGCCTCGACAGCAGTGAGTTTAGTCACTAGCAACGTGGTGTTGGGCAAACTACATAACTACATCATGCCTGTTTCTGCAACTGTAAAAAACAAGGAAGCAGATACCAGTTGCTATACAGTCAACTCAGACTCATGGTGCCTCATGTGTGTGAGAGCAGAACTGGGCTCCATAGGGTTTTCAATGGCTGATTTCCTAAAAGTAGATGCCAAACGTTTCTTTGGAGGTGTCAGTGGGTGGATTTGAACTGCCAAACTCTCAGTTAACTGCTGAGCATGTTAACTGTTTGTACCAAATGGTAATAATCATCATAGTGCTTTCTCATACGGTGCTTGTGAGGATGGGATGAGCTAGGACGGGGTAGGCACTGAGAACATACATATCAGCTACTTTTGTAATCTGTGTGCTCATTTGGTGTTTTGAAGGCCCTCTGTTTCTCTGTGTGTATGATGCGTAACCCAGTGCTATTTACTTCCCACACCTCCTGGGCTTCTTGAGGGTTAATGCCTGGCCCTCCTGCCTCTTGATTTCCTGCTCCTCAGTTACCGCTCTTTACTAGGCATCTGGCCTTCTGTGCCCTTCCTCTGCCTCTCGCAGCCCTTGTGATTGCCATCCCAGTATTCTCCCTCCTCCAAAGTCCTCAACAGCCCCGGTGCCTGAGGCTGTTTTCTGGGTCTGGGAACTCTGAAGGGCTCCCTGTGGATTCCTGTTGCAGCCAAATTTGAAAAAAACACATTTAGTACGATTGTTTCCTTTTAGAAAGAGGAACTTACGGAGTCAAACAGCTGGGACAAACACAGGGGCCAACATTCCAATGACTTGTTTCTAGGCTAGGGTGAGAGAGACAAGTCTGTATGACTGAAACACCAAATAATGCTAATTCAGAGAAAAGACCTTTACTTTGAAAAAGTTTCTATTTTTAAGTCTTCAGAAATAGGAATTGAAGGTGAAATGGGAATGGAGTTACGGTTGTAGAACAGTGACCCACAAGAGGCAGGTGACCAGTGACCACTGGTCCTGGATGCCTTTTACAGGTGCAGAGGCCTGAGAGCTCCTTTCTCAGCCTTTCTGTGCTCACTGGGGCACCCAGCCAGAGAGAGGGTTGGGTGTAGTATAGAAAGAGGGCCTAGTAGGGGCATTTCAACTGCAGATCTATGGTCTAGGACTGATGCAAAATTGCCCTGGTCCTGGCATTTCTTCTCAAACCCAGTAGCAACACACAGTGCTTAGCCAAAGGAGAAGGTTTAGCTGGTCCAGTATTCTTAATTTGAATGAAGTTCCTGATTCTCTCTAGCTTGCTAATTTAGTCAGCTAGTGCTGCTTTAACTGAAATACCATGAATGGATGGCTTTAAAGGAGAAATAGTTATTCTCACACACTCCAGTAAATTTTAAGTCCAAATTCAGGATATCCACTCCAATGGAAGGCTATCCCCCGTCGTTGGCTCTGAAGGGAAGTCCTTGTGTTGCATCGGTTTTTGGTCAGTGAGCATCTTTGTGCAGATCTGAAGGATGTGCTCTACTCCTGGTGCTGCTTTCTTGAGGATATGAGATCCCATCTCTCTGCCTGCTTCCCTTTCCTTTTATCTCACATAGGATAAAAGGGTAAAGGTGGTGCAAGCCATCCAGAGATACTGTCTTTACCTTGGAGCAGGGAGATGATGTTAGGAAGGGCTTTACGGTCCCACCTTCAACTTCCTTAACATAACTCCAGTCTATTAACCACAGGCAGGGATTAAAATTTACAGCATTTCCTTTGGACCTGATGCCCTGTGCCAAGAAGCTCCTAGACCAGGTGAAGATTGGTGACAAGGAACTTACCCTGGTGCTGACACACACCCAGAGAAAACCTTCCTCTAGAGTTGACACCTTGAATCTAGATTTCTAGTTTCCTAAACTGTGAGAGAATAAATAACTGTTTGTTAAAGGCATCCACTTGTAGTATTTCTATTATAGCAGCACTAGATGGCTAAGAGGAAACCCTGGTGGCGTAGTGGTTAAGTTCTACATCTGCTAACCAAAAGATTGGCATTTGAAATTTGCAAGATGCTCCTTGGAGACTCTATGGGACAATTCTATGGGACAGTTCTGCTCTAACTATAGGGTCACTGTGAGTCAGGATCGACCTGACCGCATTGGGTTTGGTAGATGACTAAGACAGCAATTAATTCAAATCAGAGAGCCATCGATCTCAGAGAATATCTGGAATCTTTCCATCCGCAGAATTTTATAGAAAGATGGATACCTATATTCATAAGTGACTTGAAGATATAATTTCCCAGAGGCAAAGGGATGGGCTGGAAGCCTAGCTCTATGGTTTGTGGTATTGGTATACTTTTTGAAAGAAGAAACAAGCTGACTGCTTCCTAGGCCTTTCAGTGCTGACTGACACATCTCCATCTTCTGTGGCAGGTCCCTCTGTCCTCGCTGGCCTACGGCTCATCATCTCCTCCTCAGATCCTCTACAATCCCGCCCAGCAGATCCTAGCCTACACAGGTTTCTGCCCATCATCAGCGACTGTCCCAACGTATTCATCCTACCCTTTGCCTCTTCAGGTACAGTGCCTAGAATGAGAGCTTGTGAGCATCACTTGACTGAAACTAGGTGTGCTTAGCTTCACACCGCTCATGCCAGAGGCATGTCAGATTAGGAGCAGAAGGTTTGGGATTGGTCTTGTAGCCCTTCCTCTTCCAATTTAAGTACCTGCTAGATAGAGGAGCCAACGTTAACTAACCAGCAAGAGTTTAGGGATGACTGGGAGAAGATGTTGTGGGTGATAGCCAGACTATCTGACCAAGCTTGAGTTCTCCACTTGAGGGCCCTACTAGCATTCCATGGACCACTTGATGACCAGATAGGCATTTTGGATGTTATTTCCTTTCTGTGCTCCTCGTAATACAGCCATTGGTGTTCCTCTAGCTTCTAGATTTTGCTAACCCCTGAACCACTCACCGCTGGCTTAGGTTGTAGTTTCCTGGTCAGAATAATTGAGGACTCAACCCCAGCTGCCTGGGAAGCTGGGAGCCCTGTGAGCACAGCAAAATATTTTGAATACTTTGTAGCATATGGATTCGCCAACATCCAGTCAATTTTTTACCTGTAAAAATAGCAATATCATCCTAATGTATTGCTATTGACCCGTTGCCTTAAAGATATTATAGGAAGAGTCATTTAGCGGAGGGGAAACTCTGTATGCAGTAGCATTTCATTTGTTCTTCTCCTGTTTCCATTAGTGGTTTCAACTTCTCTTCCTTATATGTTGGGAACTTTCAAGTCAGGCTGTGGTTGAAGCGGACCCTGGGTAATCACATGTCTCCTTATTGATTCTAGATCAGATGTTGAGTCTCAAAATTGTTTAAATTTTGGACTGGATGATTCTTTGTGATGGGGGACTGTCCTGTATATTGTATATATATCAGCATCTGTATATATATCAGCATCTCTGGCCTCAGGATGAGTTAGATGTCGGTAGCACCACCTCTGTCAATGTGTGACAACCACAGTTGTCTCCAGATGTTGCCATATGTCCCCTGGGGGAGCAAAAGCAGTTGAGAACCACTGCTGTAGACAGACTCATCTAGGATTTCATATTTGGAGCAGGAGGCAGGACTTGATTATATATAGTCAGATTGACTTAGCATGGCTTATTTTGTCAGCAATAATGACAGCAATAACAACGTGTGCATAAACAGCATTGTCTATGTACCAGGTCTAGTTCTAAGCATTTTACTTGTATTAAAATATTTATTGTTTTTCTGTAATCAGGAGGCCTGTGGAGAAATGGGGGAGGCTCCCATGGCTGTTGAGTCAATTCTGACTCACACTGATCCTGTAGGACAGAGTAGAACTGTCCCATGGTGTTTCCAAGGAGTGGCTGGTTGATTTGAACTACTGACCTTTTTATGGCTAGCAGCAAAGCTCTTAAGCACTACCATGGCTCAGATCAGGTAATTTTTTCATGGGCTTATTTGCTCAAAGAGGCCATTACCAGATGAATTATACTGACAGGAAGTAAGTAAGACCTCACTTAGGAAAATGGCTATTTTAGAAAAAGGTTTGTGAAACTTGGCCAGCTCTGGACTGTCTAGGACAAAGTGGAATCTACTTGATTCACTAAGATTGTGACCCTAAACTATTTGTCCAGTTAGTTGGGACTATGGTGAACTGGTAAAGTCTGGTGACATAGTGGTTAAGAGCTATGGCTGCTAAGCAAAACATTGGTGGTTCGAATCTACCAACTACTCTTTAGAAACCCTATGGGCAGCCCTACTCTGTCCTATACAGTCTCTATGATCTAGAATCAACTGGACAACAGTAGGTGTGTTTGTTTTTGTTTTGTTTTAGCGATGAACTGAAACCACCACCAGTTGCCACCGAGTTGATTCCAGCTCATGGCAACCCCATGTGTTTCAGAGTTAAACTGCTCCATAGCATTTTCAACAGCTGGGACCTTCTGGAAATAGATTACCAGGGCTTTCTTGTGAGGCTCTCTTCTGAGGATTCAAGCTGCCAATCTTTTGGTTAGTAGCAGAGTGCTTAACCATTTGCACCACCCAGGGACTCCTGTGGTGAACTGAATCCCTGCATTTAAGAGTCATCATCAAAAGAGCTCTTTTCTGTAGAAGGGCAGCTAGTTGTCTTGAGAATTCCCCACTCTCTGTGAAGTTCCCTTTACAGTGTGAAGAAGCACACTCACACATCAGCTATCTCAGTTCACCACCCTGTGAGAGCCCTGAGGAAGGAATTCCATACCCATGACTTGATGTGGAGGAGTGGGGAACCTGCTTCCTCAAGACCCTGGAAGCATGTGCTGTTGGAATTGGTGTGTGGCAGACTCACTGAGGTCCAGGATTAGGGGGACAAGGAGAGCAGGCTGGGAAAGGCTGCCTCTGTCTTCACTTCTGCCAAGGATAAACCAACTGGCTATGAATTTAGTCAAGAGGAATGAGACCTCCTGAATTTGTCATTATGTGCACATGAAAGAGGGCAAGTCCCTTTCTCTCCCTGTTCCTCCATGCACCTTGAAAATGAAGGTAGTTGCTGTGGTCCCTGGGTGTTTGTTGGGCCCTTCAGAATTCCTGCTAGGAGAAGCTGAAGCAGCAGCCCCACCTAGAAACTCCAGGAGCATATCTGTTCTCTGTGGAATGACCCCTTGCAGCCTCTGCCATCGGTGGCCTCCTCCGTGGTAGATGATCAGTTGTGCACTCAGAAAGTCATGAGTCAGTGCTGGCTATGTTGTTTTATGCCCAGCAAGGCAGGGTCCCTGTGGAGGACTACAAGAGGATTCCTATATTCAGGGGATATAAGGTTCCCTCATAGCACCATCTGTGCACCAGAGTATGGTCTGGCTCTAGAACGAATCTTTTTTTTTATTAGTATGATTAAGTGAAAGCATGCAATCCAAATCAATTTTGCATGCTTGTCTATCTGGAACTCCATCTGCTCTGCTCACCCTGTAACAGCACGTTCTTCCTTTTCACTCTTCTATATCCTCTTACAGAACACCTGTCCCCTCCTTTCCACCCTCTCCTCTCCCACCTAGAAAGGAACCAGTAGAACAGCCTCCTATAAATGTATAAAACCATAAAGTACATACACTGTATGCTCACACTGTGTCCCCCATTCCAGTCCATTCTCATCTGAAGAGTTAATCTTGGTACTGTTTCAGGTCTGGGCCAGCAGCAAGTCTAGGGTCTACATTCCCAGGGGACCCTCCAGACTATTGGACCATCAGTTCTGGTCTTTTAGTAGGCATAATGAATCTTAACTAGTTCTAGATAATTCCAGGAAGGAATTATCCCCAGGTTCAGAAAGAAGAGGTGTCCCCAACAGCTAGCCCAGGACATGATTAGAATGCTTCCAGTGACCATCAGTAGTGGTCAGTCCTGAGGGCCTGGGCTTGTCTTTTGGGGGCCACAGTGCAGAGCCTTCCTGGGGGCACAGGCAGCCCTTCCAGGACACAATGAGGAGGACTACAGCTGGGAGCCTTCGTTTGGCCATCGAGCTATGTCTATATTCCCTCGTCAGCAAGGCCTCCTTCCCTGGTCCCCATTGTAGGACAGACACATCATCTCAGACCATGGCCTGGGTGCTTAACCCACCTTCATCTTCTTAAATATGAATTATTTTACAAACATAAAAATATTAGACTCACACTCTAGGTGCCTGCTTTTCCAGGGATGCTGGGCCTGATGGGTGGTGCCCCTCCTTAGCTGGTCTGGGCATCTTTGATACCAAGAATCCTGACTTGGAAAGGCACAGACAAAGAGAAACACACCCACATGCTAGATACATGGTGTTGATTGGCCTGTTCCATAATTTGTGTTTGCTTTGACCCCATTGATAGCAGAAGCCTACACAACCTCACCTTATACATGTGAGAAAACAAGAAGTTAGGAAGAAATGATGAGTGTCCACTGTGACATTGTGCTTGGGACCACTACATGATTGGGACTGGACTTTCTCAACAAGAAATGAAAGGCATTTCCATCAGAGCCTTTTCTGACCTGTCTGATGTTTAGACTCTTTGCTGCCTTTGTTGCTAGCTGGCACCTCTCTCTAGTCTTGAATGTGGCTCCTTATGTTGAGGATCTGTCTTGGGATGCCAGCAAGCATTGGCTCTGAAGGCTCTGGTTCAGCTGCAGCTTCAAGCCCCTTGGGAAATGTTGTGGTTCCCTTTCTATCTCAGCCACCGAGGACAACAACAAGAGTCAGAGTTCTTGTAAGTCTGAGTGCAGATTTCTGATCCTTGACTTTCACGCTTCAAACCCTCGGCAGAATAGTCTACCCTTATAGATTGTTAGGCTTCAGTGAGGCTTGTTATTCTCACAGGGAATCTGCAGAAAAGGGGGCCTATGCTGCCCACAACAGTGGACAGATGTGGTGCAAACGAGGCTTCACCAATAAGGTGTGGACTGCCAGCATGCTTCCAAATTGGTCCATTTGATCACCATGATGTCTTCCTTCCTCATCCATCCTTGGGGACCTTCGACTTTTCACAAACAGCAGACCCTCTGTTCCCCATCCTCCCGAGGGACACCTTGGTTCCTGTCCCTGTGGCTTAATCAGCTTTTATCATCAACATATGTCAGAGTATAATTACATGTACATTAATAATCAGATTTCAAAAGTGAGGACAAATCGAATGAGGCTTTTGTGGTTCCTTAGGGAGAGACAAAACAAAACAGAACAGAATTGATGCTTCTGCTTCAGCTGAACCAACAGAGACAGAAAGGAAATATTTTAAGTGTTCTGTCAAAGTCATTAGCAGAATCAAATATAGTCATAGGATAGATAATGGGGGATGAAACAGCTGTTTGGTGGATCTTTTTAAGTGGGTCCAAAAGAAACCCAAACCCAATTCTGTCGGGTCAATTCTGGCTCATAGTGACCCTTCAGGACAGAGTAAAACTGCCCCATTGGAGGGGCTGGTGGATTTGAACTGTTGACCTTTGGTTATTAGCCTGAGCTCTTAACCACTATGTCACTAGAGCTCTGTTTAAGTGATGAGTCAACAGAAAAACTTAAAGGAAAGTCACCTTTTTAGCTAGCCAGAACTCCAACCAGTTCCCAGCTTCTTGCTCCAGTAGGGAATGCAGAGAAGAGTTTGCCATGGAATACAGGTACAAGTGGAGCTTTAGCTCCTGTCCTGTTAATAAAGAGATTTCTTGTTTGTTCCTAGGATAACCTGTCTAAGTAGATGCGATTGTCCTTGGTGAGGGCTCTGCGTATCTGGGGTGGGTTAGCTCTGTGGTTAGCCTTATTCTCTGTTCTGCTCATATATTATGCTGAACGAAACAGACACATGCAGGGGTCAGAGCCTACCAGTCTCCCTGCAGACCTGACAGTCTGTTCAACAAAGGTTCATTCTGTTCTCCCTACTGTCTGAAAGAGGTGTTAGTTTGAGAGAAAGGCAGAGGAGGAGGACAGGCAGCTTAGAGCCACGGCACCCTGGAAGGCAAAGTTTTCTATGGATATAAACTGTATCTATACTAATACAGAGACCTAGTGGCCCAGTGGTGAAGGTTGGCAGTTCAAATCCACCAGCCCCTCATTACAAACCCTATGGGTCAGTTCTGTTGTGTCCTTTAGGGTTGCTATAGGCTGGGATTGACTCAACAGCAATGAGATTGGGTTTGGGGGGTTATATGCTTATGGGAAACCCTGATGGTGTAGTGGTTAAGAGCTACTTCTGCTTACCAAAAGGTCGGCAGTTTGAATTCGCCAGGTACTCCTTGGTAACTCTACGGGACAGTTCTACTCTGACCTGTAGGGTTGCTATGAATCAGAATTGACTCAACAGTAGTGGGTTTTGGGAGTATATGCTTATGTAGAACTATGTACACAATATATTGCACTGATCAATACACATGTAACTCACCTTGTGCTAGTATCTAGCTAGTATCTCTGTCTGATGTTGTAATTGCCTCTTTGAAGTAACAGGTAGAATTCTTGGCTTCCGCAGCTTTCTGTGAGGAGATTCTCCTTTCAGAATCATCAGGTCCAGCTGGCTGCTTAGGCTGCCTTAGTGGAAAGGTATTCAGAAAGGGGGCTCGATGTGCTGACATCTCAGGGGACCCTGGAGCATACCTGATGGCAGGGAGCATGGAGTGTGCATGCATCTGGGTAGAAAAGTGATTTTTTTTTTTAATTTTATTTTTCTTGTGATTAGGTGAAAGTTTACAATCCGAGTCAGTTTGCCATACAAAATACAGAACAGATGGCCTCTACGCAACTCTGTCTGCTCTCCACACTCCGTGATAGTGCACAAGAAGTGACTTCTAAAGAGCATCCTGCTTTATTTCAGAGGAGTGTTTTGTTTGCTTTATTTAAATACTATTTTTAGGAGGATTTTTTTTTTTTTTGGACCCTAATGACTTAAAATGAACAAATAAGCAAATTATCATTTAAGAGATCTGGTGGTAGGTGAAGGAATGAAGGAGAAAGACTGCAAATTTCATTGATTTTGAATTATGTATCCCCCCCAACATACTTCTTATCCCCAAAATCACTTCCTGCGAATTATGTTGAAAACATTGATGCTCTTGGTTATCTTTTTTCCTTAAAGTCTGAAGAGTTAATGAGAGCTGTGATGGGGCTCACGATGTTGAGTCCCAGTGGCAACACAAAGAAAAAAAGGAGTGCACCTTGAGAACTCCACTAAAAGACCATGACTGATGGTCCAAAGGCCTGGGAGTACCCCTGGGAGCATGGCCCCTAGACTGATGCTGCCCTAATCATAAACCATCGCTGAGGTCAACTCTTTAGACAAGAATGGATTGGACTTGGGGACACAGAATGACCATATCGTGTGTGCAGTTTATAGTTCTATGTGTCTATAGGATGTCCTACTGGCCTCTTACTAGAGGGCAGTGGACAGGATGGAGAAGAGGGAATGAGAGATTATTAAGAGGAATATGACATGTACAGAATGGAAAGGAGTGTGCTGTCACAGTGGAGGGAGAGCAGAAGGAGCTACAGATAGGCAGGCATGCAAATTTAAATCAGATTATACACTTTGACTTAATCTCAATTAAAAAAAAAAGATACAAAGAGTTAGAGGAGCCCTGAAGAGCCTGTCTCCATTCAAGGACTAATGGTGTTACAGCCTCCCGGCTGCTGTGACCTGCTCTGTGCCTGGGTCCCGTAGAATAGATGCAAGAGGGCAACATGGACCTGTGTTCTAGCTTCTGCTGACTCTAGCGTCCCGCTAGTAAGAGGCAGTCACCTTGAAAATGACAAGGTGAATGTATGTCAGCTGCGGTGACTGATGACAGACACACTGTCAGCAAAGCCCTTTCTAGGGCTCCTCTGAAAACATGTTTTTCCAAACAGCCATGTGGTTTTTAAGAGTAGTTTGTGGAAAGGAGTCACTCCCACTCCAGCTGGGCTCAGTAACAGGGGTCCCTCTCTGCTCTGCTGTACTCCAGGGAAATGCCTTCCACGGCCATATAGAGCATTTCCTTTAGAAAGTCCAAACCCCAAACCAACCCTGTTGCTGTTAAGTCCATTTCAACTCACAATGACCCTATAAGACAGAGTAGAACTACTCTGTAGGGTTTCCAAGGAGTGGCTGGTAGATTTGAACTGTCAAACTTCTGGTTAGCAGCTGAGCTCAGTTGTTTGAATAAGTGGGTGAGGCTGGGCCTGGGAGGGAACCCATGCCAATGACGGCTCTTTCAAGGATGCTATGCCAAGCCATGTTCTTAGTATGTTGTCATGCTTCCCCATACGTGGACTGCCTACGTTGTTTTACCTGCTTACTGAAGAAGCCATTTCTGTTCAATTGCAGCCCACCAGCAACTTTCCCGTCTCGTCTTCCACTGATATCTCTCTGTCTGATGACACGCAGCCTCCATCTCAGTCCAGCTCCAACTACGGGCTTCCTCTCAATGCCCCACCCCTCTATACACCAACCTATTTCCTCCCAGGGGAGAAGCCTCCCCCCTATGCGCCGTGACACAGAGGTGGTAGATTGGAGGAAAGGAAATTTTTTTCATTTGTTTAATAACAACAAAAGCCTTCTAGAAAGACCTGCTTCTTTGACCAACCGCCTAGAGATAATTCAAGAGAGCCCTGCAGAAGTCCACACCTGCCTTCCTTTCCCTGGCTGTGTCCACTGCATTGTGGGCAAGAGCAAGGAGGAGAAAAGAGACCCCATGCTAGGCTTGGGCAGGTACCCTTCCTGCCCTGCCACCTCTCCCAGCCTGTAAAAGGCAGCAGAGAAGGGAGGTGGGTATGGCCAGCCAGAAGTGTTTGCCCCTACAGAGGCAATGCCTTATTCTTTGCATATGTCTGCTTTCCTTTTTATAAAAACACACCAAATATTGCTTCAAATTTCAAACTGGAGCCTTCTTGTTTGAAAGAGACTGTTCTACATAGTATTTTAGCCTCATTTACAGAAAACAGACAGATGTTATGTTTGATTTCCCTACCATCCCTTTATGAGTTACTTGGTATTTTCAAAGGAAATATGATCCACTTTGTTTCTTTATGAGGATTCATTTTTAAGGAAATCTAAGTAAATATGTTTATATATACATATGTGTATATGTCACAAAGAAATGTCTGTGTCCCCACCCACCCTATATCCACAGTGCTCTCCTGGCTGGCTTTGCTTGGAAAGAAAGATGCTCTGTTTCAAATATAAAATGCTGTTTTTAAAGGCCTCTAAGTTGACTGGAGTCTCTGTGTGTAGTCTTTTTCCATCTCTTGAACATAAAATCTGCCTTTGCCACATGGTGGGAAGTTTTTCAACCTGAGGTTGAGAATTTCATCTTTATGATGCCTAGACTTCCAACTAGTATTCTTCATCAGTTTTTTTTTTTTTTCCCCTGGAAGGTGCCCAGTTTAACAAGTGGGATCCCCTCTACAGAACACTGCTATTTGTGGGAATCCTAGTTGGCAGAGAAGGTACCTTCAAAGTATTTCACCTCTCTGCTCTCGAATGATGTGACCAAGTGGGTGTTTCTAAGATCGCTTCAGCTTCAAGAGTCTGGGGTTAACTCAGTTTGTGTTGTCAACTGATGGATACTTACTAAGGGCCCAATAGGTAGGTGCCTGTCCTGTGTTAGACACACCTAGTCAAACAGGTGAGCGCACACCTTGACAGTAAGCACATCTGGAATTGAGGGACACATGGGAGTCTCTGGATTGTAGTCCTGTATCACTGTAGAAAAGGAAAGGGAGGAAGGGGGGGGGGGGAAGTAAAGCAGTTTGTGAAGATAAGGCCCTGGGCGCCCCCTGCTGGCTGTGAAGGACCCTTCTGTCTCGGATAGAGCAGTCTCTGCGTTTCCTGAGAGTCCAAGTTTGCTAGGAAGTAGATGAAGAATGTGCATTCGTTCGATAAAGGTGACATACCTGAAACATAGAAACACATGTGGTAAGTCAGATCCCAGGAGTCAGGCTAATTTTCTTTAGAAGGGTGATATACAAAGAAGAGAAGGGCGTGGAGGAGGGTCACTACTCTGGTAAACCCTTGCTTTTATCATCTTTCGTTACTATTGATATTTTATTAAATTTAAGACTCTCAAGCCAAGTGTTTTCCAGAACTCCTCTTGGCCTCTCCTCAGAAGTGACCTGACTGACCTGTGTTGGCAGCACAGCCATGGCCTTCTCAGACCCCGAATGTGGTCCTGCTCCTTTCCTTTTTGTCCCCAACCGATGCTTCTCTGCAGGTTGAAATCCAAAGGCCATTGATAGAACCCCGTCACGATGGCCTTGTCAGTTTGCTGTTGTAGCTCACAGTCTCAGAGGACAATTTTGCTGAACTATTTGACTTGCTTTGGGCATACCTTAAAAAATATTAGCAGAAACAATTCTCCTTGGCTGAAACAGGGCTATTGGATACAATGTGAAATAACACAAAGTTAAGTTAGGTTTTGTAAAACTCTTTATCTTCTCTTTTTAGTCTATAATTTTGATACCATCTTGCTCTTCCCCTTACCGTCCAGAGCCTCCTTTCTAATTCTCCACCCAATTAGTTCCATACGTCTCAGCAAATTCTCCCCTCTCATCACACCTTCCCTGTGTCATCAAAACTTGTCTATGTCGTGTTTCTCTGGTTGATTGCTGGTTACTTGATAAAACAAACCCTGATTAAAGCTAACTTCTGGTAATCCAGCAGGGATTCCCTTCCTGGGAGGATTTGCAGGATAATAAAGCCTGTGAATTTGGGGCTGAGGATGGCCTATAGGGTGACCTCAAAATTCCATAGCAAGAGGGTCACTGTACATAAGATGGGCCCTTACAGAAATAGTCCAACCCCTCAGCCACAATTTCATGAGATCATTTTTTCACCAAAGAAGCTTTGTTCAAGCGTCACGTCAGACAATCATGTGTAACAAGAGAATCCAAACCGTTCACTGTATTTTCCTTGTCTAGCCTATGCATGAGAGCATGGAAGGATGTTCTTATTTCTGATCAGAGGGTTATGAAGAATCAAATGGGTCCCTGATGATTTTTCAAAAGGAAGGCACTAGCTTCTTACCACTGACTTTTACAGACTTTTCATTTCCTTAAGCTCCAGTAGAGGGTAAAGCAGCCACTGAACTTTAATCTAGATGAGAAGCAAAGGGGGCAGGAAGGTCACATCCTGGGCTGTGGCTTGATCAGCACAGTAAAAGACTTGTTCCACATGTTCTAAAACACTATCAGCTCTCCTTTAAAAAGCCAGGAGGCAAGCTGGTGACTTTGTAAAAATTGCACAGGTAACTTTGTTGTTGTTAGTCAGTTTGGATGCAAATTGTGATCCCATGTGTGCAAAGTAGAGCTGCTCCATAGGGGGTTCATGCAGATCAGGGTGACCTTCGGAGTTGCCTCTGGGTGGGTTTGAATTGCCAGCCTTTTAGCTAGTAGCTGAGTACTTAACTGTGTGTGCCACCCAGGGACTCAAATTTAGGGACTGTCAATAAAATTTAAGAATTTGATAGTCACAGATATCTTGATATATACTGAGAATTACATTGGAATATCAATGAGTAAAGCTTAAATATTCAAATGACCGATGTGTTCCCCATGAGCGATTAGGCTTTCTGGGGGTGATGCACTAGATTCTGAATTACAGACACACACACACACACACACACACACACACACACACACACACACACACACACACACACACAGACACCTGTTCCATCTCTTCCCAAAATGCCTGCCCTCTAGTGCCATGAATTTCCAAATAACCTTTGCTTCGAGCTTATTCAGGTAAGTGCTACCTGTGTTGGTTACTTTATTTAAAATCGACACCTCCGACAATATCCTGCTAACTCATTCATTTTGCTTAATGTCAGGTAAGGTCCTGCCATTTTAATTTGTTCTTAAAATATCTGTTGGGAAATGCCATACCACAGATACCAAGGAGTTCATACAGTCACCGTTTGTTACATAAGAGGTCTTTTCAACATTTAAACTAGGGACACTTGTCTGAATCTCTGTGAAGCCATGCCTGTGTGCACAGACAGCCTTCAAGGGTGCTTAAGTCACTCCGGGTGAAGCACCTAGCACGGTGCCTGCCAGACCAGAGATATTCAGTGAACTCTTCGCCTCCTTTGCACATTAGTTAGACCTTCTTTAATATCCTGCACACTTACCACTGACTTCCTATAGAGTGGGCGGTTAAGTTGCTCTTACAAAGTGATAATATGAATATGATCTACAGTGTTGACCCATGGGCTTTAAGCTGTTGGAAGCTGGTACCTGACAAAGTGATGACAGCGTGGTCATTTTATGTCCCTGAGAAAGAACATTGAGGAAGTTGTACGTGAACAACTGTCACTTCCTACTCATAACAACCCTACAGGACAGAGTAGAACAGCTTCATAGGGGTTTCTAGGGTATAATCTTTATGGAGCAGATTGCCATGCTTTTCTTCTGCAGAGCCACTGGTGGGTTTCAATGGCTGACCTTGGCATAAGCAGCCAAATGCTTTAACCATCGCACCACCAGGTCACCTTCTTGGCAAAATAGTGCTTATTAGCTAGGTTTGGTTCCTTGAGATCTTAGCGTAAAAGATACCTCGCTCTGTGCACCAGGCTTAAAAAGAAAAGAATCCAAGGTTTTTGGAGATGGCTGGAAAAAAGGAATCTTTCCTGACCCCTCCCCGAGGAGAGGCTGCCAGAAGTTCAGTTACTCCTGGACCCATTTCAGCAGATGCACAGATCAAGAAAAAAACATGGTGATATCATACGAGAAGAAGACACGAAGAAGCCTGCCAGGGCCTAGGGCTAGGGGTGAGCTGTTGACTCTGGAACTAACTCTTGAGATCTATAATAGCCCACTGTGCCGTGGCCACACCCCATAATGACTTGCTCCTTTGAAGCCCTGCCCAGTGGGCTGACAAGCTCAAAGTGTACATGCTGTGTGGACTTCCACGTCAATGTGTTAGAAACAAAATGTTGGACAGATGAAGGCTGCCACTCTGCACAACGGCTTTCAATTGCTCCTCAACTTTCTCAGCCTGTTGAGTGGTTAGTTCTAAGAATAATTCTTCCTGTCTCTCAATGACTTTGTAGTGTGTCTTTGGTTTTAGGTTCGTGGCTCAAAGTGCCAAGAAGTGTGACTTAGTCCAATGACACTAACAACATTACTTTGAAATATGACAGCAATTCTGGCATGTGGGAGATCTTTAACAGCCTGTGCTTGGCATACTTGCAGCACCCTATGTGTCCCTTCTCTTCATAGGATGAGAAGTTCTCCATTGGTTGGTCAAAGGGTTGCCTCCTTCATTGTTGACACCACAGCGCCTGCCCTGCCGTCGTCCTGGGTGCCACCCTCCAGGAAGGATTCGTTTCTGGTGAAGCATTTCATTCACTGCAATGGAGTCCAGAGACGGCCCCGGCCAATGCCAGGATGCTCTGTGGGGTGGCCCTGGACTGGCAGTACCGACAGCCCTGTTTCTCATCAGGCTCTCAAGGGCCAGGTCTTGATGAGGCTTCCTCACACCAAGCCCCCACCACTCTGCTGAGTGTAACCCACCTTGGTTTTCACCCACAGTCTGAGGCTGGCATTCAGTAGGCCCTGTGCTGGAAGCTGATGGAGTGTGAGGTGTGTCATATAGGTCTTATGGGAGATACCTCTTGATTGTTAAGAGAACACTTTCTATGTCCTGACTCTCCTGAAAGGTGAGCCTTAGTGGTGCAATGAATGGTTAAGAGCTTAGCCACTAATGAAAAGGTCATTCCTTGGGAACTCTGTGGGACAGTTCTACTCTGTCTTGTAGGGTCACGACGAGTCAGAACTGACTCAGTGGCTACAGGTTTGTTTTTTTGGTTTGGCTTGGCTCTTTGGAAAGGAACCCTGGTGGCACAGTGGTTAAAGTGTGTGGCTGCTAACAGAAAGGTCAGCAGTTCAAACCCACCAGTAGTCCATGGGAGAAAGTTGTGACAGCTTCCATGAAGATTTCAGCCTTGGAAACCGTACGGGTCAGTTGTACCCTGTCCCACAGTGTCATTGTGAGTTGGAAGGGACTTGACGGCAGTTATTTTTTCTCTGCCTTTCCTGAGTACACACATCTTACAAATGGCCTCCTTTGGGAATGTGGGAAGCCTCGAGATGGAAGGGAGCACTGGGGCTTTCTTCTTACTTCTCTTCCCACCCAGCAACTCCATTCTGCAGGGCTGGGCCGGGGCATTTGTCCAGGAAGGTGAGAGGGGAGGGCAGTGCTGTGGTCATCGCCCTACCTGAACTTCTGTCATCAACTAGGGACAAGATTGCCAAGGGCAGGCATTTCTCGTGTACTTCAGGGGTGTCTGGGGGCCTGGCTGTGGACAGAAGGGTTAAAGGAGTTGCATATAGCACCCCAGTGGTGGTTGAGTGGGGTGGTTAGGAACCAAATGGTACAGGCTTGGATCATGACTCCAGCCTATTAGCTTTGTGACACTGAGGACTGGTTTAACTTCCTTGTGCCCTGTTACTATGTGTGTCAAAAAGGTATGATATAGCAGCGTTATAGCGTCAAAGTGGAAACAACCCAAGTGTCCATCAACTGATGAATGGACACACAAAATGTGGTGATACATGTCATGGAATACTATTCAGCCCTAAAAAAGGAATGAATTACTGATGCATTCTACAACATATGTGAACCGTGAAAGCATTATACTAAGTAGAAAAAAGGAGTCAGACAGAAAGAACCACATGTTGTATCCTTCTATTTGTACAAAATTGTCTAGAATAGGCAAATCCAGGGATAGAAAGCGAATTAGTGGTTGCCAGGGGCTGGGGGATGTGGGAACAGAGAGTGACTATTGATGAGCAGGAGGTGAGAAGATGTTCTGGAATTAGTGGAGAGGGTTATACAACCTTATGAATATTCTAAAAACTGCTGAACTGTACATTTTAACCAGATGAATATTGTGGTATGTGAATTATATTTCAATTAAAAAGCAGGATATGCTACTTGGAGGAAACCAGCGGCTGTTGAGTGGATTCTGATTCCTGGTGACACCAGGTGTGTCAGCGTAGAACTGTGCTTCATGGCGTTTTCAATGGCTGTGATCTTTTGGAAGTAGACTACCAGGTCTTTCTTCCAAGGCTTCTTTAAGTGGCTTCACACTGTCTTTCAGTTATTAGCTTAGTGCTTGTAGTACTGCCCTGCTTTATAGCTGTCATGAAGATTAAATTAATGAATGTAAATCAGGCATTTTGAACAGTGCTGAGTACAGTAGGTACTCAGCAATAACAGTTGCTATCATCACTGTTCCATAACTCATAACTCATAACCCTATAGGACAGAGGAGAACTGCCCCATTGGGTTTCCAAGCTGAGCTCTTAACCACTGCACCACAAGTCAGAATCAATAGCAACAGGTTTGTTTTGGTTTTAAAGAGCCCTGGTGGCACAGTGGTTAAGAGCTCTGCTGCTAGCCAAAAGATTAGCAGTTCAAATCTACCAGCTGATCCTCGGAAACCTGATGGGACAGTTCTACTCTGTCTTAAAGGGTTTCTACGAGTTGGAATTGATTCAGAATAGGTTTAGTTTTGTGTATCCACATAGAATTCCTCTTTTCATCTTGTAAAACTTTTTAATTATGAAACTGAATACACATACAGAAAAAGCACTTAAAATAAATGCACAATATAATGATTAGTTACGAAGTCAAGTGCCCATACAACTTCCCGGGATAAGAAACAAGACATGCCAGCATCTGGAAGGGCCCCTCTCTTTCTTCTGTCCTCTAGTGGAAAACACTACCAGAATTGGATGGAAATCATTTCCTTGCTTTTCTTTAAAGTTTTACCTCCTAACAATAGCTTTGCCTCACAGTATTGTTCTTGAACTTCATATGAGTGGAACTGTATTGTTTTGCATCTTGTTTCTTTTGCTCAATATTATAGTCGTAAGAAACGTGCGTGTGGTCGTTTCTGTTGCCATGTGTCCTTCCCTTTTATGCTGTTAGAACTGCAATAGCTTAATTGCTCTTGTTGCTGTTGGTGGACACTTGGATTGTCCCTGGTTTGGGTCTGTTATCAATTGTGCCTCAGTCTATAGTCGTGTATGTATATGCTGCTACACATACACATGGATTTTTCCAGAGCATATGCGTAAGAGTAGAAAGGCTTGATCACAGGGCATATGTACCTTGACCTTTACTAGGTGATGTTTCAGTCTTCCCACAGTTTCACTAGCAGGGTAGGGGCATTCCTGTTATGCTATATTTTTATCAAGGCCCGGTATTATTAGACTGGAAAATCTTTGGCCATTTGTCAGAGGTATGGCTATTTCTTTGTGTTTGTGTTTCTACTATGCTTTTAATTTTCCTGATCCTCTTTGAAAATGAGGTTGAGTATCATCTGACATACTGTGTAGCCATGTGTGTATTCTCTTTTGTCACGTGCTTGTTTAAGTCTGTGGCCTATTTTTCTCCCGGGTGGTTAGTGTTCTCTTACTGCTTGATAGGGATTCACTGTCTGTTCCAGATAAGTGCCCTTTCTGGTTATCTAATATTTTCTCCTGTTTGAAGCCTATTTTTCACTCCGTTGATGGTGTCTTTGATAAACAGAAGCTCTTGATTTTGATGTATTTTGATATAGTCCAATTTCAAAATCTTTTCCTTTATTATTAGAGCGTTTTGTCTTTTACTTAAGAATCCTGTCCCTTCTCTAAGTGAGAAAAATATTCTTCCAGCACAGGGGTCAGCAAACTTTTTTGTAAGGGGCCAGACATTACATACTTTTGATTTTATGGATCATTTGGTATATCCTAACTACTCAGCTCTGCTGTGGTAGTGCAAAGGGAGCCATAAACACCAGTAAATGAATGAGTGTAGGTGGGTTCCAATAAAGCTTTATTTAGAAGAACAAGTTGGGGGCCACAGGCCCTAGTTTGCCATGTTTTGTATTATCTTCTACATACTTTCTGGTATGGCCATTACCTTTATATATATAATCTACCTGGAGTTAATTTTTTGTGTATTATGTGAGGGAGGGGCCAAATTCCCTTTTCTTTAAAGCAATGATGTTCAGTTAAGGGTGGGTGGGCGATTTTGCCTCCAGGGAATATCTGGCACTATCTGAAGACATTTTTCATTGTCCCAAGTATGTGGAGGTGTGGAATGTTTTGCTGAAAAAAGAGAAAGAAAGAAGCCCCAACTGGTGCTGTTGAGTTGATTCTGACTCATAGCGACCCTATAGGAAATAGTAGAACTGCGTCATAGAGTTTCCAAGGAGTGTCAGGTGGATTTGAACTGCCGACCTTTTGGTTAGCAGCCATAACACTTAACCAACTATGCCACCAGGATGTTTTGTTGCTGGCTAAAATTTCTATTACAGGGTTGCTATCAACCGGAATCTACTCGACAACCGTGGGGTTTTAAAGATGTGACTAAACAGTCTACAATGCATAGGACAGCCTCTCAACAACAAAAAAAGCCTTCTCAAGAATATCTTTATTAAAAAGAGAGAGACAGAGAGGACTCTTACAGCCCCTCCTTTACATGTAAAGTAAAAAATCAACTCCAACCATGGAAGTGTCACCAGCACAATTTATTACATGGCTTCCTGACCATAGCGTGTATCAGCAAACATCAGCCACACCATCAGTCTCAGCCTTCTCTGCAGCCTAGCCCTGCTGGCATCAAAGGCAGACAAAAAGAACAAACTGGCAGGCATGTCCGGGAGAGTGTGCTGCAGTAACTGGCTCTGTAACAGCTATATGCTTTTTCTTGGCAGTAAGTGGAGCAGCCCTCCTGGCACCCAGTGGAAGTCTAAAAAATCCATAGCAGGAAACAGAGGTGTGTCTAACCCTTCCCAGGACAGAAGAGACATCCAAAGGCAGCCACTGAACACACCCTGAGGCTGGCCTTTGCATTATGTTTCTGCAAGGGACTCAAGAGTGGTCCTGGCCCCAAAGCTCAGTGTTTGTCATCCTCTGCTCTTGGCCATCTTGGTCTTCTCAGAATTGGGGCTAGCCAACAGGAGGCTCCCAGCCAACCAAGGGAGCATTCCATAAGCCTGTTTTTTCAGAGCCGCCTCCGAAGTGAACAGAAACCAGAATGCACTGAGGGAGATGCTGCAGTGACTTGGTTTATGGGTTAGCTTGAGAAATGGATCAGGACTCTTAAGCAACTTTGGGGCTCTGGAGGCCATATGGGTGAGCAGCACAGCGTTCTTCTGCCCCTAGAGGCCACTGGAGGAACTGCACTTCCCATGCTTTTCAGGAGGCCATGCTTACGGGGAGCAGGCCCATGTGATCTGGGTTAGAGCTCCCATTTAGTGATTAAATAGTGTCCAGGCCTTAGAGTTCTCCTGAACACACATCCAAGTCCCTGGTGACTCAGCTACCTTGGTTGGGTCCTTTTATCCTCAGATAGACAGCTTGAAGCGTATGTCCTCACAGTTCCAAGGCCAGTGGGAAGACACTTTCTCTTTTCCTCATGGCCTGACCTTCCTCAGCCCAACCTGCTCATTCTAGAAGCAGGCACAGTGGGGGGCTGGACTGGGTATTCACTTACTAGTGTGATCGTGAACCACATGTGGACCCTGGTGATTAACTGAGATTAGGCAAAAGATATTGTTCTTGGGAAAAAGCCACAGTGCTATTAGAAGAGACTAGGACGAAAACCAACCATGTCTACTATAGGGACACTAAGGATCCCTGGTAGCGTGATGGTTAAAGTGCTCAGCTGCTAATTGAAAGTCTGGCAGCTCCACCCCAGCAGCTTCTCTGCAGGAGAAAAGACCTGATGATCTCTTCCTGTAAGGATTAGACCCTAGAGAATCCTATGGGGCAGTTCTACTGTGTTCTATATGCACACAGCAATATAGGAACATTGGTTAAAGATGGTATTTATAAAAGGTAATAGGCACGAGCAGCTCAGAGGCCAACTACTTTTCTCTGGTCATCTCGTTTTTCATGGTGCCAACTTGGAAAATTACTCAAAGAACCTTTTAGACTACTTTTCAGAAGTCCCAAGTCAAAAGAACTTCTATCAGGACGTTGCCAAAACTTTAGACGCAACAAACATCAAAGAAAGCACATAGCAAAGCCCAAGCAAGCTATGTCATGCCCCCAGAAGATAACGGGGCTGGGTGGAGGTGGTGTCCTTGGTGGGACAGACATGCGGCTGGATGACATGGCCCCGAGGATAGAAAAAGTAGATTCAGGTCAACAGGAGCCCCAAGGGGCACATGGGCAAGTGTGCCAAGAACCCACAGTGCCTGCTGGGTATGGAGACTCTGGATGTGATGAATATAGGCTACTCCCGGCCAGCAGGGTGAGTAGTGTCCTACTTGGACATTAGGGGAGTTGGGTTCCAGTGGCAACTCTGCCATCACTGCCTGTCATTGGGCGTGCCACTCTTGTGTCTTTGGTCTCTTGATTGCTTTCTGTGATTCCTAGCTGTTAAGTGTAGTCTCGGAGGGGTGGTGGTGGTTCAGTGGTAGCATTCACACCGTCCACGTGGGAGGCTCAAGTTTGATTCCCAGTCAACGGCCCCGAGGAGCAGTTACCACCCGTCTGTCCCTGGAGGCCTGCAGGTTGCCATGATGCCCAACAGGTTCCAGTGGAACTTCCAGACCAAGACGGACTAGGATTCGCCTGGCGACCTACTTCCTAAAATTGGCCAATGACAACGTAACAGCCGGATCTGTAACCAGTCATGGGGATGGTGTAGGGAGGGCAAGCATTTCGCTGTATTGTGCATGAGGTCGCTGAGTCAGCAGTCACCATGAGGCTGATGCTCACCAGATGACAGCTAATAAATACGGTGTAAGAAGGCTCCCACCTACCTGAAGGTGTGCTAGGACCATGAGGTTGAGAAGGGATTTTTGATTCCTTCAGCCTGGCTCTAGGTGTCCAGGGACCGTTCGTTATTTACCCCTGTTTGTGAATCCCAGGATCCTGAATGGTACTCCTCACAGCCAGCCGTCTCTTGCCTAGATACATAGTAGGGTTTTCTCCACCTTTTCATCTTAACTTCAGCCCAATTAGTTTTTCAAGTGCTAGTTAACTAGTACATAGGTTCTTCAGGGCTTTCTGTGCCTCTTTTTCCGTCTCATTTATCTGAGTCACGCTGACTTCTATTGGCACTCAATAGTGCCCCTTCTGCTCTTCCTTGATACAGCTTTTGCAGTGAAATGGTGGGACTGTGGGCCACTTCAGTGGCTGCAACAAGGGGCTCACACACAGTAACTACTGTGAGGATGGCACGGGACTGGGCAGGGTTTGCTTCTTCTGTTCTCAGGGTTGCTACGAGTCACAGTGGACTCGACGGCACCTAACGATGGGCTACTTTACTGCTGCTTGTGAAGTAAACAACAACATAACCTTGCAGACATCCTCAAAACATATTCCAGAATTTGGTATAAAAGAAAAAAACTGAATCTTGGCCTTGGAGGACTCGTCATTTGTCCAGTCCAACTCCCACCAGATACCAGAACTTTCTCTAGGACCCACCCAGTGGCTGCTCAGCCTCCAAGTAGATTCTCCTGGATGGACTCACCTGCCAGTTAAGCCCAGCTTTCTTTCTGGATAAGCTTCGCACTGAACTCAAATATCTCCTTGTTGCTTCAGTGAGGTGTTTCATTTCAATGCTTTAGTCTTAGTCTTCCTGTTGGGACCAGATAAAAGCAGGTTTTCCTATCCAGAGGCCCTTTTGTAACTTCTGTTGTTTTATACATGGGTGTTGTTGACCCTCGAAGGAATGAGTTCCCAGGATGCAAGAAAGTTTATTTCCAAACAGAATTTTAATACAGTTGGCTTCGAGTGATTTTGTTATTGCTATCTTAATCCTTTCTTTGGGCAGCTGCAGCCTATTGAGGTCAAAGAGCACTAAGTAAGAATGTGTTCCAGTGCCATCACTTGCAGATGAGGAACTGAGGCTTAGAAGTAAAGCAGCTTGCCCGGTGGGAAAGCTAAGCGTGAAAATCAGGCTTTCCTGATTCTCTGTTCTACCATTAGATTAAACAGCATTTCAGTTCTAACAGCCTTCTCAAAGTGTTTCCCTTTTTAAACCAAACCAAAAGCCCATCAGGCACACCAGTTATTGTCAACTTGATTCTTACGGCAACCCCGTACATGCACAGCAGAACTGTTCATAGGGTTTTCACAGCTGTGACTTTCCAGAAGTGGACCTCTAGGCCTTTGTTCTAAGGTGCCTCTGAGTGGGTTTTAATCGCCAGCCTTTTGGTCAGAGTTCCCTTTGTCTTATTAAATAGAGAAAATGGGAGGCCAGGAAGTGAATGGTCTTGTCCAGGAGGTACACAGGAAATTAGCATCAATCATTTGTGTACTAGGTGCTAAGTCGGCATTATTTTATTTCAGCTCCCAGTGGTCTGCAGTGCCTCAGAGCACAAC
Source organism: Heterohyrax brucei (assembly GCA_028571685.1). NCBI lineage: Eukaryota > Metazoa > Chordata > Mammalia > Hyracoidea > Procaviidae > Heterohyrax > Heterohyrax brucei. Next base: position 43,437,451 of record CM053162.1, on the reverse strand, counting down.
CTGGGGCTGGCCTAGAGGCACTGGGACAGGCTAGCAATGTCCTAAACTTCTATAAAAATTACAGCCAAGAAAACTCCACGGAGCAGTTCTGCTCTGTTAACACAGAGGATCGCCATGAGTTAGAGTCAACTCAATGGCAGTGGGTTTGGATTTTTGGTTTTAAGTGAAAATTGGATGCATTCTGCAGAAATTGCCTGGTTTAACCACTGAGAGGGATTAATCGATGATTGAAGGAGACTTAGGTGCATCATGGTTAAGCGCTTGCCTGCTAACTCAAAGATGAGCAGCTTTAACTTCCCTGGCAGCTCCACAGGAGGACGATGACGGCATCGACAGCTGTATGGGACAGTTCTGCTCTGTCCCAAGGGGTCAGTATGAGTTGAAAACTGTCTCAACCGCACCCACAAACTCCTGCCAGTTAGAAGTGAGTCACGGCTTGTATCTGCCTCATCGTACGATTTCCCAGCATGGTATTTAGCCCGTGCAGTTTCAAGGAGAGCACAGGGCATTTCTGCTGATTGTATAGAGTCAGTGTTTATCTCCACTTACAAAGTAAGCAAGCTGAGTCTTAGTCACCCTCGAGGTTACAGAGCTAATCTGCTATAGCTGCCTGTCAACCCAGGGCCATGTGACTGTCATCTTGCTGTCAAGGCACCACAGAAGTCAGAATTATACTTCCCACAAAACAGACAGTCATGACCAGGGTCACCCCAGAACCTCCATAACTCAGCCCTCAGCATTAGGCACAATTGTGGGAAATGGGAGAAAAATGACAAGACTTCTCAGCGTTGTGAAGATCAGAGGCACAAAGCCATCCTTCAGGTCCAAAAGCAGGTGTCTTTGCTCTGCCTTCCATGTCTGTTCACCCTGAAAGATGCTAACGGCTCAAAAAAACCAAACCAGCACCAAACAAGATCAACTGTCCACACAGAGTTAAAAAGTTTTCTGCAAATATTTTATTTCCCCATATTTCTTAGGTCAGAAAGAAGCATTTGGTAATAAAAATAAGAGAGAACTATTTTCTTCAAGTCTACTTTGATACGTAATCTATCTCCCATCTTCCAAGCTCTAATTTCCCTTTGTACAGAGTCCGCTCGCACTTCAGGACACCGGACAGTGTGAGTGTGTGGTTTCAGGTCATTAACATTAGGCTTCTCAACTATTTACAAATATATTACAAAGCAGACAGACATTTCAATGATAAACTCAACGTGTTACAATCAGCAGCGCCCACCCTCTTCAGTGTTTTTAAAAGGAACTATATGCACAGCGCAGGGAGTTGGAATCATTTATATCTTCTCTGTTTTGGTTGTGGTCATTCTTAAAAGCAGGAAAATGTTCTTATTATAAAATGTGTGCCCGGGAGCCACGGCAGCTATGGTGAGCGGTGCTCAATCGGAGGGCAGGAGTGTGACGTGATGTCACTATGTTTGTACACGGCTTCGTCTAAATCCAGAGCTTTCTTGTTGACCTCCACAGTCATGCAGCCGTGGTAGAATGCTGTGACTGGCGCTGAAGTCACAGGGACATCTGGGTCAATGGGGGAAATAACAAAAAACCATCTTTAGCAGCCCGTGCCGTCTGGAAGGAACGTGGCCCCCACACCCCTTTGATTATTTCCAGCCAGCAGTGTTCAGCTTTCCCTTCCACCGGCCTCCTCCCTTTCTCTCTCCATGCCACAGAATCGCTCACTGCCAGTCTCTGGTTCTTTCTCAATCCCTGGCCTTTGTCTTCAAGTGGTGTTCATTTCCTTTCCATCGAGAACATCACTCTGCCCAGTCTCGCTAAGTACCCTGGCAAGCAAGCATCCCACACTTGCCAGCCCAGCTTTTGGCCAGCCACCATCCTTTTTTCCCCGCTAGGAAGTACACCCAGATAGTCAAATCAATTAAATAAATATTATCTTATTACTGGCCCAACATGACTCATTCATGCTGCAGGGCTTCCCAGCTTGCTCTCATCCTTTACAGAGCTTTGTTTCTTAAGACTAAATGAAGTTGGTGTCTGGTAGCCAAGCCAGAAATTCCCAGTCATCTGTCACTTGCCACAAGTGGAGACCTGTGCTGACCAGTGGGAGGAAACCAGGGCTTACATAAGCACCTGGCTCTGATGGGCTTTCACCCCTTCTATCCCAGTCAGGTGGTTCACGGTCATGGACAAGCATATTCTTAATTGAGATAAAAGTCGCACCCCTTGGCTCTGTGTAACCCAGGAGTATCCTGATCCTTTCTGCCAGCTCTGCGAGGTGTTAACAGAGGCTAGTGGTCACCTTGTGAGCTTCATAGTCACAGCAACAACCTGCAGGACTCAGCATGTGTGAGGTCTGGGCCCTGGCTCCAAAAGTGGACTCTGTATCCCCTGAAGTCATCTCTGCCTCCCTTGAGCCACTGCTTTGTTTACCGTGCCTTGACCGAACTGAAAACGTCTGGTAGGCATCTGCAGATGGACACTGTTTGAAGAGGCAAGGCAAGGTGAGGACCTGACTCTAGCTTACTATTATCCTGTTAATTTATGTTCTCAGCCTCAACCAAGTTCCCTACTGATAAATACTGAAATGTCACAATCGTTACCTAATAAGCATACCGGGGTTTTCTCTTCCTCTTAAATAAAACAATGTCTGTTTTAGTAGTTACTGTTAGAAATGGTAACTTTTGTATTGGTAGAGTGACAGACACACTGGCCATGGTTAGAACCAGCGGGGCAGGGGCATGCCACAACTGATGCCACCCACCTCCAGAGCATGCAGCCACACAGGCCTACCTGGAAGTCCCCCCACGAACGTGTGCACAGAGTCCTGCAGATGCCTCTTGAGGATGGCTAGCCTCTCCTGCAGCTGGGCAGGGCTCACTTCACTTTGACCCTTGGTGCCATCGACCACCAGGGTTGCCTCCCCTTCCTTTACAGAGACCACAACGATGTGCTCCTGACTGTCACAGACCTTGATTTCCATCAGGGACAGGGCAACATGCTCGACGGCCAGGATGACCAACTGAGGGGACAAGAAGCAGATGTTAGTACATGAGGGATACAGGAATAGTCCAGAGAGGCCATCTACAGATCACGTCAAAACCATCACTCTTACGTGGGAACCACTGCAAACTGCATTGAGGGATAATTTATGCTTGAAGTTAAAAATTCACGTGCCAAGAGCTCTTCCTGTTTCTTACAGGCTACCTACATTCTTTAGGTGTGGGTAGGTATTTCTTGTACCCCTGTATGCACACCTGGGACTCAAGAGACCTGAGTTCTAGTCTCGGTTCTGCAGCTTGTTCACTAGGGGTAAGTCATTTCACATTTTGTGTATAAAACAAGGAACCTTACTGGAAATCGTCCACGGTCACTTCCAAGTCTGATACTGAATGAGTACAAAAAGGAATGCTGTGTTAGGGCTAGGAGTCGGGAGTGGTCAAAACCATACATTCTAGTCACCCACGCAAATGTATGATGTGTCTAAACTGAAAGTAACTGAAGGCTATTTGTAGTGTGTGCATGACAGGAGACACGGGATACACTGCTTTGGTTTCTGTATGAATCCTGCCACAAGAAGCTGCTGAAATCCAGCAAAACACAAGGAAAGCAAGCCAGGTTCACTGCCAGCCTCTCATGGCATTCACATGGGTGAAAGGACCTCTCTGATGAAATCCTGGCAGGCCCACCCACCTTCGCCTCTCCACGTCCTCCACCCAGGGAAGTTGTCGCTATTGCTATGTAACGACTTTTACATGCTTATTTCAAATGCTGGATCTTTGGGTTTGAAAAACATTCCTTGAAAGTGTGTGAGTCTTTCACCTCTTTGGTGATTAGTGAAGATGCATATAAACTAAACCCGTTAGTCTCTAGTCCACGGACGCAAAAGAACTCGGTTGTCTCGGAAAGTGGCAGGTGGTGTCAACCAATCTGGCAGATTTGGGGACCACATACACGTTCTGATTTAACTCATGCCTTCCTGTTTTGGCAGAGCATGAGAATCCAACTTCCTTTTAATTCTTCAATAATGGAAACAGGGCAAGCAAGGCAGTCCTCAGGTTCCAATACAAGATCAGCTTCCAACTGTATCTTTTAAGTTGAATTTGTAGGTAAACTGGAATTTCCACCTTAGTGCAAGAAAAGGCTCGAAGCCTTTTCACTGATTTAAAAGCTGAACACACAGCCAGTGAAGATGACTGTGGTGAATGTGTTCCAAGTAGGCACTGGTTCAGTCTTTCAAAGTGAGGGCAAATTTACATAATATTAATGGCCAAATAGGAGTTGCTCATAACTTAGACTTTTATAACCTAGGGACTGCCTGTACAATGATAACAGAAATTTGTTTTAGTGTCAGGGGTATAAGAGGAAGTGGTGGGGCTGATGGTGAAGTGGAAGAGCAGGCTGTGTCTAAAGGGGCAGCTGTGCTCTGCCTGGTGTCACCAGGAGAGAAGGATAGTATTAGAGGGTATGGCCCAGGGTTAGCAGTTCTGGCTTTTCAAGGCAAATGAGAAATCTGGATTTGCTGGTGAAGACAACTGAGTTCTAGATACTAGCAATTAATTCAAACAGTTCTAGACGATTGTGCTGGCCAACAGTGCGTAGGTGAAAAAATACCACGGCATCTGCGGCCCAGCATCAGCTCTCCAAATGATGGATGCAGTCACCTGTTGGAGGAGCACCTGTCATCTCCACCAGTGATGACTTTGACTTGCAAGTGTACTGAGCGGATCTCATGTCAACAGTACCCCCAAAACCAAGGGCATCCTGTGTTACACTTCAGGCTAGAGACTTGAAACAGAAACAAGCCAAACCAGTTGCTGTGGAGTTGATTTCAACTCACAGGCACCCCCTGTGTGCAGAAAACTGCTCTACTGAGTGTCCCAGGCCGTGATTTCTGGGCCTCTGTTCCAGGTGTCTCTGGGTGGGTTCAAATCACCAACCATTCAGTTGAATGCTTAACTGCTTGGTCTTTATAGGCTGGGATTAAATTTGCAGAGGCAAGGAAAAGATCAGGTCACTGGACCCAAAGTTTTGGAGCTCATAAGCCCCAGGGGTAGAAAAGCTATACACTGGTGCACTTCAATGCCACAGGCTTCAGGAGCTCAGTGCTTGGTGGCAGAAGGAGCCAGTCCTACCTGTTTTTTGAGCTTCTTTGTGGAGTGGTAATCGACCAGGGCCACAGAGAGGGGCACGGTGTGGTTCTCTGCCACCAGAGCTAGCAGCACCCCAGTGTCTGTGGCGGGGCGAATCCGAGCTGTGACTTCTATTTCCCAGGTGGTGTCCGTTCCAACGTCCAGTGATGTTCGCACTGCAAAGAAGGCGGCACATTACAGGATGATTCAAACGGGGGAAAGGCAGCCATGACTGACTCTCCCGAGAGGACACTGACAGCTCCCAACACTTCCTACTGGGCAGTGAGGAATGCTGGATGCAGCCAGAGGAAGCAGATGGAAAACAGCAATGCCCCTCTCCAGGGCACATAACTTGATGGGGAGTTTTATAGAATCCACTGGCTGTTTCAGTGAATAGCCCTGTATCTAGGCAATAACAGGAAACTACAGCACCTGACTCACATTCTAGCACGTCCTGCAGAGGGGACTAGGGAAGCCCTCTACTTCCTAACGTCTCTTTATGTGACCGCTAGACCTGCTGGCCCCCTAAGGGGCAAGACAGGGGACTAGGACCATGGGGTATGTCCTCCTTCCTCTTGATCTCTTTTAGTACAGGAACTCAACAACAAACTCTTTGTTGAAAAGTCAAAACTTGTTGAAAAGTCACAATACACAATCCTATTTGTTTCTTGAACACTGAATCTTCCCTATGACTTTTAATCCATTTTATAAGTGTGAGAGTACTCTGAAGGCTTAACACAGTGAAACAGAAACTATAATTAGAATTATTTCAAATAGACCATATACAATCTTGTATTTTGAGTTGCATTTTCCTTCACCATTCTAATGCTTTAGTGGCATTACTTTTCATTCAGATGCAATCTGTCCGTCCCTTCAGCTACTCACTCACCGACCCATCTATCCATCCACCCATCCATCTGCCTTCCACAAGGAGTTCCAAGAAGTCTTTTTTGACAAGATCTGAAGTCTGGATCCCTCAGGACAAATATCACCCTGTATTTCTTTTCTGCATTGAAATCAGCCACTGATAAAGAAATCCAGGAGAGAACCTTCACCTTCCTGGATTTTCAGTGCTTCTACGGGAGAACTTTGGGGTCCTAATCAGAGGTATTGCATTTAGGTAAAATGACATTGAATCAGTTGTTTTCATAGATTCAAGCTCAGATACTCCCCTGCACAGGGGTGGGGTTAATGTTCAGGGTGAATTACAGCTTTTCTTCCAACTTCCTCCCTGGACTGTGAGTTTCTTGAATCTTCTGTGTTTCCTCATCCCTAAATGGTGTGCTGGGTTGTCAGTTCTTGCTGTTTATTGGTATGAGAGAACGTAGAATTGAAAAGTCACAATAATGACAAAAGACAACATTCTCTTCTGTTGCCAAAGTGTCCCCTTTGTGTGTGAAGGAAGAATAAGAGTATTCTTTAGTACACAAGTTACACCCCACCCAGGGTATGATCTGGGGAGGAGGGCTAATTGTAGGAAACTGTTTTTAAGGCACCAGAGCCTAATGGTAGGAGACTGAGCTGACTGTAGCAACACTCCTCAACTTGGATTCACAACGAGACAAAATTCTACCATATGTCTGCATAGCACACTCTGAGGACTTCTCAGGCTGTGAAATATGGTGAGTCTAAATGCATTTTGAACTGCTGTAGAGGAAAAGGGTACCACACCCATGCCTCATGAATGTTTTCCATATTACAAAATACATATTAATACTATTGTTTAAAATTTGTTTAAAAATGTGAAGAGATCTAAATACTCTGTGTCTTAGCTTTCATTGAATTTACAGACAGAAGACCATACAGTGTAAATGGTCAGTAATTATGAAGTACACACGTAAGGGGTGTATTTGCAGTCATTATAAATTATCTGTGTGATGTGTGGAAATCCTGGTGGCAGAGTGGTTAAGTGCTACATCTGCTAAACAAAAGGTTGGCAGTTCAAATCTGCCAGGAGCTCCTTGGAAACACAGTGGGGCAGTTCTACTCTGTCTTATAGGGTCACTAGGAATCAGCATCAACTGGACAGCAGTGGGTTTGGTTCAGTTTGTGAGGTACATATTACAAATTGAAAAATGTTTATGTATATGAAAAAGTTCAACATCTTCTACTACATCATTTTATATTAAAATGATTAGAATGATATTCTAGATTTATATGTATAAAAACAAAGACTATAATAATGTATTTGTTAGGTGGTAGAATTAAGAGTGAAAGGTTCTTTTCCTCAAAATACCTTTAATGATATGCAATTTTCTGACAATGAAAGCAAAGATATAAAGGAGTAAAAATGACAATATGAAGTCTCAGAAGGACTTGTCTGTTTTGGTAAGATCAGTGTCATGGATTGAACTCTGTTCCCCCCACAAAATGTGTGTGGTGGTTTGGCTGGGTCAGGATTCCTGGTATTGTGTAATGTTCCTCCCCATCGTAAAACCTGCCTTTATGATGCCAATGAGGGTGGGTGGGTGGCACTTCTGTTGGTGGGGCAGCACATACTGTGTACCACTGTTTTGGGTCTTGACGCACTCTCTTGAGTCTCCTGAGACGTAAAGGAAAGAAGCTAGCAGAGAGATTTGGGGACCTCATACCAGCAAGAAGCAGTGCTGGGAGCCGAGTGAGTCCTTTGGAAAGGACGCAGGGTCCCTGTGCCTCAGAAGTTCCCAGTCGAGGGGAAGACCGATGACAAAGACCTTCCTCCAGAGCCAGCAGAGAAAGCCTTCCCCTGGAGCTGACACCCTGAATCTGGACTTTTAGCCTACTGAGCTGTGACAAAATAAAATCTCTCTTTTTCAAAGCCATCCATTGCGGTATTTCTGTTATAGCTGCACTAGACACCTACGACAATCAGAAATCCCACTGACTGTGACCTAGAATGGGCCTTCCTCAGATATGGAAGTTAAATCGGATGCCTGAGGTGATAGAGAGAGAAAACGTCTAAAGACTGGGGACCCTGCTGGGCTCATGAGCAGGGGCAAAGGGAGAGGTGGCTTGCTCAACAAAAAGGGCTTGGGGTTTAGGAAGACAGGACTCATGGGACTCATGGAAGGCGGGAATGTGGGGACGGGGGGCAGAGTCATAAAAATGTCCCCAGGGTAACTGGACTTACTAGATACTCTGAGACTGAAGGCGTCCCTGAGTCTATTGTCTGGACACAGCTTTTTAGCCTTGAAGCCTAACTATCCCATGAGCCAGCCAGCCAAGTGCCATCGAGTTGGCTATCGCATGAAGTTTTCTTTAAATAGTTTAGCTTATTTAATAAAGAATGTTCACCTTGAACTTTGCTCTCTTTTAAAGAAATATCTGTACAACATGGGGCAATTGTGGTTGCTGGGTGCCATCGAGTTGGTTCTGACACAGAGCGACCCTATGTACAAGAGAAGGAAACATGCTCAGTCCCGTGCCATCCTTCCTTCGTGATCAGCATTATCTCTGAGACCATTAAACGCACCATGCTGTTGTTGCTAAGTGCAGTTTAGTTGATTCTGACTCATAGTGACCCTACAGGACAGAGTAGAACTGCGTTACAGAGTTTCCACACAATGGCTGATGGATTTGAACTGCAGACTTAACCACTATGCAACCCAAGCTCCAGATGGCCAATACCAAAAACCAAACCCACTGCCTTCGAGTTGGGTCTGACTCATAGCAACTCTAGAGGTCAGAGTAGAACTAGTCCATAGAGCTTCCAAGGAGCACCTGATGGATCTGAACTGCCGACCTTTTGGTCAGCACATGTAGCCTTAACCCACTACAACACCAGGGTTTCCAGATGGCCAATAGTAACTCTAACACACAGGCAAGAGCTTTAAGAGGCAGAGAGTCTAAGCTGAAGGTAGTGAAACAACATGGGCAGAGCTAATGAGAAAGGCAGTACAATGAGAAGCACGTAAGCACTCCCAGTTAATTTTCCATGTAAAATCTGCTGTGTGGTACATGCTTTACTGTGAATATATTCACCAAAAATAAAATAAAACCTGAAAAACCCGCCTCCCCCAAGGGGGCGGTTGTGGGAGCAACTGGGAGACTGAGCAAGAGACAGGCGATGGTCAGGGGAAGAAAAGTCACTAAGAAACCCACCTGGACCAAGACACCAAGCAGAAAGCCAGGGAAATAAAAGGAGGCACGTGTACTAACTATGGCCAACAGCAGGGGGCTCTAACTTGGGGCTCAAGGGTGAGCTCCGGGGGCATTGTGAACCTGCTAAGATAGTTCAAAAAAATTCTCTACATGTCTTTACCCAGCACAGAACATGTGGCCTTATTCCTACGACTCTCCAAGTCAAAAGCCACTCATACATATGTACCATGTGACAGAAATGACAGGCACCTGCTGATACACGCTCAAGAAACAAGTTAACTTTAAGACCTACTGAAGACGAACAGCACAGAGAATCACATGTGTCCAAAGCCAAACCGTATTAACTGCTTAAGCTTCTACCACTGACTGGAATCATTCATACAGCTTATTTATTGCCCAGGAGAGTGTTTCTATCACTGGACAGCTGATAACTTGCCATGATTTGGGGTTGTTTAAGTTTTATAGCTAAGTGGCTCATTTTAGCAGCGTACTAGAATTATCATGGCGACCCTAGGCTTGGCTATTAGGATTATAGTTTTACTGTAAAGTTTCACCTCTTTGGTAATAAAAGAGAGTTGTGTTTTTCGTTTGTTTTTAAGAAGAGCTCTGTTTTAAAAAAGCTGGGAGGGCCTATGAACTGGCTTCTCTGCCTTCTCTCCACCTCCATTCACTTCCTAAGTCATCTCCTCCAGGCTCCGGATTTCAGCATCTGTCTGAATGATGGTGATTCCAAAATGACAAGGGCCCAGTGCTTCAGAATCAACACCCAAGGCCCAAGAGACATCTCAGCTTAACGTGTCCCTAGCAGACCTTAGGAGTCCCCAGATGGCACAAATCATTAAGCACTCAACTACTAGCCAAAAGGTTAGTGGTGTGATCCCACCTAGTGGCAGGTACACTGGAAACCCTGGTGGCAGAGTGGTTAAGTGCTATGTCTGCTAACCAAAAGGTCAGCAGTTCGAACCTACCAGGTGCTTCTTGGAAATTCTGTGAGGTAGCTCTATTCTGCCCTATAGGCTTTTTGTGTGTTGGAATTGACTTGATTGCAGTGGGTTTGGTTTTGGGTTTAGGGGTACACTACAAGATGGGCCAGGAGATCACCTTCCAAGAGGTCATGACCTTGAAAACCCTACGGAGGAGTTCTACCATGCATACATGCGGTCACTGTAAGTCACAACGGACTTGACAGCAGCTAACAACCACGGCCACAACAGATCTTGGGTTCCTCGACCCTCCCTGGCACCTGCCTGTCCTCTCATCTGTCCCATCTCCCATTGTCTTTCTGCTACATGTTGGTATTACACCACCCACTTCAAGAAGTCATGTTCCCTTGTTTTCCTTTTCCCTCCAGTCATAAAAGAAAAGTTTTCTTATTGCTCTGAGCATTTTGTCTGGATAAGCCTTACCTCTTTTGGAAACTTAAGCCTCCCTGACGGTATTGTATACCTGCTTACGTTCATCTTTGGTTAGATATTCCCAACCCCTTTACGTTTCTTGTTCTGGTCTGTTTTTCATCTGAACTCCTTGGTGTCCTTTGGCTGTCCCACTGCTATTTTTAGATGCTGCCTCCCTATTTATCTCTCTTTAAATCATGGATTGCAATGTCAAATACATTTTCGAGCACTTCTTAGCCCACGTGGAAACCTCAGCTTATCCTGTCTCATGACTTTCTACAAAGGACCTTCTTACAGCCTTTGGACCCTACCCAGATTGGGTCACCATGGCCACCAGCATGATTAGCTGTCTTCTCTCAAGGTCACTTTCATTTCTATGTCACTGACCAATGTGAAACTCAATGAGACTAGGAGCTACCATCTTGAGAGGTGGAGTCTCTGCCCTTATCCCTACTGTGTGCTGCCCCCCAAATTTGCTGTGGGCATCAACTTACCCCTGGCACTGTCATCAAAGATATGCTATTTTTCTTGTCTCACTTTTTTAATGTATAAATGCTTGAAAGCACAACCCTAACTGTCCCAACTTAAAGAACCAAGACTTACTATAGTTGAAGTTGAAGAAGGCAAAGCCATTCCCAGGGTAGAAGGACCCTTTTTCCGTCACAGAGAAGCACTGCATTTTCGTGTTAATTTTTACAGTATCTTGTATGGCAGTGTTTTCACCATTCATCCAGTTCCAACTCCTCATACAACCATCCAGGCGAGGGTTTATCTGCAAAGAGAGACATCCCGATAGCTTCCTAGTAGCCAGATACACTTTTATGCAACATGACAAGGTGCCAGATGACTGATGACATCCTTGAAAAGACAGAGTCCTCAATCACGCTACAAACAGGGTGTCCCCAGCTGAAACAGAGGTGGGTGGTAATCTTTTGTGAAAATGGACAGATCCTACTTGTGGTAGTTATTTCTTTTTTGGTTTGTTTCACAAAAGAGCTCTTCACTTCATAAAATGACTTAGTGCAGAATACGTTTGAATGACAAGCTAGTAAGCCCGTTAAGGAAGGTGTACCACATTATACAAAGTCCAACCTCTTTGTCTGTATTTTCTCTTCCCATTTATAAAACAGAGATGAAAAGCACTGACTACTTGTCTGGATGTTGGGAGAGATGACCTTTAGACAATTACTGTATCTGAGATTGTTTACCTGGCAACTACAAAAGTGATTTTGCTTAATGCACTTATGGAAAATAGAAATCCAAGGACTATGAATGCTGCTTCCAGCTCTGCCATACACTTGTTGTGTGGTTTTGAGCAAAGCGGGTCACCTCAGCCTTTATCTGTAACGTGAGAAGCGTGAACAGTCACTGAAGAGACTGAAGACCAGAAATGATGGGTTTGATCTAGAGGCGTAGGCAGGATATTCCTCCCAACCATCCTTTGAAGAACAGAAGTGCTATTTTTCTTGTGCTAAGAAGGCCCACCACCTGATGTCTAAAGTTGCTTGTGACTTCTTTTTTGTATTTGCTTTGGAAATTACAGTTCACTTTTGAGTCAAAAAAAAGAATTTCCATTACGTTTTACCCCAACTGCAAAACAGACATTTTTATTATCATGTTTAAATGAAAACCCGAGTCTTGTAAAAAAGAGATGATGAGAAGCATCTTGTGTAATTAACGATACCGCTTTGATTGTTAAAGTTGGGGTAACTTCTACCTTCCGCTAGGTCTGTCGTCAAGCTTTCTGAATGCCAAACATTTACGTCAGCTCATGGGTAAATTTTGCCCTTATGCAGATTCCAGGATCTCAGATACACCGTGTGCTGTGTTATCACGCCAGTGATGATGGTGGTACTTACAGGCTGAATGAGGTCTTTCTCATTGAAGGGGATGCCTCCCACCGTAAGGTTCAAATGATACAATTCTCTGTCCTGCTGAAACAGATCCCCAGCCACAGCTATTTTCATCACAGCGTCCTTGTTGATTTTGATCACCAGATTCTGCGCCAGCTCCTCGACAGAAATCTGAAGAAAACCAAAAGGGTAAGAAGAGGGCCTTATGACTGGGAAGGGAGGCTGAAGTACACTCCTGAAGAGGCACCCTAACCTCAAGAGAGGTCACATGCCGCGGCCACCTAGCGCCAGTCTAAGGCTTCCCAGTTCCTGCCCTGAGGCCAAGCCTCCATGGTCTGGGCAGGAGGTGTGCACGGCCACACTGTCTAGTCACCCTGGGAGCTGACAGGTCAGCACTTCGAAAACTAGGCAGACATAGTGCCAACAAATGACGAGAGGAACAACCTGCCCAGCATGCTTAGTACAGCAAAACTTGTGAGAGCCGGAAGTGGACAGGACTGCCTTGCTTTCCTACTTCTTGCAAGTTTTCTGTCTTTGACAGGGACTAGTCACCCAGGGCAGATATCCAACAGGCAAGGTAAGCAGTGCCTACAAGATCATCTGTAGTGAACAATTTCGTATGGGTTTCTTCACATCTTTGATGTGAAATCATTTACTACAGATTAGTAAGTAAGCACCAGCTTGTAGGAAGGTGCTGTGGAGGTGGGAGAGACAGATGCCAAACCCAGTGAACCAAACCCACTGCTGTTGAGTCATTTCCGACTCACAGAGGCCCTACAGGCAGTAGGGCTGCCCCATACAGTCTCCAAGGAGCGCCTGGTAGATTTGAACTGCCGACCTTTTGGTCAGCAACCAACCTCTATTAACTACTACACCACCTAAAGGCAGAATCTCTGATCATGAAGAAATGTAAAACTGTTCACTAAAGATGACCTGGTAAGCAGGACAAACACCATGCTTACCTTGCCTTTTATATAATCAATCCTGCAGTTACCCCTTTTATATCACTGTCTATTTAGTGGAAGGTATTTGGGTTTTCCTTCTCTGACAGGCTTCTGCCTTACATGGGTTCTGGCTTTGGCAGGTTTTACTGTATAATAAAAAACAATTTGTAGCACAAGGCACCTCTATGGAAAGTTCAACTGCCATTTCTGCTGGCTCTTCAAGAACAAATGTGTCAAAGGCTGAAGTAGGCACAAAGCTTCAGAGAGACGGTAAAATTGATGCACTGGGTATCTGCAATGTGATTGGCCTTATGCACTGGCTCCATATAGATTTAAACTAATACAACAGATGTCTTCTGTAAAAGGAACACACAACATCTGGGCTGTCTGCTCACACTCTTTGCTAAGCGAGATGTTTTCAGTTTCCTCTGAGTCTAAAGAGAGTCCAAATTTCAGTTACTTCTGAGTCTAAAGAGAAGTTCAAGTTAACAAGGCACTGGATTGAGGAGAATGCTCATCCAGTGTCAGCATGTATGAGGACCCTCAGGGGTGGGACGTATCCCCACTAACAGATCAGCCAGCCATAACCAGGCTGAACCCTAGAGCAAACTCAGTCATGTTCCAAGAGCTTTTCTTCTATTGCAAAATATAACACACACACAGAAAAACCACATAAAATATAAACAGCTCGATGAATCATTATAAAGCAACACTCAAGCAAGCACCACCCAGATCAAGATACAGAATCTGTCAGCACCCCAAATTCCTCCCAAGGGTCCTTTCTCAGTCCGGCCCTGCTACAGGTAACTGCAGGGCTTGCATTTTTTCTTTCACCACCTAAATACAAGTCCCTAAGAGTAATCAAGTTGAGTTTGTTTCCTCTGAACTGAATACAAGTGAAATCATTAGGTATATATCCTTTTGTCTGGTTTCCTTCACTCAACACTGTGTTTTTGAGATTCCTCCATGCCTTTGCATATACTTTCATTTTCACTGCTTTACAATATTCTGTTACATGACTTTATGACAATACTACTGTCAGCAAGTATTAGGGTTCCTCAGTTTGGGGCTCCTGCCAGTAATGTTGCTGCATACACTCTTGTATGTGTATTCTGACATACATACTTACTTCTAGCTTGGTCATAAGGTCCCTGGATGGTGCAAACAGCTCAACGCTTGACTACTAGCCAAAAGGTCTGTGGCTTGAACTCAGGCATCTTGGGGGACAGACCTGGTAATTTGCTTCCAAAAGGCATAGCCTTGAAAACCATATGGAACAGTTCTACTCTGCACACGTGCGGTTGCCATGAGTCACAACTGACTGGACAGCAACTAACAACAAACCATGAGCTCAACCATAAACCAAAAAAACCCCTGCTGCTGTTGAGTTAATTCCAACCTACACTGATCCTAAAGGGAGGAACAGAGCTGCCCCATAGTTTCCAAGGAGTGCTTCGTGGATCTGAACCGTGTGTGGACCTTTCAGTTAGCAGCTGTAGCCCTTAACCACTAAGCTACCAGGGTTTCCAGCTTGAGCATAGGATGTGTTTATCCTTCAGCCATACTAGATGATGCCAGTCTGTTTTCCAAAGCAGTTGCACCCACTCAAACTTCTACTGGAAGTCTGAGAGTTCCTGTAATATGCCCACACCCTCACCAACACCTAGCCTTGGCAGGCTTCTCGGTGTTTGCCATTCTTGGGGGTATGTCCAGTATCTCAGCTGAATTTTACTCTTACCTACGCTTTTATTGGGTTGTCTTTTTCTTGTTGATTTGTTGTTCTTATTATGGATTTGAACCATCTGGTTGTTATATGTGAAAATCATTGTATTCATCTCAAAAACCTGATACAGTAGGCCAGTCCATCTTCAGTACGAGTTGCCCGTCAGTCGGATGTAACCCAGGGACTGCCTGTATACGTTCCCTTCAAGCACTGCTATATGTGCATCCCATAAGCTTTTAGAAGTAGTATTTTCATTCCTATTTTTTAAATTCCACTGTGATTCTTCCTTTGAAATAAATTTAACCTCTTCCTGTCTTATATGCAAATCCAATACATTGTAAATCCAATACATTTATAGACTTTCCTTTTAACTACAAAGCATTACAGTTTAAACCTATTAGTGTTCATTATACTTATACACACATTTACCATTTTCATTTCTCTTTATTCTGTTCTGCTTTCATCTCTGATGAAATGTCTTCCACCTGAAGAAGGTCGCTTAAAATTTCCTTTAATGAAAAGGAGGAGTGTGCCATCACGGGGAAAGGAGCAGGAGGAGCTACAGACTGGCAGGCACACACTACTAATTTGGATAGTATACTTCACTTAATCACAATAAAAAAAAGAATTTCTATAGTACATTTCTCTGGATAATGGAAAGCCCTGGGGGTGCACTGGTTAGGAACTACAGCTGACTGTCTGCATCTACCAGCCACTCCCTGGAAGCCCTATGGGGCAGTTCTGCTCTGCTCTATAGGGTCACTATGAGTTGGAATGGACTCAGTGGCAACAGATTTGGTATCTTCTATGGTACTGACAATGAATTTGCACAGTTTTGATTTTTCTGCAAAGGTCTTCATCTTCCCTTCATTCTTAAAAGGTCTTTTTGTTAAGTATATGTGACTAAAGTCTTAAAAAACAAAAAACCTTTCTGTTGCTGATGGGACATGACCTTTGGTTTATCATCTTCTTGTTATCGCTGCCCTGGGACCCTGATAAAGTTAAGTGTCAGGTATGTTACCAGGAGACACTACTTGTCATTAAAAAAAAAACAAAACAAACAATCAAAAAACCCTGATCGGCAAATTGCAACTGTACTGAAAAGAGTAGAAATGAATTATAAATACTTGATGTGAAGCCACATCTATGATCTTCCTTGAGTGTAATACAGTCTTCTAAGTGGCTGCGTCCCTTACCAAGACCACAGGAAGCCATGTGAAGGGACTATTACAAGAGTTTCTGGTTATTACAAAGAACTGGGCTCTTAACCAAGAAGAACTTTCATTGGCACCACCCATATGGTCTTGTTCCCTGACACCTAGCTGTCTCTTGGGGGTTCTTGAAAATGCATCTTAGATTTCCTGAAGATTCTCCTTCACAGCACACCTGGTAAGAGTTGTGCCACTGTCCTGGGTCCTTCTGCAATGCAGAGGAAGAAAGCCAGTGCCAAGGTGGTCTGTTGAATCTTGATTGGTTTGTTTATTTTAAAAGTGTGCAATTCAATGCATGTTTAGCATATTCACAAAGTGGTATGAAAACCACCACTGGTCTATTGAGTCTTGCAACCATGTTTTTGTCTTTAGTTATCTGGAGCTTCATTATGAGTCATCGAAGTATGAACTTATTTATCCATGTTTGTGATTTATCTGGCTTGCTGAATCTGTAGACTTTTGTCTTTAGCCAATGTGAAAAATGCTCAGTCATTATCTCTGAGTATCAGTTCAGCCTCATTCTCTCCTATCTTCCTAGGACTCTAATTTATCATATATAATCTCTTTTTACTGGATCACTGTGTCACCAGCTTTTCATTCCTTTTATCATTCCTTATATCACTCCATACCTCATTCTAAGTACTTCCTTCTGACCTATCCTCCAGTGTACTAACTTTCTCTTCTGCTGTTTTATTTGTTTACAGTGTTCTCATTTTGTATTTTTCAGTTACAGAACTGCTGGTTGGTTCTTTCTTAAATCTGCCTTTCCCTTTTAATAATTTACAGTTGCTTGTCAAAATTTTCCATTGTAGGTTTTCTCCTCTTTGAGCACAGTAAGTACAGTGGTCTTACCATCTATGTCCTGTAATTCCAATATCTGCACTCCCTAAAGTCTTTTTCTTTCTGTTATTTCTGCTGATTCTCCTCCACAATGTCTTTTCTCTATGTGCCGGATTGTCTCTGATAGCACATTGAACACAGTGTTTGAAATAATAATATATAAAAACAATTTAAGGTTTAAAATAACATTATCTTCGTCCATAGACATCTTTCATTTGCTTCTGCCAGGTGCCTGAGGGCACTCGCATCTGGGATCACCGTGATCTGCTTTTAGAGTTTCATGTTTGTTTATGGCCATGTCGATGACTCAAAGCCTGTCTGTAGTCATCAGAGGGCTGGCAAACCCCTGTCATTTTTTTATGACTTCCAAACCAAAGTGCAACAGCACTCCTCCGTTACGTTCAGGGTTCCATGTGAACAGTAACCCCTTAACATGGCTCTCAGAGGCCTTCACAACTGGGTTTCAACTGTCTCTCTCCCTATCTTTCCATGTCTCATATTTTCCATCCTATTGCATTTTCTAAAAAAGCCACGTTCTCTACTACAGGCCAATGCCACACCTCCATATAAAAGACCCGTCCTCTGCCTCTTCTTCCAATGCTTTTCCATCAGGGTACCGAACCTGATTTCCTCCCCTAGGGATGACTCTGCCTTCCCCTTCCTCTGTACTCCCTGGGCAATTCGCCTTGGTGAGACTTATTTCTGCACAGAGTCCTAGAGATAGTGATGCCGCCCGGAACCTTGGGGATCATCTAGCCCAGATATCAGTTTGCTGTTCAGCAGGAAGAGACACACCGCGGTCATGCAGTAATCCCTGCCATAGGCAAGGGAGAGAAAATGACAGCATTGCATATCATAGAGTGGGCATCCTTGACCTTCCTAACTCTGTTCTTTTGCAAATGATGATGCCAGCTCTGAGTGGTGAGATAGTTCTCCCAAAGGAAACAAACACACAAAACCCACCCAGTCTGCTGCCACTGAGTCGATTCTGACTTATAACTACCCTACAGGATGGGGCCAAACTGCTCCATAGAGTTTCCAAGGAGCTCCTGGTAGATTTGAACTGCCAATCTTTTAGTTAACAGCTGTAGCACTCAGCCACTACTCAACCAGGGTTTCTTCTCCCTGAAGATCCTTATAAGAGAATTCTGTTGAGAGGAGTTCATGATGTCCCCTGATCTTGTGAATGAACAACACACCCATTTACCCTACCTAGCCACTGCTCATCTGTCAGTTTGTTGTACTCTAATGGTTTCCATAGCACTGTGACGCTGGAAGCTACACCACTGGTATTTCAAATGCCAGTAGGGCCACCCACGGTACACAGGTTTTAGTGGCATTTCCAGACCAAGAGAGAACAGAAAGATCTGGTATCTAGTTCTGAAAATGAGCAGGTGGGAACTTTATGGATTACAACAGACTGTAGTCCAGTACAGTGCTGGAAGATAGCCCATACGCCAGTTTCCAAAATACACAGTGGCTAAAATGATAGACTTGAACTTACCAGAGATCATGCACATGGCACAGGACTGAGCAACATTTCATTCTGTTGTGGGTGTGGCTGCCATGAGTCCAAGGTGACTCCACAGCAAGTCACAACAACAGCCCTACCTATAAAGGTAGATACTGCTTTTCATGCTTCCAGGACAGACTTTAAGTAGCTTTGCTCTGCTCTTCTGTCAAGGGTTGAATTGTGTTCCCTAAAAAACCTGTAGCAATTCCTGCCTCTAGGATGTTAACGAGGATGGATGGGTCGCAGTTGTGTTAGAAGGACAGGATTCTATGCATAAGTCTGTTTTGAGCCTTCAGGCTGTCTCTTGAGACATAAAGGAAAGAAACTAGCAGAGACATTTGGGGACCTCACACCATCAAGAAGGGAAACAGGGCCAGGAGCTGAGCACATCCTTTGGAAAGGACCAGGGTCCCTGTACCTCAGAAGCTTCCAGTCCCAGGGAAGACTGACAAGAACCTTCCTCTAGTGCCAGCAGAGAAAGCCTTCCCCAGGAGCTGATGCCCTGAACAGGGACTTTTAGCTTACAGAATTGTAACAAATAAAATTGCTCTTATTCAAGCCACCCACTGTGGTATTTCTGTCACAGCAGCACTAGCTGACTAAAACAACTTCCCTTCTGCTGCCTGGGCTAGGGCACACTGCCACATCTTATCTCTAGTGCTGCACTTCGATGACGAGCTGACCTCTGAGAAGTATACCAGTTTTGTTTTGGGCTTAAGCTAAAATGCAAACCAAACCCATGACTCATAGTGACCCCACAGGACAGAGCAGAACTGCTCCACAGAGTTTCCAAGGGGCGCCTGGCAGGTGTGAACTGCTACCTTTTGGTTAACAGACATAGCACTTAACCACTCACTATGCCGTCAGAGTTAAGTGGGGGAAAAAAGACCACAAGTATTGGGTCTGAACTTAGGGACTGTGTGCATGGAATAGCCCAGAGGGTCAAGAAAGAACATGTGTGCACGTGGACATGAGATGCAGTTTGGGGGACGAGTCAGAAACTGGATGGTGGAGAGACCTATTACACCTGATGTGCCGGGCCTCCTGAAGGATGAAGGCCTGCCACTCGCTCCGTGGTGGCTCATCTCTTCAGGCTGACGTGGCAGCTCCGAGTCACCCAGAGGCAGACTGTATCAGATGAATGAGGTCATCTTTCCCACACAGCTATCTCATCTCAAGGCCACCCACCCCTGCAGCCCCCACATGGGGGAATGAGGGTGTGACTCTCCGGGGCTGGAGAGCACCAAATTCCAATCTGCAGATCGCCGGGCTTGCCAATCTCGAAAACATCTTATTCTAGATTTCTTTTTTTATCTGTAGCTCTGCTGGAAACACCCCTCCTGCCACTTTGCAAATACTTGTTACTTTAAGGAGTTAGGAAAGGAACTAGACATTACTTGACAGGATGGAAATATTAGCAAATGTCTACAATGTTTTTATTTGCAGAGGCCAGAGTGAAGTTTTCCATTTTATCTTCATTCTAAGGGGAAAAAAGAATGCTTTTCCCATTTCTTTTGCACCGTTATTTCTGAAAGTCCACTTTCTGTTACTGACGCTTTGCATGGATGACGAGAGCCCGTTACATTACAGATGACATTACTCCGTGGGTGTGAACTTAAGGTACATCAGACTGTGTCCCCAAAAGCCAACAGCTAGTAGAACAGCTCCCTAAAATAAAAACCTCCTGCTACAGGTTTAATCAGGAGGTCACGTGCATGCTCGCCTCAGACTGACCAGGTTTTTGACTCTGTATAATCAGAGAATTCGCTAGGAAGAGTCAGAACCAAATGTGAGCCCCCGCTGATCTCCACTATCTAACTTTTCCCCCTCAGAAGGGATGGACAGCTGGGAGTAAATGACCAGCCTCCAGAGTCAGCAACTGGAGGACAATCAGGGTGTCTGAATGACAATTCAACTCTACCCTACACTGAAAAGCTGAGCTCTTGAAGGCTGCTCGGTCTACCGGCCAATGAGACTCGCACAGACCAGGAAGGGTAGCCCCTGAATCTCCAGTCCAAGGATTCCCAACTTCAGCCCTATTCCTAGTGACATATGGGGTCACAGATCCCTGTGAGGAGCCGCCCTGTACACTGGAGGCTATTTAGCAACACCCCTGTCCCCTACACACTAAATGCCAGTAACACCCCACTCCCTAAGTTGTCACTACCAAAACTGTCTCCAACCAAAAAACCGGCTGCTGTCCAGTTGTTTCTGACTCACAGTGACCCTACAGGACAGAGCAGAACTGCCCCACTGGGTTTCCAAGGAGTGGCCTGGATTGGAATTGCTGACCGTTTGGGTAGCAGCCTGGCTTTTAACCACATACACCTCCAGGCATCGCCAAATGCCCCTGGCAGAGCAATCACTCCTGTATGAGAACCACAGTGCTGGGGTGAATCCACAGGCTGAGTCATGCTAAGGTCCCCTGGAGACATGAAGAACACGAGCCCTCTGAGGCGCACGTGGAGTACCACTAGGGCACAAGCTCCACAAAGACCAGGACCCTTCCTCCTCCCCGTGCTGCCGGCACCCAGCACAGCAGCACTCAGAGATTGCTAGCCTGCAGTCCATGGGTTCAGGTCCTAAGTTCAGAAAGAACTCCTGGGTCCGGCCAGGAAAGGTATCCCCAGCAGAAAGGGAAACGGGCACCCGCACTCACCGTCTGCCACATGCCTTGATTGATGACAGGCCCGCTGCTGGTGACACGGCCAATTCCATTGTAGTGAAGCTGCAGCTCCAACCTGCCGGCCCGCAGAGCAAGGACAATCCAGGTGTTGTCTCGATGGCCTCCAGCAAAGAAAAGGATACCTTCAGGGTCAAAGGTTCTAAAGTCGAACTCAGCCACAAATCTAATCATAAGGGTGCCCAGAGAAACAAAGGAGAATTATGTGCAGGTTGACAAACACTCACAGCTTCCTCTTGGTAACTGAAAATTTGTCATTAGAAGCAGCAGCCAGTAAGCAAGCTGAAGCCACACAGGCACATCGGAAATTCACGGACAACCCCCCAGCCAAGCTTCTACCCTAACAATCCCATATTCTTTCCAGCACTGCCCCAAACAGATTTCCTGCCTGGGAGGCGGTCTCCAGAAATAATGGGCTGCATGGTGGGACCCTTTGGTGACAAGTTACTCAGAGACTCAGTATTTAAACTTTTGACAACATAGGCAGTATTTCTTTCAAGACTGAGGAAGTGATCGAGGGCCATTCTAAGCTCTAGTGTACTCAGAGCACGGCCTCCTCGGGCACAGAGGCCATGTTCCAGGATCCCTGAAGTCTCTGGGTAGAGCCAACAGTTTACACTCAGCTACTAGCCTAACGGTTGGCAGTTCAAATGGACCTAGCGGTGCGCCAATGGAGGAAAGGCTGGTGACTTGCTTCCTTAAGATTTATAGCCAAGAAAACCCCACGGGGCAGTTCTACTCTGCCACACCAGGTGATCTGAGTCACAGTCAACTAGACGGCACCAAGTCTGGTGAGACTGTAAAGCTATCTATGGTGGCTACTGGATCTGAAGAATCTTTGAGCATGTGTGTGCATGGCTTACAAATCCCCTTCTCACCTTGTGGGCTGCCTTCTTTTGAAGTGTAGCCTGATCACAGGGGTCCCACTGAACATGCGTCCGAGATACAATGACTTCACGCTTTTGGCCACATTAAAGGCTACACATGGCAAAATGTCCTGTCACAAAACACGAGTAATGAGCATATGAGGCATGGAGGTCACAGCTCTGGATTTTAGCTTTCTTCTCTTAATCACAATGCTGCCTGATCAATACAGGGCCTGTATCAGATCACTTGTCTTTCTGTTTCTCCACGGCTTGTACCAAGAGCTTAATCACCTTCTACCTCCCAGGGCATCAGAAGCCAGGGTCACAGCAAGCAGACAATGTCAACCAGCCTCTGGAACCTAATCCTCAGGATGAGTTACTGCAGTCCCATAAAGATCATCATAATCCATGCCTCAGGATGAGTTATTGGAGTCCCACAAAGATTATCATAACCCATGCCTCAGGATGAGTTACTGAAATCCCACAGAGTTTATCATAACCACATCTCAGCATGTTAAGGAGCCTTGGTGATTAAGCATCAGTGTGCTATCCAACAGGCCAGCAGCTCAAACCCACCAGCTGCTCCTTGGAACTTCCATGGGCCAGTGCTACTCTGCCCTGTAGGGTCTCTGTGAATCAGAATCAACTCCATGACAAGAAAAACAGTTCCCCAACCTCCCTCTCCCCCCCGGTAACATGTTAAAGGGCTTCCAGGAAGCGGAGTTGGTCTCACATACATATTTCTAGAACCCTCTGGCTTCATTTACACGAAATTTGTGTATCCGATGGAGATCTAGTCAGCTTCTGATATTCCATCGCCCTCCTTCCCTAATGATTTCCCTTATTGCTTTCACTTTTTTAAATTATAAAATACTTGAAACACACAGAAAAATGCAGTGAGTAATTTTTAAAAATAAGATACTACAAACTATTATAAATTAAATTAAATACGGATGTCTTGAAGACTGCTGTTTCTAGCATGCTCTCTGTTTAGTTCTAGTAAGCCAGCCATGGGCACTGATACAGCTTCTCCATTCTACCCACAGAGAGAACAGGGAACAACAGAAGGTTGGAGCTGACCTCCTAGGAAGGTACCTGAGGTCAGATTAGGGGTGGGACCAGTGAGGAAACCTGATCTACCCAATACCACATGGTTCATCAGCAGCAGAGCTGGGAGCCAGAAGCTGACTAAGCCGATTGCTCCTCAGACAGTGCTAGCTCTCCACTTTGCCTCAACAGGAGACAGTATGATTGACCACTACATACTGAAAAGGGACCTCAGCTGCCTGATGAGGAAGCCAGGAAAGGCATATTCTCTCCCCTCTAGACACAGTAAATATTGAGACACAGAATGAGATGTGTGAACAAGCAGAACTCCACTATACCCAAGACAACATTGCTTCTTCCGGCACAGATTCCAGAGACCGTTGGCAGCCCTTTTCTACCATCTGCAATACTGTAAAACCATCCACGGATGGCTATTTCATCTGGAAGAAACTTAAAAAAAAAAAATCTACTATACTCACACTCAACTTACCACGCAGAGTTCTTTAGCTTGTATCAGGGGCTGAAGTGAACAGGAAAACCAAATAATACAGCTAGCTCGTTCTCCAATGGGGGTACAATTCATCCAGGACCTAATTACATACATATGCTACACTACAATGGTCTAGCTAGCTTCCTGGGTAAGTGTGACCAATTTAGTAGAAAATGGGCGTTAGTTTGTGTCTGTGTCACACTTTGAGTCCACAACCATGCTGGTCAGTTGCTGAGTGGGTAGTTGCTATAGAGATTTTATAAATACAACCAAACACTTCCAGAGAACAGACACATTTCTTATCCCAAATCTCTCTATGTGGGCTCAAAGAATACCAAAGTCTTTTAGGAAAAGCTAAGTAGTCACAAAAGTATTTCTCTCAACAAACCTACTCTGTCAGGTGTCAAAGAGTCACCAGCAAAATGCGACAGTGATTCAAGTAGATGTTTAATTTCACCGCAACCCCGTCAAAGGCTGACTCAATTCTTTTGAAAATGTCCCCGACCCCGGGAATGTTGGCTTTATGTGTCCTAGGTTTTGAAGACAGAGGCTGAGCTGAGGACCTCACTCTGCAGGATGGAAGAGAAAATGCTACCTCGCAGGTGTTCATGTTCTGTGACAGTTTGAGGCCCCCGCGTCCATCACAGTGACAGGTGTAGCTCCCCGGGGAATTGACGCAGGTCTGTTCACAGACCTTATCCTCACATTCGTTCACATCTGCAGGCCGCGAAAGGGGAACCGGGAAACATAAATTGTAGGCTAGCATTATTGCAAAAGAAAACATCTTCAAACCACATTCTTAGTATAATCACGTCTCTTTTTCCCCCGATCATACATGTAACGTGTTCTACAGAAAAAGAAACAATTCTAAGACGTATAACTTAGGAAGCGAAAGTCCCTCTAACCCTGTCTCCCTTCTTCCAGAGAAGGGTATTACAGTTTCCAGCCACATTCTTCCAGATCCGCTGCACCAGGGTCAAAGGCCAGGGCGGTCCTCTCTTAGATTAGCAGTCTTTTTTTTTTTTTCCCTTGAAAAAAGCCAAGTACCAGAATACAATGCATTTGAATTCTGGTGCAGGGAAGAACACTGAATACACCATGGACTGACAGAAGAAAGAAAAAAATCTGCCTTGGAGAAAGTACAGCCAGAGTGCTCCTTAGAAGCAAGAATGGTGAAATTCTGTCTCACACATTTTGGACATGTTTATTGGGAAGGAAACCCTGGGTGGTGTAGTAGTTAAGAGTTCAACTGCTAACCCAAAAGCTGGCAGTTCGAATCCACCAAATGTTCCATGGAAACCCTATAGGATAGTTCTCCTCTGTCGTAGAGGGTCGCTATGAGATGGAATCAACTCAACGTCAACTGCTAAAGTTTTCAGGTTAGTCCCTGCAGAAGGACATCATACTTGGTGGAGTGTCAGCAAAAAAGAAGACTCTTCATGAGATGGATTGACACAGTGGCTGTGACAATGAGCTCAAGTAAAACAACAATCCTTAGGATGGTGCAGGATCAGGCAGTGTCTCGTTCTATTATACTTAGGGTCCTCGTGAGTCAGAACAGCCTAGAGAGCACCTAACAACAACTGGAGTGATATAAAAAGAATCTATAAAACAACACTCCACCTACCATTCACAAGGAGGTTAGTATAAAAATCACAGTTATAAAATACTTGGACAGGAAGATACTGATTCAGATTCAAGCAGCCATGCTTGTGGTGCTTAAAGCGTGTAAGGAGTGCTCAGTGGTCAGGGACCTTCTGGCGCTGACAGAAAGGGGGACTACAGCAGACCTGATCAGGAGGCACCCAGTTCCTGCAAGTGAGGCAAGACCACCCTACCCGCTCACTCTGGCTACCTGAGCCTCTCCGTGTCATTCTCCATCATGAGGGAGGGACTACTCCCCCGCCGGGGACCTCCATACCATCAAGAAGGGGGTATGGTTCTATAGCTACCAGAAAGGAAGAGTGGAATTACAAATTGAATGGTGTCCCCCAAAATACGTGTTGCAATTCCAACCCTAGTATCTGTGGAAACAAATCTGTTTGGAAGTAGGGTTTTCATCACATTAATGAGCCCATTAATAGTGCAGCTTGTTTCTTAAACACACTCACTTCTGAGTTAGAAAAAGCACAGTTAAGACCCAGAAAGGCGCTCATCCAGGGAAAGACAGCCTTGATCTGAAGATTACAGAGGCAGACAAAGCTACAAACCCAGAAACCCTAAGGACTGTCCGCTATCAGGGCCACATTCTGAGGTCAAACTTCTAGCCTCTTGAAGAGTGAGGAGACAAAAGGTCTGCTCTTCAAAGCCACCTCTGTGTGGCATTTCTGTTATAGTAGCACTAGGAAACAAATGATACGAAAGAATCTTGCTTCCCTACAACTCCTCTAGAGTATGGCTGGAACTGGACTGTAAGAATGAAGATTTCATCAGACCTAATAAAACAATAAGAAACCCTGGTGGCATAGTGGTTAAGTGCTACCTCTGCTAACCAAAAGATCCACAGTCCAAATCTGCCAGGAGCTGCTTGGAAACTGTATGGGGCAATTCTACTCTGTCCTACAGGGTCACTATGAGTCAGAATTGACACGATGGCAGTAGGTTTGGGTTTTTAAAAAAAAACAATACATAAATAAAACAAAAAATCCACTACTGTCAAGTCAATTCTAACTCCTAGCCACCTTGCAGGACACAGTAGGGTTTCCAAGGAATGGCTGGTAGATTTGAACTGCCAACCTCTTGGTTAGCCAACATAGCGTGAAACCACCGTGCCACTAGGGATCCCATGGGCCACTCAAGTGGAAGTGGCGGTGCTACTGGGCTGTCACTAGCTCACGGCCTGGAACATATCTAAGGTGCCAACTTCTTCAGTGAGAGTCACCCAAGAGAAAGCAGAGTGAAACAGAGGACTGGAGAGAGTCTGATTTACCTCCTCTGGCAGTTTGCACAGTGCGGTTTGCCTGTCAAATCTCTTCTCTGTCCCTGTAGGTCACAGTGAGTTGGAATCCAATCAACAGCAATGGATTTGGTTGGTTTTGAGAACAGGTGGGAAAAAGGTCCTGAGTTGCATCCCAACTTAAATGTGTGAGTACGTGGGCAGTAGTAAGCAAAGCCATGATGGGGGTACCATGTGGGGCATCCCAGGGCCAGAGGCAGATATATATAAGAGGCATTCCTTCGCATGAGTGTTTTTTTGGGTCACTCTGTCCATACCCTTTTTCTGTTTAAGAGTTGTTTCCTGGTTATTTGGCCAGTCATTCCTAATACTTCAGTACACACTTAAGAAGTGCAAACAGCAAGGGCTTCTGGGAAGTGGAGGATTCTGGGAAGGCAGGACACAATGGAAGAGGAGGAGTGTAAACAAAGGGAGCGGGTGTCGGGCGGTAAGGGGCAGTACCTTGGCAGACCTTCTCCTCGACGTTGTACCTGTAGCCCTTGTCACACAGGCAGGAGTAGGACCCCAGCAGGTTCTTGCAGCGTGCCTCCCCACAAGTACCTGCATCCGTGCACTCATCTATATCTGTAAGTAAAATCCAGACAACAAAGACCCACAGCTGTACTTCAGATCTGGATGGGAAAAGATGCAGCCAGGCCAGGCTCCCAGGTTCCTTTCGAGTGACAGGACATTTGTTGCTGCTTGTATTTGGCAGGGATTAAAAGCAAAGGCCACCCAAGATAACCTTTATTTCTGGTGGAATCAATCACTCCCCAGTGTCTGGTACTCAGCAAGACCCGCTCCCCAACCCCACATTCCTCTGGCTACCAAAGTACATCTCTTCTTCTCCTCCTCCCTCCTTTGCTTTTCTCCTTCCACCACCCATAGGAGGGTCCACCAGTGCCTGCAGCTCTTGGCCATGGGGCCCAGGTGAGGGGCAGGCACAGGGCTGGACACCACAGGCCCCATTCCTCACCTTCCCAGATTGAGAAGGTGAACATGAGACATGCCGCAGACTGGCCAGGAACACGTGCACACTGTGGTTGTTTAATTAAAGTCACTGTAGTACTGCAACTTCTCTTAACCCAAATTACCACCCCTTGGAGTTAACCACTTACTGGCTTCACACAACTTATTTTTCAAAATTTTATTTTTGGTGACAAGATACACATCAAACCATGCTCCCATTCTACAATTTCTACGCACACTGTTCACAGATGCTGGTTATGTCTTCCATGCTGTCTTGGCCCTCTTGTGTCTGCTCTAGATGTTTTACCCACTTTAATTTACATTCACTGCTCCCCCCTAAACTGCTTATCTGTGCTTGATAGTTACTGTGGTCCCTTGCTGTCAAATCCATTGCTGTTGAGTCAATTCCAACTCACAGCAACCCTATATGGCGCAGAGAAGAACTGCTCCATAGGGTTTCCAAGGACTGCTGACCTTTTGGCTAGATGACACAGCTCTACAGCATAGCTTCTTTTATTAAAGACACGTAATACTTAAGGACAACATTCTTCACTTTTGAGCTAAACTGTTATTTTGCTTAAAAGGTGGCTTCAGGGAATAAGGTTTTCAGAGGTACCCAAGGCAACAGTCCTGGGGGTTCCTCCAGCCTCAGTGGGTCCAGTGGGGCTGGATTCTTTGGGAGTCTGAAGTTTTGTGCTATATTTCCCCCCTTCTATCAGGATCCACCTATTGGTAAAATAGCCTATTTTTAACATTAGAATTCCACCAAATTCTTAAGACTTGGATATCTGTGTCAGTAGTTTCTCTCCTCAGTGACCTGAAGTGATGTGTCAGGCACTCATTCTTTCATTCAGGACATTTATCCAGGCCCAGGCCCCCTAGGATTCTGCTCCTGTCGAGCCCATCCCTGAAACTGACACACAGAAGTCCTAGTAAATCATCAGTGCTCTCCTGATGCTTCCGTTTCCTTTTGCTCTTCTAGCAAACAACAGATAGAAAAACTTTCAGTCATTAAAAACAAACAAGAAGAAAAGTTCCTACAGCAGCAGAAGGAATATCAGAGTGCAATCATTACTTTAAATATACAACTCCTCACATGGCAAACCAAAACAAAACCCTCTACCTCAGTGCTTTCCAACTATTTATAACTTTGTTGCAAGGGCAACTTACCCAGGAACAGGGAGGCAGTGGAACACAGAAACTACGGTATCACTCATTCATCACAGGCCAAGCCAGCCAAGTGCCGTCGGGTTGGAAATGAGCATAAATGGCCTTTTATTCCCCAAGAGTAAATGTTTTCTTTCATCAAGACTGATCTATGGTGGTTTCCTCAAAACAAAAACTGTAACTCTTGATCCTTCTGAAACTATTTCAATTCAAGTCCCCCAAATGGAGAAGCCCTTGAAGCCCTGGAGAAGTGGTTATAATTAGTCTTGTCCACCTGTGGCACAAAGGGTTAAGTGCTTGGATGTGTAACTGAAAGCTGGTGGTTCAAGTTCCTTTTCTTCAGAAAAATCAGCCACTGAACACTCTTTGGAACACAGATGAGGTCACCATGAGGTGGAACTGCCTTCACAGCTGTTGGATGTGTCTGCGTGTATATGTGTGTATTATGTGTGCACATGTGTGTACATCCATTTCTGCGGATTTCAGCCTGGTAGGGTAGTGGCATGACCTTGGCTGCTAACCAAAAGGTCGGCAGTTTCAATTCACCAGCCCGTCCCTCACAAACCCCACAGGACCAGTACTACTCTGTCCTATGGGATCACTATGAGTTGGAACAGACATGACAGCACCTAAGCACAACAGTGGGGTTCCGGTAAGGACCTCTGGCGGGGCTATGACTAGACATACAGGAGCCACACCACGTTGCAGCCACCAGACAGAGCCCCGGCAGCCCAGAAGGAAATCCGCTCTCCTGCTCAGAGCAGGAACAGTCCTGCCCTCAGTGGACCACAGCGGGCTCCTGCCTCTGCATGGAATGGCACTTGCATTGCAACAGCACAATCCTCGGACTCACCGAGACGTAGGCCCTTCTAAGGTGGCCGATGACAGCGCCAACAGGGGAGGCTGACCGAAAGCCAGATCTGATCCGAATCCTGTCACTACCGCTTCACTGCTGCCACTGGCCTTGCGAGCCCAGACAGGCAAGCTGACATGAGATGGGACTTGGTCCTCCAGCAATTCCTCTGCCCTCCCCACCCCCAGCTGCATCCAGAACTTTCCCTATCAGAGGGGCCATCACTGCACAAAGATTCCTAATTCACAGTCAACTGCAGCCTTCCCAGTAGCTCAAGTCTCTCTCAGCTGGAGAACAGCTCTGGTCTGATCTCCCCTGATAAGACTGTGCTACACAACAATGGCAGGAAAAATCCTGGGGACAACCCAGAAACCTTGACCAGTCTTGACTGGCTCCACGGGAAAAGATAATCTAGCTTCTTGACATTCCTGAGTCACCCGCCAGGAAGAGCTCCAATAAATGTCATGTCTCACCAGGTCAGAGCGTCAGCTGCTGGGCTTTTTCAAGGGCAGAACCGGCTGCAGGGGCCGGCACCACGCCAGCTGAGGCTGAGGCCTTAGACCAGTCCCAGGCATAGCGTCAACTCTGTCTCACAGCTACCTGGTGCAGTGTCCGAGTACAGCTGTGCCCCATATGGCACAGATGATTTTTGGGGACGCAGACTGCCAGGTATTTCTTCTGAGGCATGAATCTCCAACCTTTTGGCTAGCGCTAACCATCTGCAACACTACCCGGGGGCTCTGCCTTGGGCGAGGGGTTCCTGTATGCGAGCATGGACCAGAACTCCCGCACAGATGGCTGGGCCCTATCTCCTGAGCTGCAGATTCAGATCTGGAAAATGAATTGAAAAACCTGTACCTCGCACAAGTTGCTGACACACTAGGCTGGGTCCCACTTTGAGAACTCCTGCCTTCCAGCACTAAAAAGAAAGGTCCCAGAATCATGGAAAATTCTCTGCTGGCAGGGGCCTGTGCCAGACTCACAGCTATCCTTGCTGCATCCTGAGCAGACCAAGGGTTGGGTCACTCCTTCCAAAAGTACAACAATGGGGTGGAACCTGAAGTCACCCGTGTCCCCACCCTGCTTGATCCAAGGCTCCTGTGTCCTGTCTGAGTCATTACTGCAGCAGGCTCAGGCACCCCATGGGCTCCCGAGAAGCCCTTCTCTGCCCTCATCTCAGTTTGCACCACCCTGGCCAACTCGACTCTCCCAGCCTTAAATTCTCACTCTCTGACCATGCAGTGCACCCTAAAAGTTAACCTGTATACCAGTGACAGTAACCAACCACAGTAACATCGATGACCCAGGAAACCTGGACAAGAGTAGGTAAAGCAAATATTTTCCAGGCTCCTCTCAGAAGGAATTCATGGCTGAGTGCTGGCATGGAGCATGGAAAACCCAGGCTGCCAACAGCATTATACATGCACTGCTGCAAAAGCACTCTTGCCCACCGTAAATCAAGGTAACAGCTCCACCTGTGGGGCCCTCACCCTGGTGCCTACCCCTTAGCTGCCATGGCAACAGATCTGCTTCCCTGGAGGTCCAGGCTAGCCAAGCTGGCCAGCCCATGCTTCTCAGCCACACAGCCTGGGGCGTCCAGACTCAAATGTGGCCAGCTCAGTCCCTTCCTGTTCTGGCAGCCAAGAAACCATCAGAAGATGCAAAGGTCCCCAGCCTCCCCGGTTGAAAGGCCTGAGGTTAACAAGCTGGAGTCCTCACATCAACTTAAGACTCTTGGCCACTTCTTCCTACGCTGCCCAGAGAGATGCCTTCTGAAGCAGAGGAAAGGCATGTTAGAAAGTTCTGCCTTCCTTCCTGGCCACAAGGTCAAAGACTCTTGATCCTGATTTATCCCAAACTCATTTACCTGAGTTTTGGGGTTCCAGGGTGGAAAGGAAATGTTCGCTATTGTTCACTGCTGAGTTAGTCCCTAACCCATAGAGACACCATGCACAATAGAATCAAGCCTTTGTGATCCACAGAGTTTTCACTGGCTGATTTGTTTGCAAAGAGATTACCAGGCTTTTCTTCCTAGTCTATCTCAGTCTGGAAGCCCTGCTTAGACCTCTTCAGAATCACAGCAACACTTTAGCCTCTGCTCACAGATGGGTGATGCTTGTGCTTGAGTGGACTGGCTAGGAATCAAACCCTGGTGTCCTGCATGGAAGTGGTGGCTTTTACCACTGGACCAGGAATGCCCCTGGAAAAGGAACAGTTAAGGCCAAAAGAAAGAGAAGCAGTTGTGGGAGCTGGTATTTGCAGCCAC
This sequence comes from Heterohyrax brucei, assembly GCA_028571685.1. Lineage (NCBI taxonomy): Eukaryota > Metazoa > Chordata > Mammalia > Hyracoidea > Procaviidae > Heterohyrax > Heterohyrax brucei. The sequence continues at coordinate 43,405,518 of CM053162.1, read as the reverse complement.
GTCCAGAATCCCCTGAGCCTAGCTGTGCTACACAGGCCAGTATCCTAATCAGAGCACCTTGAAGCAGTGACCTTGAACAGGCCAACTCCTTTGGCTCTTTTGCAAGCATCAATACTAAACACAACTCAGCAAAGGCAGGTTATATGGGGAGGTACAGGGGATGATGTCAACAGGATTCTGGATTGCAATGAAAGCTATATGTAAGGTGAGAATAGCGTAACCTTCCAATATACTCGGCGTCTGTCAGATCACCTGAGTCTCCATCTTCAATACGCTGGCAGAAACAATGAGCAAACAGCTTCAGTGACCAAGGGTAGTAGAAATCTTTCTAAGGACAAGCTACAGCAGAGGTTCTCAAGAAAAGGTTTAAACACAGAAGAAAACATTCTTTGATGGTGACGAGCGTGGGGAGGGTGGGAGAGAGGAATTTACTAACCAGATAGCAGACAAGAATTATCTTAGGGAAGGGCGGGATATCACAGTGCAGGGGAAGTCAGCACCACTGGATTAAAACCAAAGCTGGTAAGTTTCTGAAACACGGCCAAACACTCTGAGGGACGGTGTAACAGGGCCAGAGGTCTGGGGCCATAGGTCCAGGGAAGACCTAGGTTAACTGGCATAACAAAGGTTATCAAGACAATGTTCTGAATCCCACTTTGGTGAGTGGCATTTGGAGTCTTAAAAGATAGCCAGTGGCCATCTAAGATGCATCAATTGGTCTGAACCCACCTGAAGCAAAGGAGAATGAATAATATCAAACACACAAGAAAAATATGAGACCACGAGACAGAAAGGGACACATCAACCAGAGACCTCATCAGCCTGAGACCAGAAAAACAAGATACTGCATGGCTACCACCACGCCAGCGAAACACAGTAGCAAGTTCCTGATGAAGCAGAGAAAAGTGGGGTTTAGAACTCAAATTCTAGGAAGAAGACCAAATTTAATGGTGTGACGGAGACTGGAGGTACCCCAGCAGACATGGTCCCTGGGCTCTCTGCCTCTAACTAAAACCCTTCCCGAAGTCAGCTCTTAAGGCAAAGATTCGTCCGGACTACATGACATAAAATGATGTGGGTGGAGAATGTACTTCTTGGCTCAAATCGACACATGAAGCTAAATGGATAGGTCCCGTTTGGAGGTAAGATCAATGGACAGAAAGGGACAGGAGCTAGCTGAATGCACATAGGAAAGACAGGGTAGACAGGAGGAGTGTGCTGTCACATTGCAGACAGAGCAACTATGGTCACATAACAATGTATGTCAACATTTTGTGTAAGAAACTAACTTGAACTGCAAACTTTCACTTAGCACACACACAAGCAGGGCTTCTCAAACCTGGCTGCGGTGAAATCTCCTGGGATCTACGTACAAATACCAGTGCCTAGGCCTCCTCTGATTTTACTGTTCTGGGGTGGGGTCTGGACCTTTAATTTTTTGCAAATTCCCCAAGTGACTGCAATGCGCTACCAAGAACAGCAAACCCTTGAGTTAAAGAAACCAGACTTCTTTTCATCTGCAGGAAATTATCAATAAGGGATCTCTGCATTATTATCATAGCAAGCCCCGCTCCCTGGATCTGCACTAACTATACACTAAGCACTGTGGGAAGTGATTTATAGATGTCATCTCATGGAATCCATCCTGTAATGCGGGTGCCGCCAACCTGCTTTTGAAAGAGGACACCATACTGCAGAGATGTTAAGTCATTTGCTCTAACTCACACAGCCAGTGACAGAGCTGGAATCTAGACTTGGGTCTAAATCAATACCTGTGTATCACCCCACAGCTTATGAGAGGGCAGAGCTGTTCTCGAGGTCCGTGGAGGGCTGATGGGAAAAGGGAATGGGCTTTGTTTACACATTGAAGACGGGAAATCATTTCATTAGGACACAGAAAGAACTATGGGCCTTCAGGGGTGGGAGTCACCGAAAAGGACAAAAGTGAAGTTTTGTTTTTTTCTGAAGTGGGGGAACAGTATCCAGGAGAGGTTGACAACTCTGTCCTGTCTGATAGAGATTTGCCTCTTTGCTGCCAAGGACCCTTCCCAGGCTCTGTGGTGCTATTTCTCCCTAAGCCACAGGTGGCTGCAGTTCCCTCTTTCTGGGAAAGCCAGCTTGCAGCAAAAAGACACAGGCCCCAGATCTCTGCAGGGGCATCTGCAGAAGGATGTCCTTGGGCACCTTGGGTCAGATGGTGAGGGCGAGAAGGCAGCAGAAAGTCACTGTTCTCTACAAACACAGCGCAGTGTGGTACTACTTTCAAACCCTGGGAAGGCTTTAGGCCCCCAGGGGCCAGACTATCTATCTGGTGTATATACATTTGTGATGACTTTCTGAGGTATTCTCAAGACCTCCCTGTCTTTGGTTCTAGGTTATGAGGAGCTCCAGACTCCTTGAAGTGGGAACAAAAAAAACACTGAACTGCCTTCTACTTCACTGAGCAGAACTTTCAGGATCTGAAACTGGCTAGAGAGGAAGATCAGCCATGAAGAGGGTGCTTCTGGGAAGACAGCTTGGTTGGCATGAACAAGGTAATACACTGGAGGGTGGGAGGGTTCTGGTTGCTGACTGGCAGCAGCCTCCTGGTGCTAGGGCCCTATCCTCCACGCTCCCTGCCCATGGCCCATCATGAACAGTCTCAGCTTGCCAAGTTGCACAAAAGCAGCTCCAGGCTTGTCAGCAAGCTCAGTGAGACTGAAAAGAGGCCTAATTGGACCCCGCTACCTGCATGTTCCCAGGGTGACACCCAATCCCTTGAAACATCCCAGCTATGGTTTTTATCCTAGGTTTGGAGAGTTGCATGCCAACAGCTCCAGGCTCATTTGCAAGCTCCCCGGGACTAGAAGGAGGCCTGGCGACCAGGCTCTGCAGCCTATTCCTTCTCCTGAGTCTGGAAGTGTGGCCGGATAGGTTGGCCCAGACTTGGCTGGCTCTAGCCCGCAGTCCCCAGGTGAATCACTCTGGCGGCACTGCAGCGCTGGAGTGCGGCTTCCTGTCACTACGGTCATGCCTGGGCATGTGCTCACTCTGGCAGAATGCCCCTCCCTTGCTCCCGCCCACCAGTCAAAGGAACCCAGTATTGCAGAGGGAGCAAATACTACTCCAACACTGCCAAGAATGACAGTGAAATTGCAAAAATTAAAAAGATTAAGAAAAAAAAGTTGGGGGAGAGTCGGAAGGGAGTAGGTGGAGAAACAGAGGCTTCTGGGAGGCCTAGGTCCCACATCTGGGCATTTCCTACCTGCACAGGTCTTGTTGTCGGGGGAGAGCTGGTAGCCGCTGTAACAGGCACACTGGTAGCTGCCCAGCTTGTTGTAGCAGATCTGATTGCAGTTCCCGTTCTGATGAATGCACTCATTGATGTCTGCACACAACAACAGAGGGGAAAAGCCAAAGGCTCAGGTCCTAACCCAGTCAGGGGCATGAAACAGCATCTCCATACATTTGTCCCCATTACACTCACTCCACCGAATCTTTGGGTGTCACTCATTGGTGCCTGAAAAGGGAGCACCCTAAAGATTTCTGCAGACTTGAAACTGTAGGGCAGTGGAGTGTGGGATGCAAAAGGTCCCGAGGTGAAGGGTGGTCTCCAAGGCTCAGCTCTGTGGGCACCCAGGGAACGTGGGAGGAGGGTCAAGTCTGAGAACGACCTGCCAATCAAGCTGCCATGAGAAGACAGCTCCAAGCACACGCTGAGCTGACCTGTCCTCTGCAGGCCACTGCGTGGTATGGGCCGAGTGTGGTGTCCCAGAATAGCGAGCCCAAGGTGGCTTCCGGGTGCGGAACTAATTCCTCAAGAGAGAGGGAGCAGTCACATGAATGGCCAGGAGTCTGCTCTGCTGGCCAACCTCCACCAAAGTCAAGGGATGACACCTCAGGGTTTTAAACAAGCCTTGGGGTCTTTTCCTCTCATGTTTATATACTGGTACCGCAGGTGCAGACATCTAAGGAGGTCAGAGGTGGAATCACTTCCCTTTTTAAATCAGTGGAAGTTGAGGTCAACAGGAGTCTAAGACTTGCCCGGAAGCACGGTACTTAAATTAACTGAGCCAGGGATAGCCAGCTGCACTGTGGTGTTCCTAGCCCTTTATGTCGTGGCAATCAACAAACCAACCCACCAGATGCTGAGGAATTGATTCTGACTCATGGGGACCCTGTATGCCTCTGAGTAGAACTAATTCACAGGTTTTTAAAGATTGTGGCCCTTTGGAACCAGACTGCCACATCTTTCTTCCAAAGCACCTCTGGGTGTTATCTGAACTGCCAACCTTTCAATTAATAGCTGAGCGCTTAATGGTTTTTGCTACCTAGAGATCTAGTTTTCTTTTATTCCAACTCTGTTTCTAGAGATGACCTATCTAGTTCCTGTTAAATGTTCTCAAGAAGCTGGCTTTCCTCCAAGAAAGCCCTTCACGGCTGCAGGGTTTCCCATAGCTTCTCACACTGAAAGAGCCTCCCTGTCCCAGAAGGGCTAAACTAGGCATCTCCCTGTGCTAGCCAAACATAAACATTCCTGGGAGGATTTGGGGGCACCAAGGTGGGTAGGCCTGAGTAGGCCTGCAGATATCCTCCTAGCTGAGCACAGGCTAGCCAGCAAGGGTTCAGATCCAAGGACAGCTTTGGGGGCCAACTCGCAACCTCCTCACCCCATCTCGGTCAGAACACATGCAGTACGGCTGCTGTGTACCCAGGTGGGGTGAGAGGGGTCAAGGCAGAGAGAGGGCCAGAGAAGTAGGAGACAGACCAATCCAGCTCCCACTACCCCGCCTGGGCCCACCCAAGCCACACTGTAGGGGGAGGGTCTAACTGGTCCCAGTCACACACACACATACACACACTCTACATCTCACATCATAGTGGACAATCAGATGGCCAGGACAGCAGCTCCCTGACAAGGAGGGTGGGCATTACCTTTATCACAGAGCCGGCCTCCCCAGCCAGCTCGGCACAGGCAGTAGAAGTTGCCCATCAGGTCTTGGCAGACACGAGTGCCCTCCTTATCACAGGGGTTTGGAGTACACTGGTCAGGCAAATCTGAGACAGACAAACAAAGCACAAAGGAAGAGCAAATAAATCATCAGAGAAGCTGCTCTTAACAGTTTCCCAACTTAGCTTGAACCAGTACAGTCATAGGGGTGAAAGGAGGCACATGGTCTCAGACTCAGGCCACCCAGGTGAGATCCTACCCCTGGCAAGCAGCTGTGAACAGGAAATGCCAAGGCAGGTCAAGTGCACCTCCTTGTACTGGCTGGCCCTGTGTTCATCTCAGAGCAGAGCTCCCACCTCTGGGGCAGAAGGGGATACACAAGCGCAGCTTGGACAGGCTCCAGGGGCCTGTTCCAGGAAAATTCAGATAAGCCCTGGGGGAGCAGCCACAGCCCACTTGAGCCAGATGGGAAGGCCCTGCAGCCGCGCCACTCTGAGGGAGCTGGGGTGAAGAAGCAGGAGTGGGCCTTTGGCTCTCCCACGGTGAGCTCGGAGAGGACCTCCCAACAAGCAAGTTAAACAGAATCCCACTGTCTGACCCAAGGGGCGCCCAGGTAAATTCACAACATTCCATCGTCCCTAGTGGTAACTTCTCTACTTTTCCCAAGCTAGGCCTGGGGCTGCCCACTAAAACTTCCCGCTAGCCCATTAATTCATGAGCATTCTCTCCAAAGGGCTTGGCCACAGCTATGACAGCACACACCCTATACCCTCCTTTTCCAGAAATGTGCCTGCCTTCAACCCGACCAAACCAAACCCACTGCCATTGAGTCAATTCCAACTCATAACAACCCTAAAGGACAGAGTAGAATTGCTCCATAGAGCTCCATGGAAAACTATGCCTCTAAGGCTGAAACTCCCCTCCTTCCAGGAAGGGGTCTTATAAAGTCTCTTTGGACATTCATTCTCTGATTGATACCCTTGTGCCTATTAAAAGAAGCTTTATTTCAAACAGTATCTTGGAAATCTAAGGTGACTGGTATTTCTTCTTTTTGTATTGTGATGAATCTATAGGTGAAGGAGAGGCAGCCAGAATGCTCCTGAGAAGTGACGATGACGAGACTTCATCGCACATACTGTGGACATGTTATCAGAGGAGACTCATCCCTGGAGAAGGATGTCATGCTTGCTAAAGTAGAGGGTCAGCAAAAAAGAAGATGACCCTCAAAGAGACTAACAGTGGCTGCACCAAGGGGCTCAGACAACGATTGTCAGGGTGGTGTAAGGGGAGGTGTTTCATTCTGTTGTGCACACGGCTGCTATGAGTCACGGCAGACGCCATGGTACCTGACGACAACCAAATACACAGGTAACACCATATCTGCCATTTCAACAACTTTCAAAGGGACCATTCAGAAACATTAATTACCTTCATGTTTTTCAACCATCACTCTTAGCTGTTCCCCAATTTTTCCATCACTCTTCACAGCAGCTCATTAACTGGCATTTCAGACCCAGTGTGCTCCCCTTGGTTCAGTCAATGCAACAAGACACATGTCTCAATGAATGTCACCCGTTGGGGACAAGCTCTGATGAGCAAAGCAAGGCATCTTGAGTGGATCACCAGACGTTTGCATCATTTCAACCTGCTGTTCGAAGGGTCCCACGGTTCAAGAGCTTGTTCCAATGGAGCTGCTTTCCAAAGAGCAGAAACATAGCTTGATGGTTCCATGACAGAGAACCCAACAGAAACAATACCAGAGAGGCAGATAGGAAAAGTTCACCTGAATGTTGACAGTTGAGTAATCCTCAAGTTTGGGAAGATTTAGAACCCAAAGGGCCTGGGAGAAAAAGCTATTCTTATACATGGAACTCAAAGAATCCTTTCATAGTACCGACTGTTAGAGCAGACGTGGGCATGGTGGAGGCACAGAAGAGCCCAGAAGGGTGGAAGGCTCGAACAGACGGTCTTTGCATGTCCACTAATCACTCATGGCCACCATCACGTCCAAGTTAACTTGAAACACTGTATATAAATCTTGAAAGGCACCCTGGTGGCACTGTGGGTTCAGCACTCAGATGCTAACCAAAAGGTCAGCAGTTTGAACCCAGTCAGCTACTCCCCAGGAGAAAAGGCTTGTAAATCAGCTCTCATAATGCTAACAGCTTAGGAAACCCTATGAACACTTCTACTGTGTCCTACATGGTCCATGAGTCAGAAATGAAGCGACTGAAAGCAACACACAGCTTGAAGGAACTGGATGGAATGGGTTTCAGACACTCTTTAGTGGTAAGACTCAACCTGACTAAGGGGGAGTTAGTGTTTGCAGAACATTCCCTGAAGGTTCTGGAGAAACCCCGACGAGGGAAATGACACAGACGGGGCCTGAGGAAGGCGGAGGCACTACAGGAGGAACAACGGCAGATATCACAGAGACAGCAGGCCTTGCCAGTGCCATGACTGACCTGCCAAGACTTTCCAGAGAATCCTTCAACATGGGAAACTGTTTCCATTGATGCTGCCAATCAGCCTACTCAAAGACATTGGTCTAGACTGACCTCTCTGCTGCACGCCCACTGCTGGGTTTGCACAAAAGTATCTAAGCATGAGTTACCATTCCCAGCCATTTGCTAGGTTTTCTTTTTCATTCTTCTTGCTCATATAAATCCATTTTTTTGCCTTTGCTACTTTACCGTCTCCTGCTCATAACTGAACACTGTAACTGCACATAATTAAATATCTCTAAGTTATTCACTGCATTTTCCCTATTTCTGTTTTCCTCCCTTTTAAGATATAAATCTACTTATCCGGCCCCTGAGCTGCAGAGGGACCCATGACAACCAGGATTGGGAGACTGGTCTATATCATGTATTACATTTCAGTTAGAAGAGGAAGAGGTTATAGAAAGCCTGGCTCTGGAAGGCCTGCATTTGACACCTAGATCATCCACCGTAAACTCATCTGTGGTCACTAACTACTTCCCATGGTATGCAGCGTTTAACTGCATAGACAGTCAATTACAAAATCTGTGTCTCTGGATTGTTTTGTTTGCTTTTGGTTGCGGCCAACTGAGTACATATTCCCAGCAGCCCTCAAGTCTGTGGTCACCCTGGCCAAGGGACCGTCAAAAATTCCAGTCCTAGGCAAATAGTCAGCGAGGTCACGATGGGCAGGATGGACTGCCTAGTGCCCTGAGCATGCAGCCCCAGGCCCTTCTAGCAGAGATGACATTAGGGTTGGTGTTATTGCCCCTCTACATGCTAATGACCACAGTATTGTAACTACGACACCAGAAATTCTGACAAAATCAGCAGCTATAAAAACACTGGCCAACAGCAACAACACGTGCTTGTAGCAGATGAAACCGTGTGATTCAAAGTGCCTTTATAACCAGGCAAGAAAGATGGCTCAGACTGGAACACATTAAAAGGTTCAAAAAAATAAGTGAGCACTGAGTTCAGCTTTACATTTAAGTTGGGCTTCATGAAAAAAATCTGTTGTTGTTATAACTAATTACAGTGACATTTTTATTAAAAATAGACAGTCACTTTGGTGTCATTAGCCCCTGACAGTGTTTCTTGGTGCAATACAGAGACCCCTAGCAATGCCTCTGCCTTTCAGGAAAGGTCACATGCTGGGTCAGCCCTGGGCTGAGCTGTGACTAAGACCCAACTACATTAAATTATCTCTTTAATACCACCTTATAGCCAAGTCACCAGTATTCTTTTCCAAGGAGTCTATGCATTCACTTACATTTGAATTAAGTATTATTTTTGCTCTTCTTCTATTTCTGAAGAAACCAAGACCCAGAAGTATTAAATGGGCTACCCAAAATATGAAAATTGCCATTTTTTGCTCTTAACAAGAAACTAAGAGACATGATTTTTTTCTTACATGAGAATTTTGTCTTCGTTGTTAGGTGCTGTCAAGTCAGTTCTGACTTACAGCAATGGTATGCACAACAGAACGACACACTGCCCACTCCTGTGCCATGTCCACTATTGTTTTTATGCTTAAACCCATTGTTGCGGCCACTGTGTCAATCCATCTCATCAAGGGTCTTCCTCTTTTTCACTAAGCACGATGTCCTTTTCCAAGGACTGATCCTTCCTGATATTATGTCCAAAGTATGTAAGACACAGTCTTGCCATCTTGGCTTCCAAGGAGCACTCTGGTTGTACTTCTTCCAGAACAGATCTGGTTGTTCTTTTGGTGGTCTATGGTACACTCAACATTCTTCTCCAACACCACAATTCAAAGGCATCAATTTTTCTTCTGTGTTTTCTGTTCACTGTGCAGCTTTCGCCATGTGTATAACACAGATGCACTTTAGTCTTCAAAGTGACATCTTTACTTTTCAATACTTTAAAGAGATCCATTACAGCAGGTTTTCCCAATGCAATGTGTCTTTTGCTTTCTTGACTGCTGCTTCCATGGGCGTGGATTGTGGACCCAAGTAAAATGAAATCCTTGACAACTTCAATCCTGTCTCCATTTCTAACGATGTTGCTTTCACTAATCCAGTCATGAGGACTTTTGTTTTCTTGATGTTGAGGTCTAATCCATACTGAAGGCTGTGGTCTTTGATCATCATCGGTTAAGTGTTTCAAATCTTCACTTCCACTAAGAAGGCGGTGTCATCTAAAAATTGTCCATCTTAAATAATGTAGTAAGTTAGTAGCTTTTAAAAGGGGTCATCTTGATTCCCCGGGGTAACTAAAGACACATTGGTTCCACAGTTTCTCCTTTCTCTAACCCCTGCCACACCCCCAGCATGTATCTGAAGCCACCCATTCATTCCATATTTTACAGAAGACCTACCCTGTCATTTGGAACGAGCCAAGCCAACAGGGCCATTTAGAACAATATGTCACTGTCTTGGCAGGGGATGCCCCATCATTCTTAAGCAGAGGCACCGTACAGATTTGCTGGGTGGGTACCTTATTTTTAAAATGACTGATGTTTCAAGTCCATTGCCAAGTTTGGAAGATGACATTTCCACTATAGCATTTACTCTTTGTTTTCAGCAAGTGAATTACTGGTAAAGTACTTCCCTCCCTTGCCCAGCTGGGTTTAGGAAGCACCTGGTACCAGGCATCAGGAAGATGGGTGAGCCAGTGAGTGTCTGAATTTGTAAGCTGTATGTGCTTACGTGTTAACCACTTCTCATTGGCTCAGATTCAGCATCAAGGCTCCACTGCACTTTTGGTAACCTCTATCCCAACTCTAATCTGGGCATCACGGTCATCAGATAATACAAGCTCCCCTCTCCCCAATCTCTTTCCTTAGAATGGCCAGGGCAGAGAATTCAAGGCTTCTCAGGGCATCTGCAAAATTGACTTGGGTCTGAATAACTGGACTGGTGTCTCATAACAGGTTCTGTTTGTGACCTCTCATTGACACCCCTTCAAGGTTGCTTGTCTTGCACTAATTATAGCCAACAAAACACTTGCAAGTATAGACCAAACACTTTTGGCAGGTCACCACATATGTCTTTTACTGTGAAGCAAGTAGAAACTGGTACCATTAATGAAAGTCACAGAGAAATGACGAAACAAGGATTAGGGCATTATGTACCATACAAGGCTGCAGTGTGAGCTGACAGCTAAGACCACTTGATCCCTTCCCTCCACACTCTTCCCCTGGCTTCTGTTTCCGGGCTGCCATTGCTCAGCATAACTATGGCATAAAATGTGTGGTTCACCTGGTGCTTTGACAGCATGAAGCACTTGGTCAGAGAAGGGCCTAAAAGGGTAAAGTCAAATCTGTGGCTGGTATTAGAGAAATGATGGAGAAGGAGTTTGCTTTCCAGACACCTATCTCAAAGAGGCTCTGAGGAGGGTGAGCTAGAAGGAACCAAATGTCTTTTGTCCACCCTCTTGTTAGAAAGACAGGAAAGCTGAAAAGTCAGGTGAGTAAAGTGTCTTATCTAAAGTCTCCTGACCCACCAGCCCCAGAGCCTGGCCAGGAACCCAGCTTATTAAACTGATCTTCTTCCCATAACCACCACTCAACAGAATGTCTCCAATTAAATCACACTGTGGGTTGGAAGTTTGGGAGAAGCCATGTATTTCTACTTAAAATATTTGGTTAAAGATTTAATGATGTTTCAGAAGTGTGTTATTATACATCTGTACACAAAGGGCTGTTTCACTTCATCTTGAAACTGCCAAGAACGCCTTAACTAACCCTTTTTAAAAATCCCCACATCCCTACAGCTGAGAGCCAAGCACCGACTGTTTCTACCAGGGCAGCAGACTGTAAAGGGAGACAAACATTTTTATCAAGAAATTCTCAAAATCATGTATGTGTAAACTCTACAGCACACACCCCTAAAAGAACTCCACTCACCGCTCCTTTTATTTACTGCCCTTTGTGTGGGCACAGCAAGAAAACGGACCTCAAAGGACAAAGAAAGGAGGAAAGAACCATGTCTTACTATCCGCACTGAGAAGACTTTCTGACACACAGCTGGTACTCAGAACAGTTCTGTGGAATTAAGTTGACACGTTCAGAAAAAGCAGATGAAGAAATAAAACTTTTACAAGGCCCCAAGGGCCATTCGCTTAAGTAGCCACCTTCTTGGCCCCTGAGGGGCCGCCCTCTCTGACAGAAGGATTTCTGAGCTGAATGGCTGGTCTGTGCCCTGGACACCAGGCCTCTGGACTAGGCTGTTGAGTAGATAAAGGATTTATCTTGGCCTCTGCAGAAAGCTGAGCTGAAGGAAAGGGAGGAAGGAACTGGTTCGTGGCTGTGGAATGGAATGTGAAACATTTGCTGACTGCCAACAGAAGGCCTTCATCAGTTATTTTTTGCACACCCTGTACCCCCCACCCCAAGGTTGGAGGGTAATGACAAGTTATAACCTGGACACCAGACTACAATACAAGGCCCTTTGTTCTGACTGGGGTGAAAAAGGCAAAGATATTTTCCTCCACGTGGAAAAGGACAGTGAAAGACCCAGGGGCATTCAGCAGCCACTGCTGCTCTCAAAGCCTGCATGAAGGTTCCTTTCTCAAGGTCAATCTAAGAAGGAACTGACCCAACCTGTGCATTAAAACCAACCTCATACATCCGTCCTCATGCTAAATACAGACTGGGTATGATGAGAATGTTTACCTTTGAAGGGAAAAGGTTACAACTGCCCAGGTGAAAGGAAGGAAACAAAAACTGAGGTGCTCCTGGATATTAAGAGAACAGAAACACTTCTTGAGGTAGACCATGACACATGGCAAGACAGGCGACCGACTGCAGAAAATCAGCCCATGAAAACCCTACGGATCCCACCAATGCAACCCACAACCCGCCATGGGGACAGCGCAGGAGCAGACCGAGTTCGGCTCTGTTGTGTGTGGAGGGGCGGTTGCCACGTGTCCGAGGAAGACTCAACCACAGCTAACAACAACATATTGGCCATCATTGTTCCTGACAAGGCCTGCGACCACACACAGCCTCCCCGCTAGTTCTTGCCAGAGCCATTAACTATAAACAGCCTCTGCAGGGCCTCGGGCTCAGGGCTGGAACCCAGGTACAGTTCTCCAATTCACAATCAGCTTGCAGGTCATAGCGTGGACTGAATTTGGACTCTCTGGAAAACTAGGAAATGATCTCTGTTAAGATCACTGCCTTATGTTAACAATAAGAAATAAGCAAAGAACTCAAGCAATGATAAGCTGTCCCTCCAGTAAACTCATTGCCACCGAGTCAATTCCAACTCTCAGTGACCCTACAGAACAGAGCAGAACTGCCCCCAAAGAGATTCTAAGGAGTGCCTGGTGGATTCAAACTGCCAACCTTTGGTTAGCAGCCATAGCTCTTAATTACTGAGTCATCAGGGTTTCCAAGCTGCCCTAGGAACATGAAACAAGAATTCTTTTAAATAAGGCAACTAATGACCAAAATATAAAGTTGCCTTAAAGTGCTAACTCCATGGTCCACTGAGCTCAGGCTGGAAGACGGTGCCATCAAAGACAATAGTACTGGGTGTGCTTTTCCTCCTGGGGTGATTTGGAGAGGGTGGGGGCACTTCAGGCTTTCCTTTAATGAGTGGGTCTAACCAAGCCTATCATATGGCACTCTTCACATAGCTCATCAATAAAAATAACAGCATATTTGTGCAGTATTTTAGGTTTTCAGAGTTCTTTCTTCACAATGAAGCATCCCTTAAGGGGCGTGCACACATGCGCACAGACAGACACACACACACAGTGACCCTATAACGTACTTTTGGAAGATGTCTTCCCACTTTTGCAGATGGGAAGGTGAAGAGGTGCAATAGCTCAAGGTCAAATAGCTGGTCAAGAGCAGAAACGGGCAGAATAGGTGGGGAGACAGGACTGCAGGGGTCAAAGCTTCAGTTGCTGCTATGGGTCAGCAGGGCAGCTAGAGCTACAGTGAACACATCCAGCGGAAGCAGCAGCACACAGGACTCCTCCTTTAAACATTACCTCTGTAAGCAAAAACCTGGGGCATCTACTTCCTGTCCTCATCTCTCAAGGTTGCCTGTCACCCAGAAGAGAAAGTCTCAACTTTCATTAAGAAAGGTCATGGCTCTTCAAAACACCTCAAATGACTTTAGTGCCGTGACATGTCTCATACAGGAAATAAGTCAAATAGGATTATTTCAGCCACTCTTTTGGCTGAAACTCAGATCACTACTGGTCTGTTACCACCAACAAAACTTCTCCATTTCCTTGGGAAGAGCAGTCAGATACAGGCAGTAAATAGACAAATCAAAGAGAAACACCGTCTTCCATTCCAGCTTTTAAGTCTTGACATTGAGAATTTTATATTCCTTCATTCATTCCTTTGACAAACCTTTACTGGGTGTTCAGCATGTGCCCAGGACTGTCCAAGCCCAAAGGACACAACAGTCCCTCCCATACAGTGCCTGCCGTCAAGGGGTTTCATCTCAGTCTCATGAAGGCAGTCAAGCCGATAAGCAGAAAATCATAACAGAGTGTCATCAGAACTCTTACTTCCCTCGAAATTACAACACGCAACTGTTAAGGACAGAGACGAGGCTAGGGCCCAGAGTGTCAGAATTCCAATCAGGGATTCTTTCTATTAAGCCACACTGGTATGAATTAGTTAATCTGAACAAGTAATCAAAACCAAACCCACTGCCATCGAGTCAATTCCAACTCATAGTGACCCTATAAGGTGGAGCAGAACTGCCCCATAGAATTTCCAAGGAACGCCGGGTGGATTCATACTGCTGACCTTTGGGTTAGCAGTAGTAGTCCTTAACCACTACACTGCATGCTTTCCAAGTAATTAAAAGTCTTGTAAATGCAACTTGAAAAATATTTTTGTCTTTCTCTTCAGGTAAGAAAGATTAAAGATACCATGCAGATTAGGAAACTTAGGGAAACCCTGGTGGCGTACTGGTTAAGTGCTATAGCTGCTAACCAGTTTGACAGTTCAAATCCACCAGGCACTCCTTGGAAATTCTATGAGACAGCTCTACTCTGACCTACAGGGTTGCTGTGAGTCGGAATCAATTCAGTGGCAGTGGGTTACGGACACACACTAGAAGTATTTCCACCCAATTCAGGGATACCACCATGATGTCCACAATCCCCACTACTGATTAACATGGCTACGGTGGCACTAGCCAATGGGCTTAGATCAACGAAGTAAAGGTTTAACAACGGAAAAGAAGTTTAATTATCTTTATTTATAAATGAGAGGGTATTTTCCCCCCAGCAGCTATAAAAGAACCAACTGAAAACTATCACCAACAATAAATAATTCAATAGGGTGACTGGGTACAAAAATTCCTAATTTTCATTTTCATATCTACAAACAAATTAGAAGACAGAATGGAAGAAATGACCCTATTTGCTATAGCAACAAAAGACCCAGAAATAAACTTAGCAAGGGAAGTGCAAAGCCTATATCAAAAAACAAACAAAAAACTTTTTCAGTGCTCAAAGAGATCGAACTAGAAGGCTTTTACAAGTCAAAAAGCATCCTCTCTAGCTAAATAAGACTCAACATCATGTAGATGTATTAATAAATTAATCATAAACCCAGTTAGAAATATCAAAATAACTTTTCTTAAGAACTAGACATAAGACATCCAGGCAGCTAACAGATACATGAGGAAATGCTCATAATCATTAGCCATTAGAGAAATCCAAATCAAAACCACAATGAGATACCATTTCATCTCAACAAGCCTGGCATCAATACAAAAACACAATAGTAAATGTTGCAGAGATTGTGCAGAGATTGGATCTTTTCTACACTACTGGTAAGAATGTAAAATGGTACAACCACTTTGCAAATTGATTTGGCATGTTCTTAAAAAGCTAGAAATGGAAATATCATATAATTTAGCCATTCTACTTCTTGGAATATACCCTAGAGAAATAAGAGCTGATACATGAATAGATAATGTATACCAATGTTTATTGCAGCACTATCCACAATAGGAAAAAGATGGAATCAACCTAGGCATCCGTCAACAGACGAATGGAAAAACAAATTGATATGTTCACACAATGGAATGCTATGCAATGATAAAGAATGATGGTGATCTTGGGAAACACCTGATAACATGCAGTCATCTGGAGTACATTACGCTGAGTGAAATTAGTCAGCCACAAAATGACAAATATTGTGTGACACCATTACTATACAGACTCAAGAAAAAGTTTAAGCACAGAGGAAAATAATCTTTGATGGTTACAAGGCAGGGGTGGGAGGGAGGCGGGTGTTCATAGACTAGACAGTAGATAGGAACTGGGCTAAATGAAGGAAGTGACAGTACATAGTAGAAGGGAGATAAAAGTGTGCTGGACTACACCAGAAGGTAAGAGGTTTCCTAAACACAATTCAACATTTTGAGAGTCAGAGTCGCAAGGGCAGTTGTCTGGAGACCATGGTTTCAGGGGACATCTAGGTCAACTGGCATAACTAAGTTTGTTTTTAAGAGAAAATGTTCTGTATCCCATTTTGATCAGTGGCATGTGGCTAGCAAGCTGCCATCTAAGGAGCAGTGATTGGCCCCAGTATCCACCAGGAACAGAGGAAAATGATGCACATCAAAGACATGACGAAAATATGAGCCCAAGACACAGACGGGGCCAAGTGATTGGGAGACTACACCAGCATGAGACCAGAAGAAATAGATGGTGCCCCGCCACACCACCAGTGACTGCCCTGACAGGGAACAAAACAAAGTTCTTGATGTAGCAGGAGAAAAATAGGAGTGTAGAACTCTAAGAAAACAAATTTGATGGTCTAACATCCTGGCGGGTACCCTAAGAACATGGCCCCTGGACTCGCTGCTAGTCCAGCACCAGTACCAAAGACAACTCTCCAGACAAAAACGGGACTGGACTACATAGACATAGAGTGCTTCTTGGCTTAAACATATACATGAGGCTATTGGAACAGTTCCTCTCTGGAGGTGAGATGGGAGGGTGGAGACGGGAGTTGGTTGAATGAACACAAGAAGTACAGGTACAAGGGAGGAGTGTGCTGTCACAGGGCGGGGAAAATAGCTTGAGCTGCATAGAGGTCCATGTGTGGGGTTTTATACAGCAAGTTGACTTGGATTGCACACTTTCACTTAAAACACGACAAAATGCCTTTTTTAGAAAAGAACTGTACATGATGATTTAGAATTCACATAAACTAGCAAGTCAGGAAAATACTGAAAGAATTATTTATGAGTGGATTCCTCTTAGCACGTATTAAAACATATTATAAACGACAGTAGTAAAAACAGTGGCAAGACAGCATCAACAGACACTGAAACTAAAAAGAAAATCCATCAAAAGCACACTGGTATTTAGTGTACAGTAAAGATGGTATTTCAAATCACTCATCCCCAGTGATCTGAAACACCACCTTGATCATACACTCAATACAGTCAGAACAAGTAGGATGTTAGCTGGAAAATAAATAAATAAATCTAGATGTCTTTGCATTCACTGCACAAAAAGAAGTTTCAGATGGATCATGTATTTAAACATAAAAACAAACAAACAGAAAACCAAACCTGCTGCCATCAAGTCAACTCTGACTCACAGAGACCTATAGGACAGAGCAGAACTGCCCCATGGGGCGGCTGGTGCATTCAAACTGCCAACCTGTTGATGAGTAGCTGTTAGCTCTTAACTACTGTGCCAGGACTTAACTACTGTGCCAGGACTCCTTAGACATAAAACACCAGATAATTTTTTTTAACCCAGAAAATGCAATAATCTAATACATTAAAATATATAATTAAAAAAAAATTAGCAAAAAAAAAACTAAAAATAGCAGGTGAAAGAAGGTATGACCGGCTGATGGTGTCATGAAGCTTCTACGTCTGCCTGAACCTAAAGGCCCCGTACAGGTCACAGAATCTGAATGCTGAGAGGGAAGAGCTCGCTCCAGATCACACAGGGCTCGAAGGAAAGAGCCCAGATCTTCTCATCTTTCTTAATCTAAGAAGGCTGTTCCGGCCCCTCTGAGTTAACTGGTGTCTTTACTCCAGATAAGAGAAACAGGTGCCTTTGCCCCCTTCTACGTGAGGTTGGCCTCTGGTTGGATCAAGAGCCCAGACTGTGAAAGCAAATGCCACTTTCCCACTGCTGCAGTCACTGGGGGCCTTGATGTTGATTTAATAGCAACCCATGTGACCAGGTAGAAATGCCCTATAGGATTGCCTTGGTTGTCACCTTTATGGTGGCAGATCTCCAGGTCTTTTCTCCACAGAGCGGCTAGTGGGTTCAAACAGCTGACCTTCAGTTAGCAGCCCAGTGCTTAACCACTGTGTCCCTAATGCTTCTCTGACTTTCCCATTTCATCTGGTCACTGCTCCTGAGAGAGGATCTGAGCAGTGGAAAGGCAGGGAGACGTGTTTCTCAGTTTACCCTTTAGTTATCATAAACGATTACTGAGGTCAACTCTTCAGACAGGAATGGATTGGACTTGGGGACACTGAGTGATTATATCATGTGTGCACTTTACGGTTCAATGCATCCTTAGGATGTCATCCTACTGGCCTCTTACTAGAGGGGAGTGGAGGGTGGAGAGGAGGGGACAGGAGACTGTTAAAAGAATATGACATGTACAGAATGGAAAGGAGTAGTATGCTGTCACCAGGCAAGGAGAGCAGAAGGAACTGCAGGTAGGCAGGTGTGCAAATTTAAACTGGACTGTACACTTTCACTGAATCACAATAAAAAAAGACGAAAATTTGTACAAGGTACAGTCACTGCCCATTGAAAACCCCAAATTTGCTTATTTAAAAAGAAAAGTTCACTGAAAAGGAAGCAGAACTAAAAATGATGCTATAGTTCTTTATGACAACGTAAATACTGGAGACCCTCCCTGGAACTCACAACAACGCCTCACGTCACCTAAGCTACATACAGTGCTTAGAGGAAGACAGGAAGGAGGCATACTTACTCTGAACACATGTAACAAAATGTGGGTTTTTGGTATACGGAGATCCATGTTTACTAATGCACTCTGAAAGACAGAAATGGACACCGTCATCATTTATCATCTGTCAAAAGACGGAACAGACTTTAGAACTAGTACCACTAGTAGTTTTTTAGACAACTCTGCAAAAACAGACTATTCACATTTATACCGGGTACCACATCGCCCTCCAGACTGACAGCTTAGCTTTGGTTAGCACAGAAAATTTTAACAATGAGAAACAGGGCAACATCTCAGTCAAAATGGCAAAAACTCACCCCAATCTACCCAGCGTGGAAAAAGGTTATCTGCAGTTTCTCAGGAGGATTCCTTCTTTTAGTGTACAGAAGAATCACTAATAATGTTCAGTAAGTTTCCTGACTGTGGTCAGAGAGTTAAACTGTGTCCTTAATTTACAAGTGAATCTGCTTTGGAGAAAATTCTCTCCATGCTATCTGACATAGTGGACACAGTCTTACAATGGAGTTCCATGTGGGAGTTCTGGAGAGTGAAGTCTTGGTTATTTGAACAAGCGCATTTGTGGATGATCTGCAATTTGAAATCGTACACAATGGGTGCTGAGTCACTTCATTAGGGTCACTTGAGATACTGCGGCTCACTCGTGCACAGGTGAACAGTGGCTACGTACATCTGACTGCTGTCTGGAGGACACGTACATCTGGATCACCAACCCCCCTTGACTATCAAGACACACAGCCAGCGTATCTAGAGCTACCAGGCCTGGTGGAGGGTAGACACCCTAACGCTTACTCCCCTAAGTAATGTAGATTTCTCGGAGCTTTTAGGGCCAACTACTGGTTCATTTGGCTTCTTGGCCGAGTTTGCACCCCCACAAGTTACCTCCGAGAGGATACAAAGTCAACAGAAAAGTTGCTAAAATGCACTTTACAAAATTAAGAAGAAATACTCAGGAATATAGTTCTCTCACTATATATAATGTTCACCCAAAGAATTTTAAAACGAATTAAATGAGCAGCTCTTAAAGAGTAGTCCAAACAAACACACACACACACACGTTGCTGTTGCATTCGTTCCAGTTGATAGCAACCTTACAGCACAGAGCAGAACTGCCCCACAGGGTTTCCAACGAGTGGCCGGTAGATTCAAACTGCCAACCTTTCAGTTAGCAGCTGCAGATCTTGACCACTGCTCTGCCAGAGTTCCAAAGGGTAGTCCAGACCCCTCTTTGAGAGTCAGTGAGGTTTAAGTTATTTTCATGATTAAAAATCGGTCAACCATATGAGTCGACTCCAACTCATGTGTCCCCAGGTGTGTCACAGTAGAACTGTGCTCCACAGGGTTTTCAATGGCTGATTTTTTGGATGCAGATCTCCAGGCCTTTCTTCCGAGGTGCCTCTGGGCAGACTCGAACCTGGAGCATGCTAACTGTTCACAGGGTGACTTTTTCACTGCCATTCCCTCATAAGTGTACAGTGGAGTTTTCCAGGGTCTAGGAGAATGTGTGCATGTACATATCCTCTGGCACAGTGTTTTTCAAATTAAGTGAAAAAAAAATTAATGTTCTCAGTTCTCATTAATAAGATGGCAAATAACAAACAGTATAGCCCACATAAACAAAAGCTCTCTGGAGGTCGTCAGTAATTTCAAAAAGTGCAAAAAGTCCTGAAATAAAAAAGTTTTGAGAACCACTAGATTAAATCAAATTGAATTTCTAAACAGTGAGCTAAGAGAGCAGATAAAGACAAAAAAAAATTAAACCCATTGCCATTGAGTCTAGTTCAACTCACAGCGACCCTATAGGTCAGAGTAGAACTGCCCCATAGTTTCCAAGGAGCACCTGGCGGATTTCAACTTCTGACCTTGTGGTTAACCAATACAGCAGAGGAGAGGTTTGCAAATATAGGCAGCATAGTGAGGTTCAGTTCACACAGATCATGATGGTACAAATCGAACAAACAAGTTTTATGGACCTGAGTACCCCGATAGCTCCAAACTCATCGTGTAATTAAGCCATCTTCCTCCCAGGCATAACTTAGTAATGGGATTCTGACCAACTGGTTCTCCCACACGAAATAACTATTTCCTAAATATATATACTTTACCATCAATCAAGTAGTGATTTGAGCTTACCTAAGTATCTTGGGTAAAAATAGTCCTGCGGAAAGAGGGAAAAAAGAAAAAGCAACATTTTACTGGAACAGTATGCAGTTTCTCAAACAACATTATCAACTGTTCATTAATGCAAGCTCCGCCTTTTTTCTGAGTACAGAAACAGCTACTATTGTAGGGTTGACATGTGAGGAAGATGGGAGATTTCTCCACCCTGGGCTCACTGCACAGCATGGACAGGAACTGCACAGAAATCCCTCCTATGCAGACCACGGTGGCAAGGAGAGGAAGTGAGAGAGAATCGCGCCTAGGTTGTAAACTCTGATTCTGCAGAATGATGGTTTCGCAAAGCTGACAATGTAATTGAATGACTAGACTTTCCGTAATAAGCAAAAGCAATGCCATTTATAGCGCCTTAGGAAGTGCTGGTCAATATGCTTACTAGGACCATGTTCTACACTAGGACTGTGTTCCAACTGAAAACGAAGTCTTAGTTACTCAGTGACTTAACAGCACTCCCAAGAAACTGAGACATTCCTGCATATAATGGACATTGTTTTGGACTTATTTGTAAAACAAACTGGTGTTTCACGGGGCATAAAAGATATACAGGATGGGTCCCTTTATTGACAAATGCCAATTTAAGAGATCCAACCACATTATAATTGGATGACGTACACTATCATAATACTGGGCAACACTGGTGGTGCAGTGGTTAAGCACTGTGGCTGCTATCAAAAAAAGCTAGCAGTTCTAATCCACCAGTCATTCCTTGGAAACCCTCTAGGGCAGTTCTACTGTGTCCTATAGGGTCACTATGAACAGAAATCCACTAGATGGCAATGTGTTTGCATTCTTTTTTTAATCACAGTATTAGAATTACCAACCTTATTCTCAGCTAGCGATAGGTATCAGCCGGAAATTTTTTCAGAATCTGTCTGCCACATTCTATGGCCCCAACAGTTAAAAGGATCTCTTGTGGCTCAGTGGTTAAGCACTCAACTGCTAACTAAAAGGCTGGCAGTTTAAATTCACCAGAGACTCTGCAGGAGAAAGATCTGGTAATCTGTTCCAGTCAAGACTACGCAAAAAATCAAATCCAGTGCATCAAGTTGATTCCAACTCATAGCAACCCAATAGGGCAGAAGAGAACTGCCCCACAGAGTTTCAAGTCTTACAACGCAGTTATTCCCTGTCCGTGGACATGTAATTAACTCAATAGCACCCAATAATAACAGCCTGGGTAAAGTAGCTCCAGTCATGGTAAACTTTAATCTCTGGCCTAAGGTCAATCACTTAAGCAATTTGACCCCAAATACTAACTTAAAGCAGAAACTATGGTACCAATAAATATCAGCAGCCACTATAAACAGAGTGTAACCTGTATGCCAAGCACAGATTCAGCATTTTTATATTATTTTATTCAATCCTCATAATCATCTTCAAAGGAAGGGATTTGGTAATCTCATCATCACAAATTAGGAAATCAAAGGTCAAGACAGGCTGTGGGGTTTGACGAAGGTCACAACGCAGAGAAGGGCTTCAAATGAAACACTGAGATTTGAAACAACACTAAGGTAAATTTAGCTGCTACACTCTTGCCAAGGCAGTATTTTAAAGCCAAGTCCACTGCTGTCACATCAATTCTGACTCATAGCAACCCTAAAGGACAGAGCAGACTGCACCCACTGAGTTTCCAAGGAGCATCTAGTGGTTTCGAGCTGCTGACCTTTTGGTTAGCAGCTACAGCTCTTAACTACTCCGCTGTCAGAGTTTCTCACAATATTCCAGAGAGGGTTTAATCCGTGTACCTTGAAGAGCTTGTCTCCCATCAACACTCTTCAAAATGTTTGCTGAATTCCAAAACGTTGTTTTGACATCTCCTTTATCCTTCACTTTCCCATCCATACCTGGCCAGAACCCCTCTCTCTCTGTTCTTTGTCTAAAGAGCCTGGGGAGGTGGGGCACCACATGATAAAACGTAGGGGGAAAAAATGCTGCTGTTGAGTCTAATGCACAGTAACCCTGTAGGACAGAGTAGGGCTGCCTCACAGGATTTCCAAAGAGCAGCAGGTGGATTCGAGCTGCTAACCTTTTGTTAGTAGCCAAACACTAACCACTCTCCACTGCACAACAAAACTAAAAAATTAAAAAAACCCTAACTTGATATGTTCAACACAATTTTGACTGATAGGGACCCTTTGAAACAGAGTAGAACTGCCTGATCGTTTCCAAGGAGCAGTTGGTGGATTCAAACTGCCAGCCTTTTGGTTAGCAGCTATAGCTTGCATCACCAGGGCTCCCCCACATGAGAAGCAACTCAAAGTTGTTGTGAGGACTAGGTCAGAGTTAGTAACCCTCTAAGAGGCGCTTAGGTAGGTTTTAGGAAGTTATGCTAGAGTAAAAGTGTGACTTTCTTTCTTTTTAACTAATTAAAAAGCCCAAACCAAATACATTGCTGGTGAGTTGATTCCAACGCATGGTGATCCCACGTGTTAGACGGTAGAGCTGCTTCTTAAGTGTTTTCTTGGTCACTGTCTTTACGAAGTCGGCCACCAGGCATCTCTTCAGAGGCAGTGAGGAGGTTCACACCACCAGCCTTCAGCTTAGGACTTGAGTGCAAACCGCTTGGGCCAAAAAGGGACCCCTTTTAACTCATTAATTGTTTTAAAAATGAAAAGTAAGGGTCAGAAGCCAAGTTTGGTTCTTGCGCTTGTGTGACTGCTGTGAAGGCAACCTCCAGTGTGACAGTGTGACACAATGAAGAGACCTGGTTTCAGAAGTCAGAGACTACAAAGTCAAAGGGGAGGCAATGACACCCCTTTCCCAGCAAAGTAAGACATTCCAGAGTCCCCTGGACAAGCAGGTGGCATAGTGGTTAAGTTCTAACCAAGAGGAGAGGTTGACAGTTCAAATCCGCTAGGCTGTCCTTAGAAACTCTATGGAGCAGTTCCACTGTCTTACAGGATCACTGCAAGCCGGCATCGACTCAACAGCAGTGGATTTGGTTTGGGTGTTATCAAGTGGGGCTTGCTTTCTTTCTTGTCTGCTTTTATCCCTGGAATGGCAAACTCTGAGGAAGTGTAAGGACAGCAAAGCCAAACCTCTGATAAATTCTCTTGGAGTAGAAGACGGATGGAGGCTTAGAGCCCCTTTTATTGAGTGCAAGCAGCGGGCTGTATCTCTGTGGGTTTAGAATCAGATGGAGAGCCCCAGGAGCTGTCATGCAACAAAACACAAAGAGAAGCCTTTTCCTTCCAAAGTAACACATTTAGGATGGATGTAAAAAGTGTTTCATTCAAGGGAACTGAGAACTAGATTAAGAAAACATTGATAACGAGCAAATAAATAACTAATTACACATAAATGCTTGCACTACCACAATTTCCTGGAAAGGTGTTTTATTTTTCAAATTATGAGCAGTAATACTAATTAACAGTTACGTGTAATCTGCTTTAATAATGAGTCGTTCTGTTGCAAAAAACTTTATTAAAAGAACAACCATGCTAATTCCCCCTCCACCCCATTTATGGATTCTGGCTGAAAGCAGAGAATGCCAGAAAGACATTTACCTGTGTTTTATTTACTAGGTAAAGGCATTCAACTGTATGGATCATAACAACATAGTGAAAATGGGAATTCCAGGACACTTCATTGTGCTCATGAGGAACCTGAACACAGATCAAGAGGCAGTCATTCCAATAGAACAAAGGACTACTGTGTGGTCTGATGTCAAGAAAGGTGTACATCAGGACTGCATCCTTTCACCATACTTATTCAATAAGTATACTGAGCAAATAATCTGGAAGCTGGGCTATGTGAAGAACAATGTATCAGAGTTAGAGGAAATTCATCAACAACCTGCATAATACAGATGACATACCTTGCTTGCTGAAAATGAATACTTAGAACACTACTGATGAAGATCAAAGACCACAGCCTTCAGTATGGACTAAACTTTAACATAAAGAAAATACAAATCCTCACAACTGGACCAGTAAGAAGCATCATAATAAATGGAGAAAAGATTGAGGTTGTCAAGGATTTCATTTTCCTTGGATCTACAATCAACACCCATGAAGTAGTAGTCAGGAAATCAGAAGATGCATCGCTCTGGGCGAATTTGCTGCAAAAGATATGTTTGAAGTGTTAAAGGCAAAAGTGTTACTTGAAGATTAAGGTGTTCAGAACCAAAGCCATGGTGTTTTTCAATCACCTCACATGCATGGCAAAGTTGGGATGACAAATAAGGAAGACTGAAGAGGAAGTGATGCCTTTGAATCGTGGCGTTGGCGAAGAATAATGAATATACCATGGACTGCCAAAAGAACAAACAAATCTGCCTTAGAAACAGTATAGCCAGAGTGCTCCTTAGAAGCAAAGACGGCAAGACTACATCTCATATACCTTGGACGTGCTCTTAAGAGGGATCAGTCCTTGCAAAAGGACATCATGCTTGGTAGAGGATCCGTGGAAAAGAGGAAGTTCCTCAAGGAGATGGATTGACACAGTGGCTGTGTCACAAGGGGCACAAGTATAACCGTGACAGTGAGGATGGCACAAGGACAAGGCCGCATATTTTTTCTGTTGCATACAGGGTTGTTATGAGTTAGAAGCCGCTCATCAGCACCTAACAACAGGAGAATGTAATTTTCGCAGCCAAGAAGCCATGACCTGGTGACCGTTTAATATGTGTGCTTGACTCACCTGAAAACATACGTTAATTTTCCTGGTGATTTAAGAGAAGTATGGATAAATCCCAAAGTAAAAGACAAGCAAAATCATGCATATATACCTAAGAATGCTACATACATACTCTCCAAAAATAAAAAGGGCATTTCAAAATTGTCCTCAGTGAGTGCTGGACAAAGAAAAGATGCACTATGAATTGAGCCCAGTGTGAATAAAGAGTACCCTAATAACCTTAATATTGGCTCTCCTGTCCTGATTTCAAAGACTCCAACACAGACCACTTTCTTTTCAAAATCAGCCAGACTCCCAACTGTATTAGAAGTTTCATTAGGTGCTTAAGACCCTGTGGCTGAGGTCCGCTCTTAGGAGCATGGTAGTCCACAGTTCAAACGGCGCACAGACTAAAAGCACAGACTCAGTTAAATAAGTTCTTCTACTTTTTCTTCACAGGTCCCACAGATAGCAAAGACTGTGGGAATAGGTTTGTGTGAAGGCTGGTGCTGGGGAAGAGCTGTGGACTTAAAGAGAACAGCCAGAAGGAGCTCAGGGTGGACAGTCAGGCCAAGAAGGGAGGCCTGGACCACATTGGCCCAGAAATGGAGGTCAAACTTGACCCTGAACCAGGCACATCTCTGCTGTGCAAGTGATTTGTCATCTATCAATCGTTTTCCTCAGGGTCTTGCCTCTGTAGTGTTTAAACAACTAAAGATAAAAAGAAGGGAGCAGACCCACAGGCCCGTAAACTATAAGCTTAAGCTATAGCAGCATAAGGACAGTGGCTATCTGCCTAGCATCTAAGCATATTCACTGTCCCACAGAAGGCCCTGAAGAGTCATCAGCTGATGGGATGGGATGGATGGGATGAGCAGACGAGCACACACCAAGTTGTCCAGTTTTCACTCGGTCGAACAAAAGAACGGATTCTTAATTTTAATTATATGGCAGCAGGCTGGCAATCAGTTTGTCTCTTTCAGTAGTACCCAAACAAAAAACAAATTCACTGCTTTTAATTCTGACTGACGGTAGAACTGTCCCCTACAGTTTCCAAGCAGCACCTGCTGGAGTTCAAACTGCTGACCTTTCAGTTAGCAGCTGCAGCACTTAACCACTACGTCACCAGTGTTCACCCTGTCCATAGTATAAAAGCAAAATAGTTTTCCTCCAGTTTACAAACTGCTTGTGTGTTTTTTTTAAATTACATCCTTACCATGAATTGACATTTACACAGCTTTTTGTCTGCTATTCACTCCAACCCCTAATGTATCCACAACTGTTTATTTTGTGCCAATAACTGTCACCCTTATTACGAGCTCTGAAAGGGCTGCACAGAAGCTGGCATCCTTCTTGGTAGCAATCAGACACAGGGTGTTAAGTGTCTGCAAGAATAATCAATCAAACTGCCTAGAAAACATACATGAGATTTGTTATCAGCAACAGCAAGAGAACTGTGCAAAAGAAAAGCAGCATCCTTGTGAAGCAGACACACACAGCTGTACTTTGGAGAAAGCCACACTATTGGAGGCTTTGCTCCAAGCTCCCAAGTTTCAAGGAGATTATGGACGCTTGGATGCTGACTGAGGCTCCAAGCCTTCTGGAGAATTTTCCTGTGTAAACAAGAGGGGTGAACTTCATCAGCAAAACCAGTAGTCTTGCCAAGATTCAGATTCTATTTGCATTCTTGCTCACTCTGACTCTGTAAATACAGGTGGGGGAACATGTGACCCAAAACACCTGTGACGGCAGTTCAGATGGGTGAACCAGGCCTGAGGAACAGCAGCTGAGTCTCATTTGGGGTTTCCAACAAGGCTTAGCAATTTGTTCTGGAACTACTGAAAAGTGTTTGAATAAGCCACATCTCCTCAGCCACAGGAGACCCCTCAAGTCTGTATTTTTAGTTTTCATCCCCTTAACTACAGATCTGTATTTTGGCATTCTGTCACTCCACTGGTCACCTTGGTAGAGTGGAGGTTCAGCGAAAAAGAGAAAGACCCTCAATGAGATGGATTGACGCAGTGGCCGCAACAATGCGCTTAAGCATAAAAATGATTGTGGACGTGGTGCAAGACCAGGCAGTGTCTCATTCGGTTGTGCACAGGGCCACCACGAGTGGGAACTAACTCGACAGCACCTAACAACACCCAATTCAGTGGAAAGTGATATAGGAGAACAAATAAAGTATTTGGTGAAATCCTTGTGAATTCCTGTTTGTGGACAGATTGCTCAGTAAGAGCTCTGCCTGCCCATCCCAGGGTGCCCACCTCCACTTCTGTGATAACCATCAGAACTCACTGTCTGCATCTCCCGCTGCACCCCTTAAAACAAAACAAAACACCAAACTCATTGCAGTCAAGTCCATTCCAACTCATAGCGACCCTACAGGACAAAGTAGAACTGCCCTATCATAGGACTTTGAAGGAATACCTGGTGGATTTGAACTGCCAACCTTGTGGATAACAGCCAAACACTTAATCACTGTACCACTAGGGCTCCATCAGGCAACCTTTTCACGTAACAGAAGATCAAGAACACTATCCACACTGGAATGAGGGTCAGTTCCATGGGCAGTGATTCCCCAGCACTTACTGGGCATCTTCAACCTGGGAGAAGCAGCAGGGTGCAGAGGTTCAGAGCAGAGCTGTGAGACTGCAGCACCAGTTTTGAAATCCCAGCTCCAAAATTAACTATGTGACCTTCAACAAGTTTCAGCTT
Source organism: Heterohyrax brucei (assembly GCA_028571685.1). Taxonomy (NCBI): domain Eukaryota; kingdom Metazoa; phylum Chordata; class Mammalia; order Hyracoidea; family Procaviidae; genus Heterohyrax; species Heterohyrax brucei. Next base: position 43,377,671 of record CM053162.1, on the reverse strand, counting down.
CCCCATTTCCTCTTCTATAAACACAGGCTTCGAGTAATGCCATGCCCTTAACCACCAGCAAGCTTGCTCTTTGACACATGTTTCAGACCAAATCTACAGAGCTGGAGGAGCAGAGGAACAGAATCCCCTTCAAGGGGGGTCATCTTGTGAAATTCCTTCCCTGGCCAAAATATTTCGGGAACTCTTCTGTGGCAAGCGCTTCTGTGCGCAGACTTGAGGTTTTCCAGTGTTGACCAGTTTACCCTCTGAGGGCAGATGTGCTTTTTAAAAATGGTCAAAAACCACCCAAAGTGCTCACAAAGTTGAGTCTCATGGCCAACATGAGAATAAAAAGGGGTGCACCCTGAGATCTCCACTAAAAGACCACAATTGACGGCCCAGGGGCCTCGAGGTTCCCCTGGGAGCATGGCCCCTGGCCCTAATTCCTGCTCTTTCCATAAATCATAATGGAGGTCAATTCTTCGGACAGGAGTGGATAGGACTTGGTGACAGAGTGACCATATCGAGTGTGCACTTTGTGGTTCTATGCATCTACAAGATGTCGTCCTGCTGACCTCTCACTGCAGGTGGGGTAGAGGGTGGAGGCCCATGCTTATCTTACTTTACTGGGTCCATCTTCTAAAAATTTTAGACAACAAAGTTTTAAAGCAGTTCCTTATTGAGGGGAGTAACAGATTCTTAGTGAACTGAAAGATAAATACTCGTTGTTACAGTCCAGTGTATTGTAGCTATGTGTTACATTTGGTGACTCTGGATGTCTTAGTTATTTCATGTCAGAATGGTTTATATGCAATGAACATTAACATATTTGCAAAGCATTTTTCACATTCATTAACACATTTCACAGCAATGCTGGGGAAGAACATTTAATGAGACTTGTTTTATGGGTAAGAAAACAGGAAGTCAATTGCTATTACTGAAGCTTTCTGCCTTCTCAGAGCTTGAACAGCTCTTGCCAATACAGCTCCTCTCTATTCCCAATAGCTTCTGAGATTCCAGTTCACAGACAGGAAAGCGAAGACTCTTCATCCATTCTGTGTAGTCTCTTGGCCTCTCATTCCCTTTAGGTCAGTCCTGCCACCGCATTCAAACGACCCCAGCACATCACACACTCAAATCAAAGTCAGCACTGGCCTTCCTCCACGGCAGGGGTGGATTATCCATCCTACAGGCACAGCTAAGCAACACGGTGCTTACCTTACTTACCAGATGGTCTGCGGTAAACAACTGGTGTGGTACAAAAATGTGAAAATGTTCAGCACAGATGATCTGGTAAGCAAGGGGAGCACGGTGCTTACCTTTACCTTGCCTACTGGAGAATCCAGCCCTGCTCAGGGCCAAACCCCGCTCTTCAGCCCAGGGAGGCAGAGGCCGACCTCCCCTCTCCAGCTGCTCCTTGAGCTTTCCCGCCTCACCACTCCTGCCTCTTGAGTCTATTTTCCTTTGTTTAAAATACTCCCCTTCTCATTTTTTCTCCTTCTGCTGTAGTAGCTATTCTTCCAGTCCAGGTGAAATACTGTCCTTCCAAGAAAAACCTCCCTTCCTCACTTGTCCTAAAGACGTCCCCTCACCTTCTCATTCCTTTAGAACATCATCCAAAAGGCTTATGGCAATGTTTACCTGTCCCAGTTATTTTTCTAAGGGGACTCTCCTCATCTCTCTTTGCCCTGCCCCCTCCCATCTCCTATGAAGCAGAAGATTCTTGGAGGCAGGGACCTTGTCTACAGGACCTACGTATTCCCCACAAATCCTAGCACGTAATAGATGCTCCAACACACTATTAAAGGAAAGAGGCAAAAATGGTTAAACACTCTATACAGAAGTCCTGCAACCACTGAAGATCAACAGTGCCAGCAGTGAACCACCACCTTCCCAACTCAAGGATTAGCTTTTCAGAATAATCACACAGAATAATAACAAAACATAGTCTCTACACTAGAATCTAAGTGTCAGGCAGGCGGATTCCCTGCTCAAGGCTCAGTGAATAACGCCAGGCCAAAGGCATGGTGCAAACTCAGTAATACTTGTTAAACACGTGAATGACTGTTCTTTACCATTCTGTGCCTAGGGTAAAAAGTCCTTATTTCACGCCCATGACATGTTAATATCTTTGGATTCTGCCAGATTCAGCTTGTGGATATATCACTGCCAAACTTTTGTCATATTTTCTGTATAGACTAGATGGTACTTTTATATTTATACCCACCCATCTCCTAGACACTTTTTCAAAACATTTCTAGCAATTCTCTCCATCTATTTCCTGATTCAGAAATTGACTATGAAAACTAAAATCATTCAAGATACAAATAATTACTCTTCTATGAGACATCAAATAAGTCTGTATTCACCACCCTTGTGGTTATTGCTACGATTAAATGAAGTCAACATCTCCACTTACATACAGTGCTTTTCTGTTCACTACAAAAAGAAACTTCTTGTGTTTACATGTGTAAAGGAGTGCTTCCAAACTCTGGTTTTCAGTACCCAAGGTGTCTCCAACATAACATCAGAGCTGTGAGGTCATATAATTATATAACAGAACATCATAACAGAGGTGTGAAATGTTTTTAAAATGCTCAGCTGCTTTAAAATTTAAAATCTTTGTTACATGGTGTTTAGAAGAGAAAAAGCTATTCCATAACAAATGCATAGAAGCCTTGTGACTCAAAAGGAAAACAGATGATATACACACATCAGTAAAATAAATCCCTTCGGAGTGTGCTGTCACAGGGTGAGGAGAGTAGGCAGAGTCGCACAGTGGCGTGTGTCTGGAGTTTTGTACGGCAAACTGACTTGGATTGTAAACTTCCACTTCATCACAGAAAAGCGAAAAAATAAATCCTTTCATAGGTTAAATGATAAGTTCAAAGTAATAAAACTAACGAAAGCCACTGGATTACAGTTCTTAGTATCTCTTAGATTAGTATTAGCTTGTTCATCTTTTCCTAACGTGGGCCATGTTACATTCTTTTCTTGCAAAGTCATTGCATAGGCTGGTACAAACTAGTTGTCTGACATAAGCCCTCCTCATTACAGAAACTTGGTTCCTCCGCACCTGAAGAGGATCGTCCAAGGACAACCACTTTGCCCAGTGCTACGACAGGTGCCAAGTGGCGTTACGGGTTGAACAGTGTCCCCTGGTACTCAAGAATGTGATTTATATGGAAATAGGTCTCTGTGGGTGTTATCAGTTAACAGGACGCACACTGGAATGGGGTCAGCCCTAATCCCATACAGGAGCCCTGATGATGCCACAGATACACATCTGGCTGCTAACCAAGTATCTGGTGGTGCAAACTCACCTCCGTGACTCTATGGGAGAAAAACCTGTCAATCTGCTCTCACAAGAATTACATTGAGAAAACCCTTTGGGGCAGTTCTCTGTCACATGCAGTCACTGTGAGTTCAAAATCAACTCAAGAGCATCCAATAACATGGTGTCCTTATTTTTAAAAAAGAAATAGACACAATAAAACAAGCCATGGGAAGACAGAGGCTGAGATTGGAGTGATGCTACCACAAGCCAAGAACACCTGGGGGTCACCAGACACTTCATGGTCACAGAAAGATCCTCCCCTAGAAGCTCTGGAGGGAGCCTGGCCCTGCTGACACTTTGATCTCAGATTTCTGGCCTCCCAGACTGTGAGAGAACACACTTCCATCTGTTCTAAGCCCCTCACTTTGTGGTAGTTTGTTACAATGACCCTAGGACACTCAGAGATGGTTTTCCACGCAGAAGACTTCTGGTTTCTCCCCCTGGCCCAAGGATCCCAGACCTATAGAGCTAGCCATATCAGGGGTTGAACCCGAGAAACAAAGCAAGCCAACAGAGTCAGCAGGGCTTCCTGTGCGCCAGGGAGACTGGCTTCTCATGAATGTTGGCTTCCTTTTTCCCCAAAAAAGGCAACAACAATCTCCTCTTCCTCAGGCACTGAGAGTTTAATCAGGGAGTGGATTAATCAGCATGCACAGTACACGCCAATTTACAGTAAGCAAGGTCCATGCAGGCTGAAGCGTGTTTACCTACTAATGTGCTGCGAACAGTCCCACATGGTTTCACACCACCACTGATCTACAGATTAGTAAGTAAGCACCAGTAACGAAAGCCAACCCACCGAAGTCGAGTTGATCCTAACTCAATGCAACCCTAGAGGACTGAGTAGAACTGCCCCACAGTTTCCAAGGAGCACCTGGTGGATTTGAACTGCCAACCTTTTGGTTAGCAGACTAGCACTTAACCCACTAGGCCACCGGGTTTCTGGCACAAGTAAATATGTGGTGAAACCCATGTGAAATTGCTCACTACAGATCAGTAAGTAAGCACAAGTCAGCCTGTGCCTACCTTGCTTGTTGGGTAAGCCATCCTTGAGTGTAATTCCTAAGCTAACAAGAAAATGCATGTTTGGCTAGAAGTGCCTGCCAGGATAAATCCTGGGTGTTACCACTGAGGCACAGAAATGACAGAGAGGAAACCTCTGACAGCACTGCCACCTGGGCAGGCTGCAGAGGTGCACTTGGCTCGCTTCAGGCTGCACCCCTACACGTCTGACTTACACAGCTTGGTGCCTTGCCCAGCCTTGCCACTCTGCAGGCCTGGCTGACATGCCTGAGTGCACTCCTCTGCCTTCCACTCTGCAGGTCAGACTTACTGGCTGGGTGCCTTCCCCTACCTTCCAGGTGGTAGTCTCCTCTACACGCCACAAAATCAGTTGTGACCATTACAGCAAGGTCCTGAACTAGCGGGAGCCCTCAGGGACCCAGTTACAGACAGAATTGGAAAGCCAAGTGTTCTGGGTACTTTTTCACAACTGGAAACCCTGGAGGCATAGCAATTAAGCGCTACAGCTGCTAGCCAAAGAGTTAGCAGTTCAAATCTACAGATGTTCCTTAGAAATCCTATGTAGCATTTCTGCTCAGTCTTATCCGGTCGCTGCGAGTCAGATCAGTTTGATAGCAATGGATTTTCTTTTTTTATAATCAGAAGAACTGGTGATACAGTAGTTAAAAGCTCACTGCTAACGAGAAGGATGGAGTTGCAATCTACCAGCTGCTCCTAAGAAAACTTATGCAGCTATTCTACTCTGTCCAGTCGCTAAGAGTTGGAGATGACTCCATGGGAAAAGGGTTTGGTGTTTTGGTTTCATAACCAATTTTAGGACAAAACTGTGGGCACTTTTAACCAATATGAGATCTTCCTACCCGTCTTAGCTATCCAGTGCTGCTGTAACAGGAATATCACAAGTGGGTGGCTTTAAGAAACAGAAATTTATTTTCTCACGTTTAGGAGGCTGATAAGTCTGAATTCAGGATACTGGTTCTGGAAGCTTTCTCCATCAGCCCTAGAGGAAGGTCCTTGTCTCTTCTGTGCTGCTGCTGCTGCTTCTCTGTGTGGCTTGGCATCTCTCCCCATCTCTTCTTGTTTGTGTTAGATCTCTTTTATATCTTAAGAGACTGACTCAAAACTTATGCCCTACACTATCTTGCCTCATTAACACAACAAAGATAACCGGTTTGCAAATGAGAATATGATCACAGGTACAGAGGTTAGGATTTGTAACACATTTTGGGGGGGGGACATGCTTCAATTCATACCACAGCTCAAAATGCTTATGAAGATGGATGAAGTTATCAAGCTTTTTATTTTTGCAAAAATATCCTCATCTATGATAAGGTCGAGCTGAAAATCATTACTGTGTTGAGTAAGTTATGCCCTCATCCGAGTTCCTAATTCAATTTTTCTCTGTTCTACAAATGTAGTGCTAGCTGCACTTATAATCAAAATTCCATGAGATAAAACAGACTTTTATGATGTATAGTTTCACTTCAAAAGACTAATTTTTATATTTATTATGTGATGGTGATTTCAGAGTTCTGGCAGCCTCGTAGTTAAGGGCTCAGCCACTAACCAAAAGGGTCAGCAGTTCAGATCTACTCTGGAAACCCTATGGGGCAGTCCCCATCTGTCCTATAACGTTACTGTGTGTTGGAATCGGCTTGATGACAACAATTTGGGGGGGAGGGGGAGAGCTCTGTTTAAGGAAGATTCACTGTAAATGGCCTTTGTCCCTGTCCTGACAGTGCTCTTTCAGCCAAGCCCTTCAGGACTGTTGAGTCCTGATTTTTTACGGCACCTTCTTGCTAATTACGAATTTTAGCTCAGCTCAGCAAATGCTTGTTACCGATGCCAAAAGCAGAGTATGGCATGAGATATCACCCACAGGTATAAGCAGAAAAGAGAAGTGAGAAATGACTACACCCTCACTAGCTGCCCTACCAGGCAGGAGGCCCTGCCCCCCTAGATGGCTAGCTGCAGAGCAACGGGTTTCTCTTACACACGCCCTTTCTGGCCTTGGGTTTACAATTCTGCCAGAAATGACTGGCTGCCACATCCTTCAAGAAGATTGATCAATTACTTTGCAAATGGTGCATAGACCCATCCAACGAAGATTAAGTGACCTCGCGGGATTGGTTAATTTGTGGCCCAGCCAGGAGGACCGCATCTCTAAATTAATGAAGAGCTTGCTTATAAAAGCAGCCAGCCCAAAGGAGGTTTTAGAGAAAGTCCATGAGAGAGAGATGGGCATCCTAAAGCGGTGAGAACCACCAGACTAGCTGTCAGACAGCTGTGGCAGGCTTGCCAGCCCAGAGAGCTTGAGAGTGCTCAGTGCCTTTGGGCAAAAGGCTTGCCGGTAGAGACAGGTGCCTCTGGGCACTTGTCTACAGAGCCTTTAAAAAGCTGTGAACACTTGCCCAAGCAGGGCAGAGGGCTACAGAAGGGCCAACAGCTGAGAAGCCTGGAGCAGACCTGGCTGAAAGCTGCTCTCATTGAAGAAATTGCTCTTCTTTACCAAGTTGTAGCCTGTTACTTTCCTGATAATCCTTGTAAGTATGATCTGTGAGTTGTGTGTGGCCACGCAACGGATTAGCAAACCCAGAAGAGCAGCAGAGTGCTGTGCGGAGAACAGATGGTGTCAGAATTGGCAAAAAAATAAATAAGTGGAGGTATGCCTGACTTCTACCATACAGGATCCAGCTTTGCGCCAATGGTGAGTCTCAGCCCTCCTCAGGAATCTAGACAGGTTCTGACGTTAGATTACACTAGACAGTTCTTATTGGAGAAGGGCAATGTATGTGGGGGATTCCACTGGAACTTTATTAAAATTATGGATACACTATCCTGAGGGACTTCTAGGTGCCAGGCACTTCTGTGGTTGGCGGAGTCATGCTCCTCATGCTCTGATCTCTAGAACCTGTTACACGTTAGGTTACACACAAAGGGGAAATAAGGTTGTAGTGGCATTAGTGTTGCTAATCAGTTGAGCACAGTCCTAGGAGATTATCCTAGATTTTCTGGATGAGCGCAATGTAATTCCAGGGTCTTTGTAAGTGGAGGCGGCAGGTAGAAAAGAAAAACCAAACTGACGGTAGTGTGAAGAAGATTCCACCTGATGCTGATATTGAAGATGGAAAAAATGGGCTCATGGGCCAAAAAAGGGAAGCAGCCTGAAAATACTACAAAACCCCAAGGAACGAGTTTCCCGAGCACCTCCCCCAAGAACCCCCCAAAAGAGGCAAGTTCCGCTGATGTCTTGATTTTAGCACTGGGAGACCCATCTTGGACTTCTGACCTCTAAACTGTCAGGGAGTGCTGATTCAAACCATTTGTGGTTTTGTTATAGCAGCAAGCAGGAGACGAATACATCTTCTTTCACTTTTATTCTCATAGAAACCACATAAGATAGATGTTGCTGTCTCTAACTTAAGGTTTGCAGCAACAGTGATGTGCTTACAGTTAGAGTGGCAAAGGTGAGATTCAAACTCTTGCCCTTCTTACTACAAAGTGTTTCTTTTATAGCATGCTACCCTGAAACAAAAGGCACACTCCAAAAGCACCTAACAGGGCACCCAGCACACAGACTTCACTTCCACACATGAGCTTGGATGGAACGAAGAAAAATCCCAGTAAGGAAAGTCTCAGCAGATTCTGGATAGAGAACAGGCTGTCACTAATAAGCAGCCATCAAGTTGACTCAACACAAATGGTGATCAGCTGTGTGTCACAGTAGAACTACGCTCCTTAGGGATTTCCAGTGGCTAATTTTTTTAAAGTAAATCACCAGGCCTTTCTCACAAGGTATCGTTAGATGAACTCATCAAACCTTCAAACTTCTGGTTAGCAGCTGAGCATGTTAACCATCTGTACCACCCAAAGACTTCTCCATGGAATACAGGATTAACTATTTAGCAGTTAGATAAAATAATGTGGGCCCAAGTCAACCTTTTATGGCCAAGTTAGTTTTCCCTGTGAAAAATGAGTTGTGTAGACACTTCTTTTGGACCTACATTCAGTAACTTTGGGAGGTGTCAATCACTTCAACGTCAGTATGTTAAACTTGAAGTTTGGAGAACCTGAGTTTTCATTTAAGTAATCTCACTAAATAGCTAGCTTGGATATGTGCCTTAATAAATTCCTGGACCTCAGTTTCATGAGTGCCTAGGACTAAATGATGTCTATGACTTGCAAGCCACATGACTGCATGAGTCTGCGACAAATGCTCTTGCAAAGTTCTTGACTGTTTCTTTGGCTTATATAAAGTTTTTAAGTCAATCTTGGCGTTCCTCTGAATCCAAAGACAGCTTCCTGAACAGATAACTAAGACGCTGGCTTTTTGTATGAGTGTAAATCAGTTCCTAGTCCTTTGAAAGGGTTGGTTTCATCAGCAAGTGTGAGCCTATTTAAAGAGCCAAATTCAAGTGCTCTAATCTGCAGAGGGGTCACTCTTTAGGTCACTTTGCTTGTTGCTGCCTTGGATCTCATTCCACTGGACTCTGTCCAGCTAATACAGTTAAAACCAATTGAGGACACAGCTACCTATATACGATGAAAAAGCAAATTGCCAATATCATTCAACTATGAAGGCTCTTGAACTGAGCTATAGAGATTTCACCAGTAGAAGCTCAATCAGCAAATGTGGTCCACTTTCAACTCAGTTTTACCTACACTTTATCTGAGCACATCTGCAACCTGTAGGCCAAAAGCAGGGCACTCAAGCTACCTAATCTCATCGATCAATAGTTGGCAGTGCTAGTTCCAGCCTTCTTGGGGGATTTAAAATATGCTCAGACTCTTTTGCTTTGGACAGGTGTTTCTTTATGAAATGCTTCAGAATGAAGTAGAAGAGGGTTAGAAGGTGGCTGTTGGGGATCACAACAGAGGGTCCCAGACACAGATGGAGCAAGACACAGAAAAAAAACACTGACTCAAAAAGAAAGACCAGACTTGCTGGCCTGACAAGACTGGAGAGACCCTGAGAGGATGGCCCCTGGACACGCTTTCACCTCACTAATGAAGACACTTCTGAGGTGCACACTTCAGCCAAAGACTGGACAGGCCCATAAAACAAAAGTAGACTAATGGGGCACACCAGCCCAGAGGCAAGGACTAGAAGGCAGGAAGAGACAGGAAAGCTGGTAATGGTGAATCTGAGGTTGGGAAGTAGAGTGCTGACATACTGTCGGGTTGTTAACCAATCTCATAAAGATCGCTTTATGAGTACTGTTTAACGACAAACTAGTTTGTTCTGAAAACCTTCAGCTAATGTCCAATTTAAAAAAACAGGAGGGTTGTCTGTTAGCAGCTGTCAGGAGCATGGAGCAGGCGGTGCAGGTCTACAGTTCACTTTTACCTCATCAGGTCAGCAAAACTCGCCAGGTAGGAAACCCACCAAGCATACAAGCCAAACTCGCCATTTGTGAAGCTGGTATTGCACGGCTCTGCTGACTGAGCCCAAGAAAACTTACACTGGATGTAATGTTCCTTCTTGATCAATAATTTGTGTACACCATAATTTGTAGAACCTTGACCTGTACTATATCAATGCACCCATGCTATTAATAAAACATATATATGCCATGATTTATCATGTCTTAAAATAACACTATTTCATTTGACATCAATCACCTTCTGACCTTAACCAAAGAAAAAAAACAAAAAACCTACTGCTGTCAAGTTGCTTCCAACTCATAGTGACCCTATAGGATGGAACAGAACGGCCCCATAGAGTTTCTCAAGAGCCCCTGGTCCATTTGAACTGCCAACCTTCTGGCTAGCAGAGATAGCACTCAACCACTACACCACCAGGGTTTCTGATCTAAAGGTACATGATTCCCTTTATATGGATGAGCAAACTAAGGCTTGGTGGTGTCTGGTATATCACCTGGCTCCCTTGTCTTCCTGATTAATCCCTGGTAGCATGTTTAAGAGTGAGGCCACTAGAGCAAATATCTGGAGATGACACCTCAGCCCCGTCACTTCCTGCGCAACCCTTTACAAGTTTCTCAACCATAGTTTTCACGTCTGAAAAATGGGAATAATGACAATAGCTCTTACATAGAGTTGTCATGAAGCTAAAACAGCTCCACACACGTAAATACTCAGAACAGTGCCTGGGACACAGTGTATGCTATTATGATTATCAGACAGCATTATTTCTGATCTTGAATCTTCTACCGAGGACAATTCTAGAAATCATGGGTAACTCATGTTTTTTATAGTCAATGTTTGAGGCTGGTCAGTCATTTCTTTAAAAAAAAAAAGGCAATTTATCTGCCTTTAAACATTGTTATATTATTTCCCCCAAATACAAGGTAGTAAAATGTTGACTTTCACCTTAGAAACAGAAATATCCTATAATATGCAAATTCCAATCGTCTGCCATTCAAAGGAGAACCCTGGTAGCAAAGTGGTTAAGTGCTGTATCTGCTAACCAAAGTTTAGTAGTTCTCATTGGCCAGGCGCTCCTTGGAAACTCCACAAAGCAGTTCTACTCTGTCATACAGAGTCGCTAGGAATCAGAACTGACTCAATGGAAGTGGGTTTGGTTTTGGTTTTCGATAGGCTATTCAAAGGGCCACCCCCATTAGAAGCCCAAGGACAGCCCATCTGCTCTCCATGACAAAGCGGGAGGACGCGCATGCCTGCATTGTCAATTAGCAGCTTGCAAACAAGGCTCAACTTAGCAATTCTAAAAAGAAAGAATGGTGACTAAGCAGGCAGCACTATCAAACTGCTGACAATTAAGTCCTCCTAACCGGAAGACAATGCCAGCCAGGCTAGGGGAAGGGCGTCAGAGCTGTGACTGTCAGCAGGGCTTCTATCTGAATGCCTGGCTGGGGGCAGTAACAGAGCAGAAGCAGTCCCCTGGGTGCTGCTGGGGGGGAGCTGCATCCTTTCCAGACTTCTTACAAGAGGTCCTCACAAAACTGGGTCAAAATGGCATGTTTTTCAGACAGATGTTTTAAAAATGTATTTTATTACTATGGGCACTAAAAGTGTCATGGGTTGAATTGTGTCCCCCCCTAAAAAATGTGTGGTTTCGCTAAACTGTATGTTAAAGGTTTAGGATGGGGCTGTAAATTCTGGCATAGGATTATTTCCCTGCTCTGCTGTAGGGGGAGTTTCCCTGGAGTATGGCTTGCCCCACCCTTAACCCTTTCAGACTGCAAGAGATAAAAGGAAAGAGAAACAAGGAGAATTGGGAACCTCGTTGCCATCAAGAGAGCAGCACCGGGAGAAGAGCATGTCCTTCAGATCTGAGGTTCCTGCGCCAAGACGCTCCCTGGATAAAGACTGATGCAATACCGGACTCTCCTCCAGAGCCGACAAGTGGAAAGCCTTTCCCTGGAGTGGACACCCTGAATATGGACTTGCAACCTACCAGACTGTGTAAGAATAAACCTTCCTTTGTTAAAGCTATCCACTCTGTGGTATTTCTGTTACAGCAGCCATAGCTGACTAAAACAGAAAGGGAAGCAGGCCCTGGGTGGTACCCACATTTAATGCACTTGGCTGCTAGCCCAAAGGTGGGAGGTGTGAGTCCACCCAGAGGTACTTAAGAAGAAGGGCCTGGCAACCTGCATCTGAAAAGTGAGCCACTGAAAACCCTACGGAGCACAGCTCTTCTGGGAAACACACGGGGTCACCAGGAGTTGGAGACAACTTCTTCCTGGGAATACTGCAAGGAAACAAATTTTGCCAATAATTTGGAAAAAAGATCCAAGACAGTGAGTATGACATCAATAAGGTCCAACTACACATGAGTATTTCTTCTTCATACTATATTAGTAATAGTGTCAGTCACTCAAAGCCAATCTACCGTTGTCAAAAGGGAAGTAAGAAACTGATTCTTTCTCAGTATCTTCTGCCCCCATCTTCCACTTGCAACTCCACTTTCAAAAACACTTTAAAACTTTTTATATGAGGACGGAGTAGCTAGGGCGGGGAGCCAGAGACTATGCTCTCAGGGGAAATCGAGGCCAACTGACACAACTAGCATTTTGCTAAGAGTCTTCTGCACCCCAAATTGGTGAGTGGCGTCTGGGGTCTTAAAAGCTGCTAAGCTGCCATCAGAGGTACACCAAATAGTCACAACTCAGCAGGAACAGATGATCTCCAAGGACCAAAATGACACAGGGCAAAGAGAACCCAGAAGACAGAGATCCACACGAGCGGGTGACTACATCAAAATGTGGCCTGAAGAACCAGACGGTGCCCAGCCACCACCAGTGATAGCCATGATGACGCTCATAAAGTTGAGTCTCACAGGCAACACAAAAATAAAAAGGGGTGTACTCTGAGATCTACACTAAAAGACCACAATTTATGGGCCAGGGGCCTCAGGGTTCCCCTGGCAGCATGACCCCTGGCCCTGATGCTGCCCCTGTCCATAAATCTTTGGGCAGAAATGGATTGGACTTGGTGATACAGAGCAACCATATCATGTGTGCACTTTGTGGTTCTGTGCATCTATAGGGTGTCAACCAGTTGACCTCTTACTGGAGGCAGGGGAGAGAGTGGAGAGGAGGGGACAGGAGATTGTTAGGAGGGCATGACATGTATAGAACGGAGAAGAGGAGTGTGCTGTCACCGGGCATGGAGAGCAGTGGGAGCTGATCACTGGCAAGTATGCAAATTTATATGAGATTATATATTCTCACTCAATCATAATAAATATATATATATACATTATATATATATATAAAACCTTTTAAAATGAAGTCTTAAACCTGTCAGGGTCAAAATTTACACAGCCTAGTCACCAGGTGCACTGGAATACTATAACCATACAACATGTACCGAGTGTTTCCAACATCCAGTACTAAGTCCTCAAGCAACCACAAATTCTGCACATTACAGAAACAGCATGCAATTTGAAAAACAGGGGAAATGAAGCATGAAGAAATTCAGACAATTGTCAATGGCTCTGAGGGCAAAACTAATAACCTCAGAAGTGTTTGGAACATCCTGGCTCCAACTAGCTATCTTCAAGTCCATTTTAGAATCTCAAGAAACAAATAAGCATTAACATCTTAAGAGAGTGTCTTGTTCCTTAATAACAAAGAGACACGTTTAGTGGCTTTTGGACTGTCTTTAATTAGCCTTCCACAGAAATTCAGCCCAATGGCTAGGAATGAGAGACAATTTCACAGTACCTGCACTTTCCTGGGTCTCCTGATTGTTATTACATTGAGCAGTTGGAAGAAGCCTAACTGTAAGTCTTTGTATATTCCTATGATTTAAGAAAAACATTTACATGCTTATACATACATATATACACACACATCTATGTGTATACATACACACACACACACACACACACAATCAAAGCAAACCAACCCACAGTGACTCCACAGGACAGAGCAGAAATGTCCCACAGTGTTTCCCAGGAGAGGCTGGTAGATTCCAACAATCGACCTTTTTGTTAGTGACCATGTCACTTAGTCCCTGTGTCACCAAGGCTCCCTACTGTATATATACCAAACCAACGGAATACTATGCAATGATCAACAATGACGGCTGAGGGGAATACCTGATGCTGTGGGACCACCTGGAGGACATCCTGCTGAGTGAAACTAGCCAGACGCAAAAGGACAAATATTGTATGAGACATTGTTATAAGAAAGCAACACATCATTTCAAGCACAGGAGAAATCAATCTTTGATGGTTACAAAGGTGGGAGGGTGGGACAGGGTTTAGACAAATTAGACAGTGCTTAAAATTCAGGCTGGATGTAGGATGTAGGATGTAGGATGCGACAGCACATCCAGCCACAGTGACTCTAGATGATAAAGGAGAATAGCCCCACAAGGCTTCCAAGGAGCTGCTGGTGGATTTGAACTGCTGACTTTTGGTTAACAGCCCTGGCGCAGTGGTTAAGGGCTTCTATGGAAAATATACACACAGGCCAAAGGAAGACTATGGCATAACAAAGGACAAATGGGGGAACCTGGAAGGACAGAAAGGAGACAAAGGTACAAAATTTTCTTGGTGACAATTAAAACTGCACCTCTCGGCAACCTCACCCTGCCTCACCCCAAAAGAGTAGCAGGTCTGGATTCCAAGGCTCCACAATATGTCCTGCCTGGGCTGCAGATCCCTGGACATGAGTGCTCAGGAACGACTTCAGGCAGTCACTCCCCCACACACTTTTTGTCCCCTGTCATTAAATACAGGTGGGATGCAGACAGGCCACTCTCAGCAGAACCCTGCATGGGATGGGTGGCAGAGTGTCACAACCCTGGTCTGATCAAGCTCCACCTGCTAAGGTCTGAGCTAATGCAGGTGGCAAGCTCTGGAGAAAAGGGAGGGTGTCTCATGATAACCGGTCTGACTGTTCTGGGAACAACCAGTCAATTCAGGGAAAAAGCAGCACCCACCACGGTCATCTGACTGGTTATCAGACTGAGGTGACTGGTTTTTTCAGAGCCTTAAGTGGTGAAAGCCCTGAAAGAAGGTCACAGGAAGAGGGGCCATGCTACACCCAAGGCGAGGTGGGGGCCCTGCTCGGAGCCTGGTCAGCATGGGAGCCGACGCAGCCCTGGAAAGGGCGTGGGGCAGGATGCTTCAGGAGTGGAGAGAACTCGTCCCTGAGGAATGAGCTGGAAGAAGAAGGCCTCCACAGGAAGGCATTTTTTTTCTTTTTAATGATTCAGATGTTTTCTGGTGAGTATGCACCAACCCCTAAAGCCACAGAAACAGTGTGTGACTCGGGGTGTGTGTGTGTGTGTGTGTGTGTGTGTGTGTGTGTGAGAGAGAGAGAGAGAGAGACAGAGAGAGAGAGAGAAAGAAAGAAAAAGGTAAGGAGGGAGGGAGGAGGGAGGCAGGGAGAGAGGAAGGGCTACTACTGCTGCTACACTGGAAGTCACAACCAGTGAAAGTGGAATCAGTCAGCAGAAATGTCACCTTCCCTGGCTGGATGACCCACATTGCAGATGGCAAGTCATCCAAGGCGAGGTAAGAACTCTTCTCCCATGTGCTCTCTGCTCCACCCTCCTGCTGAGACTCAGGCCTTTCCAGCGCCTACATGATCCCTTAGGCCACCGAGACCACTGGCGCCACCACATATCTGCCACATTTTAGGATACCTTACCTTAGGAAACCCTGGTGATGTAGTGGTTAAGTGCTACGGATCCTAACCAGGTCACCAGTTCAAATCCACCAGGTGCTCCTTGGAAACTCTACAGGGCAGTTCCACTCTGTCTGTAGGAACTCTATGAGTCAGAGTCAACTCAACAGCAATACGTTTGGTTTTGTTTGGGTTGCCTCCCAGAGCAGTGGTGTCAACAGGTGACTTCCGGGGAGTGCTTTAGCCTCCAAAAGGGGTGCCCCTCTTCCAGCTTTCTTGAAAGAACTGCCCCCAAGGTAAAACCCATGCCCTTGGTAGACAAACGCAGATCAAGGCAAGGTGAACAGCATGAGATTTTCAAACTGAACCACTATCACCATCAACGAGCTGTACCATGTCTGTACGGGCTGGGGGGCGGGGTGGGGCAGTGCTGGAAAGACGGAGAGACAAAGGGAATACCATTAGGGGCGTTGTATGAGTACTGCACTTCATACTTCAAATAAAAATAAGGAGGTGGTGTCAAGGACTGCAACCTTGACTTATTTTTCCTACCAGTAGGTCATGGATTGACCTCTTGGTCTGCTAGGCAGACATAGTAAGTGCAGGAAGATGAGCAGAATGTATGAACAGATGGGGATCTGCACAACAGATCCCAGCCCAGAATCAATCTTCTGTCCAGAATCCTTTCTGCAAGCAAACACAGATCATCAGGTGGCCAACAATACACCTGTTCTGAGAAGCAGTTAAGTCAAAGGGTGGCAGGCGCTGAGAACACGGGGCTGGGATGGAGGGGCTTGAAACAGGTGCAAGACAAACCAGAAAATAAGTTCTGAAGGTGCTCCCAGTAAGCAAAATCTACGTGGGCTTCCTTGCTCCTACGTACCAGTAGTGTACAACTTCACATGGGTTTCCCTACACGTGCAATGGGACACCACAGGTAAGTAAGTAAGCACAAGCAAGTCTGTGCCTACCTTGCTTAAAGGGTAGTCAGTCCCTGGGTTGCAGCACCAGAAGAGAACCCAGAAAAATCCCAAGGAGAGACAACAGGGCAGGGATTACTCAATCCATGTTCTCAGTACTAACTCAAAACAAAGAACTGAGAGGTAAGTTGCCAAAAAATATGGAAGAATATTTTAAAAACAAAAAGATAAGAGAGAGGAAGAGTTGAGCGGAGAATATTAACAATCAAAGGCAGAAATAGCACTGTTATGCAGGATTCAAGGTATATACCCTTGGGGCTGGGGCTGAAAAATAAAGCAGGTTATCTTTGCAAGCAGTAATTAGCTCAGCCATCCTATAGGGTTGCTAGGAGCTCGAATTGACTTGCAATGGTTTTTGCCCCTAGGAAATTTTAAAAAAACATAGAAAGGATTTCCTCGGCAATAGGTGAGTCTAGAGTTAGAAAAGCATACACCTTTATTTTATTTATTTAAGGAAACCTTGAGTGCAGCTGCATCTCCCAAGAGCTCCTCGGAAAGTTTATGGAGCAGTTCTCCTCCGCCCTGCAGGGTCTCTAAGAGTCAGAATCCACTCGATGGCACTGGATTTGGTTTGGCTTTTATTTTTTATGATAAAATCCAAGCCGCGGCCTCATTTAAGCCTCAAGCTGTGTGACAAGGGGCAGGAATCTTGGAAAGCAGTCTACCATTGTGTTTATTGTTGTTGTTAGGTGCTATCCTATGTACAACACAACGAAACACTGCCTGGTCCTGTGTCATGCCCATAGTCATTTTTACATTGGAGCCACTGTGTCACTCCATCTTGCTTAGGGTCTTCGTCCTTTTCGTGTATCTTTCCCTCTACCAAGCATGATGTCATCTAAGGATTATTCCTTCCTGACATGTCCTAAGTACGTCTGCTCGTAATTCTTCCAGAACACATCTGCTTGTTCTTTTGGCAGTCCATGGTACATTCAATATTCTTCTTAAACACCACCATTCAAAGGCAGCGATTCTTCTGTCTTCCTTATTCATTCCTTTGTGCTTAAAATTACCCATTAAGTGCAGCTGTGACAAACTAGAGCTACCCCGCAAGGAGTTTTCTAACAGTCTAGAAAATCCTATAGGGTGGATGAGCCCTGGTGGCCCACTGGCTAAGAGCTCAGCGGCTAACCTCAGGTCAACTGTTGGAACCCACCAGGAGCTCCCTGAAAACACTGCTGGGCAGTTCTACTCCATCCTATGGGGTCACAGGCAGTGGGTTTGGTTCTCTGGTCTTCATCTTTAAGGTAGTAGATGACCTGGTCTTTTCTCTTGTCAGCACCACTGGCTGGGTTGGAATCAATCTTTCAGTTAGCAGCTGAGTGCTTAACTAGTGGGCCAGCAGGGCTCCTACTAAGTAACTGCCTGCTACAAAGGAAAATAACTTAGAAGGCCAGGCACCTGCTGTCACAGAAAGGGAGGTAGAAACCCCCCAACGCAGAACAATAAAAGACTAAGCAGAAAGATGTCTGGCGGGCATCCAGCACAATGGTTCACACATAGTAAGTGCTCAAGAAATGTTTGTAAAGGGAACAAACCTCTAACTCTCCAGACCAGAAAACCAAGCCCACTGCCGTCAAGTCGATTTCAACTCACAGCAACCCTAGGGACAGATTAAAACTGCCCTATAGTTTCCAAAGGGCATCTGGTGGATTTGAACTGCCAACATTTGGGTTAGCAGCCATAGCACTTAACTGGGATTGAGAAAGAAAATTCCTTACTTCTCTCTGGAGCCCAAGAAGTTGCAGCTACCTCAATGCACCAGCCAGGAAGAGGCAGAACACGCAGGGCGCAGGACCGGTCCCCCATCCCCTCTCTCCCTCTCCCTAAGGAGGTGTCACTACCACAGTCTGAAACCACAGGGAAACTGCTTGAGGGGAGATAGAACATTCTCTTCTTTGCCAGCAGGGGAAACTTTTCACTAAAGCTAGTGCCAGAGCTAGGCAGATGTTTTGTTTGAATTTTTTTTTTTTCAATAAAAGGGGAAACTGGGAAAGACAGGCTGTCAGCTTTCAGCACCCTAAGTCAGTAAACCTCAGCCAGGGTTTCTGAGTCAGTGAACAGCACTGTATGGGGAGCGGGGGAGCAGGGTACACAGGTAGAATTACCATCCCTAAAGGTGAGCACTGATAGGTTTAAAGGTACCCTGGGCTCTGATGCGGTGATCATGGATCACACGGTAAGAAATGATGACTCCAGTGTAAGCCTTTCATTTCATAGCTCAGGAAACTGAAGTTTAGGGAGGGTATATGCTTTACTTCAAGTCTGATAGCCAGATTCTGGGTTATTGCTCAAGCTAATCCTATTAGCCTCAGTCCACAAACCACTACAGCAAAATTTCAAAGGCAAAGACATTAAATCCGATTTCCTATGAGAGGGTCTCAAATGCTCTGGAGCACAGAAACTCCTGCTTCAGTCATGTCATAGCACCACCCTTTTCACAGAGGTCTAGTGGTGCAGTGGTTAAGAACCTGGCTGCTGAACAACAGGTCAGCAAGTTCAAATCCACCAGCTGCTTCTTGGAAGCCCTGAAGGGCAACGCCACTCTGTCCTATCACATCACTATGAGTCGCAATCAACTTGACAACTAGTTTTAGCCCCTTTCAAACAGTGCTTAATTGATTTTTTTTTCCCCAAGCTAAAGTACATTAACAGTGGTTGTTTGAGGACTTTCCCAAGGGTGCTGAGCAGGCTGGACTGGAGGATAAGGACCTCTGAGAGGTGAACAGAAACCAAAAACTAAACCCACTGTCACCAAGTTGATTCTGATTTACAGAGACCCTATAGGATAGAGGTGGATTCTAACTGCTGACCTTTCAGTTAGCAGCCACATTTTTTTTTAATTGTGATTAAGTGAAAGTATACCATCCAAATCAATTTTGCATGCCCACCTATCTGCAGCTCCATCTGCTCTCCTCACCCAGTGACAGCACATTCCTCCTTTCCCCCCTTTCTTCTAGTGTCCTCTTAACGAGCACCTGTCCCCTCCTCTCCATTCTCTTCTCTCCCATCTAGGAAAAACCAGTGGGACAGCCTCCTATAAACGATAAAACCAGAAAGTACACACACCATACGCTCATACTACGTCCCCTAGTCCAGTGCATTCTTGTCTGAAGAGTTGACTTCAGTGCTGGTTTCCAGTTAGGGTCAGCAGCAGGTCTAGGGGCCATGTTCCCTGGGGACCCTCCAGGACGCTGGACCATCAACTGTGGCCCTAAGAGAGCTCTCAAGCTGCACACCTTTTTCTCATGTTGCCTCAGGGACTCTACATTGTGTCCCCCATCACGGCTGCCTTTGGTGGTAGCCAGGCACCATCCGGTTCTTCTGGTCTTGTGTTGATACAGTCTCCCAATCATGTGGGTCCTTCGGTCGCCTGGGCTCATTTTTCCTCATGTCTTTGATGTTCTCCGTCGTGCTCTGTTCCAGATTGGTTGGGACCATTTAGTGTACATCAGACAGCAGCATGGTTTAGCAGCCCAACTCCTAACCACTGTGTCACCAGGGTTCCAAGAGGCAAACACTTGTCCTAAATGCCCACTGTCTATCACAGCAGAGATGGGAATACAACCAGTACCTAACTCCCAATCCAGGGCTCTTCCCAGTATACCACACTGCCTCTCAAGTTGTGTTCACTGTGAAGTAAAAAGGAAATTCCAGAAAACAGAACACAGGATACACATGAAAATGCAGGATGGCAGATGACAGAAACGGACTTGCAACTGGATTGACTACAAGGGAAGCAGCAAGGTAGCCGGTTCAATTTGAGAAATTAAGTAAGAAACAACTCTAATCAACATTACTGGGGATGGCAGTTGAAAAGGCAGAGGCCGAAGTTCTGGAAAAGCTCAGATGACTCTAATATGAAAAGTTTACAAACTTCTGATTATGAAAAGACTGTGAAAAAAGGCCTTCTGTGGTGGAACTAGCATTAACATCATTCAAGGACGCAGAAAACAGCAGAAGGGATCCCAAACACTTGATCACAAGGAAGTATAAACCCGCTGCACAGAAATGGTCCCAAATAACGGCGGCTGTATTAAAGCGATAGGATCATGAATATATTCTTTCCTTGTCTTCACTGCATACATTTTTGTAAAGGGATGACGTTACATTTATGAATTATAATTAAATAAAACATGAAATACATTAAAATAAGAGAGAAGATTAAGACTCTGGGAAGAAAAAAGAGGCATAGTGCTTACTACCAAATAGCATATTATATATATTTACTTCGCATTTTTACCAGTTAGCACACACAGTGGCCTAGTAGTCAGGTAAGGAAAAGTTAGAAAATGCTGAGTCCTGGGCCAGCTGGAGCTACTGCCGCATGGGGCAGAGGATAGTTGAGATAGGTAGTATTAGCATTGGTTTCAACTCTTGAAACCAGACAGCCCCATCCCAAAGGGTAAAGTGAAATTTTCAGGTTAGGCTCAGGGATTGGAGGGCATTGTACTTCCCACAGAATCACAAAATAGAGCAACGACCTAGGGTGATCTGGGGCACATAAGCTCTGCCATTAGTGCACTCAAGTCTTGTGCCAGGTGTATAATTCATTGGATCACCATGATTCATTGTAGGGGGAAAAATTGAAGCTGGGGGGAAAAAATAGATGACTGCTGCTGCATAATGCTGGTAGCAGGAGACAGGACTAGAATCCTTGTTGATGCTGAGGGTAGTTAAACGAGAGAAAACAATCTCTAGCCTATCTCAATTACGACAATGACTAGCTGGGTCACAGCACGAACATTTTGCAAATTTGCTTTCAGAAATAGGGATCTAAAGTGCACAGTACAGTCAACAGATTAGAAATACAAGTCAAAATTAAAGCAAGCATTGGCCATGCTGAATCATTCTTTCATTGCATGTGGTTTTTATTTCATCCCAGGATTCTTTAAAAGAAAAATTCCAGGAGTACCACAAAATTCAATGTGAAATCACTCTGACCTCACTGTTTAAAGTGATATAAGGTATATCCAAGCCTATTTCTGTCATTCCTCCTTTTCAATGTCATTTGCTTCTGAACAAACATCTTAAGCTTCCAGTGGGTCCTCCAGGCGCTAACTACAAAACTGCAATACCAAAAAGCCAAATTCACCGCCACTGAGTCAACTCTGACTCCCAGGGACCCTACAGGACAGAGCAGAACTGCCTCAACCAGTTTCCAAGGAGCTCTGGTAGATTCAAACTGCTGACCTTTTGGTAAGCGGCTGTAGCACTTAACCACTAGCCACCAGGGTCCCCAACTACAATAAACGCTCTTAAATAAGAGACTCCCAAGGTTCTGGCCTCTCTACAATCCACCCAGCTCCTCCCGACACACGACTTCCACACTTGGGCAGTCTCTCCCAGTTGGCTGGTCTTCCCACCCCACACATTCTTCAAAGACATTATTAATAGAAACAGGTCCTGGGCCAGCACACCTGTCAGGCTGCACTCCTGAAGTCCTACCAGCTGTTCCCAAAAGAGCACCTTGCTAAAAGGGGCCCTACACACACTTCAGGTTAGCCTTTCCCTACCTTCTAGGCCGACAATCCCCCCTTCTTTTCCTACCACTCCCCAAATACACAGTCTTTGCACTATTCCTGTTAATAATATTTTTGGACCTGCTGCTGCAAGCAATTCCAACCCCCAAATCTTTCAATTCTTTTTCCTGGAGAACTCTTTGTCTTCTCTTGATGCAAATCAAGCTCAGTGCAGCTCCACCCCTCACTATCTAATGTAGCAAATAGGGGAGGGAAGAGAGGAAGCTTTAAAAAAAAATTCACTGTATTCTTCCATACTTTAAAAATGCAGTCCCTATTTTATTATGGGCAAGTCTTACTTGGAGCCTATTTTCTTTATAGTAGCTGCCTTCAGGGAGACAGCCTGCTGACGGAAGAAAACTGCAGTGTCTTGAAGGACAGAATGCCAGTCCAAACCCTGCCTCCTCTCAGAGGACTTAAGGTCACCAGGAGAACAGAGATTGAAGTGTGGAGGGTGACGTGAGTGTGACCTTGGGGTTCCTATTGCCGGGTTCTCCTCTGCCACCTGACATTTCTCCTTTCCTCGTTTCTTACAGAGATGGTTTCCGTGTGCTTACGAGTACGTGAATTGAGGTGCTAGACCCAACTGACACTGGTGTCTCACGCCAGGACTCAGGGAAAGGTGAGGTGCTGAAGGAACCCCGGAGGCTCTCCCTCGGTGCTCCCCTTACATGAGGTGTTGAGGGAGGGGCACCCCAGATGATTAAGCCCCCAAACTCCCCTCAAGCCCCCTGTCCCAACAAGCCGCAGCTACGTGTTCAAGTGTAAGCTATTTATGTAAGGGACTCTCCCTTCAGACCCCCAGCCAGGCCGCCTGCTGACACCAGGACCTCAGCGGCAGCCAGCAGAAGCGCACCGCTCTCTCCCGCGCCCCCGCCAGGTCCCGTGCTCACCGTCTCGGGGTCATTCTCGAACACCTCCCGAGCCTCCTCCCTGCTGCACAGCTCTTCTATGCACTCCCTCTCCAGGTGACCCTGCTTGGCCTCCTCGAAGACGTGGTTGGCTCGGCGCTGCCTCGGCCGCAGGAACTGCGCCGCCTCGCGCGCCCGCAGCAGCACCGCTGCCCAGTCACCCGCAAGGGCGCACAGGGGAGCGGCGGCAGGAGGCAAGGAAGTGAGCGGGGAAGAGAATAGGGAACACAGCCATTAACCCGGGCCCCTCGCTCCTGATGCCCTGCACGCCCCACTGCGGATACCAGCTCCGTGACCTTGACCCGGGGATGCTACTGCGGCGGCGGGTGCCTGGGGCGCGCCGCAGACTCGGTGGCTCCCGCGGCTGCCGCAGAGCAGGCTCGGCAGCACAGACGAGGTGGGGACTGGGGGCAGGAGTGCCGAGCTCCCTACCTCGTGTGTTGTAGGGTTTTTGCAGGAGGGAAAAGAAAGAATGGGGGTTTTGTGGTGCAGCCCGTGGCGCGCTGCGCGGTACTCACTCTGCGAGGACTCGGTGGCCAGCAGGAGCAGCAGCAGCGCGGTGCCGAGGGCAGCGGCGGGGCCGGGCTGCGGCGGCTGCATGGCGGGCGGGGTCCGGGGCCCGGGCGGCGGCGGGGAGCGCGGTGCGCCCGGCGGCGGCGGCGGCGGAGGCAGCGGCGGCGAGGAGGAGCCGGGGGTGCGGACCGAGAGCGCGCCGCGCGGTCAGAGCGCCCAGGAAGCTCTGGCGAGCAGCCGGCGCGGCGGGGGAGTCGATCTTTTCATCGTGTCCAATCGCTTCTGAAGTTCACATCCCGGCGGCGGCGGCGCAGCGGTGCACCTAGGGTGCTTCTCGGCGGTCTGAGCCGGGAAGGCAGCGTGGGGGAGGCGGTGCGCGCGGGGGAGGGGCCGGGGAGCGGCCGGGGGCAGTCCCCGCCTCGGGTGACTGCGCGTCTGGGAGCGGGCGGGGCCGGCCCAGCTCCTGAATTCGGTGGCCGAGACCTTGAGTGTTTTAGTCGAGAACATCAAAAGGACGAAGCGAAAAGGACGCCAAGAACGTGGCGATTTCTGCATACTGACTGGTTAGATTAGGTGTGTCCTTCAAGGAGGAATTTCTCCCTAATCAATGACTGAACTCAATCAAGGTAAAGATAAAAAGAATCCATAGGTACTACTAAAAAGCCAAAACAGTTGCCTTCGCATGGATTCCAACTCATAGTGTCTCTATAGGACGGAGTAGAATGCCCCGGAGGGTTTTCAAGACTGTAATGTTTACGGGAGCAAATCATCAGCTCTTTCTCCCAAGGACTGGCTGCTGAGTTCCCACTAACACTTGTTTAGCAGCCCGGCGCTTAATCTCTGTGCAACCAGGGCTCTTTAGATACGACTTAACCAGATAAGAGTGGACTATTTTCCAGGTACAATTTTCGAAAATGCAAACCTCTTTTCGAACCCCCTACTTACCCACCCCAGGTCGCGTCTACCACATCATCGGGTGATTCTCAACTGTTGGCCACATTTTCTCAAGACTTAAAGCCCACCGGAGAAGAGATAAAGTGAGGTCAAGCTGAATGCCGTTCTAGTCCAGGGAGTGGGATTGTTTTCTTTCGTGATTCCTTGTTGCCCGTAATGGTGATATTCAAAACCTCGAGATTTCCCAGTAGATATTTAGGTTGAAAGCAACATTGTGCTTGTTCTTAGAGACCAAGACTTTCTGTCTCTTGTGTTGGAATATTTGGCAAAGCCACAGACAAAAAAACAAACAAACAAATAAAACCCAAGACAAAGCTGACTTCTCACGGGGACTTGGACCCACAGTGAGTGAAATGTCCACTGTGGGAAGGAAGGAGGAGGTAAATAATGTGCTCTACCATAGCCTGGTCTGGAGACCCCCTGCATGCCAAAACAAAGATGACGGTGGATAGCAAGCCATCCTCGACCCCACACCTCAAATGGCTGGTCGTTTCGTTCAACACCGTGAGATTATCTGGACCTCAGTTTATCTTTGCCCTGTGTTGTGGGGGAATGAAAGGTCACTGCTGGTTGAATTACGTGAGGTCACTAGTTTGAAGGCGGAGCTAATGAGTATAATGTGTTAAATCCAGGAAATTAACAGCTAAATCATCTGCACCCATGGGATGAACCAGAATAACAAGGCACTCCGGTGTCAGCTAGCGATTCACACACACCCTTGCGTGTCCCTGGGCCGATTCAACCCTGAAAACACCTTGGTACTTAGAAGAACAGTCATCATGTTTATTTCCCTGCTGCTTGTTCTTAAGGAGAAATACTGACTTAAAATCTGGGTAGGGTGATAAATTCTTGAGTTTTTCATTTGCGAGACTAATTAATTCGTTTAATTAATCCACAGGACAAATAATTGCACACCTACTAAGTGTCTGGTAGTTTTCTAGCTACTTCGGAAATCCTGGTGACACAGTAGTTTAAGTGCTGCGGCTGCTAACCAAAACACTAGTAGCTGAAATCCAGCAGATGCACCTTGGAAAAGCTGCAGGGCAGTTCCACTCTATCCTATAGGGTCACTATGAGTTGAAATCAACTCAATGGGTTTGGTCTGGAGTTTTGATACATTATATCCTAGGAGTTCCAACTCTGGAACCGATGAATGTGCTAGACTTCAAGGAGTATGCGCGCTCCCAGAAATTGTTTGCATTTATTTTCTGGGTTTGTGTGTGTGTGTGTATGTACGTGTATGGTGGAGAGAGGTTATACAGTTCACGCATCTCACAGAGATTCCTGGTCCAAATAAGGGTGAGCAGTCCTCTATACGTTCATCTGGGATAATAGGCCCTTGAATTATGGGCCCACTGCTTTAGATGATCGGAAACCCTGGTAGTATAGTGGCTAAATGCTACAGCTGCTGACCAAAAAGTTGGCAGTTTGAAGCTACCAGGCGTTCCTTGGAAACCCTACAGGGCAGATCTACTCTATCCTATAGGGTTGCTGCGAGTCGGAATCTACTCGATGGCAGTGGGTTGGGGGCAGTTTAAGACAATCAGGTGTCAGCACGCCCACCCCCCCGGATGAACCCAGTCAGACTCCCAGAGGTCCTGCTGATCTCCTTTTGGGATGAACCTGGCTCTCCTTCCTCATGTTCCCAGTTCACCTACTTCTACTGGTTGTAGATGTTACTGGGCCCCTTTTGAGTTGGCAGTCCCATGTACAACAGAACAAAAGACTGCCTTGTCCTCTGCCATCCGCAACATGGATTTCAGATCGGTCCATTGTGGTTATAGGAATTTCACTGGCTCAGGATCGCCAGGCCTTCCTTCCTAGTCTGGAGCCCCGTCTATCCATCTTCATCTGGAACCCCTTCTAAAATCTGTTGAGCATCGTAGCAGCACACCAGTAAGCCTGCGCTGACAGGCAGATGGTAGCAGGCTTCCAGCTGGGCATATCCAGAGTCTCTTAAATAGGAGGGAGAATTCTACCACTGGATCGCCACTGCCCCCTACTTGAGTTGAAATCAAACCAACTCTATTGCCATTGAGTCAATTCCAACTCACAGTGACCCTATTCTGGACAGACTAGAACTGCACCGTCGAGTTTCCAAGGTATACCTGGTGGATTCGAGCTTTTGGTCAGCAGCCAAAACACTTTACCACTACACCACCAGGATTTCCTTGAGTTAATATCCTAGTAATAGCCATACCTTCTGTTACATAGAGATTTGATTTAATACAATGCAAACACTGGCTCATTTTGATTTTGGTAACTGGGGAACTCAAAAAGCAAATTTGGAGAGCTTCTGAGGTGACCTGACACAAGCAACTTCAAATTTTTCAACCTCATTACCAGGGCAGAAGATTTGTTCAAAGGCAGAAATGGAAAATAGCTAAGAAACCATTGTTGAAATGAGGAAGGGCGTGGTAAAAATTGGAGGTATTAAAGAAAGCCCCAGGAAACAACTTAATAGCAGAAAATATAGAATAATCTCACCTTTGTCTTACAAAACACCGTCACAAGACAAGCCTGGGGGCAACCTTGCAAGTGACAGCCTGCAAGTGACCCCTAGACCTTGACCACTTTTACAACTAATAGGAGTTAACCAATCAATGTAAAGGTCAGTTCACCCTCCCTGCTTTGCAGTCTCACGACTTAAATACTGGGCGCTGAGGAAACTCCTCGTCGCCCCCTGCTCTGTGTAGCTTGGGGTGCGTCCCTGGTGCACCAGTATTTTTCCTATTGGGCATATTTTTTAATAAAATTTAACCTTTAAAGTAACAGTGTTGCATCTTGAAAATCGCGGACCCTAACACCATTTGCATAATGTGCTCCCAAAATGGAAAAGGTCGTCGGGCACTGTGCTAGTGTTGGGATTCAGATTTCAAGACATGACCCGGAATTTCTTTAAAGGTAAAATTTTATTAAAAATATACCCAATAAGAAAAAGACTGGTGCACCAGGGACACACCCCAAACTATGCCGAGCAGGTGGTGACTCCGAGTTTCCTCAGCACCCAGTATTTAAGTCATGAGATTACAAAGCAAGGAGGGGGAACTGACCTTTACATTGATTGGTTAAGGCCACCTGGAATTCCTGTCAGTTGTAAAATGTGGTCAAGGTCTAGGGGTCACTTGCAAGGTTGTCCCCAGGCTTTGTCTTGTGACAGATGTTTTATAAGACAAAGGTGAGATTACTCTATGGTCTTTTCTGTTATTAAGTTGTTTACTGGGGTTCTCTTTAATACCTTGAATTTTTACTGCACCCTTCCTCAAAATGAAGTCACTTATGCCTCATTTCAACACTAGATACCCTGAAAACGCAGTGGTGAAGTAGACCCAGGGCAGTGTATGATCTGTATGTATGGTCAACTGTTTTGTGGCCAGGAAGGTGGTTGGTGGCTACTCATTCCAGGAATAAAGTTGGATGAACGGGCAGAGGCGGGATAGGAAATGAGGGGTCTGTAGAGAAATGAAAGGTCTACATTCTCCTTTCTGTTATCAGCCTCTGTAAGCGATGATTCTCACAACTAATTCATCCAAGATACTTTAGCTGCTGTTGTTGTTCAGTACCACTGAGTCAGTTTTGACTCACAGTGACCCTATGTACGTGAAACCAGAGGCTGAAAAGCCTCCATATGAGGGGTGCTAAGATCAAGGGCCTGAGAGACACTCCCAGATCACCTGCCATTCACAAGACAGGAGGTCCTTGTTCCATCAGCCCCAGGCTGTGACGCTAGGGTGGGGCCCTTGGAGATACCACTATAGATTCAGTGAAACTATCTGGAGGTGAATGACTCTTTTTGTTTTTGTAATTGAACTTCTTAACTAATGATAAAGAAATTAAGCAAGAGGCTGGGGGAAGACAGGGAAATAACTTGTTTGAGCATTCTTTCAGATGCCGTCCAGATGTCTTAGCACCATTTAGTTTTCCTGTCTAGCACCCTTGTTTTCTTTGAAGGCTGGTGGTGGCCTGTGAGATTGCAAAGCAGATGACCTCCACCCAGTCAACACCCCCTACCCAGTTGGCCTTCATCCAGTCAGCTTTCACCCAATTAACACCCCCCTACAAACTCCCACCTGCCCACATTGTTCTCTACATCTGCATGTGGTCTTTCCCTTTAAATACTGCAACCTTTCCTGCCGAATGACAGCCTCTGTGGACCAGAATGCCCCTTGTCCCTTACATGCTGGCATGTAATAAACCTCTTGGGTATTTACATTACGCCTGTCTCATTCCAGGTGGCCTAAACCTGTGTTTTACAGTAACATACACTAGGAACACTGCCTAGTCCTGTGCCGTGCCCACAGTTGTTATACTTGAGTCCATTGTTGTGGCTACTGCGTCAGTCTATTGTGCTGAGAGTCTTCCTCTTTTTTGTTGACCCCCTGATTTTCCAAGCATGATGTCCCTTTCCAGGGATTGATCCCTTCTGACAACACGTCCGAAGTATGGAGGACATAGTCTTGCCATCCTTACTTCCGAGAAGCACTCTGGTGTACCTCTTCCAAAACAGATCTATTCATTCTCCGGGTGGTCATGGTATATTCAGTATTGTTCTCTAACACTATGATTTGAAGGTGTCAGTTCTTCTGTCTTCTCTTATTCATTGTTCAGCTTTCTCAAGCATATGATGCAACTGAAAATACCAGGGTTTGGGTCAAACACATTAAGTCTTCAAGGTGACCTCTTGTTAGCTGAGTACCTATTATTTTGTGTGCTAGGTGCTGAGGGAAACCCTGGTGGTGTAGTGGGTTAAGTGCTACATCTGCAAACCAAAAGGTCTGCAATTCAAAACCACCAGTCGTTCCTTGGAAACTCTATGGGGCAGTTCTACTCTGACCTCTAGGGTCACTATGAGTAGGACATGACGACTTGATGGCAGTGGGTTGTTTTTGCCCAGTCACATTTGGTTTTTGTTTGTTTTTTAAACAACTTTTCCGACTTGACGGCACTTGGCTTAGCTGGCTTGTCAAAGTATAATTGAAATACAATAAACTGTACACATAACTGTGATATACAGTGCAGATTGTTTGCACAGCACAACTAACCTAAAGGTTGCCAGTTGAAACCCACTAAGCAGTGGCACATGAGAGGCCTGGCAATTTGGCCTCATAAAAGATCACAGCCGAGAAAACCCTACAGAGTGTGCCTTTCTGTAATACATGGGGCCACCATGGGTCCCAATTACAGCTTTGATTGTGTGTTTGTACATGCCCTAAAAATAAAATATGTGTGTGTGTGTGTATGTGTGTGTATTTGTATATCCCCATAAAACCATGACCATGATCAAGTTAAGCAAATGTCTTTCTCAGAATGTTTGCTTTTGCCCTTTGCCAGTCCTGCTCTGGCGACTCCGCGGCAGCCCAGTCCCTCATCCTCACTGTCTTTCTTGGCTACCCAACCCTGTAGCCTCATTTTCTTAGCAAATGCTGTGTTAACATAAATACCTCAAGCAAATGACTTTAAAGAGAGACATTTTGTTTGTTACAGTCCATTAAGCTAAAAGTCCACATTCTGCTCCAGGGGAAGCCTTTCTCTGCTGGCTCTGAAAGAACACGCTTTTCATCCATCGTTCCCTGCACTAGAAGATTCTGAGGAGCATGGACCTTGGTCCTTTCCAAAGGATGCACTCAGTTTCCAACACTGCTTTCTTTCTTAATGGTACGAGATCCCCAAATCTCTCTGATAGTTTCTTTCCTTTATATCTCAGTAGACTGCCTCAAGGCACACAAAAAAGGAAAATAATGATCTTACACACTGACTCTGGCCACACCAACACAACTGTCACCCATCCATCCTCATCAACATCAGGGAAACAGGACGCCATAACACGGAGGAACAGCATACAGTATCAGGAATCATAACCCAGCCAAACAGCCACACTTTTGGGGGGGGATCTCAGTTCAATCCATGATCAGCATGGTCAGGCAGAAATCATAATCAGCTTTCTGTCACTATAGTTACTTTGCATTTTCTAGAATTTCCTATAAAGTCAGTCATCATACAGTATGTATTCTTTTTGTCTGGCTTTGTTTTAGTCAGCTAGGGCTGCTCTAACACAAATACCACAGAATGGATGCCTTTAACAAAGGAAGGTTTATTCTTACATAGCCTGGTAGGCTGCAAGTCCATATTCAGGGTGTCTGCTCCAGGGGAAGGCTTTCTTCCCCTTGTTGGCTCTGGAGGAAAGTTCCGGTATTACATCAGTCTCTGTCCAGGGAGCATCTTGGCTCAGGAATCTCAGGTCTGAAGAACATGCTGTTCTCCCAGTGGAGATTTCTTGATAGTGTGAGGTTCCCAATTCTGTATCTGCTTCTCTGTCCTTTTATCTCTTGCAGGCTGAAAGGATTAAGGGTGGGGCAAGCCATACTCCAGGGAAACTCCCTTTACAGTGGAGCAGGGAGGTGATCTCATAAAGGGATTTACAGTCCCACACTCATCCTTTACCATACAGCAGAAGAAAACCACAGAATGGAAGGCAGTCACAAGATACTGGGAATCATGGCCCAGCCACATGGCTACACATATTTTCGGGGGACACAATTCGATCCATGACAGGCCTCTTTCATTCAACGTAATTATTTTAAGATTAATCTATGTTGTTGCATGTTTACTCATTTTTATGTGAGTAGCATTCTATTGTATGAGTTTATCGTTCACCTGTTGATGCACATTTGGCTTGCTTTTAGGTTTTGTCTATTACAAATAAAGCTGTTACGAGCCCCGGTGGCACAGTGGTGAAGTGAAGGGCAGCTAACTGAAAGGTCGTTGGTTCCAAACCACCAGTGGCCCCACGGGAGGCAGTTGTGGCAGTCAGGTTCTGTAGACATTTACAGCCGTGGCAGTCCTATGAAGTCACTGTGAGTTGTAGTCAACTCTACGGCAGTGAGTGGGTTGGGAACATTTTATGCATGTTTAGTATAGATAGTGTTTTTTTTAGGTATCCTAGGTAAATGCCTGGGACTGAAATGACTAGATCAAATGGTAGGTGCTTGTTTAACTTAAAAAAATATACATATGGCCCAGTTGTTTTCCAAAGCATTTGTACCATTTTGCATTCCTGTGAACATTGTGGAACCCCTGATGATGTTGTGGTTAAGTGCCATGTCTGCTAACTAAAAGGTCAGCCATTCAAATCTGCCCGACGTTCCTTGGAAACATTATGGGGCAGTTCTACTCTGTCCTCAAGGTTCCTGTGAGTTAGAATTGACTTGACAGCAGTGGGTTTGGTTTTTGTTTGATGAGCAATATAAGAAAATTTCACATTCTACCCAATGTTTGCTTTGGTCCATCTTTTTAATTTTAACCATTTTGGTAGGATTATAGACTCCGTGTGAAGGGCAAATTGCCAACAAGTCAGCTGCTGGCTGCAAGTCTGGAAGCTCAAGTCTACCCAGTGGCATGTTGGAAAAATCAGCCACTGAAAGCTCCGTGGAGCACAGCTCTGCCTTGACAATGTGGGGTAGTCATAAGTTGGCATAGACTACACAGCAAGTGATTTACTTGTTTAGTAGTTGTGTGGTAACACTCATTGTGCTTTAAATATGCATTTTCCTAATAAATAATGATGTTGAATAACTTTTCAGGTACTTACGGTCACCTGAATATCTTCTTTGGTGACATGTCTATTTCAATTTTTTGGCATTTTTTTTTCTTTAATTGGGTTGTTTAATTTCCCAGTCGTTGAGTTATTTGTTGAGTTTTTGAGAATTCTTTCAATATTCTGGATACGTATCCTTTATCAGATGTGTGATTCCCAAATGTCTGTTTTCAGTCTGTAGGTTGTCTTCATTCTCTTAAAAGTGTCTTTCTACTGTTTATTATTTTTTTCTTTTTCTTTATTAGACTGTGCTTTTAGTGTCATATTTGCCTAATAAAATCACTAAAAATTTCCTTCTAGAAATTTTATAAAGTTAGTTTTGCATTTAGCACTATGACCCATTTTGAATTAAATGATATGAAGTATAGCTTGAACTTTGGTCTTGTCTATGTTTGTTTTTTTACAATTTTTCCAACACTATTTGTTGCAAAGACTTTTTGTGTGTGTATGTGCTCTTTACATGAACTTTACAGGGTAAATACAGGTTTTCATTAAACAATTAATACACGTTCTGTGACATTGTTTTGTGACATGCCCCACAGCACGTCAACACTCTCCCCTTCTGTCATGGATTGAATTGTGTCCTTCCAAAGTATGTGTCAGCATGATTAGCCTGTGATTCCCAGTGTTATGTGGGAATATTTATGATTGTAATTTTATGTCAAAGAGGATTGGGGTGGGATTCTAGCACCGTTACTAAAGTTATATCCCTGATCTCATGTAAAGAGAATTTCCCTGAGATGTGGCCAGCACCACCTTTTATCTTAAAAGAGATAAGAGGAAGGGGAAGCAAGAGGAGAGCCAGCCAGCCAAGGGGACCTCTAACCACCTAGAAGGCAGTGCTGCGAGCAGAGGGCATCCTTTGGACCTGGGGGTCCTGTGCAGAGAAGCTCATGGTTCATGGAAAGCTTCATGACAAGGAGCTTCCTCCAGAGCTGACACAGAGAGAAAGCCTTTCTCCGGAAGCAAAGCCCTGAATTTGGACTTCTAGCCTATTGAATTGTGAGAAAATAATTTCTCACTGTTAAAGCCACCTACTTGTAGTATTTCTGTTATACTGGCCAGTTTTCCTGTGCCCTCCTTCCTTCTTGTCCTTGCCCCTGGGCGTCTGTGCCAACTTAGTCTTATTTTGTTTTATGGGCCTCTTAAATCTTTGGCTGAAAGGTGAGCCTCAGGAGTGGCCAGAACTATACTTTACTGACTGGGCCTGGCATCTTAGTGAATAACCGATGAACCGTATGTATGTAGGTCTATTTAAAGACTAAGGACACCTAGTGGTGCAGTGATTAATTGCTTGTCTGCTAACCAAAAGGTCAGTGGTTTGAACCCAGTAGACCCACCAGCCACTTCTCCGAGAGAAGAAGAACTGGTGATCTGCTCACGTAACTGTTTCAGCCTAAAAGCCATCTGGGGCAGTTCTCCTCTGTCATGTAGGGTTGTTATGAGTTGAACTTGATTCGATGGCTTACAGCAAGAATAACTTATGGGCCCTATTATGCTCCTTTGGAAACCCTGGTGGCATAGTGGCTAAGTGCTGTGTCTGCTAACCAAAAGGTTGGTAGTTCGAATCCTCCAGACACTCTTTGGACACTCACTCTATGGAGCAGTTATGTTCTGTCCTACAGAGTTGCTATGAGTTGGAATCAACTCCATGGCAGTGGGCTTGGTTTTGGGGGTATTATGTTCCACTGGGAAACCCTAGTGGCCCAGTGGTTTAAGTGCTACAGCTGCTAACCGAAAGATCAGCAGTTCAAATCCACCAGGAGCTCCTTGGAAACTCTACGGGGCAGTTCTACTCTGTCTGTAGGGTCACTATGAGTTCAAATTGACTTGATGGCACTGGCTTTGTTTGCTTTTATGTATTCCATTGATCTATTTGTCTCTTTTTTTAAGTAATATTAAAAACCCTGGTGGTATAGTAGTTAAGTGCTACAGCTGATAACTAAAAGGTCGACAGTTCAAATCTTACAGGTGCACTTTGGGAACTCTATGGGGGGATTTTACTGTGTCTATAGGGTCACCATGAGTTGGAATTGACTTGATGGCAGTGGGTTTGTTTTTTATTATGTTCTATTGATCTGTTTGTCTCTTTTTAAAGTAATATTACACTGTCTTAGTTACAGTAGTCTTACAACATGAACTGCAGCCAAATAGTCAAACATTCTTCTTCTTTTTCCAATGTTGTTTTGATTTTAAAATTTTCCTGCAGCTCACTGATGATCTTTCCTGTTTTTTGTTTTTTTTTTAATCCTTTTTATTTTTTTCCTCTCTGTG
Source organism: Heterohyrax brucei (assembly GCA_028571685.1). Classification (NCBI taxonomy): domain Eukaryota; kingdom Metazoa; phylum Chordata; class Mammalia; order Hyracoidea; family Procaviidae; genus Heterohyrax; species Heterohyrax brucei. The sequence continues at coordinate 43,343,518 of CM053162.1, read as the reverse complement.
TTTAATTTGGGCTAGTTTCCATTATTATGTCTTCAAGTTCCTTAGTCTATACGTTCGTAATGTCAAATCTGCTATTAACTCCATCCAGTGTATTCTTCATCTCAGATACAGTTTTAGTTTTTAGAAGTTTGTTTTTAAGCTTTGTTAGGCAGGACCAGGAAGGCATTTAGTCTATGGCAAATTTCCCATTACAGAGACAAAACTCCTTTAAATATTATATTCAATGTCCTATGAATTATAAGATTTTCCACTATAAAACATACTAAAACCAAATCTGTTGCTGTCAGGTTGATTCCAACTCACAGCACCCTTACAGGAAAAAGTAGAACTGCCCCATAAGTTTCCAAGGAGCAGCTGGTGGATTTGAACTACCACCCTATAAATTAGTAGCCAGGATGTTAACTGTTATGCTACCCAGGTTCCTTTCTACTCTAGCTGATGGAAACTGGGACTCTTTCTTGTCCTGTGCAAATTGTGGAGATTGTCCTCTCTAATTCTTTCCAATGGTTCTTTCTCCAGCTTTGGATATTTTCTTTCCAAGGATGGTGATCAGAATCCAGCTGCAGACAGGAGAGAGTCCTCTGGAGACCTCTAGAGTTCTTTCTCTACCCATCAGTCTCCCTTCTTGAACTTTCCATGTACTCTGCTGTAAACTATCTGCTTCAACCTCTGTGGCTCCTCAACTTTGTCTCTCTTACTCAGGGAGTCTGCCAGGCTCTGCCTGGATTTTCCTAGCATGTGTGGCAACCTCAAAACCCTCTCCAGGCACTAAGCTGGAGCAGTTATAAGGCTCACCTCATTTGTTTCTTGTCCTTCAGGGTTCATGTTCCTTTGTTGCTGGATGTCCAGTACCTTGGAAACTGTCTCATATATTTGTCTGTTTTTTTAGTTATTTCAGGCCGGAAAACAAATCCAGTCCCTGTTACTGGGTCTTCTCCAGAAACAAAAGTCTTCAGCCATATTTTAATGAAGTTTTTTTTTTTAAATCATGTGTTACAGTCTACTAGTAGGTCTTGAAATGAATTTTATTTTGCTAGTCAACATTTTTTCAAGATGTAGAATAGAGTAGAGAATGTTAGAGTTTATTAGATGTGGGCAGGATGAGTATTATTTCATTAACTTTTCATTTGACTTATATTTACTTTTGTGAATGTGTACTGTGTTGTGATGTAAAATATTTACAACTGTGAATTGTGGTAAAAAAATACTATATAGTCAATGGAACTGTTCAGCATGTATTCAGGCGAAAGTCCTTCTGTCCCAGGTTTACAGTGACATTCCCAATTTTAAAACTAAGAAGTGTGCTCCCCTAAAAACCCCTTTAGGCCCTGGTGAACAAGATGGTTGCTCACCCTACTTTGCCTTGTAGAATAGCTCTTTGGAGCCTATAGCATAAAATGTATTTTGTGCTAAATATTCATTATCTATGTTTTTTTAGAAATGCCACGTGGATATTTCTGTAGGAACAGCACCCATTTTCCATGGAAGTTCCCCTGTGATAGTCTGCTTACCTCATCCTTAGGTTGGAATTTAAAACCTCAGCCTCACCTGAGTTATGAGTCCTGGGGCTGATGAGTTTGAAGGGCAAATGGGGAAGAGCAGGAAGGAAGTGGATGGTGGAAAGAGAGTTTCTGAGTCAGATAGATCCAGCTCATCTCATTCTCATATCACCTGGGTAATCCTTATCAAAAAGGACCCTGATGGTGCAACGGTAAAGCAATCAGCTGGTGACCAAAAGCTCTGCTCTTCAAATGTGGAACAGGCACAGTAAGAAAAGTGGCCACATCTTGGGTGTAACCTACACCATTTTGTTTCCTGACTCTGTCTCTAAGCATGAGTTCTTTGTTTCCCTTAGTTTCTCTCAAGGTTATGGACCAATCTCTACTCTCTTTAGTACTGTGCCAAGACAAGTGACAATAATCTAAAGACTATAACAGAAAAACAAAGGAATCTGTCAGGAGATTATATGATAACCAAGACCACCTCCAGACCCCAAACACCAGCTAAGATGTCAACACATCTGAGATGCCAACCATTGTGACTCCTAATAAAGAAATTAACCTTCTACAAAATCCTTTAAAAAACTTAGTGATGCTGAGTTGATTCTGACTCAAAGTGACCCTAGAGGTCAGAGTAGAACTGCCCCATGGAGTTTCCAAGAAGCACATGGTGAATTTGAACGGCTGACCCTTTGGGTAACAGCTGTAGCACTTAACTACTACACCACCAGGGTTTCCCACAAAATCCTAGGAATCAAAATCCTTATCCCCTTCTTCTGTGAAACTTCCAGCTAGTCTCCATTTCAGGGGGGCAGACTTTGGAGGAATCTATCCCCTCCATCTCCTTGCCTACTGGTATACAATAAACATCTTCTTTGGCATCTTATCCCAAAGATTGGCTGTTTGCAGCACGTAACATATACTCTGCTTAATTTTGTGGTGACAAACCCATCAGGCTGCTACATGACAGAAGACATCTGGTAATTGCTTCTGGGAAGATTCCAGCCTATAAAATGCTATGGGGGAGGAGGGAGACAGTTCTACCCTGTCCTGTAGTTTCACTAAAAGAGGAGCCTTGGTGGTGCAGTGGTTAAACTCTCAGCAACTAATCAAAAGGTCTATGGTTCAAAACCACCAGTTTCTCCAAGAGAGCAAGATGTGGCATTTGGCTTCCATAAGGATTGCAGCCTTGGAAACCTCACATGAGAGTTCCCCTCTTCCTCGTAGGGTTGCTCTGAGTCAGAACCGACTTGACAGCAATAGGTAATCTTTGGCAAGTCATTTTTCTTCTTCAGGCCCAAATCTCCTTATCAGTAAGTAGAATAACCCTTAACTCTTGAGGTGTACTGCAAAAATAAATGAGATAATGAATGTAAATCCTTGATGAGTAGTAATAAAAGCTGGTTTCCTATTCCCCAACCTGCTTCAGCCATGCTGGCTTTCTTACCACGGAGTAGAATAATTTTTCTCCTAGTTCCCTATGGTTTTTAGGAAAGATGAAAGGAAACGACAGTACAGTCATGTGCCACCTGGCGTTCATTCGGACACTGTCTGACCACATATCCATCCGCCGTCCCATGAGGTTGACGGAATTCAGAAATCCTGATACGAGAATGGCGTGTAGGGGCCGTGGTGTGCTCAACAATCACAAAGATCCTCAAAAACCAAACGAAACAAAAATTCTCCAAGCCCTTAAAGGACCAGCTCTGCTAAAAGCTACAAGGCTGGCGAAAACTCAAGAGACGACTGTATCAGGAATGGAGAAATTGCTAATGACGTGGATTCAAGATTGTCGTAGGTTGAATTCTCTAGAGAAACAAAACCAGTGAAGCATATATTATATATATGTGTATACACACATGCATACAGAGAAAGAGAGACACAGACAGAAAGAAAGAAGATTTGTCTCAAGGAACTCGCTCATGCAGTTGAGGAGGCTGGCAAGCTAGGTCAAGGTCAGATGTCAAGCTGGAGGTGTCTCCTGACTCACAGAGTCTCAGCTGCTGACAAACCCAAGATCTTCAAGGAAGATGGATGTCTGCTGGCTCAGATCCCAAGAACCAGAGAGGAGATGCTGATAAGCCAGCTGTAGGATCCAGGGCAAGCAAGCAGGCCAGCTTTGCCAGACTGTCCATATGTATACTAGATACAAGCCACACTCCTAAGAGAACTCCCCTTACAACTGACTGACAGATTACATCAGATCACAGCATGGAAAATGATGCATCATTACCTAACTACATACATCACTGTGTAACTGGCAACATCAGTACATCAGTACATAATAGCCAGACTACATCATTATGTAACTGCCAAACCACTGAGAATCACGGCCCAGCCAAGTTTACACACTACCTTAACTATCACAAGTGTATTAGCTGTTTGCCACCCAGGAACTCTGCATCCATTCATAGCAACACCTAGACTGGTATTTAGCTAAATAACTGAGCACCATAACCTAGTCAAATTCACACATAAAATGAACCAGCACAGAGAGGCCCTGGATCCTGGGCTGAGGAATTAGGTTTTTGTGAGCAGGCACCTTCAGCAAGCTGTTTTTCCTAAGTTGTGAAGGCAACCTGCCAAGAGGGAGGGCCTGGAACACAGGCAAGAAGGAGGCTGGAAAAGTGGCACCAGGTGTTAATTCTACACAGTGGGGGACCCGATGAAGTAAAGCCACAAAGCAAGACCCTACTGTGAGGTTAGAAAGTGGAGTATGAGGTGGCCTGTAAACAAGCAGCTCAGGACAAGAGCTGTGTCTATCACTTGGGGTATTTGTGCATTGAGGCTCAGATGCCCTAAAGGAACAAGAAAAGACTGCATAACAGCTTAATTACAACTTGCTGCCCTAATTGCACAGTGGTGATACCAGTATTGTGTTCTGGGCTTTCACATTTGACAAGCGTAACAAGTATTCATGTAGGGTGTATAGCTTAACAAGTCATACCTGCAATTGCGTCTGGGTTTTCTCAATTCTTCAGTCTGCCTTCCTTTTTTTTTTTTTTTGCTTTGTGGCTCCCAATGCTTTGGTGTGACACTGACTTGTTCAGTTGCGATTTGTTGAAATATTGGAATCTCCAGGTTTTTTCAGCGCAATGTGTGAATAGTGTTTGAAATCAGTACTGTCATAGAATATCAGAGGCCTCAGGTTGGAAACACTCATGGTACAGTGGTTAAGAGCTGCTAATCAAAAGGTCAGCAGTTCAAATCCACCAGGTACTCTTTGGAAACCCTAGGAGGCAGTTATACTCTGTCTCATAGGATTGCTATGAGATGGAATTGACTCGACGGCAAAGGTTTTTGTTTCCTTTTTCCTTTTTTTTTTTTTTTTTTTTGCTGTTTGCCAAGCTTTCCTACTTCCCATTTATAATACATTGAATTGTGCTTCCCTCAAAATGTGTGTCAACTTGGCTAGGCCATAACTCCCAGTACTGTATAATAGCCTGCTGTTTTGACATCTGATATGATTTTCTTACTTATTTCAAACTCTACCTCCGTGATGTTAATAGGGCAAGACTCAGTCTGTAAGATTAGGTTCTGTTTTAAATCAACTTCTTTTTGAGATATGTCACATGAGACAGGAAAGGGAGCAGAGAGACAAGGGACTTCATATCACCAAGAAACAAAAGCCAGGAGAAGAGTACGTCCTTTAGATCTGGGACCCTTGTCCTGAGAGGCTCCTAAGACAAGGAAAGACTGATGAGGAAGAACATTCCCTCAGAGCAGAGACCCGGAGCAGACCATTACCTGGTGTTGGCACTCTGAGTTCAGACTTCTGGCCTCCTAGGCTTTGGGAGAATAAACTTCTCTTTGTTCAAGTCATCCACTTGTGGTGTTTCTTTTATAGCAGTAGTAGGTAACTGAGACCAGGAGCCCTGCATTACTGACTCATTTAATGGTGGAAGGGACCGGGAGAGGGGGCAATGGGGAGCACTGAAGAAGGGAGTGTGGGGTGGGGTGGGGAGAGGAGGTGGTGAGTGGTGCAGAACAAGAGAGTGTTGGATAGAGTGGAGAAAGGATTTGGTGGGTAGCACTGGAGAAGGAAGTAGGGGACAGGGTGGGGAGAGGAGGTGGTGGGTAGCATTGAGAAGGGAGTGTGGGTTGGGGTGGGTAGGGGAGGTGGTGGGTGGCATTGAAGAAGGGAGTGTAGAATCAGAAGTCTTGCCCACTAATTTTTAGAAGAGGTCCCAGAAACTTCACCACAGAGTTCTAGGGGGCAGCATCAGCACGAGGCTGTCTACTGTCAAAGCCTGTAAGGGAAAACTAAGCAATTACCTGGAAAGTCTGACAGAAGGGGTTCTTTTCCTGAGAGAGTGGGATTGGAATGAGGGAGACTTACTTTGAATTCCAGACCCTTCCTCACTTTAGCAGGGAGCCGTATAGCATAGACCATAGAGATTAAGAATTTGGATGCTACAGTTCACCATATCTGAATTTGAATTCTAGCTCTGTTACCCGCATGACCTTGGCAAATTACTTGATCTCTTTAAGCCTCAGTGTCTTCATCTGCAAAACAGGGGTAAGAATCACCACCGAGCAAGGGTCACCACCAACCAAAAAACCAAACCCACTGCCATTGAGTTGATGCCAACTCATAGCGACCATATAGGAAGATGAAATTCAATGAGGCATGTCGATGTTTGGCAGGGTGCCAGGTATGTAGGACGGGGTTGGTACAAGTCAGCTGTTGTTCTTAGACAAAATTACATGTTCCCTCCCTCTACATGGCTTCTACAGTTAGCAGAGGTGGGAAGATTTTTCTCAAGCCAAGTTTAAAGCAGCTTGTTTGCTGGACTAGAAAAATAAAAGCCAGACCAGGGGGTAGGGCTGTGGGGCAGGGAGGGAAAAGGCTAACAGAGATCTGTGTAGAAGGGAAGATTGCTTCCAAAGATCCATGCCAAAAGCCAAGTTATCACACACAAGGAAAATTTGGATGCCCTTTTTTTCTGGAGGGGAAAAGAGTACATCTCAAAGTGGTTAAAGATACATTAGGTGGGAAATTATCTTTTTTGAAATTGTGCTTTGAATGAAGGTTTACAGAGCAAATTAGTTTCTCATTAAAAATTAATACACATATTTGTGGCACTGATTGTCAACCCTGTGATATGTGAAAACTCTCCCCTTCTCGACCTTAGGTTCCTCATTTCCATTCATTCTGCTTTCTTGTCCCCTCCTGACTTCTCATCCTTGCCTCTGAGATGGTGTGTCCATTTAATTTTATATACATGACTGAACTATGTGTATTACTGTTTGTTTTCTGGGCCTTTCTAATCTTTGGCTGAAGGGTGAGCCTCAGGAATTTCTTCAGTATTGAGTTAAAAAGATGTCCGGGGGAACCTGAGTCGGATCCAACTCGACGGCACTTGGTGGCTAGGGGGACCGTGCACTCAGGTGAGTGGGAAATGATCCTGACGCCAAGGCAGCCCCAGCTGGACTTCCACTCACACTCACCAAGAAGTCTCGGGACAGAAAAGCTGGCAGACCAAATTAAGAGGCTTGAATCACACCATTTATTAAACAAATGTAAGATACATAGTGGGAAATGAGGGGCAAAAAGTGCGGTGTGTTAACACCTGCCACCTGTCTGTTGGTGTGTCATACTGTAGTGACTTACGTGTTGCTGCGATGCCAGAGCTTATGTCACCTGTATGTCAAATACCACCAGAGTCAATCACGGTGGACAAGTTTCAGTAGAACTTCCAGACTAGAACAGACTAGAAAGAAAGAAAGACCTGTCAATCTACTGCTGTAAATTAGCCATAAAAACCAAGGGATCGTAACAATATTGTCCAGCTGGATTCCTCTGGTTGTGTCACCGAATCAGTGGCTGCAGGAGCACATCATGCTTCCCGAAGCAGAAGGCCAGCCCACATAACACAGGGCAACGTTTCTGTTGTAGGTAAGGTTGCCCTCAAGGACTGAATGGTACCCCTCCCCCTCCCTTTCCCCTCCCCCCCCAATGTGTGTAACAATTTGGTTTTGCCAGGATTCCTGGTATAATATGGTGTTCCTATAGGGGTAAACACTGCCTCTGTGATGTTAAATGGGGGAGAATGGGTGGCAGTTGTGTTGGTGGGGCCGATTCAATATTTAAGCTTCTATGGTGTGCCTTGAGGCAATGGCTTGGCGTTGAGGCAATCTCTTGAAAAGTAAAGGAGGGAAGCTCTCACAGAGTTGGGAGCCTTCAAGCACCAAGAAGCAGTGCTGGGAGCTGAGCCAGTCCTTTGGAAACGAACGGGAGTCCAAGCACATTAAAACTTGCAGTCCAGGGGAAGACTGATGACAGGGAGCTTCCTCCAGAGCCTTGCCCTGGAGCTGACACCCTGAATTGGGACTTTTAGCCTAATAAACTGTGGCAAAAATAATTTTTTTTTCTTTTTAAAGCCATCCACTTGTGTTTCTGTTACAGCAGCCCTAGATGACTAAGACAGTTACCGTGAGTCAGAGTCAACTCAATGGCAGCTACCTATATCCATTCACCCACCTACCCTCCTACCCATCCGTTCATCCACCTATCAACTCATTCACCCAGTCTATCCTTCTACCTACCCAAATAGGACAGGGTGCAAGTTAATCGAAGGTCCATATCATAGGTGCAGGGTGCACATATCCTATCTCTCTTGTCACTTACAAATATCAGGATTAGGACTCAAGCAAGGGGACTAATGGACAGATGTTGTCTGAAGCCAGTGACATGCACAGGTTCTATAAAAGAGTCACAGAGAATAAGAACACCTGGTCACAGCTGTAGCCTGCTGAACAGCTCTAGATTTTAATTCTGTCTTGAATAAAGCACATGTGGACTAGAATAGGACCATATTAAGTGTCACTGGTAAGTGGCACAGTTAGAAATGATAGATTCATCCATCAGACCACAGGTGGCATTACCAGGCCTTGATATTTCTGTCTACAAATAACACTATGATCCCCTCCATCCTGTTTTCTGTTTATTTTAGGCATTTCTAAAGACCTAAAATAACATGTACTTCGGACATGTTACCGGGAGCTACCAGTCCCCGGAGGACATCACGCTTGGTAAAGTAGAGAGTCAGTGAAAAAGAGGAAGACCCTCACTGAGACGGACTGACACATAGGCTGCAACAGTGGGCTCGAACAGAGCACGGAGGAAGCCCGGGCGCTGTTTCCTTCCACCACACATGGGCTCACTGTGAGTCACAACCAACTCAGCGGCGTCTAACAGTATCCTTAGCACGTCTTGCTAACTTACTGCATGTTCACCGTATCTTATGCATGCTGTCTGTGGGTCCCACGCTACTGCCTTATTGCTGTCTGTACCTAATTCTTCTCATGCATTTCATCCAGCTCGTTTGTTCTCCTATCTTTACGGCAGGGCTTGAGTATTCTCACTCAGCCCAACAAACGCTTGCTACAAGATAAACCCCACTGCTATGGAGTCAATTCCGACTGATAATGGTCCTATAAGACAGGGTAGAACTGTCCCACAGGGTTTCCAAGCATGGCCTGATGGATTCAAACTGCCAAACTTTTGTTTAGCAGCTGTAGCTCTCCCACGGTTTCCACACAGACAGGTAGAACTTGCTAAAACAACAACAAAAAAAAAGGATGGAACTTGCTGGTTGGGCAAAAGCAGCTGAAAGGTTCTTCAGGCTGGCAAAACCCTGTGCCATCGGTTCAGACCACTCCTTTTCTCCAGAGATAGGAAGTAGCCAGCGTGACCAGGTTTTAATTAGAAGAAGGAAGAAATTGCAGCAAAGATCCTTTATACAGAAAGCAAGTGTTTCGGGGCTACTGAAAATGGTTAGGCTGCCCCTTTACTCTCTCTCCCTGACTAGAAACCAGCATACTTGAAAGAGAAAACTGGTACAATCCAGAAGGTGGAACTAGACACACTACAGCTTGAGAACATGCCACCAGTTTGCTCTTAACACCAGTGAATTTGGTCCTGTGATGTTAGGTAGTAAAGCTTTGCTTTCAAGGACAGGAAACCCCGAACTGCTGTCTGCATTGCATCCATTACAGTTCTCCGTTAGCGACATTTCCTTTTATTGACTCCAAGATTGTGTCAATAGATGGGCAGCAGGAAAAACGCATCAGTTAACCTGAGAACATCCTTGCCCTTTACCTGGAGGATATGGTTGTTAGAATCCTTTTCATTTAAAATACTAAGGAAAGATACCCCGTGTGTCCCCATCAGACACAACACATTGTTGTTTTGAATGTAGGAATTCAGGACCCACTGTGAGGCATGTAGACCTCTTCACAGTGTCCCAAAGAACCAGTTCTCTGTCCTGGAAACTTTGTTCTGGAAAAAGTGACTTCAGGATGCTTCAGAAGAAAATTGGATTACTCTGAAGTGAGCTTAGGTTGCCAGGCAAGAAGACAGACTTTTCTCCTAGCATATGACTTCAGAGTCCAGGTTCACTTCCTTTTATTAAGGCAAGTTTAATTGTCAATGGTATGACTCATAACCTTATGATTCTTAGGCTTCCAGACTGTGTGAAAATAGGAAAAAAAGAAAAAAAACAAAACAAAAACAAAAAAACCCCAGCAGCGTATGGCATTCAGCACACAGGAAGATGAGTGTATTTTAAACTAGGTAGCTTGCTGGACCAGCTGCTTAGAGCCTTTTTAATTTTTAAATATTTTATTGTACTTTAAGTGAAAATTTACAATCCATGGCAATTTGTCATACAAAACTTGCACACAAACTGTTACGCAACTCAGTTGCTCTCTCTACCCTGTGATGGCACATTCCTCCTTCCCACCTTGCATTTCATGGGTCCTTTCAACCAGCTCCTGTCCCCCTCTACCCTCTCATCTCACCTCTGGATAGGAGTTCCTCAATTAGCCTCACGTATCTACTGAAACCAAGAGGCACACTCTTTGCCAGTGTCATTTTATGCCACCTAGTCCAGTCCAATCTTTGTCCGAGGAGTTGGCTTTGGGACGGTATCAGCTCTGGACTAACAGAGAGTCCGGGTGCGAGGGACCCTCCAGTCTGCGGGACCATCAAGTCTGGTCTTCTGGTAGAGTCTTAGAATCTTTTTTGATGCTCATTGCAATCATCTCCTTCCCACATTTTTGACTCCCACTCTGTCTGAATATGGGCTGTTAAGGATTGAATTGTGTCCCCCCAAAAATACGTGTAGTAAATTCTAAATGCTATAGGGTTGCCGGGAAACCCTGGTGGTGTAGTGGGTTAAATGCTACATCTGCTAACCAAACGGTCAGCAATTCAAATTTGCCAGGCGCCCCTTGGAAACTCTGTGGGGCAGTTCTTCTCTGACCTCTAGGGTCGCTATGAGTCAGACCAGATTAGACAGCAATGGGTTTGGTTTTGATTTATATGATTACTGTGAATTGGAATCAACTGGACAGCAATGGTTTGGGGTTTCTGGTTTCCACAGTGGTTACTATTCCATCTGAGAATAGGTTTTCTTCTTTAGGTTAATGAGACAATGTTAGTGCAGGGTGTATCTTAAATCATTCACTTTTGGGATGTAAAAGAGAGTAAATAAGCAAACAAAAGAGCATGGATGGGGGAAGACAGACCCTAAGCCACATGAAGAGTAGCCAGGAGAGGAAATTAAGAAGACACAAAAGACTTTCCTCCAGAGCCAACCGAGAGAGAAAGCCTTCTTTTCCAGCAGGCACCCTGAATTCAGACTTTTAACCTTGTAAGTTGAAGAAAGTTAATTTCTGTTTGTTCATGTCACCTATTTGTGGTATTTCTGTCACAGCAGCACTAACACATGGGTTTTCCCTTCTTTCCCTTCAGTGTTTCCTTTATAGCTTTGGTGCTCAAGAGGAACCAGAGATCAGTGATGGGAGGCTGACAAGAGGAGCTGAAGAAAGAGTGGGGAGGGTGGGAACCACCTCATCTGTCACCGAGGTTCATCATACCACTTTAGATCAATTTTCATGAGGAAACACAGCAGTCGGCGAAGAAGCGGTACTGACCACTAGGGGGCGGTAGGAAGTGCGGGGAAGTAATTTTTGTGGTCACAGTGACTGGGGAGAATTACGGACTTGAGAGAGGAGAGCCAATCTTGCCTCCTGGGGAATAATCCAGCACGATAAAACTGTCCGAAATGAAAGATCAGTTGTGCCTCTGTTGGAAAACTCTGGAATAGGCAACAGCAAACAACAAAAATAAGGAAACTGGAGCCAGAGAATGGAGGGCTCGTATTCCAAGCTGGAGCACTGAGAACTTTTTGGACGGTACATGGGAACCACTGAGGACTTGTGAGTGCTAAAGTGACAGCAAAATGTTGAGCATCCACCTAGCTAGGGAGTGGTATGGATTGTGTATGTTTTGGGATCCTAACCCTGCATCTTCGGATGTAATGTGATGTAACCAATTAGCCAGCTGAAGTCACACCGGTGCAGGGTTGGATTCTAAACCGCATTACTTTATAAAAAGAGTACAGTGTACACATAGACACATGTTATGTAGCACGAGTGGGAGACAAATGCCATGTGAAGATTGTAAGTGAAAGAACCCAGGAAAACCCTGGACTATCTATAGAGAAGGAGCACAGACATGGCTGAGGCCCAGATGAGGGTTATAGCTTCTGGAACCATGAAGAAATAAATTTCTCTTTTAAGTGCCCCACTCATGGTATTTCTGTTACAGCAACACTAGAGATCTAAGATAGGGAGTGATCTCTCATCGTCAAGCTTGACTGTGACTTAATACCTAAGCCTCACCAAGGAACCTTCCTTTTTCATCTTCATTCTATTAAAATAAGAGAAGTGCTTATGCACAAAAGAAAAAATATTAAATGATTAAATTCCGCCAGGAGTTTATTTGAAAAGTTACCTTTCAGGTTTATCAGACAAGACATGGTACATAGATTAAAATGAAGACAAATGGGACCACCCAGCTGGTTGAAGGGAGGCTCTGCCTCTGGGAGATGCTGGAAAGTTGTACGAGACCGGTGCCAGGAGAGCAGCTGGGCTTTGGTAATGCTTCCCCAGAGCTGGCCCAAGGGAGGGAAATGCATACAAGGTTGACTTTTGAGGGAAACTCTCAAGAAGCCTGGTTACGGGAATGATCAGCAGCTTGCACAGAGCCTAAGGAAAGCAATTCGGTATTACAAGCTGCCCTTCTCTACGAAAGGATGCTGTTGTTTGTATTGTTAGGCGCTATCAAGTTGCTTCCAACTCGTGGTGACCCCATGTGCGATACGACAAAACGTTGCAGGGTCCTGCACCAGCCTCACAGTAGATGTTATGCCTGAGCCCATTGTTGCAGTTGGCCTCATCCAGGATACTTCTCTCGGTAAGTTGGAAGAAAGGCAGTTTCTAAGGAGGAATTCAATGGCACCTTCGAACTGTGTCCCTCCCACCCCCTGCACAGTCTAGTGGCAAAATTGTCAGAGTCGGGGGCGGCAGCTCCTTCCATCAGAATCTCTCTTGGATCCCAATCAAGGCTGGAATACCTTACTATCTTGTTTGTGCCAGGTGCCCTAAGCTGCACGGCTGTATTAACTGGTGGAAAAAAGCCATGCACTGTAATGCCTCTAATATGATCTCACTTGTGTAAAGCAATGAGATGACTGTAGGTAGATGTGCAGAAAATGCCTGGGGTAAAATTGACTTGTTAACAGGGTTACTGTTGGAATGAGAAGCAGATATTTACTTTTTATTTTGTATTTCTGTGCCGGTTGAATTTTTATCAATACGCTTGTCTTACTTTTATAACAAGTATAAATTTTCAGTAAGCAATGAACTCCTTTTGTGGAGGGGCATTCACTGTTTCACAAAGAGAGACTTCTATAGAAACACTTGACTCTAGCCAGGGTGTTTTCAATTGCCCCACATACATGGGAAAGCTGGACAATGAATAAAAAAGACCAAACAAGAGTTGATACTTTTGAATTATGGTGTTGGTGAAGAGTATTTAATATACCTTGAATTGCCAGAATGATGAACAAGTCTGTCTTGGAAGAAATCCAGCAAAGTGCTCCTTGGAAACAAGGATGAAGAGACTGCTTCTTATGTACTTTGGACATGTTGTCAGAAGAGATCAGTCCCTGGCAAAGGGCATGATGCTTGGTAAAGCAGAGGAAGACCCTCAAAGCAATGAATTGACACAGTGGCTGCAACAGTGGGCTCAAGCATAACTGTGATTGTGAACATGGTGCCGGACTGGGCTGTGTTTCGTTCTGTCGTCCATAGGGTCACTATGAGTTGGCATCAACTTGAGAGTGTCTAACAACACCACCAACAAAGGGGTTGATTGAGTTTCAGAGAAACCACTGAATGTTTAAGACCTGGAACACTCCACCAAGAGACATACATGTTCAAATGAAGATGTTTCTCGTTTGGCTGCTCCCTCTTCTGTTCTAAGGACTAGAGGTTGGAAATCCATGTGTGGTGTGATTACGTTTTCACCCCCAGGCTGAAAAAGGCATAGTTACCCAGGTTATTAGGATTGTTTTCTTTGTTGGGAGAGCTATCAGACTATTTTTCTGGTTGTTTCTTTCCCTTAATGTGCAACAATCATCAAGATCTTTGAAAAGTCATTTCACTTTGTCAGTTCACTTAGAAAGTGATGCTGATCTTCATCTTCCCCGACAACCTGTCTCTGAAGAAGGCTGACGTGGCTTATTGTGTTGGCATGAGAATAAGGAGGTGACTTGAATTTCCATGGAGAAAGCATTGAATGGTACTTCTTAGCCTCAAACCATTAGCATAGATGTTGTCATTGGTTGCCATCAACTTGGCTGTGACTCACAGCAACCTCATTACCGACAGAATGGAATGTAGTCTGGGCCTGGGCCTCCTTCGCATCACTGGCCGGCTCAGGCTTGTTTTTGCAGCTGTTATATTATACATCGGATGGCCTTCCGACCCAGGGGGCCTCATCTTCCCGCTCTGTATCAAACATGTCGTGCTGTGAGCCACAGGATTTTCACTGGCTGATTTTCAGAAGTAGATCACCAGGCCTTTCTTACTAGTTGGTCTTAGTCTGGAAATTCTGCTGAAACCTGTTCACCATGAGTGATCCCACTGATACTTAAAATACTGGTGGCACAGCTTCCAGCATCACAGCATCATGTAAGCCACCATGGTATGGCAAAGTGACAGATGAGTGGTACATATGAACATAACGGAGCCCTTGGTAACTAGGGAGTATTGTCATTTTGTGGATCTCTTCGGAGAGAGAAGATGCTTCATTTCACCCTAGGCCACTGAGACCAAGAGGATGAGACTTTCTGACCAAGTGAATACTTGTGAGAATCATGAAAAAGTATTGTTGAGTAACTAGGCTGCTCAAACCCAAACCAGATCCACTGCCATCAAGTAGACTCTGACTCACAGCAACTCTGTTGGATAGAGTAGAACTGCCCCATAATGTTTTCAAGGCTGTAAATCTTAACAGAAGCAACTAGCCACATCTTGCTTCTACAGAATGGCCCGAAGATTCAAAGTGCAGACCTTCTGGTTAGCAGTCAAGTGCTTTTAAGCACAATACTGCTGTGGTCCCCCTAGATGGCCCAGTGAGGTCTATTCCATTGTTGTTTGTTGCTTAAAGGTGACACCATAAAAATAGATGACAGCCATAATAATGAAAAGTTTATGAAGTTCCTTAAACTCTCAAAAGTCTTTTCTATCTTTGATTTGAAAAGGTGTTTGCTTATAGTGGAAACCCTGGTGGCGTAGTGGTTAAGTGCTATGGCTGCTAACCAAAAGGTCGACAGTTCAAATCTGCCAAACACTCCTTGGAAACTCTATGGTGCAATTCTACTCTATCTATAGGGATGCTAAGATTCAGAATCAACTCGATGGCAGTGGGTTTGGTTGGGGTTTGTTTTCAGTGAAACCAAGTTAAATGGTATAGTAAACCGATCAAGTGCCATGGAGGCGACTCTGACTCCTGGTGACGTCATGGGCATCAGAGTGAAACTGTGCTCTACAGGGTTTTCCGTGGCTGCCTTTTGGACATAGATCGCCAGGTCTTTCTTTCGAGGCACTTCTGTTTGAATTCACACTTTCAACCTTTCAGTAGCAGCTGAGTACATTAACCGTTCTCACGTTCCAGGAACTGCAAATGGTTTAGTAGTGGAGTGAAAATTAAAACTCTGCTCTCCTTTTTTCCAGTCTGGTATAAAGTGGTGTTTACGTGATCTGATAAAGTCAGAAGTAGAGCTTTCTTGGTGTGCGTTATTTCCCTCACTGTGTTTTCTTGTAAGGGGTGTCTACGATTGGCCCGATGGGAAAATGGATCTCAGTGGAGTGCCCTGTGTGCAGCCATTGAGGGCAGAGTTAGAATCTCTTAGTCTGACCAGATGTGGACAGAGATCCTAGAACAAACTAAGTCAGCTGGGATCCAAGCAGTGTTTAGTGAACTAGACTAGTGTTGACAGAAATTAATCCCAGATTATAAATACAGGTGAAAATGTTCCCCTACATAAATAAAATTATTAAAAGGGAATTGAATCAACTATGTTGCATGTTTCCTGGTACATCCTGATGTTTGCTGACTCCTAGAAGTAAATAAATGGATGAGTTTTGTTTAATTAATGAAAAAGAAAAAGAAAAAAAAAACTGGTACACAGAGTTTAAAGTCTATGAATATTGCCTTGGAGAGCATCAAAAACATTTACAGCAACTGTACAAGCCTTTAGAATTGACATAGCTATTTTGACATACAGAGTTTGTTTCTTTTTAGCCTCTGAGGATGGGCTACTCAGAGAGTGGTGAATGTCAGGTCTTCAGAGAAACAGATTAATAGGTGATGAGGTGTGGATAGATCAATAGAAATAGAAAGATTGATAGATTCATAAATCGATGAGGAAGACTGAGATACAAACACAAACAAATTATTTAAAGTAATTGGCTCACAGGATTATAGGGTCTGGCAAGTCTGAAATCTTCAGGGATGACCTTTAAGCTGGAACCTTAAAAAGTTTGTGAAGGAATGAAGCAGAATTCCTTCTTGCAAAAAACCTCAGCTTTTACTCTTAAGGCCTTCAACTGATTAGATGAGGCTAACTCACGTTATGGAGGGTAAATAGTCCATGTGGGCTTGTTGGGAGTCCCCAGCTGGTGGAAATTCTTAATGGTCTCAGCTGCTAACCAAAAGGTGGGTGGTTCAAGTCCACTCAGAGGAGCCGCAGGAGAAAGGCCTGGTGATCTACTTCTAAGAAATCAGTCACTGAAGACCCTACAGAGAACAATTCTACTCTGACACAAATGGGGTCACCGTGAGACAAAGCAGACTTGATAGTAACCAGGACCAGTGAGCTTGTTCAGTGATGCCTCAGATAGCACTGAAGAGAAGTACTGTGTGCTCTTTGGACTTATTTCCAGGTTTGGGATAGTTTTCTTAACACAGATATTACTACTTGTCCTATCTACAAAGAATCCTTTGTATTTCGGAAAATATTTTGATGAAATCTCCTCACAATGTGCTGTTGTCATTGTTAGGTACCGCCGAGTCGTTTTCAGTGCATGGTGACCCAATGTGACAGAGTCGGACTTTCCTCAGCTATGATCTTTATGGAAATAGATTGCCAGACCTTTCATGGAGCAGCTAGGTGGATTTGTGCCACCAATCTTTTGGTTAGCAGCCAAGCCCTCAACCATCTCATCTGTGTCCTGTATCAGTGGCTGAATCAGTGACACTAGGTGGCAAGGACATGGACAAACCAAATTCCTTTACAACAAAATGCTTGACTTATGGATTTCAGAAATTAGTTGGTGGTCCACTAAATAAGTTCAGGCAATGCTAACAAAGAGATTCCTCCCTGGGAACCACTGCTTTTTACAAACTCTTTATTTGATGTTTAATAAAAAATGAGAGAAATCTTTGAAATTTTTGTTTGGGAGGGAAGAATAGGCACTTGGACTATGCATCTGTGACATAAAAGTCAGGAACAACAAAGAAATTTGGTCAAGCTCTTCGACTTCGTGATGAGAATCAATACACCTCTGTTACATAATCATGTTTCATTTGTTGATGAGCTTTCCATATATTTTAGAGATGAGACACCTTATATTGAGAGGTGGAAACTTCCTTAAGCCATGTGTGTAGAAGTCAGCCACTTATCTATTTGAACTTGAACACACACCTTCTTCCTCTTAGTTTCACTTGCACAAATCACTCCTCTGACTCTGGCTGTCATTCTGTATGATTTGTTTAAAGGAGAAACCTGTTACTATGAGTCTTGGAGTTTAAAAAAGGAATAAAAACAAAAACAAACTCATTTCCCTCAAGCTGATTCTGACTCACAGAGACCCTGTAAGACAGAGTAGAATCAATGCCTAGAATTTCCAATGAGCACCTGGTAGATTCCAGTTGCTGACTTTTGGTTAGCAGCTGTAGCGCTTAACCACTGTACCACCAGAGTTGCCTTAAAAGAGGATGTAACCCTGTAGTATAGGTCAGTATTCCTGAATTTCTTCAGAGAAGACTTAAGAAGGAACACACACACTAGTTCTCTTCCCCAGGTATCTTTCCTTGTAGAAGATGCTTTGGTGTTTAATAACTCCTCCTCCCCAGGGTCACTATGAACTGGAATCGACTCAATGGCAGTGAGTTGGGTTTGGTTTTTAGTTCCCTTACAGAAGCCCTGGCTGCACAGTGGGTAGGAACTTGGGCGCTTAACCAAAGGTTAGCAGTTCAAATCCACCAGCCATACCTTGGAAACTCCATGGGGCAGTTCAATTCTGTCTTATTAGGGTCACTGAGTCAGAATCGACTTGACTGCAATGAGTTTTTCGGTTTCCTTTCCTACAACTCATGAAATCCAAGATTGTAACTCTGCCTATTTGCGTGGCGTGGAGGAATTCTGAGCAGTTGAGTGGTGAGCAAAGCTGGCCTGTAAACTCAATTTGTTTCAAGTAGTGTTGCTTTTACTAGTCTGTAAGAGCCAGCATCCAGAAAACCATTCCAGAGTGTGTAGGAAGCAGCCACTGGACCATCGAAGGGCTGTGAACGCAGTGAGGGAAGGATGTTCGTTACTGAGCTGTCAAGAAAAGGCACAGATCTCTCATCTTCAGAATTCTGAAGCCTTTCCTCCCATTTCTGGTTTTATGGTTTCTCACATGCAAGATTTATACACCTCATACATTCAAATGAATCTTCTTTTACTGGCTTTTTATTGCAAGAGGCAAGGGGAAAACCAATTAGTTACGGTCAGTTAGAGTTGCCAAATCCCGTAGGTATCTCAGAGGAGAGGGCTAAGCGAGGCTAAGCGAGGCTTAAGAAAGCACGTTTCATTGGCCCCAGAAGGACAGAGGTCAGTATATTTCATTGCAGAGAGTGAGCTAATGATGTCCAGGGATTAAATAAAAGAAAGGACTTGCTGAAATTATACCCACGCTCTTCCTGAATTGCCAAGTGTGATGCAGACAGGCCTAGGGAGCGGTTGTATTTTGGAAGCAGGATGCACAGTGACTGGAGAAGCAGAGACAGAATGCCTACGTTCTTTCTTCTCTAGAACACAGCTGAGTCCATCTCCCCTAAAAGGACTAAGCACCAATAACATCAGTTTACTATGAAGTTGTCAAGGTCCATGGAAAGACAAAAAGATAAAATAAAAATAAACCTCATTTCACGTGGAGAGAGACTCTGGCACAGTGTGTGTAGATTGAACCATATTTGAAATGTAGAAGCAAAGATTTAATGTTACCACTTTTTCTGTGTTTTTGTAAAATATGACAATACCCACGCTGAATGGATTTATTTTTACAAAACTCAGGCTGAAGATATTGTCTTGTATGTCACTGCTGTGAACATTTCCATATAACCCAGTTGATATGTTTTTGTATATGTGTGGGTTCAGGAAAAAAGTTTTTGTTTTTTTTTTTTTAACAGAGAAAAATCTGTGTGTACACAGACACACACACACATTTTTTATTGTGCTTTAGGTGAAACTTTATAGCTCAAGTTAACTTGTCATTTGGAAAGCTATGCACGTATTGTTTTGTCACACCAGCTGCGATCCCTGCAGTGGGGCGGCACACTCCACCTGTCCACTGTGGGTTTCCTGTGTCCATTCATCCAGTTCTCCTGTCCCTTCCTGCCTTCCTGCTTTTGAGCAGGAGTTGACCACTTGGTCTGATGTAGTTGATTAAACTAAGAAGCCTGCTCCTCACCTGTGTTGTTGTTTGTTTTCTAGGCCTGTCTAATCTTTGTCTTAAAAGTAGACTTTGGGAGTGGCTTCAGTTCTGAGTTAGCAGATTGTCTAGGGACCATAGTTCCTAGGGTGAGAAATGTATTTGAGGGCTTGTTGAGTGCCATGTACCATGCTGCCCGTACGTATTGCCATGAAGTTGACTCTGACTCATAGCAACCCTGTAAGACAGAGTATAACTTCCCTATAGAGGTTTTCTTCCCTGACCCCAGAGAGCTCCTGGTGCATTTGAGCTCTGACATTTTGATTGGCAGCTGTAGCACATAACCACTACGCCACTAGGGTTTCCATGTATCTTGCTAGGTGCTGGAAATACTAGAACTGCAGGCATCTTCAAGAATCATGACTGTGTTAATCGAGGGAGGTGATGGTATACAACTACATAACACCTTTTGGGGGTCTGTTAGATTTTTGAGCATTGAAATATATGTTTTAATTTTAATTTTCATAAGAATCATAGGGGTGAATATTTATATCCCTTTTTATAGATGAGAAATGAGAGGTTGAAAGATGTTCAGTATTTGGCCTAGTGTCAGGAACTAGTAAGTGGCTAAAATGAATTTGAATAAAATTCTCTGTGACATCAAAGTCTGTGGCCAAACCCTCCTACAATCTAGTGACAGGTGGTGGTGGGTGGTAAGCACTGTAACCTTTTATGATAAGAATAATCACCACGTCTCTGCTACTAGAAAACTGTGTTCTATTGATGACTGGTCCATACTGTTATCCGGGTTGACCATCCAGTCAATATGAAATGATTCACTTTTATGTTTATCATTTCTATTACAATAGCCAGAGCCCTGGTGGCACACTTGTTAAGTGTTTAGCTACTAACCAAAAGGTCAGTGGTTTGAATCTACCAGCCACTCCTTGGAAATCCTATGGGGGCAGTTCTACTCAGTTCTACAGGGTCACTGTGAGTCAGAATCGACTTGACAGGTTTGGTTTTGGTTTGGGGGCTTCTAGTCCTGATTACATAGCTATGCCCATATACATTTGCTTACACTGTCAAACCAGTTTAGTCTCAAACCATACTTACACATGTATACACACAACCTTTGCCATGGTGAAAATCCACTGGTTATAAACGAAGCCCAAACCCATTGCCACTGAGTTGATTCCAACTCATAGTGACCCTGTAGGACAAAATAGAGCTGCCCCATAGGGTCTCCAAGCATTGGTGTATATTCAAATTGCCCACCTTTTGGTTAGCAGCTGAAGCTTTTAATCCTTGCACTACAAGGACTCCACTGATTATAAAGAAAGTCAGATTGATATGTCATGTTCCCACCATGCAGATTCCTAGTGATGCAGTGGTTAAGTGCTCGACTACTAACCAAAACGTCAGTGGTTCAAATGATACAGCTGTCCGATTCCCTAAAGAGTTACAGCTTTGGAAAACCCATGGGGCAGTTTTACTGTGTCCTGCAGGGTCCCTGTGAGTTGGAATCGACTTAACAGAAGTGGGTTTGGTTTTTTTCATTTGATTCTTTGCATGTTGATATTGTCTGTAAACTCCAATAACACATGATGTGTAGTAGACCCTGTAGGGGTAAAGGAAACCGTGGTGGTGTAGTGGTTAAATGCTACAGCTGTTAACTAAAAGGTCAGCAGTTCAAATCTACAAGGCGTTCCTTGGAAACTCTATGCAGCAGTTCTATTCTCTTCTGTAGGGTTGCTATGAGTCAGAGCTGACTTGATGGCAGTGGATTTGGTTTTGGTTTTCGGTGGGAGTAACAAGGTAAACTAGCCACAGATGCTACACAAGCGAGAGGGCACAATGAACAGGACACATTATAGATAAGTAGTGAAGGTAACGGTAAAGGCTGATATCACAAAGAATGGCTCTGTAAATTCATGTAACACTGAACACTTATCCAGAAAGTTATCTTCACATGTCCATCAAACTGACTGGCAGCACTGCCATGTCCCTCTCCTTTATTCCCACCCTGTCCACCAGCAGTTGGAGTCAGAAGGTCTCATTAATTAATGTCACACTGATAGAACCATGCTTTCTGTTCTCTTCCTGATGGGTTCAGCTGTTCAGACCTGATGTTTCCAGAACTGGAGGCTGAGAAAGGAAGATGGGAGGAGGCCGAGGACCTGGGAATGTCCCAGGAAACAAAGGCCACTGCAAAGTTAGAGAACAGCGGAGTGAGGATCTGAGAGGTCTTTGCACAGCCAGGTAGGAAGGCAACAAGAAAGGACATTCTGGCCCAACTCTCCAAAGAAAGTTGATGAATTGAATCTCGTTCCCCCAAATGTATATGTAGTAAATCCTAACCTCTATGCATATAGTTACAATCCCATTTGGAAATGAGTTGTCTTTGTTATGTTAATAAGGCAGCATTCTTTTAGGGTGTGTCCTGAGTCAATCTCTTGGGATATAAAACCAAACCTATTGGTACTGTGTCCATTCCAACTCATAGCAACCTTATAGGACAGAGCAGAACTGCCTCATAGAGTTTCTCCAAGGGGCACCTGGTGGACTCAATCTGCAGCACTTAACCACTGGGTGCCACCAAGGGTTTCCCCTTTGAGATATAGAAGGGATTAAATAAGCCATTGAGAAAGCCAGGATGGGAGAGGCGAGATGTCACGCCACATGAAGATTACCCAGGAACCAAGGAATAAGGACCTTCTCCCAGAACCACAAGACAGAAATCCTTCTTCTAGAGCCAGTGTCCTGGATTTGGACTTCTGATCTCCTAAACTATGAGAGAAATAAATTTCTATTTGTTAAAACCACCTGTTGAAAGGTTGGCGGTTCAAACCTACCCAAAGAGGCCTTGGAAGGCAGGCTTGGCCCTCTGCTTCTGAAAAGTTGTAGCCTTGAAAACCCTGTGGGGCAGCTCTGGTCTGTACCTGTGGAGTCGTTGTGCATCAGAATTGACCCCATGGGAACTCACAATATCGCTAAGGTTTTAGATAGGATATTTCCTTCCCCCAGGGAATGTGTGCCGATCTCCATGGAGCGGAGAGGCAGCCAAGCTCCAGTAGAGGGCTGAGACCCTCTCTGGGTCCTTTCCTGGTGCCTTCACTGCCCCAGCCTGTGCAAGGCCCCCTCAGATGCGGGCAGCAGGAGTGCAGAGCACCTCTGACTGCGAGGCTGATTGCTGGGGCAAAGTCCCCATAGTCCCCTCTGGTAGGTACCTCCTACATGCAAGACAGTGGCAGCCCAGAAGTGCCAGGCGCTTTACACAGAGACCTTAAAGAGCAGGCTTCTAACAGTGAAGGACTGGAGTTGGTGGAGAAATAGCCCGGTGATCCCAGCCCCAGCAGGAGTGCACTTGCCCATTCACTGACTCACCCTTTATTGACTTCCCTCCTTTCTGGCCTTTCTCTGATTCTCCCTTCTCACTTTCTCCCTGGGCTTCCTGGGATCACCTCTTGTATAAACTACCTGAACCCAAGTGATTGTCTAAGAGTCAGCTTTTGGAGAGACCTATACAAAAATAATGACCTTGACTAACTGACTCTACTTTATAATTGAAGGAGTTAGACTAGTAGTCTAGGGGGTCTCTTCCAGCTCTAGCTATACCTAATCCTACTATTATTTTTATTTTTATTTTTATTTTTCTTATTAAATAAAAAAATGAAAGTGTACATACTCTGTGCTTACAATATTGGGTTAAGAGAGGAGGAGTACACAAGTTGTGTCGAAGTCTCATTAATATTGATCTTCTTATTAATGTGAATTGTCACCAATTTCACCCTACTGTGGCAGTGTAATAGGTTTTAAAGTCAGGTAGTGAGAGGCCTTCCAGCATGTTCTTCTTTTTCAGTAGTGTTTTACTTTTTCGGGGTTTCTTCCCTTTCCAAATAAAACTGATAATTATAGCTATAAAACTAGCATTACCAAACATTTATGTGTCAAACACTATGGAATACACTAAAAATCCATTTTCTCATTTGATCCTCACAAAAACGCTGTGAAAATCTGGTGCAATGGAGTTGATTCCGACTCACAGTAACTCTGTAGAATGGAGTGGAACTGCTCCATATAGTTTCCAAGGAGCCTCTGGTGGATTTGAACCACCAACCTTTTGGTTACCAGATGTAGCACTTAACTGCTAAGCACCCAGAGTTTCCATGAGAGAGGTACAATTATTATTTGATACTAAAGATGACAGACCAGAGGCTCTGTAAGATCAAGCAACTCACAGATGCACAACATGTGAGTGTGAGTGATGATGGATATTTGCCTACCAATATCCTTTTTCCTTTCTTCCATAGTAGTAAGATGTTTAGCTAGTGACTACTTATGAGTAAGTATGGCCACTTGGTGAAATTCTCAGTAATAGAGTGGAAATGACCTGTGTTTGAGATTGAGACTTAAAATACTGGACATGTCCTCTGTGATCTCTTCTTCTTTCACAGAGGTGTCCACAACCCAGTTTCCACAATGCAGATAAGAACTATGCTGTAGGAAATGGAAGAATGAGAACATAGAAAGGGCCTGGGGCCCTGAGCGACTGCGTGGAACAGAGTTATCCCAACAACCTGGACTTCTCAACAGTGGTATACAATGTGAGAGAGCAATGAACTTCAGTATTTGTTGAAAGTCACTGCACTGGGGGCCCTCTTTGTTACAGCAGTGTAGACCGAATTCTAACCCACACGGTGGCGGGTTCAGGGCTTGAATCCAGGTGTCATTGATATCGAGTCTATGTAACTCTTATGTTATATTGACTGTCTCATTTCCTTTGCATGCACTGAGTCATGGTAGACAGTGATACAACCTCCCCTGCCTTCTTACATTGAGCAATGCTGTCTCCATCCAATTTTGACCATTTCAGTACAAGTCTCATCCCAGGCAGGGCATGGTTCCTGATTCCCTCCCACTCCATTGGCCAGCGCTGACAAGGTTAGCTAGGGAATCTGATTCCTGCTGCATACCACTTCATTATATCAACGCTTGAGAAGGGTAATTGCAAATAATACAGTTCCTCCTGACAGTTGTGATGCAGATATAACAGTTCCTTCTGGCAGTTCGTGACATGGCCGTACATGCACACCACCTCAGGAGGACGTCCTAGAAATAACGTAGCTCTTACATCCATCCTGTTTGCATACCCGTTGCCATGCTCTTCGGGAGAGAACTCATTATGCAATTGTTTATGCATTGCCCCAAACTCAGAACCAGCGCATGTTACCACTGGAACCAGGAACAACGCCACCACTCTCGTCCCTTACTAATATCAAACCAAAAAACCCAAGCCCTGTGCCGTCGAGTCAATACTGACTTGTAACAACCCTATAGGATAGAGCAGAACTGTCCCTTACAGTTTCCAAAGAGCACCTGGTGGATTTGAGTTGCCGATCTCTAGGTTGGCAGTCGTAGCAATTAATCACTACCCCACCAGGGTCTCCACCAATATAAAAGGACCCTCAAAATCTATACAGGGTGTTTCTCCACTCACGGAGGCTGACCCACTCCTTCTCTGGAGTGTACTTCAGTCGATAAAACTTTTCCACCATTTGCCACCAGAAAGGCTGTGGCCTTGTGCCTTGGGGAAGGGAGAGCCCAGGTGTCGCCAGAGGGGAGACCAGTCTTGCCAGCCTTATCTTCCGAACCCAAACCAGGTCACTCAAGATCTAATCAGTTACAGGACCTGAACTGTACCTATCCCCTGGGCTTCCTGCCAGCCTCAACAATGTAGTGATGTCACAGTTCAGAGAAATTCTATTTGGGGAAGCCCCAGTGAAGTTTATTTGAGGTCAGGCCTGTCTGTTGGGGTTGCAAAAAATGAGGACTACATCTGGATCACCATCTCAGACTGGATGCTGCCTGCTTCTGTTTTTGAGAGATAGATTAAATGGAATAGAATAAGAGTTAATGAAAGAACATTTGCCATCTGCTGACCCTTTGGGGACACAGAAGAGGAAAAGGCTTAACGTTGTTTTCAAAAGGGAAGAAATCGATTCCAAAGATTTTTACAGGTTGTTTGACATTTTTTGCAGTTGGTTTTTACAAGCCAAGAAGGATTGGGCCTCTGGGCATCGATGTGTTTGTTCTGACAGTGACTTGGAAAAGCACAGCCTACGGCGGCCCAGGAGACCACTTTCCCCGTGTGGTGCCTTTAAACTGGTGAAAACGGAGCCATCGGCCTGGCTCATGAGATGCTTTTGCATTTCTAAAATAAGACGAGGTTCTCAGGCCAAAGGAGAACTGTGGAATGCTGGCTGAGGAAACGGTTTTTGTCCAACTCCACTTATCTGATTTTACCAGCGTGTAACTCTATTTTAACATAATAGCTTGCTTCCTCTGCTAAACAAGGGCAGGAGAGTGTGTTGATAAACACAGCAGGCCGCCAGGTTGAGCAAAATTCCACCCATGGTGATTTTCCTTTGTGCTGCTGGAATGATATCCACCTCTTTTGTGGGGTGGGTGGTGGAGAGCACAAAATGAGCAGGTTTTGATTTTGGATTGTGAAGACGTAAACATGAGGTGACACGGGTAAACCACGTAGATGCCAGAGCTTACAAGGTCAGCTAACACAGATGTTCTTGGTGTCATCATCTGGCATTTTTATTTATGGAGGGACTTTTCCCTCAGAGGAGTTTAAAGTATGTTATGTACTCCATTTGATCACTTCTGAACTCCCTTAAATACTGGAATGAGTGTCCAAGGAGTGATAATTTCCTCCCTCTTACAGAAGTGGAAAACAAAGGCAAAAGATTTTATAGATAGAAATGGAAACCCCAAACCAAACCCACAGCCGTTGAGTCGATTCCAACTCAGAAGATCCTTGAAAAATTTATGGCTACCTGAGGCTCTCTTTGGATGCTCTATGGGGCAGTCCTACTCCAGCCTCTAGGGTCACCATGAGTCAGACCCAACTCAACAGCACTGGGTTAAGGCTTTAACACTTAGGTAGCAGAAATTTGTTACAAGTGAAGTCCCTTTTCTTTCTTGATGAGGGATGTGTACCCAACACATGAATGCAAATCACATTCATAGCTGTTAAGAGGTAGGTTTGGAGATGCTCTAGCTTCTCTCTCTCAGGCCTTTAACTGATAAGCCATCAGTATGTTGTCCTTAGCTGCCGGTCAAGATGATCCCTTATTCATGGCTGCCGCATGTAAAACAGCGCAAAATGCTGCCTCATCCTGCATTATATCCACGACAGGTGGTGGATCCAGCCGTTGTGATCCGTGGGGTTCTCACTAGCTGATGTTTGGAAGCGGAACACCAGACCTTTCTTTCCACTGCACTCTCACCTGGAAGTTCCACTGAAACCTGTTCAGCATCATGACAACACACAAGTCTCCACTGATGGGTGAGTGATGTCTGTACATGAGGTGCATTGGCCAGGAATTGAACCCTAATCTCCTTCCTGGAAGGTGAATATTCTACTACTGAACCACTGATGCCCCAAGAGATCATCACAGAGAAAAAATTCCCTGGGACAAGTTGACATTCATTCATTTGTAATGTTTATTATGGAAACCTTTGAACATACACCAAAATAGAGACCGGTATAATGAGCAGATCTCATATCCATCTGCAACAAAGATCAGCTCATGGCTAATCTTGTTTCATTTATACTCCACCCACTTCCTCACTGGATTATTTTAAGCCAGTCCCAGACATATTATTTCATCAGCAAACATTTTAGAAAGTATTCCTAAAAGAGAAGAATGTTAAAAAATACAAAAAATTGTATTCAATATTCATACTCCAATAATCGACTGTGATTCTTTAAAATGATCAGTTATCAATATTCAAATTTCCCTCATAGTCTCGAACTGAATTTTGATACCTGTTCCCCCCCCATAAGATTGTTGAACTCTTTGTTTAATCATTTAATTACCCCCCCTCCCCTTTTTCTTTGTATCTTGTTCGTCTTTTGTCCTGCAAACTCCAGTCTGGGTTTTGCTAATGGCTTTCCCAGTGTATCTTCCGCGTGCTCCTGTCTTTCTTACACAGAGGTAGTAGATCTGAGGTGTGATCATATATATTTTCAGTCTTGGCAAGAATATGATACAGGTGGTGTCTACTACTTCTATAAGGAAGACTTTTTGTCAGATGTCTTTCTATTTGTGATGCATGTAGCTGTCTTTGATGATCAGTTAAAACCAAAACCAAACACAGCATCATTGAGTTGATTCCCACTCAATGGGCCCTGTAAGACAAAGTAGAACTACCCCCTAGAGTTGCCAAGGAGTCCTTGGTGGATTTGAACTGATGACCCTTTGTATAGCAGCCATAGCACTTAACCACTACACTACCAGCGTCTCTTGATGATCAGGTCCATTATTTCATTACAGAGGTTGCAAAGTGATAGTATTCTCACTTTACTGTTCCTTTTCCTATTTATTAGTTGTAACACTTTTCTGAAGAAAGATTTCCTCTTAGCTATTGCATCATGTAGAGGTACAGTTTGTATACTCAAGGGAGGTTAATATTTTATTCTTTCCTTTTATCAAGTTTCCAGAAAAAAAGCTTTTATTTTTTTTAGCATGTTGAAAGGTTGCTGTTTTTACTGTTATTGTGAACTCTTGTATTTTAACATACTTGATGTGTTTCAACCCATTGCAGACGCTCACATGGTCTCATCTCTGGCCAGTCAGTTGCATTCATTTTTAAGTACCCATAATGCACTTCTGTCACCTCCACAACAGTTTTCAATGATTATATTGTGCGCTATTACCTTAACAAATAGTTTGTGATATTTTTGCAATGTCTCTTCTTGGGTTTGATGGTAGAATCAAATGAGTGAAGTTTAAATAAAGGGAAGGGGAAGGAAATAGGACCCCTTTCTCAGCCATAATAACATTTCCTAAAAATTCTCTAGGAGGAGAACAAAGACTTTTGGACTGTGTTTTCTCTTTCTTCCCCGTGGTGGTTTTTTCTCACTTTGGAACTGAAAAATATACCTCACCTTGGAATACAGAAAAATCAGGGACTACAGGATGGCAAAAGAAGGAATTTGCCAGAAGATGTGATTCTCTGATCCCTCTCTGTTTTATGGGTTCAAACTACCTTCTTAGGGAAGAAGAAACATGGAATGTGATTCAGTAAGGGCCTTATGTGCTTGAATGCGGACACACATATCCCAGTGTTCAAATTCTATCCACTCACCTCCAAAAGTCACCCACCTCTTGGAGACCCTTGGGCTTAGGGATACACTCACTAGTGGGATGTTCCGCCTTTCTGAAGACTGAGCTCAAGAAAAAGACCAGCACAGGTCCTGGTGACATGCTTTGAGTTGTTTAGGCAGAGAATTCCTAGGTCCTGAGTACCAGGAGGTAGGTACCACAGCCTTCAGATTATTGTGACCCTTCTGTTCCCACGGAACCCTAACACGGTGGGGAATGGCATGATCAAGGGTGCCTGAGTGAGGAGGTCTCAATGGCAGGAGGACGACAGAAAGCTAGGTGAAATGCGAAACAGGGGTCCAGAGATGGTGGATAATAAAATAGCTGGGGAAATGCCCTTAATAAGGAGATTACAATCAAAGGTAAGGTTACTTGTCATTATAGGAATTTATTAATTACAAATGCTCAGGCTAGGACTTCTGTTCCAAGTGACAAAAATCCAATTCAAATCTGCTTAAGCCAAAGAGAATTTATTGGCATGAGAAACCGATTTGTCTTAGGGCTCTTCCTTTGACTCCTTGGGCAGTGGCCTTGTTCTTAGCCAACGGGACCATTGCCATGTGACCTCCAGCTACGTCGTCTGTATTCTCATAATTCCAGAGAGAAATGGCCTTTCCTCACAGCTCTGGCAGAAAGATCCCGGGAAAGTTTCTGATTGGCTAACTTGAATGTTATGTTTATTTCTGAACTAATCGTTGTGTTGGGGAAGAGAGATAGAGGATTCTGATTGGCCAGACTAGAGTCACATGTCTGCAAGCGGAGCCAGAGAAGAGGGATCAGTGTCACAAGGAAAAGAAAAGATGAGATTCCTGTGAGTAAACAAATGATGTTTCCTACTCAATAGGCAGTAGGCCATCTACCTCGTATTGGATTAGTAACTGAAAAAGTCCTGGTTGTAACTGCCTGCATACCGTTGTTGCAGTCAGGACTCTCTTCTGTTATATTAAAGTCTTTGCTTTAAGGGTAAGTGATGTGTAAGACTTTCCATACTGTTTCAGATCACTAATGAAGGCTAGTTAATACAAAGGCATCATTCTGTGATCTTGCATATATAAGCTAATTTACTTTCTACTTGAAATGTTTTTATTTTAAGAATATATCCTAATGGTGATAATTTTAAGTTACTATAAATTTGCAGGGGCACTGGTGATACCGTGGTTAAGGTTTTAGCTCCCAAAATATTGGTAATTCAAACCTACCAATTGCTCCTTGGAAACCCCATGAGGTAGTTCTTTTCTGTCTTGTAGGGTCACTAGAAGTCAGAATTGACTCAACAGCAAGGGGTTTAGCTTTCTTGGGGGGAGGTTATAAATTTGCAGGAAGTGTACAAATCATCTTGGCATGTAACTACTATGTGCAGGTTGTTCTTTGCACAGTACCAGCAAAGGGACAGTGACATTCCTCCATCTACAAACACTGGTCAACTGTTACATGCCAGGCCAGTGCTGAGGATGTAAGAAGAGTGTGCTAGCAGTAATGAAGACGGTAAAACTATTTATTCAAGAAGTTTTCCATGTATGAGAGGAGACAATTTTGTAAACCTCAGACAGAAGAAAGTATTTAATAAGTAGAATGACAAGAAATACACTATGGGAGTGCACAGGCAAATAGTAAGGATTGGGGGAAATTGAAAAGCATCCTAAGTGAGGTGCTATTTGGTAAAAATAAAAAGGAAGGACAGTCTAGTCAAAACAGCAGAGGTGTGAAAGTATGCAGTAAATTCTGGAAATAGCCGTAAAGTCAACAAAGCTGCAGTTAAGGGTGTGTGGAATCTGGATAAGTCAGCTGGGACCACTTCATTAGGGTCTTGAAAGTCATGTTAAAATGTGTGGACTTTATTGGAAGCTGTGAGGGATTGAACGCATCCCCCCCAAATATGTGCTGTAAATCCAAACCTGTATGCCTGTAGCTGTAATCCCATTTGGGAATGGATTGTATTTGTTATACTGATGAGGCAGGATTAGTGTAGGGTGTATTTTGAATAAGTCTGTTTGAAATATAAAAGAGATTAAACATATACTTGAGAGAGAGATGCCAGGCATGTGAAGTTTGTCCAGGAGCAGAAGCTGAAAGAGATAAGGACGTTCCCCTAGAACCAGCGAAGTAAGAAAGCCTGCCCCTAGAGTTGGCACCCTGTATGGAGACTCCTGGCTTGTTAAACTCTGAGAAAATGCATTTGTGTTTATTATTCCCACCCACTTGTGATATTTTTGTTATAACAGCACTAGTTAATTAAGACAGAAAAAAAGCTAAAACCCACTGCCACTGAGTCTATTCCAACTCATAGCAACCTTTGTAGTATGGAGTAGAACTGCCCCGTAGAGTTTCCAAGGAGCACTTGGTAGCTTTGAACTGCAAACATTTTGGTTAGTAGCCCTAGCTCTTAACCACCAGGACAATGGGAAATTTAGAAGTGTGTTGATGAGGAGTTTGCCTATACTTGAGCATTTCTTTCTCCTGACACCTCCCAAACTCCCACTTCCTGGGGAATATCACCAGAATGCATTTGCTGCAGTTCTCTTTAGTAATGCAAGTACCAAGCTGAGACACCAGGAGTTCTTTTCATATTAAAGCATTTTTATACTATAAGGAAAAAAGACTGCAAAGGAGCATAGAAGGCCTTATTTATCTTCTTTCTTATTGTCTGTCACTCCTACAGCCAAGATTTATTACCTCTTGTTACGATAAGTGGAAACCTTGGTAGCATAGTGGCTAAGTGCCATGGCTGCTAACCAAAAGATCGACTGTTGGAATCCACCAAGCACTCCTCAGAGACTAGAGGAGGCAGTTCTACTCTGTCCTATAGGGTTGCTGTGAGTCAGAATCCACTTGACAGCAATGGATTTGGGTTTTTTATTATGACTAGCATAATTTTTATGTTTGAGGATGTAATTTGTTCACATGGTTCTAAAAGTAAGACAGTATAAAGAGCTATACAGCTTTGTATCGCCACTATTGTATAGCCACTTTGTATAGCCACTATTGTATAGCCACTTTGTATAGCCACTATTGTATAGCCACTTTGTATAGCCACTATTATCTGTAAGCAACAGATAATGACTCTCCTGCTTTTATCTGCTCTTTCATCCCCTTTCGAGTACTATATGTTTACATAAATAACACGTGCCTTCTGCATTTGTTTGCCACCACAGCTGCCCCATCCAGCAAGCCATGTTCGTTAGTGCTGCTATACCATTTTTTTTGGTCACATGTGACTGCAAGAAAATTTAGCATAACACGCTTATGAAAATATCTTGCAGGAGGAGGGTGAAGTTGGCAAACAGCTGTAGAAAGTCTGTGTTATTTGCATAACATATGATACCTCTATTAAGATCAAGCATTTTTCTAAAGTTTCTTTATTCAAACATACAAATACTCCCCCCTTCCATGAAAGGCAGCACACTGTAATTGTTTAGTATAGTCTCTTTTAGTAATAGTACCTAAAGAGCTTCCTCACTTTTTTAAACAGCTACACAGTATCCACTGTATGCTTATAGCAAAATTTACTTCACCTACTCATCTGTTGATGAATAATTGAATTATTGCTGTTCACAAAGTTACTTTCCTGTAGAAGTTTTTAGTTTTAGTTTTTATGTTTAAGTCCGTGCTCTACCTCAAATTAATTTTTGTGTATGGTGTGAGGTATGGATCGAGGTTCCATTTTTCTCTCTACTTTTTTCCAACAGCATCTGTTGAAAGACTTTCCTTTCCTTATTGAACAACTTTAGTGACTTCCTTCTTTCTTACTACATTGCACCAGTGAGTACCTCCAGTACAATGTTGAAAAAAAGCTGTTAAGGGGAGTTATTCTTATTTCACTAATGTTTCTTATTTTAGTAGCTGTTATGGATTGAATTGTGTCCTCACAAAAATGTGTGTACTAATTTGGCTAGGCCATGATTCCTGGTACTGTGTGATGTTCCTTCATGCTGCAAACTGTGCCTCTATGATATAATTGAAGGAGGATAGGTGTCAATTGTGTTGATGGGGCAAGTGTTATGCCTTGAGGCAATTTCTTGGGAAATAAACAAGCGATGCTAGCAGAGAGATCTGGGGACTTGATACCATCAAGAAAGAAGTGCAAAGAGCAGAGCACATCCTTTAGAAAGGACAGGGGTTCTTCTGCTTCAGAAACTTTCAGGCCATGGGAATATTGAAGACAAGGACCTTCCTCCAAAGCCAGCAGAAAAAGCCTTCCACTGGCGCTGACACCCTCGGTTTGGACATTTAGCCCACTTGGACAGCAACGAAATAAAATCTCTCTTTTTAAAGGCATCCACTTGTGGTATCTCTGGTATAGCAGCACTAGATGACTAAGACAGTAGGAAACAGATATTTCAGTTACGTATGATGTTAACTGTAGATTTTTTAGTATAGCCTTCACCAGAGTGAGGAAATTTCTTTCTCTTCCAAATTTATTGAGTTTTTGTTTTGAATCACAAATGGCTGTTGAATTTTGTCAAATGCATTTATACATCTGTTGAGGTGACCAGACGATCCAGTCCTTTATTCTGTAAATAAAGTAATCCTGTATTCTGTAGTTTATAGTAATCCTATAAATTACGTTCATTTTTAAACATTTTTGTTTTGAGACAACTGTAGATTCACATGCAGTCATCAAAAGTAATGCAGAAAGATTTCATGTATCCTTTACTCAGCTTCCTACCATGGTAGCATTTTATAAACCATAATTTAATATCATAATTGAAATGTTGACACAAACGCAGCCAAGCTACAGAATAGTTCCCAAACCATGAAGATTCCTCATGTTCCCCTTTTATAGCTACATCCACCTCCCAATCCCAAAACCCAAACTAAGACCGTTGCCCTCAATTGCATTCCAAGTCACGGTGACTATAAAAATGGCATGACCTCCCCTAGCTTCACAGGAGACACTGAGGATCAAGATCAAAAGCCCAAGGCTGATCCCCGTAGGCAGTCAGATAGACCTCTTCTCAGCAGCGCTTTTTACCAGTTGTAATACAGACTGTCTCTCCCATTATATCGTCTACTTCTCTGCTGAGTTTGCTACTTTGTTGCAGTGGCTACACAGAACTCACAGATCATATTTACGGTTAGGGGCTTATCGGGGAAGTAGCAGGTTGCAATTCAGATCCAGGAATGCTCAGAATACAGTTCTATGATCAGGACAGTGTCTTATCAGTTGTTCCCACAGACAAGCCTCTCTCTGACCATTGGCTTCTGCCCTGCTGGGGCAAATGTAACAAAGCTCTTTTAGCTCCATGAATAAGTGCCCCAAGGCACCCCAGATCACCAGTAAGCCTCAGCCCAATACACTCAGCCTTAGCTTTCTGGCTCAGCAAACCTCTTCCACCAGGTGCCCAGAAGTACCCTACTCCACCAGTAAGCCTCGTGTTCAAAGAAAGGGATTCAGCTTTTGAGCTCCATGGGCTTCTGCTGCCACCTTTTCTCTGCCACTGCTTCTCATCATCTTCAGTTCTCTCTCTCCATTTCCTGGTTCTAGAAACTTCTCAGTGCAAGATTCCAAGGCCAAGACTCACTCTACTCCTGGCTCTTCTTTCTTGGTGGTGGTAGCATCCTCTCCTTCTGCCTAGTGAGACGACAAAATTGACCAGTCCTTCATTAGGGTTCTGCTGATATTGTTAGCGTGGTCCCATTCCATCACTGTGTGCGAGTCACAGAAGGGCCGTATTACATAATTCAGTGCACCACAGCGACCTCTCACACCCCAGTCCGTGGTCTCCACTATTCTCCACTACGATCCTTTTGCCCTGTCAAGTATGTTATGTAAATACAGTATGTAACATTTGGGGATCAGCTTTTTTGACTCAGCATAATTATCTGTAGACTCATTCTGTTTGTTGCCTGTATCAATACTTCATTCTTTCTTTCTTTTAAATTGTTCAGTATTAGTCCATGATATGAATGGATCACAATTTGCTTAATGCTCAGATTTATAGATTTAGTTTTTGTGCCTGACTCTACAACTTGCATCAAATCTAGGCTCTTTCCAGTTTTTCACAATCACAAATAAAGCCACTATGAACATTTGTGCATAAGTTTTTATGTGAACAGTTTTCTTTTCTCTGGTATAGACATCCATTAGAGAACATGGAGCTGAATTTTAGCTTCATGAGAAGCCTTCCAAGGTAGTGGTACCACTTTCCATTCTAACCAGTGCTGTATAAGTCACCCAGGTTCTCTGCAGCCTGACTGTCATTTGCTGCTGTCATTTTAAAAAAGTTGAGCCATTCTAATGACTGTGTAGTGATGTTGTGGTTTTAATCCACATTTCCTTAATGCCATTGATGTTGAAATCTTTTAACAAGCTTACGTGACATGTGTACATCTTGTTCGGTGAGACATCTCTTGACTTTTTACTGTGATTAAATGAAAATTCATAATCCGTGACAATTTTCCTTATAAAATCCCAAGCATCTGCCTCTCTGCTACCTCATCGGCTCTCCTCACCCTGTACAGCACTCTTCTTTTTTACTCTTTACTTTCAGTGTCCACTCAACGAACACTTGTCCCTTCTGCACGGTTTTAAGCGGATTTTTTTTTGTTGGCTTCTCTTTTGTTTTTAATGTTGAAGTATTTTTCTTTTTGGTTTGGTTTTTTTGCAGTATGAACATACGTAACAAACATTCACTGTTTCAAATCATCTTCTCATATACAGTTTAGTGACACTAAATATATTCCTCATGTAGCTAAGTCATCACCATTCCTAAATTTTTTCACCTTTCATAGAAACTCAGTGTCCCCTAAACACTGTGGCTTCCTTTCCTCCTTCCTCCCACTTAGTCCTGGTAATCCCTAATTAACTCTGATCTCTAAACACTTGCCTATTCCAGATAAATTTTGTATATGTGGCATTACATGGTATTTGTTCTTTGGGGACTGGTTTGTTTCATTCAGTGTAATGTTTTCAAGGCTCACTCATGCTGCAGCCTGTATTAGGCCTTCATCTCTCTTCATGCCTCAGTAATATTCCATTGGATGTGTGAGATCTGCCAATTAAGTTTGCAAACTCATCTTAGAAAAAGTGCTACATGCCTCACTGCTGAATATCACTATGGTTACCTTTGTAATACTCCCTTTGGAAAGCTATAAACTGATGCCAGAATCTAGTTAACACTTCAAAGCAATTTTGGAATTCTTTTCCTGGAATGGCCATCAGAGCTGCCATCATGTTATGCTTGATGTCCTGAATGTCACCAAAATGTCTGCCTTTCAATATTTGCTTTATCTTTGGGTAAAGTGAAAAGCCATTGGGGGCCAGATCAGGTGAGTAGGGAAGGTGTTCCAATATAGTTATTTGTTTATTGGCTGAAAACTCCCTCACAGAGTATACACAATTAAGTTCATGAACTTGTCACCATGCCAATATGCACAGTGGCCATTCCAGAAAGAGTTCCAAAATTCCTTTGAAGGATGGACTAGGGGCTGGCATTAGTGCATAGCTCCCCAACGGTAATACTTCAAAGGTGACTGTTGTGATATTCAGCAATGAGGTATGTAGCACTTAAGACAAACAAGTTAGTGGACTTCATTGTCAAACCTCATGTAAGAACTCTTTGCCTAGCCCTAACTCCTGAAAATGTTGTCCTATGCTTCTTTCTAAAAGTTCTGTAGTGTTACATTTTGC
Organism: Heterohyrax brucei; assembly: GCA_028571685.1. Taxonomy (NCBI): domain Eukaryota; kingdom Metazoa; phylum Chordata; class Mammalia; order Hyracoidea; family Procaviidae; genus Heterohyrax; species Heterohyrax brucei. The sequence continues at coordinate 43,307,153 of CM053162.1, read as the reverse complement.
ATTAAGTCTGTGATCCATATTAAGTATTTATGTAGTATGACGTTTAGGTCATGATTCATTAGTTTGGTTTGTGGATGTCCAGTTGTTCCAGCACCATTTATTGAAAAGTCTGCCTTTTCTCCTTTGGATTGCTTTTATGCCTTTGTCAAGAATCATTTGAGCATACGTGTGTGGCTTTGTCTCTGCACTCTCTGTTCTGTGTCATTAATATATGTGTCTGTCATTCATCCAGTGCCACATGTTAGTTATTGCAGTATATTTGTTAGACTGATTGCTTCCCACTGTTTCTTTTTTAAGATTGTTCTAGCAATTTTGGGGTCTGTGCCTAGGGTCGCCATGAGTTGGATCTGACTCGACGGTGCTTGGCTTTGGCTTTTCTGTGCAAATTTTAGAATACATCTGTCTGCAAATACTATTAGAGTTTTGATAGGAATTGCATTAAACCTATATATCATTTTGGGCAGGAATGACATCTTTGACGAGTTTTTCAGTTCATGAACACACTGTGTGTCTCTATTTGTTTAGGTCTTTAAAATATATTTCAATAGTATTTTATATTTTGAGCACAATCAAATTAAAAGAAAATTATATATGTACATCTAAAGGATGTACGTTCTGTTGTTGAACACAGTATTCCACAAGTAATAACTGGGTCAAGTTAGTTGATAGCCTTGTTCAAATCTTTTCTAACCTTGCTAACTTTTTGTCTAGTTTCTTTATCAATTGCTGACATTATTATCAAATATTGTTGCCCACAAAACAAAGTCCAGATCTTTAATTTAGCTTGCAAACCTCCTAACTTACTGGCTTCTTTTCCAAACATACAATTCCATTTGTCCCAGCTCACTATTTTCACACCTGAAGTAAATTCCCAGAGGAGAATATTTCAGAGTAGAAAAGAGACTGAAAATTAGAATTAGTTGTAAGTCTACTAATTTTGGATTATATCCTGGATAATGTGAATGAAACTTGGTAGAGATACTGGACTCTGCTATGTTTATTCAATGAATGTTGATTGCTGTTTTGCTTTTGTTGTTTGATAGTCAGTTAATTGGCCTAGACTCAAATTCTAACCTGCAGTGGGCATGACAGAAATCTCTGTTCATTTGTTTTAGCCTTAGTTAGGCTACTTGCAATCTTTCTGTGTATAAAGAGTTCAGGTGTCAGGCAGAGATCTGTGAAAGGTCGTGTGCAGAATCAGGGGCACTGTTTTTTGGCTGTCTCCTTTATGAGATTTTAAGCCTCTTCTAGCTTCTGGAAACCCTGGTGGGAACTGGTTATGTGCTACCACTGCTAAGCAAAAGGCTGGCTGTTCAAATCTATTAGGAGCTCCTTGGAAACTCTATGGGCAGTTCTTCTCGTCCCATAGGGGCATTGTGAATCAGAATTAACTTGACAACGGTGGGTTTGGTTTGGTTTTATTCCAGCTTCTGGGGGTTAGTCTGAGTGGTAGCCTCTACCTCTTCAAGCGATCAATACTGCAGATTTTTATCCAAGTTCTAACTGCTCCAATAATCACATTTTTTATAAAACGCACTTTCTATGTTTGTTTGCCACTCTTGACCTCCTCCTGCAAAGTATTTTTATAAGCACCCTGTGCTTATCTGTTTTATAACAACGTGTAAAAAACATTGGCATAGCAGTGCTTATGGAATATACCCTACTAGGTCCCGCAGCTAAGGTTGAAGTGCCAGTGAGTGGTGTCCAGTTATGAATGAAGCAGGGGTGGGCGCAGGTCAAATAAGTAAGTCAGGAAACCTACAGACTGTACTCCTGCCATTGTACCGGTTCTACTTTCACTAGGAAAACATCTCCCCAGTCTCTAATCTTGGCCCAGGAAAAGGGCCTCGTGCTTTCTTCAAACCTCCAACCCGAAATTAATGGTTAATTCTATAATCACCTATAAAAATACCAATGGAACAGAAGATGGGAAGGAAGTTAATAAGCTGATACTCAATAATGTATGCTATGCCCATGAGTGAAGATGTCTGTGGCTACAAATGTTTTGTTACCTATGCATTTATGCTCTTCATCACGAGGGGCATTTGGCTATAAACGGAGGATCCATTAGGAGAGCAAAGAGGCTGAAGAATAACCTTCCCATCTTTACTGAGAGAACAAAGGTGCTAAGTGGAAGCACAAAAAAAACAAAGTCCTTATCATCTCATTATTTAGAGCTTTTCAGAGTAAATGACTTTTTTTTTTTTTTTACCCTGTGAGAACAGTCACAGTCGTTCACACTGGTGGGATTATGGTGATTGTAATTTTACCTACTATATAAGATCTGACAATTAAGTCCACGAGTTGAGTTGTTCTAAGTGCTACATACCTCATTGCTGAATATCACCATGGTCGCATTTGAAGTACTTTCCTTGCGAAGCTGTGCACCAAAGCTAGTGCCTAGTTCACCCTTCAAAGCAATGCTGAAATTCTTTCTGGAATGGCCATTACACACAGTAGCACAATGGCAATTCATGTACTTCATTGTAGAGTTGTCTGTGAGGGAGTCTGAAGCCAGTAAACAAATAACTCTATGGAAACACCCTTCCTGCTCTCCTGATCTGGCCCCCAGTGACTTTTTCCTTTACCCAGAGATAAAGGAAATATCAAAAGGAAGACATTTTGGTGACATTCAGGACATCAAGGGTAATATAATGACAGCTCTGATGGCCAATCCAGAAAAAGAGTTCCAAAATTGCTTTGAAGAGTGGACTAGGCACTGATGTTGGTACATAGCTTCCCATGTGGAATGTTTTCAAGATGGCCATAGTGATATTTAGCAACGGGGTACGTCACACTTTTTCTAGGATGAGATTGAGAACTTAGTTGTCAGACCTCATAGTTTATTTATTTTTTTGCATTTTAGAATTTGTCCACAGTAGTTCCTTTTTTTTCCCAAATAGGATCAAGAAAACAATGAGATCATTTTTTAAAGTTACGGTTTAACATGGAAATCCTGTGGGTTAGCGTTTCTCAAGGTGAAAAGCCCCTGAGTCTGTGTTTTTGTCCATACTAGCTATAGACACCTTAAGGTTGTGAGCCTTGCATGGTGACTGGCACATAGTAGGTGTTCACAATATGTGCTCTGCCTAGATTTGTTCTCTGAGATTGGCTAAAGGGATCCAGTGTGAAGAGAGGACAGCGATGTGACCATGCGTATCTTCTCATTTTAAGCACACAAATTTTCCTGGGTTGCGTACCATAGAATCTTCCAACAGCTTGTAGACATGGACATGATGTCATTGTTTCCCTGTTGGTTTTCTCCCTGGAACATGAGAAGTAATAAAAGGAGTCAGCTCCTGCCCCGGAAGGCCCCTGTTGGGAGAAATCACCCTTAGTCCATCTGCCAAGCCAACTGCTTGTTCTCCTTCTCACCTCTCTGCAAAGCAGACTCTTTCTGCTGCAAAAGTGTGGGGTAAAATGAAGGAATGTACAGAAATGCAGCAGCCACCAGCAAATTTCCTCTCTCGTCTCTCTGAAGCATAGGACTCTCTATTTTTTCCAAAATATTTTTGCATCCACAGTCAACAGTATATCTTAAATAGTAATTTATGATCTTGAAACTAACAACAGAATCTTATTAGTTCTACACGAACCCAAATTTGTTGTGGACTGAGATGCCTTAGATCATCCAAGGAGGTTTAATTTTCTTACTACCAAAGGACTTTGCTATAAAAACAATTTGTCCTATAAGATAGTGCTAGACTAAAGGATTAAAAATCTCTAATGCTGCTAGGTGACCTCAAGCAGGCTTTAACTTCTGTAAATCTCTTTCCCAAGAGACTGGATTACCATGACTCCTTGGAGCACCAATTTGAGATTCACAGTCTGGAAGGAGGAGAGAATGAAGGTGGTAGGGTCTGCAGACCTGGTTTGAGTTGCTGATTTTTCAAGTTTTTAACTATGTGTGTCCTTGAATAATTTCTGTAACTTGATGTTAGATCCCTCATCTATGAAACAGGGATAGTGGTGCCTACATTTTAGCTTAACACTGAGAATTCAAAATAAAATATATAAGTGGTAAATTGTTTAATGGGTGATTTTGGAACCATCAGATATTCATTTGGGTAAAATGAAATTCCTAGTCATTAATCTATGTCATATACCAAAATGTATTTTAGATGGGTCCAGAATTTGAATGAGAATGAAAGAAAGAAGAAAGAAGAATGAAGGGAAGATGGAAAGCAGAGAGAAAGAAGTAACTCAAGAAAACAAAAACATGTATTTTTATCATCTTGTAAAGAAGGATACCATTCTAAGGAAAACCTAAATATCTTTCAGGATAGAAAACCCAGAGCCATTTAGAAAAAGGCTAGTAAAGTGAGCTATATCAAATTTTTAAAACTCTTCCTGGAAATAAACATGATAAACAGAAGAAAATCTGGGGAGCTTTTGATACATTTGACAAAGAAAGAGGTATTTCCATATATGAAAAGAAAACTTATAAATCAAACAGATAAAATAAGTTCCACTTCCGGTAGCAATGGACTTGTTCCTGCTAAACCAGTGTTTCCACAGATCACAACTAGTAATTTTGGGTAGAATATAAAAAAACAACTACTTGAAGGTACCTGAGTACAAATAAAAGCAGGCAGAAGTTGTAGAGGGGCATCATCTCCTCTTAAAGCAGAGCATGGCCCTGGGTCAGTCTCCAAATTTTATGGCTTTTTGGCTAAGGAAAGGCCTTAGTATCATATTTTTATGCAAATAATGTGCACTTTCTATGTTTGTTTACCAGCCCCACACTCCCCCCCTTGTCCCTGCAGAGTATTTTCATAAGAATTGCTATACCGTTTTTTTTACATGCTAGTGTAAAACACTAGACTGACAATACCAAAACTACTACATAATGTGTTCTATTAAAAAAAATTTCTAACCTGGCAGGGAGAGCAGTGGAAGCTGCATATAGATGGGCATGTAAATTTATATGGAAATGTATGTTTTCACTCAGTCATAATAAAAAAAATAAAAATAAAAATTTCTGTGTGCCATCCTTCTTCTTTTGTCCCTTTCTCTTGGAGTTACCAATAGCTGTATTATCAAAGTGTGTAGTCAGTATATAGTCTGTCCCTTACATCTTCTGCTTATTTTGTTGTTTCTCCACTTACTTTGATTGCCTGAAGTGTTGGGGAGAGGGTGGCCCAAAACAGAGGTAGAGATACACCTGTCCAAGGGTCCAGCGAAGTTTACTGAGAAAGAAAGAGAGTGGGATCTGAGCCCAGAGGGGCTCAGCCTGCCTCTCCCTAGTAGCTCAGGTTTTCTCTGTAGTTTTAAAGTTTCACTGAGGTAATGTGGGGTGAGGGGATTTATGATTTCACAAGGAAAGAAAGAAGGGTAGCAAGAAATTTTGGTTAGGTGACTTAGGATCTGAATAAGGAAAAAGTGTTGATTAGAAGTGGAAGGGCTAGGGTTTGTTTATGGTCAAGATTTTGGTAAGGGAAGAGATCTCAAACAGGTGTGATTATTGGATAAGATGACCTCCCTGAATTTCAGGGAGAGTCCTCTCAGCGACCCCCCTGAATTTCAGGGACAGAGCTCCCTCCTGAAGTTCATTCTCAAGTGTAATCCTTGGAAAAGGCATACAAATTCCCTGAAATTTTGCTTGTTGATAATAATTGGCTGTCTTTATATATTAATATCAGCTAGGCTGCATATAAACTCATCTGTGGTTCATGTGTCTCCCTTTGACAATCTTAAATACATTATTCCATTTTCTTCAGGCATAAAGCATTGCTGTTGAAAGATGATGACATTCTGGTTTTCTTTTCATTTTTAATCCCTCTTTTTTTATTCTGCTTGTGTGCTTGGAGTTGTTTTTTTGTTTTTTTCAAGTCCTCTCCTTTACGAGACTCTGTCTTAGTGTTGGTCATTCTGAGTCTGTTTGGCCAAGTACATAAAAACACTTTTTAAATGTGTAATGGTCTTTTTTTTCCAATCCAGGAAAGTCTTTTGAATTTTAGTTTTAGCATTTGTTCTGTTCCCTTGCTTTGTTTTTCTTCTTTGGAGACTCACTATATGTATGTTAGTTCTTTTTCAGTTTGAAAGGAGACTTTGCTGATATGGAATTGTTAAGACTTGAGAAAACTCTTCAATGGCTTTCTATTGCCCTCATGATGATAAGACTCAGGCTCCTTAATATGTCTCACAGATGTGTCCTCTGTCTGTCCCTCGTGTTACCTCTCTGCACCTCCTCTCGTTTGCATTCCCAGTGCACTAACACACTGAAGTACTTGTCGCTCCTCAATGCACTCTGCTCTCCTTATTCTCTCCTTCATCTGTTCAGCTCCCTTAGCCTGGAACACTCTCGTCCACCCTCAGTCTCTAACTCTTTCCCCTTACCCTAACTGTATCCATCTCGTCCTTCACATCTTAGCACAGGTGTCCTCTTGAGCCACCTATCCATGACCGACTTTGGTTCCCATTCCCTTTCCTCTTTAATTGTAATTGCTTTTAGAGCATAGACTCCATCAGGTCATCAGGTACCCTAAAGGACAGGGCCCCAAAGAGTTTCCAAAGAAGTAGTCACAAAAATAGATAAGTACTCATCAATATTAAAAATGTTTTCTCTCTATGAAGAGGATAAAATACTTGGAAATACTTCAATATATTTGCAAGTCATATATCCAACAAAGGACCTATATCCAGATCATATGAAGAACTCCCTAAATTCAACAATAAGGAAAAAAAAAAAATCCAGTTAGAAAATGGGCAAAAGACTAGAGCAGTCTCTTTATTGAAAAATATACAATGACAAACAAACACCTGAAAACATTTTCAACATCATTTGCCATCCAGGTCACGGAAATTAAAATCACAATGAGATGTTGTTACACATCTGTCCAGGTGGCTAAAATAAATAGTAGTGACAACACCAAATGCCGATGTGGCTGCAGATAAACTAGATCTCTCATAAGCAGCTAGAGGGGAAGTAAAATGGTATAGCCACTCTGGAAAGTGGTTAGGCTGTTTCTTATAAACATATTTATTGTGCAACCAGTAATCACATTTCTTGATATTTATCCTAGAGATACAAAAACAACATCCACACAAAGCCTGTACGTAATGTCCATAGCAGCTTTATTCGAACTCATCAAAACCTGGAAACGACCCAGATGTCTTTCAGTAGATGCATGATAAAACTGTAGTACATCTACCCTGTGAGTTGTTACTCATCAATAAAGTGGAATGAAGAGTTGATACGTGTAGTAACTGAGATCGCAAAGGAGCTATGCTGAGTGACAAAAGCCAGCTCAAAGTGTACATCCTGTGTGATTCCCTTTATAGCATTCTGGAAGTAAGACATTTACAATGATAAAGAGTAATAGATTGGTAGTTGCCATGGTGTTAGAGTAGGGCGATGACACGACTATCAAGGAGTAACATGAGAGAAGTTCACTGTGGTGATGGAGCAATTCTGTATCGTGATTATAGTAACAGTTATGTAAATTTGTACATGTGGTAAATTTCACAGTATTAGACACCAAATGGAACTCTAGCTGCACGGTAGTTAAGAGCCTGGCTGCTAACCGAAAGGTTGGCAGTTCAAATCCAGCAGCCACTTCTTAGAAACCCTGTAGGGCAGTTCTACGCCAATCTACAGAGCTTCTGTGAACAGGAATCAACTTGGCAGCAAGAAGTTTGACTTTTGGTTTCGGATAGACCACACACACACACACACACACACATATACATTTCCTAAGGCTACCATAACAAAAATACCACAAACTCAGTAACTTCAAGCAATAGAAATGAATTCTATCACAGTTCTGGAGCCTGGTAGCCCGAGTTCAGGGTGGAGACAAGGTCGTGTTCTCTGTCTGCTCTAGAAAAAGATCCTTCCTTCTTCCTTCCAGCTTCTGGTGGCCCTAGGCTGCCTTGGTTGGTGGCAGCATAACTTTATTTTCCACCTCCATCTTCCCATGGCTATCTTCTTGGCATCTCTCTCTCTCTCTCTCTTTCTCTCTCTCTGTGTGTGTTTAATATGGACACCAACCATATGGGATTAGAACCCACCCTACTCCAGTATGAACTTATGTTAACCTAACCAAAGATATTTGCGGAGATTCTATTTCCAAACAAGGTCACATTCACAGGTGGAGGGGTTAGAACTTCAATGGAACAAAATTCAACCTATAACACACTCATAACAATGTATATAACAACTGGTGAAATCTGAGTAAGATTTGCATTTGAGTAATTGCATTGTACCAATGCTAGTTTCTTGGCTTTGATAACATATAGGAGGACTGCCAACTAAGTATGTGAATTTATCCTAGAGAAAGTGCTACGTATCTCATTGCTGAGTATCACTACAGTTACCTTTGAAGTACTCTCCTTGGGAAGCTAGGCACTGACACCAGGGCCTAATCCACCCTTCAAAGCAATTTTGAAACTCTTTTTCTGCAATGGCCATCAGAGTCGTCATATTACCCTTGATGTCCTGAATGTCAGCAAAATGTCTTACTTTTGATATTTCCTTTATCTTTGGGTGAAGAGAAAAGTCACTGGGGGCCAGATCAGGTGTGTAGGAAGAGTGTGTCTATACAGTTGTTTACTGGCTTAAAATTCCCTCACAGACAATTATACGATTAAGTTTATGAACTTGCCATTGTGCCAATGTGTGTAATGGCCCTTCCAGAAAGAGTTCCAATATTGCTTTAAAGGGTGAACTAGGCACTAGGGTCAGTGCACAGCTTCTCAATGGGAGTACTTCAAAGGTGACCGTAGTGATATTCAGCAATGATGTAGCACTTAGAACAATTAAATTTGTGGACTTGTAGGACCTTATATGGTTATATAAGATGTTAACACTGGGGAAAGCATGACTGGGAGCGCTCCATACTGTTTATTTGCAAATTCCTTCTCGAGTCTTAAACTAACTTAAAATTAAAAGGTTTAAAGAAGTAAGAAAAGGCTACAGAGGAGGCTTTCAAGTTCTGAGAACAATGCAGGTAAAAGCACAAAGGCAGCAAGTTCTAGTAGCTAGATGGATTCAGGTGCTCACACAGCTGTTTATGAGCTCTGTTATCCTAAACAATTTAATAAACCACTCTGGGCCCCAAATAGCCCTGGTGGCACAGTGGTTAAGAACTCGACTGCTAACCATAAGGTAAGCCATTCGAATCTACCAGCTACTCTTTGGAAACTTTAGGGGCAGTTTTACCTTGTCTTATAGGGTTGTCATGAGTTGGGGTCAACTCATTGGCCATGGGTTCAATAGGTCAGGCTCAAAATATAGATACACAAAGAGGAGCACTTGTAGAGGGAGAAGGGGCACTTGTACAACAGAGTTCACAAGTTGAGTTGTGTAAACTCAAGATGCTGAGGGAACACTCATTATTCAGAAATGCTGAGGTCAAACTATGGAGAAGACTGGGCCTGGAGAGAGACTCTTGGGTGTCATCCAAAGAACACAGTCAAAGTTTACACGATTACTGAAAGTGAATGTAGAGGAAAAGAGGAGAGGGGAAGTTTATTTCTTTGTCAATCTTAAAGAACCCTTTCTCATTTCTACATCATTCCCCCAAGCAGAGCCGAAAGGATTCATGATGTGATGACCTTTTCTCAAGTACCCTCGTGACACATGTTAACTTTCCCATTCTAGTCCTGGTCCAACACCCATTCCTCAGGCCTTTGAAACAGGGTGTTGTTGTCTGGGACCAAACATGCAAACTGTGTGCTTACTTCCCAAAGCCAGGGAAAGAGGCATGCTAAGCTTAGGCTGGGGTCCTGAAATCACTGACAATTAGATGACATCATCCAGAATCTTTTCTCTCTGCTGTTGGGACCAAGCAATGAGGTCAAAATGTCTGAAGGTGGAGTTAGGGTGGTCACCATGACGTTGTCCACAAGGCCCATCCCTCAAGAGGTCTGAGAAAGGGTGGGACGTGTGCAGCTCATCCAAAAACCTCAAACAGGAGGCAAGCAGCAGATTCTCTGCCTCTAGGCTGCCAAGAAGAATGATTGAGAACATGGACTCTTGAGTCACATTACTGACTTGTGAGTCCTGGTTCTACCACTGAATAGATGTGTGACCTTGACAAGCCGCTTAACTTCTCTGGGTCTCAGTTTCTTCTTCTGAAAAACAAAAACTGCAGTGTCGTCCTCAATGGGTTGTTAGAAGAATCAAACAAGTTAATATTTGTAAATACCGGCAGCAAGTGCTGACACGTAATAAGTGGCTCATGAGTGTTAAGTGAAGAAACAGGCAGAAGCTGAATAAGAATGTCGTTGAGTCTGGCAGAGATCAAAGGAACATGTATCTCAGGACTGCAGGATTTTGTGATATTTAGTAAGAACTATCTTGTGTCATTTTCCATTGGCGTTGGTAGACCTCACAGTAAAATTATCTTCTTAGAAAATGAAGACCTAGAGCCAGCAAGAAATAAGAAATCATCTAATCGGTCACCTTTTTTATGAGCACATGGCAATCAAAGCAACACAGGCAAACAATTGTTTTCTCCTTTCTAAACATTCCAGAAAAGGAGAGGAGCTAGGCTAGAGGACAGGGAAGTTGGGTTTTACCTGCAAGTAGCTGTGTGGCTCAACGTAAGTCTAAATCTGTGTCTCTCTATAAAGTGAAAATTTTGAAGTCTATCAGTGTTCCCTGAAAGAAGTCAATAGGGGATGTGTGAACAAAGACATCTGTGTTGAGTGAGCATAGGAAACCCAGAAGTTTGCTGGACTTTTCAGAACCTTTAGTAAGTACTGAATATTTGGAGTCTTTATCAGGAGGCCATCTGCCAAGGTATGTAATTCTACCAAGCCCATCACCTTTGAGCTGATTCTGACTCATAGTGATACCATAGGTAGAACTGCCCCATAGGATTTCCAAGTCTTACGGAAGCAGACTGCCACGTCTTTCTCCCGCGCAGCCATCAGTGGATCTGAAATACCCACTTTTCAGTTAGTGGCACAGCACTTAACCAGTGTGCCACCAAAGCTACTTGTTCATAACTATAAACAATAAAAATGGACTCTGGCTAGTTAGAAGGAATTTAGTTAATAAGAAGGAATTTCTTAAAAGGGATATTGGTAGCTCACAGGCCATCAAACAGCTGGAGAAGCAGGTCCAGAGGAGATGCTGCAAGGGACAGTGTCCACAGTGACACAGCACAGCTGGTCTCATCAGTACTGCTCTGCCACAGAGCAGGAGATGCTGTATCTTGCACCACCAACACCATCTGCCCTGGACCCCGGATGCAACTGCTGACTCCACTGCCACTGCTGCACTGGAAATTGGCTTTTGTTGCAATGCAAAGCCTAAGGAATAGCATCTGATTGGCCAACACAGGTGATAGCTGTGAGGGAGGCTGGGAAAGTGATGTCACCCATTTTTACCCTCACTGACAGAGGTGGGCTGTACCTCCCATCAACATTCAAAGGGGAATTTCCTAGACAAAGGAAGGGGATTATCAGGTGCCTAGTAGCTGCCAGATAACATCAAATGTGGCCTGTGGAGGCTGTAGTGGGCAGCATTTCCCAAGTTTATTTCCTCACAGACCACTTCTTTTTTTTTAATTATACTTTAGATGAAGTTTTATAGAACAAACCAGTCTCTCTTTAAACAATATGCATATTGTTTTATGACACTGCCTAACAACCGTGTGACAAGCCAACATTCCCTTCTCAAACGTGGTTTCTGTGTTACCAGCTTTCATGTCCCCTTCTGCCTTTTAGTACTTGTTCCCAGGCTGGTGTGCCCCTTTAGTCTCATTTTGTGTTATGGGCCTGTCTAATCTTTGTCTGAAGGTGTGAACTTCAGAAACTGCTTCATTACGGTGTTAAAAGGATGTCCAGGGGCCACACTCTCAAGGTGTCTCCAATCCCTGTCAGGCCAGTAGGTGTGGTCTTTTTGAGGTAGAATTTTGTTCTGTGTTTTTCTCCAGCTCTGTCTCGGACCCTCTATTGTGATCCCTGGCAGATCAATCAGTGGTAGTAGCGTGGCGCCACCCCGGTGTATTAGACTCAGTCCGCTGGAGGCCACGGGAGATGTGGTCCATTTGTCCTTTGAACTAATCTTTCCCTTGTATCTTTAGTTTTCTTCATTCTCCCTTGCTCCCAAATGGGGGAGATCAGTGGGGTACCTTGGGTGGCTACTCTCAGGCTTTGATGACCCTAGATGCTACTTGACAAAGTAGAATGTAAAACATTTTCTTTATGAACTATGTTACGCCATTTAAGCTAGATGTTCCTTGAGACTATGGTCCCCACAGCCCTTAGCCCAGTAATTGGGTCCCTCAGGGAGTTTGGATGTGCACACATCACTTCTTTTTAAGAAACCTCTCCGTATCGGCATTCCAGAGAACACACTTAGGGGAATGTTGAACTAAATTTACTCCATGGTCTTTTTGAGATTTAAAATTGTTCTGAGATTTTCCAACCCAGCCATCACTGAGATGGCATTCGAGTTTGTATTTTATTGCCGCTCTTGTTAACCTTCAAATTGAGGGTATGACGGTCCTGCCACAGGCCTCTGATCTCACCCCTTGGGCTGTTCTGAAAATCTGAGAAACTGTGTGTGGTAACTGACAAGTACTGGAGGATCAGTGCCCAGCCAGCCATTAATATTTATCATACACCTATAAAGTGCCCAGCCTGTGGCATCTCAGCCCTGGCAGGATATTAACAGCCCCATTAAATCCAAAGCTATGAACTTTTCCTTTTTGCTCCTTCCTTCTCAGTAAACATGCACATGGCATGTTTAAATTCCAAGACATCTAAGTCACAGCTTTATTTAAAGTCTTGGGCTCAAAGAAGGTAGATATAATTTAAATTCAAACAACAGGCAAAACTTTCTGTAACGCCTTTCAGATGATGTATTCTTTACCAAAAACCACTTAGGAGCCCTCCAGTTACTAGGATACAATTTAAACCCATTATCTTGGCATAGAATATAAATTGTGGTGAGAATTTAGAAATAATCCAACAACTGCTTACCTAAGAAAAAAAATCCTTCTATTATTTTTTTCTAGATGACCTCTGCTGTTGCTGCTTTTCGAGTTTAGCGTTTCCATAGCAGCAGATGCTTTCTGTGCCTTGGCCTCCTTCCTTTTGCCCACCTGTGACTTCTGCAGAAAAGTGATGGATTGCTACGGGGCATACTGACCACAGCCTACTTTCAGGTCTTTGGTGCTGCCTTAGGCTTTTTCTAAAACCACAGAGTATCACTCATCCCTCAAATAAGGCAGCTGGATTTTAAAGGAAATTAATGCCTCTGGGTCTTTTTTACCTGGTCTCAAGTCAGCCTCAATTCATGGTAACTCCATACACGGCAGAATGAAATACTACCCGGTCCTGCTCCGTTCACGTGGTCGGCTGCAACTGGAACCGTGTTGCGTCCTAGAGTTCTCATTGACTAATTTTTGAAAGTAAATTTCCAAAGCTTTCTTCCTACTCTTAGTCTGGAAGTTCTGCTGAAACCTGTTTGCCATCATGGCAACTTGCAGACCTCCACTGGCCGATGGTGTCTGTGCATAAGGTGCTTTGGCTGGAAATTGGACCCTGTCTTTCTAATGGAAGGTAAGACTTCTACTGCTGAGCCACCAAGGCTCTCTCTGTCTCTTGAAAGCCCGCCACAGATGATAGTGAACAAGAGTGAGGAGATAAACGTTCTCATTCATGACCTCCCGAGGGCCAATTCTGGGGCACTGTCTACACCTGCCAACAAGGGTCTTCAGCAGAAAAGAGCTACAGTTGCTGGCAGGGGCAACCAGCTCAGCAACACACCTTACATTTCACCCTCTCTCCCGCTTCCGCTCACCCTTGCTTTCAGAAATCTCAGGAATGTCGCTAGCATCCTAATTTTTGTCGCCTTCTCTGCTTTGGTGACAGGGGGAAGATGGTGTCCCAAATAAGACAGGCTCCACCAAACTCCCTGCCATCCCATCTCAGAAGTTTGGCATCATTCTGGATTTCCTCCCGTTTCTCATGTTTCGTATTCAACCATTTGATCTTTGCCTGAACTTGCTCAGTGGTAGGGAACTTATTGTCTCTTAAGCCAACACACCCTATTTTATTTTATCTTTTTTTCTCACACAGTGATTCTGCCTCTTTGTAGCCAGCTGGTTCTTAGAGGCCCAGCTGAGGTCATTCTTTTCCCCATAGAATGATGCATCCGCATTATTCATCCCGCAATGACTATACTCATCCTTCACTGTAAAGCAATAAATATTCATTAAATGAATGAAGCATATGTTTATTTAGGTTATGGAAAATAAGGAATCAGTTAGGTACATGACAGGCTCTTGATAAATACATCTAAGAAACAAAAAGAGAAGAAAAGAAGTAAAAAGAAAGAAAAAAGCTGTGAAAGAAAGTAATGAATTGGGACCTGAGAGAATCTTAGCTTTTTAAAAAAAATAATATTTTCTTGTATTTTCAGTGGGCATTTCCACAGTAGGTTAGGTTTCCATTTGTCAGCTTCCACACAGGCGGATGGATGATGTTAGTCACGTTTTCACCATTGTGTCGCTATTCTCTTTGGTTGTGTGCTCCCTTCTCCAGCACTCTTGTTTCCTGCTGCTTGTCTTTATATCTTCACTTTAGACTGAAAATTGACCTTTGGGTCTCATCCAGATGGATTTTTAGTTCAGCAGTGATATCATGGGTGATGTCTTTTATTTTTATGCCACTCTGCTTTTCTGCTAAAAGGTAATGTCAGTGGGTAGTTTGGGGGGACCTATCATCATGGCCCAACTTGAGAATCCAGAACTGGAGGCAAATTATAGATTATCTGCTGTCATTATTTTCTTTCTCAGTGAGGAAAGCAAGGCTCTGAGAGACGATGAAGCCTAGGGCCACACTCTCAGGAGTTTGGCTCTAGACTCACGTTGTAGCTGCATTTATCCAGTTCTGTTGCCAGCAACCTCATCTCCCACCTCCGATGCGCTGGTGCTGTTCTCGAGTCCCTCCTCACCTCATTGCTTAGATCTGGTCAGTCAGCAAGGGTATCCTGCGTTTTGTAAACTTTTCTGCCTGCATCATGGTTTCCTTGTTGGTCTGCTTTCTCTTTCTGTTTATTGCCACAAAACTGTTGGAATGATCTTTTAAAACCACATGGCTTGTTTGGTGTAATTTTTCTGTTTAAAGCCTCTGATAGTCTTATGGTAGTTCAGTTTATATGTCCATCTGACTAGGCTACAGTGCCCTGTTGTTGACTAAGCAGTGCCGTGAAGTGTATCCTGTTGATGTGGGTGACATTTATAGGTCCCAAGTGTCGTCAAGTCAGACATTTATAGTTTAGTGATGCTAAATCAACTCCCAGGCAGTTTAGCACAGAGCTGAGGCAGCTCCAGCGATTTGAGGCCCGCAGGAAGAGTAGGGGCACTTCTGGAGGCTCCCACACATATTATGACACTTGCTCTAGTTTAGGTTTGGTGTTCCACACTGACCCCACCACCGTGGCCTGGGGTGTGTGAGGTGGTGACCCCACAGTCATTGAATCTGAGAGTGGGGAGGGGTGAGTTTCCAGAAGAAAATCAGGGGCCGTATCAGAGAGAGGGGCCACCAGGTGGAAGTAGGACAAGCAGCAGATGTCATCTGTTGGTGTCTTTCTGCCCACTGTCCCTCAAGCACAGGAACTTTTTACTGCAGAGAGCAAACAGTGTCTTAGCCCTCTGTGTGACACCCAGTGTTTAGAGTAATGCCCCTAAACATAACAAACTTTTGGGAAAAGCAAACCTGCTAGGAAAAATAAATCATTTCGTTAGGGGTACGTGATTTGGAGGAAGCTAGCACAACTTGTACAAGGTAAGGTCATGGAAGATCCCTAGACACCCCCAAACTCCCCGAGGGACCCAATTACTGGGCTGAGGGTTCTGGGGACATCAAGCTCAACTGGCGTAACATACTTATAAAGCAAATGTTCTACATTCTGCTTTGTTGAGTAGCTTCCGGGATCTTAAAAACCTGCAAGCAGCCATCTAAGATAGTCCACTGGCCTTGCCCCTTTGGGAGCAAGGGAGAATGAAAAAAACCGAAGACACAAGGCAAAATTTAGTCCGAAGGACTAATGGACCAAAACTACCATGGTGTTCACCAGACTGAGACCAGTATATAGAGACAGTATCCAGCTACCATGCTGACTGTTCTGACAGAGATCACAGTAGAGGATCCTGAACAGAGGTGGAGAAAAACAGAACAAAACTAACACACACACACACACACACACCAGATTTATGTGTCTGACAGAGACTGGAAAATATGCCTCCTGGACACTCTTTCAGCCCAGTAGTAAAGTCACTCCTGGGTTCACCTTTCAGACAAAGACTAGATGGCCCATATACAACAAAACGAGACTAAAGGGGCGCACCAGCCCAAGGGCAAGGACTGGAAGGCAGGAGAGGACAGGGAACTCAAATAGGGAACTCAAATAGGGAACTCAAGTCTGAGAAGGGATAGCACTGATGTGCTGTGGCGTTAACAAACATAATAAAATGTGCACTAACTTTTAACGAGAAGTTAGTTTTGTAAAACGTCACCTAAAACACAATAAAAAAGAACAATCCCATCCATTTGTTCATAAACTTTCAAAGATTACAAAAGCAGATTTTTATCCAGCTATAGGAGGACCTCTTTAAAGTATTCAAAAGTAAGGATGCCACCTTGAAGACTAAAATGCCCCTGACCCAAGCTATGGTATTGTCAATCGCATCATATGTGTGTGAAAGCTGGACCATGAATAAAGAAAACGGAAGAAGAATTGATGCCTTTGAATTGTGGTATTGGAGAAGAATGTTGAATGTACTGTGGACTGCCAAAAGAACAAATAGATCTGTTCTGGAAGAAGTAGAACTAGAATGCTCTTGGGAAGCCACAATGGCAAGACTGTGTCTTACATACTTTGGGTATGTTGTCAGTTGAAAGATCATTCCCTGGAAAGGACATCATGCTTGGTAGAGTGGAGGGTCGGCGAAAAGAGGAAGGCCCTCAGTAAGATGGATTGACACTGTGGTCACAACAATGGGCCTAAGCATAAAAACAACTGTGGACATGGTGCAAGACCGGGCAGTGTTTCGTTCTGTTATTCATAGTGTCGCTGTGAGTCAGAACTGACTCAACGGCACCTAACAACAACATTGTAGGAGGTGAACATCTCAGCTGAATGGAGTTGAGGAATTTTAAAGTTGAATGGAATCTTAAAGTTATGGTCCAGCATCAATTCCTTTGTTATTCTGTGCTAAGAGAGCGAAGCCATTGCTAAATGCAAAATAGGTGTTTAGAATAGTCTAATGGATTGACACAGTGGCTGCAACAGTGAGTGTAACAGAGTCAGAACCAACTCCATAGCACCTAACAACAACATCAACAATGATATTAACAGTAATAGTAGGAGTTAGCGTTTATGGAAGGAGCACTGGTGATGTAAAGGTTAAGCACATGGCTGCTACCAACAGCCAGCAGTTCAAACTAACCAGCCGCTGTTCAGAAGAAAAGACGTGGTGATCTGTTCCCTTAAATATTACAGTCTAGGAAATCCTATGGGGGTAGTTCTATCCTTTCCTGTAGGATCTCAGTGAGTCAGAATTAACTCAACAGCACACAGCAACACTATTTATTGAGTACTGAAAGCAGAAATCAAACGATGCATTGCACTCGGGAAATCTGCAGCAAAAGACCTCTTTGAAGTGTTGAAAAACAAACTTGTTACTTTGAGGACTAAGCTGTGCTTGACCCAAGCCATGGTATTTTCAACTGCCTCATGTGCATACAAAAGCTGGACAACGAGTAATGAAGACCAAAGAAGAATCTCTGCATTTGAACTTTGTACTGGTGAAAGGAATGGACTATCAGAAGAACGAACAAGTCTGTCTCAGAAGAAGTGCAGCCAGAATGCATCTCAGGCACAAGAATGGCAAGAGTTTGTCTCCTGTATTTGGGGTATGTTATCAGGACAGACCAGGCCCTGGAGAAGAGCATCGTGCTTAGTAGAGGATCAGTGAAAAGAGAGGAAAGCCCTCAGCAAGACTGTTGGGCACAGTGGCTGTGATAACAGTCTCAAAGGTACCAATGACGGGAAGGATGTCTGGACCAGGTGGTGTTTTGTTCCGTTGTCCTTAGGGTTTCTATGAGTTGGACCTCCACTTGACGATACCTAATCACAACAACGCTATGCTCTAGGCTCTACTCCACATGATTTTTGTAAATTAACTCACTTAACTCTCACAGCAACCTTGTAAGATAGATATTATTAACATTACCTCTGTTTTACAGATGAGAACACTGCAGTTCAGTCCTTTTCTCTCATTTTTAGATATCTCAGTTTTGAGTAAGAATTTTTAGAATACAGTAAACTATTCAAGCCAGCACGTACTATCCATAATTTGGAGCCGTGTTTTTACTGCACCCTTCTCCTTTATTTGGTACATTCATAGAGTGTGAAAGAAGCATAAATCTGAAAACAGGTCTTCCTGTTTGATTTAGACAGGATCATTCTGACTTATCTGTCTGTTTGTTATTTCAGTTCCTCTTCTCGGAACATAATGACCACGCGGGTAGTTAAACAAGCCAAGAGGGATGTCAGGCATGAGTTTCCATGACCTATGATCCCATCAGCTCAGAACCCAGAGACAATCTCCTGGGCCCATTGAAGCTCATTTAGGCACGCTCTCCTTCTTAATTTAATTTAATTTTGGGGGGTAGGGGGGTGAAATTAGGGGTCAAAAGACCCACACATGGTATGGAAATATAACTCTGTCAAGTTCTTCATTTAATTTTATCCTACTGACCTATTGTTCTCTGTTTTGGGTTCCTACAACTCAACAGAGTAGGTGGTGTTCCCAAGCAGGCAACGTGCTATTGTACGTTTTCCCCGTGTTAGGCTTCTGATTGAATGAGCGAATCTCATGTCTGCCTCCTTCTGCCTTGGTGTGCCGATCCATCCTCCTTACTTCTTTACCTGATCCCCAAACTGTTGCCACAAAGGGGTATCAAATAGCTTCTCCTCTTTACTTTCCTGAGTTTTCTCCTGTTTATACACTCAGCACTCGGTGAGGGCTTCTTAGAGTTCCTCCTATGAGCAAGGCACTGTGGAAGAGAAAACACTCCATGGACCAGGCACACTGAAGAGCTGGGGAGAAAGCCTAGTACAGAAATCAGCAAGACTAACTCTCATTTGTTGGATGACCACAGTATGCTAAGCATTTTTCCCAAAACTAGTAGCCAGTTAGCTTTGAGTGGTTTTGCTTCCCTAGAAAACCCAGACTAAGACAAGAGGTAAGAAAAGCTTAGTTAGATCCTGACTCTATAATTTAGCTGAATGAAATCCAGGCAGGTTACATTACCACAAGACAGTATTTCATCTGCACAAAGAAGAAAATCAAATCTACCTCCTAGAGTTGCTTGTGGATAAAGGTTCCATGTTCAAAGTGCTGAGATCTCTGAATGGTGTGAACTGTTAATGCTCTCATCTACTGATTGCAAGGTTGGGGATAGAGTCCACCAAGAGGCACTGCTAAAGAAAGATACGATAATCTACTGTCAAAAAAAAAGGAAGAAAAAATCAGCTATTGAAAACTATGTGGAGCACAGTTCTGCTCTGACCCACATAGGACTGTTGTGAGTTCAAGACACATATACATACAAGGAAAGATTTATATGCAAAGTACAAGGGAAGATTTATATATAAAGGAAATAGCTCATGCAATTGTAGAAGCTGCCTGTCTCAAGTCCTGGCACAAGCCTCACATGGCCACAGAAGCTGGTGAACCCAAAGTCAACAGGTCAGAGACCAGAGTTCTAGATCACCAGTTACGTAGGTCGGTGGATTCCAAGCTGGCTGTGAGACAGCAAGGTCTCTGCTGACTCACAGAGCTGCAGAAGCTGGCCAACTCAGGATCAGCAGGTCAGGGAACAGGACTCTCAAGTGCCGGCTGTAAGCACTGATGAACCTAACAGCTGCTAGTTCAGGTCCAGGACCCAAACGACAGAAGAGAGTGGGAGCTGCTGGCTACATGAGCGGAGAGATGAGAGATGAGGTGGGGAAAGCCACCACAGGCCCAGCCTTGCCACTTGATACAGCAGCCAAACATGGAGGAGCCAAGTTGACACAATCCCAGCCACTACATCTCTAAAGTTCATGTTCCTAAGAACTGTACTGTTATAGGGCTCAAGAGAGTCAAGAATCTTTCAAAGTACTTGTTGTATCTGTCATTCATTTGGGAACCTAATGCTACATCACTTGACTTAATAATTTAAGAACTTCTGGACACTTTGGAGCCCAGGAGGCATAGTAGTTCAGAATTCAGGCTGCTAACAAAAAGATCAGCAGTTCAAATCCACCAAGTGCTCCTTGGAAACCCTAGGGGACAGTCCTATTCTGTCTTGTAGGGTCGCTATGAGTTGGAATTGACTCAATAGCAACAGATTTATTTTTTCTCTTTTTTTAAAGACAGTGTGAGCCATCTCCCCACCATGCTCCCTGAGGAAAGGAGTCTTGTTGGTAATCTTTCCTTTGCAAGTGACTTTGCCTCTGTGTTCAGTTGAAACAGGAGGTGGATTGCTGAATTCCATTCTTTTCTAGCAAAAGAGCTGAATGGAAGATTTTATATAATGACTGGACAAGACAAAGTAAAATATTATAATGAAATGTACAAAGTCTTGGAGTTAGAAAATCAAAAGAGAAGAACATGGTCAGGGTTTTTCAAGTTGAAAGAACTGAAGAAAAAATTCAAGCACCAGGTTACAATATAGAAGGATTCTATGGGCAAAGGCAATTGACTGTGTGGACTGTAACGAAATATAGATAATATTACAAAGTAGGAATTCTAGAACACTTAATCGTGCTAATGTGGAACATGCACATAAATCGAGAGGCTGTCATTCCAACAAGGGGATACTGTGTGGATTAAAGTAGGACAAGGTATGTGTCAGGGTATTGTCCTTCATCATATTTATTCAATCTGTGTGCTGAGCAAATAATCGGAGAAGCTGGGGTGTATGAAGAAGAATGTAACATCAGAGTTGGAGGAAGACTCAGACCTGCATTATGTGGATGACACAACATTGCTTGCTGAAAGTGAAGAGGACTTGAAGCACTTGCTGATAAAGATCAGATCCTTCAGTAAGGATTTAACCTCAGCATAAAGAAAATAAAAGTCTTGACAGCTGGACCAATAAGCAGCATCATGACAAACAGAGACAGGATTGACATTGTCAAGGCTTTTGTTTTACTTGGCTCCACAACCAACGCCCACGGAAGATGCAGTCAAGAGATCAAATGACTGTATTGTGATGGGCGAAAGTGCTATAAAAGGCTTCTTTAAAATGGCTAAGGTGCATCTTAGCCAAGCCATGGAATTTTCAGTTATCTCCTGGGCACGTGAAATCTGGTCGATAAAAAAGAAAAACCAGAAAAGAATTGATGCCCTTTGAGTTATGGTGTTGGTGAAGAGTGTTATTTAAGTCATCTAGAGTTGCTTCAACAGAAATATCACAAGTAGGTGGCTTTAAAAAGAGAAATGTTATTCTATCACAATCTAGAAGGCTCAAAGTCCAAATTCAGGTCATCAGCTCTAGAAGGCTTTCTTTGTAGGAAGGTCCTCATTGTTACTTCTTGGACTGGGAGCTTCTGAGGCTCAGGGACCGTGGGTCCTTTCTAAAGGACATGTTCTGCTCACAGCACTGCTTCTTGGTGGTAGGAGGTCCCGAACTGCTGCTTGCTTCCCTTTTCTTTATATCCCAAGACATTTTTCTCAAGCACAGTATGATTTTACAGCTTGGGTCCTGCCCTACTATCATGGATTGAAGTGTGTCCCCCCCGAAAATATGTGTAGTAATTTGCTGGGCCAGGATTCCCTGTATTCTGTGAATGCCGTCTGTTTTGTGCTTTTCTGTTGCTGTAAATCCTAATCTCTGCCTGTGGTTAACAGAGTGGATTATGTTAGAGAGGATTAGGGTGGGACTCTAAATCCCTTCCTAAGGTCACCTCCCTGCTCCACTGGAGTTTTCCTGAAGTGTGGCTTAGCACCAGCTTTTATCCTACAGGGGATAAAAGGAAAGAGAGGCGAGCAGAGAGTTGGAAACCTCACACCATCAAGAAAGTGGCACCGAGAAAAGAGCACGTCCTTCAGACCTGAGGTTCCTGAGCCAAAAAGCTCTCTGAACAAAGACTGATGCAACACAAGGACTTTCCTTCAGAGCCGACAAGGGGGAAAGCCTTCCCCTGGAGTGGACATCCTGAATTTGGACTTGTAGACTACCAGACTCTGGAAGAATAAACTTTCCTTTGTTAAAGCCATCCTCTGTGTGGTATGTTTGTTACAGAAGCATTAGATGACTAACACACCCGCAGATACAACCACAGCCCTTCCTTATAGCATATAGGAACATCACACAATACCAGGAGTCGTAGCCATCAAATTGCTACACACCTTTGGGGGCAGGCATTTGTCAATCCATGACAAATACTGAATAACATACGGATTGCCAGAAGAAGGAACAAATCTGTCTTGGAAGAAGTATAGTCAGAATTGTCCTTAGAAGGGAGGATAGTTAGACTTTGTCTTGCTTTCTTTGGACCTGTTGTCAGGAGGAACCAATATTAGAGGTCACCATGCTTTGTAAAGTAGAGGGTCAGCAAAAAGGAGGAAACCTCAGTAAGATACGTTGACACAGTGGCTGCCAACAATGGATTCAAAAACAACAATTTTGAGGATGGCTCAATGGCTCATAGGTTTCTATAAGTTGAAACTGACTTTGTGGCATCTAAGAACAACAGCAACAATTCTTTCATAATTTCACATTTTTTATTCCTTTAAAACAAATATGTGAATAAATGATGCAGTAGTTATTATTTTTACTTCAGTAAAGATATCTTTGGTCACATAAATTAACTGGAAGGGAAAAAAACAACTTTATTTTAGCCTAGAAATAATGAGGTCATGAGGTCTGTGGGTAGAAAAGACTGCTCTGATAAATTCATTTCCAGTCAAGTGATCTGGGCAGAATTTCTTCTTCTTTTTTATTTATTGTGATTGAGTGAAAGTGGACAGTCCAAAGCAAATTTGCGTGCCCTTTTATGTGGAGCTCCTGCTGCTGTCTCTGGCCGGTGACAGCACACTCCTATCCGTTCTATACATGTCGTATCCTCACAACAATCTCCTGCCCCTCCTCTTCACCCTCTCCCCCTTCTCCAGTAAGGAAGACATCCTATAGGTGCATAGAACCATGAAGTACACACACGATATGGTCACTCAGTGTCCTTGAGTCCAATCCATTCCTGTCCAAAGAACTGGTCTCAGTAATGGTTTATGGACAGGGGCAGCATCAGGACCAGGGGCCATTCTCCCAGGGGAACTCTGAGGCCCCTGGACCATTGATTGTGGTCTTTTAGTGAAGTTCCCAAGGTGCACCCCTTTTTATTCTTGTGTTGCCAATGAGACTCAACTTTGTGAGTCCCATCACTGCTGTCACTGGTGGTTGCTGGGCACCGTCTGGTTCCTCCAGTCATGTGTTGATTGCAGTCACCCACTCACGTGGATCTCTTTGTCTTCTGGGTTCTCTTTCCCCCATGTCATTTCAGTCCTTGGTGATTGTCAGTTCCTGCTGAGGTGGGACCATTTGGTGTGTCTCAGGTGGCAGCTCGCTAGCTTTTAAGACCCCAGATGGGCAGAATTTCTGAATGTCTCTTTGCTTTGCTTCCTTCTGCAAGACAGTGACTGTTCTAGAGAGGGAAGGCTTGACTAAGCTTCAGTAACAAGTTAACTCTGAAACTCAGTGGCTTCACAATAGTTGATTTCTTATTCCTGTAGAAGCTGACACAGGTCACTGGCCCTTCAATCCTGCAGCTTGGTCCTCTGGAACATTTGGCCTCCGGGGTTTTATTCTATCTGGGCATCAGGGAACATTCATTGGAATTTAGTGGCCAGGGAGCAGCAGCAATAGTATCACTAGGATTGGTGTCACCCAGCGTGGTAACTCATACTCCCACGAGCCTCCTCCCACACCAGGCCACACAAAATCCTTAGTAATGTTTATTATCAGTTTTAACCATAGAATACCAAAAACTCCAAACCCACTGCCCTAAAGTCGATTTTGACTCATAGCAACCATATAGGACAGAGTAGAACTGTTCCATAGAGTATCCAAGGAGTATCTGGTGGATTCAAACTTCTGACCTTTTGGTTAGTAGGTGTAGCACTTAACCACTATGTTACCAAGATTTCCAGTCAAATAGAATGTGATAGATACAGTTGTAAATTGCTTAAATGTACTGTTTCTTATTTTACATGAATATCAACAAAAGATTGTTTTGTAAAATCTTCCTACATTAAATTACAGACAGCACTGGGTTTATTAAGAACCAAGCAGAAGCCTTTTTGATTTTTCTCCTTCATTTCCTTTAATTACTACTTTGTTCTCAAGACGGTCATTGATAGAGGCTCACAAACCCTCGTTAACACAACTTTGTACTTAAACCACGAGAAAACTTGATAAAATCAGCTACTCTAGAAACACTGGCAGCAACCAAAACAAAAGCATGTGCTTGTAGCATGTGTGGACGACACTGGGTTGTTCTGAGCCCTCAGCTGGGTGCTAATGACAGCTCTGATGGGAGCACATTAGAAGGTACAAAGAGTGAATCAGCCTTATAGGTATATACATACATGTAAGCTGGGCTTAGGAAAAATATTTCTGTTGGTATAACTAACTATAGCGACATTTTTATTTAAAAAGAATAAATTTCTGCTGACGCACTGCACAAAATAGTTTTAGACAGTCATACCAGTGTTACTCCCTCTCAGTGTCACCCCGTGCCATCTTCACCCTCCACTCTCTTCTAGTGGTTCCACTGAGGAGCAGGATTAACTGGGGACATGCTTTTTGGGTGGGTGGGGCATTATTCTTAAGGCCACTTAGCTCACAGAAGGGCCTGAGGTAGTCCGTGCTTGGTGTGTCCTCTAACATTGTTTATTTGGCGCCGGGAGTTGGATGAATTGGGGATGTCAGTAAGGCAGTATTGGGGTGTTGTTAGCTGCCACTACTGCTGATGGTTGCCACTGACTCTGTTCTTATAGCGACCCTATATATCACAGAACAAAACATCACTTGCTTCTGGACCGTCTCCACAGTCATTGGCCTGTTTGAACCCACTGTCCCAGCTACTGTCACAATCCATCTCATGGAGGGTTTCCCTTCTTTCATTGACCTTCCGGTTGACCAAACACAGTGACCTTTTCTGGTAGTTCATTTTTCACGATGATGTGTCCAGAGGAAGCAAGACCTCGTCCTGTCGATCTAACATCTAAGGGGCATCCTGGCTATGCTTCCTCTAAAACAGATTGGTTCATTCTGCTGGAAATCGATGTACATTCAGTAGCCTTTGCCAACACGGTGATTTAATTCCTCTTAGGAAACCTGAAGTTCCAGCATCTCCTATTAGAGCATTTGACTCATTAAGTCTGCCAGCAGTCAACAAGTGGGTGGCAAGATTTTTTTAGATTCACCGTACAGAGGAAGGCTGATTCTCCCCTGTGGGAGAGAATGTCCAAAAAATAAATAACAGAAGA
This sequence comes from Heterohyrax brucei, assembly GCA_028571685.1. Taxonomy (NCBI): domain Eukaryota; kingdom Metazoa; phylum Chordata; class Mammalia; order Hyracoidea; family Procaviidae; genus Heterohyrax; species Heterohyrax brucei. Next base: position 43,281,645 of record CM053162.1, on the reverse strand, counting down.
AAAAAGCTTGAGAATGTTCAGAAATCTCTCACACAATCTGAAAATAAATTTTTATTGCCGAGATTTAGGTTTTCCTTGTAGTGAAACAGGAATTTCAGTGCTCTGAACTGCTGTCAACAAACCAAAGGGAGGCCTGGGGTTCTTATTTCAAAGATAAAAGGGCTTGGAATAAGACTATATCATGACTAATTAGATCTCAGGCTCCAACAAGGCAAAAATAATGTTTTGTCAAAACCACCCACAGGCTGGAGGATGATAAAAGACACTCTGTCTGTGGCTGGGGACCACAGGCAGAGCTCACCAGCAGACTCAAGACCCAGGGGCTCCCGGCCAGTTGCAAGCCAGCTCTTAAACCACAAAATCTCCAATTTTGTGGGACATGAAGGCTTTATAACGCAACTGTCATCCAAAGTTGCCTCTAGCAACCCTATTCACCTCCTTCTATACCCTTCTCCCCCTCTACGTAGAACTTGCTGGATCATTTTGGGAAGTAAAATACATTGAACGGTCCAACCGAAAAGCAATAAATATCTGAAAATAAGAACCAAAACTCCAAAAAAAAAGATGTGAAAAATTATCAGGTCTGTATTGAATCATCTGCAGCATAAATTGAATAAGATTAGGGAATGAGCCTCTGCTGCTATTAGGTCAGTTCCAATTCACAACAACTCCGTGTACAACAGAATGAAATACCCTCCGGGTTCTGTACCAACTTTAACATCGTTACTATACCTGAGCCCATCGCTGCAGTCACTGTGTCTATCCTTCTCATTGAGGGTCTTCCTCTCTTTTGTGACCCTCTGCTTTAACAAGTGTGATCTCCATCTCCAGGGACAACATGTCCATCTCCCTTCTGATAACATGTCCAAAGTGCATGAGATGAAGTCTTGCCATCTTCACTTTTAAGGAGCATTCTGGCTGCACGTCTTCCAGAACAGATTTGTTCGTTCTTCTGGCTGTCCATGGTACAGATATTCAAAGGCATCAGTTCTTCTTTAGTCTTCCTTATTCGTTGTACAGCTTTTGCATGCATGTGAAACATTTGAAAATATCGTGGCTTCAGTCAGGTGCATCTTAGTCTTCAAAGTGATATCTTAATAACATTTTAAAGAGGAAAGATTTGCCTGATGTGATATGTGATTTGATTTCCTCACTGTTGCTTCCATGGGCATTGATTGTGGATCAAGTAAAGTGAAATCCTTGACAACTTCAATCTTTTCTCATTTTATGGTGATTATTTGTATGTTGTGAAGACTTTTGTTTTCTTGATGTTGAGGTGTAATCCATATGGAAGACTGTAGTCTTTGAACTTCTTCAGGAAAGTATCTCAAGTCCTCTTCACTTTTTCAGCAAGCAAGGCTGTGCCATCCACATTTTTGCAGATTCATAATGAGCCTACCTCCTCCAACTCTGATGCCACATTCTTCTTCACATAGTCCAGCTTCTCAGATTATTTGTTTAGTATATATGTTGAATAAGTCGGCACTTGGCTTTTGGCTTGGCAAGTATGATGAAAGGATACGACACTGACACACACTTTTGTCGATTTGAAGTCATAAAATATTCACTTGTTCTGTTCAAACAACTGCCTCTTGGTCTATACGAAGGTTCCACATGAGCACAACTAAGTGTTCTGTAATTCCCATTCTTCACAATGTTGTCTGTAATTTGTTATGGCCCACATATCAGCAATGATATCCCTCATTCCACATCCTGTTTGAAGTAAGGACTGAATTTTTAGCAGGTACTTGTCTATGTACTACTGCAGCTGCTTTTGAGTTATCTGTAGCAAAATTTTACTTGCCTATACTATTAATTATTTTTAATATAATTTCTGCATTCTATTGGATCACCCCTCACTGGAATGGGCACAAATATGGATCTTGTCCTGTCAATTGGCCAGGCAGCTGTCTTCCAATTTTACTGGCATAGATGTGTGAGCTCCTCCAACACTATATCCATTTGTGGAATCATCTCAGTTGGTATTCTGTCAGTTCCTGGAGGCTTGTTTTTTCATCAGGGCCTTCCTTGCAGACTGTATTTTTTCCTTCAATATCATAGATTCTTCCTTATGTTCTACCTCATGAAATGACTGAACATCAACCAATTCTTTCTATTACAGTGTCTCTGTATTTCTTTCATTTTCTTTTGATGTTTCTTGCACCATTTAGTATCTTGCTCATAGAGTCCTTCAATATGGCACCTAAGGGTGTGATTTTCTCGTTAGTTCTTTTAGCATAAGAAATATCAAGTGTGTTCTTACCTGTTGGTCTTTGTTTCTAACTCCAATTCGTTGCACATTTCATTATAATGCTCTGTTTTCTCAAGCTGCCCCTTGAAATCTTTTGTTCAGCTCTTTTACTTCTTCATTTCTTCCATTTGCTTTAGCTACTCTGCCTCCAACAGCAAGTTTCAGACTCTTCTGACATCTATTTTGGTCTTTTCTTTCTTTCCTGTCTATATAGTTGCCTTTTGCTTCCTTCGTGAATGATGTCCTCAATGCCATCCACAACTTGCCTGGTTTTTGGTCATTAGTGTTCAATGTGTTGAATCATTTATTTAGATGATCTCTAAATTCAGGTGGGATGGCAAGTTTGCGTTTTGGCTCAGGTGGACTTGTTTTAGTTTTCTTCAGCTTCACGTTTAACTTGCATATGAGCAATTGATGATCTGTTGCAGAGTTGGCCTCTGGCCTTGTTTGTTCCAACTGATGACACTGAGCTCCTTCATCATATCCTTCCACAGACATAGTTGACTTGCTTCCTGTATATTCCATTTGGTGAGGTCTATGTTACACTTGCCTTGTATGTTGTTGGGTGGGAGGGAAGGTATTTTCAAGGAAGAAGTCATTGGTCTTACAAAATTCTATCGTATGATCTCTGGCTTCTATTGGCAAGGCCATATTTTCTAGCTACTGATCCTTCTTTGTTTCTAGCATTTGGATTCCAGTCACTGGTAATTCTCAATGCATCTTGACTGCATATTTCAGACTGCAGATATTGGTAAAAATCTTCAAGTTTTTCATCTTTGGCATTAGTAGTTGGTGCACAAATGTGGATAATAGATGTATTAATTGGCCTTCCATATAAACATATGGATATTATCGGATAATCAATGGTGTTGTACATTAGGATAGATCTTCAAATGTTCTTTTTGAATGGCGAATGTGATGCCATTTTTTAATTTGTCATTCCTAACATAGTAGATCATTTGATTTTCTGATTAAAAATGGCCAATGCCAGTCCATTTTAGTTTAGTAATGTATGAGGTATTGATCTTTATGTGTTCCATTTTATTTTTGATGACTTCACATTTTCTGGGATTCGTACTTTGTACATTCCATGTTGTGATAATAATTAGTGGATGTTTTACAGCTGTTTCTTTTTGTTAGAGTCATGCCATCGCAGCAAATATAGGTCCTGAAATCTTTACTCCACCCATATTACTAAAGTTGACAGTAAAGTGGGGAAGTAGTCCTATTTGGAGTGTCTTCAATCTGAGAAACTCAGCTTCTGGCACCATATCAGAAATCATTTCTCTGGGATGAGTTGGATCCGACTCGACAGCACTTGGCAGGGTACTCATAAGGTTTTCACTGGACAATTGTTTTTGGAAACAGACTGTCAGGTCCTTCTTCCCAGTTTGGAAGCTCCACTGAAAACGTCCACCACAGGTAACTCTGCTGCCATTTGAAATACTGATGACATAGCTTGCAACACCACAGCACCACATAATATTCAAGTCATCACAGTGCGAGAAACTGACAGAGAAGTGGTGAAATAAATCTCTAGTGGGTATTTAATGAAAGGAGCCCTGTCATTGTGTGGGAGCATCCTAAACTAAGGCATTTGCCATAACAAAACAGCAAACTCAGGTTTAAATTGAAACTCTATTTTGGCCCCAGGCCCTGCTTCTATCTTAAAAAAAAAAAAAAAAAAAAAAAGTTACAATCTTGTAAAACTTTTAAAGACGATAGGGTAAGAATGTGGTTTGAAGAAGTTCAGGAAATGTTTGTCAGAAATTGTTTATTAAGATTTCTTGACATCTGGCCAACATAGTGCCATAGACAGCATCCCTCCTCACCCCTCTACACCATCTCCACACCATCTCTCCACAGCAAAGAACCGCCAAAACTAAGTAAAACAGAGAGATATGAGGTCTGACAAGTAAGTTTGTTAATTCATCCTAGAAGAAGTGCTACATACCTCATTGCTGAACATCACTACAGTCACCTTCAAAGTACTCCCTTCAGGAGCTATATATAAGCATCAGTGCCTAGTCCATCCTTCAGAGCAGTTTTTGGAATTCTTTTCTGGAATGGCCATCAGAGCTATCATCGTATTACACTTGATGTCTTGAATGCCATCAAAGTGTCTTCCTTTCAATATTTCCTTTATCTTCAGGCAAAGAAAAAAAGTCACTGGGGGCCAGGTCAGGGGAGTAGGTAGGGTGTTCCAATGCAGTTATTTGTTTACTAGCTAAATACTTCCTCACAGACAGTGCCATCTGAGATGGTACATTGTCACATTCAGGTCATTTCTGTCTAACTTTTTCATGCAGCCTTTGCAACACTTACAAATAGTAAGCTTGGTTGACTACTTGTCCAGTTGATACAAATTCATAATGAACAATCCCTCTGATAACAAAAACATTAGTAACATAATTTTCACTCTTGATTTGGACTCAGAACTTTTTTGGTCATGGAGAATTGGCTGACTTCCAGTGTGCACTTTAATATTTTGTTTCTGGGTAGTATTGGTACATCCATGTTTTAATACCAGTGATAACACAACCCAAAACATTGTCTTGCCTTTCCAAAATGTCTTGGCAAACGTTGACTCTCCTTTGCTTTTGTTCATTGGTGAGCTCTTTCAGGGTCATGTTTGTACACACCTTTCTCATGCCAAGATTTTCAGTTACAATTCTCTTATTTCTCTGTCAATCTTTACTTGGTCTATGATGCTTCTCCCAGACAGGTGACAATTTTGATTCACAATTCAACAAATTTCTGCAATGTTTTTGTCAGTTCTGCTCATTACTGGCTGCCCTGACCTTTCTTCATCAGTGATGCTTTCTCTCCCTTTAGGATAACATTTAATACATTTGTACACTGTCTCCATGGCATTATCCCCATAAACTTAGACTAACATGTCCCTGACTTCACTTCCATTTTTGCCAGTTTAACAAGAAATTTAATGTTTGTTTATTGCTCTGATTCAAGCTCTGACATTCTTGCAATGGCACACAAAAACAAACAATAATGAATGCCACTCAGCAATACACCACCATATGTCGACACGCACACAGCCGTGAGACACTGATATACTAAGGTTATGAAACCTTACCAAGCTGTTCACACAGTGCTGCCAACTTAAGCACAAGCCAGCAAGTTCATGAACTTAATTGTCAGACCTTGTTCATCAGTCCTGGAAAGTGAAGTATCAAATGAAGAGATAAAGATCTTAGCCAAAAACTGAAGGAATAAGAAACTGACAGAAAACAGAGAGTGAGTAGAGATACAGAGAAGGTTCCCTATCAGATAACCCAGCATGGATCTGCCATCTTGGATGCCTGTCAGTGATTGGCAGACAGGTAGCATGGGACAGCAGGTTCACCAAGGTCTTGGTAGAGGACAAAATACCTGGTGACAAGCAAGACATGCTTTCCCACCCCCTCATCTCTCCCCTGCTCTGTCTGTGATACCTCCTGGCTAACTGGTGGCTCAGTTGGCCAGGAAGTGCAGTGTCTACACTGCTTGGATTTGCCGTATCTGCATCAGAGTTCAGGGAACACGCAAAAGCACCTTCAGGAGCTCTCAGGAGGGCACAGATCACCTGCCGGAGCTGACCTGGTGCACCATAGCTGAGCAACTGGCCCTGTCTATTGGACAAGAAGGTAAAAATCTTGTGACCACAGATGAGCAAACAATTATGAACACACAGCCTGCTTACTGACAGACATAACCAAATAAAACAAAAAAGCAGGATGAAGCAAACAGATCTACAATCAATAAACAAATAAAATAACTGAATGCACCCCAAATAGCAGACAATATCAAAACACGTTTTAAAAAAGGACAGGAAGATCCCAGTAAATATCCAAAAGAAAATACCAGATGACTTTCAGCACAAAAAAGGCACTAGAATTACCTGAGTGGGAGTTCAAATCTCTAATATTTAGAGCCATTGAAGAGTTGAAGGAAAAAGCAGACAAAAATGAGGAAAAAAATAGAAAAATTTGTGGAAAAAGGAAACAAATTCATAGAAGAATTCATGAAAATAATACAGGAACAAAAGCCAGAATTAGAAATCATACAAAATTAACAAGTAGAAACACAAGAGATAAACAAGATTGCAGAAATGGACAGTGTAATAAAAAGAGCTGAGGAGCAGGTTTGAAGTGATGGAGCACAGGATCAGAAAAATTGAACATAAATACTTGGATACAGTTCTGTTAGAGGAAGAATCAGAAAAAAGACGAAATAAACATGAAGAAACCCTGAGAATTATGTGGGACATGATCAAAAGCAAAAATTTGCAAGTGCCAGAGTTCCAGAACATGGAAAAAAATGGAAAATACAGGATCATTGAAGAAATACTGACAGAAAACTTACTTAATTATCATGAAAAATGAAAAGCTGACCATCCAAGAAGCTCAACAAACCCCATATAGAAGAGATGCTAAAAGAAAATCACCAAGGTATACCATAATTAGACTTTCTAAAACCAAACACAGATTAAAAATTCTGAGAGCAGCTAGAGAAAAGCAAAAAGCCACATACAGATGAGAAACACTAAGACTAAATCCTGATTATTTAACAGGACTCATGTCAGGCAATAAGGCAATGGGATGATATATATAAAATTTTGAAAGAAAAAACTTGCCTACCAAGAATAATATATCTTGCAAAACTCTCATTCAAATATGATGGTGAAATTAAGACATTTCCAGATAAATAGAAATCAAGAGAATATGTGAAAACAAGACCAAACTTACAAGAATTAGTCAAGAGATCCCTTCAGTCTGAGAACAAATAATAGCAGATCACAGCCTGAATCTAGGATGCATGATGGTTCCAGCCAAGTACTGACCCAGAAAACGAACTCTCAAGGACTATCCAAAACCGAAAGAATTACAACAAGGACTCAAAGAAGTTAATCTGTAAGTGACAAGAACATCAAACCAACAGAAGAGGGATTAAACAGTGTAGCTATAGAACTGTCTCATGGAGTTGAAAGCAAGGCACTACCAAGTAACAATAGACTGGTTTAAATTTAGTAAGACCGGGTAAATTTCAAAGCAACCACAAAGAAAGTTAACCAACCTATTTATTAAAATGAAGGAAAACGTAGTCTCATTACAAACAAAATCTATAAAAACAAAAGAAATGAAAAAGAAATCCACAAACCAAAGGAATTCAGCCCAGGAGAATAAGAGGAACAAAGAAAATGTCAGCAGCACTCTCATGCATGCACAATCACTACAAAACGACAGCAGCAATACACTGTTCACAAGAGACACACTTTAGAAGTAAAGGCACCTGGTATTAGTACAATCGCAGATACTCTGACCAGTGGAATAGGTTTGAGAACCTAGATGTAAATCCATCTACCTGTGGTCCTCTAATCTTCAAGGAGGGCCAAAGTCCATTAAATGGGAAAAGGGCAGTCTTTTTAGCCAATGTTGCTGGCAAAAGCTGATGTCGTCTCATAACATGGAACAAATTGGAAGGCATTATGCTAACTGAAATGACTCAGTCACAAGGGGGCAGATTTATGTGAGCCCACTACTGTGAAAACTTATGGAAAGGTTTACTTATAAAGAGAAACAATCTTTGATGGTTACCAGAGAAGGGAACATGGAGATGGGAAAAAATTTTTCTTTAGGGAATAAAAAGCCAAAAGAATTCTTGCTCAACGTGACTCAGGAAAAGTGCATGTTTAAATTGTGATTACTGATTTTAAGAAAGACTGTGATCACGTGACCACCTTGTGACTGTGATCGCATACCCACCTTGTGACTACAGCCACATATTTCTTCCCTGCTTGAATGTACAAAAGACTTGCCTCCTTTCCAATGCATTTCCAATGAGTTGGAACTATTTATGACTCCACACTGTCACGTGGTATTTTCTAACGTTAGCTGTTACATTCCACAATAAAACACACTGATTTTTATCCTTGTAGATTAAGAACTGTGTCTCATGCTAGGATATTTCTGCCATCGAAAGTGGGGCACTGACAGTACATTGCCTTCAGTGACCCCCAAGATGTTGAGGATGTGGGCTCAGGTACCCATGAAGTTATCTGGGCTCTCCAACGTTGTGGCTTTTTGGAGTTACTATGAGGTAAATAGCCACACAGATCTGAGCTGAGTACTTTTGAGTAGCAGCACTCTGGGTTATATTTGAGGATTTGTTTTCAGTTACTCTCTCTTTTAATGAACTTGGATACTGTCTCTCAGAGCACTGGTTTTGGCTTATGTTAACTTATGCTTTGATTTGGTTTTTACAAGGAATCTCATAGTCTTCCAAGCTGCAAAAAGACATGGGCGTAGGTTCAAGCATTTAAAAGTCTTTGGGTCACTCCTATCAACTGAGTGACACCCATGACAGGCAAAGCTGTGTTGTCAGATAGTCCAGAAGAATTAAGCATTAGGCTTCTCACCACCCGCAAGATAATTTTCACACAATGAAGGTACTCTTAAAACACTACGCTGTCCATACCCCACAGAAGTTTCACCCATAGGATTTTATTTATCTTTGAGAAATCTAAAGTAACAATCTACTTTTTGCCTTGTGTACAGTTCATCTCTTGGAAAATGGGTAATGCTGAATCAAAGACTAGCTTCAAACCTCCATCTGGGACTCACACTCATTTTATAAACAAACATTTTAGTTTGTCAAGATGTGCATTTTTGTTCTTGATCTGTCAGATTTCAGAGTACTGATGTTCCATCAGATTAAAGAGCTTGTTTAATTTTTCATTTTACTCTGCTGCATTTTGTATACAGTCTAGGAAGGCTCTATATATAATCCTTTTGTATTTACCTTCTGATAGTTTCAGAAAAGCTTCTTCGTCTGGGAAGTTCTGAGGTGGTTTCTTTTGGGGGCCTTTTGATGCCATGGGTGATTTCCAGGTTACTGTTTTCTCCAGAGTTTGCTGCTTTGGGGGCTTCATGTGGGTCAATAGAGGCTGTGAAAGATGCCGTGAAGATGGACCACAGTTGTTTCTCTAGGCCGCCTTAAAATGAGAAGTCAGTCAGGTTTTCAAGTGTATACGTCCCTCTCCCCAACTGGCAAAGTAAGCACCTCTATATTGAATCCCAGATGTTATAAACTAGCTCAAAATATGGAACGACTACTGGCCTGCTGGCCTTTGCTTTGGGCCCCAGCTGTAGGCAATACTGTGTAGAATTCTGCTTTTCTGCTGGAAAAGCGGTCTCTTCTGAGTATGCACTGCCTCCCAGCCCAGGAATTAGGTCCAGCTGAGGCTTCCATACGGATGAATTCACCTCCCAGAAACACAAGATGGGGTCCTTCACATGCTCACCACCTGTCCAGGACCAGGTTTCCTCTGGAAAGAGAGGCCAAGAGTTCCGAGATGCCCAGAGTCCACAGCCCCCACCGCTGGACCCCAGCCTCAGGCGACACTGTGCAAAACACTGCCTCCCTGCTGGAAAAGCACTCTCCCCTCCAGGAGATGCCACCTCCCAACCTAAGAACCAAATCCGGCCAGGGCCTCCGCCTGGGCTCCTTCACTTCCTAGTGGATCAAGAAGGCATTCCGTACAAGCACATCTGTGCAGCTACCACATGACAGAAGCAGAAAGATAGGCTAGAGGAGCCGAGGTGCACAGAGTCCAAAGCTAGGCTCTCAGAATGTGGCAATTATGCTTGCCATTCCCACCAGGAGTGCATTGGACACCAGTGGCTAGTCAAGTCCCAGCTCTGCCTGCCGGCCAAGACAGAGGGAAAAAAAATCAAAATGATGAGTTACCTTCAGTCTGTGCAAGTCTGTGCTCACCAAGAGTGGTGTCAGTGACAGAGAAGAAGTTTTTTGTGTTCAGTGGTATGAAGTCCAAATTAACAGCCCTATGCTGCATCCCAGAGCTCACTAGGTGTTGAGAAGGCTCTGTTTAATTATCATTTCAGGTCTCGGTTTCCAGAGGGATTTAGGGGAAACATGCATTTAGTCCGCCATCTTGACTCCACCCCTCCTCAAGAGGTGCATTTTTGCCTAGCTGCCATAACCTTACAAAGGACAGGTTTGAAAATCAGTGACCACTTTGGGATTCTTTTGAACTTTTTAAGTTAGTTTCTCTGTGCAGTAAATCAGACAATAAGAGCTCCTGGATTAAACAACCCCACTAGGATGCTTGTTTGATTTGTATCTAAAACCCCAAACAAATCCATTGCGATTGAGTTGATTCTGAATCATAGTGACCCTATAGGACTGAGTATAACTGCCCCCATAGTTTCTGAGGAGTGCCTGGTAGATTCAAATTGCCTGCCTTTTGGGTGGCAGCCATAGCACTTAAACATCACACCATCACTGTATCTGGAGGTCTCCAAAGGACGTCAAGACAGCAGAATTTCTGACCTGCAGTGCATCTGTGCTTGTGCTAATACTAGGCATCTTGGTTTCTAAGGTTTGTCTCTTGCAGACAGTGTATTACTGCTGTTATTTAGTGCAGGCTTGCCGTGCACAAACCAAAGAATCACAGAAGCAGAATTTATAAGCTACAGCATGGTGAAGAACTGGATGGTGCTCAGATTACCTAAGGATAATGTTGAGGTTCTTAAAAGCTCACTAGGCAACAGCCATCCAAAGTAAAAAAGCCCTTGCAAAAGGTTCATACTTATAAGAGTGATCAAGAAATCTCTACAAAGATTTGTGATCAGAAGGGGGGAATGTGTGAACATACTCTAAAACTGAGACATTTGGCATTTGCCAAAATGACAAACTCAGGTTTCAGTCAAAACTCCCTTTTGTCCTCAGCTCCTGTTTCTGTGTTAAAATAAATGTTACAACTTTGTAAAACTTTAAATGAAGATCTAATGTGTTCTGTAGAAGTTTAGGAAATGCTTGTCAGACAATGTTTAATCAAGAATGGTTGTGTTGCATGATCCAAGAATGTGTATTTAAATTACTGATGTTAAGAAAGACTCCGTTCATGTGACCACCTTATGACATGATCATGCACCCACCGTGTGACTATAATTACATACTCTTTCTCCACTTCACTGTATAAAAAGCTTGCCTCTTTTCTAATGAATTGGAACAGTTTGCGACTCCACACTGTCACGCTATTTCTCAACTTCAACTTCAGCTATTATGTTCTTCAGTAAAACATCTTTATTGTAATCCTTACAGACTAAGGATTTTGTTTTAGTCTATGACATAGCACAGTGGTTAAGCACTCGGCTGCCAACAAGAAGGTCTGCAGTTAGAACTCATCAGCCACTCAGTATGAGAAAGAGGTGGCAATCTGCTTCTGTAAAGATTACAGCCTTGGAAACCCTATGGAGTAATTCTTCTCCATCCTGTAGTGTCTCTTTGAGTCAGAATTGACTAAAGGGCAATGGGCTACGTATTTAGTGGTGCAGAGAGTCAACATGCTTGGTTACTGTAATGGATTGCATTGTTCCCCTCCAAAATACGTGTAGCCATATGGCTGAGCCATGATTCCCAATATTTTGTGATTTTCCTGTGCTGTATGATAAAAGATTAGGGTGGGACTGTAAATTCCTCCATAGGATTACCTCCCTGCTACACTGAAAAGGGAGTTTCCCTGGAGTGTGGCTAGCCCCACCCTTAATCCTTTCAGCTTGCAAGAGGTAAAAGGAAAGGGAAGCAAGTGGTAGAACTGGGAACCTCACAGGATTAAGACAGCAGCACCAGGAGAACAGCACGTCCTTCAGACCTGCGGTTCCTGTGCCAGGATGCTCCCTGGGCAAAGTCTGATGTGATACTGGACTTTCCTGCAGAGACGACAAGGGGGAAAGCCTTACCCTGCAGTGGACATCCTAAATTTGGACTTGTAACCTATCAGACTGTGTAAGAATAAACTTTCCTTTGTTAAAGCCATACACTCTGTGGTATTTCTGTTAGAGCAGCACTAGCTGACTAAAACAGCTACTAACTGAATGGTTAGAGGGTCAAGTCCACCCAGGGTGGCCTTGGAAGACATGCCAGGCCATCTATTTCAGAAAATTCCTCCACTGAAACCCTGTGAAACACAGTTCTGCTCTGCACACATGGGGTCACTACAAGTAGGAATTGACTAGATGTCAACTGTCAATGTAGTTAGTGTTTTTCTCCATTTCATTGTAATCAGGGATAGACACAATTTGAACTTTTCTTGAACTATAGTTTTGTGACTTTGGATTTACATATTATTTCCCATCTTCCCCACCAATTTATGTCTTAGCTGGGAAGTTGCAATGAGAAGCTCCTGAGAAGCTTTTTGGAAGTTTACATGGCCAGGTGTCACCCTAAGCTTACTGAACAAGAAGAGGGAACTAACTTGCTGAAGTTTTGAGCCCCTTCTTCATCTTCTTTACATTTCTTCTACCACTCAATTCATTGCAATGCCCTGTGAACATAGAAAAAAAAAACATAGCCCTCATGATATACTTTTCTGAAACACCAGGCTATCCACTATTTAACGAGTTTGTACAGTTATTCAAAGTAGAAAAACAAGCTCTTTCCCAAAACTCCTCCCTTCCAAACACAAATATTTCAGTGATTTAGCACATTTTATTTAATTAAAAGCATTGACTTGGTGTAAGGTAAGTCAGGAGATAAATCAGAATCCCAAAGACTTTGTTCCTATTTCCAAACATGGGAATTTATGCAAAGGGAGAACTTAAAATATGGAAAAATCTTTCAGCCCCAAAATATTAATTATAGAATAGCATTATTCATAACAATGAAAAATGTAAACATCTTAAAAATCCAACAAGGAGATTATTAAGTGGATTGTGGTAAATTCTCTTCATGGTTGGTCATAAGACAAATTTTGTATAATATTTTTCTTCAAAATGATATGAAATTGTATAATAATATATAAGAATAACTACAGTTTTCTTGAATTACAATATAAATGTTCTCAAAGCAAACACAAAATAAGACAAAAGTGTTCACTATGGTTTCCTCTGAATGATTGGACTCCGAGTGATTTTTTTTTACCTTTCTCATTTGTTTTTATTTTCAAATTTCCTGTAATGAACATATTGTAATGGAAAACTGCCAGTTAGACACCAGCTTCCCTCTGTATGTTGTTTTCTATTTATGTATATGTTTGTTTCTATTGCTCTAATGTCATTTTCTGTGTATACTAGGAAGAAAGGCCAGGTGATCTATTGAAAATCAACCAATGAAAACTTTATGGATCTTAACAGTCCAATCTGCCATCAATCTCGAGGAAGCTGAAGGACTGGATAGTGTCTTCTTCCACTGTGTGTGGGCTGGCCATGAGCCTGGGCCTACTCACTGGCAGCTAACAACCACAACAATACCACTTCCTCTGCTACACTGCAAATTCTTTGAGCAGATAAAAAATGCCCTCAGTTTCTTGAGTCCACAAAACCTTGTGCAGTGCTCTTATTATCATCTCACACAGTGCATTTTATTACCCTGTCCTTGCAGTTTCTGTACTACTGTGACTTTGCTGTTGTTTGGTGTCACTGAGTTGGCTTCAACTCATAGAGATCTTATGTATAACAGAACTGTCCTGTGCCGTCTTCCCAGTTGCTGGTTATGCTTGAGAACCCTGTTGTGGCTGTTAGGTGAGTCCATCTCATTGAGGGTTTTCCTTGTTTTAGCCGACCCACTGCATTACCAAACACAATGTCCTTTTTTAACAATAGGTCTTTCCTGACGACGTGTCATGTCCACAGTATGTGAGTCAGAGTCTCGTTATCCTCAGTGTCTTTAAGGATTATTGAATGGCTCACCTGTGCATTTTTCCCCATACAGTTCAGGAAACAGAGACAAAGAAAAGTGTAATAACTTGCCCAAGTACACAGCACTAGGGAATTAGGGTCATCACTGCATCCTACATGATAAACTTCAGTGGTGGAATGAATATTTCTGGTCTATGATGTAGTTCTCAGAAATAATGTGAATAATTTCCAAACACTTCCATTGTTTTTGTGCATGCTTCCTTTATGAGGTTGCTGTTGATGGCTAAAGAATTTGCATGCTATAGCAAAGTTCTCATAAATTTCCAAACAATAGCCCCAAATTGTCTGCCTCTCTGGCAGGAAAGAAGACACATTGAAGCTTTAGACTCACTTTCTTCCAACTATGCATACTTTCAAAGACAGAGGGCCTAATAGTTGGAGCCTTATTGGAACACGTCACTTTGAAAGAATTTAAAGAAAGAAGTATACTTCCAGGAAGATTATCAAAAAGGTACCTTTTCCAAGACTAGACACACAAAGCAAGAATAATACCCAAAATAAACATCAACTAACAAAAATCCAGCAAGGAACTCTCTAAAAATTAATGATGAAATTTAGAGGAAAAAAACATACCTCGTACAGTTACCAATAACCACACCATGGATGAGGTTGCGGGGTGAGGAGGAACAAAGCTGTGAAAGAACAGACGACAGGGACCTAAATTAGACTTTCTTTTTGCTAGGGACTGTGTTGTTGTTGTTGTCATTGGGTGCTATTGAATTGATTGTCACTTGTAGCAACCCCATGTGACAGAGTAGGATTGCCCTATAAGATTTTCTTTACTGTAATCTTTACGAAGCAGAGTGACTGGGTGGGTTCAAATAGCCAAACTTCCGGTTAGCAGCCAAGCACTAACTTGCACCACCAAGGCTCCTTATGTTGGGGACTGTAACATCAATAAAACGCTGTTATTCAAGGGCAGGTGAATTAATACTGTTTTTAAAAAGAGACAGAAAAATGTTCATGACTGTAAGGCAAGACAAGTCGGTGATACTCAAATACTAAGCTTGCAAATGTAAAAAATATATATTTTTTAAAGAGCAACAAAGATGAAATGGTGATAAAACTCCAAAAGTCCTGCAAAAGGACACAGGATAATAATACAAAGGAATTGCCTGACTTGGAAAAAATGAATCACAAAAGTTTGACTGCAAATACTAGAGATCACTGTAACCATTGTAGCAGAAACCCTAGAATGATAATGACACTGTTGTCGTTAGGTGCCACCCATCCAGTTCTGACTCATAGCAACCCTATAGATAATGACACTAATAACTCCGTTTGTGAGTGCGTCATGCACCCCCATGCTAAACATTGAGCATACATTGTTTCATTTAATCCCAAAACAACCCACTGAGGCAGGTATTTTTATATCAGCATTACAGATGAGGAAAGTGAGGTTTTGGAAGATGAAGGTTTGCAACCCAGACACAACTTCCAAACAGGGAGCAGGGAGAATTCTCTCCATCGGATCCTGCTTGACTTTTGTCAGGTAAGGTCAAGAAAGCACACATAAGTGGATAGAACAATGTGGGCAGTTGGGGCAGGTAGGAGGGTCCTCTGGGTAGAAGTCAACAGGGAGGAGGTCATCTGCTTCACAGCCTAGCCAGACATCACCAGCCATCATAGAAACAAAGTGGTACTAGACCTCATCTTGCCAGAAATCTGAAAGAAGAATGCTCAAACACAAGTTACTTCCCTGTCTTCCCTGCCTAACTCCTTTATCACTAGTTAAGAGTTCAGTTCTGAAAACAAAAGAAGTCACTCATTGCCTACAGTTCACTGAATTTACAGTGGTGTCTCCAAGGGCCCCACCCTAGTGTCACCACCTGGAGCTTATGGAAAGTGGAGGTCATATCTTTCCCTGTGACCTGAAACAAAGCTTCTCAGGCCCCCCGATCTTGAGCATCCCTCACACGGTGGTTTTTCAGCCTCTGGTTTCAATATTACAAACAGGACCTATCCCAAAACAAATTTAAAAGATGTGGTGACACCCATGTTCACTACAGATTAGTAAGTAAGCACAGGGAAGTCCATGCTTACCTTGATTACTGGGTCATCCATCCCTGTCTGGAATGGTATCTGTGCCTGTTTATCATAGGAAAAATTGTGGCCAAGCCAAGTAAGCAATTCTAAAAGTTCCATTGTAGGGTACAAACTAAATATCAAAAACAAGCAAAAAAGCTCACCCAAACCTGTTGCTGTAGAGTTGATTCCAACTTATGTCATCAAAGCAGATCTTCCACAGTGGCACTGGGTGGGGTCACACTGCCAGCTTTTAGACCAGCCGAACACAAATGATATGGGCCACCAGGGCCCACCTACTAGGTGAAAAAATTATGATGATTTCTAATTGAAGACATGCCATGTAGTCTTTTGTTGTTTCTAATATTTTTATCACAAAATTAATACACGAGAAGCATTGGATTTTGGTGAGTCCTGGCTCTACCATGTATCACTGCCGTGGAGTCAATTCCAACTCGTAGTGGCCCTACAGGACAGAGCAGAACTGCTCCATAGAGCTTCCAAGGAGCACCTGGCAGATGCGAACTGCCAACCTCATGGTTAGCAGATGTGGCGGTTAATCACCACGCCACCAGGGTTTCCTGGTTGCTTGTGGTGCAGATCAGATGCGGTAACAGGGCTGTAGCACTCGGTGAACCGTAAAGTGCTGACAAATGGAAGGGCTTAGTGTCACCGCCCTCAGTCGAGGCAGCACCAAGTTCTGAGCTCCTGCCTCTCCCCCAGGCGCTCAAAATACACACAGGAAAGGAAGACCACCGCAGGCTTGGTTTGATGGAGTGGGGGGCAGAGCCACACAAACCTGCCTGGGGTCTGGCCAGCTGGAACCTCACTGGGGCTCTTCTACAACTGGGCCTCAGTCTATGGCCAGCTTGGGTGAAGACTTCCTCCAACGGAGGCCCATCCTTGGAGACAAGAACCAGTTACCTTCTAAGCAAGATAAGCACAAACTTCCTTGTGTTTACTTACTCATTTGTAGCAAACAATTTCAGTACTTGATGTGCTTACTTTGATTACTGGATAACACACCCCCATTTACAGATAAATCTCAACGGACATTCTATTTTCTTTTAAAAATATTTCATTGTGATTAAGTGAAAACTTAGATCCAAGTTCGTTTACCATATAAAACCTCCCAAACACACCTCTATGCTACCGGAGCTGCTCTCCCCACCCTGTGACAGCACACTCCTCCTTTCTACTCTGCACTTTCCGAATTCATTCAATCAACTCGTGTCCTTTCCTCTCTACTCTCCCATCTCTTTTCTATAGGGGCGCCTTCAGCCTCATACCTTGCAGTCCAGTCCAATTTTTGGACATGCTATTTTCATTAGGCAAAACTTCCCAGGGGAGGAATTAGCATATCAAGTGTTAACCGAATGTTGGTGTGTGTGGTAGTTCTCTTAACCGACCCCATTTAGGCTACTTGATTACTGGGTCATCCATCCCTGTCTGGAATGATATCTGTGCTACTTGGATCAGCTACTTGCCGATTCACCTAAGCAGCTCTTTCCCTCTGCAGAGGGGACTAACTGGAGCTCATGTGTGTCTCTAAGCACGTCCCGAACATGTGTGGTTCCCTCTTCCACTAGCTGAGCTGAATGATGAACAAGAGCCCCGGAGCCCGTTTTTGCCCATTGCTTGTTACTGCAATTACCTAACAGTCATTACCTGTGTCGTGCGGAAAGGGAGCCGAAGGCTTACGGAAGAGTTGCTGGAGATAAACAGGTAAAATATGTTTCAGACAGCAAAACTAAGTAAGCAAGAAAATTGTAAAAATTTCTGGAAAAAAATTTGAAAGGATTCTGCACCCAGATTGCCATCAAAATATGAGCATTGGTTAAAGGAAATAAAATCTGAAACCACAAACGAGCAATGAGAACTATTTTTCCCAAAAGAGGTAAAAATTCAATCACGTATCAGCACTCACAAAAAAGTTCTTGTTCTTCTATCAAAAGAATGGTGATTAAATTCACATTAATAGATTTTGAGTTGAAATGATATGCTTGGTATGTACCATTTTATGATTCCCTGTTTTAAGGAGACTTTTCCACTTATCTGACCAAATATTTCAGCGAATAAACAAACTTCAAAGGGTGTAGCTTGTGTTTCTGCATTTAGTCATACCTCCTTTTATGTCCCTTACTAGAGTTTTATGGTTTTCAGCTGCTTTTCAAATTTGTACGTGGCGTATATACATTTTATATTTTTTATAGATTCATTTCTATCAGTCCTTCTGCCTCTGATTTCTGCTTTTGATATTAGACTCACTTCTTAATTTGTCCATGTTTTTCCTACAGTTCCTTACAACATACGTTGTTTTTTTCAATATACAGTTTGTTCACATTTAATGTATAAGACAACATGTAAAGAAAACCACTGCCATCGAGTCAATTCTGACTCATAGTGACCCTATAGACAGAGCAGAACTGCCCTGTAGAGTTTCCCAGGAGCACCTGGCAGATTTGAACTGCCAACCTTTTGGTTAGCTGATATGGCACTTAACCATTACACCTCCAGCGTTTCCAGGTATATACTGTACCACGTTGCTATTCTGGGGAGCCCCTCGGTGGACGAACAGTTAATGTGCTTGCCTAATAACTGAAAGATTGGAAGACTGAGTCTACGCAAAGGTGCGTCAAGGGAAAGCCCTACTGACACTTCCAAAAAATTAAAAAAATCAACCACTGGAAACGTGTGAAGCACGGTTTTGCTGTAACATGCACGGGGTCACCATGAGTTGGTATTAACTCTACAGCAACAGCAACAGCAACATCGTGTGTGTGTGTGTGTGTGTGTATTTATGTGAAAGTTTATAATTATAGTCAGTTTCTCATATAAACACTTACACACTTTACCATGTGACCCTAGCTACTCTCCTGACCCTGTGAAAGCTTACTCCTCCCCACCAACCTGTATTTCCTGCGTCCATTTAACCAGCTCCTGTACCCCTCAGTCTTCCTTTCTCACCTCCAAGCAGGAGCTGCCCAGTTAGTCTCCTGTATGTGCCCAAGCCAAGAAGCACATTCTTTGCCAGTATAATTTTATGTCTTATAAAACCGGTTCACTCTTTACCTGAAGAGTTGGCTTCCAAAACGGTTTCAGTGCTGGATTAACAGAGTTCAGAGGTCATGTCTTCTGGGCCCGTCAGATTATCGGATCTGGTCTCTTTACTAGATTTCACATTCTGCATCCCTCACTTCTCCTGCACCATCAGGGACTCTTTGTTGAGCAACCTGTGAGGGCAGCCCTTGATGGTGGCCGGGCACCATCTAGTTCTTCTGGAGTCATGTTGATGTCTCTGTTGTCTGTTGCCCTTTCCGCCTCCCAGGCTCACACATTTTCCTCCCGTTGCTGATGTTCTTCTTCCTCCTTTGCTCCAGGTGGGCTGAGCCAATTAATACTTCTACTTGCTAGATTTAAGACCCCAGACACCACTCACCAAAGTGGGATGCAAAACATTTGCTTAAAAATCTTTTGTTATGCCACTGGACATGCCCTGAAGCCACAGTTACCAGACCCCTGACCTTGGTACTCTGTCCCTAGAAGTGTTGGGTTTTATTTAGAATACTTCTAAGCTTTGGATTTAGTCCACTTGTGTTGACTGCTCCTCTCCTGTGTGTTGCTCTCACTTCACCTTCACACACCTTGTCAGTTATTATTGGGATCCTTGTTGCAGCAGTCAGTGGTGGTGGCCGGGCTCTGAGCTCGTTGTTCCTCAGGACCATGGTCCCTAGCCCTCAGCCCAGAATGTCAGTCCCTCAGGAAGTCTGGATGTGTCTATGAAGGTTTTATGACTGTGTTGACCCAGTTGTGCTGACTTCCCCTGTACTGTGTGTTATCTTATCCTTTGCTAAAGTTACCACTATCGATTGTCCAATTAGTATTTTTCTGTCCTCACCCCTACCTACCTCCTTACCCCTCCTCTCCCTTGTAACCATGAAAGATTGTTTCTTTCTGTGTGTAAATCTTTTCTTGAGTTCTTGTAATAGTGGTCTCATATAGTATTTGTCCATTTGTAATTGACTTGTTTCACTCAGCATCATGCCCTCCAGATGCACCCATGTTTCGTTATGTAGTATTCCATTGTATGCATGTACCATAGTGTATTCATCTATGGATGGGCACTTATATTGTTTCTTTTTGCTGTTGTGAAGAGTGCTACAATGAACACAGGTGAGCATATATGTCTACTCGTGTGATGGCCCTTGTTTCTCTAGGCTATATTCCTAAGAGTAACAGTGTGAAATCACATATTATTTCTACTTATAGCTTTTTAAGGGAAGCTCTATATCGTTTTCCAAAATGGTTGTACCATTTTGTGTTCCCAAGAACAGAGAATGCGTTCCAATCTCCATGCAGTCTTTCCAACATTTGTTATTTTCTATTTTTTTGATTTGTGGTGGTAATGTAGCTTTGATTTGCATTTCTCTAATGGCCAGTGAGGTCGAGCATTTCCTCACGTGTCTCTTAGCCACCCTAATGCCTTTATTGGTGAAGGATCTGTTTGTATTCTTTGCCCATTTTTTTATTTGGATTGTGTCTTTTTGTTGTTGAAGTGTTGGATTTTCCTATATATTTTGGACCTTTGTTGACCAGGATATAACCCAAATTTTCTCCTTAATCTATAGGTTCTTTTTTTACTCTTTTGGTGAAATCTTTTGATGAGTGTAAGTGTTTAACTTTTAGAAGATTTTCTGGTATTTATGTATTGTTAGCTATGGTTTGTATCTTATTTATGCCCTGTATTAGGGTCTCCAGTGTTGACTGTATTTTATCTTCTATGATCTTTATGATTTGGGGATTTATACTTAGGTCTTTGATCCATGTTGAATTGGTTTTTGTATACAGTGTAAGGTATGGTCCTGTTTCATTTTTTTACAAAGGGACATCCCATTCTGCCAGCTTTATTTGTTTAAAAAACCATCATTTTCCCCATTTAATGAACTTTGGACTTCTGTCAAAAATCAGGTGACTGTAGGTAGATGAATTTATATAGTCCTTGATTCTGTTCCCTTGGTCAGTATATCTGTCCTTGTGTCAGCGTCGTAGCCAACTGGTACTGCTCTAGCAGAAACACCATGATAGATGGCTTTAACAAAGAAAAGTTTATTCTTACACAGTCCAGTAGATTAGAAGTCTGAATTCAGGGTGCAAGTTCTAGGGAATACACTCTCTGTCAGCTCTGAAGGATGGCCCTTGTGTTGCGTCAGTCTTTTTCTGATCTGAGAGCATCTTGGCACATGAACCTCAGGTTCAAAGGAGGCGCTCTGCTCTCAGTGCTGCTTTCTGAATGTTATGAGGTCCCAAACTCTCTGCTTGTTTCCATTTCCTTTTTCTTTCTTAAAACATAAAATGGTAAAAGGTGGTACAAGCCATACTCCGGGGAAAATCCCGTACATTGGAAGAGGGAGGTGACATGAGAGTGTTTCAGTCCCACCCTAATCCCCTTTAACATAATCCAATCTATTAGCCACAAGCAAAGATTAAGATTTACAGCATAGGAAAATCATAAAACAGAGGGCAGCCACACAGTACAGCCAGATTGCTACGCATATTTTTGGGGGGACACAATTCAATCCGTGACAACCAATACCAAGCTATTTTGATTACTATAACTTTTTACTATGTTCTGAGGTCAGACCGTGTGAATCTTTCTAGTTTCTTCTTCAATAGTGCTTTGTGCTTTTCTTTTCCAGGATTTCTCACCCCTTCCCCGCTTTGGTTGCTATTTTAGGTGGGTCTTCTATCCTCACCATTATTTTCTGATTGGTTACTAGCTAGCATGTGGGAATGTTGCTGGTTTTTAGTATTAATTTCATTATCTGTTGTTATATTTTCCTTTTTTAGTTCTACTAATTTTTGAGTTTATTCTTGTACAGGTTTGTGAAAGTGTTGTGGCTAAGGTTCTGGAATCAGATCTCTATTTACGTTCCATACATAATCGTTACTAGATGTCAGACTTAAGTCATTTTTCTCCTGAAAATCTCCAGTTCCTGGTTGTGTGAAATGTTAGTAGTAAGGTCTACTACCTCAAGATAAAAGATGTGAGAGTAAAGTGAGATAATATGTTTTAAAAAATTTCAAGGACACAGAATGACCATAATGTGTGTGCACTTTATGGTTCTATGCATCTATAGGATGTCATTCTACCAGCCTCTTACTAGAGGGGAGTGGAGAGGATGGAGAAGAGGGGACAGGAGATTGTTAAGAGGACATGACATGTATAGAACAGAAAGGAGGAGTGTGCTGCCACCGGGCAAGAGCAGTATGAACAACACATAAGCAGACATACAAATTTAAACTGGACTCTATGCTTTCACAATAAATAAACTGGACTGTACACTTTCACAATAAATAAACAAATAATAAAAATAAAAATTATTTTACTGCCTGGCACACAGACATACATTATTTGCAGGTGGGATAGTTTTATTTATTTGTTTCCAGTAGTCTGTTCGTTAATTGATTTCTTCTTTAGTGTTGAATCACAGCAGAGACAGATGTCTTCTTGCTTTAGCCCAGTGATACTGGGAATACTTGATTGGTTCACCACTAAGGTTGTTTTTGCCTGTCTATAATTCAATTTCTTTGTCAGAGGATCTTCCAAATTTGTGCATGGCAAGGTTTGATACAAACTTAACAACTGTCTTCTCTGATAGATTTGGGGAGCTTGAGTTGTTTCCATCCACTGATGAAGTCTGTATATGCTGAGCAGAAAGAAATCAAAGCAAAAAAAAACCTCAATCTGTTGCCTTTGAATCAATCCCAATGCATGGAGACCCCATGTATTACATGGTAGAACTGCTCCATAGAGTTTTCTTGGCTGCGATCTTTATGGAGGAAGCCGATCTCCAGGTCTTCTGTGACACTGGTACTGGTGGGTTTGTCTTTAGGTTAGTAGCTGATCACAAACTCCTTGTGCCCACCCAGGGACCATAGAAGGAGGTCAGAAAGACTTTTAATGTTGAGTGGGCTGGATGCTCCATTTTAAGTCAATTATAGTGACTGTGCTTGTCAGAAAGTCTGGAGGTGGTATCTAGAACAAGCTTGGCTCAGAGCCCACTTTAAGGTTCCACTGGTGTCACATGTCCCTATCAAGTGCTTTCTGTCTTTTCACTTCAAGTCTGCTTTTTGCTTGAGATTATGCCCACTGGACCCTTCTCCCACTCCTCCTCTGTCTATTCCCAGCAGGAAGATCTGCACCAAATGCTTGGCACAATTAATGCAATCAGAGTTATCTTCTCTTCCTCCTAACTTGGGTACTTTTTTCTCTCTTTCTCGCTTATCTCTAAGTCAAAAGGAGTGTTGACATATGTTGAGCAAAAACACCCAGGCGGTTTCCAGGTAGAGGCTGACTAGTCTTCATGGAGATTTATGACTTTAGATGTACTGCCAGGAAAATTGAATAAAACCTATCATGTAAAAATGCATTCAACAGTGTTTCCTACCAACTCAAAAACACCAAAATGCGTGCTAAGAAAGTTTCCTTTTATTTCTAGTTGTCTAGTTGGGTAAAGTTTCTAAATGGAATCAGTGCCTTCTCCATACTGGTCTACAAATGTGTAAGTGTATTAACACATGGTCGATATTGAATTGGTCTTGCAATCTTCAGATAGACACCAACTGATATTTCTGTATTATTCCTTTATTTTGTGGGTAGATGTGATTTGCTAACATTTTACCTAGATATTTTTGTTTAAGTTTTAAAAGTCATCTTTATTAAACTATAATTTACGTGTAACAAATTGTGTAAATTTAGAGTATGCAATTCGATGATTGTTCACAATTGTATATGCCTGTGAAACCACCATCATGATCAAGATGCAGGGTGTTCCAATCATTCCTCACAATTCCGTCTACCCCTCTGCTCTGACCCCTGCCAGTTACTGATAATTCTGTCACTGTACAGTAGTTTAATTTGAATTTTCTGAAAACTCATTCATATAGTATGTATTATTTCATAAGGAGCCCTGGTGGTGTAGGGGCTAAGTACTTGGTTGCTAACCAAAAGGTGTTATTTTATGTCTGACTTCTTTCACTTAGCTTAATGATTTAGGGATTGATCTCTGTTGTTGCATACCAATGATTTATTTGTTTTTACTGACTCTGGGTGTTTTGTTGGTTTGTGTTACATTGTATGGATATTCTACGTTCTGTTTATACATTTGCCTATTGGTGAACATTTAGACTGTTTCTAGTCTCTAGCTATTGTGAGTAAGGATGCTATGGACATTGGTAGACAAATATTTGTTTTTGTATGTTTTATACATGATAGAATTTTGTAAAACCAGCGACCTATTCTTGGAAATTATGTTTTTCAGTAACATAAACAGTGACTGTATGTTTGGACCTTGCCAGATGGAACAGGTAGGAATCAAAACAACTACATCTGTGGAAAAAGATGGTCTAAAAGCTCAATATCATCAGTTGGATCAACGCCAGGGGCCAGCTGCAGAGATGACTATTGATTGTCCTTACACAAGTTAAAACTGAAGCTAAAAAAAGTGAAAACAAGTCCACAAGAGGCATAATGTGACTTAAGTATACTCTACCTGAACTGAGAGACATTCTCAAGGACAGATTTGATGCACTGAACACTAATGACTGAAGACTGAAGGAGATGTGGAATGAGGTCAAGGATATTATACATGAGGAAAACAATAGGTCATTATAAAGACAGGAAAGAAAGAAAAGACCAAAACAAATGTCAGCACGGACACTGGGACTTGCTTTTGAAGGTAAAATAACAAAAGCAAATGGAAGAAATGATGAAGTAAGTGTTGAACAAAGATTTTAAAGGGCAACTTGAGAAGACAAAATATGGTAAAGAAATGTGCAAAGAACTGAAGTCAGAAAACCAAAAGAGAAGAACAAACTTGACGCTTTTCAAGCTGAATAAAATGAAGAAAAAAATCCAAGCCTTGAGTTGCATGCTGAAGGATTCCATGGGCAAAATATTGAACAAAGCAGGAAGCATCAAAAGAAGATAGAAGGCACATACAGAGTCACTGCGCTAAAAAGAACTGGCCAATGTCCAGCCATTTCAGGAGGTAGCATGTAATTAAGAACCAGTGGCAATGTAGGAAGAAGTCCAAGCTGCACTGAAGTCATTGGTGGGAAACAAGGCTCCAGGAATCGATGGAATACCAATTGAGATGTTTCAACAAATATATACAGTGCTGTAAGCACTCATAGTGTCTACCAAGAAATCTGGAAGACAGCTACCCGGCCGGCTGACTGGGAAAGATTCATATTTGTGCCCATTCCAAATACTGAAAAATATATTTATATCACATGCAAGCAAAATTTTGTGAAGATCATTCAAAAGCAGTTGCAGCAGTACATGGACAGAGAACTTCCAGAAATTCAAGCCATACTCGTATTCAGAAGAGGATGTGGAATGAAGGACATCACTGCTAATTTCAGCTGAGTCTTGGCTGAAAGCAGAGAATACCAGAAACATGTTTATCTGTGTTTTATTAACTATGCAAAGGCATTTGACTATGTGGATTATAACAAATTGCCAAGCCAAGTTGGATCTGTCTCATGGTGACCCTAGGGTCCAGGGTAGAACTAACCCCAGGTGACATTATAAAGAACGGAAATTACACCTCATTCTGCTCATGGGGAACCTGTGCATGGACCAAGAAGCAGCCACTGAAACAGAACAAGGGGATACTGAGTGGTTTAAAATCAGGAAAGGTTTCCATGAGGGTTGTATCTTTTTACCATACTTATTCCGTTTGTACGCTGAGCAAAAGTGGGCTTAAATGTAACAATGATTGTGAGGATGGATGGCACAGAACTAGTCAGTGGCTCATTCTCTTGTATACAGGGTTGTTATGAGTCAGAACTGACTTGATGCCACCTAACAACAACAACAATGCTGAGCACATAATCCAAGAAGCTGGACTAGAAGATGATGAATGAGGCATCAGGACTGGAGGAAGACTCATTAAAAAATTACAATATGCGGATGACCCAACTTCCTTGCTGAAACCAAAGAAGACTTGAAGCACTTACTAATGAAAATCAAAGATGACACTTTCAGCATGGATTACATCTCAACATAAGGAAGACAAAAATGTTCACAACTGGATCAATAAGCAACATTATGATAAAGAGAGAAAAGATTGGAATTGCCAATGATTTAATTTTATGTGCATCCACAGTATACGTGGAAGCAGCAGTCAAAAAATTAAATGACGTATTACAGTAGGAAAACTGGCTGTGACAGAGTTCTTTAAAGTGTTAAAAAACAAAGATGTCACTTTGAGGACTAAGGTGTGTTTAATTCAAGCCATAGCATTTTCAGTAGCCTCGTATGCACAAAGAAGACGGACGGCGAGTAGTAAAGAAAGCTAGAGAATTGACACCTTTGTATTATGATATTGACAAAGAATATCGTATATAATGTGGACTGGCAGAAGAATGAACAAATCTGTCTTGGAAGACGTATAAGGAAGATGCTCATTAGAAGCAAGGATGTCAAGAATTGATCTCAGTTACTTTGGACATGTTATCAGGAGAAGCAGTCACTGCGCAAGGACATCATGCTTGGCATAGCAGAGAGTCAATGAAGAAGAAGACTCTCAAGAGATGGATGGACTCAGTAGTTGCAGCAACGGGCTCAAGTGTAGCAAGAATCTTGAGGACAGTGCAGAACAATTCAGTGTCTCGTTCTGTTGTACGTGGAGTGGCTATGTTTTGGAATTGACTTGATGGCACCTAACAACAATAACAACTTTTTTTTTTTTTTCTGCTGGATGGATAACGTAGCAATGGAATGAGTGGATCACGCGATAGGTGTATGTTTACCTTTTTTAAAAAACTGCCAAACCGTTCACCAAATTGGTTGTACCATTTGCTGGTTTTTCCTGTTGCTCCACATCCTTCCTAAAGGTTGCTACATTCAGTCTATAATTTTAAGCACTTTTAGTGGCTTTGCATTTTCAATTTGCATTTCCTTCACCCTAAATGATGTTGAGCATGTTGTATGTACCTATTTGCCACTGGTGTGTCTTCTGCCTTCTCAAATCGTTTGTCCACACTTTAAAACTTTTTTCTTTTCCTTTGTCATCTTACACTTGACTGTTAGGTTCTTTTATATATCCTGAAACCCTGGTGGTGTAGTGGTTAGGTGCTGTAGTTGCTAACCAAAAGGTCAGCAGTTCGAGTCCACCAGGTGCTCCTTGGAAATGCTATGGAGCAGTTCTACTCTGTCCTGTAAGGTTGCTGTGAGTCAGAATAGACTTGACAGGCAGTGGGTTTGGGTTTATATATCCTGGATATGTATGGCAAATGTTTCCTCTATTCTGTGGTTTGCCTTTTTGTTTTCTTTGTGGTGTCTTACCAAAAGTAACAGTTTTAAACTTTTAGAAAGCCCAGTTTATCAATTCTTTTCTCTTATGGATCATGCTCTTTGCGTCCCATCCAAGAAATGTTTGCCTACTTCAATATTCTAAAGATTTTTCTACTAGGTCTATAGTTTTGTAATTTTACATTTGGACTATGATCCATTTGAGGTTAATTTGGATGTGAGATAAGGATTCATCGTTCATTTTTTCCTCCATATTGATATCTAGTTGTCTTAGTATCATTTATTGAAAAGACTCTTCTCTGTTGAACTACCTGGTTACATTTGTTGAAAGTCAAATGACCATCTATATTGGTTGTTTCCTATATCAATAGAGTACAGAATCAATGTGATTCTGTAAAATTTATTTTTGACTTCTTGTGGTTGTTTTATAGACTCCTTAGAATTTTCTAAGTAAGTAATCATGACAAACAGGTCTGTCCCAAAAGAAGTAACGACCAGAATGCTCCTTGAAAGTGAAGGCAGCAAAATTGTATCTTACATGCTTTGGCCGTTTTTTCAGGAGGGATCAGTCCCTGGAGAAAGACGTCACGCCTGGCAAAGTAGAGGGTCAGCGTTCAATAGGATAAACCCTTGAGGAGATGGATTGACACAGTGGCTACAATAATGGGCTTAAGCATAGAAATGATTGTGGGCATGGTGCAGCACCAGGCAGTGTTTCATTCCATTGTGCATAGGGTTGCTCTGAGTCACAGCTGACTTGACGGCACCTAACAACAACAACAATCATGGCGTTGCAAACACAGACAGCTCTGCCTCCTTTTTGATTGTTACCTCTTTATATTTTTGCCTCCTCGTAATAGGTTGGACCACCACGTGAACAGCATCCACCCACTGCTGTTGAGCTGAGTCTGACTCATAACAACCCCAGAGGTCAGGTAGAACCATCCCATAAAGTTTCCAAGGAGGGCCTGGCAGATTAGAACTGCCGACCTTTTGTTTAGTAGAGGTAGCACTTAACCATTTACACCACCAGGGTTTTCACATGGATAGAAGAGGTGAGAATGGACACCTCTGTTCTATTCCCAATCTTCAGAGACAAGTTTAACACTTCACATTAATTTTGGTTCATGTATATCTAGAAACTGTAACTTACATTAGAAATCTTAACAAATCGGATAACTTTCCTTCTTTTTCTTTTTCTCTTTTGTTTTTTATCTTGAATGTGTGTTGGACATTGTCAAGTGCTTTTCCTGAATATGTTACAATGATTATGTAGATTTTCTCTTTTATTCTGTTACTATGGTGAATTACACTGATTTTTTTTTTTTTTGTCTTAAAGATATGTATAACACAATATCTGCCAATTCATTGTTTTTCAGGTGTGCCATTTAGTGACACAAATCACAGTAATCACGTGACGCAACCATAACCTACTACCAGATTTCTCATCACCACAAACAGAAACTCAGTGATTCCTAAACGATGATACCCTTTTACAGTCCCTTCCCTGCCTGGTCATCATAATAAGCATTGGCCTCTCTACATATGCTTATTTATGCTATTTCATGTAAGTGAGATCATACATTATCTGTCCATTTGTGATTTTTTCATTCAACATAATGTTTTCAAGGTTTATCCATGTTGTGTCCTGTATCAGGATTTCATTTCTCCTAATGGCTGAGACTGATTAATTTTTAAATATTAAATGAAACTTGTATTCTTGAAATAAACTCTATCGGGTCATGAAGTGTTCTCCTTTTCATGCATTGTTTTATACAATTTACTGATATTTCTTAAAAGGAACCTTTGGGTTCCTTGTATTTATAAGGAATATTGACCTGTTAAAAGTCAAATGACTTTTTTATATCTTACCTTTGTATTTGATGTTTCATAATATTCTCTTATCTGTATTTAAGATCTGTCATGACAAGACACCTTTATCCCTAATACTGTGCTTTGCATTCACTCTCTCTTTTTTTCTTGATAAATTTTGTTGATTTTTTTTAAGAATTAGCTCTCGGTCTTTTTAACTTTCTGTATTTTTCATGTTCTCTTTCATTGATTTCTGGTTTATCCTTATTATATCCTTCTGTTTACCTTGAGGTTATTTTGTTATTATTATTTTTAAGCTTCTTGAGATAGACCCTGAGCTCATTGATTTTAGATCCTTCTTTGATAGTAGTTAATTTGGCTTTTTGATTTCTCTTCTATTACATGTATTTAATATTACAGATTGCCCTCTGAACACTATGTTAGCTGCTTTCTGCTGATTTTTATATTTTATTATAATTCATTTTGAAATGTTTTCGAATTGCTTTTGTGATTTATCTTTAACTCATGTTTTATTTAGATCCGCAGTTTATTAATTTGTTTTTTCTTGGTTCCCTCTGTTTTTTTTTCAAATTTGCAAACTTTCGATTTTTTTGTATGTCTTATGACTTTTATGTTTAATGCTTTATGACTTATGTTATATGCTGTGTTATTTCAGTCATTTAAAGTATACTGAAACATTTCCAATGATTTAGCATAGATCCACCTTGATGAATGTGTTTGTGCATTTAAAAAGAAGCTATACTTTGCAGTTGCTGGGTGGAAAAACCCCAAACCAAACCCGTTGTCATCAAATGGATTATATCTCATAGCGACCCTATAAAACGAAAAAAAACAAACCCTCTGCCATCAAGTCGTGTCCAACTCATAGCAACCCTAAAGGTCAGAGTAGAACTGACCCACAGAATTTCCAAGGAGCGCCTGGTGGATTTGAACTGCTGACCTTTTGATTAGCAGAGTAGCACTTAACCCACTATGCCATCATAGGATAGAGTACAACTGGTCCATAGCGTTTCCAAGGCTGTAACCTTCAGAAAAGCAGACCGCCACCAGGGCTTCTTTGTTGGGTGTAGTGTTCTATAAACATCAATTAAGTCAAGATTCCGACTCGATGGCACTTGGCTGACTGGTCACTACTCTTGTTTAGAACCTCTGTGTCTTTATGAATTTTTGTGTAGGTGTACATAACAATTTCTGGTTATTTTGTCCCGGATATATTAAAACCTTTATAAACATTGTATTTATTGTTATATTACTGCTTGTTGTTACTAGTATTTTTTTGTCTTGAGGTCTGTTTTATTTGGTATTTGTATAGTCATTCCAACCTTATGTTTGAATGGTATAACTTTTCCATCCATTTACTTTCAACTTACCTGTATTTTAATATTTGAAGTCCATCTCTTGTAGACAACATGCAATGGGATCTCGCCTGCTTTTTAATTGGAATATGTATATACTCTATTAACGTTTAATATAGTTATTGATAGTTCTGGACTTAGATCTACCATTTTATTATTTGTTTTCTGTTTGTGTCTTGCATTTGTGTTTCTCTGGTTTGTTTTTCATGCCTTCTTTAAAATTATTTAAATACTTGTGCAAATTTGATTTTAATTTAATCTAGAATTAAATTAAAACAACATTTTTTTTAGAACTGTTTCTGTTTGCTTTAGTTTTCTGTGGTTGCACTAGATACTATAATATACATTCTTGATTTTTCATAATCTATTTAAAATTACATTTTATCACTTCACATAAAATGTAGAAATCTTGCAACTATATAGACTCACTTATCCTCCACTCCCCTTTATATTATAGTTGCTGAATGTATTATATCAAAGTACATTATAAATCCCACAGGACAGTGTTATAATTTTTAATTAACTAGTCATACGTATTTTAAAGACTTAAGAAAAATAATAACTTAGATTTTGTAAGCTATAACTTTTTCCAATCTTCGTTACTGAAGATCTAATTTCTTTCTGTTATTATTTCCCTTTTTCCAGAATAATTTTCCTTAGCATTTTGTGTAATGCGGGTCTACTGATGAGTTATCTTACCTTTCCTTTATTTGAAAATGTCTTTATCTTGCTTTCATTCTTGAAGGACATTTTCTCTGCATGTGGAATTCAGGGTTGACAGGGCTTGTCCCACCCCTCCTCCCCAACCATTTTAAAGATACCACCTTGCCTCCATGGATTGTGACTAGGAGTTCACAGTCATTAGAATCATTCTTTTCCTGCAGTGATGTGTTGTTTTTCTCTTACCGCTTTAAAGATTTTCTTTTTACCTTTGGTTCTTAGCAAGGTGACTATGATGTACATAAGAGTGCCTTTCTTTAAACGTGTCTTGTTTGTGTGTGTTGAACTTCTGAAGTCTGTAAATGTACATCTCTAACCATATTTAGAAAGCTTAAAACCATTCTTTTTTTCAAATATTTATTTTTATATGCCTTATCTTTCTTTTCCTCTCTGGAACTTTTGAAATTGCCCCAGGAGTTTCTGAAACTGTTCACTTGTCCTAATTATTTTCCTTTCTCTTTAGTTTAAGTAGTTCACTGCTTTTTTTTCTATTAAGCCTACCTGCAAACCTTTTATTCATGTGTTGTGCTTCTTTAGTTCTAAAGTATCTACTTGGTTCTTTTGTGTATGTGTGTGTGATTCTCCGCTTGCATTCAAAAAATTCTTTCCCATTCATCATAAATGTAGTTTCCTTTACTTCACTAAACACAGTAATAAGTGCTACTTTACTTACCTATAGTTCCACAGCCCATTCTTCTCAGTGTTGACAACTGTCATTTCTCTTGGAGACTGTGATAACTTTGGATTTTATCCCAAACATTCTGAATTTTATGTTGCGTTGGCTCTGGGTTCTGTTATATTCCTCTAGAAAGCATTGATGTTTCTGTTATAGAGGCAATTAATTACTTAGATTTAGGTAGAAAATTCTGTCATGACTGCAGTGGGTAGGGGCTCAGATATCTATTCAGACTGCTTTCATTTGGCCCATGAACACACAATTCAGGAGTCTGTCAGGGACTTGAGCAGCATTTATGCATATAATTTTGGATTTCCCTTTTTGGCTTTTTTCTCTCTGTGTTTCCACCTTCTTGACTCTGTGCTTCCCTAGTCTCATCACCCTAGTTCCTTTGGCTAGAAAGATGGAGCCCATTTTCAGAGTCTGAGCTGCTCAACACCACCATGATGATGACCATCACTACCCTTAAGGTAAAACCCACAGCAAACCAGTTGCTGTTAAGATGATTCTGACTCACGGCAACCCTTTTTTTGTAGAATAAAACTATTCTCTGTATGATTTTCAAACCTGTGACCTTTCGGAACCAGATAGCCAGAATTTTCCTCTGAGGTGTCTCTGGGTGAGTTCAAACCACCAGCATTTCAGTTAGTAGATGAGTGTTTACCTGTCCATGTGCCATTCTAGAGTAAAGCCATAAAAATGTGGAATTCACTCCATGTCAGTCACTTTCTCTAAGGTAAAACAGAATGTCACATTGTGGGCTGCTTTACGGACTGGCCAAAGTTAGTAATCTAGTACTGCTATAAAGGAAATACCACTAGTGGATAGCTTTAACAAACACAAGTTTATGCTTGGAAGCTGGAAGTCCAAATTCAGGTCACCAGCTTAAGGAAGCTTTTTCTTTGTGTCTTCTCCAGAGGAAGGTCATTGTCATCAATCTTCCCTTGGTCTGAGAACTTTTCTGCACAGAATCCATGGATCCAACAGACATATTGTGCTCCTAGCACTACTGTCTTGGTGGTGTGAGGTCCCCCCGCCTGTCTGTTTTCTTCTTTCTTTTGTATCTCAAAAGAGATTGGCTCAAGATGCAATATAATGTTATAGATTGATTCCTACCTCATTGTCATTACTGTCACTAATCCCATGTCATCAACATCATGGAAATGGGATTTAAAACACATAAGAAAATCACATCAGATGACAGAACCGAGGACAACACACAATACTGGGAATCATGACCTAGTCAAATTGATGCACATGCTTTTGGAGGACATAGTTCAATCCATGACAGGTTATACTCAGGGTATCGACCAGGGTTGGGGTCTCATCCATAGGCTCAACTTGGAAGAATCTTCTGCCAAGCTCATATTGTTGCTGGCAGGATTAGTCTCATGGTCTGTGGGATTGTTGTGAATTGAAGATAAATTTCACCTGACTCACCTATTGCTTGAACATGGAGTCAAGAGAGAGGGAGAAACCAGAGATTGCTCAGGTTTGAACCAGGGTAATGGGATGGCTTGTGGAAACAAAAAGAGAAATAAGGAAGTAAGGAAGAGAGTTGTTTTGGGGAGAAACAATAACTTAGTGGGCTATAATAATAGCTAACAGGTGCCAGACTTATTCCTTGTAACAATCACTTTTAATCCCCATTCTACAGAATGGTTGAATACATTTCCTGAGGTCTCAGAGCAAAAAGTGGCCAAGCTAGATAGAATATAGACACATACAGCTTGACTCCACCTCCCTCCGGCTTCACCACTGACCAACATTCACACAGCTTTTGGTGGTCATTTCAGAGACTGTGCAGCCTCTTCACCTTCAGGGGAAAAAAAAAGAGAAAAGAAAGGTAGATGTCAATTACCCCAAAACATGTGAACTTGGCTTGTTCTCCCCATCATGGTTTTAGAGAACTCTCAATCATCTTTTTTTTGAAGATCCTGCCTGGGCTGGCTTCCTTCAAATAGTGTTTCTTTACCTCTTTCTATCCCAAAGTAAGCAACACGGTGGAACAAGAGAAGATGTAGAGATTTTACATCAAAGTTTAAATAACATCAGAAGTCCAAGTCCAAGATCAAGATCAAAGGAAAGAGACCCAGGAGCAGGAAGCCTTTAATCTCAGGAAGGTCATGCAACTGAGTTCTCTGCTGCTGGAATTAGGTTTGAAGGGGGCAAGACCAGTGGAACAGATGGTGGAGTCCAGTGCAATATAAAAATATAAGACCTCTTCAAAAATTATTTAAAAACTTACATTTTTTTCCTTGCAGCTCATACAGGTGCTGCTGAAAACCAAAGACACTCAAAGCACTGTGAAACTCAGCTTTCCTATGGAGTCATAAGCTCTCAAAGCCCTAAAAGATGAACAAAAATTGTGACCTACGTATCAGATATATCCCAAAGATCTGAAAAGTATTTATTTCAGGGAAATAAATGCTAATATGTGAGTTTATTATTTGAATAATATATGGAAAAAAGGGATAGATTTTCATTCTTGAACATGTATTAGAGACAGGGTCAAGATCTGACCCCTGTAACAATAAAGACCCAAAAGAACAAATGAATTCATTATATATGACATCCTAGGACCCCAGAACATCAACTTGAAAGTTGAGAAATCAACCTGAATGACAAGGAAGGGAGAGTAGGATTCACCAGACCTGATCCTTTGGGAAATGGCTGCAGTGAGTGTAGTAAGCTGAGCATCGTGGTTTGAGGGCATCCTCACCAGCAGGAGAAACTGCCTGGAGAATCCATTCAGATCTCCAGAACCAGTGACAAACAGCACAAGATCATCAAAAGCTAAGTCTTTGTATGGTAACTACCTCACATGGGTCTAAATCTTTCCCTGAGATAAACTTCTCTCCCTTCTCCGAGAACTTCCCCCTCCATTGTCTGTATGTACTGCACCCAGCTCTGCAGTCTGATACCATTAACTGAACCAGAAGTAAGGCTACTTAAACCCTCCATGAGACATTCTCTGAGGCTTGGAGAAGGAACGGTTTAACAAACAAGGGGAAGGGAAAGAGAAAAAGAAATCTGCTAACTTCTCTGAGCCAGAAATTCAGGACAAACTGTTCCTTCACCTAGATCTAGAAATAAGGTGATACACCATCCTCACAGACACTAAGGGACAGCTGTTAGCCCCCTGCCTTTCTCAGCAGCAATAGTCTGATACCTGCGCCTACAGCAATTAACTTTGCCCATCAATCTGATTTCTCAACTTTCACTTTGATATTCTGCGGTGCTAGGATGTCATTTGTAATGAAGTCATTTGTTCTTTTGTGTCTTTATTGTTAGAGGGGTCAAAGGAACCATCTGACTACTTTACCATTTTGGCCCTGCTTCTAGTATATATTTAAGAATGAAAACCTATCTATGCAGCAGGTAAGAGCCTACATCACACACTTGGCATCTGACCGTCTGGACACATGAGATGAATCCATACAAGAGAAGCAAACAACTCATAGGCTTCCAAGTCTAGTAACAGCTGTAACCACCTGGTGACAGGTATTTAGCACTTCAGAGGCAACAGTAATCAAATTAGCACACACAATCAGCCTATTTGGACATTTCAAAACAAAATAAAACAATAAGCTGGAACACAGTAGGCAAACAAAATAAGTACAACTTCCTGATAGGTTAGACAGAACAGTCAATTTCAAATAATTTAAAGAGGTGGATCAAAATAGCCTCAGAAAGCTCCCAAAACAAAGATTCAGCTTTTCCAGAGGAAGAGAACTTCCTGGA
Organism: Heterohyrax brucei; assembly: GCA_028571685.1. Classification (NCBI taxonomy): domain Eukaryota; kingdom Metazoa; phylum Chordata; class Mammalia; order Hyracoidea; family Procaviidae; genus Heterohyrax; species Heterohyrax brucei. The sequence continues at coordinate 43,246,004 of CM053162.1, read as the reverse complement.
ATTATCAGATTGGAATAATCTATTATTACAAAAGATTACTATTTAAAGCTCTTCAAGAAATCAAGAAGGAGATGAAGCAAAATGCAACAGAGCATAATGACAAATTGGACAGGCTGCAAGAAAGCATAGAGTGGTAAGAATAGGAAATTCATAAAACTAATAATAAAATTAGAATGAGACAACTCAATAGAAAACCAAAGGAGCAGAATTGAGGCAACAGAAAGCCAAATTAGTAAGACTAAAGGTAAAGCACATGATATCAATATATTTGAGGAAAAATCAGATCAAAGAATTAAAAAACATCAAGAAACACTAAGAATTAAGTGGGACTCTACCAAGAGGAATAATCTATGAGTGATTTGAATATCAGAAAGGGGAGAGGGGTGGATAACAGAAATTACAGAGACAATTGTCAAAAATTTACTGACAGAAAACTTCCCTGGAACCATAAATATGAGAAGATGTTTATCCAAGATGCTCACTGCACTTCACTCAAGGTACATCCCAAAAGAAATACACCAAGACATATTAAAATCAAACTTGCCAAAACTATAAAGACAGAGAGACAATTTTAAAAGTGGCTAGGGATAAATGAAAAATAACCTACAAAGGAAAATCAGTGAGACTAAGCTCAGACTTCTCAGCCTAAATCATGCAGGCAAAGATGGAGTTTGAAGGAAAAGACTTGCCAGCCAAGAGTTATATATCTGGCAAAACTGTCACTCAAATATGATGGTGAAATTAGGGCATTTCCAGATAAGCAGAAATTTAGGGAATTTGTAAAAACCAAACCAAAACTACAAGAAATACCAAAGGCAGTCTTGGACTTGTTCTAATTTTCTTCAGTTTGAATTTGACTTTGCATATGAGCAATTGATGGTCTATGCTGCAGTCAGCACCTAGTCTTGTCGGCTGCTAATATGGAGCTTTCCCATCATCTCTTTCCACAGATGTAGTCTATTTGATTGCTGTGTATTCTGTCTGGCAAGGTCTACATGTATAGTTACTCTTTGTGTTGGTGAAAAAGGTATTTTCAATGAACAAGTTGTGGGTCTTGCAAAATTCTATCATTCAGTCTCTAGGTATCATTTCTGTCACCAAGCTCACATTTTCCAAACACCAATCCTTCTTTGTTTCAGACTTTTGCTTTCCAATCACCAGTAATTATCAGTGCATCCTGATTGTATACTCAATCAATTTCAGATTATAGAAGCCTTCAATTTCTTCATCTTTGGATTTAGCAATTGGTGCATAAATTTGAATAATTGCTGTATTAATTTGCCTTTCTTGTGGGTATATGGATATTATCCTATCACTCTCAGCACTGTACTTTAGGACAGATCTTGAAATGTTCATTCTGACAATGAATATAACACCATTCCTCACCAAGTTTTCATTCCAGCAAAGTAGATCACATGATTATCCAAATCAAAATGGCCAATACAGGTCCATTTTAGCTCACTAATGCCTTAGACATTTATGTTTATGTGTTCCTTTTCATTTTTTCTAATTTCCAATTTTCCTAGATTCATACTTCATACATTACACATTCCAGTTATCAATAGATATCTGCAGCTGTTTCATCTCATTTTGAGTTGTGCCACATCAGCAAATGAAGGTGCTGAAGGCTTTACTCCATCTATGCCATTAAGGTCAACTCTACTTTGAGGAGGCAACTCTTTCCCAGTCATCTTTTGAGTGTCTCCCAACCCAGGAGACTCACTTTCCCGCACTATATCTGATAGTGTTTCACTCCCATTCATAAGTTTTTCTCTGGCTAATTCTTTTCAGTAGTAGATTGCCATGTCCTTCCTCCTATTCTGTCTCAGTCTGGAAGCTCAGCTGAAACCTGTTCACCATGGGTGACCCTGGTGGTATCTGAATACTGGTGGCATAGCTTCTAGCATCACAGCAACACACAAACCCTCACAATGCGACAAACTGGCAGACAACTGGTGGCTTATATGTGTACTGGTTATGAATTCAAGTAAAATGAAATCCTCAACAGCTTTAATCTTTTCTCCATTATTGTGATGTTGCAATTAGTCCAGTTGTGGTGACTTTTTCTTTTTTTACACTGAAGTACAGTCCATACTGACAGTTGCTAACCATCACAGCTGTGAGCCACTTCCTCTATATACATGGAGAAAGATATCTTGATAGTTATCCATGTATCCTACTGCTTCTGCTTTTTTGTTTTTTGGAGAACACTAACTGGCACACTTGGGCTTCAACTACTAGAAACTTATTTTCTCACAGCTTGTTGTTGTTGTTGTTAGGTGCCATTGAGTCGGTCCCAACTCATATCTACCCTGTGAACAACAGAACGAAACACAGCCCAGTCTTGTGCCATGTCCACAATTGTTTTTATGTGTAAAGCTCATTGCGATCACTGTGTCAATCCATCTCATTGAGGGTCTACCCGATTTTTGCTGACCCTCCACTCTACCAAGCATGATGTCCTTCTCCAGGGACTGAGCTTTCCTGACAATGTGTCCAAAGTATATAAGATGCACTCTTGCAATCTTTGCTTCCAAGGAGCACTCTGGTTGTACTTCTTCCACAACAGATCTGTTTGGTTCTTTTGGCAGGTGTTTCAGTCAGCTAGGGCTACTCTAACAGTATCACAGAGTGGACGGCTTTAATAAAGGAAAGTTTATTCTTACACAGTCCAGTAGGTTACAAGTCCAAATTCAGGATGTCCGCTCCAGGGAAAGGCTTTCCCCTTGTCGGCTCTGGAGGAAAGTCTAGTATTTCATCAGGCTTTGTTCAGAGAGGATCTTGGTGCAGGAATCTCAGATCTGAAGGACGTGCTCTTCTCCCAGTGATGCTTGCTTGATGGTGTGACGTTCCCAATTCTCAGCCTGCTTCTCTTCCCTGTTATCTCTTGAAGGATGAAAGGATTAAGGGTGGGGCAAGCCATACTCCAGGGAAACTCCCTTTACAGTGGAGCAGGGAGCTAATCCTATGAAGGGATTTACAGTCTCACCCTAATCCTTTAACACACAGCATAGGAAAGCCACAAAATGGAGGACAGTCACAAGATCCTGGGAATCATGGCCCAGCCACATGGCTACACATATTTTGGGGGGGACATAATTCAATCCATGACAGTGGGCCAAGGTACATTCAACATTCTTCTCCAACACCACAATTCAAGGGCATCAATTCTTCCATCTTCTTTGTTCAGTGTCCAACTTTTGCATGCGTATGATATGATTGAAAATACCATGGCTTGGTTCAGGTACACTTTAGTCTAAAGTATCTCATAGCTTAGGAGGCAGGGAATCCAAATTCAGGGTACTGGCTCTAGAGGAAGGTGTTTTTATCTCTGTCAGCTCTTCTGGAAGGTTCTTATCTCTTCTCAGCTTCTGTCTCTGAGTTTCATGTGGCTTGATGTCACTTTCCTTACCTCTGCCTCTGCTCACTGCTTTAATCTCATTTATATCTCAAAATAGATCGATTTAACACATGTCCTACACTAATCCTCATTAATGCAACAAACACAATCCATTCCCTAACAGGATTATAATCACAGGCATGGAGGTCAGAATTTATAGCACATGTTTTGGGGGCAACACAGTTCAACCCACAGTGCCTGGTGTCTTAGGCAACTGGTGCTGCTCTAACAGGAATGCCACAAGTCTTTAATAAAGAAAAGTGTATCCCTACAGGATCCGATAGATAGAAGTCCAAATTCAGGATGCCCTTCACAGCAGAACGTACTCTGGGAATTCTGGAGGAAGGTCCTTATGTTGCATCAGTCTTTCTTTGTTTTGAACGGCTTTGGTCACAGGAACTTCAGGTCCAAAGGACACGTTCTGCTCTCAGTACTGCTTTCTTGGTGGTACGTGGTTCCCAACTCTCTGCTTACTTTTCTTTCCTTTTATCTCCTGTAGGATGAGAGGATAAAAGCTGGTGCAGCCGCAATCCAGGAAAACTCCCTTTACATTGGAGCAGTGAAGTAGCCTTAAGAAGGGTGTTACAATCTGTCATAGATTGAATAGTGACCCCCCCCAAAATATGTGTGGTGATTTGGCTGGGTCAGGATTCCCAGTATTCTGTGGGACTGCCCTCCATCTTGTGGTTTTCTGATGCTGTAAATCCTAATCTCTGACTGTGGCTAATAGATAAAAGGATTAGGGTAGGACTGCAACACCCTTGCTAAGGGAGTTTCCCTGGAGTGAGGCTTGCACCAATCTTTATGCTTTCATTCTGCAGGAGATAAAAAGAGACCGCAGCAAGCAGAGAGCTGGGAACCTCACAAGATCAAGAAAGCAGTACCGGGAGTAGAGCACGTCCTTCAGATCTGAGGTTCTGCAACAAGATGCTCCCTGAACGGAGACTGATACAACACAAAGACTCTTCTGCAGAGCCAAGAGGGGGAAAACCTTCCCCTAGAGCAGATACCTTGAATCTGGACTTGTAACCTACTGGACTGTGTAAGAATAAACTTTCCTTTGTTAAAGCCATTCACTCATGGTAGTTCTGTTAGAGCAGCAGTTGCTGGCTAAAACACATTCCCACCCCAATTATCTTTAACATAATCCAGTCTATTAGCCACAGGCAGAGATTAGTATTTGCAGCACCCGAAAATCACAAAATGGAAGACAATCACAAAAACTAGGAATCCTGACCCACACATTTTGTTGGGGGGGAGCTGAGTTTACATGACACTTGGTAAATGGTCAGCGCAGGACTTATACTGAGACAGTCTCACTCCCGAGCCTTGTCTCATGCTATTCTCTGCACTGATGCTCAGCAGACACTGTGAGGGTCTACTGTGTACTGCACAGAAGCAGTAAAGCCACTTCAGTACTTGGGAGGGCCTTGTACCTTAATGAGCAAGCCCAGCTGCAAGAACGAACAGAGCACGTTTACCTGTAAGTTGAGTCAAGTCAAGCTGTGAAGAGTATTTCTGGGCTGTTGTCCATCAACAGGCAGCAAGTGAGTAAACGCCGCTGCAGTTTTACTTCCTTCCCAGTCAGAGGTGCAGACTCCCAGCATATCAAGGATTTTAAAGCCTCTTTTGGAACCACAAAGTAAAAACAAGCACATCTTTAAATCATTTTACTGTGTCTGTACATGGTTTCTATGTGCTAATTGCACTTAATGGAAGAAGAACTCATGGCTGATTCAAACAAATCCTTAAATTGGAAAGAATGCGTCTATTTTGCCATCAGCTGCTGATCCTAGTGGGATAACAATGCAGAGAGGGGAGCACTTGAGGGACCTGGGGTGGCCTTTGTCAGCAGCGGTCACCTACTAGGCATGACAAACATCATCAATAGTAACTGTGTGGAAACAACTATTCTCATGCTTCACAGTCTTACGTAGCATCTGTTCTATGTCATATGGATTCATTAAGACACTTTTTGGCTGAATGTAAATCGGTTATTTATTATGGTTGCATTTTGAGAGTGATCTAATTTTCCCTCTGTGGTCAGAATCCTTGCTCTTTTAAAAGCCTAATTCAGAGCATCTTTAATCCCACCTGTTAGTGTAAGTGGATCAAGCACATTCTAACTGTGGCTTTGTCACGAAGCAGAAGCTCTACTTTTTGTCAGGGTGTTCCTTTTCTAGAATCAGAATTCCCAAGTTGTTAGGTGACTCACAGTGACAATTAATGAGAGACCCTCATGGCACTGTGATTAAGTACTACGGCTGCTAACCAAAAGGTTGGCAGTTCAAATCTGCCAGGCACTCCTTGAAAACTCTATGGGGCATTGACTTGATGGCAGTGAGTTTGGTTTTGGTTTTATTGCTTTTATCTTTCCCAGGCTGTCTTAGTGGTTGTTGCATTTTTAGCCCTTGCTTCAGTTGTAGAAAGGCATACAAAGATTTTAGAAGAGCAATATGACCTTGGCAAGCAGATTAGATAACCCTGTATCTTTCAATTTTTTTTCTTCTTTGCAATGATAGTTTTAAGTTGTAGAGACTACTTTCCTAAGGAAAAAATACCAAAGAGAAGAGTGTGAAGGGGTTTCCCCACCATTGGGCTGATACAGAGTAAACATCTACCCTCTAATAAATGTGTATGTAGAGGCTGTCTGTTCATGATAAACTTCAGTGCCTGTGGAAACATTATTAAGCTGCATTCACTGATGTGTATGTAGTTACTGGAACGGCTACAATAAAAACAAAACTTAGGAGAATGCCAACTCTTTCAACATCTTATTTACCTCGTGGGGCAAGTGCTTGTAAAATCTTGAAACTTCACAGTTGAGCTTACAAAAGTCTTGGTAATGATTAGAGAATTCTCAGGGTAAGCAAAGCTCAGGCTTACAGCAGGATTCAATTACCCAACAGTGGATTTATGGACAGTTACATCAAAGGACAACTGAACTCAATGAATTATACAAATACAGTCATCATGTTTCATCTCAGTTTTTGTCTTCTTTGCAGAATCAAGAGTTTAGAGAGTTATCTCAACCAGCACATAGATGTTTGAAAAATAACCTAACCAAACCTATAATTGTTAAGAGGGGTACTAAGCGTTATACTGTCCTCTAGCTTTAGGGAAGAAGAGAAAACTGCTTAATTTTGCTCTTTCCAGGTAGGTTATGGATCAGGTTGCCAATGTTGTTGTTAGTTGCCATCACGTTGGCTCTGATTTACGATGGCTCCACGTGTAACAGCACAAAATGTTGCTGGTCCTGCCTCAGCTCTAGGGTCTTTGATACTTTTGAGGTTATTCTTCTCCTTGTTGATCCATCTTACTGAGTATATTCCTCGTTTTCACTGACCTTCTATCATGTTTCCTGAAGACGTGTCCAAAGTAGGCAAGGTGAAGTCTTGCACTTCTAAGTGGCATTCTGGATGTATTTCTCCCACAACTGGTTTGTTCATTCTTCCAGCTGTCTTTGATATATTTGGTATTTATGCAGTCTCTCCATCTCACAGTTAAAAGAGGGCAGTCAGGTACAAGTCACACACTGCCAGTGAAGTCCACCCAGAAAGGTAGAAATGAAAAAAGGAAAGAAATAAAGTATTTATTATGAAGGAAGCACAATCCTAGGTGAGCTGGCTGACTGTTTTGCTGTTACCTAAGCAGAGTGTAAGTAAGGACTACAAGGGAGTCCTTGGTTGGTGAAAACAGGTAATAAGATTGACTACTGACTGAAAAGTCAGCAGTTCAAATCCACCCAGAGGCACTTTGGAAGAAAGACCTAGTGATCTACTTCTGAAAAATCCTATACAGGTTCTCCATGCATTACATTCAATGTTACAGTAACTATTTTTTTGATCTTTAATTTTTTTTGAAGATCCGCAAAAGTAGAGTGTGAGACCTGCTCTGGAAGGGCAAGGAAAGACAAAATGTTGTTACGGGAGTAGAGAAAACTTCTCAGAAGAAACATTTTGACCCCACAGAGGAACTGTAAATATTCTCACAGTGTTGAAATGAGACATAAGTGACTCCACTTTGAGGAAGGATGCACTAAAAATTCAAGGTATTAAAGAAAGCCCCGGGAAACAACTTAACAGCAGAAAATACCACAGAGTAATCTCACCTTTGTCTTATAAAACATCTGTCACAAGACAAACCCTGGGGGCAGCCTTGCAAGTGACCCTTAGACCTTGACCACATTTTACAACTAACAGGAATTCCAGGTGGCCTTAACCAATCAATGTAAAGGTCAGTTCCCCCGCCCTGCTTTGTGATCTCATGACTTAAATACTGGGTGCTGAGGAAGCTCGGGGTCGCCCCCTGCTCTGCGTAGTTTAGGGTGCATCCCTGGTGCACCAGTCTTTTTCCTATTGGGCGTATTTTTAATAAAGTTTTACCTTTAAAGAAATTCTGGGTTGCGTCTTGAAATCTGAACCCCAACAACAGGACCTCTCCCCCCATACGTGAAGTAGTCCAGAATTTAGTGACCCTTTACAATCCCAAGGCAATGAGGTGGGTTTTTAGTAATTTAGTACTGCTCTAATGGATATACCGCAGGTGGTGGGCTTTAGCAAAGAAGAGTTTATTCTTACACAGTCCAGGAAGCTACGAGTCTGAATTCAGTGTGTCCTCTCCAGCAGATACCTTTGTTAGCTCTGGATGAAGGTCTTTGTGTTGCATCAGTCTTTGGTCAAGGAGTATCCTGATGCAGAAACAGTGGGTCTGAAGGATGTGCTCTTCTCTCGGTGCTGTTTTCTTGATAGCATGAGGTTCCCAACTCTCTGCTTGCTTCCCTTTTATCTCTTGTAGGATGAAAGGATAAAGGGTGGTGCAAGCCGCATTCCAGGGAAACTCCCTCCATAAGGGTACTACAGTCCCCGGCTAACCCTCTTTTAACATAATCATCCTATCTATTGGCCACAGGCAGAGATTAGGATTTACAGCATAGGAAAATCATAGAATGGTGGGCAATCACACAAGGCTGGTAATCACAGCCCAGCCAACTTTCAATACATAGTTTTTGGGGGACACAGCTCAATCCATGGCAGTGGGTTTGGGATTAGAGTTCTTTTAATGTAGCTTGCCACATAGACTTCGGATACAAAATGTGTTCTTTGAAGACTGTGGAATGATTCAGAAATCAGAGTAATAATAAACCGCATGTTCGATGAATACTCTATAGAAACACTGGTTGCACAGTAGTTAAGTGCTAATGGCTGTTAATCAAAAGGTCAGCAGTTCAAATCTACCATGTGCTCCTTGGTAACTCCATGGGGCAGCTGTACTCTGCTTTATAGGCTTGCTATAATTTGGAACTGACTTCATAGCAACAAGTTTTGTATGGTTTGGATTTGTTTTCCTACGGCTTAGAAAGTACGGCCAAGTTTACTGACCTATTAGCCTATCATTACCCTATCAAAACAAGAGAAAAATAGCTTTTAAGAATCTGCCATGACAGGAATTACAGATGCAGACCATTTAGTAAGTGCCATGCCACCAACTCCTTCAACAACTCTGCAGGGTGAGCTCAAACAATGCCTGCTTCAGTCTAGGAAACTGAGTTTGGAGAATTTAGGAATGTACTCAGAGTAATGCAGCATGTTATGTTGGTTGATTTATTGGCCAAAATGTTCATTGTTTTTCCCAGTGGGGGCCCTGATTGAGACTAATGGGCTCCAATATGCCCACCAATGTCAGATTTGGCTATATGGCTTGCTATAGACAATGAAATTGGTACCATTTTGAATCAAAGAAGTGCCTATCACTTCTGAGCAGATGTTCTAAACCTCATTACATGGTTTGACCGTGTCCCCTTTTCTCTCTGCCATGTGATCTCTATTTCCCAGTTACAGCTGGCACCTTCGGCCTGGGTCCCTGAATAGAGAAGACATGGAAGACAGTGCCAGATGACCCACTGAGACGAAGCAGTGTGAACAAGAAATATTTCTTTGCTGTTGTAAGCCTCTAGAATATTGAGGTGGTTTACTGTGATATCATAGCTTAGCTTGAGTGGAATGATGCAGAAACCAGGTCTGCCTGGCTCCAGAGGTGCCATTTCTGCCCTACAACACTGCCTTGCCATGTGGGTGGAAATATTCTGTATATTCTACAAAGGAGTGTCTGGGTGGTGCAAACAGTTAAGTGCTCAGATGCTAACTGAAAAGTCGGGAGTTTGAATCTACCCAGAGGCAAGCCAGAAGAAAGACCTGGTGATCTGCTGCTGAAAACCCAGCCAATGGAAACTCTATGGAGCACAATTTTACTCTGACACACACAGAGTCACCTGAGTCAGCATCCACTTAATGGCAACTGGTAAGATGTTTTACAGAAAGAAAACAGAGTGGCAGTGAGATTGGGTGATTTGTTGAAGTCACACAGTCTGTCCTAACACAGATCGGACTTAACATAGGTCCTTTGATACCAAATGCAATGATTGTACCTGCACACTCAGACAGAGAAGGGGATCCTAAAGTCATTAGGTTGAACAACAGTAAGACTGTTCTCATACAGCCACTGAAGGCTCCACAGACTCTAGGCACAGTACTCTCCTCCAGGTTTTAAGTACTGAACATTTTTGCTGATCTAGTATACTTTTTCTTCTTATTTTTTTCCCCTCTACTTATAGAAGCCCCATTTCAGGTGAGAAACTATACCCTATGATTTTGAAAATGACTCCTGTCTTCTATCTTTTGTCATAGATTTGGGTATGTGGCCCAGGCTTGGCCAGTCCGAATACCTCACTTGTCTGTCCACAGTGATTGGGTCAAGCACGTGCATGTGAGGCAGGGTAGATCCGTCCGAGCCCCCTCTAGTACTTTTGCTAGACTATTAGTGCCTTAGGCTGGGTTCTCTAGAGAAGCAAAACCAGTATAGCATGTAAATACATAGAGAGATATTTATATCAAGGAAACAGTTCTTGATGTTATAGAGACTGGAACATCCCAAGTCCATGGGTGAGGTTGGAAGCTTCTCCTGATTCATGCAGCTGCAAGAGCTGGTGAACCCCAAATTGACAGATCAGACTCAGAGGCTCATAGCCTGTGAAGACTCACAGATCCCAAGACTGGCAGGCAAGAGTGCAAGTAAGCTGCTAGCTCAGTTCCCAAGAACCAGTGGTCAGATGAACAGGAGGCGGTTACAGAATCCAGAGAAAAAGCCCTCGAGATTTGCCAGAAAGCCCACCTATATTGGATGCAGGAAACACTCACCCTGTCTGCCTTCCCCCAAGGAAACTCCCTTTCAAGTGATTGGCTACTCACAGCAAATCCCATCACAGAGGTGATTTCATCATAATACGACTATCAAACTGTGTTGTAACTGCCAAACCACTGACAATCACGGACTAGCCAAGCTGACACATAACTTAAACAGTCACGATTGGGAAAGAGGCTCTCACTTTAGACTGACATCACTAGCTACAAAGATGATATAACCCTAGACTGTATGTAGTCATTTTTCCATTAGATGAGAAGAATTTTCTCAGTAATTAAACCAATTTATAAAAAGACAGAAGCCAGAGATGAAGAGAATGAGGGATAATCAAAATGACATATTTGAGCCCCTAAATCCAGCAACACTTAAAGCTAGTAAGATCTGAAAAACAAAACAAAACTAAACCCATTACCATTGAGTCAATTCCAAATCATGCTGATCCCGTATGTTACAGGGTAGGGCTGTACCATGGGGTTTTCTTGGCCACAATCTTTACAGAAGCAGATCTCCACGTGCTTCTTCCATGGCACCACTGGAAAGGTTCCAACTGTCAATCTTTAGGTTAGCGTCTGATGGCAAGTTGTTTGCGTCACCTCTAATACTATTCAGTTACCTAACAAATAAATTCCTTTTCTGGTGGTTGTTTAAGCAAGTTGGGTTGGCTTTCAATTACTTGCAATTGAAGAAGTACTGCCAAGCCAAGTGCTGTCGATTCAGATAGCATATTGTAAAAAGGCACTGCTGGAATGTTTGGTGTACATTTAGGTATAATAGATGCCTTCTATCATTCATTCGTTTTCATTACAGATAGATTCTAGCCAAACTTTCTAGGCTCTATTGTACTGCAATGTGAATACACGAATACCTTGTAAGGTATAAAACACATATTTCATACACACGCACACACTCACACAGAGCATGGACTAGCTACATGAAGAAGCCGCTGTACTGACTCTGGGGTTATACGTTGCCAGCGTCAGCCCACCAATAACAAGACAGACTAGACAGTGGTCTGGGGATCCGCCATCGAGGGCCATTAGTACTCCAACTGTGGCAGCCAGCCCACAGCTATTTCACTCCAAGTCCCATGTGGCAAGATACCAATCCACTCCTAAAGCCTGGCTCCAGCAGTGAATATAAATGGATTCAGTAGCTACAATAATGTACAATAATAGCAGCTAATAGCAACAAGGGGAATTAGCAGAACTGTCTTACCTGATAGAAGCTTTGCAGAAACCCACCCTGGAAAAGAGAAATAGGCATGGAAGTCCTGGCAGAGATGCTAAAACAAATGTGGAAACTAAACAGACATCAAAGCAAAGCTGACTGCTGTGGTGAAACTTAGGGTGGGAACCAGCTGAACAGCACCTACCAACAGTTGCCGTGCTCGGACTGCAAGCCTCTTGGTGTCTTGCGTTATCAAGAAATGTACTGGAAATGTACTGAGAGGAACCCTTCTCCTGGCCCAAAGACTGTCTCACTCCAGTGTTAACAAAAACAAACAAAAAAAAACTCACTGCTGTTGAGTCGATTCCAACTCATAGTGACCCTATAGACAGAGTAGAACTGCTCCATAAAGTTTCCAAGGAGCACCTGGTGGATTTGAACTGCTGACCTGCTGGTTAGCAGCCATAGCACTTAACCACTATGCCAGCAAGGTTTCCAACTCTGTTGTTATGGTGTCTGAAATTTTCCCACTTGTGGTCACAGTTTCATGCTATTAAGTGTCACTATTTATACTTAGAGTTTTAAAAAGCCAGCACCTTATGGGACCCAGCTCTGTTCAGACCCACACATGGGGTACCATGAGTTGCAGCTAACTCTACACAACTGTTTTTTTTGCCTCCCTGAATAAACCCAATGAAAGCAATACGGCTCTGCCTTCCCCTGCTCAAGATGCTCTTAGTGAGTCATCTCTTCCAACCCCTGTGGAGAGACATCTCAGTCTAATGGTAAAGAGAGTGCCTAGGTTTATATCTTAGCTTTCTTATTGTCTGGGTGACCCAGGGCACATTACTTACCCTGCTGAGCACCAGCAACGTGCTAGTCTCATCCTGATGGTTGAGGAAATGGGAAGAATTAGGCTTTGGAAATGTTTATTTGGTTTCTGGCACATTGTAAGCATTTGGTATGTTTCAAGTATTATTCCAATACTTTTAATTAAGCTTAGCGATCCTCCTAACATACTCTCTTTCCCGTATTTTTAAATTCAGTCCTAGCAAATGGCCACCCAAATGGGGAGAAACTGGGTCTTTCTAGAGTACAAAGTTTTAATCAATTCTCAGCCCACAAGGTGCTCAGCACCCCTGAATGCTGGGAAGGATAAAAGAAGAGTACTCCACTTAGGTTGTAAGATAGAAGCCTCAAATGTCTTCTGGCTGGAGTTGAGGCCAGGCAAACTGCTGTCACCCACTCCCACAGTCTGCCATCTACTCAGACAGGACTGCTGGTGGCTCTCCTAGCTCACAGTTCCTGGGGTGGGCAACTCCAAGTGAATGGGCTGACACTGAAGACCAAAACTGAGCTTGCAAGCATCTACATCCAAGCCTCTTGACTGAAGCAATCCTTACACCGAAAGCCAGGCATGACTGTTTTTGCATGCCAGGAAAATCTACTTTATTAAATATAGTATGTTGCAATATGCCTCAATCCTTCTTCTTTGTCCTTCTTTTCCCTTTCCCCTACCCTCACTCCGTTAGCTTCAAGTAAACGATCCTAAATTCCAGGTTTGGGTTTTTCCACAGATCCATCAGTACTTGTTCATTGTGAAACTCAAGTCCTCACTGCTGTGATTCTTTCTGACAGGGCCATTGTGCTGCTGGCATTAACCTCTACCCCCTGTCCGCTTTCCTTTAAATCATTCAGATTTCCCTGTGGGCTGCTCTGTAGCTCTCTTTACACTGCTGCCTGCTTGTAACAGTTTGGGCTCAATGCCCAAGAGCTTGAAAAGGGTCAAAAAAATCTGGCACAGTGGCTTAAGCAAAGGTTAAATCAAAGTTAAACTTGAAAATGTGGATATGAAAGATTTCCTTTTTTAGTTTTCAATTGCTTTTTAAAAGGTACAAATCATTTCCTAAGTGGAATGTAAACCTCTCATTCCACCCAGACTTTTACCAGGCTGTCACCTCCTCCAGGAAGCCCAGCTGCACCTGTCTTGGTGTAGCATTGACCCTTCCCTGCTCTGTGCCTCTGACCCTGAACACCATGGACACTTGCTGCATGATCCTCCAAATTCTGGGGCACAAAGGATTAAAGTCATGAAGCTTTATAGCCATGCGTGGTCACTTTGGTGTGCCTGTCACTCAGCTCAGGGCCTGGTGTTCCACAGAGCTGCCAAAGGAGGATCATGGAGAGGAGAGTAGCTTGGGGTAGAATTTGAAATTCTATCTCTTCAGTTTTCATTCCTTGTTGGGCATGTCTTTTAATCCAACAACTATTTATGACGTGACTTAAAACCCATCAGCTGCTCAAGGAGAAAGAGAAGACAATCTGCTTCCATTGAGATTGTTGCTGCTGTGGTTAGAAGCTGTCAGTTTGGTACCAGCTCTTAGTGACCATATGCACAGCAGAGCAAAACTCTGCCTGGTCTTATACCATTCTCACACCTGTTGTCATGTTGTTGCAGCTACTGTGTCAGTCTGTCTTTTAAGGGTCTTCCTCTTTTTTGCTGACCCTCTACTTTACCAAGCATGATGTCCTTCTCCAGAGACTGGTCCCTCCCGATAACACATCTGAAGTACATGAGACAAAGTCATGCATCTCCCTTCTAAGGAGTATTCCGGTGGTATTTCTTCCAAAACAGATTTGTTCATTCTTTTGGCAGTCCATGATATATTCAATATTCTTCACTAGCACTGTAAGACCAAGGCATCTATTCTTTCATCTTCCTTACTCACTGTCCAACTTTCACACGCATATGAGGTGACTGAAAACACTACGGCTTGGGCCAGGCGCACTTCAACCATTCAAGTGACATTTTTGCTTTCCAGCACTTTAAAGAGGTCTTTTGCAGCAGTGTAGTGGTTAAGTGCTATGTCTGGTAACAAAAAGGTTGGGAGTTCAAATCTGCCTGGTGCTCCTTGGAAATTCCATGGGGCAGTTCTACTCTGTACTATAGGGTTGCTATGAGTTGGAATTGACTCGATGACATTGGGTTTGGTTTTGAGTTTTTTTGCAGCAGATTTGCCTAGTGCAATACCTCATTTCATTTTTCAACTGTTACTTACATGGGTGTTGACTGTGGATTCAAGTAAACTGAAATCTTTGACAGCTTCCATCTTTTCACCTATCAGGATGTTGCTTACTGGTCCAGTTGTGAAGAGTTTTGTTTTTTTATGCCGACTGTAACCCACACTAGAAGCTGTGGTCTTTGATCTTCATCAGTAAGTGCTTCAAGTTCTCTTCACTTTCAGTGAGCAAGTTATGTCAGCTGCACAGTTCAGGTTGTGGGTGAGTCATCCTCCAATCCTGATGCCCTGTTCTTCTTCATGTAATCCAGCTTCTCAGATTATATGCCCAGTGTATAGATTAAACATGTATGGTGAAAGGATACAACTCTGACACAAGCCTCTCCTGATTTTAAACTACATAATAACCTCTTTTTCTATTCAAATAACTGTCCCTTGGTCTATGTAAAGGTTCTTCATTAGCAAAATTATGTGTTCTGGAATTCTTATTTTTCACAATGTTATCCATAATTTGTTATAATCCATACAGGAAACACTCCCTCTGTCCTCCTTCCTGCTAGGAATGTCTTGGCATAGTCAATAAAATTACGGCCTTGGAAACTCTATGGGACACTTCTACTTTCTCCCATAGGGTTGCTATGAATCTGATTCGACTCAAAAGCATTGATTTTGTTTGGGATATTTTTGGAGATCACAGGAACTGTACATTCTTATTGCAAGGGAGAAACTGGCTGTGATGACAGAGGTGAGAAGTGTTGGGGAGAATGAGAGGAAGGAGAAGTTATAACTGGTTGGAGTAGCGCTTCTCCAGCTTTCCACTCCAGACTATTTATGGGACATGATCACCACTGAGTGAATGATCACTCACCACGGAAGAATCATGAGAAGAAATACGCAAGTTAGGGAGGGGCCATATGATTAGAAAAAGCCCCATATTGTAGCCCCACCTCCCTGAACCCTTTCCTTTTTTTATTATTAAATAAAAAATGAAAGTGTACACACGCTATGCTTACAATATTGGGTTGAGATACGAGCAGTACACAAGTTGTATCGAAGTCCCATTAATATTGATCTTCTTACTAATGTGTGTTGTCACCAATTTCACCCTACCAAATTTCTAATAACTATCTAATCTAAACCCTCTCCTCTTGCCCTCTTGCCCTCCCACCCTCCCCACCCTTGTAGCTGTCAAAGAGTCTTTTCTGTTATGTATGAGTATGCTTTTAAGTTTTTATCATAGGGGTCTCATATAATAACTGTCCTGTCGCTGACTAGTTTCACTCCATAAAATGTCCTCCGGTTGAGACCAAATTGAGAGATGTTTCCTGCTGTCATCGTTCTTCTTTATCAATGTATGGTACGCCACTGAGTATATGTACCAAAGTTTACCCATCCATTCTTCTGTTGTTGGGCATCTGGATTGATTCCAACTTTTTCCTATCATGGACTACGCTGCAACAAGCATTCGTGTGCATGTATCAGTTGGTGGGAATGGCCTTGATTCTGCAGGATATATTCCAAGCAGAGGAATTATTGGGTCAAATGTTATGTCTATATCCATTATTTTAAGGTAACTCCAAATTGTTTTCCAAAGAGGTTGCACCATTCTGCAATCCCACCAACAGTGTAGGAGAGTTCCAATCTCTCCACAGCCTCTCCAACATTTAGTGTTTTGCGTTTTTTGGATCATGGCCAGTCTTGTTGGGGTGACATGGTATCTCATTGTCATTTTGATTTGAATTTTTTTAATAATTAGTGATCATGAGATGTCTGCATGTGGTTTTTGGCTGCCTGGATCTCCTCTTTAGAGAAGTGTCTGTCCATCTCCTTTGCCCATCACATAATTGGATGATTTGTCTTTTTCTTACTGATATTTTGTAGAACCTTATAGATTATGGAGATCAGGTGTCGGTCTGACATAGAGTTGCCAAATATTTTTTCCCATTCTGCAGGTGGTCTTTTAATTCTTTTGATGAAGTCTTTGGATGAGCAGAAGTGTTTGATTCTTATTAATTCCCATTTATCTATTTTCTCTCCTGATGAATGTGTTTTGTTTGTCAGATTTTGAAGTCTGTCTATATTGTGTATTAAAACTTCCATTGTTGACCCTGTTTTATCTTGGACGAGCTTTATCATTTTTGCTTTTATATTTAGGTCTTTTATCCAATTTGAGTTGATTTTTGCATAAGGTGTGAGATTGGGTCTTGTTTCAATTTTTTGCAGATGGATATCCAATTTCGCCAGCACTGTTTATTAAAGAGACTGTTCTCACCTCAGTTTAAAATCTTAAGACCTTTGTCAAATAGCTGTTCACAGGAGGATGGTGGCATCTTTGGGGTCTCACCTCTGTTCCATTGGTATATATGTCTCTCTTTGTACCAGTACCAGGCTGTTTTGACTACTGTGGCAGGTAGTGAGAAGCCTCCCAATGTGTTCGTCTTTTTCTTATCCGGGATTTCTTCCCTTTCCAAATAAAGCTGATAACTTATTTCTCCATCTCATTAAAAAATGTTGTTGGAATTTGTATTGGGATTGCAATATATAAGTAGATTGCTTTGGGCAAAATAGACATTTTCACAATATTGAGTCTTCCTATCCATGAGCAGGGCAGATCACTTTACTTATGTAAGTCTGTCCTAGTTTCTTGCAGTAAGGTCTTGTAGCTTTCTCTGTAAAGATCTGGTTCCACTGTAAGGATTTTTGTTTTCTTGATGTTGAAGTGCAATCCATATTGAAGGCTTTAATCTTCTTCAGTAAGTGTTTCAAATTTTCTTCACTTCCAGCAAGTAATGTGATGTCGTCTGCACAGTTCAGGCTGTTATGCAAATACTACTTATTAGTGAGCCAAGCAAAGAATTTCTCTTTGCCCCTACCGGCCATGATAGATCTTTTTTTCTTGCAAAGAATTCTGATATTCTGTTAATTTGGATTCTATTCCCTTTAAACTCCTAAGTGCTCCTTTAGACAGTCTACTACTTCTTGACTGTTTATTTTCCTCAAGGATAACTCCTTCTTCATGACCCCAGTCAAGCCAGACGCACAGCTGTCCTTTTAAGGCTTTCACAGATTTTCTGAGCTGAATTCACTGCTTTGTGGATTCCAGGTTTTCCTTTTTGTTTGGCAAGAGCACACCCTCCAACAACCTTCTTAAAAAAAAAAAAATGTGAGGAAGGCCACATATTTTGAGACTTTGAATGCCTAAAATATCTTTATTCTACCTTCATACTTGACTCAGAATTTTGCTGGAACTAATTTCAACTTTGAAATTCATTTCTTCAGGAGCTAGGATTTGAACCCAATCCATCTGTTTCCTAAACTAGAATTCTTTTTACCTGACATACTTTCTGGCTTGAAAAACAAGTCTGCTAATGTTTTTCTTTGTAATTTTTTTCTATTTCCTCATTTTTTTAAAGATTTAATTTTCGTTTTCAAGATAAATAGCTTAACACATTTTAAGTTACTTTCTTTATGTTTACATTTTTAATCCATTTGGTGGCACAAGGCTTATGTGCTTCATTGAAAATCAAAACATTGGTGTTTAGAAGCCACCAGCCATTCCCTGGGAGAAAAGACCTGATGATCAGTGCCTGCAAAAATTGTCAGCCTGGAAAACTCTCTGGGGAAGTTTGTCATTTAGGGTCACTGTGAATCAAAAGGCAACAACAACAGAGATTACTTAATTGATTAATTCTTTGTTGTTACCGACATCCAGCTGTCAAAAAAGGTGTTTTCTTTGAAATATCTTAAAATAACATTCCTTATGACTTTCTGCTATCTAAAAAAAAATTAACTAACCCTGATAGTAGTACCTTTCCATCACTGCTGCTGTCGCCAAGCAACCTGACAACAGTTCTTTGAAAAGTGGTCTTAGATCTGCAATAAAATAGTATTTTTTTGTTTCTTTCCCCCCTCACATTGCTTGCTCTTGTGCTGCTCCAATTATTCCATTCTAAAATGGAGACCTTCTCTCAATTTTTTGTTTTGTTTTGTGATCTGGTGTTTTAAGTGAGCTCCCAGTGAACTGGGGTTGAAAAATTTGTATGATGGCTCTCTCTACCAAGCTCCTTTCACCCAGAGTTCCCAAAGCATTCAGTTTTGTCTTTGGGTATTTAGCTTAATCGGACTCTACCCTTGCTCTGGGAAATGTAATTGCCACAACCCCCTTAGGACAACAGCATAACAAATACTGACTCAAAGGTCAGAAAGTTTTCAGAAATGGTTGTTGTATTTTCATTCATTCATTCCTAGTAAATGTTTTGAGGGAAAACACTGCTGCCAGGCACCATTGCCTAGAGACCCTAATTCTCACAACTGACCAGGCAGGGTAAATGTCACTCAAAGTTTATTGTCTTTCATTCGTTCAACAAACATTCACTGAGCATCTAACTGGGAGCCAGTACTACTCTGCGACTGTGAGATGTGTCAGCAAAATAGAACTGCCCCAAATCCCTGCTATCAAGGGGCTTATCTTCTACCAAAGTAACTTTCTGCAAAATACTGGAGCGCCTAAAATAGAAGCACAATACTTTTCTGTTGAGTTTTGTTTGTATGTTACTGCTGATGCAGTCTACTGAGGTCGTTGGTGATGGCTTTTGTATACAGAAGTTTAGGGGAAGGTGTGTAAATTTCTTCCTAAAATCAAAACTTTTAGATCAGAGTTTGAGATTTTCTTCAAGTTCTAGACAAAATGAGTATGTAGGTTTTAGTCAGAGCTCAGTGGTACAGTAGTCAAGCACTTTGCTTATAATCAGCTGCTCTGCAGAAGAAAGCCATGGCACTCTGCTCCCATAAAAATGACAGCTTCGGAAATCCTACGAGGCAGCTCTACTCTGTCCTATAGGGTAAGGAATTGACTCTACAGCAACAGCTAAGTTTCAGCCTGCATTCTCCAGTACTCATAATCCAGTCAGGACGTGAATATGTTACCCACGTTGCTCGGATGACCAGTAACCAGGTTTTCCAAAAGTAAGTTATTAATCCTTTTGGAAACAAATGAATTCTTTCATGGCCTCATATTGTTCATTTTTTGATGCAATGAGGGGACTATTTTGCGAAATAGGTGCTGGCAGGATTAACTCACCTAATCTCTTCACTGGACACTGAACACTGAACTCTTTGCGACTCTGGTTCCACCCTGTAGTCATTTTTCACTCCCTCTTCACTCTAAGTAGATTTGTGGTTAAAACCTGCCATTAGTCACCTAGCGTGCTGCCATTCATGTGTCTCAGGTTCTCTATAATCTTGAGTAGTGACTGGATGCCAGGGCTTGGTGCTGAATGACTTGCCATCACTACTTCTTCCTGAGGATCGGCTAAACTCTTCACCAGTGGCACTGGTACCGCCCTGTTGACCCAGGTCGGAAACAGGGAGATCTGGGGAGCAAAGGAAACAGTAGATAGTGGAGCCAAGGAAGTGAAAGAAAGGGAAATAGGAATTAATTGAGAATCCATTCAACAATGCTGAGTGTCAGTTTTACTTATGCAAGAACAGGGGTCACAGATGAGTGTAACAGTTCCTACCTCCCTCCATGTCCTCCAGTGTTGACAGCAGGTGACTCAGTTACAGGAGAAACAGGCTATCAAGACAAGGCCTGCAGCATGGTCATTTTAAAAAACGAGCCAAGGTTTTCTTTTTCTCCAGGAAATGTGCTAATGTGTTGAGTATTTGCTGATTTGCCACCAGCAAACCAAGCTTTCTGTTCTTATCCCTGCCTTCCTTCAGCTGTGCAACTTGTCAGCAAGGCCTCTGCAATCCATTTCACAAACTGGCATCACTGGGTTAAAACTGTTCTTGGAAGTCACTCTAGATCTGCGTATCCTCCACTCTAGGGGCGTTTCTCAGCCTGATACTATTTTCCTCTATGCAGCATTGCTCCCTACTGAATAACTGATTGTCCTCTTTAGTTTGAAATATCTCATGCCAAGGTTCATGGATAATCCACTCTGCCTTGGCGTTGTCTCAGTTACCTAGCGCTACTGTTACAGAAATACTTCAAATGAGTGGCTTTAACAAAGCGAAGTTTATTACCTCCCAGTCTAGGACACTAGATGTCTGAATTCAGCATGCCAGCTCCAGGGGAAGGATTTCTCTCTCTGTTGACTCTAGGGGAAAGTCCTTGTCATCAATCTTCCCCTGGTGTAGAAGCTTCTCAGTGCAGGAATGCTGGGTCCAAAAGATACTCTATGTTCTTCTGGCCCTTGTTTCTTTGTGATATGAGATTGCCATGTCTGTTTGTTGCATCTCTCTTTTGTATCTCAAAAAAGAATGGCTTACAACCCAACATTTTAAAGGACAGAGCAGCAAGGATAGGAGTCTGGGGACCATGGTTTCAGGGGACATCGAGGTCAATCAGTGTAACTAGCTTTTTTCTAAGAAACTGTAATGTATCCCATATTGGTAAGTGGCTCCTAGGGTCTTAAAAGCCAGTAAGCTACCGTCACATCCTGCATCCCAGTGACCAACACTGGGAAAAAACCCATATCTGAGGGAGACAGGAAAGGGGACGAGAAAAACTCACATCATACAAGATAAAGTTGAGGCCAGGTGAGACCCAGGTCTCTGATGGAGAACAATGGCCACCGTTCCTCAATAGGAAAGTTTATTTATAGGATTGCAATCAAGAGGAGGTTGGCAGGGTAGTCTATTTTGCCAAAAATGATTACAATGGTATTGGGGCATCTCATGATTGTCTGATTCACATGTGGAAGTATCATCAAGACACGAGGCAGGAGAAACAAGGTAAGGTCAGGCTTTTTCAGAGGATCTAGCATACTTGAGAAAAGCTTAAATGTTTGTGCAGAAGTCTCAGTAAGGTGGGAGATAAGAAGAAGAGAGACAGAGACAAAGGTTAGGCTTTCCTGGAAGTTCTGCCATATTCGAGAAGAGCCTAGTAAGACAGGAGATAAGAGGATGGAGAAAGAGGCAAAGGTCAGGCTTCCCCTGAGATTGTCATGCCTGAGAAAAGCCTAAATCTACATCAGTAAGACAATAGGTGGGACAGTACATTCCAAGCAGCCCGCAGCAAGATACCATCTAAGAAACATCAATTGGTCCCATCCCCTCTGGAGGAAATGAAAACCAAAAACATCAAAGACAGGAAGAAAACATGAGCCCAGGAAACAGAAGGGTCTACATCAGCGTGAAACCAGAACCAGGTGGTGCCCAGCCACCACCCAAGAGTGCCCAGACAGGGAACACAAAGTAGAATTCTTGGTGAAGCATGAGAAAAAGGGGAAGGCACACCTAGAACTCTAGATCACGACCCCTGGAATTGCCGCTATCCCAGAGATGAAACCAGTACTGAAGCCACTCTTCGGACAAAGACTGGACTGGACTATGGGACATAGGGAAACCCTGGTGACATAGTAGTGAAGTGTTATGACTGCTAACCAAAAAGTGGGCATTTCAAATTTTCCAGACTCTCCTTGGAAACTCTATGGGACAGTTCTCTCCTGACCTGTAGGATCACTATGAGTTGGACCTGACTCAAAGACAGTGGGTTTGGTGTTTGGTTTATGGGACATAGCATCATGTAGGTGGTGTGTGTACTTCTTGGCTTAATACGTACATGAGGCTGTCTAAATGGTTCCTCTTTAGAATGGGGAGAGGAGGGACAAGTGTTGGTTGAGTGAATACTGAAAAAGAGTTGAAAGGAAGAGTGTGCTGTCAGAGTGAGAAGAGCAGGTAGAGTTGCAGAGAGGCACGACTTTGGTGTTTTATGTGGCAAATTGACTTGGATTGTAAACTTGCACTTAATCACAATAAAAATTTTTTTTTTTTTTTAAAAAAAAGAATGGCTTAAGAAGCAACCTAGTCTTGTAGTTGCAGAGAGGCATGTGTTTGGTGTTTTATGTGGCAATTGACTTGGATTGTAAACTTGCACTTCATCACATTAACATAACTACTGTTAATCCTGTCTTATTAGCAGCATAGAGAGAGGATTTACAGCCCCTAGGAAAATCACATGAGATGACAAAGTAGTCAACAATCACACAATACTGGGAATCATGGCGTAGTAAGTTGACGAATGTTTTAGGGGAACACCATTTAATTCATAACACCCTCCTATCTCTCTGAAGACTTCTCAGTCCTCTTCCTTCCATGCCAAGCTTGCAGACATCTCCCAGGCTGTGTGTGACCTTTTCCCTGATCCATTCTTGCTCAACACTGTCTCCATGATGATCCCATCCACTTTGAAAATTAGTAGTCTTCTTTGATCAACTGCAAATGTCGTATCACTGGTCTTACTCCTTCATGCTTTCTTAGTGAATTCAATGGATGAGTCCTTTCTGAACAAGGTGTATTTGGGGCATGGCTCTTCTCTGCAAGGCACTTCAAAGGGTCTGTATATCCTCAGAAAAGTTACATAGCCCAGTCACAACAGCTCTCAGCTATCTGCCCTTGACAAACTTGCCATTCAGATTTCTCATTTTCCCGTTTCACATGCCATTTGGTCAAACACTGGCCAGCACTCAGTGAGCTCCAGTCAACCACCATCTACTGAGCTTCTAGCCTTTGCATGGTCTGTTCCTTCTGCCTGGAATTTAAGGTCGACTTCTCTTATGAAGAACATTTCACCAACCAGAAATGTTTCAAATCTGCAAAGCTCTTACCTGCCTTATTAGCCTGAGCAATAAGTCATCCATCCATATATTTCTTGTACTGTACATGGCAGGCAGGCAATAGATAGTTGTTCCATAAATAAATCAATAATTGGTCTCTGAATGTTCAGCATTGACTATATACATAATTTATTGTGAATTCATCACGGATTTGAATTGATAAATGTTTGGTAAGTTAACATATGTCAAGTAAGGGAATAAAGACTATTAGATTTATGAGTGGACCTATCTTTAGACTTGCAATGGTGAGTTATCAAGATTATTTCAGTTTATAAAGCCAGTCATGTGACTCCAACTTCCCTTTACAGTTTGTTTCTTGTTTTGCTGCCATAATCAAGATCTTCAGATACCAGATCAACCCTAGGGGCCAAATGGCATTGAAGATGCCATTTAAAGGTGCCATCTGAAGAAACCTGGCCATTTTTACCTGTTTCTTCACTGTGCCTTCAGCTTTCTGGGGCAGGGTCAGAAGCTTGAATCACTAGACATGTAATGGCAACCTTTCCCAAACTTGTAAAATTCTGTCCAATAAAATACCATTCCAGTCACCTGTGGAGGGAAACACTACCCACAGCAGATGTCATTGAACAAGTAAGATATCAAATACCTAGAGTGGAGCATATGGATCTTAGGTCCACGCTGCCTGCCATTGAGGTTGGGGAGTATTACAGGATTCTGACCAACGAAGCCCCTGAGTAAGGGGCCAGCATGATGGACTCATTATGCATAGGATAAGCTACTTGGTGGTGGTGTAATTTCCTGGCCTAAGCACCTATGGTACAGCCAGTACAACTGTGCACACTTCTGTGTACTATTTTCCCAGATCATCAGCTCTCCCACCCCACCCTTTCTTCACTCTTCGCTTCTTCAGAGCTGGAGTTCTTAAAGCTGGGAATTAAATTCCGAAGAATGAGTATTGGATCTTTTCTCCTCTTTCCCTCTTGCCTTCTCCTTCTGCCCCATTGTTCATCTTCAGACTTGCCAATGGTATTTGTAAGGAATTGGTGGGAAAGGTCCAGTTGAAACTTCCATTTCATCTCTCACCTCCAATGAATGTGATTCTCCTATGGGAGGGCTCATCTGATCTTATGGGGAGCTCCAACATTACAACAATTCAGATCATTGCCACATATGTGGTAATCAGCCATTCTTGCTTCAGTAAGACCAAAAATAATTATTATGACTAAAGTTAGAAGACTTGGTCACGTTTCAATTTTCCAGAATTTTCAGTTTCCAAAGCCAAGTGTGGTATCACACACACTAGCTAAAATACCCCCAAATGTACTCCTGGTAGTTACTTTATAGGATTTTATAGTTATTTTATAGGGTTGTTCTATTGGCCGCAGATGGACCAAACCACTTTCCATGTTCAACTTTGTCAATATTCTGAGATGATTCTCCAGTGAGTTTGTTTTGAAAATATGCACACATGGCTCCTGGCTACATTAAAAGTGCAGTCTATTAGAGTTATGTAAATCTCAGACCCATTTTCTACTGAAAAAAGAATGTGGCCAATACTTTTTGTGGCAACCCACAAAAACTTTGTGGAGATTCTTGGAAGAAAAACCAACTGTGTTCTTCCAGAAGTTTTGAAACTACCTCTAAGTGTGGCTCAGAAAATTTAAAAGGGAAATGGAATTTCTGTTTATCCTTTCAAGTGATGATTATTTATCATGTCTTTGTGGCCAGAAGCACACTCAGCACTGTTCTAGAACAAATTAAGCACTAGGGAATCCAGGTCTAAATCACACATGAGACATAGAGTTTACCACTCAAGAAGGTGATTACATTCCTGAAGTGTGAGGTTGAGGATTTTTGTTTTTATGGGCTCTTTAAAGGGAATGATACGGGGAAGAAAGTTTTCATGAAGAAAGCAAATTGTCAGGAAACATTTCTTTGCCAGAGAAGAAAGAAGGATTGAGCAAGTCTGGTTTTGGTGAGACCTCACTGCCTCCTTTCTGCGTGGGAACCTTCTTTTAGGCAAGAGGGAGACACTCTCCCTGGAAACAAGCTTTTCTAAAAGTAGGCTTGACACTGTGAGGCCAGTCCAGCTTATAGATGGATCAACCAGAAAACCAAACCTGTTGCTGTTGATTTGATTCCCACTCATGGTGATCCTGTGTGTGTCAGAGCAGAATTGTGCTGTATAGCACTTTCAGTGGCCAGTCTTTCAGAAGCAGGTCCCCACAGCTTTCTTGCAGAGCATTTGTGGGTGAGATTGAACCATCAGCTTTTCAGTTAGCAGTGAGCTCATGGATTGCACCATCCACGGATGGACAAAGGTGAAGAAATAATGGGCAGAAGCAGGGATAAGACCTATAGATGAAAAACAACAACAAAAAATCAAGAAAAGGCAGAGATGTGCCTCAAAGACGTACCTACAAAGGCAGAATCCATCTCTTCCAACTTCTGCGAATGTTGTCAGTTCTCCAAATTCATCTGGTAACTATTGTCACTGCTGGAGTAGCAATGACATAATGACAGGCTCTTTACCTCTCTTAGCCTCAGTCTCCTCGTGTATAAAATTGAGATAAAATGTATTCTTATCTCAAAATACGAAAACAGATCATGGTAATGCTTGTGTAACATGGTGAAAACAATGGATATCACTGAATTCTATGTGTGAAGAACTTCGAAATGATAAATGTTTCATTATGTATGTATTTATCGTAATTAAAATGAAAGTATTCCTACTTACCTCATCAGGCAATTGCAGTTACATGTGAGTGCTTAGCACATGCCTGGCACACAGAAAGTACCTATTAAATATAATTATCATTATGTCATCATGCCCCCTGTTGAGAATGATTCATTTTAAAAGAAATCTAATACCTCTTGCTGTCCTACGAAGGTCTGTTTCTAATCTTGCTCTTGTGCATTTCATTCAGTGACCCCTGACACTAACACTCATGGCCACGTTCCCTAGGTCACCCTGTTCCACTTTTTAGTCCAGTGGCTACTATTCAACAGACTGAGGAAGGGCTGTATGCCAAAAGAAAATGATGGGTTTGATTCCAGAAAAGTTGAGGGCTGGACCTTTGGAAGGCTTAGGTTCAGGCAGCTAAGTCCTGGCTGCACTAATCAGAACTGACCAGATCTCACAGCAAGACCTCCAGCCAAGTAAGGAAGTTTCAAACCTTCACATCAACAAAAACCTTCCAGAAAGCTCTCAGTGACGTGACCTTCAAACCTGTAGGTCTGTTTCCAACACACTGGCTGTCTGTAATCCATTTTCCAGCCTCTGCTGACATCCTTCAAGGGGCTCTGTTTTGAAAAATGTTCAGTGGTTTAAACCCACCAGCCACTCCGTAGGAGAGAGGTATGCTGGTCTGCTCCCATAAAGATTCACAGACCTTTCAAGTTTCTGGAAGATAACACAGAAATAAAGCCTGAGGTTCTAAGCTATGGCATAGATACACTGTTAAGTATAACTGAAAGTGCACAAACAACAGAAGATAAACTAGGTTAACTAGGACCTCGTAAAAATGAAATACTTACATTCTTCAAGGAACCCCTGGTGTCATAGTGACTAAGAGCTATAGCTACTAACCAAAACATTGGCAATTCACATCCACCAGGGGCTCCTTGGAAACCCTATGGGGCAGTTCCACTCTGCCCTATAGAGTCGCTATGAGTCAGAATTGAATTCACGGCATTGGGTCTAGTTTTTTTTCATTTTATGCTCTTAAAAAACTTTATCAAAAGTAAAAAGAGAACATATAGGCTGGGGAAAAAAGTGTCAGACAATAACGTGCCTGACAAGGGTCTAATATCTAAAGTACGTAGAAAACTTTCACACTCAATAACAAAAAGACAACCCAATTAACAAATGGACAAAGAATATGAACTGACACTTCACCAAAGAAGACATTGAAGTATCTAACAAACACATGAAGAGATTCTAACTATCACTAACCATTAAAAGAAAAACAAAAAGCACTACTGTCAAGTTGATTCCAATTCATAGTGACCCTGTAAGACAGAGTAGAACTGCCCTGTCGAGTTGCACAGAGCGTCTGACGGATTTGAACTGCCAACCTTGTTTTTGGTTAGCAGTGATAACATTTAACCACTATGCCACCAGGGTGTCCATCATTAACTCTCAGAGAGATGCAAATCAAAACTACAAGGAGATACCGTCTCAGTCCTACTAAAGGATAATAATCACACACACACACACACACACAAAATCAGAAAACAACAAATGCTGGCAAGACTGCAGGGTGATTGATACATGCTGGTAGGATTGTAAAATGGTACAACTCTATGGAAAAGTTACTGCACTTCCTCAAAAAGCTAGAAGCAGAATACTGTTTGATACAGTAACCCCACTTCTAGATACGAGTTCTGACAATTAAGTTTGCGAACTTGCCACTGTGCGCTTACATTGGCAGCACTGTAGGAACAACTCGGTAAAGTTTCATAACCTTGGTATATCAGTGTCTCACAGCTATGTTCATGTTGATGTGTGGGAGTGTCTCACTGATAAAGTTTTTTATTGTTGTTGCATATTTTTGTGTGCCATCATGAGAATGTCGGAGCTTGAATTAGAGCAATGAGCAAACATTAAATTTCTTGTCAAACTTAGCAAGAGTGGAAGTGAAATCAGGGACATGTTAATCCATGTTTGTGGGGATAATGCCATGAAGAAAACGGCAGTGTGCAAGTGGATTAAATGCTTTTCTGAGGGGGAAGTATCACTGATGAAGAGAGGTCAGGGCATCCAGTAACAAGGAGAACTGACAAAAACATTGCAAATATTCATCAAATTGTGCTTCAAAATCATCAACAGACTGTGAGAAGCATAGCAGACAAAGTAAATATCGATAGAGAAACAGGAAAACCTTAAATGAAAATCTTGGCATGAAACAGATGTGTGCAAAAGTGTCCTGAGGGAGCTCACTGATAAACAAAAGCAAAGGAGAGTCGAAGTTTGCCAAGGCCTTTTGGAGAGGTGAGATGATGTTTTTGGCTGTGTTATCACTGGTAATGAAACATGGTGTACCAATATGACCCTGAAACAAAGAGTGAATGTACATAGTGGAAATCAGCCAGTTCTCCACGACCAAAAAAATTCTGTCAGTCCAAATCAAGAGTGAAAATGATGCTGCTAATCTTTTTTGGTATCAGAAGGATTGTTCATTATGAATTTGTCCCAAGTGGACAAACAGTTAACCAAGCTTACTATCTGGAAGTGCTGAAAAGGCTGTGTGAAAAACACAAAAACAACCTGAACTTTTCACCAACTCGTGACTCTTGCATCATGGCAATGCACCAGCTCACATGGTACTGTGTGTGAGGGAGTTTTTAGCCAGTAAACAAGTAACTGTATTGGAACACTCTCTCTGCTCACCTGATCTGGTCCCTAGTGACTTTTTTCTTTACCTGAAGATAGTGGAAATATTGAAAGGAAGACATTTGGGTGACATTCAAGACATCAAGGGTAAGGCTATGACAGCTCTGATGGCCTTCCAGAAAAAGAGTTCCAAAATCGCTTTGAAGCTTGGAGTAGGTGCTGGTATTGGTGCATAGCTTCCCAAGGGGAGTACTTCAAAAGTGACCATAGTGATATTCAGCAGTGAGGTATGTAGCACTTTTGCTAGGATGAATTTGTGAGCTTAACTGTCAGACCTCATATATATCTTAGAGAAATAAGAGCAATGACACAAATACATAGATGCACACATGTTCATTGCAGCATTACTCGCGATGGCAGCAAGACGGAGATAACCTAACTGTTCATCAGAAGATGAGTGCGTAAACAAAATGTGACGCATGCACACAACGGAATACTGGGCAACAATAAAGAATAAAGATGAGCTTATGAAACACAATATGATAAATCTTGAGAACATTATGCCGAGTGATATAAATGAATCACAAAAGGAAATGTATGATACTACTTTTAAAAAAATCAAGAGTAAGTTTACACAGAAGGCAACACTCTTTGATGGTTACCAAGGATGGATGGGAGAGGCAGGGAAAATCACTACCGGATTGTAGACGTGTGTTAATTCTGGCGAAGGGAAAGGCAGCACACAGTATGGGGGAATAAGCACAATCTGACCAAGGAAAATGGAGACACTGAGAAGTACACAAGAATAAAAGACAACTACTGGTGGCATGGTAGTTAAGTGGCATAGTAGTGAAGTACTGTAGCTGGTAACTAAAAGACAGGCAATTAAAATCCACCAGCCACTCCCTGGGCGTATGAGAGTCCATGCATATGCATACTTGTATATAGGTAGAGTTGTGGGTGTTTCTATATATGTATTTGTATGTGCTGCATATATATTCACATGCATAATAGAGTACATGGGGGCATGGTTATGGAAACTTATTAAATATGTTCGAACACCTCATGGGACTGACTTACTAGGCTTGAAGGCTAAGGACGATAGTCTCAGGTAACATCTAGGTCAGTTGGCATAACATAATTTGTAAAAATAATGTTTTTACATCCTAGTGCGATAACTAGTGTCTTAGATAACTAGGATCTTAGATGACTGCAAGGAGCCCCCTGAGGTGCAATTCTTGGTCTCTTCATATCTGGAGCAAAGGAGAACGAAGAATCCAAAGACTCAAGGAAGCCATCAGTCCACATGACTAATGTCCTGCACAAAGCACCGCTTCCTCTAGCCTGAGAGTAGAATAACTAGATGGTACCCAACTACTGCTAACCAGTGTTCTGACCACGGACACGGAAGAAGGTCCCAGTTAGAATGGGAGAAAAATGTAGAAAAAAACTCAAATTCACACACACACACACAAAGACCAGATTTACTGAACTCATAGAGACTAGAGGACTCTCCAAGGCTATCACCCTAAGACATCATTTTAAACTGGAACTGAAGCCACTCCTGGAGGGCACCTATCAACCAAACAGATTGGCCTATAAAATAAACACTACAACCAGATGCTAACACCAAAGCAAGGATTTTCTCCTTATTCTGACCACGTGGGACTTCAGGAGCCTGAGTGGGTACATACATGTATGACTAGATTCCAAAATCCAGCAAAAATTATTTCAGCTTCATCTGTGATTTTAGTAATCTCATATTGCTTCTTGTGTTGAAGTCTCTGCTTCATTGTGATCACATCCCCTGATGGCACAGTGGTCAGGTATTTTGCCAACCAAAAGTCTGGTAGTTCAAATCTACCAGGCTCTCCTCGGAAACCTAATGGGGCAGTTGTACTCCATCCTATGGAGTCACTGTGAGTTGAGACAGACTAGATGGCGACGTGTTTGGGCTTTTTGGTTTACTAGCTCCGGTTGCCATTGAGTTGATTCCAACACAGCATAATCCCGTGCCTGTCGGAGTAGATCTGTGCTTCATTGGACGTTCAGTGGCTGTTCAGAAGTAGATCCCCAAGCCTTGGTCCTCAGGGACCCTCATGTGGAGTCAAACCTGAAATACTTTCGGTTAGCAGCTGAGGGTGTTAACCATATACACTACCAAAGGACTGCTGTGAGCCTGTAAAAACATAGGTATTGTCTTCATCTTTGTTTCTCTGGCACCCTGTTCGAGACAAGACGGAGAGTGTAGGTGCCCAGGTGACATGTATTCAGAGAATGCTTACATTATTGAATATTGATCGACTGGCCCGTATGAAGACTCTTGGGGATCAAGTACATTATAAGGTATACGATTTACATCCCAGGTTATGTGGATAGTGCCCCCTGGATTTGTGCAAAGTGTAACTGGCAGAGATCTGATCATAAACAAGCTGGGAGGAACCCTTACCGTCTTTTGAGTCTACTGAACAGCCTGTACCACGTCACCTCAGGGGACAATTCTACTGACTTCATTAGAGAATTCCAGGAGTGTCTTAAACTTCATCTACCATAGTAACTAGGGAGCCCTGGTGACAGAGCAGTTAAGAGCTTGGCTGCTACCCCAAACAATGGCAGTTCAAATCTACCAGCCACTCCTTGGAAACCCTATCAGGTACCTCTGTTCCATCCTATATGGTCACTGTGAGTTGGAACCAATCCAACAGTGCCTAAAAACAACATATTTACTGGTACTTGGGAAATTACACATCTAATGTATATTAGCTGTGTTCCCAGCCACAATATCTTCACTCTTCTCTCAGACCTAATTCCTCTTTCAGGAGTTAGGTTATTAGGGTCCATCAAGTTGATTTTTGACTCATAGTGACCCTATGTGACACAGTAGAGCTGCCCCCGTACGATTTTCTAGGCTGTGCTCTTCACATGTGGCCGCTATGAGTTGGAATCAACTCAAGGACCCCTGAAAACAATAATTGTTACAGGAGACTACCAGAGCTTTCTCCCGCAGAGCTGCTGGGTGAGTTCAAACCATCCATCTTTTGGTTAGCGTCTGAGTATTTTAACCCTTGTGCTGTTAGAGTATTTATCCTTTAATGGAAAGTGAATACTCTGCTTTGCCTGATGATCCCAGGCCTAAGATGCAGCACTGAGCTCAAGTCTGAGAGGAAGAATAGCCTGGAAGGACCTTGGGAGGTTGGCTTTTCCTGTCAAACTTGAGGACTGCACCGGCAAAATTTACTTAAGTGGGCAGAATACGGGACTGGAAAGGAACGCTGAGTTTTGGAGGGGATGCTCCTCGTGGCTCAACGTCACATTCGTTTATCTTGACTTACCACCACAGCTGCTGCATGTTGGATAAACGTGCCTTCCACCTTGACCACGAGGTGGGGCTGCCTCCTCTACCATGGTCCCTCAGGAAAGGTGGGCATTACCTTGGGAAAGATCACACTTTCATACAGGTTCTATCCTAAGGACAAGATGTTAGGGTGTTTTCTGTCTTTCAACCACACAATTCACTGTCCAGTTTACAACTGGCCACCACTAAGACTTAAACATGGCTATCACTCAAGGAATATAAGATCACAGGCTTACAAAATGGACAACCAATCAAATTAAACAGTGGAACCAACTGAGACTCAGAATTAAGTGATTTTCTCTCAAGTTCTCAACAAGGAACCCCAGTGGCACAACAGTTTAAATGCTGGACTGTTAAACCGAAAGGTTGGTGATTGGAACCCACCAGCAGCTCCGTGGGACAAAAGACCCGGCCTACCACAAATATTTCAGCCTAGGGATTCCGGCGGCACAATTCTACTCTGCCTTATAGGGTCACTATGAATCGATATTAACTTGAGAACACACAACAATTCAGCATGGCAGCCACAGGGCAAGACTACATACCAGGTGTCTTAATACCAGGTGAAGGGATTTTTTTCTCAACCATTAATGGCTCTCGGACACAATTAAGCTTTCTGGAATTCCCATTCTTCGCAATGCTGTTCCATAATTTGTTACGATCCACACAGCTGAATGCCTTTGCATAGTCGGTAAAACACAGGTCAGCATCTTTTTGATGTTCTCTGCTTTCAGCCAGGACCCATGTGACATCAACAGTGATATTCCCCATTCTGCACCCTCTTCAGAGTCCATCTGAATTTCTGGTAATTTCCTGTTGAAATACTACTGCATTCACTTTTGAATGATTTGCAGGGAAACTTCACTTGTGTGTGATATTAATGGTATTGCTTGATAATTTCCACATTCGATTGGTCACCTTTTTTGGAATAGGCATAAAAATAGATCTCTTCCAGTTGGTTGGCCAGGGATCCGTAGTGCTCAAGGCCAGGGAAATAGTGTGCTTCAGATCAGTAAGTAGAAACAAGCAAGCCTGTGCATGCCTGGCTTATTAGGTAATCTGTTCCTCATTTTGTATCAGTCCATTGTGATCTACAGAGTGTTTATGGGTGGATTTTTGGAAGTAAATCTCCAGACCTTTCTTCCTACTCCTTCTTGTTCTGGAAACTGTGCTAAAAAAAAAAAAAAGTACCTGTCATCACCATAGCAACACACAAGTCTCCACTTCCAGGTTGGTGGTAAGTGTACACTGGCAAAAATCAAACCTGATCTCCCACATGGAAGGTGAGCATTCTACCACTGAACCACTGCTGACTCCACCCTTCCTGAAATAGTACCTCAGAGCATTTTTTCCCGCCTGTCTCTTGCCTTCCATTCACCAATATCATAGCTGTTTGTATGTGGGAAAATCATTTCTCCCTGGTTTATATGGTAACTCGTCAAGGATATTGTGTATAGGAGTCAAAATTCAGACAGGGGAGGGGTATGAGGTTTCAAAAAAGGTCACTTAATCCAATTCGTTATCACTTGGAGTGTTTCTAGTGGAAGCGAGAATACACCCTCGTACAAGCGATCAAAGCGAGTACAGCCTGCATAACTGATCGAACATGCAGCGCTAACTGCGATGCTGTGCTCTGCAGCCTAAGGCGGGGCTGCACAGTCGGAAACCTTCCTGGTGTAGTGGGTAAGTGTTACTTCTACAGATTTATCAGGTGCTCCTTGGAAACCCTATGGGGCCATTCTACTATGTCCTATAGAGTCAGTATGATTTGGGATTGGTTCATGTTTTTTGGCAACGAGAGCATGGAAGGCACCGTTGAAGCTGGGTGAATGATTAATCTCAGTTCTCTCATTTGTCCAAAAGGCATAAAAAAATAACATCTATCTTACTACATAGATAATTTACTTTTTACAAGAAGTCAGTAAGGTAATAGTTGTGGAAACACTGTGAATTTTCAAGGGCTATCATGTCACTTAAGAGCCCTGGTTGCACAGTGGTTAAAGCACTTGGCTGCTAACTGAAAGGTCAGCAGTCAAACCTACCAGTCGCTCTTTGGAAGAAAGAGGTGATCCTTGCTAA
The DNA here is from genome assembly GCA_028571685.1 of Heterohyrax brucei. NCBI lineage: Eukaryota > Metazoa > Chordata > Mammalia > Hyracoidea > Procaviidae > Heterohyrax > Heterohyrax brucei. The sequence goes on along the minus strand of CM053162.1, from coordinate 43,211,866 downwards.
GCCAAAAGAAAAATATAATCCTTAAAGATTATAGCCTAGGAAACCCTAAGGGGGCAGTTATACTCTGTCCTGTTAGGGGCGCTGTGAGTTGGAATCAACTTGACAGCAGAAGGTTTGATCTTCTGTTTAGGGTCATGTCACTTATGCCAGAATGTGTGTGTGTGTGTTTGGGCTTTCTTGTTTTTAATTAAGAATTCACCTTTTCTGAAATGGTGTCTGAGGTCGTAAAAGCTAGCCAGTGGCCATCTAAGATCTATCAGTTGATCCCAATCCACCTGGAGCACAGGAGAATGAAGAACACCAAAGACTCAAAGAAAACACTAGCTCAAGAGATGAAATAGGCCACATAAACCAGAGACTCCTTCAGTCTGAAAGCAGAAGAACTAGCTGGTACCCAATTACCACCGATGATCACCCCGACAAGGAACACAACAGAGTGTACTTGACAGAGCAAGAGAATAGTGGGGTGCAGAGCTCAAATTCTCCTGAAAAGACCAGACTTAATGATCTGACTCAGACTAGAGAAACACTAGAAAACACGGCCCCTAAATGCTCTGTTAACCCAGAGTTAAAAACCATTCCCAAAGTTTACATTGTCGCAATGAACTCGTTCATATTTGATGTTGGTTTTTCCTTGATTATGAGTAAGCTTCTCAATACGTAACAATGTTGTGTGGACGCAGGGGTATTTCTGCAGCTTCAGTGGGTGGTATAGAGGAGTGGACTTGGGTTATTTGCTGTTGAACTTGGCCATGTCGTTTAGTCTCTCACTTTTCATGAAAGTAATGACAGCTCTTTTGTGGAGCTATTGGAGCCACCATTTATTTGACAAGTACTTTGCCGCCTTGTGTTTCCTTACATTCATTGCTGATGACACAGAAATCAAATGCACTGGTACGTACATAATACAATGAAATTCTTCTCAGCAGTAAAGAGAAATGGAGTCCTAATACATGCTACAACATGAATGAACCTTGAAAACATTATGTTGAGTCAAACAAGTCAGTCACAAGTGCATATATTACGATTCCACTTATATGAAATATTTTGAATTTCCTATTTAGAACAGGCAAGTATATACAGATCCAAGTTTATTAGTGGATACCAGATGTCTTAGTTATCTAGTGCTGCTATAGCAGAAATACCACAATTGGAAAGCTTTAGCAAACAGAAATCTAGTCTCTCACAAGAGGCTAGAAGTCTGAATTCAGGGCTTCAGCTCCAGAGGAAGGCTTCTCTTTCTGTGAGTTCTGGGGAGATTTTTTGTTACTTGTCTTTCCCTGGTTTAGGAGCTTCTCAGCACAGAGACTTGGGTCCAAAGCCCATACTCCACTTCCCATGATTCTTTCTTGGTGGTTTGAGGTCCCCTACTCTCTACTCTCTGCTCTCTTCTTCCTCATCTATTGTAAGATAAAAGGTGATGCAGCCACACCTTAGGACAATTTCCCTTACATCAGATCAAGGCTGTGACCCAAAAGGATATTTCATTCCACCGGAATCCTCTTCCTCTTTAACATGATCTAATCTTGCCTCGTTAACCACAAGCAGAGATTAGAATTTACATCACATGGGAAAATTACATCAAATCACAAAATAGAGGACAGCCACACAGTACTGGGAATCATGACCTAGAAAAGGCAATGCATATTTCAAGGGCGGACGCAATTCAATCTGTAACACCAGGGATGTGCAGGAAGCAGGGAGAAAAGAGGACTCATAGCGGATGCTGAGTTTCTGATAAAGGTGGTGGGAAAAAAATTGGCAATGGGTAATAGTGACAGTGGCATAGCAGGAGAAAAACAGTCAACGTCACTGAACTGAACAGGAACTTGAAATGACATGCCTTCTTACACATACAGTTATCACAATAAAAAAACAGAAGTGCTGCGTTACCTCTTCCCTCAACATAGTATTTTTGTTTTGTTTTTATTTTGCATAATGTTTTCAAGGTTCATTCATGTTGTAGCATGTATTAGGACTTTGTTTCTCTTTCCTGCTGAGAAATATTTCATTGTATTATATACATACCACTGCAATGGATTTCTGTGTCATCAGCAATGAATGTAAGAAAAAATACTGGTCGTGTCAAACATGCTTTTGAAAAGAAATACGCTGCAGTTAGACCCTGCTGACTCAGTAGCCATTTTTATACCACAAAATGCACCCACCACCTCCTCAGGTCAAAGCTGATTGGACAAAGCTAGAGTATCTGAACCAACAGCAATCAGTCTATAGGCCGGCCAGCCGCCTACCATGTTTTGACCCGGTTTCAAAAGATGAACTGGGCCAATCAGAAATTTTCTTACTTGCGATTCTGAATTAACAAACAGAGAAGGAATCTTTCATGAATAGCTGAAGCTTTTATTGGTTAGCTGCTCCTGGGGTGGCTGTGGAGCTGAAGGAGCTAAGACAGGCCATATTGTGAGCAGAAGCTGTGCAGAGCAGGTGCTGCAAGGGTGTGAAAGAAGCAAACTTTGCTATGTAACTGGGTCACCTTGGTGGTGGAGAAGCAGAGAATCTCCACACAGTTTTGCAGCTGAGGTCTCGAGGGGTACATCAAGCTTCAAAACACTCTCCAGTTTCAGTCTCCATTTGGGCTTTTTAGAGGATCTCATCCCCTGCTACTTCCTGGGAGGCAAAAATTGTTTGTGCTCCACTATTACCCTAAGGGTTAGTGGTTCAAAACCACCCTAGCTGTACTCATCTGATCTCTTTCCATCAAGATTACAATCAAGAAAGCCCTTAGACAGCAGTTCTGTTCTAATACATAAGAGAACATCGTAAGTCAGAATTAACACAATGGCAACTGGTTTTTCTGTAACCATCCATAATGGCGAACATCTTTTCGTGTTTATTTTCCATCCTTATATCTTTTTTGAGAAGTTCTTTCTCCCATTTTTTAGTTGCAGTTTTGGTGTCTTACTGTTCAATTTTGAGAGTTCTTTATATACGCTGGATATGAGTCTTTTGTCAGATACACGATTTAAGAGTATTTTACATCATTTTGTTTATCTTTCATTTTCTTAGAAAGATTTTTTACAGAATAAAACCTTTTCATTTTCATGCAGTTCAGCTGATTAATTTTTTCCTTTTATGGATTGTGTGTTTGGTGTCATATCTATGTACTCTTCTTCTAACTTTAGGTCACAAAGATTTTTTTCCCGTGTTCTTTCCTCAAAGTCTTTTTACATTTTTTTATTGTGCTTTAGGTGAAAGTTTACAGCAAATGAGTTTCTCATCAAAAATTTATACACAAATTGTTTTGTGACATTGGTTGTAATCTTAGCAGTGTGTCAACATTCTCTTCCTTTCCCTTTGTACCGTGGGTTCCATTTGTCCAGGTTTCCTGTCACTTCTTGCCATCTTATCTTGCTTTTGGGTGGGTTTTGCCCATTTGGTCTCACTTTTGATTGATTTAAGAAGAACATTCCTCGCAGATGTTAATTATTTGTTTTGAAGACTTGTCTAATCCTTGGCTGAAAGGTGGACTTGGGAAGTGCTCTCACTTCTGAGTTAGCAGGGTGTTCAAGGGGCCATGGTCTCAGGGATTTTTCCAGACTCTATCAGCTGCACAACGAACAAAGAAGACACAAGAAAAATTGATGTCTTTGAATTGTGTTGTTGGAGAAGAATGTTGAATGTACCATGGACCTCCAAAAGAACAAACAGATCTGTTCTGGAAGAAGTACAACCAGTGTGTACCTTGGAAGCAAAGATGGCAAGACTGCATCTTATATACTTTGGAGAAGTTGTCAGGAAGGACTGGTACCTGGAGAAGGACATCAGGCTTGGTAGAATGGAGGGTCAGCGAAAAAGAGGAAGACTCTTAAGGAGATAGATTGACACAGTGGTCGTGACAGTGGGCTTAAGTGTAAAATGATTGCGGACATGGTGCAAGACCAGGCAGTGTTCCGTTCTGTTGTTCATACTGTCTCTGTGAGTTGGGACTGACTCAACGGTATCCAACAACATCATAACAGTAAGGCTAGACTTTTTTTCCTGTATTTTTTTCTTTTGTTTGTTTTACATTTAGTCCTATTATCCATTTTGAGTTAATTTTTGTGTAAGATGTGGGTCATTTGACTATTGACATCCAGTTGTTCTAGCACTATCTATTGAAAAGACTCTTCTTCTCCATGGAATTACATTTGCTGTATGTCATGTTTTTTATAGTATTGTAAATTGTATTACTTCAAACTTTTTAAGAGACATTTTATGGTGCTTTACAATACCAAAAAGATGAAACCAACCTAGGTGCCCATCAGAAGATTAATGGATTAACAAGCTATGGTACATATACTCAGTGGAACACTATGCAATGATAAAGAAAAATAATTATTTTAGGAAGGATCTAATAACCTGGTTTCAACTAGAAGACATTATGCTGTGCAAAATCAGTCAGCAGCAAAAAGACAAGTACTGTATGAGACCTCTGCTATATGGACTGAAAAATAGACTTGTATATAGAAGAAAAGACTCTTTCATGGTTACAAGGGTGGGGAGGGAGGGAGAGGATTGGTCATAGATTAGATAGTAGATAGGAATTTGGTTAGGGGAAAGCAGTTACAGCACACATTAAAGAGCAGATCAGCATAACTGGACTCCACCATGAACTGAGAGGTTTTCTAAACTCAAACCAGTATTTCAAAGGCTACAGTAGCAAGGACAGGAGTCTGAGGACCATGTTTTCAGGGGTGATTGAGGCCAACTGGCATAACTAGTCTTCTGCCAAGGGAGTCTTCTGCACCACGTATCGGTGAGTGGGGCAGGGGTCGTAAAAGCTGACAGGCTGCCATCTGAGGTACACCAAACAGTCCCAACCCATCTGTAACAGAGGATGACCAGGAACAACAAAGACACAAGGTAAAAAGAGCTCAGGAGACAAAAGGACCCATATGAATGGGAGACTACATCAGTATGAGACGAGAAGAACCAGATGGTGCCTGGCCACCACCAAAGGCAGCCATGATGGAGGATACAGTGTACAGTCCCTAAGGCAATGCAAGAAAAAGAGGTGTGCAGCTCAAGAACTCTACTAAGAGACCATGGCTGATGGTCCAACAGCTTGGAGGATCCCCTGAGAACATGGCCCCTAGATCTGCTGCTGGCCCTGACCAGAAACAGTGCTGAGGTCAACTCTTTAGACAACAATGGTCTGGCCACAGGGACACAGTATGACTATATGGAATGTGTACTTTATGGTTCTGCACATTTATAGGAGGCTGTCCTACTGGTTTCTTTCCAGATGAGAGAGAAGAAGGTGAAGAGGTGGGGACAGGTGATCGTTAAGAGGATACTAGAATTATATAATGACAAGGAGGAATATACTGTCACTGGGTGAGGAGAGCAGAAGGAACTGCAGATAGGCGGGCATGCAAAATTGATTTGGATGGTATACTTTCACTTAACCGCAGTAAAAAAAAAAATATTTTACTGTATTTTAAGTAAAAGTTGACCATCTGAATCAATCTGCCGTATAAAATTACAAACATGTACCACTGTGTTACTCTAACTGCTCTCGATTCTCCTTATCTGTGTGACTGGACACACTTCCTTTCTAACCTATATTTCTCATATCCATTCAATCAACTCGTGTCGCCTTCCACCCTCTCATCTTCCGTCTAGAGAGGAGCTGCTCAGGTAGTCCTACGTATATACATAAGCCAAGAAGCGTATTCTTCACTGGCATCGCTCTACGTCTTACAGTCCACTCCAGTCTGAAGAGTTAACTTCAGTACTGGTTTCAGCTCTGAGATAACAGAGTGTCTGGGGGCCGCATCCTCAGGGGAACCTCCAGTCTGATGGACCATCAAGTGTGGTCTTTTAATAGAGTTCTAATTCTGCATAAGCATTTTTCTCCTGCTACACCAGGAATTTTATGCTGTGTTTCCTGTCAGGGCAGTCACTGGTGGTGCCCAGGCACCATATAGGTCTTCTGGTCTCATGCTGAAGTAATCTTGGGCTCATATGGCATCTATTGTCTGTTCTCTCCTTTTTGAGTTATCCGCCCCCATGCCCCGCGTCCCAGTACTCCAATCATCTGTTGATTGTTCCTCTTTACAGAGTCCCACGTAATTCTTAGCATTTCTTGATGCTTTTTAATTCTTTTGTCTAATTTTTCCTAGATATGATGGTATCGTATGATTTATCTTCAGTCTCACTCATTCAGGCTTCCATTGCCTCAGTTCTGCTCCATCAACTTTCTACTGAGTTGTCTAATTTTGTAATTTTATTGTTAATTTTCTGAATTTCTAATTCTTGCCGTTAGATGCTTTCTTGCAGCCTATTCAATTTGTCATCAAGCTCTGCTGCATTTTGCCTCATCTCCTTCCTCATCTCCTGAAGAGTTTAAACGTTAATCTGTGTTCTATTTCTAATAATTCCAGGAAGTCCTCTTCCTTTGGGAAATTTGTTTCTTTGTTTTGGGAGCTTTCTGAAGAGATCATAGTCCACCCCTGTAAGTACTTTGATATGGACTGCTGTTTCTAAACCATCAGTAAATTGTGTTGTTCTGTTGTTAGGTGCCGTCAAGTCAGTTCTGACTCACAGCAACATTATGCACAACAGAACAAAACACTACCTGGCCTTGCACCACGTCCACAATCATTTTCATGCTTAAGCCCATTGTTGCAGACACTATGTCAGTCCATTTAGTTGAGAGTCTTCCTCTTTTTCACTGACTCTCTACTACCAAGCATGATGTCCTTCTCCAGGGATGGATTCTTCCTGACAACATTGTTAAAGTATGTGAGACATAGTCTTGCCTTCTTTGCTTCCAAGGAGCATTTATTTTTCTAGAACAGATCTATTTGTTCTTTTGGCAGTCCATGGTGCATTCAACATTCTTCTCCAACACCATGATTCAAAGGCATTAATTTTTCTTCTGTCTTCTTTGTTCATTGTCCAGCTTTTGCATACATAAGATACAATTGAGAATACCATGGTGTCATCGATTGAATTGTGTCCCCCCAAAAATATGTGCAGTCATGTGGCTGGGCCATGATTCCCTGTATTTTATGATTGTCCTCCATTTTATGATTTTCCTGTGCTGTATGTTAAAGGATTAGAGTGGGATTGTAAATCCCTTCATAGGATTACCTCCCTGCTCCACTGTAGAGGGAGTTTCCCTGAAGTATGGCTTGGCTCACCCTTAATCCTTTTGTCCTACAAGAGATAAAAGGAATCAGAAGCAAGCAGAGAATTGGGAACCTCACACTATCAAGAAAGCAGCACCGGGAGAAGAGTATGTCCTTCGGACCTGAGGTTCCTGTGCCAAGATGCTCCCTGGAGAAAGACTGATACAATACCAGACTTTCCTGCACAGCCAGCAAGAAGAAAAGCTTTCCCCTGGAGTGGGTATCCTGAATTTGGACTTGTAGCCTACTGGTCTGTGTAAGAATAAACCTTCCTTTGGTGAAGCCATCCACTCTGTGGTGTATCTTTTCTTTTCTTTCTTTCTGTCTTTTTTTTGTGGTATTTCTGTTAGAGCAGCACTAGCTGACTAAAACACATGGCTCGGGTCAGGCGCACCTTAGTCTTCAAGGTGATATCCTTACTTTTCAATATTTTAAAGAGATCCTTTGCAGAAGATTTTCCCAATGTAATGCTTGCTTTGATTTCTTGACTGCTGCTTCCACGGGCATCGATTGTAGACATAAGTAAAATCAAATCCTTGACAACCTCAATCCTTTCTCCATTTATGATGATGTCGCTTACTGGACCAGTTGTGAGCATTTTTCTTTTCCTGATGTTGAGCTGCAGTCCATACTAAAGGCTGTGGTCCTTCATCTTCATCAGCAAGAGTTTCAAATCTTCTTCACTTTCAGCAAATAAGGTGGCGTCATCTGCATAACACAAATTGTTAATGAGTCGTTCTCCAATCCTGATACCTCATTCTTCTTTGTATAATCCAGTTTCTTGGATTATCTGTACAGCATACAGATTGAAAAGGTATAGTGAAAGGATATGACCCTGATGCACACCTTTTCTGACTTTAAAACATGCAGTGTCCCCTTGTTCTGTTTGTATGATTGCCTCTTGATCCATATAGAGATTTCTTCAGAGCACACCTGAGTGTTCTGGAATTCCCATTTTACACAATGTTAGCCATCACTATTATGACTAACATAAATTCTAATTATTAATATTATGTTTACCTACTGTGTACTGCCTTCTTGTTTCAAAATGTACAGCTTACTTGTCTTATATGGATTCAGCTCAAGTGTCCTGGTGGTCAGTTTCCCAGTGTGTTGTGCAGGCTCTTGCCTACTGTCCTAGATGGGCAAGAGTGATTGATATAGGCACAGGGGTCTGGCTGCAGCCACTGAGAGGGGCTGGTAGTTAACAACCATCCCTGAATGTCTGTGAGACTAGGGTATCCCATTATGTCTGAATCTAGATGAAGGAACATTCTCTGCCTGAATTACTGGTTTAGAGGAATTGGCAGAAAAAAAAAAAAAAACAACTTTTTTTCTTTGTCTCTCCTTCCCCAAGTTTGCTAAACTGTTTAGCTCTCTAAGTCTCAGAGAATGCTGAAGGGCAAGCTTAAGGATTGCTACTTCTGGCTCAGTTAATGGCACCAGACTCCAGAGCCAGGCACAGTGCAGATACAGGAAGGGAAGAATGGCTCAGGGTGAGCTTGAAGGAGTCCTATTTATAGAGCAGTTAATGGTGTCAAACTCTATCACCAGGCACAGTTCAGAGAAGGGAAGGAATAGCACTGGAAGATGGGAGTCATGCTGACACTGGAGAAAAGATTAAGATCTGTTTGTGACAGGTTAAGTGCATTAACTGACTTAGCTTTTGAGGATCTGGTGCTTCCCTCACTGGCTCCAGAGGGACAGTGGATTCTCCAGAAAATCACCTCTGTGCTGCACCCACCATGTGGCTTTTACCTGGCAGGTCACGTCCTTGGAATCCCCTGTACTCCCAATACTATTCTCCCTTTCCCTTTGCTCAGTCTAGTTTCCTAGCTTTCACTTTGATGCTCAGGGCTTCTAGGATGTTGTATGTACTGGATTCATTTGTTCTTTGGGGTCTTTGTTGTTAGAGGGGCCATAGGAAGCAACCTTCTTGACCCCACCTCTACTTTAAACAGTTTTTGGTTTCCAACTATTTATTGTTAGTATATAGCAATACAATTGAAATTAAGTTTTGTATACTAGTCTTGTATTGTGCAGCCATGCTAAAGTCATTTATTAGTGCTATTAGCTTTTTTGTAGATTCCATAGAATTTTCCACATAGATGATGACATAGTCTGCAAATGAAGTCATACACTACGGAGAAGGGCTGGTAGTTAACAACCATCCATGAGTGTCTGTGAGGTTGGGGTATCCCATTACATCTGAATCTAGATGAAGGAATAGTTTCTATCCTGATTTTCTGGCTTAGAGGAATTCACACAACATAGGGAAGTCAGCATAACTTGACCAAAGCAATGGCGTAGAAATTTCCTAGACATATCCAAACACCTTCAAGGACCAAGTTGCTGGGGCTGAGGGCTGGGGACCATAGTTTCAAGGGACATCTAGGTCAGTTGGCCTAAGGTAGTTCATAAAGAAAATGTTCTATATCTTGCTTTGATGTATAGCATCTCAGTTTTCAAAAGTTTACAAGCAGCCATCTAAGATACATCTATTTGTCCTGTTCTCTCTGAAGTACAAGAGGGTAAAGAAAACCAAAGACACAGGAAAAGTGATATAACCCAAAGGACTAAAGGATGACAGACACCTGATCCTCCACCAGCTTGAGCCCAGAAGAGCTAGACAGTGCCTGGGCCACCACCACCATGCCCTGTAGCAGGGATCAACCAGACATTCCTGGACACAGTAGGAGAAAACGTAGAACAAAATACAAATACATGAAAAGAGACCAGACTTACTGGTCTGACAGAGATTGAAGGAATCGCCAAGCCTGTGGCCTCTGGACACTCTGCTAACTCAGAACTGAAGCCTACTTTTCGGACAAAGATTAGCCGGGCATATCAAACAAACAATAATGCACACAAGGAATGTGTTCAATGAAATCCAGGATATCATCTGGGCAACTCCTGCCCCAAAGCAAGACAAGAAGGTGGGAGGAAACAGGAACTGGATGAATGGACAGGGAGAACTCAGGGTGGAAAGGAGGGTGTTGTCACATTGTGTGAACTGCAGCCAGTATCACAGAGCAACATCCGCGGAAGTTTTTGAATGAGAAACTAGCTTAAGCTATAAACTTTCACCTAAAGTACACAAAGAAGAAAAAAAGTACTCTTAACTCCCTCCTCTGCATCCCAGTAGAAGATCAACAGAAAATGGAAGAGAACGTTGCTCTGGCCAACCAGAGAGTGTGTCTGTCTTTCTAGCCATGCTGTGGTCTGGGGCCTTCCGAGGGCGCAGGCCTGGCCCTGGTGGCAGCCCGGGGAGACTGCCAGCATCATGCTTTCGCAATGCCTCAGCTCTCGATGTTCTTGGCTGTGGAGACCCTTTGGCTGCTTGGAAGAAAAATGGAAAATAGCTCCTAAAAGCAACTTTGAGGAATTACAATACACAGTGCAGAAGCCTCCCTTGGCCATGGGCCATTTTATTTGTTTCTCCTTGCATACTTGGCCCCCCATGTGCTGTTAAACTGATAAAAAGCTGGCCCTTTAACCTCGTGCTGGGAAAATCTGGTTCTGGCCCAAGTCCAAAACAAACAGGACATTGGGGTGCTTGGCCTTGGGGAGCAGAGCCTGGAGGTGTCACACAGGGGCCAAACAGCCTTCTTGACTCTACCAGCCCTTGCTTTTGTTGGATTTCAAATTGTGCTCTTAAAAGTCTTTTAAAAAATCAACTTTCTTTCTCTTTAATAAGAAAAAGCATTGATAGAATGAGTCCCCTGAGTCTTTCAAAGTGGTGGCTATTGGCAACATCAAGTCTATCTTTTTCATTGCCATTGGCAACCATTGTTTTGGGACAAATTATATCGATTTCCTATAGGATAGCATTTCTTGTTTAGGATGTGAGCTTCTTAGACTAAGACTGTGCCTGTTTTGTTTTCAGATCTTGCTTCTCTCTGCTCCCAGCCACCAAAAAAACAAACAAAAAACCCAGTGCCATCAAGTCGGTTCTGACTCATAGCAACCCTATAGGACAGAGTAGAACTGCCTCAGAGAGTTTCCAAGGAGCACTTGATGGATTTGAACTGTAGACCTTTTGGTTAGCAGCTGTAGCACTTAACCACTATGCCACCAGGTTTCCCAGCCCACCAGTGCTTAGCAAAATGCTGACCCCAAGTAGGGGTTCCATGAATGCTTTTTACAGAGAATACTAAATAGTTACAATACCTCCCACATGCCAGGCCTCTGTGTCAAATGTAAGCTAAAAAAACACAGCCTTGTAAGTATGATGGCAGTCAGCAAAGCTTGTGAAAGATGTGCAATTCAACTGAATAGTCTTTAAAATCCATAGAAGCTGTGTAGTACTGAGATGATGAAAGAATGCAGAATTTCATCAGGTGTGATATTCTTTATCTTTGGACAGAAAGGATATTTACATTTACTAGATTTTCACCAAGTTCAAAAGAAAGACAAAGGTATAACTTAAGAGCCAAAGAAATTCAAGGGTCAATCAAGTAATAAACCAGGAGAACATAGTGAACTTTTAGAAGTGGAAAGAATTACAAGCTTTGACAATTAAGGTCACAAACTCATCCTAGAAAAAATGCCACATACCTCATTGCTGAACATCACTATGGTCACTTTCCTAGTACTCCCCTTGGAAAGCTATGCACCAGTGCCAACACCTAGCCTACCCTTCAAAGCAATTTTGGAACTCTTTCTGGAATGCTCATTGTGCATGGTGGCATGGTGGCAGGTTTGTGAACTTAACTGTACAGCATCTATGATGTAGCCAATCACTGTATTGGAAAACTCACCCTACTCACCTGATCTGGCCCTCAGTGACGTTTTGCTTTACCCAAAGATAAAGAAAATATTGAAACGAAGACATTTTGGTGGCATTTAGGACATTAAGGGTAATGTGATGACAGCTCTGATGGCCATTCCAATAAGAGTCCCAAAATTGCTTTGAAGGGTGGACAAAGTGCTGGCGCTGGTACACAACTTCCCAAGGGGAGTTTTGGAAGGTGATTGTAGTCGTACTTAGCAATGAGGTAGGTAGCACTTAGAACAATGAAGTTTGTGGACTTAATTGTCAGACCTTATTTATATATATATATATATAGCATGTACAGATTGAATTCCTGAGCTTCTTTACAGAATTCCTCCTCTTAAAGTTATAAAATAATTTGCATAGTATATATTAAAGTGTTTTGTATGTTCTAACAGGGCAACAAACATGAATCCGATCAATACATGGCCAAAATGTCTCACCATTATACAGGCTCAAGCTGAGAAAAAAAAAGAAAATCAAACCCATTTGGTACAAGAGGACAGAATAGAATTGCCCCATAGAGCTTCCAAAGACTACCTGGTAAATTTGACCTGCTGACCTTTTGGTTAGCAAGCAGAGAAAGGGACCCTAAATATTGCATCAGTTATGATAATTTCCTTTGTTTACGGTAATAATAATCAGTATTCAGATGTCTGCCGCTCCAGGTCTCAGACTCAGCCAAACGCTCTTCATAAATCACCCCAGTCAACTGAACTGACCATCATCTCCAATTAGTGAGTGAGCATCCTCCACATTTCCCCTCCTTGAACTTCATATTCTAGGAACACTAAGATAGTTATGATAGTAGAGATGCAGTGGTTCAGAGCTCGGCTGCTAACTGAAAGGTCAGCTGTTCAAACTCACCAGCTGCTCCACAGGAGGAAGTTGTAGCAGTCTGCTTCTGCAAAGATTTACAGCCTTGGAAATCCTACAAGACAGTTATACTCTGTTCTATAGGATTGCTATGCATTGGAATCATCTCAGTGACAGTAGGTTTAGCTTGGTTTGGTTTAGAATGCAGTTATAATTTCCCTACAAACACAAAGCAACTTCCTGCCTCCAAGTCCTAGTTCAAACTGTTTTCACTGCCTAGAACTTTCCTTTCAAATCATTTTCATCTTAATTCAGCTTAGCCATTATATCTAGGGACACTTCCTGAATCCCAAAGGGAACTGAGGACTCCTGCCCTCTCCTCACCTGTGCCCCATAGTGACCTAGGCATAATTCCAGCAGACTTTCTATCCATACTCATACGGTCCACGTTTCCCTTCAGGCCACACACATCCTCTTCTAGGGCAGAAGCCAACTCTGCTATCTCTTAGCAGAGTGCCTGCTTCATAATTGGAACCCAAGACAGGTTAGTTTCTTTTCCATCCTAGTTATATATTTAATGAGGATAACATTCAAGTCTGATTTATCTTTGTGGCCTCTACAGAGCCTCCTTAGCTCATTTCAGTGTCCCTTCTGGCCACCTGAGATTACCATGGATCCCAACTCCTGACACTTATGTTGGACCATGTGACTAGTTCTGCCCAGTGGAGTGAGCCATTTAAAAGATCTCTATACTTTCTTCCCTTGAAAGCCATACATGCTAGAAAGTAAAGCTATTAAGATGCAAGCACCCTAGATCCTTACATGAGAGCTTGGATGGACACTGTCCTGGAGAGTTGTTATTCTAGCAGTGAGCTATGTGTGAACAAGAAACAAACAAAAAACTATACATGTTAAGCCACTGGGATTTGGAAATCTATATAGGAGTATCTGGGTGGCACACACAATTGAGAACTTGGCTACTAACAAAATGTTGGTGGCTTGAATCTACCCAGATACCTTGAAAGAAAGTCTTGGTTATCTACTTCCAAAATATCACAGCCATTGAAACCTCTATATGTCTACCCTGAAATATACTTGGAATCAACATGAGTCACAATCAACTCGATGGCAGCTGGTTGTTTATGTTACTGCAGCATAGCTTAGCCCAACCTGACTAACACTCAGCCTTCAGACATAGCAAGTTTCCAGCACTTCCTAAATGGGTGATTGCTCCCTACACTGATTCAGGTCATGCAGGGCTCTCTTGATCTACAGAATCCTGCAATGGTGAGTCTAAATCCAGAAGTTGAGTCTCATGGTTGATCTTTGGTCTCCTCTTCATTCCACACTGTGCCTTCATCCTCTCCTCTTTCTGCTATATTCAGGTTCCCAGGAATATATAAGGACTGCTAACTAAGTTTGCTAACTTGTTCTAGAAAAAGTGCTACATAGCCCATTGCTGGATGTCACCACCATTACCTTTCAAGTCCTCCCCTTGGGAAGCTAGGCACCAACTCCAGTGCTTAGTCCACCCTTCAAAGAAATTTAGGAACTCTTTCTCTGGAATGGCCATCAGAGCTGTTGTCATATTACCTTTGATGTCCTGAATGTCATCAAAATGTCTTCCTTTCAATATTGCCTTTATTTTTGGGTAAAGAAAAATGTTACTGGGCACCAGATCAGGAGAGTAGGAAGAGTGTTCCAAAACAGTTATTTATTTACTGGCTAAAAACTCCCTCACAGACAACTATACAATTAAGTCCACAAACTTGCCACCATGCCAGGATGCACAATGGCCATTCCAGAAAGAGTTCCAAAAATTGCTTTGAAGGGTGGACTAGGTGCTGGCATTGGTGCCTAGCTTCCCAAGGGGAGGACTTTGAAGGTGACCATAGTGATATTCAGCAATGCGGTATGCAGTACTTAGAACAATTACGTTCTTGGACTTAAGTGTTGGACCGTGTGTGTGTGTTGTGTGCATTCACACATATTTTGTAGTATTCACCAAGTTTGACTACCTAGGGAATAACCTATTAATTTCTACCTATTTACCCTGGGTCTTTGCCTGGGTTATTCTTGCAGAATGCTCTGGAGGAAAAAAAAAAAATCACCCAGATAAATGTGTCAAGAGTAGATGGGAAAGCTGATCTGGCAGACCCAGCTGTGGGGCCTGGTCCACAGCTTCCTGTCATGTAGCTTCGCCAATATTTTGGCCCCCAAGGCAGAAGAGTCTGTCAAGGAGTGCCCTGCTGGAGAATCTCCTCACTTCTGAGTGCAGCCAGCAGGACAAACAGTCTGGGGCATAAAGAGTTAAAGCTGTACAAGTGGAGCTGGCACAGCTGGGTGGAAAACCAGAGCCGCCCAAGCCCTAGGTGCCTGGGCATCACTTGGAAGACTTCCTGCCTTGGCTGCAGGCCACCTGCCATTCTTTGCTGCTGTTACTGGAAGGCCCCAGATGAACCAGGCAGCACAGCAGGGACGTGGGGTCAACAGCGCCTGGTGGCAGCTGCATACCCACAGCACTAGAGAGATGCCTGTCCCTTGGAGGGCCTGGAAATGCCACTTCCCTATTTCAGAATGAAGGTGCCTGATGTTTGTAAATCAAAGGGCAGAATGATGAGCTCATTTTAAGGAGACTGGACAAACCTTCCACCTTTTTCCAAATACCCCAGACAGTTCCAAGGTTTCTTTAACACCGAGACCACAAGAGGTTACTTTTCACCGTGAGGCAGGACTGGTAGTCAGCACTGCTGAGCACCTGCTGTGTACTAGGCACCCACACACTTGCTTAATACATCATCACACGTGTGAGATGGGTACCTCTCGACCCTTCGACCTAGGGGTAACAGAGGCTCCAAAAATGTAAAGCCACACAGGTGGTGTCAGAATGGCGCTCAAACCTGCCTCGAGGTTTAAAGCTGAGTGTCAGTCTAACGTTCAGCAGGCACCAAAGAGCCGTTGCTATTCCCCTGACACTGTCTCCACAATTCAGCCAACCCAGGACAGAGGTGGACGTTGAGGCAGAGAAGCTTTGAGCACCCTGCCTGACCTGAAGTGACAGACGGCCTCCATAGACCCACTCCGTTCTAGTCATTGGCCGAGGCCACAGCTCTTCTACTCCTCTTCTTCCCTTCTCTCTAGTCATTTCAAAACCTGTCCTGTGGCTATACTGCCTCATACTGCCTTTGAGCTTGAACCCACCTGAAGTGATTGCAGGCCTCAAGTTATGCCTGAGGGAGCTTTGCTGAGTCTCAGAGCCTGCCAGCCTCTCCCTCAGCACAGCTCAGTACCCAGGCCGGCAGGCTGAGGCCTTACCTTTCCAGGCCTGGTTTTTTGAAATTCCCAAACCTGTGGTGAAAGAAGCCAGAGATGTGCCTTCCCAAGGCTTCATGAGGCAGCTGCAGACAGGCCTGGGACAGGACTGCGTGTCCCAGCTTGGGCTTCTGGCTGTCGGGAAACCTTCTGAGAGGGAGCCAGCATCTTCCAAGGATTGCCACACGGAGAGCAAATATGGAAGAAAAAAAAAATCCCGCACACTCAGCAGCTAGGGTCTGAAGCAGAGCCCTATTTCTGGAAACCTGGCACGGTGGATAAATCTGGAACCTTCCTTCCACTGGAAACCCTGGTGATAAAGTGGTTAAGTGCTATGGCTGCTAACCAGAAGGTCAGCAGTTCAAATCCACCAGGTGATCCTTGGAAACTTTTGGGGGCAGTTCTACTCTGTCTGTAGGGTTGCTATGAATTGGAATTGACTTGATGGCAGTGGTTTTCGTTTTTATTGGTTTCCCTCCTCTGGGTGACTCCCTCTGGGTGACTCCCTCTGGGTGACTCCCTCTGGGTGACTCCCTCTGGGTGACTCCCTCTGGGTGACTCCCTCTGGGTGACTCCCTCTGGGTGGCTCTGCTTGCAGCTTCTATTTAGACCGATCTTATCCTCCTCTTCCTCCTCCTCACCTGGCCATCTGGCTGGGCAGAGACTCTGCATAGTTCCCAGAACAGTCCCTGGGGAGTGCTGAGTCTTAGTCTCCAGGGACCCTGGGTTTGAAGGCCTTAGCTGAAAACGTGCACAATCATAAGCCTTAGCCCTAAACGGGAGGCAGGGGTCAGGCTCTGGCAGCCTGCCTGACTCAGGTTCTCAGCTTTACCTGTTGGTAGCTGTGTGTTTGGGCCAATTTATTTACCTCTCTGTGCTTCGGTTCCATCATTTGTCAATTAGAATTGACAAGAATATCTATTTCATAAGGTTCATATGGCAAGGTTTGTAAGTGGGTAACACATCTAAAGTGTCGATGTGTTGCTTGTATTGCTAAAAGAAATCAGACTGAGTTTTTAAGAAGTCAGGCAAAAGAGAATGTGAAACAAATATGCAGATGCTGTGTGGGCCCAAGGTGGTCCTTCTTTCTCTAAGTCCTGGTCTGAAACAGGTGGGCTGGAGAAGAGCTGGTGACAGTCCTGGGCCAGAGAAGGGCTTCTAGCCCAGCTCAGACCCTCTGCCTGACACAGACTAGTCCTGCCCATTCTTCCTGAAGACCTGCTGCCTGGGGCTGGGTGAGAACAATGGCCTGCAGATGCTGTAGCGTCCTGTAAGCCAGCCCAACTTCTGATTTCCTTTGATTACTAAAAAAGGACAGGAAGTATGTGACACAGGAAGAGAGGAGACTGTATTAACCTAAGAAGGAGCTAAAGTGGCAAGACGTGTGGGAGAAGGGAGTGGCAGGGAAGTGACGGGTCATAGCACAAGTGCAGGGAGACTGTTCCTGCAGAAACAAATAGCAGGCAGGAGCCCTGCACAAGGCCCAGGCCACATTCCAGCCTCTAGGCAGCTGTGCAGCAAAAGCCCCCTGTCCCCACTCTAAAAAAAGGCATCCTGATGCAGGGGATGCTTCTTAATATGAAGCATCGGAAAATGTTGGGCTGGGTTTATGCCAATGCACAATTTTCTTCAAGGCAGCTTTCTTGATTAACACCACCCAGACAAAAGAGAGGCTTCTGCCAGTGAGTCCCAGTCTTATTTTTGCTGGAGGGACTAATGGGTACCACAGTGTTTGGAATTCTCTTTGTTAAAGCAGAGGACCCAAGACTCTTGAAGGAGATGTGCTGGAACCAGATGCTGCCTCAGTTTTCCGCATCTGTCAAAGGGAGATAATAACTCCACCCTGGTGTCATGATGGTTAAGTACTACCACTGCTAACCAAAATGTTGGCAGTTTGAATCCACCAGGTGCAACTTGCAAACTCTGTGAGGCAGTTCTACCCTGTCCAGTGGGGTTGCTATGAGTGTGGACGGACTTGATGGCATTGGGCGCGGCACCTCACAGCACTGTCTGGATGTTGGCTCTGTGGGTAAGGCTAGATGTTTGCTTCTCCCTTATTTCCCTAATTCTACCTTTCTTTCCAACTTCTCGCCAATTCTTTTTTTAGGAATTCACCTCAAGTGCTTTAAAGAGAGAGGGAACCCTTCCCCCACAATCTTCAGTGCTGGACGCTTGTCTAAGACATCCGTTCAAGGTCCCAGCCTTAGGGCCGTGCTGCTTCTTCACCACCCACCCTAGCTCCATCACGCCTACCCCTATCACTCCCAGTTCATCCCCTCACCCCTACCCAAAAAGCAGCACACTGGTACTTGCTGGTCTGGTGGCTCCTGGCAGAGAGATTTGCCTTTGGTCTTGAACACCTTATCAATTTTCCTTTAGGACGTTCTTCTGGCTCCCATTACTTTTGCTATTTTAATCTCCTCTTTCAGCATTGACTTTTAAAAAGATGCCAGGGTCTTTGGAGAGTGGAGGATACAAGATAGGGCTGGAACATCCTGTGGAGCCAGAAAGTAAGGGAGTGCTCCCCCAAATTCATTCATTAAAAAAAAAAAAAGGTACTTGTTGAAAGAACACAGGAGCCAACCTAAAGGAGCTCCTAATGGCCAAAGCTGGAACAATTTGAGTTGCAAAATAATGATAGCACTGGATTTTAGCTCGTAAAATAAGTATCTATGAGTCCATGCTGACATGAGTAAAGGCCTGATTAAACAAATAAATAGATAAAGGAGCAAGCAGAGACAGCTGTTCCTTTAAACAGTATTCTGCTTAAATGCAGACGGCAAGAGGAAAGTAGAAAATCACCCTTAGGCAAACTTCACAGCCTGCAAAGTTTGAGGGGAAACAGGATTTGCATAGTCTCGAATATCTTCCCCAAGACAACTGTTAAATATAAAGACAGTGACTACAGTGGAGAAACTTGGCAGACTCGAATTTACTCAAGTGGTCAAGTCTAACAGCACCAGTGACGAGACACCTTGACCTCATGGATCCCAAGGCGGCACTGGGGCACTGAGATGGCCTCAGCATCGTGCTGTAGTCTTCCTGCCAAAAATGCGTAACCTCAGCACCCTCGTCAGAAAACACGGGACAAACCAAAACTGAGGAACGTTATGCAAGGCAGCTGCTTCAGTACGCTTGAAAAGTGTTCAAGTCTTGAAAGACAAGAACTGAGGGACTGTTACAGACTATGGGGGACAGAACAGATATTGAGATGTGGAATCCTACACAGGATGTTAACAAAAAATAAATAATGAAAGGAAATTTCAACCAAGTCTGTACTGTAGTTGATAGTGCTGTTGTTAGGTGCGGTTGAATTGCCCCCAACTCATGGTGACTCCGTGTATAACAGAATACAACACTGGACATTGGACCACTGTGAACCACAGGGTCCTCATCGGCTGGTTTTTGCAAATAAATCACCGGGCCTTTCTTTCGAGTTATCTTGGTCTGGAAGTTCCGCTGAAGCCTGGAAGACGTTAACACTAGGGGAAGCTAGGTGAAGGGTATGTGGGAATCTCTCTTCTAGTTTTGTACATTTTTTGCAAGTATAGAAAAAGAAAGACTTTAAAAAAATAATGGGTCAAGGGAAAGGCCATGGGCCAAGAGAGATAAGATGAGGCCTGGCCCTGCTTAGGGTGACCTGACCTTGCTGTTCCTAGCTACGAGCCATGAGTCGTTTCCTCATCGCGCCTGGAATGGTAGCAACTGCCCAGACCCTTGAGTGCTCCTTTGGTTTACTACGCTCTTCTCCCACTAAACTCAGACCTGCCCATGGGCAGAAATCTTCTTAGGGCCTGGTCCACCTTAAAATCCAAACCAGGTACCATCAAGTTGATTCCAACTCATGGTGACCTATGTGTCAGGATAGAACTGTGCTGCACAGTTTTCAAGGCTGTGACCTTTCAGAAGCAGATCACCAGATCTTTCTCCAGAAGCACCTCTGTGTGGATTTAAACTGCCAACCTTTTAGTTAGCATTGAGGGTTTAACCACTGGTGCCACTTTGAGGATTCCTTAGTGCAGAGTGGGCACTCATTCAATAGTGGCCGAATGAATACAAGAAGGCCTGTATATCAAAGCTAGAATCAAAGGAAAGGTTCTGCCCAAAGTTAAACCAAAGGGGCTAGAAAGACAGGTGCTGTGGATTGAATTGTGTCCCCTAAAATAAGGGTTGGAGTCTTAACCCCTATTACTGGGAATGTAATCCTGTTTGGAAATAAGGTTTCTGTTGCTAGGTTAATTAGACCATTCTGCATAGGAGTGGGTTCTAAATCTAATCACTCCTGAGTTACACACAGAACAGGTTAGATACCAAACTATACCTACATGCACAGGAAACCCTGGTGGCATAGTGATTAAGTGCTTGTCTGCTAACCCAAAAGCCAGCAGTTTGAATCTTCCAGGTACTCCTTGGAGACTCTGTAGGGCAGTTCTACTTTGACCTATAGGTATGAGTTGGAATCAACACGATGACAGTAGGTTTTCTTTCTTTTTTTTTTATGCACACACAGGACCAGACAACTGATGTATGAGGATCACCCAGGAACCAACCAGCTCCTGGGGCTACCGCCGAGGAAGGAGTCTACACAGCCAAGACCCTGATTTGAGATTTTAGCCACCAGAACTGTGTGAAAACAAATCTCTGTTCTTTATAGCCACCTTCTTGGGGTATTTGTGTTACAGAAACACAACCTAAGTAAGACAGCAGGCAAAAATCAGGCGCAGAGAGCCAGAGATGCCAGAGTAGAGTAGCAACCCTGCAGAGAAGGCAAGGAGCTAGGACCAGAATTTGCCCTCTCCCTGGGATGAAGAGGGAGAGGCTGCAGAGCTTGAGTTGATGGGGACTGGCGACCCTGGGACATAATAGTCGCGTTGGAAGTTCTAAAGGCTGGCTGATTCTGGATAACTAACTCTCATTCCCTTTGAGCTTTACCTTTCACTTTTGTAAAATGAGATGAATAATTCCTGCCTTAAGAGACTGTCATAAAGATTGAAAAGGTAGTAATTGTGAGTGTGTCTTGTGATCTGGAATGCGCTGGGCAGATGTGAAGCGTTATTATTCATCTGGACAGCTTGGTTCATGTGTTGACAGCTCTGCTGCCTCCAGCTGGAAGAGAAAAGTGTTTGGGCCTCCTTGGCAGTAGGGAGCTAAGCAGAACCTCTCAAAGAACACGGCCCTGTTAAGATTGCACGTATCAGCCCGCTGTTACTGAGAATATGTCATCTGCCAGGAGAGCACTGGGCTAGATGCATTCATACATATTAATTTATTGAGCCTACATGTCATAAGATATCAGCATATGCTGTAGGTCCCTGGATTTGCACTCAGTTACTAATCTAAAGGTTGATGGTTTCAAACCATCCAGAAGCTTCAAAGGAGAGGGGCCTGGATCAACTTCCATAAAGATTGCAGCTCAAGAGGATGAGTCAAGATAGCAGACTAGTCAGGTGCGCTATGCTGTCCTTCTACAGCAAAGATTAGAGAAACAAAGAGAAATAGATGACAATTCTGGAACCCTGAACATCAAGTGGAAGGAGAAAACATTCGATGGAATATACATTAGGAAAAGAAACTGAACAAAAACAGTGAATGAGGAGAGATATAGGCAGGAGGTGCCTGGCGCAGGCGTGGCTATCATGAGGCAAACACAGCAGCCACCCTAGGAAAGGAGCACAGGAGCACAACTTCATGGGAGCCCTACTAGGAGACGGAGAAGCCCTACTAGGAGACAGAGAAGCCCTGTAAGTACATCTGCAGTGAAGCAAGTGGAGCAGAACATAAGTCAGATTTAAGGAGGAAAATACAAGAAGGAGATTAGGAGCTCCCAGAGCCAGGAGGGAACTGAGACCCACAGGGAGGACTACTCGTCAGTGGTGGTTCCTGACCATTAAGGTGGGCAGTACGTGTGTGGGTCAGCTAGTGCTGCTCTAACAGCAATACAATGAATGGATGGCTTCAACAATGAAAAGTTTATTCTTACACCATCCAGTAGGCTATGAGCCCAAATTCAGGGTGTGTGCTCCTGGGGAAGGTTTTCCTTCTGTGTCGACTCTGGAGGAAGGTCCTTGTGTTGCATCAGTCTTCGGTCAGACAGCATCACACCTCAGGTGCAAAGGATGTGCTCTGCTCCTGGCACTGCCTTTTGGTGGTGTGAGGTCCCCAACTCTCAGCTTACTTCCCTTTCCTCTCATCTCTTGTAGGATAAAAGGTGGTCCAGGCCACACTCCAGGGAAACTCCTTTTACACAGGAGCAGTGAGGTGACCTTAGGAAGGGTTTTAGAGTCCCACCCTAATCCTCTTTAATATAATCTAGTCTATTAACCACAGTTAAAACCAAACCAAACCTACTATTGTCAAGTCAATTCTGACTTATAGCGACACTATAGGACAGAGTAGAACTGCTCCATACAGTTTCCAAGGAGTGCCTGGTGGTTTTGAATTGCCCATCTTTTGGTTAGCAGATGTAGCACTTAACCACTAAGCCACCAGGGTTTCCTAACCACAGTTTGAGACTAGGATTTACAGTACAAGAAAATCACAAAATGGAGGGCAATCACACAATACTTGAACTCACCGCCCAGCCAACTACTACACGCGTTTTGGGGGCACACAATTCAATCCACTACACTACACATGGTGTGATAGATTCAGTGTCAGCGGGAGATCCTTCACCTGGACAGACTCTGGGAAGCACTGCTCCTTCCCACACTTGGTCAGGGCCGGGACCTGGTGGCTGGCCACAGCCAACAAAAGGGGCCCTGGCAAGAAGTGTAGGAAGAAACCAGAAAAGTGTGCTCCCCATCCCTTTGCCTCTCTTTAAATGTGGGGTTCCTGCAGGAGAAACTCCTAGTCCAGGGTAAGACAGATGACAAGGACCCTCCTCTAGAGCTGAAAGAAAGAGAAAGGCCTCATCTGGAGCTGATGTCTTGAATTTGAACTTCAAGTCTGCTAGCCTGTGAAAGAACAAATAAACTTCTGTTTGTTAAAACCGTCTACTTGTGGCATTTCTGTTAGAGCCACACAAGAAGACCGGAACATAGTCTTGCTTGAAATCCCAAGAGTAGGAATCGATTGGGTTTAAAGGAAAATGAGCAGTGCTGGCAGGGCCGAGTTTATCATTTACAGCTCCAGTCAGATGGCTTTCATCTTAATGTAATTTGGCAAAACTCATTGCACTGGGCCTGGAGGGGCCTGGAGAGGGGAGAGAGAAGGAAAGAAGGGAGGAATGACTTGGGTGTATATTGTTTCTAGAGATACCTTTGAGGGGCGGTTGACAGGTTGACAGGTGAACTTTGCCCTTTGGGCCGGCATGTCTGCATGTGTTCCTTCAATCTACTACTTTAGTTTTTCTCCTGCAGTCAGTTTGTGTCTTTGAAGAGGCTCAGGACAGTAAACTCCTTTCAACTATTTTTTCTTTTTGAAGGAAATAGCAGGAGCGGGACTGGGTTGGGGGATCCTCTCACAGACCCTCATATGATGCCCCAAACAGATCTGGGGTGTTGAGAGCACTGCAGACCCCTCCTTCCACCCTCCTGTGTCTTAGTCACCCAGTTGTGCTCAAACAGAAAATACCACAAGTGGAAGCTTTCATGAAGAGAAGCGTTTATTGTCACAGTCCGGTAAGCTGCAAATCCATTAACAACTTGTAAGTCCATTCCATGTGAGACATCCTCACAGTCCGGTAGGATAAGCCCAAATCCAGTGAGAGCATCTTGGCACAGGAACCTCGGGTCCAAAGGACGTGCTCTGCTCTCGGTGGTATGAGGCTCCAGCTTCCTCTGCTCACTTCCCTCCCTTACCTTCCACAAGCTTGTAGCTTGAGTCTTGCCTTACCAACACAACTGTCGCCCTTTCTCCACCATCAGTTATCACACAGGCAGGATTCACAACACATAGGAGGAATGGCACTGTATTGGGACTCATAGCCAAGTCCAATCAACACATACATTTTTGGAGGGACACAATTCAATCCATGACGTTCTGTCTTCCTGGCTCCCTCTGCCCACTTTCTGCATCCTTTTCTAGACCAGATGTGCCCTCCCTCATGCAAGCCCACGAGATGGGTGGGAAAGCAGGTGTACGATTATGAGAAACCCTGCTAACTAGAAACTTGAAGATACCCTGGGACTGGGAAGATACTTATCTAACTTCTGGGACATTTTCCTACCTCTCTCTGCAGCCTCTCGGGTGTCAGAAGAGAAGATCTGACGAGCTTGCTGTGCGTCACCTGGAACAGGCTTACCCTCCCCTGGGCAAGGTCTGTTCCCTCCACGCCTGGCTGTCTTGGCCACTGTCAACACGACTGACAGTGGGAGCAATAGCATCACTAGGGTAGTGAAGGGGTGCAGGCTGGACCCTCTAACACTGTCAGAGGGAGCATCACAAAAATGACCCCATGGTCCCCAGTGGTGGTGGTGGTGGATGGGCTTGCACCACCAGAGGAGGGGCTGCCAAGGCCATGGTGTCACTAGGGTGAGGTTACCTGTCACCCAGTGTGATAGCTAGTCATACCTCCCACCCTATCTGGCAGTTGAGGGTGCAGGGCTGCAATGCCCACTCTTGGACAGAGAGGAGGGTATCTGCTTTGGCCAATGAAAGAGGAGAGGAGCTGCGAGAGCTGCAGGAGGAGGGACGGTCTGGGCCACTCACTCACCTAGAGAAGGGTTGACAGCTGACCCTCCACCCTGAGTGGGAGAAGGAAGGGTGACACCGTGAGTTACTGCACCAAGTGGTACCAACCCTAGTGATGCCCTCTTCCTTGCCAGCAAGAGGCCAGTGTCTTTGGAAGGTCATGGGACAGAGACAGCAAACCCAGGTTCTGACCTAAAGTCCAGGGATAAGGACCTTGTCTGGACCCTTGTGTGACTTGAGCTGTCCAGAGCCTCAGATGTCAGCCTCCAGAAGGCTCAACTTTGGGCTTCCAGGAAGGTGGACAGATGGGAAATGTCACAGATTGAATTGTGTCCTCAAAAAACGTCTATCTACTTAGGTTGGTTATGATTCACAGTATTGTATGATTGTCTATTATTTTGTCATCTGATGTGATTTCCCCATGTGCTGTAAATCCTATCGCTATGAGGTAATGAGATGGATTAGAGGCAGCTACATGGGTGAGATCTGCAAGATTAGATACAGTCTTAAGCCAGTCTCTTTTGAGATACAAAAGAGAGGAGCAAGCAGAGTCATGGGGACTTCGTACCATCAAGAAAGCAGCATCAGGAGCGGAGTATGTCCTTTCGACCTGGGGTTCCTGCTTGGAGAAGCCCTTCTTCCAGTGGAAGATTGATGACAAGGACTTTCCTCCAGGGCCAGCAGAAAAAGCCTTCCCCTGGAGCTGACATCCTGAATCCGGACTTACGGTCTAATTGACTGTGAGACACCATAAATTTATCTTGGTTGATGCTGTCCGCTTGTGGTATTTCTGTTATAGCAGCCCTGGATGACTAAGACAGGAAGCACGTTTGCTTCAAACAGGGCTAAGCTGGCGTGTTTGGCAGCGTGGTCGAGGGGCGCATGGCACAGCAGCTACCCTGCTGGCTGGGAACATCACTAGTGCAGCCCCTACTGGACATTTCTATTTAGGTGAAAATGAGCTTTCCGGGGAGGTCTGGAGAGGAAAAAAATAGTAAAAGGAGAGTCAGGTGGGGTAACAAGAAGAGGGAAGAAGGCAGGGGCCGTGCAATCGTTTACTTATTGGAAAAAAAAGAGTGCATCAGGCTAGCCTTCTGCCCCAGCAGCATATGAGTCTCAGCTGTCACTGAAGCCCCACCCCAGCCACCCTCAGCCAAGTTCAGCATCATGTTCCAGTGTGCAGGAATATGCCCTGCTTCCCTGTTCGCTTCATCACTTGACACAGGTTTATGGTGTACTATGTGCCAGGCACTGTACTGGATCTACAAAAAACAGGCAGGACAGGACCAGGTTGCTGACTTTAAGAGGCCCTCGGTGGCTTACTGCACTCAGTTGATAACTAAAAGGTTTGAGGTTCAAGCCTGGTGCTATATAACAGGAAAACCACAAGCGGATGCCTTTTACAAAGAGACATTTTATTCTGCCACAGTCCAGCAGGCTACAAGTCCAAATTCAGGGCATCAGCTCTCTGTTGGCTCTGGAGGAAGGTCCTCCTCGTCTGTCTTCCCCTGGACCGGGAGCTTCTGAGGTGCAGGGACCCCAGGTCCTACCCAAAGACACGCTGGCTGTGCTCCTGACACTACTTCCTTCTGGGTGGTGTGCCTTTCCGCACTGTCTCTGCTGGTTTCTTTCTTTTATATCTCAAGAGATTGCCTCAAGATTTAATACAATCTTACACACTGAGTCCGGCCCTACCAATGCAACTGCAGCCCTCCTCCCTCATTAACATCATAGAGGAAGAATTTACAACATATAGGAGCATCACAGTGACCCAGGAGAATAGAGTAGAACTGCCCCCTAGAGTTTCCAAGGAGTGCCTGGTGGATTCGAACTGCTGAACTTGTGGTTAGCAGATGTAGCTCTTAACCACTATGCCTCCAGGGTTTCCATGATAACGGGAACACAACAACGGGAAATGTGGCCTAGCCAAATTGCTACATACAGTTTGGAGGGGGGACACAATTTGATCTATGATGTCTATCCAAAGACAACTTGGAAGAAAGGGCTGGTGATCTACTTCTGAAAATGCAAGCCACTAAAAACTCTGCAGAGCACAGTTCTATACTGACACACCTCAGGCTTCCACAAGTTACCGTCAACTGGCAGCAACTGGGACTCATTTTCTCTGACTTCAGGGGCAGTGAACTTTCTGTGCAGCCTTCCAAACCCATTATTCCTTCCACCCCAGGGAAGCTGTTGTTTCCCCCCATGCCTGTTTCCTCCAGTGAACACAGGGTTAACTGTTCCTTTGTTAAATTTCAAGGTCAAGACAATGCTTATTTAACACCTTTTAATACTGTCACAATGACCTGTTGCCTTTGAGCTGATTCTTCTTAGAAAGGGATGTTTTCTTGGGGATACTGATGTCTTTAGAGGATGGCATCACTGAAAAATCAGCATGTGCAGCTGGAACTGAGGGGTCTTGTGTCCACTCCGGAGCCCCCTGGCTAACCTGCCTGCAGCTGCTTGCTCACCCTGGCCTTACCAACACCATGGTGTCAGGAGAGGGGAGAAAGGGTCAGGCCCAAGACAGCAGCTCTAGCTCCCTCAGCAACCGCAGAGTATGGCTGTGGGGTAGTGACTTTCTTCTTCCTGCCCATGTCTGGTAGGTCCCAGGCCAGGCCAGTGGACACAAGGCCTTCTCTTATCTGGTGTAAGTAGCAAGACCCCATAGGGATGATGTGGAAAGACCACGAGGTTCAGACTGTGCGTTTGGGTTTGAGTCCCTGCTTTGCCACTAATACCTGAGTGTCCTTGGACTAATTGCTTAACTTCTCTGAGTCTCAGCTTCCCCATCTGCAAACAACGTGCTGTCTTCACCTCCAAAGATTGTGGTGGGGATTAAATGAGAAGATGTCTGGGAGTGCCAGACTGAAAAAGAAACTAATCATCGCTATTGTTAATATTATTTCAATTAGCTGATTATAATTATTTATGGAAATACTAATGGCGTAGTAGTTAAGAGTTATGGCTGCTAATCAAAAGGTTGGCAGTTTAAATCCGCCAGATATTCCTACTCTGTCACTGTTAGTCGGAATTGACTTGATAACAATGTTTTCTTTTGTTTTTTTTTTAATAGTGATTTATGGTCAATATTACTTTGATTAGCTTTTTAGCTTATTGCATTTTGTTTCTCAGCCTGTTGTACATTGTGTCTGAGTCTCCCTCTCTGCAGTCATCTGGTTTTGGTTTTCACTCTTATCTGATCATCCCTTCGCCTCCCTACTCACTGCCTTGTCTTCCTTTTGACAGAACATCTTGTCTGAGCCAAGGAGCGACACCCCCAAAGGGGTCTTCTTGCGTCAGTTCCTCCCCTCCCTCCATAGTGCAGCTGCTAGGGTTGTTTTCCTGAAACTCAATGTGCTCCTGTCTCTCCTTACTGACCCACCGACCATTAGCTGCCCTTCGCCAACAGGATCAAGCCCACTTATCAGAGGGCCTGCAAGGGTCCCTCACTCTGGCTCCTATCGCTCTCTACCCTCAGCCTCTCCTGTTTCTTGCAGCACCATTGGAGACCCTCTTATCTCTTTGTGTAGTGGGAAAAGCACAGCTTTCAAAGGCAGGCAACTCAAAAGCAAACACCAAACCTGTTGTCTTCAAGTTGATTTTGACTGAGACTCCTGTTTAAATCTCTGTCTCGGTGTCACAGTCTTTACAGTAAAGACACTAATCACCATTCGCAACTGTCAGTCTCTTGGCTGCTAACACAAAGTTGGTGGTGCAAACTCAACTGGTGACTCCGACAGAGAAAAGAGCTGGCAACGTGCTTTTGTAAAGATTGTTGCTGTTTTTAGGTGCTACTGAGTAGGTTCCAACTCATAGCAACCCTGTGCATAACAGAATGAGAGTCTGCCTGGTCCCATGCCAACCATTTTTATGCTTAAGTCCATTGTTGCAACCACTACACCAACTCATCTTGTTGCTTACCTTCCTCTCTTTTCACTGACTCTCTACTTTACAAAGCATGATGCCCTTTTCCAGGGATTGATCCCTCCTAACAACATGTCCACAGTATGTAAGGTGTAGTCTCTCCATCGTTGCCTCCCAGGGGCACTGTGGTTGCACTTCTTCCAGAACAGATCTGTTCTTTTGGTGGTCCATGGTACATTCAATATTCTTTTCCAACACCATGCTTCAAAGGCATCAATTCTTCTTCTGTCCTCTTTATTCGCTGCTTCGCTGTCACATGCATGAGGTGTAATTGAAAATGCCATGGCTTGGATCAGATGCACCTTAGTTCCCAAAGTGACATCTTTACTTTTCAACACCTTAAAGAGGTCTTTTGCAGCAGATTTTCCCAGTGTGATGCATCTTTTGCTTTCTTGACTGCTGCTTCCATAGGTGTTGATTGTGGACCCAAGTAAAATGAAATCCTTGACAACTTCAATGGTTTCTCCATTTATCACGATGTAGCTTACTGGTTGAGTTGTGAGGACTTTTGTTTTCTTAATGTTGGGTGCAATCCATACTGTAGGCTGTAGTCTTTGATCTTCATTGGTGTTTCGAACCCTCTTCACTTTCAGCAAGCAAGGTTGTGTTATCTACGTCATGCAGGTTGTTAGTAAGGCTTCCTCCAGTTTTGATGCCCTATTCTTCTTCACGTAGCCCAGCTTCTCAGATTATTTGCTCAGCATATAGACTGAAAAGGTAAGGTGAAAGGGCACAACCCTGACACATACCTTTCCTGACTATAAACCATGCAGTGTCCCTTTGTTCTATTCAGACAACTACCTCTTGATTCATGTACAGATTCCTCATGAGAACAATTAAGTGCTCTGGAATTCCCATTCTCCACAACGCTACCCCTAATTTGTTACAATCCACACAGTCAAATGCCTTCGCAGAGTCAGGGAAACACAGGTAAGTATCTTTCTGGTATCTCTGCTTTCAGCCAAGATCCATCTGACATCAGCAACGATATCCTGGGTTCCACGTCCTCTTCTGAATCTGGCTCAAATTTCTTGCAGCTCCCTGTCAATATATTGTTCCAGTTGCTTTTGGATGATCTTGAGCAAAATTTTACTTGTGTGTGACATCAATTATATTGTTCAATAATTTCCACATTTGGTTAAATCACCTTTCTTGGGCATAGGCATGAATATGGATCTCTTCCAGCTGGTTGGCTGTGTAGTTGTCCTCCAGACTTCTTGACGTAGATAAGTGAGCACTTCCAGGGCTGCATCCGTTTGTTGAAACATCTTGGTTGGTATTCCATCAGTTCCTGGAGCCTTTGTTTTCACTAATGCTGTCAAGGCAGTTTTGACTCTTTCCTTCAGTATTGTCAGTTCCTGATCACCTGCTACCTCTTGAAATGGTTAAATATCAACCCAACTGCTTTTGACATAATGACTGTATATTTCTTCCATCTTCCTTTGATGCTTCCTGTGTTGTTTAATATTTTTTCTTGGAGAATCCTTCACTGTCACAACTCAAGGCTCAATATTTTTCTTCATTTATTTCAGCTTGAGAAGTGCAGTGTACTCTTCCCTTTTGGCTTTCTATCTCTGGCTCTTTGCCCATGTCATTATAATACTTTGCTTTGTCTTCTCAGTGTACCCTGTTAAATCATCTGTTCAATTCTTTTACTTCATCTTTCTTCCACTTGCTTTAGCCACTCAACACTCAAGAGCAAGCTTAAAGTCTCTTCTGACATCCAATTTGGTCTTTTCCTTATTTCCTGTCTTTTTACCTCTTGTCTTTTTACCTCCTGTCTTTTACCTCTTGCTTTATTCATGCATGATGTCTTTGATGTCATTCCACACCTCATCTGGTCTTCAGTCACTAGTGTTCAGTGAATGAAATCTGTCCTTGAAAAGGTCTCTAATCTCTGGTGAGATATACTAAAAGTTGTAGTTTGGCTGTCATGGACTTTTTCTAATTTTCTTCAATTTCAGTTTGAGCTTGCATGTGAACAACTGATGGTCTGTTCCGCAAATTGTCCCTTTGCTTTGTTCTAACTGATGATAACGAGCTTTTCCATCATCTCTCTTCACAGATATAGTCAGTTTATTTCCTGTATATTCATCTAGTGAGGTCTATCTGTAGATTCACTGTTTATGTTGATGAACAAAGGTATTTGCAATGAAGAACCTGTTGGTCTTAGAAAATTCTATCATGCTATCTCATTTCTATCACCAAGACCATACTTTCCAGCTATTAATTCTTCTTTATTTCCAAGTTTGGCATTCCAGTCACCAGCAATTATGAATCCATCCTGACTGCAATTTTGATAAATTTTAGACTCCAGAAGGAGGTAAAAATAATCAATTTCTTCATCTTTGGCCTTAGCGGTTGGTGAGTAACTCTGAATAACAGTCATATTAACTGGCTTTCCTTGTAGGAGCATGGATATTACCCCATCACTGACACACTGCATTTCAGGGTAGGTCTTTAAAAGTTCTTTTTGACAATGAAGGCAATGCGAGGCATCTTCAAGTTTTCATTCCCGACATGGAAGACAATATGATTTTCTGATTCTAAATGGCCAATACTAGTCTATTTTAGGTCACTAATTACAAGGATATCATTGTCTACATGTTCCATTTCGTTTTTTACAATTTCCAATTTTCCTAGATTCATACTTTGTACACTCCGTGTTCTGATTGTTAATGGATGTTTGCAGCTGTCTCTTCTCCTTTTGAGTCACACACCATCAGCAGATGAAGGCCCTGAAAGCTTGACTTCATCCACATCATTAAGGCTGACTCTACTTTGAGGAGGCAACTCTTCCCCAGTTGTCTTCTGAATGCCTTCCAACCTGAGGGACTTATCTTCCGGCACTGTTTCAGACTATGCTGCGCTGCTACTCGTAGGGCTTTCCCTGGCCTAATTCTTTTCAGAAGTAGTCTGCTGGGTCCTTCTTCCTAGTCTGTGTTAGTCTGGGAGATCAGCTGAAACTCTGCTGGTGTCTAAATACCAGTGGCATAGCTTTCAGCATCACAGCAACATGCAAACTCCCATGGTATGACAGACTAACAGACTCTTGAGAGGCTTGTTTTATGAGTCTGGTTAATCTTTGTCTGAAAGGAATACTTTGGTGTAGCATCAATTCTGAGTTAGCAGTGTGTCCAGGTGCCATAGTCTTAAGGGTTCCTCTAATAGCTGTTAGAACAGAAAGTCTAGTCTTCTGTGAATTGAATTTTGTTCTACATTATTCTCTTGCTCTGTCTGGGACAGTCTGTTTTGATCCTTATCACAGCATTTGGTGGCAGTAGCTGGGCACCATCTAGTTATGGGCTCAGATTGGTGGAGTCTATGGTTCATGAGGTCCTTTAGTCTTCTGGGCTAATATCGACCTCGCATCTTTGGTTTTCTTCATTCTCCTTTGCTTTGGATGGCTAGGGGACAATTAATGTTAGATGGCCACTGGTAAGTTTTTAAGAGCCCAGACACTACTTACCAAGGTAGGATTTGAAACATTTCTTTATGAACGACAATATGTCAATTGACCCAGATGTTCTCTAAGACCATGGTCCCCAAGCCCCCAGCCCCAGTAATTCATTCCTTCAAAGTGTTCTAATGTGTCTAAGAAACTTTCATCACTTTGCCTTAGTCACTTAGTACTGACTTCCTCCCCTGTATGGTGTGTCGTCTTTCACTTCAGCCAAGTTGACACTTACCTACTACCTAGTTAGTGGTTTGCCCTCCTTGTCCCTCTACATCCTCAGAACCATCCAAAGAAACATTTTTTCCTGTGTGTAAACCTTTTCTTGAGTTTTTATAATAGTGGTCTCATATATAGTCATCCTTTCGTGATTAACTTATTTCACTCTAACATAATTGCCTCCAAATGTCTCCCATATTTATCATTGTTTTTTTCATTGTGTAGTATTCTTCTGTGCGTATGTACCATAATTGGTTTATCCACTCATCTGTTGATGGGCGCTTAGGTATTGTTTGCCATCTGTTTGCTATTGTGAATAGTACAGCAATGGATGTGGGTGTGCATATATTTATTTATTGGTGTGATGGTTCTCATTTCTCTAGGACATATTCCTAGGAGAGGGATTGCTGGGTCACACAATATTTCCATTTCTAGCTTTTTAAGGAGACACTGTACGATTTTTTCCATAGCAGGTGTACCATTTTACATTTGCACCAGCTGTAACCTCTCTAACACTGATAATTTTCTGTGGTTTTGATTAGTGCCAGTGTCATTGGATGAAATCATATCTTATTGTTGTTTTGATTTGCATTTCTTTAACAGCTAATAATTTTGAGCATTTCTTTGTGTGTCTCCTAGCCACCAGAATATCTTCTTTGGTGAAGTATCTGTTCATAGTCTTTGCCCATTTTTTTTATTGTGCTTTAGACGAACGTGTATACAACAAATTAGTTTCTCAGTAAACAGTCAGTACACATATTGTTTTATGACATTGGTTAACAATCCCACAACAGGCCAAAACTCTCCCATCGCAAGCTTGGGTTCCTATTACTAGCTCTGCTGTCCCCTCCTGCCTTCCAGTCCTTGCCCCTGGGCTGGCATGCCCCTTAAGTCTGCTTTTGTTTTCTGTGCCTATGCAATCTTTGGCTGAAGTGTGAACCTCAGGAGTGACTTCATTACTAAGCTGAAAAAGTGAACAGGGGACACACACTCATTGTTTCTCCAGTCTCTGCCAGGCCAGCAAGTCTGGTCTTTCTTTTTGAGTTAGAATTTTGTTCTGCGTTTTTCTCCAGCTCTGGCTAGTGCCTTTTGTTGTGATTCTTGTCGGAGCAGTCAGTGGGGGTGGCCGGGTCACATCTAACTGTGCTGGATTCTGTCTGGTGGAGATCACTGTAGATGTGGTCCATCAGTCCGCGGGACTAATCTTTCCCTTCTTTCTTTAGGTTTCTTCATTCTTCTTTGCTCCTGAGTGGGAAAGATCAATGGAATATTCTAGATGGCTGTTCACAGGTTTTTAATACCCTACTTAAAGGCTACTCACCAAAATAGAATATAGAACATTTTCTTTATGATAGTGTTATGTCAGTTGCACTAAATGTCCCCCGAGATCACGGTCCCCACGTCCCTGCAGCCCAGCAGTTCGGTCCCTCGGGGACATTGGATGGAGCTTCCATGGTCTTGCCTTCTAGAAGTTGTTCTGGCTTCCCCAGTAATGCGTACTGTCTTACCCTTTACCAAAGTTACTGCTGTCTATTGTCTATTTAGGGTTTTTCTATCCCCAACCTTCCCCTCCCTGGTGACCATCAAAGATTGTTTCTTTTTTGTGTAAACCCTTTCACGAGTTTTTATCACAGTGGTCTCGTACAATATGTGTCCTTTCGTGATTGACTTACTTCACTCAGCATAATGCCCTCGAGTTTCCTTCACATCACGAGATGCTTCGCAGATCCAGCATGGTTGTGTAATACTTCATTGTGTGTCTGCACCACAGTTTGTTTAGTCATTCATCGGTTAATGGGCATCATCTTGTTGTTTCCAGTGTCTTGCTATTGTTAACAATGTTGCAATGCACATGAGAGTGCACACAAGGACTGCCAATGAACTTCACGAACTCATCCTAGAAAAAGTGCTACACACCTCATTGCTGAATATCACTGTGCTTACCTTTGAAGTAATCCCTTTGGGAAGCTATGCACTGACACCAATGCCTAGTCTACCCATTAAATCAATGTTGGAACTCTTTTTCTGGAATGACCATCAGGGCTGTCGTTGTATTATCCTTAATGTCCGTAATGTCATCAAAATATCTTCCTTTCAATGTTTCCTTTGTCTTTAGGTAAAGACAAAATCATTGGGGGCCAGATCAGGTGAGTAGGGATGGAGTGCCAATACAGTTATTTATTTACTGGTTAAAAACTCCCTTATGACAACTAACTATACCATTAAGTTTGTGAACTTACCAGTGTTCCACCATTTGCAATGGCCACTTCAGAAAGAGTTCCCAAATTGCTCTGACGGGTGGAGTAGCTGCTGACATTGGCACATAGCTTCCCAAGGGGAGTACTTAGAAGGCGACCGTAGTGATATTTAGCAAGGTATGTAGCACTTGAAACAGTTAAGTTCCTGGACTCGTTAGACCTCGTACATCTACTTATATGATGACCCTTATTTCTCTAGGACACATGCCTAGGTGTGGGATTGCTGGATTATATTGTATTTCTACTTCAGGCTTTCTAAGGAAGCACCATGTTCTGTTCCAAAATGGTTGTATCGTTTTGCACTCCCATCTACAGCGCATGAGAATTCTGGTCTCCCTGCAGCCTCTCCAGCATTTGTTATTTCTTGTTTTGGTGATACATGCCAGTAATGCTGGAGTGAAATGGTATCTCACTGTGGTTTCTATTTGCATTTCTCTAATGGCCAGGGTCACCATGAGTCGAATCCAACTAGACCGCACTTGGCACTTGGCATTTGGCAATGGCTTGTGGTCTCGAGTGTTTCCTCATGTGTCTGTTGGCCACTTGAATGTCTTCTTTGGTAGAGTCTGTTCATTCCTTTTGCCCATTTTTAATTGGGTTATGTGCTTGGTTGTTGTTGAGTTGAAGGATTTTCTAGATTTTAGCGATTAGACCCTTCTTGGATATATCACAGCTAAAAACTTGTTTCCAGTCTGTAGGTCCTTGTTTTATTCTTTTGGTGAAGTCTTTTGATCAGCATAAATACTTAATTTTTAGGAGCTCCCAATTATCTAGTTTCTCTTAGAATATTTCCTATAGCCTTAGAGGCTGGTCTCAAGTCAATAAACTGATTTCTGCATCCGTAAGTGTGCTTCAGCTCACGGTTTAAAAACACTGTTCTCAAATAGGAGCTTCTTAAAGGCAAGGGAACTGTTTGTTGTGTTTTCATACTTGCATGAGCCTAAGATGAGGGCCTCCTCGAATGTTCTGCTCTGGGTACCACCCTTGCCTCACCCAGATACCCAGAGAATTCCCTAAGTGGCCAAGTCTCAGTATTTGGCACTTGTTCCAATAGTCTCAGCAACCTTACTTGGTTATCACAGGGAGAGGGGCTCTGACTCGTTGAAACGGCTTAAATTTAACTAGCCATCAAGTTGGATGCACAGATAAAAAAAAGCAATACCACACCTAACTGCCTGGGAGACCGACTTCAACAGAACCTGTTCACGCGGTGTTTGTCTAAATTTGTGAGGAGACCTCTTGATTGGTTCCAAGTACTCACAGTGGTAGCAAGCTTGCTGTGTGGACAGTCAGCTTATCCACTGCTAGGTTACCACTTTTGGTTTATAGAATGGTTTTCCTTAAGTCTAGCAGAAATTGGCCTTCCTGCGACTTTTTCCTTTGGGCTTTGGTAGTGCAGAAACAAATAGTCTAAGCATATTGTGGGAGAGTCAGTCCTTCTACGCATTACTTTGTGTACCCTAAACTAGTGTGGCTTTTCTGATTGTGTAAAAACCTAGGTTTCTTCAGCTGTTTCTCATGTGACACATCATCACCCAGGTCCCCTCCCTTTGGCTTGTCACCATCATTGCCAGTGGTTTAAGTTATAACTATATTAACAGTGGAGCCCTGATGGCACAGTGGTTAAGCAGCCTAATGCTAACTAAAAAAGTTGTCAGTTCAAATCTACCACCTAGAAACCCTGTAGAGCAGTTCTACTCTGACATATAAGGTCACTATGAGTTGGAATCAACTCCAACGCAATGGTTGTGTGTGGTTTTCTTTGTTTGTTTGTTTGGTTGATTGGTTGGTTTACACTAACAATGTATGTTAGTGAGCCAGACATGCCTCTCCAGAGATGGACGTGCCCTTCCAGCTGTGTGTGGTTCACTCCTTGCCTTCACCTCAAATATCACACTTCTGTCCCTCCAGCCCGAGAGACCCCTGGAATCATTGTCTCACATTGCTCATGCCAAGTTGTGGTCCACGAAAGCCACACACTCTTTTTCATATGAACCATTGCCAAGTCAAGGTCTCTCCGTTTGGGTTTATGTCAACAAAAATGTGGTAATTTATGCATGAGGCCCAATCTGAGTTCAATCTTGCATCTACTGAGATGCCGTAAGCCTGGAGCCTGTTTTTCTACATGTTATCTGTCTCCTTCAGATTTCTGAACATTCTCAGTCTTATCTTCTTGGTTTTTATTCAGTACGTACACCGAGAGAGCACAGGGTAGAACCCAGTGGTACTACAAGAGGAACCACCTCAAAGCTAATGTTTGCTGATTAGCCCAAGCCATTGGAAAGAAATGATGATCTAATTCACACCACACTGTTGACCTAATGGACAGATGAGCTTGTTAGTGTTACCTGTTCACAGCAAGATCGTTAGAAAAGAGTTCAAAGATGTCAATAGCAAGTTGACATTCATTGCTGAGACATTTTATTTCATTTTATAAATGCATTAGGCCATGAAGGATTGGAATGTTTTGCTGTTTTAGATCCCTTTAAGGCTCTTTATTGGTGTCTTTCTATGCCTCCAGCTTCCAAAAGGAAGCATCTGAAAGCCCTCTGACCAGGCTCCAATGCCTGGTCCTATGCTCTGCGTATTGTAACCCAAACCAAACCCACTGCTGTCTAGTTGATACTGACTCACAATGACCCTATAGGACAGAGTAGAGCTGTTCTGTAGAGTTTCCAAGGAGTGCCTTGTGGATTTAAACTGCCAACCTCATGGTCTGCATATGTTAAGTACTCAATGAACGCTGAATAAATGAAATCAAAAGAATAGGGCAGTGAAAATTGTACAAAAGTTAATTGCAAAAAGGGTGCTCATACACACTTCCAAAATAAAGTGAGAAAAAATTACACGGGTTCACATGGATCTGATGGTTTAGAACAGGGTTTCTCAGTGATTAACCACATGGACTAAATAATTCTTTGTGGTGGTGACTGTCCAGTGCAGCGTAGGAAGTTTAGTGGCGTCCTTGGCCTCTCTACCCAGTAGATGCCAGTTGCAATACCCCTCAGGCTGTGACAATCACAAATGTTTCCAGACATTGCCGAATGTCCCCTGGGAAGCCAAGTCATGCCCTTTGAGAACCACAGGTTTAGAAGAACTTGGATTGGAGAGCTCCTTGCTAACATGAACACCGCTGATGTGGCCAGCCCACATAACTGAAGTCAAACGTTTTGCTTGTGCCGTAGCTAGAGCCTGTGCCAAGGGAGAAGCTCTGCCTCAGAATGTGTTCATGCAGAAATTCCAGAGATTAACGACCACTCTTAGCCCACGGACTGCTGGCAAGGGCAGTGCCTGCTGACAAAGCGTCCAGCAGATGTGGATGTGCCGAGCCAATCTTGAGTGCATCCAGATGTAACTCCAAGTTCTCCCCAAGCTTAGCACCCCTCTACCTTGCTGTGTGCTCTGTTATGGGTGAGGCTGTGTCATGAGTGACTGTTGCTTTGCCAACAATAAGGTTATCTTGCTGAAAACAAGGAAGACGCATAGCAATGCTATAGGGTTGTTGACACTGGCCCATCTTTGGGAGCCTGAGCATTAAAACAAGAGTTGAGGCTTCCTCAGTCCAACTCGACGGCACCTGGCTGGCTTTGGCTCATTGATTCCAATGGGATTCTGGGGTAGTTGCCTGGCTTTAGGCCCAGGCCCTGCCATTTCTAGCTGTATGACCTTAGACAAGTTACTTATCTCTGTTAGCCTCAATTTTCTTATCTAAAAAATGAGAATGAAAATAGTTTCTAGCTTACAAGATTGTTATGAAGCTTAAAAGAACTAATACATATATAGCAATTAGAGAGCCACCAAACACACAATTACACAGAATGCATTTTTGATAAGTGATAGATATGTGGGTAACTTTATAGGTAGTCTTGACCTATAATGACCCAGTTGCTTAGGACAGAATGGTAGGGAGGGGTGGGTAAGAACCCAGTGGCCAATCATGGAAAGCAAGACAATGAGTTTGACAAAATCAAGAGAAGGAAAGAAGTGTTTATCAGCACCTATGGGCCCTCCCATCTACCTGAACTCCTCTTGCTCCAGCATAATCCTGCCAGCTGGACTGGTGTAGCATATGACTCCATACTGACTAGGACATAAATTCCTTGTGGGGGGAGGCATTTTTATTTTGCTCATTCTTATGTATGTAGCCCTAACCATTTCGGGCACATAATGGGTGTCCCAGGAAGAGTCGTTGTTCTGCATTGACCACTGACCTACCAAATAGGAAACATAACTGATTCATTGGGCAAGGTCACTGAGGCTAAAATGTCTGCCTTAGATGTTTAGATACACATTCTATACCCTTTTCTAGACACCTCAAACCTCATGTTTCTAACTTTAATCATCTTTTCTGTCTTCCTTGAATTTTCATTGTCTGTTCCTATCACTTTGGAAGGCTCTATACCGTCCCATCTTTTCAAGCAACCTTCACGTGAATTAATACATTTGCCAGGCGCTGATGGGAGAAATGTAGCAACAACATCGAACCAGAAGTCCATTTCCTTTGCTTCCTATTCATAGGTCTATAAATTAAAACAACTAGTTCCCATCAAGCTCCTCACTGAAAAAACTGCATAACAAGGTCCCACATTTTCCATTTAGCAAGGAAATGAAATTCTGTCACTACCAGCCATAGTGGATGACAGTCCCACAGATTACATTGTCTGCAAATTCTCTGTAACTGTTTCTGCTCTCTGTATTCTATGATATGTTTTTATTCTGAAATGACAGGAGAAATGCAATTTGGACATGCTTTCTTCAAGGTTCAAAGCCCTGGTGGCACAGTAGTTAGAGCACTCAACTGCTAACCAAAAGGTTGGTGGCTCAGTTCCACCATCCACTCCTTGGGAACACTTTGGGTAGTTCTACACTGCCCTGTAGGGTAGCTATGAGTTGGATTCAACTTGGTTTTTCTTCAAGGTTCTAGTTCTAAATTATGAGAACGGTAAAGATGTCTGTAGTGATATTGAGGGTCCTTGGGTTGGGTAGACACCTACCGGGTGCTAGTCATAAGGTTGATTGTTCAAATCCACCCAGAGGAACTTTGGAAGGCAGGCCTGGTAATCTACACCCCCAAAATAAACCACTAAAAATCCTTTGGAGCACAATTCTGCTCTGACACACGTGGAATCTCAATGAGTCGGAGCTGGCTCAACAGCACCGAATTTTAGTCGTTTATTGACACTGAATAAGGATGAAGGCTATGACCACACATGGCTGAGAAAGTCGTCTAACTTTCTTTTAACTGCCAGCTTCTTTATACTATGTCCCTTGCCCACCACCATTGTGGGTTTCCATTTATAATGATTAGGTGAAGGTGAGAAAAGAAACACGAGGTAACGGTGAGGAAAGATTTTTTTTTTTCATTCAGTTGTAGAACGTTACCAGGACATGCCCTCAAGTGCTTAGGCCACAATAATAATTTTCAGCCATGTTTTTGATCCACATTGAGGAATAAAACAGATTCCAACACTGTGGATCTTAACAGCTATTTAGTAGCAGTTTTCAGTAATGGCAGGAAGACTCAAAACCATGAAGTAATTGAGTTCACACTTCAGAGACTTGCCTGAACATGGAGACTTCAATTAAAGGGATGATTTCGAATTATTCTGTTTAATAAGAACTAGCTCGCGTGATTTTTTTCCATAAATTTTCTAATTGAATTAAAACTTTCACTATAGATGTAAGGAAACCCTGATGACATACTGGTTAAGTGCGAAGGCTGTTAACGAAAAGGTTAGAAGTTTGAATCCACCAGGCCCTCCTTGGAAACTCAATGGGGCAGTTCTACTCAGTCCTATACAGTCACTATGCATCAGAATCTACTTGACAGTGATGGTTGCTTTTGTTTGTTTGTTTGTTTTTAATAGCTATAACCTGCAAGAGAGGAGAAATCAAAAGTACAGAAGTGTATTACACTCTACTCAAGGTGAAAGATCATGAAGATTCCTGCAGCCTCTTGTGTGAAGTTAGATGGAGGTTAACATATATATTTGTGGGATCACTCTACCTGCAATAACCAAAGTCACTGACAACCCTGCCATGATAAGAGATAGCTCACGGAAGCCAAGTTGATACCTGTGAATTTGCCCTTAAGGTTGGGCAAGGGATGGGGAGACTTGGGTTCTAACAGTGGCTTTGTCCCAGAAATCTGGAATTAGACTAGGGAAACCAAAGCCAATCTGAGATGATCACTTAGAAGGAAAATATGCAAATATATAGAAAATACAACTGCTACACAAAAGACAAAAAGACAAGAAAACATCACATGAGAAGGAAGTTGAGATGAGAGGTGGTGAGAATTCTGCTGGGATCATATTGCCATCCAGTTACCAGACTGCAATCTCTCAAAGGCTCTGGTGCCTTGGAGGTCTGTGAGACACCCCACACCTTTCTAATAAATTCTCTTTTGTGTCCTTTCAGTGGACTTGAAGAGAATTTCTGTTGTTTGCAACCAAAAGAAATTTAACCAAGTCAGACAAGCAATATTTCAGAACAGATAATGATACAAACATTTACTCTGCATCCACCTACTGGGGGCCATGCTAGGAAAGTAAAAATAATACACCGCACTACTGAGCCGGGACCCCAGTGCAGTGGAGGAAGCAGACAAGTAGACCAGTAAAGGAGTGGGGAAGACCCCAAGACACAGTGGGGGCACTGTGAAAGGAAAGCGTAAACTCTTCTAGACAAGCAAAGACAACCTTTCCAGAGAACATGACACTTGACCTAACCTTCAGTTATGAGAGGTTTGCTTAATAACCAAGTATAAGAACAGGATTCTAGGTAGCAGGAAAACCTGTTCAAAAGCACAGAGATGTGAAAGCACACGGACTGTTGAAGGAAGCACAAGTTATTTGGTGGGACTGGAAAGTAAGTAAGGTACAAGGCAGGGGGTGGGAGGGAAGCAGTGCTGGAGAGGTGAGCCAAGGCAATAGGTGCAGTTTGATCCTGCAGACACTCCTGAGAGGCTACTGTGGTTGAGATCCTGTGCTGGGCACTTTAGAGGGTAGAAGGGAGGAGGCTACAGCCTTCTTCTTAGAGAGCTGGCTGGTTGGCAGAGCATGAAACAGGAAAAGACAGCACAAACATGAAGACAGCAATAACATGGTTTTGAAAAAACAGTTACTGTCAAGTGGATTCATGATGACCCCGTGACTGTCAGAGTAATACTGTGCTCCATAGGGTTTTCCTATTGTTTTGTTTTTAAATGTCCAGATATGATAGTCATGTGTGCTAATTTGGTTATTGAATCCTTTGAAGCTCTAACATCCTGTCACCAGACGGCTAGAGTTATTATTAGACATGAAAGCCCAGGAGTCCACTTACTTTTCTTGCATGAAGTCAGCTTAGAAGTCTGGGTAGTCAGTCACCAAGTATATAGGGCAGTCTCTCCCCTACTATCCTAGATGGGTAGGATTGATTGGTGTAGGCACAAGCATCTGGCTGCAGGCTCTGAGAAAGGTAGGAGGCTAACAGCTGTCCGTTAATGTCTGTGGGGGTGGTTACTCCACTATGTGTGACTCTAGATGAAGGGACTGTTTCCACCCTGAACTTCCAGCTCAGGGGAGTTGACAGATTTTTATTTTTTCCATTTCTCCCAGGTAGTTAAATCGTTGTCTCTCCAAGGCTAGGCGAATGGCTGAAGGTGGGCTTAAGGAATCCTTTTTCTGGATGAGGTAGTGCTGTCAGACTCCGGAGCCAGGAGCCATGCAGAGAGGGGAGAAGGAAGCTCTGGGGAAAAGGAGATAGATTTATCATGAAGGAAAGATTTAGATCTGTACTTGGTAAGTTAGATGCAAGCCGTTTAGCTTTTAAACATAGAGGGCCACTTTTCATTGATTTGGGAGGCTAGTGTGTACTCTCTGCTGCTAGTTTTGTCCTCCTGAAGACAACATCGTCTGAAAGCTACCTCTCTATTCACTGTGCTGGCTGCAGTCGATTTCTGGAGGGTTAGGTCTGGCCAATTCTAGGTGCTTCTGGACCCACCCTTCCTTCCCCTTTGCTCAGTTTGATTTCTCAAATTTCCCTTTGATGTTGAGCTCCTAGAATGTAGTATGTAATCAATTCATTTATTCTCTTGGGCCTTTGTTGTTGAAGAGATCACAGGAAGCATCTGACTACTCTGCCATCTTGGCCCCACCTTCCTCCATAGGCTTTTTAATGCTGAGTTTTGGAAGTAGATCATCAGGTCTTTCTTCCAAAATGCCTCAGAGTGGACCTGTACCTCTGACCTTTCAGTTAGTAGCCAAGTGCATAACACTTTGCACCACTCAGGGACTCCTAAATGTAATTAGGAGCCTTAAGAGGGATTCACGCACAGTACAATAAAGGAGGGAGGAGATTCTGTGGGCACGTGAATGGTGTCAGGCAAAGTAGGATATATGCTGCTAACAAATAGGCATTATGT
Source organism: Heterohyrax brucei (assembly GCA_028571685.1). NCBI lineage: Eukaryota > Metazoa > Chordata > Mammalia > Hyracoidea > Procaviidae > Heterohyrax > Heterohyrax brucei. The sequence goes on along the minus strand of CM053162.1, from coordinate 43,168,929 downwards.
TTTGACAGTTTCCAAGATTGAGGGGGTACATACCAGTTCTAAGACCCTATGATTTGAGGTACAGCAGCTAAACTCTTTTCTGCTTGGTTTTGTATTCTCTACCTATCTATATCATGATGTATCTACGATACATCATGATAAATGGAGAAAACAGTAACACTGTCAAAGATTTCATCTGACTTGGATCCATAATCAATGCCCATGGAAGAAACAGTCAGGAAATCAATACCATACTTTATTGGGTGAGTCTGCTGTAAAAGACCTCTTTAAACTATTAAAAAACTAAGATGTCAGTTGGATAACTAAGGTGCATCTGACCCGAGCCTTGATATTTTCAATTGCCTCATATACATGCAGAACTGGACAATGTATAAAGAAGACTAAAGAAAAATTGCTGCCTTTCAATTGTGCTGGTGCTGGACTGCTGAAGAATTAACAAGACTGTTGTAGAAGAAATACAGTCAGAGTGCTCCTTAGAACAGAGGATGGAAATACTTTGGCTCATGTTCTTTGGACATGTTATCTGAAAGGATCAGCCCCTGGAGAAAGACATCATGTTAGTAAAGCGGAGGCTCAGTGAAAGAGAGGGAGACCTCAGTGAGATGGATTAACACAGTGGCTGTGACAATGGGCTCAAAAAGAACAATTGTGAGGATGTGTGGAATGGGCCAGTGTTTCATTCTGCTGTGCATAGGCTGTCTATGAGATGGAACCAAGTGGATGATACCTAACAACAATACCTATCTGTATTAAACTGGGTCTCTATTCAGTAGCTTCCAGCTGATTAAGCTCAAGGACTGCATGACAAAGAGATAAGGGAAACCATTCATTCATTTGTCCCCCAACCATCTATCAAACCCTACTGTGTGCCAGGTACCGTTCTAGGCACTGAAGATATCGGGGAGGGGAGTGAAGATGAGGTTCCATGTCTTGAGGAGAAGCCCACAGTCTGAGGATGGAAACATAATGAGGTGGGAACAGATGTGAGTGAAGACCCCTGTGTAGGAGGGCCTATGAGACACAGGAGTGCCAATGAGGATGCCCCCTCGCCTAGCAGAAAAGTAGGGCAAGAGAGAGGACCAGAGGAGCTAGTGAGGACAAATTAGTGAAAAAGTGAGCATTCTTTTGGAATAAATGTAAAAGTTTGAATTTTAATCTTGCAGCCTCAAATAGTGTTTGAAAGTTTTGAGCAGAGAGAATGGTGGGAAACTTGGTGTTTAGAAAGACTGACTCAGCACTAGTGTGCACAATGCACCCCTCATCTGTCGGTTTGCCGCACGGTGGTGACAGGTGTACTGCTATGATGATGGAAGTTATGCTCCTGATATTCCAATACCAGTAGTCACCCATGGCTGACAGGTGTCAGCAGAGTTTCTAGATTAGGAAGAAAGGCCTAGAAATCGACTTCTGAAAATTAGCCAGTCAAAAGCCTGTAGATCACAACAGAATATTGTCCAGTATAGTGATGAAGGAGCCTGGTTGCACAGTGGTTAAGAACTCGGCTGCTAACAAAATGTCAGCAGTGTGAATCCACCAGTCAGTCCTTTAAAACCCTAAGGGACAGTTCTACTCTGTCTAATGGGGTCACTCGAAGTTAAAATCAACTCAACAACAATGGGTTTGATTTTTTACAGTGCTGGAAGATGAGGCCACTCTGTTTAAACATTTTCAAAATACACAGTGGCTAGAACAACGGTTGGAGCACACCAACCATCATGAAGACAATGCAGGGACTGAGCAACATTTTGTTCCGTTGTCCATGAAGCTGCTGTGTTTGGGAGCCAACTACGGCAGCAAACAACAGCAATGACAGTGTATACAATGGCCTGGAGAAGGAGATTGAGGGCAAGAAAACCAAATGAAAAACCAGTCCAAATCTGAGGGCATCCATGAGAGTGGCTGGCACAAACATACACACACACACACACACACACACATATGAGAAAGACATGGACAAGAAAGAAGAAGGTAGAATGAAAACTGCAAAAGTGTAGCATGTATAGATTTGATTCTTTTGAAATCTGGGTCTATGAGAAAAACACTCACTGCAAATCAAATAAGGAACAAGCGTGTGATCCAGACGAGAGTGTTCTTCCACTGACCTCCTCCCCGCCGTTGTAGTTTATTTTTGTTTTTTAATTTTATTTATTTTATTAATTTAATTTATTAATTTATTAATAAATAATTTATTTATTTATTATTTATCATATTATTTATTTATTATTATTTATTAATTATTATAAATAATTAATTTATTAATTTAATTTTATTAATTTAATTACAGTAAAATAATAAAATTTCTAGCACCTATCAATTATCTCATCTGTGATAAATCCTCAGCCCTTCACCCACCCTTGTAGCCAATACAGTCATTTTCTTCTGTGGATAATCCTTTTTTTATGTCCTTATAACAGGAGTCTCATACAAAATTTGTTCTTTTGACTCCAACTGATTTTACTTAGCATGACCTCTTCCAAATGAGACCACATTATGAAATGTTTTCTAAAATTGTCATTGTTTTTTATCATAGCATAGTATTCCATCAAGTATATGTACCATAGTTTGTTTATTCATTTATCTGTTGATGGGCATCTGGGTTGATTCCACGTTTTAGCTATTGTGGACTATGCTGCAACAAACATTCATGTACACATGTTTGTTCATGTGACAACTTTTGTTTCTGAAAGATAAATTCCAAGCAGTGAAATTACAGGATCAAACGGTATACCTATTTCCAGATTTTTAGGGAAGCTCCAGATTGTTTTCCAAAGAGGTTGTACCATTTTGCAGTCTCACCAACAGTGTAGGAGAGTTCCAATTTCTCCACAGCCTCTCCAGCATTTGTCGTTTTGTGTTTTTTGGATCATGGCCAACCTTGTTGGGGTGAGATGGTATCTCATGGTAGTTTTGATTTGAATTTCTTTAATAGCTAATGATCGTGAACAATTCTGCTTGTGTTTTTCTTCTGCCTGGATATCCTCTTTAGAGCAATGTCTGTCCATCTCCTTCACCTATCACTTAATTGGATTATTTATCCTTTTCTTGTTGATATTTTGTAATACCTTGTAGATTATGGATATCAGACATCAGTCTGACATAGAGTTGCCAAATATTTTTTACCATTCTGTAAGTGGCCTTTTAATTCTTTTGATGAAGTCTTTGGATGAACAAAAGTGTTTGACTTAGTAGTTTCCATTTATCTATTTTCTCTTCTGTTGATCATGCTTTGCCAGATTTTGAAGTCTGTCTACACTGTGTACTAAAACTTCTGTTTTTGATCCTATTTTATCTTGGACAAGCTGTATTGTTTTAGATTTTATATTTAGGTCTTTTATCCAGTTTGAGTTGGTTTTTGTATAAGATGTGAGATATGGATCGTTTCAATTTTTTCAGATCAATATCCAATTTTGCCAGCATCATTTGTTAAAGAGACCATTTTTACCTCAGTTTAAAATCTCAGGGCTTTTGTAGAATATCAGCTGTTTATTAGAGGATGGTGGCATCTCTGAGGTCTCAACTCTGTTCCATTGGTCTGTGTGTCTCTTTTTGTACCAGTACCAGGCTGTTTTAATAACTGCGGCACTGTAATAGGTTCTAAAGTCAGGTAGTGAGAGGACTCCCAGTGTGTTCTTCTACTTCAGTAGTGCTTTACTTATCTGAGGTTTCTTCCCTTTCCAAACAAAGTTGGTGATTTGTTTCTCCATCTCGTGAAAAAATATCACTGGAATTTGTACTGGGATTGCATTATATTATATAAGTAGATTGCTTTGGGTAAAATAGACATCTTCACAATGTTGAGTCCTCCTATCTATGAGCAGAGTAGATTACTCCATTTATGTAAGTCTCTCTTAGTTTCTTGTAATAACATCTTGTAGTTCTCTTTGTAAAGATTTCTTATTTCTCTAGTTAGATTTATTCCTAGGTATTTTATCTTTTGGGGGACTATAGTAAATGGAATTGATCTGGTGATTTCTTCTCTAATAATCTCATTGTTGGTATAAAGGAATCCTACTGATTTACTTACGTTTGTCTTGTATCCCGACACTTGGCTAAACTCCTCTATTAGTTCCAATGGTCTACTTAAGGATTCACTTTTAGATTCAGCTTTCAGTAGCAAAGTTCTTGTTTCCATGAGCCTACAACAAACACAATCTTCTAGTGAAAAGGGAATGCCCTTATCAAAGATTCATAAAGAAAATTAGATAGGATGAAAGAAGGTCAGCTGTTTTTTGGGAGGTCAGTGACCTCAGTGAACAAGGAAGTTGACAATCCACAACAGGCGATTAGGATACCCATGGTGAACCCCCAGAGATGGCGAGACAAATAGATGACTCCATGAAGCAGTAGAAATTTGTCACAAGACATGAGACCAGCTATAGCCATTTTCTGAACCAATGAAATCTGCTACACAGGCCAGCTACAGCCACAGAAGCTGGGAGTTCTAGCCAAAGCCTGGATGGCAGGGCAGCCGTGGGCCCAGAGAGAGTCTCTGCAAAAGGAATGAGGCTGGGGAAGAAATATGCTGTTTAGGAAGGTGGTTAAAAGCATAGACAACAAACAGGAAGCAACTTGATAAAATTAGCACCAGAACTCAGTGATTGGAACATGTTAGCAAAACATTGTCACATAATTCAGTAGAAGTCTTTTATTCCATAATTAAGTAGTGCCAGCTGGGAAGCAGGGTATTTTCAGGGCTGAGGCAGGATGTGTCTGGAGCTGCAACCCAAGCTTAAAATATGGACGCAAGCCTGGGCAGGGCCAGTGTGCTTAGTCTGGTTGAAAGAAGAACGAACAAATTCAGAACTTCCAGACAGATTAGGTGCTCGGGCTGCTACTGCTATAGCTGAACCGTTCTTTATTTTGCTTTATGCAGAAACAGGGGGACAAGGTTGAATTGTTCCCCCTGTTTCATGTATACCCCTAAGTGTCAGGCATAATAGCCTCTCAGGCAGCAGGGAGCTCACCTTTTGATAGTTTCATTTCTTGTTGTCATTACCTGCTGAGTTGTCCGCTGATTTACGGTGACTCCACGAACAATGGAACAAAATTCTGCCTGGTCCTGTACTGTCTTCACAATCACTTAGTTGTCAACCCGTTGACATGTCAGCATTCTCCCCTTCTCAACTTTTCTGTCCCCTTGTGCTTTCCTATCCTTGACTCTTAGCTGGTGTGCCCATTGACTCCAGTTTTGTTCTATGGGCCTGTCTAACCTTTGACTGAAAGATAAACTTCAAGAGCAACCTCATTACTGAGCTAAAAGGGTGTCCAGGGCAGCGTTCTTGGAGTTTCTCCAATCTCTGTTGACCAGTAAGTCTAGCCTTTTAATTTGTTTGTTTATTTTTGTGAGTTAGAATTTTGTTCTTCATGTATCTCCAGCTCTGCCTGGGACTCTTTGTGACCATCCCTTTCAGAGTAGTCCGTGGTGTCAGCCAGGCACCATCTAATTGCTGGCCTCAGTCCGACAGAGGCTGTAGTAAGTTGGTCACGATCCATTAACCCTTTGGACTAATCTTTCCCTTGTGTTTTTAGTTATCTTCATTCTCTCTTGTTGCAGACGGGGTGGGACCAATGGGGTATTTTAGATGGCCACTCCACTGGCTTTTAAGACCCCAGACGCTGCTACCAAAGTAGTACGTAGAACATTTTCTTTATAAGCTACATTATGCCAGTTGAGCTAGATGGTCCCTGAGACCACAGTCCCCACAGCTCTCTACCCAGTAATTCAGTCCTTCAGGGAATTTGGATGTGTCTAAGGAGCTTTCATAACTGTGCACTGGCCAAGTCGTGCTGGCATCCGCAGTACTGTGTACTGTCTTCCACTTACCCAAAGCTCCTACTTGTCTATTGTCTATTTAGCGTTTTTCAATCCCCATTCCACCACTCCCTCATAGCCATCAAAGATGGTTTCTTTTTGTGTGTAAAACTTTTCAGGAGTTTTTATAGAAGTGGTCTTATACAACGTTAGTCCTTTTGTGACTGACTTATTTTACTCTGCGTAAGGCTATAAGGGCGTCTCTTATAATCTTCAAGAGGTATTATGAAATCCTCAAAAATGTGTCCAAAATATATATTCATATCTATGGTACCATAGAGTAAGAAAACAAGAATCAGTATGAACACATCACACGGACATCATAAAAGCTAGAATCAAAAGAATACAGAAAGTTTGAAAAAAGGTGATTTAAGTCTGAAGGAGCCTGGTGGTGCAGACAATTAAGTGCTGTACTGATAACCAAGAAGCTGGTAGTTTGAGCCCTCCCAGAAGCTTGGCCTGAGAAAGGCCAGGCAACCTGTTTCCACAAATACTGTCACCAATAAAAGCTCATGGAGAAGTTTTAGTCTGTCACATGGGGTCACTGTGGGTTGGAATGGACCCAAGGGCACCTAACAGCAACAACAGTGTCAACTTAGAGGAAAGGAGGTTAATAACTGGGAAGGGGCAAAGAAAGACCTTTTCATTTAATATTTCTTTCACTCATCTGCTAGTGCTTGAACAGAAATATCAGAGCAGATGGCTTTAACAAAGAAAAATTTATTCTCGCACAGTCTAGTAAACTGAAGTCTGTATTCAGGGTGCCAGTTCCAGGGTAATGCACTTCTCTGTATGGGCTTGGGAGGTAGGTCTTTGGCTTGCATCATTCTTTCCTTGATCTGAGCACCTCAGCTCAGGAACTTCCGATCCAAAGGACATGATCTTCTCTCTGTGCTGCTTTCTTGATGGTATAGCGTCCCCAACTCTCTATTTGCTTCCCCTTCCTTTTATCTCCTGCAAGCCACATGCCAGCGAAACTCCCTTAGTAAGAGTGTTGCAGTTCCACCCTAATCCTCTTTAATTTAATCTATTAACCACAGTCAGAGATTAGGATAATCACAGAATGGAACTCCATCAGACAACACTGGGAATCATGGCCCAGCAAAATTGTTACACATACTTTTGGGGGGACACAATTCAATTCATGACAATGTCTTTGGTGTCAAAAATATTAGATATCTGGGCATCAAAAATATTGACTATTTAGGAATGAATTTCACAAAAGATGAACCATGTCCATATGCTGAATACCACAAAACATTGCTGAGAGAAATTAAAGAAGATCTAAATAAATTGAGAGATATACTATTATCATTGATCAGAAGAGTCCACATTACTGCAAAAGCAAGAGAGTTCATTCCACCTGCCGCCAAGAGTCAATCTTTGAGACAGAGGTGAGATGAGAAGGATTTTGTTGGGTACTGGTAGGTGAGGAAAAAAGGGGATAAATTCCTCCAAAATCTGCCTCCCCAGTTGGAAACTAGCTGGAGATTTATAGGGGAAGGGGATAAGGTTTTGAGTCCTTGGAATCTGTAGAATGTTAATCTTCTTTAGGTGGTCACTTCCCAAATGTGCTGATGACTGAACTGGTGTTTTGGACCTGGAGGTGGTCTCTCTATCATATAAGCCCCCAGCAGATTCCTTTGTTATTCTGTTGTGGTGTTTAGATTATTATTATCACTTGTTTTTCCACAAGTCTAAAGAGAGCTGGACAATGAACAAAGAAGACAGAAGAAGAATTGATGCCTTTGAATTGTAGTGTTAGAGAAGAATGTTGAATGTACCATGGACTGCTAAAAGAACAGACAGATCTGTTCTGGAAGAAGTACAACCAGAGTGCTCCTTGAAAACCAAGATGGCAAGACTGCATCTTACATAGTTGGGACATGTTGTCAGAAAGGACCAGTCCCTGGAGAAGGACATCATGCTTGGCAGAGTGGAGGGTCAGAGAAAAAGACGAAGACCCCCGACAAGATGAACAACGGACTTAAGCATAAAAATGATTGTGGAGATGGAGCAAGACTGGGCAGTGTTTTGTTCTGTTGTTCATAGGGTCGCTTTGAGTTGGAACTGATTCAGTGGCACCTAACAACAACAACAACAAAGAGAGCATAGATTAGTCCTGAAGCCTGAGAGAAACTAAGGGAAACAATGGACTCACGCTTGGAGACAGAATCAGGGAACAAAATGGTGCAGATCATGCTCAAGATGTGATCACTTATTTAACTCTGTCTGTTCCATTGGTGTTGTGTACACACCAACATTCCACAAATTTGGCTATAAATTCAACTTGGGGGGTGGAGAGTTGGGTGGACATTGACAAGTTGATCAATTTCTGTTCACATGAAAAGTAGCCTCAACAACTTTGAAAAATAATAAAGTCGGAGAATATATATTACCTTACTTTAAGAATTATAAAGCTTCAGGAATCAAGACAATGTGGTATTGGTATAATATATAATAATATAATATTAATATAATAATATAACATAAGTATATAATAATATAATATATATAATATATAATTAAAATATTACTGGAAAAGAATAGAGTTCAAAAATAGGCTCATGTATACATGTTTTATGATTTTAAACAAAGTTACCAAGGTAATTCAATGAGAAATGGATCATCTTTTCAGCAAATATGCTGGAATAGTTGAATAGCAATATGGAAAAAATAATAATCTTGATCTTTACCTCACACCATATGTAAAAATTAACTTGAAAGAATTACATTTCCAAATAAACAAATTGAAACTATGAAACTTCTGAGGTTTTTATAACTCAGGAGCAACAGGAATAGGTTTGTAATTGTTGTTCTATAAAAAACTTAGGGTAAAATCTTAGTCACTTTGATTGGGCAGTGTTTTTATAAATAGGAAATCTTGTAGTTGTATGCCTTGAAGCCAATTCTAACTCATAACAACCCTATATCACAGCGTGGAACTGTCCCATAGGGTTTCCAAAGCTGTAATCTTCATAGCAGCAGGGCATCAGCTCTATCATCCCATGGAGATGCTGGTGGATTCAGATCACAGACCTTCTGATCAGCAGCCGAGCACTTAAAAATTGCACCGCCCAACCAACCCAAATCCACTGCCTCTGAGTTGATTCTGACTTACGTCAACTGTACAGGACAGAGTCAGACTGCCTTATAGGGTTTCTGAAGCTGTAAATGTTTGTGGAAACAGACTGACACATCCTTCTCCCACGCTGGCTGGTGGGTTTGAACCACTGACCTATTGGTTAGCAGTTACATGATTTAAAGACCGTGTGCCATCAGGGCACCTTGAATAGGAAATAAGAAGCAAGAAATGTAAATGAAAAAAATTAATATATTGATCTTCTTCAGAATTAATAACTTGTGCCCTTCAAAAACATTGTTATGACATGAAAAGGTAGGCAGCGAAGTGGGAGAGGAATATTCACAAACACAGACAGTCCTCAGGTTACGAACATCCCAGTTGTATACAACCCAAAGGGAGGAACCAACTCCCATCCCCAAAACCTATTGTATTAAAAATTTGAAGTACATACAATGGTTCATGACAACAAAGGGTGCACTACTTTACAATATGCCTAAAAATATTATTACGGTACTACTATGTTAAAGTGTTTTTGTGTGTCTGGAAGTGTTTCTTTAATGTTCTTACATCTAGAAAGACACTCAATGTACTATAACAACATTTGCCTAAGTGATGTTTAGACACAAGGTGGGCTTATTTTGATTTACACACAACTTAAAGACAGCTTTAGGAACAGAATTTGTTTGTAATCCAGGGACTGCCTGTATAAATATCTGACAAAAGATTATATCTGAAATATTTAAAGAAATCATACAACTCAATAAGAAGACACCCACACAATTAAAAAATGAGAAACAGATATGAACAGGTACTTGACTCAAGAAGACATACAGATGTCAAAGGAGCACATAATAAGGTATCAAACCCAACTAACTGGCTATTAAAAACCCAAACCCACTGCTGTTAAGTGGATTCCAACTCCTAGTGCCGCATAAGACAGGGTAGAGCTGCCCCATAGAGTTTCCAAAGAGTACCTAGAGGATTTGAACTGCCAACCTTTCAGTTAGCAGCCATAGCACTTAACCAGTATGCCACCAGGGTTTCCAATTGGATATTAGAAAAATGTAAAGTAAAACTCAAAGGTCTGTTACGGGAGATGGAAAAGTTTTGGAAATAAATAGCAGTGATGGTTGTACAACACTGTGAGTACAATTAATGCCACTGAATTATACTCTGAATGGTTAAATGGCATGTATGTTATATGTATGTTATACAACAAACATGCAAACAATGAGATATCATTGCATACTGTCTAGAATGAATAAATGTAAATATACTGTCATTCCAAGTGTTTTAGAGGATGTGTAGAAATGGAAGCCCTGAAGACAAAAATGCAGCATGATAAAACTACTTTGGAGACAATGAGGCAGTTTCTTAAAGTTAAACCTACGCTGACCATATGACTCTGTCATTCTGTTCCTAGATATTTTACTCAGGAGAAACAAAGGCATATGTGCTCAAAAAGGCTCCCATACATGAGTATTCATAACAGCTGTATTTTTAATAGCTGAATACTAGAAGCAACCCAAATGTCCTCTACAGATGAATGGATAAACACCACAGTAAATGTATGCAATAAAACATCACTCAGCAATAAAAGGATCAGTTGTTAATACACACATGACGGTATGTATCAACCTCAAAGTAGTTAATTTTGCTGAGCAAAAGAAAGCCAGACCCATCAAAAAGTACGTACTATATGATTTCACTTATATAAAATTCTAGAAAATGCAATGATCCATAATGACAGAAACAGATTAATGGTTGCCTGGGGACAGAAGATTGGCTGGAGGGAAGGAGAAATTACAAAGAAATGAGGAAACTTCTGGATATGTTCACTATCTTGATTGCAGTGATGCTTTCGTGGTTACGTACATGTATCAAAGCTCATCAAGCTGTATGCATGTTCCACATATCATATGCAGTTTAGTGAACATCATTTATGATGTGAGATTGTGAGTTTTAAAAGAAAAAAACAAACTTGCTTACAACTCTAACTTTATGAATTTATGCTAGCAGATGAAATAAATTTCGTAACAAACCATTTCATAAGAAAAACTAAGGCTGGCAGCAATCTTACCAAACAACAAAACACTAATAATAATTAAATGCATTCCTATCAAATAACAAGGAAAATAATATAACTAGAAATATAATTTGAAAAAGATAAACATATAAACTTAATTGATTACTAAATACCATATTATCACAATGTAAGGGAATAAGTAGGCAAAGAATTCATCACAGGGAAACTTTAACAATGAAATAAATAAAGCAAAATAACTATAAAGTCAAAAAATTCATTGCTATTGAGTCGACTCTTAATTGTAGCAACCCTATAGGGTAGGCGTGAACTTTTCCACAGAGTTTCCAGGGAAAGCCTGATGGATTTGAACTGCTGACCTTTTGGCTACCAGCTGTAGCACTTACCTACTATGCCACCAGCTGGGAAATATTGGCTGAGTGGACAAGGAAATAGACTTTCTTTTTTAAACATTCACATTTCTTCAAGTACAACTGTGTGTGGACTGAGAGATCAATGTGGATCTAAGAAGTGTATTAAAAAAGCAGAACTTCCTCATGTTTGGGTCAATCTGAAGTTAAGTTGTAAATCAGTGACAAAACCAAACTTAAAAATTCAAATCAGTCCAGAACAGCAAAAAGATGGAATCATCCTAGGTGCACATCAAACAGATGAATGGATAAACAAACTATGGTATACATACACAATGTAATGCTATGTAACGATAAAGAATGATGATGGATTTAGGAAGCATCTCAATCTGGAATCAACTGGAAGACACTATGCTGAGTAAAATCAGTCAGCCGCAAAAGGACAGATATTATATGAGACCGTTATTAGAAGCTTAAGAAGAGATGCACAGAAGAAAATAATCTTTGATGGCTTCAAGGGTGGGGAGAAAGGAAGAGAGTTATTCATAGATTAAATAGACAATAGGAATTTGGTTAGGTGAAAGGAGAGACTGCACACAATAGAAGGCAGGTCAGCACAACTGGACTAAACCAAAAACTAAAAGCTTTTGTAAATTCAACCCAGTATTTCAAAGGACAGAGCAGCAGGGATGGGGGACCATGTTTTCAGAGGACACTAGTCTTTTTCTAAGAGAGTTTTCTACACCCTGTATTGGTGAGTGGCGTCTGGCGTCTTAAAAGCCAGCAAGCTGCCATCTGAGCAACATCATTTGGTCCCAATCCATCTGGAATAGATGACCAAGAACATCAAAGAAATTAAGAAAAATGAGCCCAGGAGACAGAAGGACCCGTGTGATTGGGAGACTACATCAGCATGAGATCAGAAGAACCAGATGGTGCCTGGCCACTACCGGAGACAGTCCTGATAGGGGATACCATGTAGAGTCCCCGACGTAGCATGAGATAAAGAGGTGTGAAGACAGAGAACTCTTTTAAAAGACCAGACTTGATGGTCTAACAACCTGGAGGTTCCCCTGGGAACATGGTCCCTAGACTTGCCGCTGGAATCAGTGTGGAAGCCAACACTTCAAAGTACAGACCGGACTTGGGGACACAGAGTGACACATATGTTATGTGTACTTTAGGGTTTAATATATATACGAGGCTGTCCTACTGGTTTCTTTTTAGAGAGAGTGGAAAGGGTAGAGAGGAGGGGACAAGTGTTGGTCAAGTGGGTACTGGAGTAAAGAGTGAAAAAGAAGAGTGCTGCCACAGGGTGAGGAGGGCAGATAGGGTTGCAGGGAGGTGGGTGTACAGGGTTTTATATGGAAAATTGACTTGGATTATAAACTTTCATTTAATCACAGTAAAAAAGAATTTTCGAAAATCTAAGTCACATGGCATTAAAAAAAAAAAGTCTCAAATAATTCCCTTGTCGGGGACACTATGTAAAGAGCAGAAACATAAATGCAGTGTGCATTGCAATGTGTGAGAAACTTCCCAAGCCATCCTCAGGGAAAGTGCACCCCGTAACAGCTGAGTTCATGACATGATGTTCAAATGCAAGGTCCCGCTGCGTTCCTGAGGCTCAATAAATGCCACCTGGCAATAAAGGGCCAGATGAGGCAATGAACTTCAGAGGAGGCAGCTGAGCATTGGCTAATCTCACCGACTAGGTCCAAGGTCTCAGACTCAGAAGGTGGAAGATTTGGTGGGGCGGGGGAGGTGACTACTCTGGAGAGAGTTGCTGGTGGGACTCGCACTCCAGCCCCCAACCGGTAATCTAAAGCACAAGTGGGTGAGGAAGGCGATACTTCATTATTCACTTCAAGAGAGAGGAGTTTCAAAAAGACCACTATGTGTTCCTCCAACTGGGCAGTGACTGCAGAGCACAGCTGATTCACATCTGGGAAACCTAAAGGGCAGCTGTGGTGGCGAGCATGGTGGTGGGTGTGCAGGCTGGCATGGCGGTTGGTATGGTGGCAGGACACAGGCCAGGCTGCCGTGCTCCTGTGCTGGGCACCCTGCACTCCAGGACCGTCTGGCTGAAGGATTGTTTCCAGTGGACGAGGCGTGGGTCACTAAGGAGAGAGTAATGGCATTCGGGTGTCTTAGAGCCCGTCCAGAGACCTGCCAGAGGAGGGATGTGTTCACCCTCATCCGGGGAGATGCCAGCGATAGGGGTGGAGCCTTGTTCTGGGAGAATTCATAGGGCAATGACTGCCAAGTCGCCACAACAGTGTCCATGCCAGTAAGGACTTTCCTGATTCTCCATTCCCTCCACCCTAACCATAAAGGGGACAGAGAGTACCGTTAGCTACAGGATGGGAAGGAGAATCTGACCACGCCTTCCTATACTGTCTGCAGGCTGCCTCCTTTGACAGGCTAGAGCTTGGGGTGCGAGTGCGGTAGGGGTGTGGGGGACAGTGTACCAGTAAATACTTAACAGCCAGCTCTCTGGGGTAGGGGTGGAGAACACCTCCACTTTTAGTGTTTGCCAATTTCCATGGTGTAAATATTCCCACTGCGGCTGATTTTGGACCAGCAAAGCGACTTTACCGAACGCAGCATTACGCAGAGACGAGCACGGTCAGATCAGCCAAACTGGCAAAAGCCTGCGCCAGAAGCCTCGACTCTCAATCAGATTAAAGACTTGGACTGTTATAGGGATTGGACATTCAAATTGCCAGATTAAGACAGTTTCCCCAGAATCAGGGTGAAGCATCTCTGAGTTTTCATCCAGGAAAAGGAATGAACTCACACCACCAAACAGTGCTGCTGGAAGCAAAGAGAAAGAACCATGCAAAGGTAAAGAACAGTGCAATTGCACCGTGTCTGTTGAGATGCAGTTATCTGATTGTGTCTTATATCTTACCAGCCACTCCAGTTCAATACACCACACACACAAAATGAAAGAACTGTTGCAACAAATTTAGCTTCTACCTAAGGAATTTGGAAGGAGAAACAAAAGCAAACCAGAAGAAGTGGAAAGAGTGAAAGCCCTCCTCTGATGAAATAACAGTGGTGAAATCGAATAACAGAGGAGAAGTAAAAACCCGGAATCCATCAACATCTCTGGACTTCTGAGTCAGCCACTAAAAGCACAAGCTGTTAAGCACAGTGTTAAGCACAATGCATGGTAAAAAAATGTGTTTTACTTGCAGTCAGTTCGCACATCCTTACTGTCTCCAGTGTACTCTGAGATAGCCTGTTTAATACTGGTCTAATCCGTCTACCACCATCCATCTGTCAGTTCCTCTTACTGTGGTTGGCTTGCACGTGGCTATCATGCTAGATGCTATACCACCAGTATTCCAGGTAACAGCAGGGTCATCCATGGCAGACAGGTTTCAGACAAACAGCTAGATAAGACTAGGAAGAAAGGCCTGGTGATCTATTTCTGAAAATTATCCACTGAAAACCCTGTGGATCACATCATAACATGGTCTAATACAGTGGTGGAAGGTGGTCCTCTGAGATTGGAAGACACTACACCATAGTGGCAACAGTGGACTCAGACACACCAGTGATCCTGAAAATGGCACTGGACTGGGTACTATTTTATTCTGTTATATACAAAGTCATCACGAGAAGGAGTCAGCTCACTGGCAACAAGCGAGGGCAACAACTTTCTAGCCTAAGTTTTTAAAATGCTGGCTGTGGCTTGCTAAGTAGATTCTATGACCCCTACTGAGTCACTGAAACTCTGGTTGGTGTAATGGTTAAGAACTATGGCTGCAAAACAAAAGGTCACCTGTTCAAATCCACCAGGTGCTCTTAGAAACTCTATGGGACAGTTCTACTCTGCACTATAGGGTGGCTATGAGTCAGAATTGACTCAACGGCAAGGGGTTTGGTTTGTTTTTTATTGAGTCATGACCCATAGTCTGAAAAGCCCTGCCCGGCCTCTGTGCCTTCTGCGTTATGGAAGCTGCCATCTGCTTGGGCATTCTCATCAGCAGCTGCTCAGCCTGCTCTTGTCCAGGCTGAACAGTGCCATCCTTTTCTCTTCCTGTTCTCTCAGTGGCTCTGTCCACTTGAAAAGCCCGTATCCCTCATTTCTCTTTCAGTGGGGAAGCCAAAGTTTGGATTCAGAACTCCTGATGTGCTGGGCTGTGGGGCTGCCGCTGGTATACAACTAGACCTTGACTCTTAGGGCCGAGGGCAGGTGAAACAGGAATGATGTTCTGAAACTTTCTCTTCTTCTGTTGTGTCTCCACTGTCTAACGTCCAGACACCTGACTTCTGTGTCACCCTGCCCCTTAGCACTGACAATCAGTGTTAAAGGAGAACTTTCAAATGGTTAGCAAACATGCCTCTCATTCAAACATACTATATAATGGACACAGCTGGAGCTTAAGGAGAGGGAACAACCAGCTTCTGTGCGCCAGGTGTATGAGGCTAAGGACCAGGGACGCGGTCTAGGGGAGGTAATAGTGCCTAGGGTCACATGGGTGCCACATCTCTGCCGCCCGCTCTGAGTAAGTCCACTTGAGCTCATATTACTGGCCATGAGGCTGCTTCAGAAACAAGAAGTCACCACAAAGAGAAGGCAGGCACTCAAGCCACGTTTCAGCCTGGCCCTTGTGGAGACCTGAAAAGAATTCTGACTCCTTACTTTGGAGATACAGATTTGTACAGAGCTGTGACTAGGAGGATAGGACTTCTCCCCAAGCACCAACCTAGTTACTGTCGAGTCAATTCCAGCTCATGGCAACTCCACGGGTGTCTGAGCAGAACTGGGTGTGCTCCGCAGGGCATTAGTGGCTGAATTTACAGAAGGAAACAGCCAGGGCTTTCTTTCTGAGCAGCTCTGGCTGGACTCAAACCTATAATCTTTTGGTTAGCGGCAGAATGCATTAACTGTTTGCACCACTTGGGGACTCCATTCCCTGGGGATGGGTTTGGTTACCCACTGACCATTTCTTCTTCTAGCACTGTCATTTCTCAAGGACTCATAGTAGATGAAGTTAAAATAATTTCCATTTCTACTTTTATTTCTTCTGCTACTCTCTGAGTTTATGTACATGGCTACTCTTTACTTTCCTCAGATACGTGGACTGGTACCGGATTTTCAGTATGATTGGTGTCTAGCAGACTTCAGACCTGCAAAGGACAATATTCTTCTTACACAATGCCAGTCATGCATTTCCTTTGACTTTCTGCTTACTGCTCCCTGGCCCATCCCCCCCATGCCCATGTCTGCTATCTCTTAACCAAAAAAAAAAAAAAAAAAAAAACCACTGCCAAGGAGTTGATACTGACTCATAGCTGTCTCTAGCAACAGCACTTAATTAACACCACTTAATTCTGATACCAGGACATGACTGTGGGCTTGTATGGGTGTCTTCAGCAGCCCTCACTCCGCTAATGTGATGCCTTCTCCCAGTTGTTCACCAGCTGCATCATTGCCTGGGGCAGGAGGCGAGGAACACCACGCTGGGAAACCTCAGACCACCTCATAGCTGAGGCCTTTCCAATGGAAGCCAGTATATGGGGCTCTCTGCAGCAGAGATTTAAATGGTCAGTCTCACATGTCTTGTGTACCTCTAAGCTGGATGTGGGTTTGCATCTTACAAACACAAAGCACCTCCTGTACCAGATGCCAGTCTGATTTATGGCAGCATGCAAGCAATTAACAAACCAGGCAAATAACATTTTTCCAATGATTTGCTTAGAAAAACATTGCCAAACTCTATGCCAAACAGAGGCCTAAGCCCAAATTGTAACAGAGAATCATCTGGACCCCAGAGCGTTGGTAAATCCAGCTGCTGGGATGTTGTGCTCTCTTTAGCCCTAAATTGGAGGGTGAAGAAAACAGAATGAAACGGTGATCTCTTTAGGGGATGGAATTTCATTGCTTCACATGTTTGCAAAGAAAATTGTTTTAGATCCTTTGAACTTCATTCTCCTTTTCTCTAACTCTTTGGAATTTCAGGTCCCTGATTCTTTTTCTTGGAATCTGCGTTTCTGTTGCCACATCAGGAAGTAAATAGCACCAGGACATTGTGTAGATTTCCCTGTAAGTCAGTCCTCTGAGGACCCAAATAGGGGAAAGGCTTATAATACAGTAAACCGCTCCAAAAAAAATTAGGAAAGGATCCCTGTGGGCTGAGACGAGAGCCTGCCTGGGCCTGTTCTGACTTGCCTCCAGGCTAGCTGCAGCACCGCCCTCGGGAAAGTTCCCTGGGAAGCTCTCCAGCCGCCGCCGGTGGTTAGCCCGAGCAAGCCCGGCTCCCTCCTCGGCGAGTCTCCCGGTGATGGATGTTGCCACAACTATGGTCCTCCACACCACGACTCTGCTCTCGGTCTCAGAGCTCCGACCCTGAGGGGAGCGCCTGGGAAACCTGCTCTTTCTGAAAGATGCGCGGGCAAAGTTAATCCGCAAAGCCATCTATTTGGGGGGTTGCAAAGTTGTAAGGTCATTACGGTCTTTAAAAGCTGTGGCTTCTGTGGGAGGACACTCTGCCTCATTCTCCTCTGCCCCAGCCACCCCATCCTGTTGGTACACGTGAAATCACTGTACACAGATCATTTACACATACTTCAGGGGTATAACTAGTCCCTTTCACACATGTGAAACTGGTCTTAAACTGCAAGAAGAAAGCTCATCTTCCTTCTTCTTTCCTTCCTTCCTTCCCTCTCTTCCTCCCTTCCCCTTTCCCCCTCTCTTCTTTTCACCCTCCCACTCACAGATAATTATTGAGTGCCTACCTCATGGAGTTTCTGGTGGTGCAAATATTTAAGCACTCAACTACTAGCCAGAAGATGGGTAGTTTGCATCCACCCAGAGGGGCCTCAGAAGCCGGGACTGGTATCCTGCTTCTGAAGGTCACAGCCTTGAGAACCCTGTGGAGCAGTACTATTCTGCACACAAGGGTAGCCACCAGTCCACTAACAAGAAGAACTCTGTGCTGGTGTGGTGCAAACTGTTGATGTGCTCAGCTGGTAACTGGAAGGTTGGTGGTTTGGGTGTACCCAGAGGCGCCTCAGAAGAGAGGCCTGGTGATAACACTTCCAAGAAATCAGCCATCAAAAACCCTATGGTATACAGTTCTACTCAGACAGACATGGGGTAGCAGAGAGTCAGAGCTGACTCTTTGGCAACTAGTGCTTGAACAAGATCAAGAAGAAGCTTCTTTCTTTGGTTGGGGAGACACACACACACCTCAAGCAAAAATCAGGTAGTAATATGTGCTTCACAGAAAATGAGCCATGCAGAAGCATCGGTGTCCCGGGGCTGCCTTATATTCTGGGGATTAAGGATAGCCTCTCAGCGGGTACAGCGTATAGACCGAATGTAACTGACAGAAAGGATCTAGCCGTGCGACATCTGGGGAAAGCATTTCTCAAGAGGGAACAGCAGGTGCAAAGTCCCTGGGGTTTAAATAAGCTTGGTGTGTTTTAGGGGCAGAAAATTTGCCAAATAAGAGAAGAGTGTTCTGAAGTGAATTAGAAGGGAAGTAGGAAGCATATTGGGTCTTGGGATTTCTTGCACAATATGATGCCAAACCACCAGAGGGGAGTGACGTGCCTGACATACGATGTTAAAGATCCCCCTGTATGCTGTATGGGCTGGGAAGTGCAAGCCGGCGAGTGCAGAGCAGAAGAGGGAGGCCTCTGCCGTAGGCGTGGGCCAGTGGACAGAGGAGAATGATGGTGGGCGTTCGGAGGGGACAGCAGGGAAGCTGTAGACAATTAGGGATCATTTTTGAGAGCCAATTGACTGCTAGCGGATTGGAGGGGCGTTGGGGGTATACTGAGAATAAAAGAGCCTTCATAGGCTGGGAGCCCGAGTGAAAGGCGGTGATGCATCCATTGACCAAGTAAAGGAGACTCAAGGCCAGGTGGCAGGAAGGTAATTCGGGGTGGAGATCAACAGTGGTGTTTGGGTATCCAGTGGAGTTGGACATCTGGTAACATCTGCCATGGCTGCTGCCATGTGCCCCGCCGAACTGTGCCGGGAACCCAGGACCTGGGTCCCCGGCAGCCTCACCAGTGAAGGAATATAAAAGCCCCTCCTGCTCCTGCTAACTTGGGCTAATGCAGCTTCACAGCACCCTGCAGAGTTGAAGGAGGCCTCACAGCTCATCTTCTCTGTCTGCCCAGTCCTGCTTGCTTCCCCACCTGCTGCAGGTTTTGATCCCAAGGATACTTGCTAGTTAACTTCCCACCTCCCAGTGTCTCTTTTAGGGTCAGCTTCCTGGGAAACCCAATCAGCCCAAACATCCAAGTGGAAAATTCAGTTACAGAGTTGCATGCACAAGCCTGCCATTTGGGACCAACAGTAGGGTTCGGAGGACAAAGCTTGAGAGTCATCAGCATATGGTTGATAGTGAAAGCTGAACCCCAGGTTAACGCTGCTGTCTTCATTTCCTAGGTCAACCAGAGTGCAGTACCACACACTAGGTGGCCTGAAATAACTGGGCTTTACTGTCTTGCAGTTCTGGAGGCTGGTGAAATCTGGAGTCAAGTGTAGCAGAGCCAGAGCTCTCTGAAGGCTCTAGTGAAGAATGCTATATCATTTCTTCCTAGATTTGGTGGTTGCTGGCACTCCTTGGTGTTCCTTAGCTTAAGGGGCCTCACTCCTTCTGCTCCATCGTTAAGGACTGTCTCCACTGTCCACCTATGCATCTCTATTCTTATTAAACAAAAGTCCATCGCCATTGGGTCAATCCCAACTCATAGAGACCCTATAGAACAGAGTAGAGCTGCCCCATAGAATTTCCAATCCTGTAATGTTTACAGAAGCAGACTGCCACATCTTTCTCTTATGACGTGGCTGATGGATTTGAACTGCCAACCTTTCAGTTAGCAGCTTCCCGCTTAGCCACTCTTGAAAGGAACAGTGTGAGAAAGAAACTGTAGGAGCAGTACGAGAGATTTTAGGGGCAGTGTGAGAAAGGAATATCTGAGGTCTCATTTCCTGGGCAGCTGTAATGTTGTTTCTGTGTGGCTTACCAGTTAACTTTCACAGAATTTGGTGATTTTATGACTTGTGATTTGCCTCCCTTCTTCCCCTCCCCTCTTCAAAGGAGAGCTGACATTCATTAGTTCAGGAACTGACATTCTTCCAGTCAATCAAGTTTAAGTCCTGACCCTAGAAAACCTTCTGGTCAGTCTGCAAAAGGCAGATTTTGGGGGGAGCTGCTTCCCCTCTGTCTCTTGTATGCCAGCATGCAATACAGCCCTCCTACTGCTCACCTCCCCCATCGCAATATTGGTTTTGCAGCAGGTGGATCAAATCAGCATATTACGGTAACACTGTGCTGTCAGAGCCCATCATACCGACTTAGGATCTGTAACCTCATCTTACGTAGTAACATGTCAAAGACCTCATTTCCAGAGAAGGGCCCCCTCACAGGTACCAGGGGTTAGGACTTCAATAGGTCTTTTGCGGGGACACAATTTCGAACCCTAACAACCACGCAGAGTAGTACCTGTTTCGGCTGTAGGGTAGGATCTCTTTGAGGACGTTTGGGCAAGCACTGCCACTGCCACTGCTACTCCAAAGATCCTGACTTAGTTGTCTAGGAAGAAACTTCCATACTTTTCACAACTTCCCCAGCGCTTCTAATGTGCAGCCGGGGTACAGAGGGCCCCAGAACTTAGCCCCAGGACCCACTGGTGGCTGAAACCCAGGCTGAGGAGGAGGACGAAGAGGACGAAAGCAGACTGTGGACACACACATCCTCACCCCTCCCCTGTTTGCATGGCTCTTAGTGGCTCTCCAATTTTACCCACTGTCGAGAGAACCCTGGCAGCCTGCAAAACTCTCTTCACTTAATGTTTTCACTTCTCTGTGGGATATTTGGCTTTGGGGCCGGGTTTTCTTCGGTCATCATTTCCAGTGCAAAAGGGCCTCAGTCCTAAGGGAAATCAGCTTCGGTGGGTAATAGATTTCCCTGGGTGTAGAGCGCTAATCCCATTGAAGGCTGAACCGTGAACGAGCTTCAGGGTTTGGGGAACCAAGTATGGCTGGCACCAGCCATTCCCAGCTCTGGGGCGCCCTCACCTGGTGTCTGCCTGCAGTGCAGTCTTCATAGAAAGGGGTTGGAGGGAGGGACTAAGAATGAACCATAATGACTAAGGGTGAGATATATACTGAAATATTAGCCATGGTTAGCCCTGGGTCAGGCAGTTTTGGGAGATTTTTACATCGTTTATAGACGTAGATCCTAAATTTTCTATACGGAGCACATGTAACTTTTTTACTCCTAGGTAGATAGATGATAGGTAGATAGATGATAGATTAGATAGATATGTACTCAGATAAACTTATAAATATATACATAGACAGATAAACGGTAGATAGATGGATATACACACATTTTTAAAAATCTGCCCAGAGACTGCCCCCACCTTGACAAAGGGAGGGCCCTTCAGGGCCTTCGCAGGGTGCTACAGTGAATGGGAGTCCAGGTCTCCTAGCAGACTTGAGGTTTCCACCTCTGGACCTTTTAACAGGGAAGATTTCCAACCATCTGCGAAGGCCTAGGGCCATCTGGTAGGGCTGCTGTCTGAGATCACGGGGGTAACTTGTGCTGTATTTTCCAGATGTCACTCTGGTGTGTTCTGTTCTCTGGAAGTCTCCTGGTCATGGGTGCACAGCCCTGAGCACCAGACTCTGAGCATTTTCTGTCCTATTTGCAGGCTGCGGTCTCTGTGCTGTGGGAGTGCCCACCCACCTCTGGGGCAGCCACTTTCTGGAGTCCAGTCTCCTGGAGGCAGAGTGTGTTAGGGTGAAGGGAACAAGGGGTTCTACAAATCCCTCCACCAGTGCAGTGTGGGCAGGGAGGCACCTTAACACACTCAGGAGGAAGAGGGGCGTGGCTTGCCTCATTAAAGCAGCAGGCAGAATTTTTGGAAAATAAAATGTTAAAAAAAAGGAGAGAGAGAGAGAGGGAGAGATGGCCATTGAGAGCCCTTGGAGTCTATGGGTGGTGCAATTAACATGCTCAGCTGCTCACTGAAATGTTGGTGGTTTGAGTCCAGTCACAAGTGCCACGGAAGAAAGACCTGGCAACTTACTCCTGAAAAATCAGCCACTGAGAACCCTATGAGTGCAGCTCCGTTCTGGCACACATAGGGTCCCCTTGAGCAGGAACAGACTCCACTCTGGTTGATAGACTGGTTAGAGTCCACCGAGGAGACTCCTGAAATGTGGTAACAAGGAAACCATTCCGGGGGCTTCAGCCAGCCAGCATGTGACCCATTCCATGAGCATAGCTCCTATGCCACTTTGTCTCCTTGGGTGCTCTACCTGAGGTGAGCGAGAGAGAAGACAGGCAGCTGTGGTCTAAACCCACCTCTAGGGTCCCTTGGCCACACGGTCTCCAGGAGATCCAATCACATCTCTCTCTAAGGGCCACCAAGAATCCAGGCTTTCTGGCCTTGGAGGCAGTGGGAAACAGTCATCGACAGTCCCTCCTGGTCACAGTCCATCCTGGTCACAGTCCACGCCAACCTGAGTTGGGGAATTATTCTGCTCTCTTACCTCACTGCGGCCCGGGGTCTGTGCCCAGGCTGGTGGGTGCCCTGGGAGCCCATGCCTTGTTCCTCCCCATCCCCAGGTTCCTGCTTGGCCTCACCAGCGTGCCTCCTCAGGCTGAAGGACCAAATGTCCCACACTCACACACTCCCCCTTGCCCCGGCTCTCAGTCTGGAGCCAGGCACTGAGGTCTTTACAGAGTATGAGATACAGCTCCAAACAGCTCCTGTCACTGCCCAGAGGGCAAGGAAGTGCCAAGCAGAGGGCTATTGGCCTTTAGGGAACAAAGGGAAGGAAAATGATTGTGGCAGCAAAATCAAATCTTGGAATAAACGCACCGATTCCTGAGAAGGAAAACCAGCTCAGAAGGGATTTGCACATCATCATTTCAGGCTGACGGAGCCTGTCTGTCTGCCTCCTGGTACCCAGCTCATTCTGCAGGCCCTCTCCAACTGCCCCGTGGGAGGCCACATGGACAGCAGATTCTCACAGATGCCAGAAGTAGCACAGTGCCTTAAAGATGAAACAAATTTTAGGGGAAAACAGAAAGCACAAATAAGCCTCTCCTCTGTGACCGCAGCCACCAGGCTGTCAGCTCCTCCCTTGAGCCATCTCTGGAGTCCCCATCATAACCCGGTCTCACCTCCTCCTCGCCCACATCTCTGCTTTTCATCGCAACCCATAGCTGGAGGGACATCTGAAATAATAGGACCAGTGACCTTAATGGTGGGACTTTCAGACACCGTGGTCAGGAGAATGGGATCAAGGATTAAATGACCTAAAAATTCAGGCTAAAAAGGCAGTCTCAGCCAGGTAAGGACATCTCTGCTTAGGGGACCCTAGTATCCCAACCATGGATATTCACCAGCCTCTCCAGTGCTCCTTGTCTTTAACGTTGGCTCAGTGCATTCCTTGCCTCTTTAAACCTCAATTTTCTTATCTGTGAAATGGAAATCATTCATTCCCTGCTGGTATAATGAGGTTTTGTTATAATCGAATGGAGCAATGTCTGTCTAAATCTGAGACTTTTCAGCCTCCTCTCAAACTCCATTCCTGGACCCCTGCTTGTGTTGGGCCACCCTGTCCCGAACAGAGGGGCCCTGTAGCCACTGATGAGTCATCTTCCACAGGTTCCTAAAGCTGGTGTCAGAACCTGAAACAGCTTTTTCCTCATAGAAAAGTATACAATGTGGTGTTAGGTCTCAGACTGGCCACCAGGCCATTTAACCCAGGATGGAACTGAGTGAGACAGTAGTTGGTCTCTGCCTTTTGTATATGACACTTCCCTGAAAACGGGAGACTTAACTGCCTCATGTGACGGAGGTGAGAAACTTCAGAACTATTATCCCATCTCTATTTCTGATTCCTATAGACACCTTCAGAGACCACTCTTCTCGTGGGCTTTAAATGCTGACAAAGTTGGGCACAGCACCTGGAAGATCCCACACCAGCCCAGCACAGGGGCTCTGCTCCTGCAGACACTCCTGTTGCCACCCCATGACTGTTCACTCTCTCTTGCTACTTTCTGCCAGGGAGCCTGGGCAGACGTCTCAGGACAGGGTTGGGTTTTAGAGTCCCTATGAGCCCGTATTCTGAGAAGGGATAGAGGAGGCAGACAAGAAGCCAGACATTTACCTTTTCCTCCCCACGGTGCAGGGCTGGCTCCTGACAGCTTTGCAAGATAGTTTGCTATTGGAAGGTCTCTAGCTTCCCTCCGGAGCCCCCTTCGTCTCCTAAAGGCTTCAGCTGCCAGAAGAACCCCTCTGTGCCTGAATCGGAAACTCTGGGGGGTCAAACAGTCAATACACTTGGCTGCTAACCAAAAAGCTGGCAGTTCTAGTCTACCCAGAGGTGCCTCAGAAGAAAGGCCTGAAGATCTACTTCTGAAAAATCAGCCACCGAAAACCCTGAAGAGTTTAGCGTGACACACACAGGTGGCTGCAGTAACTGGTGGTACCCAGATGAGGCCTATCCTTTACTTCGCTCTTCTTGTAGCTGTTGGTCCTCAAACAATAGTCCCTTTCCAAGCCCAGTGGAGGTGGATCAATGAAACAAGCAGCCTGAGGACTGCAGAGCGCTCTTACAGGACTGCCTACTGACCCACAGGCTTCAAGGTGTCTGCATTTTTTGAGGTGCTTTGGCTTTTGTTCTCAAATCAGAAATGTTGTAATCTAGGGAATTCCAGGCAGTGGAAGAAGTGGAGAAGTATTTCATCTCACTGAGGGAAAGATGTATTTGGGGAATGGCCTCCGACACACAAGACAGGCATTATTCTAGCCCAAGGTCAGTTTATGCTTAGGTGGCTTTTTCCACAGAGGAGCCGAGAACTTTCTAGATGGAGGCACTAATAAGTTTTGTTCTCTCTGTTCATTTCTACGGGGCTTTCGAAGGTGCACAGTATCAGTGAGTGTAAGTAAGGGTCAGCGGCCAGGGTGAACTTGACCTATGTACCATGTGTGTAAGTCTGTGATGGCCAGATAGCAGCTCCCTGTTCAAGCTCTGAATTCCTTGAGGGCCCGTAGCCTCTGCGTCCGGACACCCAGAGCGCACAGAGTTCAGCTCCCCAAAAGCTTCCATCAAGTGCTGCCTGAGTGGATCTCTGACTACCTAATCATAACTAAGCGGTCCTGTCTTCATCAGCTGATGATCCCATAATGCATTTACATTCTAGCTTGGCCTTTAGTGAATAATTTGATGAAGACCTAAAACTCTGTAATAGTGATGAGCCACCACGTCGGCCTCCTTCTTTGTTCTATTGAAGATCTCTGATGGCCGGTTACGATTAGGGACTGAAAAACAAGAAGAGAAAGCAGCTTAAAAAGACGTTGTGCTAAGAATTCACCACTTGGTGGCTCTGTTGATCAACTTATTGCCACACTACTTTGATTAATGAAACTTCACTAAATCAATTTATATTATGGGAAGGGGAGCGGCGGCGAAGGTCATTTGTTAAGTAAAAAAAAAAAATTCTTTTTATATTATTTTTCAAGGAGGGTAATAGGAAAAGACTCTAAAAACAAGCAGCAACGACTAAATAAAAGATGTCTAAGTTAGTACACAAGATACTCCTCTGTAACCTAGCAGCCGACTAAAGGTAGTTGGTGACTTTGCTAAAAGCTGTCATCCTACAGTACCTCACAGTCCTCTGCAAACAAAGTTCTCTGAAGGTCTTAGGAAAGTTCATCCCCCAACCTCCTGGCTGCGTGACTTTGAGTAAATTACTTAGTCCTTTGCTCCTTGATGTCCTCATCAGTAAAATAAGGATAATAATAGCCGCTGCCTTTGAGCCAATCCCGACTCAAAGCGGTTCTTGTGGTCTGTTAGTCCTTCAGACTAGTTGTTTCCTTGACTCTTTGGTTTTCTTCATTCTCAGCTCCAGATGAAAAAAGGCCAATATTTGTATCCTAGATGATCACTTACAAGCTTTTAAGACACAACATGCTACTCGCCCAGGCAGGACACAGAACATTTTGATAATGAGTTACGTTACACCAATTGTGCAGGATTCCCCCTGGGACTTAAGGGTCCTTAGTCGCAAGCCCAGTAACTCAGTCCTGCTAGATGTTTGGTTGTATCTAGGATTTTTCCATCACTGTGTCCTCTTTGTACTCCATTAGATATGTAAGTATGTATGTAGTCCATACAAATATGTAGATATATCCGTAGCCAAACCTACATGTGCATGTGGTTTCTTCCCACATGCCCTCCCACAGCTGTTCAGCGTACAGGTCAACCTACGCATCTGCTCATAGAGTGTTGCTTGTTCCCACTGTCGTTGCAGGACCGTGTCTGTTACAGCTTTTACCTCCATTACTTTATATTCTTCATACCTCTCAGTGTCTTCCCTTGCCAGTGTCATGTTGTGCTGACTTCTCCCACGTTGCGTAGCTTGTTTGCTTGTTTCCCTTCACCCGAATTAACACACGTCTACTCTCTAGTTAGTGATTTTCCCTCCTTCCCCCTCCCATCCCTGCTAACCACCAAATTCTCCTTGTAAACCTTCTCTTGGCTATTTACTACATTGGTTTCATACAGTATTTGTCCTTTTGTGATCGACCTATTTCACATGGCATAATATACTTCAGATGCATCCGTGTTGTGAGATGTTTCATGGATCCGTCACTATGCTTTATTGTTGTGTAGTATTCCATTGTATGTGTGTACCACATTTTGTTTATCCATTTATCCATTGATGGGCACTTAGGTTGTCTCTGTATTTGTGCTATTGTGAAAAATATTGCAATGAAGATGAGTGTGAATATGTCTATTCTTGTCACAGCTCTTATTTCTCTAGGACACACACCAAGGAGTGGAATGCTGAATCACGATACTTCTATTTCTAGCTTTTTTAGGAAGCACCACGTGTTTTTCCATAGTGGTTGTAGCATTTTACATTTCCAACAGCTATGTATAAGAGTTCTAATCTCCCCACCATTTCATCTGCATTTGTTGTTTTATGGGTTTTTTGTTTTGTATGTTTAGATTAGTGTCATCACCACCAGGGGCAGATGGATGCATCTCATCGTAGCTTTGGTGTGTATCTCTCTAACAGCTAATGATCGTGAACATCTCTTCGTTTGTGTTAGCCACTCAAATGTCTTCTTTGGTGAAGCGTCTGTTCATGTCCTTTGACCATTTTTAAATTGGGTTGTTTGTTTTTTTGTTGTCAAGGTGTTGAAGATTTCTATACATTTTAGAGATTAGAGAGCGGAGGAATTTTCATTACTGCCAGGATTCCCAGCACACACAAGAGGGCATGGCACATGGTAGGTGTTATTGAATGCATGAATGATATTAGGAAAATGCTTATAATGAAAAATTTATAAAGAAAAAATCAATTTCGTAAAAAAAAAAAAAAATTCTATCTGTGTGTGTGCCTGTGGAGTCTCTGGCAGTGTGGACTGCTGAAGCTGCTCCAGTAACTGAGGCTGGAGTTTGTGTCCACCCAGAGGTGCCTCAGGAGAAAGGCGATGTCCTCATGAAAAAACAGCATAGCCACTGAAAACCTGACGGGAAGGCTGAATGGGTAAATGCTATATTCTACACACTGTTACAACAGCAGCAACAAAGAGCAGCTATGGGAAGGCTGCTTGGGTACAGCTAAACACCTCATGGGATTTCTCCCCCAATTTAAAGATTTAGGGGCATGGTTCCATGGGACACCCCAGTCAATTGGTTTAATACTGTATTTCGTTTCCGTTCTACCTCCTAAGTCATTTCATAGCACCTGAGTCTTAAAGGCTGGTAAGTACTCATCCAATGTACAGTTGGTCAGTCTTCACCTGGGACAGCACAAGAAGAAGGAAAGAGAGGGGGAAAAAAAAGGAGAAAATGGAATACACGTCTGCTTGGGTCCTGTGAACTGCCTCCTTCATGAGACCAGAACTGAGTAGTGTCCAGTTACCATGACAGAATGTTGTGATCAAAGTTTTATAGCAGAATCCTGGTCAAAGGGGGTGGGAATGTTGAACAGAATTTCTAATTGTCATGGAATGCAGGCTTCCTGGAACCACTGAGGCTAGATGAGCCCTGAAACTCTTGCCCTAAGATCATCTTTAAAACTTCCAGTGTAACTATCCCCTAAGCCATCTCTAGAGCAAATAATAGTTTAGCTTAATTAGTAAGGAATGTCTGCCTTGAGCACTGTGTTCTTCTCTAGAATGATCTATAAGGGATCAAACCAACAATAGCAACTGGAAAGGTTAGATGAAAAGCTTAGGAGGCAGTGAGTCTACCTTAATGGTGGCAGAATAATTTGGAAAAGGATGGTGGGAATGGTTGTACAAACAAAAGCATATAATCAATATCTCTGAATTGTACATGTAAAAATTGTTTGGTTGGTATATGTTTTGCAGTGTGTGTTTTTACCAAAACCAAAAAATAAAATTAAAAAAAAAAAAAACCGAAAACTACAGAGCACAGTTCTGCTCCGACACATGGGTCTGCCATGACTCCGAATCTTTATACTGTATTTTTACAAAAGTTAGCACATACCTTCTACTTTTATTTGCCAGCTAGACCCACGTCCTGAAAGATATTTTACTACACAGTGATTCTAATCTTTCACAGAAACATGTATATACACACATGTTTAAAAAAAAAATTAAAGTGTTGCTATCAAGTTGATTCAAACTCTTAACAACCTTATAGGATGGAGTAGAGCTGTCCCATAGAGTTTCCAAGGAGCACCTGGTAGATTCAAACTGCCAACCTTTGATTAGCAGACATAGCCCTTAACTACTGTATCATCAGGGTCTCCCACACATACAAAGTCCAACAGTTAAGTTCACATACTTAATTGTTCTAAATGTTACATACATCATTGTTGAATATCACTATGGTTACCTTTGAAGTACTCTCCTGGAGAAGCTATGTACCAACACCAGTGCCTCGTCCACCCTTCAAAGCAATTTTGGAACACTTTCTGGAATGACCATTGTGCACAGCGGCAAAGTAGCAAGTTTGCAAACTTAACTGTGTAGTTGTCTGTGAGGGAGTTTTAAACCAGTAAACAAGTAACTGTATTGGAACACCCTCCCTACTCTCCTGATTTGGCCCCAGTGAGTTTTTTCTTTAGCAAAAGATAAGGGAAATATTGCAAGGAAGACATTTGATGACACTCAGGACATCAGGGTAACACAATGACAGCTCTGATGGCCATTCCAGAAAGAGTTCCAAAATTGCTATGAAGGATAGACTAGCATCTAGCATCAGTGCACAGCTTCCCAAGGGGAGCACTTTGAAGGTGACCATAGTGATATTCAGCAATGAGGTATGTAGCATTTTTTCAAGGATGAGTTTGTGAATTTAACTGGCAGACCTCAGATATACATATACATATCGAGATGCAGAGAGAGAAAAACACTCAAAAGAAATACATGAAAATTCCAACAGTGGCAATCTGAAGGTAATGAGATGGTAACTGTTGAGATACTTTTTATTATTGCCCCCATCTGACTTGACGGCACTTGGCTTGGCTATTACTACAATGAAAACTAAAAAATTGGGGGGTGAGGATAACACAATAGAAAAGAATAAGTAGGAGGTATTGCAACGAAACATTGCAATGGAACACTGGGGGCCTTCGGGCAGGGGCCATGTGTCGATGTCATCTGAGTTGCTGTCGTAGAGGCATCAGTGCTAGAGACAGGCTGTGCCGCTAGCTGTATGGCCTTGGATACTGCACAGTGGCATTTCTGCCATCCAGCTCAAGGCTGCCTTCCAGGCCAAACCAGCACTGCGGGCTCTTGAGCCACTCAAGGACGGGGCAGTCTGCCTCTTTCACTGGTTGGTGTCTGTATAGGTAGGGGAAGCCAGCAGAAACCACAAAGGAAACTGAGGCAAGTCAGACTTCAGCTTTACAATAGGTCTTTATAGGGTCAAGCTTCGGTTCCGGACAGAAAACACTCCCAGAGTGAACTTGTGTCAGTGGCCATGCCCAGGGTCCCATGGTGGGACCCTGCAGGACACGGAGCCACTGAGTTAGAGCCCATCTTGGCTCCTGAGGACCCCGAGGGGTGAATGGATATCAGGTTACTCACAGGCAACCTGGGGCTGCTTCGTTTTTGTGCCTTCCCTAAATTTAGACAGTCATGCGACTCCCCTGCTTTCCTCCTGGAGGGCCAGCGGTGCTCTGACGTGGAGCACCAGGCTGGGCCTGTGCAGAGGGAGCGGCCTGGCCTGAGAGTCACCGGCCCAAGCTGCACACTGAGGAACCTCCCCCGGCTGAGCCTCCGTCCACTGCCCTCGCCCACCACAGCCAGACGATTACACTAAATCTGGAGTGCCCACTGGGGTCACCCACTTAG
Organism: Heterohyrax brucei; assembly: GCA_028571685.1. Taxonomy (NCBI): domain Eukaryota; kingdom Metazoa; phylum Chordata; class Mammalia; order Hyracoidea; family Procaviidae; genus Heterohyrax; species Heterohyrax brucei. The sequence goes on along the minus strand of CM053162.1, from coordinate 43,138,300 downwards.
AGCCAAAGGTTCTCAAGTTTGAGGCTTCATTTTCACAGTTGTCTTTGAAGGAACCAAATCCTTCAGATCTGACTGTACCAACTAGTACTGAATCAACTGCTGTTATTTCTCTTTCCAAAAAAGATTTCCTGTCTTTCCAAAGGCTTGAAGATTCTCGTCTCCTTCCTTGTTTATCCCACCAAAGCTGGATTCCACCCTTCCACACTGGTATGGCAGTGCCTTCATGAAAATATTGTCATTCATCCACACTGACTGGTTGATGGTCCCTGCCCCGGGGACCCCTGAGTTCAGCTTCCCAAGCCCTGCCCCAGACACCCCTAAGATCCAGCAATACAGGGGTTCTTAACACTTGGTCCAGGAAGGGGCCTCCTGAGCCCAGACAACTCCAGGACCTCCACCCAGTTGCGTGGGGCCCTTAGAATTTGCTGGTGTTCATGTCTTGCCCAACCGTTAACTACTTTGAAGGTCACTCTAGAAACTAGCCCGTTTCAATGACAGAGAAGAGGAGAGGCTGCAGCAGAGGTGGGGGTGCACATGGCACAAGCCAGGAAGGACCACTGACGATGTGGGACCTACTCAGCCAGGTCGCAGCGTGTGGCTCTGAGGCAGGGCCCGGCAGGCGTGCCCTAGAACTGCAGTTTGGAACAAGTAATATATACTGGGACATTCTCCTGCACATTCCTAAGAATTTCACCCTGGCTTCCCTGGTCACCACCTCTGCCACAACAGATGAAGCTGACAGCTCAAGACATTCAGATTGGTATCAAACATTATGACTGTTGCTGCTGCCCACAGTGCAGCGCCTTCCTATAGACAGGGACCCCTGGATTCCAACCGGGCCAGCGTCTCTGCCCCAGGGACTGGCTTGGATTCAAGTTTTGGCCCAAAGTCCACTGCTGTCCCTTAAACACTATCATCCTTGCTTTGTATCTCAGATCACAGAGGAATGAGAAAAGGACCTAAAAGTATTCATATATTTGAGGAAGTTAATTCAGAACCCTAACAAAAAATTAGATATTTTTTGAATATTGGGAGGTTTCTCATTTAAGTTATTGCTAGTTAAAGAACACTACCAAGCTGTCGTGGATTGAACTATGTCCCCCCATTTGGCTGGGCCATGTTTCCCAATGTTTTGTGATTGCCCTCCGTTTTGTGATTTTCTGATGCTGTAAATCCTCATCTCTGCCTGTGGTTAATGGACTGGATTTATGTTAAAGAGGATTAGGGTGAGAATGTAAAACCTTTCCTAATATCACCTCTCTTCCCCAGTGCAAAGAAAGTATCCCTGGAGTGTGGCTTGTACCACCTTTTATCCTTTTATCCTACAAGAGATGAAAGGAAAGGGAAGCGAGCAGAGAGCTGGGGACCTCACACCAGCAAGAAAGCAGCACAAGGAGTAGACCGCGTCCTGGAGACCTGAGGTTCCTGCGCCAAGATGCTCCCTCACCAAAGACTGATGCAACACAAGGACTTTTATCCAGAGCTGACAGAGAGAAAGCCTTCTGGAGTGGACAACTTGCATTCAGGCTTGTAGGGTCCTGGACTGTGCAAGAATAACCGTTTGTTTTGCTTTGTTTTTTTTTTTTGCTAAAGCCATCTACTTGTGGCATTTCTGTTAGAGCAGCATCAGCTGACTAAAACAAGCTACCCACTTTTTGCCAAGCTGTGGGGCCTCCTTGGCCTACGGGACCATCTGCTGCCAAAGGCCCCAGCATGGGCAGTACAGAGTGACTGTCATCGGCATGTGGCTCAGAGGATGGGGTTACAAAGGAGCAGAAAGATGGCTGGAAGAGGGATGGATGAGGGACCAGGCATCACTCACGGGCACCGGAGCCTTGCTCTGGGTTATGGGCAGGAGAGGGCTGCACAGAGGAATAAGGAAGAGACAAGCAGGTTCAGGTTCAGCTCTGGGTCACAAAGATGAAAGTACTAGATACAGAAGGAAAGAGAAAAAGGCTTGCAAGCCTTGCTCTGGGTTATGGGCAGGAGAGGGCTGCACAGAGGAATAAGGAAGAGACAAGCAGGTTCAGGTTCAGCTCTGGGTCACAAAGATGAAAGTACTAGATACAGAAGGAAAGAGAAAAAGGCTTGCAATCAATGCTTACTCTACAGGGAGCAAAGTGCGCAGAGGTCCTCCTCTCCCCCCAGCTCTTCAAACCCAAAGGACAAGCAATTTGTTTTTCTGGAGGCGAGATGCTTTTCTAGTTTCGGGGAACAGCTGGAAAGGCAGAAGGCTAAGCATGCAGACCACGGGGCCAGGCTGCCGCAGCTGACATCCTGACTCTGGGCAGGTAGCCACGTGATGCGTGGTAGGTACTTAACCTGAGACTCATCTGCATGGTGGGGATAAAGACACCCACCTCAACCTTTTGAGGATTAGCCATTGCCGATTGAATGCATTCCAACTCATAGAGACATCCCGTAGGACAGAGCAGAACTGCCCCATGGGGTTTCCATGGCTATAGTTTTGATGGAAACAGACTGCCGCATCCTTCTCCCACGGGGCGGCTGACGCATGTGAACCACTGATCTTTCAGTCTGAGGCTGAGGGCTTAACCACTGGGCCACCTAGGCTTCTCTGTTGAGGACTGAAAGAGTTAACATACTTAAGATACTATTAACATTGGCCTGCTACCAAGTAAGTAAATACTCAATAAATATTTGCTACTTTCATACTTTTAATACGAATCTGCTTTAGTTTGCACTGTGGACCTGAAGGTTGCCCCCTACGCACCCACATACGGTGCTCAGGAAAGTCAGTTTCAGAGATCAGGTTTCAATTACAAGCTCTGTCCAATTGTCTGGAGATGCTTTAGGTGGGAAGGAAGAGTTTAGGAGGAGAGGCCTGGTTAGTTTTTACGTCATGGTTGTCGTTTTAATGTATTGGCACTGATGTCCAGAGTTGTCCCACATTTTCTCAATCTCACATCTTGACCGTGGACCTCCTCCCCTGCCCCCAGGTCAATACTAAACTACCCCCAGGGGCAGAATCACTGAATTGTGGGAAAGGCAGTACAGCTTGGTGATGGGTGCTCTCAGGCTTTGGGGTCAGATCAAATCCTGGCTTCATCCTGTCCTGGGTGGGTGACCCGGGAAAACAGTTTAACATCTCCGAGCCTCTATTTTCTCAGCTGTAGAACAGTGCAGACCTAGTGGTTTTGTTGTGGGAAATAGCAGATGATGGACACACACACACACACACACACACACACACACACGGTCATGTGTAGGTGATCAGCTGGATCTCTAGATAGTGAAGTATATCACAGGCTCTTGGAGATAGCAGAACTCTGGAGCTGAAGACCATAGACACACGTAAACACATGAAACCAAGAAGCATCCACTCTGTGGGTTACAGACTGGTCAAATTGTTGTCTTTCCAGGAACAAAGTCTGGGCTGACTCATTGTCACAGTAGGTTGAAATGTATGACATTTCAAATACACAACCACTTGATGATCTATGGCAGTTGATGATTCAACTGATTTGCCATAAGCACATCAAACGCATCTGGCTGACTTCTCTTCTTCCCAAGGTCCTCTGTGTTCCTGCCCTGTAGCTTCATCCCTGTAGCTGTCTCGAGCTTTCCCAGGGCTTAGAAAGCTATACCTCTGCTTGCTCCCTTTCCTCTTAGTGGCCCTGGTCTCAGGCAATCTCCTAGATCCCAGTCAGAGACCCTGTGGGACTGCTGTGGCCTGAAAACTACCCCCAACTCAGAACACTGGGACACACAGAGGCCACCCTGTCCATCCTAAAACTTTGAAGAAAAAGTATTAAAGGAGACTCTTGGGCTCTAAGCTGCCCTTGGAGTCCCCAGATTGCTGGGCTGCTCTGGGGTAGGATGAGGTTCCCTTAGGGAGTGCCTGGTTCCTAATGCTGCTTGAGGGTGCCTGGAAGGGTGGAGCCCACTTAGAGCCCTGACTAGAGGCAGAGCCTTTCTTCTTGTGGGGTGCCCTTGGGATGTTGTTGACTCATCACAGCCCCACGTGACAGAATAGAACTGCCCCAGAGGGTTTCCTCGGCTGTAATCTTTACAGAAGGCGGTCACCAGCCCTCTCTCCCATGGAGCTGCTGGATGGCTTTATCCACCAGCCTTGCGGTTAGCAGCCAAGCTCCTGTTGGCACTGCCAGGGCACCCTCCGGCCCTCTGAGCGAGGAGGCAAAGACTTAACCCAGGCCTTAAGCCACACCAGGGACACTCACAGACCCCCTCCAACACCACACAAATACCTCAGGCTCTTCACACCCACCCTCAGCTGACTTCCCTTATATGTTGGAGGGTGGAGACTGGCCACAGAACACTCCCTTGAGTTTTAAACAATACCCCTGGGGCCACCTTTATTCTTGCACCCTAAAATCAGTGCCCCTGTTTATAACCTTGGTAAGTGGGAAAAGCTGGCAGCCACGGCTGCATGGGTCCTGGGAGTCAGGAGAATCCTTCAGTACCCCTGGCATCCTATTGGAGAATGCACTGAAGGTCAGCGGTCACCTCACTTTCAGCTCTGACTCTCCCAAGAATCAGGTGGTAAAGTGAGCACTGTGTTTTTGTTTCTATTGTGAAAATCAAAAACAAAACCACAGTTCTCACAGACGAAATGGCTCCAACTGGAAATGAGGAGTTCCTGCTAACACAAAGGTCGGCAGTTCAAATCTACTAGCTGCTCCTTGGAAGCTTAGTGGGGCAGTTCTACACGAGGCAGAATCATCTTGATGGCAGCCAGTAATAGGGTCATTTCTCCTTCCCATCTTCCTCCCTCCCTCCCTTCTTCCCTCTCTCTCCTCCTCCCCCTTCCCGCCTTCTTGCCCACCCTGCTGCCCACCCTCTCTCCCTCTTTCCCCCCTTCTTTCACAAACAACCATGGCTTATAGGAATTCCTTTCACAGGAATTGTCCCTTCAGCCCACACTTCTAGCTCCCACCTCCTGGCACCATGAAGGTCATGCAGCCCTGTCTCTGACTCCAGAGAGGAACTCAGGCCTCTGCAGTTCTTTCTGGGTGTTGGCAGGATCTATTAGAGTAAGGCTGTCTCTGGGTCGTGCATATATGATGAAGAACCCAGCTACTAACCGAATGGCTGGCAGCTTGGAGCCACCTAGAGTCTCCTTGAAAGAAAGCCTGGTGACACACTCCCAGAAGATCACAGCCATTGAGAACCCCACAGAGCAGTTCTACACTAATACACACGGGGGTTGTCATGAGTCAGAACAGGCTCAACAGCAACTGGTTTTCCTTTTTTTTACACTCAGTTATGTTCTGGAGCCCTGGTAACACACTGATTAAGAGCTCAGCTGTTAACCAAAAGGGCAGCAGTTCAAATCCACCAGCCACTCCTTGGCAATCATAGGGGGCAGTCCTACCCTGTCCTGTAGAGTTACAATGAGTTGGAATCGACTTGAGGGCAACAAGTGTTGGCTGTTTTGTCTAGAGGAGCATTGATCTTGCTTTTCTCTTAGATGCTGTCATTTACCACATAACTAGTAAAAGGCGAAATAATGTTTGCATTTTTGAGTTAATTTGTTCACTATGTTACCATCTCATGTATCCAAAAAAACATAAAAGAAAATAAACAAATAATAAAGGATCTAAAATTCCTCCAACTGGCCTGAGAAAGGGAAAAATATTTGATGAACTTAGTTATCTCCTCTTTTTAAAACATCCCCTTATATCACTAAATTGTACATGTAAAATGTTGTTGACTGGGCAAACGTTTTGTTATATGTATTTTTTCAAAAAACAAAAAAACAAAGACATGAAGAAAGAAGAACGTGTGAGACAGAAGGACCCATGGGAATGGGAGACTGTATTAACAAGTGACCAAAAAAGCAGATGATGCCCAGCCACCACCAAAGACAGCCCTGACAGGACACACAATCTTGATTCCCTGTGGCAACATGAGAAAAAGAAGAGTGCAGTTCAAAAACTCTACTAAAAGCCCACAACTGATAGTCTGATGGCCTGGAGGGCCCCCTGGGAGCATGGCCCCTGGACCTGCTGCTGCTTCTGACCAGAAAACTCTACTGAGGTCAACTCTTCAGACAAGAATGGGCTGGACTCATGGACACAGTATGACCATATAGTGTATGTACTTTATGCTTCTACGCATTTATAGAATGCTTGTCCCACTGGTCTCTTTCTAGATGGGAAAGAAGAGGGTGGAGAGGAGCAGACAGGAGCTTGCTAAGAGGATACTACAAGCATAGAATAAAAAGGAGGTGTGTGCTATCACCAGGCAAGTAGAGCAGAAGGAGCTGCAGATAGGCAGGCACGTAAAATTAATTTGGATTGTATACTTTGACTTAATCACAGTTTAAAAAAGTAATTTAAGAAAAGGTTTAAACACACACACACACACAAAGATGTTGTCACTTGCCCAGCAGTCTGATGGCTTTTAAATATAATTCACACCTAGTATTGTCATGTGGCACCCCCATGGATCCTCACCCCTTAAATAAATCTAGATGGCATTTTCTCAGGGTTCCAGAGATCCAGAAGTCTGTTTCAGAATATCTCTAGAATTAAATGATTGTCTGTATCCTTTATTCTTCCCCATATCTGACAGAGAAACAGACATCTTGGTTGTTAGCAAGATGGGAAGGGTCTTGGGTGGAACCAGAGGAGAATGAGACAAAGGTTAAGGGTCAAGGGGATGGCCTAACTCTTTCACTGTTCTAGTTCCCACCTGTCCCCCACCCTGTTTCTCTTTAAAGTTCATCAAGACTCCCTGCTTCTCTAAATGCTGGTTACCTTCTCCCGGGTGGCTACGCATTCTCCTTGGTCTTCTTTTTGGTTGAGTATGGAATACAGCATACCCAACTGGTCCTTGATCTGGAGGCCAAAGGGAAAGAAGAAATGAGAAAGGGGCGAGTCCCCAGCCTGAGTAGCCCATGGCCACCTCTCGGGGTGGCACCTTAGCAGTGGAGCTCCGGGCCCTGTGGGCAGTACCTTCCCACCCTCTGCCGGAAGTCATTTCAGCTCCTGGCATGTCGAAGTCTTGCCCCTGCAGATACCTTTCGAGTGTCACCTACAAAAATCACATCCCACACAAAGCCAGGCTTTCTTCCAGGTTAGCTGCCTGGTTTCTCTTTGGCCCACCTGGTTGCCCCTTGATCTTTGGCCTTAGAAAACATGAACTAAAAGGACTCACTAGGAGACAGATTGAGTCAACTTTTTCATTTCAGAGATGGAGAACTGAGACACAGCCTAGAGAAGCCACAACCCAAAGCCACTATTATCAGGTAGCAGAAGGTTTCAAGTCCCTCTCTTGTGTCACTTGTCAAACATGCTCCTTTCTCTCCTATGGGCCTGTGTTTATTTCCCCTGTGGTGTGGTTTCTAGAACTTTCTATTTCCAACCAAGTCTGTCCCTGGGATGAGGTAATGATGCTCTAGTTCCCTTCATAGGGAATCATCATAGTTCCATTCCAGAGTCACCCAACTAGCTAGCAAAGAAGCAGCTAGCCCATGAATTCCAAGATAGCCCCAACCTAAACAAAGCCTTAATGGCAAGGCCTGGAAAGGGAATGCTTAACAGCTCTGAAGTAAACTGAGATTGTCTGTGAATGGGCAGATGGAAGAGCTGGGGAAACAGCCCTGTGGTAAGGATCTGTGGGGGACCAGAGTCTGCAGAGATTGGGTCCCTGCCAGCTGCAGATGCCTGTCTTTTGCTGCAGTGCTGTCTCCATCTGCCAAGAGATGGCCCACTGGCTCAGGACCTGACTGACAGGCTTTCTAACCCAGTGGCTGCTCCATGCTGGTTGAAGCCCAGCACCTCTTGAGTGAGTATCACGTAGCAGTCAGCTCATCCAAGGGGAATGGGGGCTGACCTCTAAAGGCTCAGGAAGTCAGAGCTACTGGCTCCTGTCACATTAGGGTTATGATATAACCAGATCATATTTGCATTAAAAAGTATTTTGTAAAATGTCAAATAAGTTCTACAACTGAATGGAAAAAAATGAGATAAAGTCATCGTGTTTGCCAAGCCAAGCCAAGACATAGACAATTTGCTGTATTTCTCATTTCCAGAGAGAATGGTGGGAAACCCTGGTGGCGTAGTGATTAAGGGCTATGGCTGCTAAACAAAAGATCAGCAGTTTGAATCCACAGGCAGCCTTTGGAAACCCTATGGGGCAGTTTTACTCTGCCCTATAGGGTCTATATGCGCTAGAATCAACTTGACAGCAACGGGTTTTTGGCTTTAGGGAGGATGGTGATGTTCAAGGCCATATCCTCAAAGCAGGAGCCCAGGGTTTTGGAGACGGATTTTCATGGAGTACATCTCTTTGATTCTTAGGTTATACTAAGACTTGAAAACTGGCAGTTAAGAGCAGAACCTCAAAATCCTACATGAACCAAGATTATGAAAAACCCAACAGAGGATTTGAAAGCAATGAAAAGTGTCAATGATTTTGCCTGTCTTTATGCACAGGCTACTAGATTTCTGGTTTCTAAAATGCAAGACAACATAAATGGCAGCTGGTAATCCTTGGCAAAGGGCTCAGTCAACCAGCCATTTGGCCTCCAACAGTAAAAGGAAAATACGAAAACTCTGCCTCTTTGACAGTGACCGGAGTTATGTAAGAGCTACAGAAAGAACTGCACAGTAGAAAAGACAGTGTAATATCCATCAGCTGTTTTTACCAAAGAACCATACCACCAGAGATCTGGAAGAGCTGGAGGGAGAGAACTGGGAAAAGCGCCTGGGAGAAGCAGGCAAAAGAGAAGGGAAACACGGAGGAGGACTGGGAGTTAGTTGAGGGTGACTGTCAACTGCCTTTTACACACTGCATTGGAAAGAGCACCAGTTGGGCCAGAGAGCCCTTGGTGCAAATCTGTCTCCCTACTTGCGTGAGGTCTGACAGTTAAGTCCACGAACTTAATTATTCGAAGCGCTGCACACCTCACTGCTGAATATCACTATGGTCACATTTGAAGTACTCCCCTTGGGGAGCTATGCACCTACGCCAGCACCTAGTCCACCCTTCAAGGCAATTTTGGAACTTTTTCTGGAATGGCCATTGAGCATGGTGGCAAGTTTGCAAACTTATTTTGATAGTTGTCTATGCAGGAGATTTTAATTAATAAACAAATAACTGTATTGGAACACCCTCACTACACACCTGATCTGCCCCAGTGACTTTTTTCTTTGTCCAAAGATAAAGGAAATACTGAAAGGAAGACATTTTGATGACAGTCACGACATCAAGGATAATACAATGACAGCTCTGACGGTCGTTCCAGAAAGAATTCCAAAATTGCTTTGAAGGGTGGACTAGGCTCTGGCATCAGCACGTAGCTTCCCAAGGGGAGTACTTTGAAGGCAGCCATAGTGATATTCAGCAATGAGGTATGTAGCACTTTTTCCAGGATGAGTTCATCAACTTAATTGACAGTCGTCATATGATCTTGGCACTGACTTGACCTCAGCAGTAAAAACGCAGACTGAGCTCTGTCCTGCTGAATCATGAGTAGTTCATAAGCTATTACATGTGAGAATCACTGCTGTATGTACTTGCTAGATGTTTATTCTTTGTTGTTAAGCAATGTGATCTTGGAAAAAGCCATCTGATGTCTTGGCACCTCAGATTTGTCTTACATAAAATGAGAAGGCATACATAGAAAAATGGGTATGATAAGAAATTTGCAGTGTTAGATGAGAGCAGGAAGGCTCAAGAGGAAGACTTCTTGGACACGTTGCTATTGTAATAGGTGGTTGAATGTGACTTTACGTATTACTTTTGAACTTCTAATAAGGCCCAAAGTCAAGGACAAAAGAAGTTGAGACTTTCCAGAGACGACCCTACTGTGTCTACCATTACTCCACAGATCTTTGATTAGTATCAGTAAAAGATCGCAGAAAGAGAAGACGTGGCCAAGGCAAGAGGCTCCTTAAAGCCAAGTGACATGTGCGTCTTGGAGCTTAGGGCCAGTTTGAGTCTACAAGCGATGCTCATCCCATTTAGAAACTTTAACGAGGACTCAAGGTTGGGTGGATGCCCCAGCAGGGCCTGAGGAAAAAGGTAGGCCTAGAAGGATAACAAAGGCAATCCCTACCCCATCATAGTCTTCCATGGCCCTCAGAGTGAGTCTGCGGGACCTCAATGATTCTTGTGGCTCAATGAAAGCAGCACTGGGAGTTAGCAGAGATATACAGGCACTGGGCTGCCAAGGGGGTAACATACTTTCCCACATGAGAAGGGCTTGGTGGCAGGTGTGGCTGGGAAGTGCTCAGAATTTGCCCTGCAAAAATTAAAGAAACAGCACCTGCATCTGAGAGTAAAGCTATGTTTTAAAAGAACAGGACTAAGTCTCAGCTACTGGAGGGCAATTGTTTTAACAACTGAAAGTAGTAACGAGTTCAGAGTCACACTAAGACAGCATTCCAGGGACTTCTTCCCAGGGGCAAATGGGGTTTGGTGTAATAAAGTTGCAAAGTTATTTGAGGCAATAAAACACTTCCTCTCAACCTATAGGGAACAGTGTCCTCTGAGCAGTGATGAGCGGATGGTGTGAACACAGTTCTCTCAAGGAACCCTGAACAGATGCTGCCCTGCATAGGAGAAAGAGCCACGTCCCGCTGTCTGGGATCAAGACTTCCCTCCAGCCATTTCTGTGTTGTGTGACCTTCAGCAAGTAGCTAAAACTCACTTTCTACAAGATGGACACAGTAGTGATATCTGTCACCTCTCTCTCACAAGGTCCTATCAAAAAAACAAATAAATAAATCTCAAACCTGTTACTGTGTTAAGTCAATTCCAACTCATAGCAAACCTATAGAACATAGTAGAATTGCCCCGTAGGGTTTCCAAGGAGCAACTAGTCGATTCAAACTGCTGATCTTTTTAGGGGGGAAAAAAAAACCTAACCACTGCCATAAAATTGATTCTTACTCATAGTGACCCTATAGGATAGAGTAGAACTGTCCTATAGCATTAACATCACAGGGTCTTACCCAAATCAAGAAAACTCATTGCTGTTGAGTCAATTCTGACTCACAGCAACCCTATAGGACAGAGTTGAAGTGCCCCATAAAATTTCTAAGGAGTGGATTCAAACTGCTGATGCTTTGGCTAGCAGCTGTAGCACTTAACCCAATGGTACCAGGGTTTCTATCACAGGGTTCTAGTGAAGGTCAAACTGAGACAAGGTATTGAAAAAGCATCTGTAAATTACAGAGCATTTTCTAAACAAGAGCTATGATTCCTGACTCATGTGCCTGTCAGTGTGAATGAAAGTTTCCAAGAGCTCCTGTTTCCTGTGACCAGATATACTTCCTGTCTGTCAAGGAAGTGTGGTCTCAGTGGAATTGAGAGCTGAGACATGAGAGGGATTGCAGAGACCTTGAGAGCCTTGGATACTGGGATTGTCCAGCCCTCAGATAAAAAAAGAAATCAAGCTATATCCGGTGTGGCCTCATTCATCACATTCTCAGTGAATGGAAATGTCACCATGTCAGTTAAGAAAGCCAGCCAAGCCAGTTAAGAAAAGAATAACTGAAACAAAGCTTTGCTTAGAAAAGACCTACCAATTTTAGACCTTGATTTAAGAGTCTGACAGGACAATTCTGATATTTTGTAAAATCATATGTGAACCTGATATATGAGTAGATACCAAAATAGATGTGAGAAATTTGGAGTTGAGTTGGAATGAAACTTCCTACCAGAATTTCTTTCCTCCAACACACAACAAACTGAGGGGAAAATTGTAAAACAATAAACAATTCATCAACAGCTGCAAGATAAGCAAAGCGGGATAGCCTAACGCTATCAATGTTCAAAGCTAGTAATCTAGAAAAAAATAGCTTCTATGATATGATCCCATATTTGTAAGTTCATTTGTTTGTGTATTCACTGACCCATTGTTTGCTCTGTATAGATATGGCTGGCCATTCGTATTATGGGGTTCCTTGTCTATGAAATCAACCAGCTCTTGGATCAAAAATATTTGGGGAAGAAAATCCCAGAAAGTTCCCAAAAGCAAAATTTGAGTTTGCCACTCACCCAACGCTACGCTGAATCCACATGAAGTGGTGTTGGCGTACCCTGCTGTTGTCTCCCACGCTTACACAGATCCTCAGTCTGCTTCTAGCTCTCATCATGTGAACCGTTTGCCAAAGCTGTGGAGTTAGGCCTAGGATGGCTGTGATGTACTACCCACGTACAGACTTTCATTCCTTGTCACTGTTCCTTAAACAATACCGTATAACAACTATGTGCACAGCCTTTACATCGTACTAATGAATGGATGGAAGAAGAACAGACAACTTTGAATTTGTGTTGGAGAAGAATATTGAATGTACTTTAGACTGCCAGAAGAACAAACAGATCTGTCCTGCAAGAAGTACAACCACAGTGCCCCTTACAAGCGAGGATGTTGAGACTACATCTTACATACTTTGGGCATGTTGTCAGGAAGGATCAGTCCCTGGAGAAGGACATCATGCTTGGTGAAGTAGAGGGTCAGGGGAAAAGAGGAAGACCTTCAACAAGATGGACTGACACAGTGGATGCAACAACAGGCTTAAGTATAAAAACGATCGTGGGGACAGAGCAGAACCAGGCAGTGTTTCATTCTGTTGTACACAGGGTCGCTACAAGGGAGAACCAATTTGACAGCCTCTAACAAGAACAACAGAGATGATTTAAAGTATACGGGAGAATGTAGGTGAGGAATGTGGGTAGATTATATACAAATACTATTTGTATAAAGGATATTTCATATAAAAGACTTGAGCATCCATGGATTTTTGTATCCATGAGGAGTCCTGGAACAATCCCCCACAGAGACCAAGAGACAACTGAATAGTCACTGAAAATGGTATGTACTAAAAAAAATAATGGCAATAGTAAAAGCGCCATTGAGTCAATTCCGACTCATAGTGACCCTATAGGGCAGAGTAGAACTACCCTGTAGAGTTTCCAAGGAGCACGTGTCAGAACAGAATTGTTGACTTTTTGGTTAACAGGTATAGCACTTAACTGCTACACCCCCAGCGTTTTTGATATGTACATAGCTGTCACTATTGCTAGAAGGTGAGATGTAAGGTGAATTTGAAATTTTTTCTCTTTAGTGTGCTTGTCTACACTGAGTTATTTAAAATGACCATGTATCACTTTTACAAAATCAATAGAGCAATTTTTTTTTCTTTTAAAAAACCTGCAAATAAACATGACAAGCTATTAACAGTTGTTAATTCTGGGTGACAGGAATTCGGATAACTGCTACTTCCTTCTTTGTACTTCTCTGTATTATATAAAATAAGACAAAATAAATACATAGGCTCCTTCAGCGGCTGGCTCCCAACATCCTTCTTTATGGCCTGGGAGACCTCATGGCCTCAGGAGATCTTGGCCCTTTGCTGGCCTCACTCAATTTCTGCCCCAAACAAGATGAAGGCAGACTCAGGAAAACAGTATGCTCCCTCACCAGAGTATTGGCCCATCTCTAGCCTTAGACGTGTAACCGGTTGCTCCTGATTTGTACCCAGCTGCTATCTGTGCCCAGTTGCTCCGGGGAACCCTGTTGTGAGAATGGCCTACTTGGCAGGCAATATCTGTTATAGACTGAATTGTGTCCCCCAAAATATGTGTTGCAAATCCTAACCTCTATGCCTATAGTTACAATCCCACTCAGAAAAGGGTTGCCTTTGTTAACGAGGCAGGATTAGTTTAGGGTATACCTTGAGTTAACAGCTTTTGAGATACAAAAGAGATTAAACAAGCAAGGGAGCAAGCAGAGATTTAAGGAGAGAGATGTCAGGCCACATGCTGATGGCAGCCAGGAGCAGAAGCTCAGGAAAGACACCAATCTTCCTTTGGAGGAGACAGAGAAAAAAACCTCCTAGTAGAGCCAGTATCCTCAATGCAGACTTCTAGCCTCCTAAACTGTTAGCAAGTAAATATTGGCTTGCTAAATACACACTTGTGCTATTTCTGTTACAGCTGCACTGGTGACTAAAACATCAGCCACATGTAGTAAGTTGTCCCACTGCCCAGCAAGGCAGATAGTCTGTGGTCTCCAGCACTAAATACCCAAGCAGGAGAAGCTGGCACAGCTCATCCTGCTCTTTATCTTCTTTCCTTCTTCCCCTCCTCTTCCTCCTTGATGGTCTAGCTATTTTGCCAGCTAATGGAGTAAAGAAAGACAATGACTAAAGCCTGTCTTATCTGAATTAACCCTAAGCCCTTGGGCAAGCTAAACTCCCTAATTCTGCCTTACAGCCTCTCCTCCAGACATCATAAATGCTTAGATCCCCAAACAAGTCCAGAGAGAAGAGAAGAAGCCAGGTTGCCTCACGTTCTTCTCTCTATGTATAATATACTGTGGACCTACCAGAAATTACACTAGAGAAAATATCTTCCACTCCTCTCCCATCACCAAGCATAAACCTAAAAGCATCACTTACTCATCTTCGGACAAATCCGCTGGGTCTATCTGGGATGGTTTCTCTTCTTTCACAGCACATGCAACTACCTGTGCAGAGGAACAGGAGCAGATCAGGGACAGAGAGCCAGGAATGAGCCTAAGAATCAGACTAAGACATGGACACGTAACTCACAGAGACCTGTATTGATCCTGAGCTTCCTCCCACCACAGGAGACGTTGTTGAGTGGAATATTCCAATTAAGGACCCCTGATAGGGAAACTCGAGCCCTGGTGATGCACTGGTTGACAGCCACAACTATGGTTAGCTATGACTGCTTACCAACAGGTTGGCAGTTTAAATCCACAAGCCACTGCTCAAAAATCCTATGGGGCAGTTCTACCCTTTCTCATAGGATCCCTGTGAGTTGGAGTCCACTCAAAAGCAATGGGACTAAGAAACTAGACTCTTGATTTGGACCTCCATGGCCCCTGGGTTATAAATGAGGAGATCTGTGAATTGGGAGGCTTGGGATCCTGAGTCCTGACTCTGTCACTGGCTTTCTGGCCCTCCTTCAGTCATTAGAAGACATGGTGCCTCTGTAACTAGCTCCTACAGTGAGTTAATATGCTGCTGTCTTGATTAATGCTCCAGGCAGAAAGAGGTAGTAAGAAAACTCTATTTGGAAAAATGTGACCTACAGGCAGAAGCTTAAACTTATTAAGAGAGTACTTCAAAAACCTTCCACCTTAGAACCTATTACACTGCCACAGTAGTCAAAATAGCCTGGTATGGGTACAAAAACAGACAGATAGTTCAATGGAACAGAATTGAGACCTCAGAGATGACCACATCTGCCTACGAAAAGGTGATATTCAACAAAGGCCCTAAAACATCAAACCGGGGTAAAAACAATCTCTTCAACAAATGGTGCTGGCAAAATTGGATATCAATCTTCACTAAATTAAAACAAGACCCATATCTTACACCTTATACAAAAACCAACTCAAACTGGATAAAAGACCTAAATATCAAATCTAAAATGATAAAGCTCATCCAAAAAAAGTAGGAACAACAATAGAAGGTTTAATACACAACACAGACAGACTTCAAAATCAGTCAAACAAACCACAATCATCAGAAGAGAAAATAAATTAATGGGAACTACTAAGAATCACTCACTTTTGCTCATCCAAAGACTTTATTAATAGAATTAAAAGGCCACCTACAGAATGGGAAAAAAATATTTGGCAGCTATATGTCAGACTGACACCTGATCTCCATAATCTATAAGGTACTACAAAATATCAATAAGAAAAAGATAAATCATCCAATTAAGTGATGGGTAAAGGAGATGGACAGACACTTCTCTAAAGAGGAGATCCAGCCAGCCAAAAAACACATATGGACATACTCACAATCATTAGCTATTAAAGAAATTCAAATCAAAACAACAATGAGATACCATTTCATCACAACAAGGTTGGCCATGATCCAAAAAATGCAAAACAACAAATGCTGGAAAGGCTGTTGGGAGATTGGAACTCTCCTACACTGTTGATGGGATTGCAAAATGCTGCAACCTCTTTGGAAAGCAATCTGGTGCTCCCTTAAAAAACTGGATATAGATATACCATTTGACCCAGTAATTCCACTACTTGGAATATATCCTACAGAATCAAGGCCATTCATACCAACTGATATATGCACAGGAATGTTCATCACAGCACAGTCCACAATAGCAAAAAGATAGAACCAACCCAGATGCCCAACAACAGAGGAATGAATAGGTAAACTATGCTATATATACTCAGTGGAACACTATGCAATGATAAAGAACAACGATGACAGCAGGAAATAGCTCTTAACCTGGTTTCAACTGGAGGACATTGTGCTGAGTGAAAGTAGTCAGCGGCAAAAGAACAAACATTGTATGAGACCGCCACAATAAGAACTTAAAAGCAGACTCATGAATAGAAGAAAAGACTCTTTGATGGCTGCAAGGGAGGAAAGGGAAGGAGGGGGGGGGAGGGTTTAGATTAGATAGTTAACAGAAATTTGGTTGGGTGAAATCAGTGACAGCACACATTAGAAAGAAGATTAATAACAACTGGACTTCAACACAATTTGAGTACTCCTCCCATCTTAACCCAATATTGCAAGGACAGAGTAGCTGGACAGGGGCTGGGAACCACGCTGTCAGACAAAACCGAGGCCAATCGGCACAGCTAGCATTTTGCTAGTGAGGAATCTCTGCACCCCACATCTGTGAGTGGCATCTGAGGTCTTAAAAGCTGCCAAGCTGTCATCTGAGGGTACAGCAATGGTCCCAACTCAGCAGGAACGTGAGTGGGTCTCTACACCAACTCGTGATCAGAAGAACTGGATGGTGCCCGGCCATCACCAGTGATAGCCACAATGGAGCTCACAAAGTTGAGTCTCGCTGGCAACAAGAGAATAAATAGGGATGCACCCTGAGATCTCCAATAAAAGATCATGATTGATGGTCCAGGGGTTTCGGGGTTCCCCTGGGAGCATGGCCCCTGGCCCTGATGTTGCCCCTGTTCATAAAGCATAATGAAGGTCAACTTTTTGGACAGCAATGGATTGGACTTGGCAACGCATAGTAACTGTATCTTGTGGGAATTTTATGGTTCTATGCATTTATAGGATGTCATCCTGCTGACCTCTTGCTGAGAAAGGGGAGTGGGTGGAGAGGAGGAGATAGGAGATTGCTGGGAGGATAGGATATGTATGGAGCAGAGAGGAAGGGTGTGCTGTCACCGGGCATGGAAAGCACTGGAAGCTGCATATAGGTGAGCATGTGAATTTATATGGGAATCTACATTTTCATTCAATCATAAAAAAAAAACTTCCAAAAAATAAAAACATTAATGCCCACCAGAGCAAAGTATTAGAGGATGAGAACTCTAAAATACTTGTGTTGCCAAGAATAAAAAGGTATGCACCCTGAGATGTCCTCTAAAAGACTGCAAGTGATGGTCCAGGGGCCTCAGGGTTCCCCTGTGAACCTGGTTCCTGGCCCTGATACTGCCCCTGTCCATAAATCATAAAGGAGGTTAACTGTTCGGACAGGAATGGATTGGACTTGGTGACACAGAATGACCATATCGTGTGTGCACTTTATGGTTCTATGCATCTATAGGATGTCATCCTGATGACCTCTTACTGGGGGCAGGGGAGAGGGTGGAGAGGAGGGGATAGGAGATCATTAAGAGGATACAACATGTATAGAATGGAGAGGAGTGAGCAGTTACCGGGCAGGGAGAGCAGAGGGAGCTGCACGTAGGAGGGCATGCAAATTTCTACAGGATTATACATTTTCACTCAATCATAATTAAATATATATACATATACATATATATATATATATATATACACACACACACACATACATACTTGTGTTGGAAGGGACTGAGCAGACCATTGGGTCCAACTTCTTTTTTTTTAGACAATGATAGTGATGACAGCTAACACTGGTACTTTCTGTGTAGGGTGAATTTTGTCCCAAAACTGCCTGGAGCTTACTTTTTTCCAAATAGAGTATTCCTGCTACCTCTTTCCCCCTCAGAACATTAATCAATACAGCAGCTTATTAACTCACCCTAACAGAACTCACTGCTCTGAGCACTTTATAAATCAGTCCTGTGGTGTGGGTACTGCCATGAGGCTCACTCCGTGGCTGAGAGAGGGGAGCAGAGGGAGACGTGGTGACTTAGAGTGCAGAGCTCAGTGTGAAGCCAGGCTCTCAGTTCCCAGGGCTGTGCCCTTTCCACCGCTCCAACATGCTCGTCCAAGAGACCCTTGGGGCCAATGGGCACCCTGAGGGTTGGTCCAGGAGCTAGAATCTCGGAGGGCACCAGAGGGTGTACCAATCAGAGTGGGACATGACAAAAGACAGCAGCGCTTCCTCCTCTCTCTGTCCCATCCAGGTCAGTGGTGGCTACCATAGCGCGTGCTTGGAGTTGGCTGGCTGTGGGTCTCTGTCTCACTCTCTAGCATCTGTGTTACGGCATAATAGGACATTCCCAGGAAAAGCCTCTCAATCCCAGCCTGGACAGCACACTTTCGTGGCTGAGGGTTTTGTCTTTACCTCCTCAGCATGGTCTCCCAGATCAATTTCCACAAATGTAGATGGTTTCTGTGAGTGGAAGCCAAAGAGACATGAGTGTTAAGGCTTTGGTGACAATAAAGAAGAAATCAAACTTCATGGGAAAGGCGTGAGAGCCACCTGGAGCTGGCTGATAGCCACTAGGCTCATCAGACACTGACAGTGTTTAGTAGGAAGCTCCTGAGCAGCTCAGGTAACATACTAACGGCACAGCTGAGTGGGACATGTTCACGGAACCAGCTCTGGCAGAAGTGGAAGAGGGAGGAATATAGTCTCTGGCTCTTCCCTACACCCTCTGCCACCAGGTCCTTTAGAACCCAGAGGATTTCTTTGACTTGTGTCTTCTGAGAACGAGGGCCTCCAGGGTCAGTTCAAGGCCCAGAGCGGGAGCAGCCTCTCCATTCAGTATCAAACCTGTTTAATGGGGCTGAACTTAAAGATGTCCTTCAATAACCTACCTGTGGGCCCTGCTGTCCACCAAGCTCTTACTAGGATGTTAGTGGCCTGAGCAGCTCAGTTCATTGCTATGATAAAGTCTCTAATTCAGAAACTTGGCAAGGGCCAGAATGTGTTTCTAACGGTAGCACTCTAGCCAACACCAAGAGGAGAGAATTGGTGATGGATATAGGACTTCCCAGAATCCCTGGAATCCCAGCAAGGATGGTCTATTGTCAGCCCTGGCTTCCTTGTAGAAAATGTGCACTGTTACGCCATCATTCCCTACTCACTTGGGGAGGAGAATAAAAATCACCTTCCTTCATGATATGTCTACATGTCTACAGCCAACACATTCAGGTATGTGGCTCTGGGAGGGTTTTTCTGGGCCAGGGTCAAGCTGATTCCTTCATGACCCCACAGACCTTTAGCAGCTGCACTGTTTGGCAAGCTGGGATTCAGATGCCCTGGAGATCAGGCCAAAGCAACATGGAACTTGACACTTGAAGCTCTCTAGGGGTAGAGCTTAGTTTAGTCTTAAAGAATGTGCCCTGCTGTACTGGCACCCCTAAGATCATGTGTCTTGTGGGTCAGGACTTGTGCCTGGACAAGCCTTCCCATCATCCCTTTCTTACTAAATGAAGTTCTTGCCTCTATTTCCAGAAACTCATCTAGCCTGTGGGTGCCAGCTTCTGTTACTGTAAACCAAAAGAAGAACAAAGAGGAAAATAAAGGTAGGATTAGAATATAAGGGGACAAAAGTGGTTAGACAGCAAATAAACACTGCCTGACCTTGGCCTCATGAACACTTTTGTCTGCGTCCTCCGCTTGCTCCTGCTCTTCCTTGGCACTGGCCTCCAAGTCACTCTTTTCTGTCTCTGGTTCCTCTTTCTCACCATCATGGTCCAGCTTTCCAAAGGCTTCCTGAGTCTTCTCCTTCTTGTCTTCCTCTAGGTTTGTCTGACTATAGGAGAAGTGGACAAGAACAGGATGTGACAGACATCAGGAGGAGGCAGTTTTAAACCAATGTCTGTTATTCCTTTTGGTGCTTGTTTTGCCTGTGCTAGGATTTGGGATTAGCAACTGAGTCCGTGTTGATGATGTTATACTGGTATCTGTTGTTGTTGTGTGCCGTCAAGTTGATTCTGATTCGTGGTGACTCCATGTGACACAGTGGAACTGCCCCATAGAGTTTCCTAGGCTGTGATCACCTGAAATTTCCTACATCAGAACCACTGGTGGGTTTAAGCCACTGCCCTTTTAGTTCTCAATGAAGGCTTAAACATCACTCTACCAGGTCTCCTTGATGCTGGTATAATGAAACCAAACCAAATCAAGTCCCCTTTGCTGTGCAGTCAATTCTGACTCATAGTAATTGTCACAGATTGTATTGTGTCCCCTCAAAAGTGTATGTAGTGATTTAACTTGGCTATGAGTCCCAGTATGATGCCATTCCTCCTCTGTACTGTGAATCCTTCCTCTGTGATTTTGGTGAGGGAGAATGGGTTGTAGTTGTGTTGGTGAGGCAGGACTCAAGCTACTAGCTTGTGGGATATAAGGAAGAGAAGTGAGCAGAGGAAGTTGAGTACTTCATACCACCAAGAAGGCAGAGCAGAGAGCAGAGCACATCCTCTGGACCTGAGGTTCCTGTGCCAAGATACTCTCCTTGAATTTGGACTCGACCTGCGGGACTGTGATAACATCTCTTGTTAAATGGATTTGTAACTTATAAATGGATTTGTGGCTTACTGGACTGTGACAATGAAGATTCTCTTCATGAAGCCTTCGGCTTGTAGAGTTTTCTGTTAGAGCAGTACCAGATGACTATTTGAATATTAAAGACCTTACAAGCATAGATGAGCCTGGCCTTCCTGATTCCTTTTTGTAACCTTTCTTTGCTGGAGAAACTTACCCTGAACAAATATATGTTACCCAGTTCTGGGCTGGTGGCTGACTTATTTATAGCCAACTAGGGCTTATTTCAAAAGGCAGTGCCTAACTGCTCATAAAAGCAAAATCCGGCAAGAGATACGAAACATAGTTGGATACCAAATGGAACCATATGTTTGTGGCAGGTCTGTGGCTGGTGTTGCTATTACTCATACCAAAGTTGGTGACACCCTTCTACTGCCAGCAGTTTATTTGATGTGTCCAGGAGGAAGGCATGACAAGGCACAGATGGAAGGGTACTTCTTGAATCATCCATCACCAGTAGGGCTCATTTCTGGGTGGTGACTGGCTCTTGAACTGGTCAACATGAGCAGCAGCTGGGCCACCATAAAGGTGTGGGTTTTTCCCTGCTCAACGCTCTCCTCTACTGGAGGCTTTCATCCTTAAACTCTGCGGGAAAGCGATGCGCCAGTCCTGGCTCACACTTTCTCGTCTGACGCATGAGTACTTCGCTCATTTTATCCACTGACTGTACTTTGATGATTTTTTGGTGGCCAATTTTCCTTGGTCTGCAGCCAAGAGCAGCTATCTGTAAACAAGAGCGACTTATATCCCATATGGTTTGCCCAGGATGCTAGTGAATCCTTTTTGTTAGTATTTGAGAAAATTTCTCAGGCAATTCAATGACTGTGAAGCCCTTCTTAAGGGAAGGAGGGTGAATGGTAGGAGAAGCAGACACAGGAGGCAGAGAAGGAAGCAGATGAGAGAAGGCAAATATGCAGAAGTAAAACTAGTGAGAACTGAGATTTTGCCAGGACTAAAAGATGAACGTGCCCTCAAGGAGGCATTGTCTAGGGTGCTCTTCTGCCCTTCCCCTCTTAAAGAAAAATTCTATATATATAACTTATATACATATATATACATGTATATATATAAAGCTGCTGCCGACAAGTCAGTTTGAACTTGTAACAACCCTATAGGATGGAGTACAATGCTCCAAAGAGTTTCCAAGGAGTACCTAGCAGATTTGAACTGCCAACCTTTTGGTTAGCAGATATAGCACCTAATCACTATGCCACCAGAGTTTCTAATATATGTATGCTAATTTGGTTATATTTACAGTAGCACATACAAAAACCTATCCCAACAAGCTAGCCCTCTGGTGAGTCCCCTTGGTCTGTTAGAGTGAGACAACACTTCTTTTCTAAGGAGAGTTCTTGTCAGGTTGTTTTCTGAAAGTGTGACTGGGCACTAGCTCTAAGACTTTCCAGACAAGGCATAGCTAGATGGAGATTGCCCCAGGACAGTGGTGGGAAGGAGGAGTAGCTTACAGCAGGAGAATCCCCTTCATTTGATCCTGTTTCCATGATAATGCCTTTCTGTAGACAAAAAGGGCTTCCCAAAGCCCTCCTGTCTGAGCTTCCCAAAGCTCTCCTGTCTGATTACTCAAGGACTCTTTGGTCCACTCCTAAGTCTTAGAGGCCATGACCGTGCAGTGCTTAACAGCTACAGCTGCTAATCAAAAGGTCAGCAGTTACCAGGGGCTCTTCGGAAACTCTTCAGGGCAGTTCTGCTCTGTCCTGTAGGGTCACTGTGAGTCAGAATTGACTTGACACCCAGGTTTTTAAGTTTTGAGCTGGATGCCTGGTTCTCACTGCTTGTCCTCACCATTTCTAGCTGACTCTTCACCATTTTTAGCAAACCACCTCTGTGCAGACCAAACACTGGAAAACAAACTGTCTGCTTACCTGGGAACATCTTCGGAGTCACTTCTTGTGTCTTTTCCCTGATCTTCAGATTCTGAGAAGAACAGAAGCAGCATTTGTCAGTGCCTTCTCTGCCTTAGTCTATTTAATATAAATGAGCTGGTAGGTTGTCTGGAGGAATCTGGGCCTGACCACCAAGGACTGCCTTTTCTGAGCTCTCCCATGGCACAAGCCTGAAAGGATCTTCTGGGCTAATGATCCCGGGTCACAGGGAGCCCCTGGTATTTTGGTGGCACTAAATTAGCAATTTAATGACTAATTCTTTATGCCTAAGGTATATTTTGATGTTTCATCTTGACATGTTCTTCTCCCTCATCTCTTTCTCTCATGATGCTGCCCACTTCCATAATTGAATATCTCGGCACCTAACACAACTCAGGCTTAAACCCACTTCTGAGTGCATTGTTAGAGTTTGGTACCTTCAAGCTTATTCCACAAAGCCCTGGACCAGCACAAGCTTTTCCTTATCCTACAGGTTGTATTTACAATCTTACCACACCCCAGGGGCTCATGGACTGTTTCTGGAGGGGTTCATAAATGGTGGTCACCAAGACTGTTCTCACTCATAGCAACCCTGTAGGATAGAGCAGAACTGCTCCATAGGTTTCTAAGGAGCAGCTGATAGATTTGAACTGCTGATTTTTTGGTTAGCAGTCAAGATCTTAACCACTGTGCCACGTGGGCTCTGGTGTATGTTCAGTGTATTCAGATACCTTTACAGTAAATGTTTCTTCTCTTCAGGACTAGTAGGGCCTCCTGAGATTCCTCTTGGTTCCACCAACTGTCTGGAAACGCATAGCAGAAGCAGGAGAGGTGAACAACAAGCTGGCCTGTTCCCAGAGTCATATTAATCATACCAGATGAGTAACATGCTGGCAAGTTTATGTTGCAAAGACACTCAAGCAGCACTAGAGAAGCTGAGGCTTCCTGCCAGAAGCCACATGAAGGATCCCTCTTGGAATCAGCTCCTCCAGCACCAGCTGAGCCATCAGATGATGCAGCCCCAACTGCAAGCTTGTGAGAGACTCCAAGGTGAAATCCTCAGCTGAGTTGCTCCCAGATTTCTGACCCTCAGAAATGGAATCAATGAATGTTTTTCTTACTATGCTTTTTTCCTTTATTTATTTACTTTTTTTATTGTGATTAAGTGGAAGTTTACAATCCAAGTCAATTTGCCATGTAAAATGCTAAACACTCGCCTCTTTTCAACTCTCTATCTGCTCTCCTCACCCTGTGACAGCACAATTTTCCTTTCCACGTTGCCCTTCTGGTATCCACTCAGCCAGCACTTGTTCTCTTCTCTCCACCCCTTTCCCTTCTAGAAAGAAACCAGCTGGACAGCCTCGTATATACATTAAATCACAAAGTTCACACATCACTTGCATCACTCTGTGTTCCACTGTACAGTCTAATCTTTGTCTGAAGTGTTAGCTTAAGAACTGGTTTCAACTCTGGACTAGCAAGCAAGTCCAGGGACTAAGAGCTCAGACTTCTGGACCACCAAATCTGGTTTTGTAATGGAGTTCTAGATCTGCACTTCCCTTTTTCTCATGTTTCATCAAGGACTCTACATTGTATTTGTATTCCTTGTCAGGAAAGTCTTTGGTGATTACTGGGCACTATCTAGTTCTTCTGGTCTCAAGCTGATTTGGTCTTCCCATCACATGGATCCTTCTGTCTCCTGGGCTCATATTTTATTCATGTCATTGATGTTCTTGGCTTTCATCCACTTCAGGTGGGTTGGGCCCAACTGATGTTCCTTAAATGGCAGCTTGCTGTCTTTTAAGACCCCAGACACCATTCACCAATATGGGATGCAGAACAATTTCTTAGAAAAAATAAACTAGACATGCTGACTGACCTCAATGTCCCCTGAAACCATGGTTGCCAGACCCCTGTCCCTGCTACACTGTCCTTAAAAATGTTTGGTTGTATTCAGAAAACTTTTTCATGTAAGGCATATTCTAGTTGTGCTGACCTCCCTCTACTGCATGCTGTCACTCCCTTTACCTAACCAAATTCCTACTGACTATTGATGAATAACACTTTCCCACTGTCCCCATCTTGTAGCCATCAAAGAATATTTTCTTCTGTGCATAAGTCCTCTTAAGACCTTATAATAGTGATCTCATATAATATTTGTCCTTTTGCAGCTGACTAGTTTCACTCAGCATAAATGTATTCCAGATGATTCCAGGTTAGGAGATGTTTATAAAATCATTGTTGTTCTTCATCATTGCATAGTGCTCCATTGTGTGAATATACCACAGTTTGTTTATCCATTCATCTGTCAGTGGGCACCTCGGTTGCTTCCATCTTCTTGCTAGTGTAGACAGAGCTACGTGTGTGTGTATCTGTTCATGTGACTGCCCTTATTTCTCTAGGATATATTCTAAGCAGTGGGATTGTGAATCACATGGTATTTCTATTTCTGGCTTTTAAAGAAAGTGCCAAATTGCTTTCCAAAGAGGTTGTACCATTTTACATTCCCACCAGAGTGTAGAAGAGTTCCAGTCTCTCCACAGCCTCTCCAACATTTGTTGTTTTGTGTTTTTTGAATTAGTTCCAATCTCGTTGGGGTGAGATGGCATCTCATTGTAGTTTTGATTTGGATTTCTCTAATAGCTAATGATTGTGAGCATTTCCTCATGCATCTTTTGGCTACCTGGATGCCTTATTTGGAGAAGTGTCTGTTCATATCCTTTGCCTGTTTTTTAATTGAGCCATTTGTCTTTTTTGTGTGTATTATGGAGATTAGACATCAGTCAGACTATGGAAATCAGACATCAATCAGATACATGGCTGCCAAATTTGTTTTCCCATTCTGTAGGCTGTGTTTTCACTCTTTTGAGTGGGCATAAGTGTTTGATTTTTAGTAGACCCTGTTTATCTGTTTTCTCTTCTGCTGTTTGTGCTTTGATAGTAATATTTTGCAGTCTGTTTAAGACATGTATCAGAGCTTCCAGTGCTGTCATTACTTTTTCTTTCATAATCTTTATAGTTTTAGGTTTAATATTCAGGTCTTCGATTCATCTTGAGTTAGTTTTTTATGCAAGGTATGGGATATGGGTCTTGTTTCAGTTTTTTGCAGATGGATATCAGGTTCTGGATTCTCCATTTTGTCCCACTAATCTATATGTCTGTGTTTGTACCAGTACCAGGCTGTTTTGACCACCATGGCAGTGTAATAGGTTGTAAGGTCAGACAGTATGAGGCCTCCCACTTCAATAGTGCTTTACTTATCTGAGGTTTTTTTCCTTTCCGAATGAAGTTGGTGATTTGTTTCTCCATCTCATTAAAAAATGACATTGGTATTTGTATTAGAATTGCAATGTGTGTATAGATTGCTTTGGGCAGAATAGACATTTTCACAATGTTAAGCCTTCCTATACACGAACAAGTTAGGTTTCTCCACTTATGTAAATCTCTTTTGGTTTCCTACAGTAGGGTCTTCTAATTTTCTTTGTATAGGTCTCTTACATCTCTGGATTTATTCCTAGGTATTTTATCTCCTTGGGGCTGTAATAAATGCTGTTGATTTTGTCATTTCCTCTCTGATGGTGTCTTTGTTGGTGCAAAGGAATTCTACTGATTTATTTATGTTTATCTTATATCCCAATATTTGGCTGAACTCTTCTATTAGTTCCAGTAGTTTTTTAATGGATTCTTTAGGGTTTTCTGTGTATAAGATCATATTATCTACAAATAGAGATACTTCTTCTTTACGGATGCAGATTCCTTTTACTTCTTTCACTTGTCTGCTCAGACTAGAATCTTCAGCACAATGTTGAATAAATGTGGTGACAATGGGCATCTTTGTTTGCTTCCCAATCTCAGAGGGACTTCTTTCAGTCTCTCTCCATTCAGGATAATGTTGGCTGTTGGCTTTGTGTAGCTGCTCCTTATTATGCTGAGGAATTTCCCTTCTATTCCTATTTTGCTCAGAATTTTAAAAATTTTTTTTTGTGATTAACTGAAAGTTTATAATCCAATTTTCTATACCTACTGCTCTGCAACTCTGTCTGCTCTTCTCACCCTGTGACAGCACACTCTTGTTTTTCTCTCTTTATTTCCAGTATCCACTCAACCAACATTTGTCCTCTCCACTCCATCGTCTTCTCTCCACTCTAGAAATAAACCAGTAAGACAGCCATATATACATATATATATATATATATATATATAAAACCCTAATGTACACACACCACATGCATCACTCTGTGTCCCCAAGTCCAGTCCATTCTTAGTTTGAAATGTTGGCTTCAGTACTGGTTTCAGGTCTGGGCTAGCAGCAGGTTTAGGGGAGATGTTCTCAAGGGGACCCTCCAGGCTGAGAATATTTAACACGAATATGTGTTCAACTTTGTCAAATGCCTTTTCTGCATCAATTGATAAGAACAAGTGCTTCTTATCTTTTGTTTTATTTATGTGGTTGACTACATTGTTTTCCTAATGTTGAACCATCCCTGCATCCCTGGTATGAATCCTACTTGGTTATGGTAAATTACTTTTTTCATAAGTTGTTGAATTCTGTTGGCTAGAATTTTGTTGAGGATTTTTGTACCTAAGTTCATGAGAGATATTGGTCTGTAATTTTTCTTTTCTGTGCTATCTTTACACCTAGTTTTGGTATCAGGGTCATGCTGGCTTCATAGAATGAATTTGGGAGTGTTCTACCCTTTTCTATGCTGTAAAATACCTCTAGTAGTACTGCTAATTAACTCATCTCTAAAATAGTGGTAGAAGTCTCCAGTGAAGCTGTCTGGGCCAGGACTTTTTTGATTGGTAATTTGCTTTCTATTATTATTATTATTATTGTTATTGCTTTGTCAATCTCTTGTGATGGGTTTATTAATTTGTTCTACTTCTGTTTGTGTTAGTTCTGGTAGGTAATGTGATTCTAGAAATTTGTCCGTTTCCTTTAGGTTTTCAAATCTATTTGAGTACAATTTTTCATAGCATTCTGTTATGATTCTAGGTCTTTTGCATTTTATAATCACATGAAGACTTCTTCATCTGGGAAATGTTTTGATTCTTTATTTCAGCAATTTTCTGGAGCCATGGCAATCTGCTTCTTTAAATGATTAGAAATTGATTGTTGTCTTTGAGCCAACAGAAAGCTGTTGTGATTTATTCGCTAGGTTACCGCAATCTAACTTGTACCTATATTTGTATTTTAACCTGATTTTGGCTGTCTGAGTAGTCTAGTTGTTTGAGCTAGAGTGGTTATTGGAGCTGTAATAGTTCTGATGGCCTTTCACTCAGTGGTTAGAGTGATGACTGTACTGAGAAAGGTAGCAGAAATTGCTAGCTTAGGGAAGCTGGTGGAACTGTTCTTCTAACTTTCCCTTTGTTTCCTTCATCAAGTAGTGTCGGAGAAAAGATCAGGGTACCCACATAAATGCCCCACTTCTGGCCCAGGTACTGCTCTAGAATTTAGAGTCTGGTATAGAGCAGAGGAGGGAGGGGGAAAGGAAGGAGTGAAGTTGGTGTATACGAAAGGTTCGAGTCACAAAATTTGGTAAGCACTTAGCTTGTGATGCTCCAGTGAATTTCTTCTATGGCTCTGTAGGTACAGCAATTGAAGCTCAGAGGAGCCAGCAAAACTTGTCTTCTACCCCTCCCTTTGTTTCCCTCTCTGATTCTGGGAGAAAAGCTCAGGGCACACATGTACAGTGTCCCACTTCTGGCACAAGTAGTACACTAGAACTTAGCCTCCAGTATAGTTCAGGGAAGAGAGAGAGGAAGCATGCTCCTGGACTTGGCTGCCAGCCACCACCATGTTTTCTAGGTGCAGTCATCCTAAGCACAATCTCTCAGTTGAGAGAGACATACTCCACTCAGTGCTACTGCTCAGTGTGTCAGCCAGCTGCAGCCACCCAGCTCTCAGGAACAGCAGTCCCAGGCCTACCTTCCCATCCAGCAAGATGGTCTCTGCACTTGGGCTGCTGCTTTACCCCTGTGACAGCAGAAGTGCGACCTTGTGTGATGCTGACTCAGCTCTGACAAAGGTAGTTCCCCTTCCTGTTTCCCAGTTTGATCTTAGAACTTCCTGCTTAATCTTGGGGCTCCTAGATGTCTTTTGTCTCCCCATTCAGTTGTCTTTCAAGACCTGAGTTGTTAGAAGGATCAGAGGAGATGTGTGGCTAGTCTGCCACTTAGCTCCATCTCAGCAAGTCTACTTATGTTTGTTGTTTTAAGCAAAAACAAGACAAAGAACCTTTCGGGTCATTGAAGGCTTTGACATGTGTGCTCTCTCAAGACACATG
Source organism: Heterohyrax brucei (assembly GCA_028571685.1). NCBI lineage: Eukaryota > Metazoa > Chordata > Mammalia > Hyracoidea > Procaviidae > Heterohyrax > Heterohyrax brucei. Next base: position 43,109,451 of record CM053162.1, on the reverse strand, counting down.
TGTTCCAGAGGGTGGGGGAAATAAACTGATAAAGTTTCAGGGTCTCACACATCAATTAAGTTTGGGGGCTCAGTTTTTTGTAGCATGATGAACATTCCCTCCAAAATAACAAACAAAGTATTGCACTTTTGCGCATCCTACCATGAAAAAAGGAAGCACAATTCCTGATAGGTGTTTTTGAGTTCTGGAAGCAGTATATTCTAAACTTAAGAATACCGCTCTGGCCAAATGATGCAGAAGGCTGATGGTTTTGACTGGGCCCCAGAACATAAAAGGACTCTGCAGAAGGTTCAGGCTGCAGGGCAATGATTCTGCCACTTAAGCCAGACAGCACTGAAGAACTAATTGGGGAAGGGAGTCCTAGAATTATCAGTGGTGGGAAAGACACAGTGTGGAGTCATAGAAGGAAAACTAGAACCTGGAATAAAACCATGCCATCTGTCATGGATTGAACTGTGCCCCCCCCAAATGTGCATAGCCATTTAGCTAGGCCATGATTGCTGGTATTGTTTGATGTTCCTGTATAGTGTAAACCCTGCCTCTATGACATTAACGAGGGAGGATGGGCAGCAGATGTGTCAGACTGCATTGTGCCTTGAGACAATATTTTGAGATATAAAAGTCAGAATCTAGCCGAGAGAGTTGGGGATCTCATACCACCCAGAAGCAGTGCCGGGAGCAGATAGTGTCCTTTGGAAAGGACCTGGGATCCTAGGGCCTTAGAAGCTCCCAGTCCAGGATAAGATTGATGACAAGGACCTTCCTCTAGAGCCAACAGAGAAAGCCTTCCCCTGGAGCTGATGCCCCGAATCTGGACTATGGTGTTGAGTGGTATGTGGTTGAGTGCTATGTCTGCTAGCCAGAAGGTTGGAAGTTCAAATCTCCCAGGCAGTCCTTGGAAACTCTATGGGGCAGTTCCGCTCTGTTCTGTAGGGTTGCTATGAGTTGGAATGAACAGTGGAGGGTTTTGACAGGCTACTGGACTGTGACAAAAAAATTTCTCCTTTTAAAGCCATCCACTAGTAATATTTCTGCTATAGCAGTACTACATGACTAAGATCACCATGTCAATTCCAATTCCTTGGTACCTTTGTGGCAGCTGTTGTTGTTGTTAGGTGCCATCAAGTCAGTTTCAACTTGTAGTGAACTTGTACACAACATAACAAAACACTGCCCATTCCTGCACCATCTTTACAAACCATTGTTATGCTGGAGCTCATTGCTGAGCCACTACGTCAAAGAACTCACTGAGCATCTTCCTTTTTTCTGCTGATCCTCTACTTCACCAAGCATGCTGTCCTTCTCCATGGACTGCTTCCTCTTTAAAACATGTATGTGAGAGAAAGTTTGAACATTTTTGTTTGTAAGGAGCATTTTGCCGGTACTTCTTCCAAGACAGATTTGTTCATTGTTCTGGCATTTTATGGTATATTCAATATACTTCATCAATACCATAATTTGAAAGCATCAGTTCTTCTTCAGTCTTCCTTATTCATTGTGCAGCTTTTGCATCCATTTGAGATGTTTGAAAACACCACGGCTTGGTTCAAAGTGGTATCTTTGCTTTTTATTACTTTAAAGAGATCTTTTATAGCAGATTTGTCCAGGGTGATATGTCACTTGATTTCTTGACTACTGCTTCCAAAGGGATAGGTTGTAGATCCCCATAAAATGAATTATTTCTGTTTTTCATGATGTTGTGGACTGGTCCAGTTGTGAGGATTTCTACTTTCTTTATGTGAAGTGCAATCCAGACTGAGTACTGTAGTCTTTGACCTTCGTGAGCAAGTAATTCAAGTCCTCTCTTTACTTTCAGAAAGTCTGACATGTCCCCAGTCTCCTTACATGACAGATTTCTGAATTTTTATAGCACTACTCTGAAAACATGGAAACCTTGGTGGCCATAGTGGTTAAGTGTTGTCTGTTAACCAAAAGACTGGCAGTTCTAATCCACTAGGCACTCCTTGGAAACTCTATAGGACAGTTCTACTCTGTCCTAAGGGCTGCTATGAGCCAGAATCAACTCAATAGCAATGATTATTTTTTTAAGTTTTGACCCTGAAAATCACCATTAATTCTTGAACATACATACATATGATATTGCTGCCCAGTTAATTCTGTCTCACGTGATCCTGTAAGACAGAGAAGAACTGCCCCAAACCCAACAGATTCAAACTCTTGACCTTTTAGTTAGCGGCTGAATGCTTAACCACTGTGCCAGCAGCAAGCTGTATATCTCATGTATTGTGTTTTATTTCCATGGTTCTAATGACAACTTCATAAAGGGAAGCTTGCTAGCTTGGAAACTTTCACAGTTAATTGGGACCCCAAGAAGGCAAAAACAATGAAGGTCGTTTTTAGCACTGCAGCCCCAGGCAAATGATAGAATTAACATTTCTGTGTCTCTATTTCTTTATCAGCCACTCAAGGGCCAGTGTTCCAGGAGAAGTGTTACAAAACGCTTGCTCAGAAGGACAGCTTGTGTTAATATTCACAGTATAGTTATATTAGATGGGTTAAGATGTTTTAAACACCAACACCTACTCTGACCCACACGATGGGTCAATCTGACATATTTAGAAAATATACTAGAGTTTCCAGCACTGCCTGATGTAGGGTATAAACCTATACATTTTACAATTTAGAAGCTGTATTGGTGTCAAGCACAATCATAGGCCTAGAGTTCACTGCTAACTCATGGGGAGGGGGCTGGGAATTTCCACAGTAGTTACCTGCAGAGTAATTCAAGCTTGCCCCAAAGGCACAATTGTAGCCCCCAAGTGCTCAGTGTAAGTCAAAGAAACTTTAGATGTTTCAGAACAGATTTGGACCTGAGGCACCTAATTAACATTTTCACAGGGCCTCCCCTTTGTGTCTTTGTCTCTTCTCTCATACTGCCCCCCATCCTGTCTCTAACAGAGCTTCCTAAATGGGTCTGCCCTCATTGGGCCATAGATGTACCTGAGACATTGGCCACTGCTCTCAAGTTGGCCTGGCCAAGGCTGCTGCCCCACCCCTGGCCCCCGCAGCTGACCCTGCCAACTCCAGGTGAAAAGAACTTTACCTGCTTACCTCAGTGTACAGTGTGAGCTGTCTCATCTTTGGCCATTAGAATTTTAAGCAAAGGGGCAGCAGGAGCTGGAAGGAGTCCCCAGGGCCTGGCCGTTCCTTCCAGGCCCGAAATGGCTGCCCTCGAAACGAGAGACCACTTTCTTACCTAACTCATCCCGCAGTTTCTTGATGCTGCTTGGAGGGTCCCCCTTCTGGAGTAAGCCACCCATGCTCCTGCTCCTCTGAAGTTCAGCTGCTTCGTTGGCCACTTTGAGATGTCCAGATGCCATTCCCTGAGTGGTGACTCCAGGCAGGGGCCGGTGCCTCCTGTACGTGGATGATGTACCCTTCTCCATAATCAGCTTCTCTTTTCCTTTTAAATCATGGGAAAGAAGGGAGATGTTGACTCGCAAAATAAAATCTTACACAGAAAGCATGGTTTCAAACCTCTCTTGTGATCTCTTCCCCTAGGAAGCAGCCCCAAGACTGCTGTTGAGTGGAGGCTGCCCGTTGCTATGTGGCCCCTATGACATCACGGCAAACAAAACCAGAGGTCAAAGGTTAACTCAGTCCCAAACTCAACACAGCCAACATATTTTATTTTGGCAGTTAGGTTTGGGTTTGTGGGTTTTGCTCTGTTCTCTGACTTCATCTTCTTTCTTTTTGGACTCTTTTCTAGTTTCTCCATCAGAGAAGGTAGGGGGAGAAAAGGGTGGCAAAACTCAACCACGGGTCCTTAGAGCTTCTTATAGATTGAAGTGTATTCCTCTAAAATACGCATCAGCTTGGCTGGGCCAAGATTCCCAGTAATGTGTGATTATTCACCATTTTGTCATCTGATGGACTTTTCTATGTGTCGTAAATCCTGTCTCTATGCTGTTGATGAGATGGGATTAGTGGCGCTTATGTTAATGAAGCAGAACTCAATCTGCAAGATTAGAATATATTTTGAAATGTAAGAGAAACCAGCAGAGACACATAGGGACCTCGTACCACCAAGAAAGTAGTGTTGGGAGCAGAGTAGAGCCTTTGAACACATTCCTTTAACAAGCTCCAAGACCGAAGTAAGATTGATGGCAATGACCTTCCTTCTGAATTGACAGGGAGAAAGCTTTCCCCAGAGCTGGTGCCCTGAATTTAGATTTCTTTCCTGCTAGACTGTGAGAGAATAAGCTTCTCTTTCTTCAAGTCATCCACTGTAGTATTTCCATTACAGCAGTACTAGGTGAGGCAGGGATTGGTATTCTAGTCTGACATCTGATGTAATCTACCACATCTGACAATTCCACGTTCACAAACTTGCCACCACATGCTTACATTGGCAGCAATGTATAAACAACTCAGTCAAGTTTCATAACCTTGGTATATCAGTGTCTCACAGCTGTGTTTGCGTCGATGTGTGGTAAGTCCTGCTGAGTGGCAGTCATTATTGTTGTTGTGTGTTTTTGTGTGTTGTGAGAATGTTGGAGCCTGAATTAGAGCATTAAATTTCTTAAATTCGACAAGAGTGGAAATGAAGTCAGGGACATGTTAGTCTAAGTTTATGTGGATAATGCCACGAAGAAAACAGCAATGTCCAAATGGATTAAACATTCTTCTGAGGAAAGGGAAAGCATCACTGATTAGAGGTCAGGGTAGCCACTAGCCAGCTGAACTGACAAAAACATTGCAAAAATCCATCAAAGGTGCTTCAAAATAATCAGGCGACTGTGAGAAGCATAGCAGATCAAGCAAAAACTGACAGAGAAACAGGAAAATCTTAACTGAAAATCTTGGCCTGAGACCTTTCTCAAAACTGGTCCTGAGTGCACCAATGAACAAAAGCAAAGGAGCGTCAAAGTTTGCTGAGACTTTTACAGACAGAAGGTGACGTTTCAGGCTGTGTTATCATTGGTGATGAAACATGAGTGTACCAAATACCACCCTAAAACAAAGCATCAAAGTGTACAGTGGAAGTCAGCCAATTCTTCATGACCAAAAAGTTCTATCAGTCTAAATCAAGAGTCAAAACAATGTAGCTAGCTGTTTTTGATGTCAGAGGGATTACTCATTATGAATTTGTGCCAACTGCACAAATAATAAGTTTACTATTTGGAAGTGCCGAAAGGGCTGCATGAAAAAGTTAAATGAAAGTGACCTAAACTTTTCATTATGGCTCTTGCATTATGACAATGCTCCAGCTCACGTGCACTGTCTGTGAGGGAGTTTTTAGCCAATAAGCAAATAACTCTTTTAGGACACCTTCCCTACTCACTTGATCTGGCCGCCAGTGACTTTTTTCTGTACCTGATGATAAAGGAAATATTGAAAAGAAGACATCTTGGTAACATTCAGGACACCAAGAGTAATATGACAATAGCTCTGATGGCCATTCCAGATAAAGAGTTTCCAAACTGCTTTGAAGGATGGGCTAGGCACTAGCATTGGTGCATAGCTTCCCAGTGGGAGTCCTTTGAGGGTGACCATAGTGATATTCAGCAATGAAGTATGTTACACTTTTTCTAGGATGAGTTCACGTACTTAATTGTCAAACCTCATATTTTAAGCCGTTGAGCTATTCTCTTAAATTGAAAAATCTTTTCCTTTTGAGTGACACGTTCAATTTGGACCAAACTCAGGCAAATGAATGAATGATTCAGAAGGCAGTAACTAGTGGCAATCTGATAGGGATGGCACTGACCTGCAGTGGTCTTTTCACCACCTGGCTGGCAGGCTACGAGCAGCCGGCAAGCTAATCAGCGCTATGAATCAAGTTCTCCCTGGCATGTCTTCCAGTTTCATTTTTCCTTATCTTGAATAACTGGTGAGTGCTGCAGGATCTTCTCCTACAAGTGAAAGCAGGTTTGAATCAGACTGTCCAAAAACTGCCTTTCTGGTTTTTCACGCTAATCAGAAAATTCGTCATATCCTGTTCAACACACCTTTTTCCTCCAATTATTCAATATCATGGAGGGATAAATGACAAAGAGGCTCTTTCCCTGAAGGACTGGTATCACCAACTTGATGTGCATGGTATTTCATAAACATTCAGAATGAACCCTCGTGACCCCAGTATGCAGCAGGGTCCATTGTAAACTATTAATTCATCTGTGTGACATGTCGATTGTAAGCACACTATATATGTTCTGGAAACCTGGGTGGCACAGTGGTTAAATGCTATGGCTGCTAACCGGAAGGCTGGTGGTTAGAGTCCACCAGGCTGTCCTTGGAATCTCTACGGGGAAGCTGTACTCTGACTTATTAGGGTTGTTATGAGTTGGAATCAACTTGCTGGCATTGGGTTAGATTTACATATATTCTTCTTTCCCCTACCCCAGAATTTTGCTTCTTTTGAATGAGCTCACAGAATGTTAGCATTATAGAGCTTAAGATCATCTGGCCATCTAGCCTAGTACCCAATGCAGGGACTCGCTTGTCCACATCTTCAAGGGATAGACATCCCTGCTTGGATGCTGTCATTAACCCGATAGTTATCCAGACAGAGCTACCCTGGGCTAGACTATCCAATGCTGTCCAGTTTATTCTGATTCATAGACTCATAGTGACCTTAAAGGACCCAGTAGCAATGCTCCATTGAGTTTCCAAGGAGCACCTGCTGGATTTTCAACTGCTGAGCCTTTTGGTTAGTAGACGTAGGCCTTCACCACTATGCCACCAGGGTTGCCAACAGCCTCCTCCAGTTTAAATGCCTTTGCCTACTGGAAGCGAGTATCTGGGTGGTGCAACCAGTTAAAGCTCTCGGCTGCTAAATGAAAGGCTGGCAGTTTGCATCTGCCCAGAGGAAACTCAGAAGAAAGCCCTGGAGACCTAATTCTAAAAAAAGCCAGCTACTGAAAATCTTGAACAGCACGCTTCTACGCGGGCACGTAAGCTGGAATCAACTCAACAGCAAGTGGTTCTGCTTCTATCAGAGGAGTCACACATACAACACGAAACCCAAAGGTTTCAGTTAACTAACTAGCTGTCTTGTGAAACAGCAAGTGGACACAGACTGGTGTCTTCAAGAAGGCCACTAAGACCTCTCACTGGGAGCTGTTGGGAGATGGCTTTCAGGTCAATCTGCCATCACCCTTGCACTGTCTTCTCTTTACCCATCCTCCCACTCTTTGCATTGAATAACATTTCTTGACCCTCCAGTTTCCTTTCTCTTAACTCCAACCTGGCAACATTCTTTTTAACCTTGATCTTCCAGCCTCCTGCGTGCTTGTCCTCCAGCCTGGCCTTGAGTGCTGACTTGCTGGGCTAACTTGGTAGCCCTGGCCTCAGCTCCTGGGCTCAGCCTGACTGACTGGCTCCAACCTCAATACCACCTTGGGCCTAATCATGGCTCTGGCAAACCTGGATGTTGCTCTCCACATTACATGCTCAGCAGCCCCAGCCCAGAGTGGCCAGATAGTGGGAGCAAAGGGCAGGAAGGAAGCAACACTGAATGAAAGGACTTTCTTTACTTCCCTAATTACCTAGCACCTCCTATGGAATAAGGAGCCCTGGTAGCATGGTGGTTAAAGTACTTGGCTGCTAACTAAAAGGTTGGTGGTTCAAACCCACCAGTTGCTTAAAGAGAGAAAGATGTGGCAGTCAGCTTTCACAAAGATTTAGTGTTGGAAGCCCTATGAGGCAGTTTGGCTAGGGTGGAATTGACTCGATGGCAATGGATTGGTTGGCCTATGGAACGAGGTCAGGTGCAGAGGGGTGTGTGGTCAGCCAACCTGACTTCAGTCTTTCAGGCTCCCCAGCTCACCATCTCTCCTGTGTTTCTCATAGCCCCGCTGTGGAAACTCTGGTGGCGTAGTAGTTAAGAGCTGCAGCTGCTAACCAAAAGGTTGGCAGATCGAATCCACCAGCTGCTCTTTGGTCTGTAGGGTCGCTATGGGTTGGAACTGAATCAACTACAATCCATTTTTTGTGTGTGTGCTATCAGTATATCATGAAACCTGGGTGTCTGCTGCTCCCCCAAAGATGTCTGAATCTAGCAATGTCAAATTCTCTTTACAAAGATGACTCACATCGGAATTAATAAACAAGCAAGAAAACAACTTGAAAACCAACATGTAAGAAGTGCAGTGATGGGGGAGGAAAAAAGAAATGAGAAGACGTGCTACAGTCCTGACTGCCAAAAGATGTGAGCGTATGCGTGTGGGGGGTGGTGCTGTATCTGCCCGGATCAGCCCTTCCGTTTCCTTTTGTGTCCTCCCTTCTGCCCTTTCCTTAACTCCCCATGGTCTCTCTAGGAGGGAGAACCACCCTCTGCCTAGAAAGCATCAGCTGAAGGGCCGCTCAGCCTGGCAGACAGTTACCTTCTACTTTCTCTCCTCATGGGAAGAGCTGTCTCTGTTTTATTACTGCAATACTTCTCCTGTCTAGAGACTTACTTTTGATTTTTCTGGTTCCATGGAGTCTGTCTTTCCAGTTACCTCTGAGCTGGTCCCCTCTTGCGCAGCCCCCATGAAGACTCACCTCTGAACAGTTTCTGTGTCCCTAGGCAGCAGCTGATTCCATCTCAGTGTGCCCCGGAGCGCCTAATGGCTGTTTCCACTTCCGATCAGCCTCCTGCGGTGAGGTGTCACCTATCAAAGCCACTTTTTCTAGTGATACCACCTCCCTCTTCTCTTTTCACACATGAATCCATGCCCCCCATCCATAAGCATCCTCCACCCAGCAAGCCTGTAATTACCAATGTGCACCCTTGAAAAACCAAGCCAGGCCTCAGAAAGAATAAAACATCTGTTTTAATTGGCCAGTAAAATACATCGCAAATCATTAGTATTTTATAAACAGAAATATTAAGTTACAAATCCAGGTTAAAAATTGCAGTTCAAGGGCAGCCTAATAGCTGTGTGTCCCAAACTGGATCTTCTGTAACCTTTTTCCTCCGCTATATTTTGTGACAACAAATCTAACTATTTGCCATCTAGATTAAAGAGTCTGAACTACAGTATTTCCAAACAAGAACAGAGAAAAATCATTACAAGGATACAGCTTACTATTTATTTAAACAGTGCTTTATAAAATACCAGCCTGCTGAACTGCACGCTGCATACCCTGTGAGGAGATTGGCTTTTGGAATACATTTCTTTAGCAAACCACTGGAGAGCAAGTTGAAGATGTTGGGACTTGCCCTTTTGTTCCTTCCTGGTCCTGACCGACTCCCTTCCCATCCCCAGCGTCACTTCCATCAGCTGGCTTGTTAGGCTCCCAGAGCCCCAGAGCTTCTCCGGAGGGCTTCCTGGAGTCAGAGGCAAAGTATTGTTCACAGGGCCCAAGAGGAAGGTCTGGACAGTCTAAGGTGCCACCGTTTCAAGCTTACAGAATTTCTTCCCTTCTTCAATTTCTTTTGAAGATCTTTAGCTGGTATTTATGAGAAACACAATCTGTTCCCTTTTTATTTGTCCTACTGTGTCATTCACCCCTTTAATGAGCACAGGTTGTATATCAAAGAGCTAATTAAAAACAGCCTTTTAAAAACATTAAGAAAAACAGCTTGAAAAATGCATGTTTCTGTTTAAAAAATCTTCCCCCAAGCTTCCACAAGTGGTGGCAAACAGGGATTCTGGTTTGAAATCCCATCCAATAGCAGAAGAGCTCTGTTCTTTGCATCAGGGGACACCTGGCTCCTGAGTCCCAGCTGGCCCGATTCCACAGGCACCCACAGGCTGTGGGGAGTGCTCCTCAGAGCAGTCAGTATGGCAGGGCTTCTTCTAATCCCCACTGAGGCAGTTACAGCAAGAGATGCAAAGAGCAGATATGTGCACCTTTCCCTTTCTCAAGTCCTGATCATCTCCAAGTCACTGCAGATCCCAACCCAAGTCCAAGGCCAGGAGCTCTCTGCAGAAGGAAGCCCATATTCCAGAAAGATCAAGAGCATCTTCAGAGTGGGACTTCTGTGCAGTTCCATACGTCCCAGCCACAAAAGTGATCCTCTAGCTGGGAATAAAACCAGCATCACACAACTGAAACCAAGAGGCTGTCTTCCCCAGCCTGTTCTCCAGCAAACCAGGGCAGCAGGCTCAAGAGAAAAGAATAACACTCTTAACATCACCAAACGTGTTAACAGCAGAGGGTCTGGAGGGCTACACAGGTGCTGGGCAGCTGTACAGAGACCAGCAACAGCAAAACTGCACGTGAAACAAAAAGACTACAGTTCTACAGAATAATGCTATCTGTTAATCAACTCAGCGAGGGTGAACTTGGTTTCTCTAGCGGGGAGGACTGCTAGGGTGTTGTCACAGAAAGTCCATGCATCCTGATCATTGAACTGATCGCTAGATTCCCAAGAAACCAAAGCAAATTTCGAAAACAAAACACAACTGACAAAACACACACGCCAGAAAGGCAGAGTTCGGGTCACCTGTCAATGCCAGATGAATAAAGTGCATAGCAACTACTGTAACAGTTCTCCAGGAGAAAGAGAAGTCTCAATATTTTCAGAGCTCAACACTTAGTATCTACACACTTGGATGAAATGTGGATTCCCTTGGCTTGCTTGCTTTGTCCACTCTTTTTCGTTTCTCACACTTTTTTTCCCTTTCTGAAGAGTGTGGCTTTCCAGGGTTAACTCATCAGTGCCCTCCTGGGATGTCCACAGGTTTTAAATGGAATGAGTGGAGATCTCAGACTGCTGTCGGATGTAGCTCTGGAAGCTCTTGTCTCCAATGGGGTGTTCCCTACAAGGGAGAGAGAGGAGATGAAAAAGAAAATGAAGCATATTCTCCCTCTGTCCCTGAACAACAGATACGTGCGGATGTTTATTAGCACTAAGTAGTCTTTTATTCTATTTACAAATGTGATACATATTCACTGTAATATAAAAGATACACATAAACAAAATGAAGAAAGTCAAAATCAGCCCAAAGCCCACCCTTTGAAGTAGCCACCATGAACACATTCTTGGTGTTTCTGTGGTGTGTGTGTGTATGTGCAATTAACACAAGCTCCATGAGGGCCGAGATTTGGGGCTGTTCTGTGCATTGCTATGTCTGGAACAGTTCCTGGAATGCCATAAAACCAAAGCAAAACCCAATGCCATTGAATCATGTCTGACTCATTGTGACTCTACAGGTCAGGGTAGAACTGCCCCGTAGTTTCCAAGGAGCTCCTGGAAGACTGAACTGCCGATCTTTCGGTTAGCAGATGTAGCACTTAACCCATTATACCACCAGGGTTTCCTAAGGCATGCCACAGGCACTCAATAAATGCTTGTTGAACACGAGAGTACATGTATATCTTTTTATTACAAGCAATAGGATCATGCCTGTAAGCTGTGTTCAACCTGTTGGCCTTTTGATACTGTTGTGTGCTGCTGAGTCAAATATGACTTACAGCAAGCATATACGACAGAGAAGGACTGCCCCATAGGGTTTCCAAGGCTCTAATCTTTATAGAAGCAGACTGCCACATCTTTCTCCCACAGAACAGTTGGTGGGTTTGAACATCTGATCTTTCGGTGAGCGGCCAAGTACTTAACCACTGTGCAACCAGGGCTTCTCCTGAGGTTGATGCATACATTTAATGTACATAATGGCAACATATTATAAAAGGTAAACATGAGCTCTCTCCCCAGAGAAGTGTTAAAGGGATATGGCATGGCAATTCCATAGTTTATATATCCACGTACAATTACACCTAGGAGCAGAGACTAAGGCAGACACCTCAGACATGCGAGGCGTGTCATGTTCAGTACCTAGGAGCAGCCTTGCCTAAGTCTAGGTAAGAGGGGTCCTGTCCTTCTCCCAGATCCTTCACTACTCTCCCTTTACCGAGCTTGCATCTCCCCGGAAAGGAAGGCACAGGAAGAGCACATGCTGCCCCATATAAGCTTCCTGTCACGCTCGTTCGCCACCACTGAAGGATGTGCAAATTGATCCCACCACGCTGGCTCCTCCTACACACGTGCAGGATGGAGGAAGCTCAACACCTGATGCTAATGCTGACATTAGAAGTGAACCCTGAGGAGCATTCGCTATACGTCAGGTACTATCCTAAGCTCTTCATGGAATTTAACTCAGTAGTCTTCCACCAACTTTGTAAGGCAGGTTTGATTAGGTTCCATTTCAAAGAGGAGGAGAATGAGATTCAGAGAGGTTAATTAATTTGACTGTGGTTACCTACTGGAATGGTTAGTTTTATGTGTCCACTTAGCTAGGCTACCGTGACAGCTGTTTCGTCAAACACTAGTCTAGATGTTGCTGTGAAGGCATTTTGTAGCTGTGATGAATGTTTACACTCAGATGGCTTTAAGTAAAGGTGATTACCCTGGATAATGTAGAAAGACCTCATCCAATCAGTTGAAGGCATGAAGAGCAAAAACTGAAATTTCCGGAAGATGGGGGAATTCTGCCTCAGGAGTCAATGTGGACTCTCGCCAAGTTTCCAGATTACCAGCCTGCCCTAAAGATTTGGAATCACCCAGCCTCCATAACTGCAACACCCAATTTCTTAAAATAAGCGTTACATATACGTATATGTGAAGGCAGTGGTGACGCAGTGGTAGAATTGTCACCTTCCATGAAGGTTTGATTCATGGCCAATGCAAAAACTCATGCACAACCACCTGTCTGCAGGTGCTAAGATGCTAAATAGCTTTCAGCAGAAACCCACAGACCCACAACTATCAAGTCAATTCTAACAAACAACAACCCTACAGATAGACTGAAATGCCCCATAAAATTTCCAAGGAGAGCCTGGCAGATTTGGACTTAATCACTATACCACCAAGGTTTTCAGTAGAGTTTCAAAACATCAGACAATGAAAACACAATCTGATCCCCCTGGGGATGGGCTCACCATGAGCTAGGGACCGATTTGACCACAGATAACAACAACAACATATGTATATGTACATTCTGTTATGATCCATCGAGTTTTCAAGGGCTAATGGACTCAAACACACCAACAATCGTGATGATGCTGGTGCACTGGGCAGTGTTTTACTGCTACATACAAGGTCACCATGAGTTACAGCTGACTCCATGGCAACTAAAAACAGCAGCACGTATATATATACGTATGTAGACACATGCCTCTCTTATCAATAACTAGGTTCCAAAGAACAGGTCATCCCATGAAAATTGGAGCTGTGGGAAAATGGAGGATGACTACATCAGATCACACAAAATGGAGAATGACTACATCATTACATAACTGTCAAACCACTGAGAATCAGGGCCAGGCCAAGTTGACATATAGCCTTAACCATCACAGCCAGCACTACTCTCAGTGTTTGTTACTACCAGAGGTAAGCTGTTAATGTGCTTAAGAGTCAAATAGTAAATTTTTTACAACCCTTGTAAATGTGATATATTAGATAAACAATCAGTAAGTAAGTAGATGCAGAGGTAGATGTGTGTATGTACATGACTGAGCCCTGGGGCTTCAATGGTTATGTGCTCAGCTGCTCATTAAAAGGCTGGTGGTCGAAATCCAGCAGCTGCTTCACAGGAGAACTATGTGGTAGTCTTCTTCCATAAAAATGTATATTTATATTATTATTAGGTACTGCTGACTCCCATGTAAATGTGGCTCTGAGCACTGTAGCCAGCTTGTACCTGGAACCTGTGTGTTTTGCCCTCTTTGTCATCAGGTGAGCCTGAGCTCCCGCGGCCCTCTCCTCCAGCCTTCCCACAAAGTAACACGTCACCCAGGAATAGCGTCCATACTCACTGGCTCCCATATTTTGTCTTCTTGAATTTGTCCCGTTTATATTGGGCATGTTCCTGTTCCAATGCCCCAACCCCAGCAATGATCTGCTTTAGTGTCTTGTAGGTCTCCTGAGGGTCGTCAATGATGAAAGTCGAATACTCCTCCTGCTCAGGCCCATCGTAGACAGATTTGCTCCCACAGGCCTCTGCAACAACAGCCAAGTGTCAAATGACAGCCACTAGCGGGCTGAGGGGACAGGAGAAGTTGGCAGACTTGGGTACCTAGAAGATCAGGCTAGTTTTTACTTTAAGTCTGTTACGTTTCATCCCTACACAGCAGAAAGGGGGTAGTGAAGTTCAGTGGTAGAGTTCTCACTTTCCACGCAGGAACTGTTTACTTCCAGTCCAAGGCAAAAATCCCTTAATATTTAATTGCATGGACAAAGACTTTGAGGGAGCTACACTTCAGAAAGATGGGAGAGCGTAAACATGAAATTCTGGGTAAGGAATGTCGAACATTTCCTGTGAGGCTTAAAAAAATCAAGAAACCAAATCCACTGCTGTTGGGCTGATTCCAACTCATAGCAACCCTATAGAACCGAGTAGAAATGCCCCACAGAGTTTCTAAGGAGTGTCTGGTGGAATCGAACTGCTGATCTTTGGGTTTACAGATAGAACACCTAACCACCATACCTCCAAGATTTCTGTGAGGCTTAAAAGAACAAAAGAAAAAAGGAGAGAGGTGAAGAAGGCAGCTTAGCAGGGCCTCGCAGGATGTGGTCTCACGAGTTCAGCTTTCTTACTTTAAATGAAGTATAGGAGGAGTTGTGGTCTCTAGAACCAGACTGCTGGAACTTCCACCCCAAATTCACCATCGATGGTAACTCTATGATGTCGGGCAAGTTACTGCAACTCTCTGTGCTTCAATTAACCCATCTCAGGGAATCCTTGGGGGGTACAAATAGTTCAGTGCTTGGCTGCTAAGCAAAAAGCTGGTGGTTTGAGTACATCCAGAAGCATAAAGGTCTGGCCATCAGCTTTAGAAAGCTCAGCCACTGAAAGTCCTCTGGAGTACAGCTCTGCTCCAGCACACATTGGCTCGCCATGGGGCAGCGGCATCTCCATGGCAACTGGTTTAGAAAACTCTGGGAGCTCAAAGAAGTGCTGGACTAGGTATGTGTTGACATCAGCAAGGCTTCTAACATACTTTTATTAAATATCCTCATGAACAAGACACAAAAGCAGAGGGCAAAAATGAAACAGTGAATCAGGCAGATCTGTACTGATGGACCACCTGTAGTCCCTGAGAGCTGAATGATTCAAGTGCATATTCAAGTACATAATTTTAGCTTGAGTGAAAGAAAGTACATTCACAATGGTGATCAAGTGGAACAAAGTGGGAAAAGATACCTACAGCTTTGATGGCAGGAAAGAGGATTCACGAAGATCTCAATAGACTAACACTGAACCGAACTTCAGTATTACTTAGATATAAAATAACAGGGCTAAAACTAAGTTCTGAGCACAGACTGAATGAAGTTGACTCATAAAATCAGCTGAAGCTTTCAGATTCTTGAAGTGTAATGAGAGGCTACTGTGACCCAGGTGTGAAAAGGATGAAAAACCTTAACATTTATTTCATGATGACATGTGAGACACTGCTATATGCTCCATACAAGACGTGTATTAATCTTAACAAAAATTCTAATAAATGGGCATTTCTGCTTATTTTAATGGAGCCTTGGCAGTGTATCAGTTAAATGCTTAAATGGTAACACAAAGGTTGGTGATTTGAGTCCATTTAGTGGCTCTGTGGAAACCCTGGTTGCATAGTGGTTAAGCACCACATCCACTAACCAGGTGCTCCTTGGAAGCTATGGAGTAGTTATACTTGGTCCTATACAGTCTCTATGTGTTGGAATAGACTTGATGGTAGTGAGTTTTTTTTTTTTGGTAGTGGCTCTGTGAGAGAGGAGAGACCTAGCAATCTTCCCCCTTAGAGATTACAGCCCAGAAAACCCTATGGGACAGTTCTGCTCTGTCACATGTCATCACTAAGAGTTAGAATCAGGTTGGCAGGACCCAATACCAACATCAACATGCACACCTTATAGATGAAGAAAAATGCAATTTGCTCCAGGTTATATCTTATGTCACAGTGAACCCGGCATCCCCTCCCGTCAGGCCTTCTCACTACATGAAAAGCTTGTCTCTGTCAACTGCAGTCCCACAACCCAAACCTGTATGTCAGCCCTTAAGCACAAGATGCCACAGACTCTGCCCGAGCTTGAATGTGCCCAGAGGAAGTTGGACAGGTGGTGTTACTATGGCACAGAAGGGACAAGGGGAACTAAGTGCTTGGCCTGTCCTTCTTGCTCAAGTGACTACAACAAGCTTTTAAAGAGCTATTATTTATAGGTAGAAAGCACTTACTGCACTAGATAGAGGTAAGACCCAACAGTGGAGTGCCCTGGGAAACGGAAGCTGGCTAAAGTAAAAAGAGTGTTTTGAAGCAATCAGAATTCTCCTATTACAAAAATAGTGCCTTGGAAAGCACCGACAGTCCGGTCAGAGGTTTGAACCTAGTTAAAGAACGGACTCAATACTTCTGTGCCTCAGTTTCCTTTCCTGTAGGATGAGAAGCCTAAGGAGAGGAGCTCTGAGGTTTCCAATCATTTTGAAATTCTATGAATCCATGTTGCCCAGATGACTGTATTGAGAGGAAGGCTGAATATGTAAGCCCTTTTCCACTCACACATCTACCCATCCACCCATCCACTCACCCACTCACTCACTCACTCACCCAAACATCCATTCACCCGCCCCCCATCCACCCACCCATCCATCCATCCATCCACCCATCCACTCACCCACCCAACCATCCATTCACCTGTCCCCTCATCCATCCACCCATCCACTCACCCACTCACTCACTCACCCACCCAACCATCCATTCACCTGCCCCCATCCATCCATCCACCCATCCATCCACCCATCCATCTACTCACTCACCCACTCACCCACCCAGCCATCCATTCACCTGCCCCCATCCATCCACCCATCCATCCATCCATCCACCCATCCACTCACCCACTCACTCACTCACTCACTCACCCAAACATCCATTCACCCGCCCCCCATCCAACCCCCCATCCATCCATCCATCCACCCATCCACTCACCCACCCAACCATCCATTCACCTGCCCCCTCATCCATCCACCCATCCACTCACCCACTCACTCACTCACCCACCCAACCATCCATTCACCTGCCCCCATCCATCCATCCACCCATCCATCTACTCACTAACCCACTCACCCACCCAGCCATCCATTCACCTGCCCCCATCCATCCACCCATCCATCCATCCATCCATCCACCCATCCACTCACCCACTCACCCACCCAACCACCCATTCACCTGTCCCCCCATCCATCCATCCATCCATCCATCCATCTATCCATCCATCCATCCATCCATCCTTCCATCCCTCCTATGAACCAGTAGTGAGTCTTTGCTTTGTACCAGGTGCTGAGGTAAAGACCACATGGTCTCTGCTCTCAAAATGTCAGTGGTTAAGTGTTTGGATGCTAGACATAAGGTTGGCGGTTCAAATCCACTAGCCTCTCCATGGGAGAAAGATGTGGCCATCTACTTTCACAACAATGACAGCCTCGGAAGCCCTCCAAGGCCATGGAACTCTGTCCTACAGGATCATTATGAAGGAGAATCAACCCGACAGCGACAGGTTTGGCCTTTCTGGTGCAGTACAACAATGCCAAACCTACTTGGGGCAGGGAGTGAGGCAAAGCCCCTGGGGGAAGGCGATACCTGAGCCGATGCTGAAAAAAGGTGTCAGCCAGACTAAGGAGCAGGGGAGGGCACGCCAAGCAAGGAGGACAGCAGGTGCTGAGGCACCGTGGTGGGAAACAGCCTGCTGTGCAGGGGCAGCCACAGGCAGTCCTCGGTGGAAGGTGAGGGGCTCAGGTGCGAGAGACGGGGCTAGAAGGTGGCAGGAGGGTCACAGAGGGTTGAATCTGTCTCAACCTATTCAAATACTTTGACTGAACCCTCCTCTGTTTCACTCGCTGTGAACAGTGAGCTGACCAAAGAGCTGTCCCCATTTAGCTCCACTGTCTGCCACCTGGAGGTGAAAGGCAGCCTCCAGGCCACAGCTGAATGATATTTTGGTATTGTGGAGTCAGGCAGTGTATTTGACCTATTGCTGGGGTGGGGTGGTGGTGGAAGTCTCTGTACGTGTGTGTGTGCGCGCGTGTGCGTGCGTGCGTGTGTGTGTGTGTGTAAAGAATTAGTCAAAATTGTGTGCTGCAGGGTAGAGGCTGGAGCCCACAGGTGTGTAACAGCAGGGAAGCCAAAGCAGGCCTACAGTATTTACCAGGCCATAGCATGCACTTGACACTTCTGAGTAAGCTCAAGAAAGAATAAAAAGAGAGGGGCGGAATCAAACAAGCTCACTGTCAGGCACCTCCCTTGGTAGTTCACACCTTGAGTGAGGCTTTGGGGCCCAGGTCCTGCCACCTCTCTAACAGTTGATCTGAGCACTAACAGATCTCCAGGGAGAAATGAATACAACTCACATGACTCCTACTAAGTTCTTCTCATGTCTGCTCTTTCTTCTAAACAACCTCCCTTAAAGGATCAGCCCCAGGTCACCTCATATGTTTTTTCAGGTAACCTAGAAAGTTTCTGAAGTTCTATAAAGCAAGTAAAGTGCTTAAATGTCACTGATAACTAAATTGGCATGGGATATGATTTCAAACATGCAGTTCCAGCTGTGTGCGCATGTGCGCGTGTGTGCGTGCACACACACCCCTCTGGAAAACATAAAAGCATGAAATCCTCACTTTGTGGGTATGGAGAGCTAGCAAGGAACAGAAATGTCTCAATAATTTGGCAGTTTTTTAGATGCTGCACTGTTGCACACTGAATTCTATCTTAAACTTATCTATAGATCCTGTCATGCAAGTAACTTTTTCCTCAATAGTTGCCTAACTTGCAAAAAGCTTTTGCACATCAGTGCTATAAACAAAGGTAACTGCAGGGTAGACCAAAAAATATATCAGATGCTTCAGATGGATTCACTTTACTTCCCTAGTACATCTCTAGAGAATGGCCCCATGGGGTAGCCGGGAGATGGGCTGAGCTTCCCCAACACTGCCCACACACAGGTCTTATGGAATGCTGCCTCCTGCCCTTACCTTGCATTTTCTCCAGTTTATTCATGTACAGGTTAAACAGTGAATAGATGCGCTCTGTCTCCCGGTCCCCATCTATGTCAAGCTGGATGTTTGCTGGAAGGCCACTGTTCAAACACAATGAGAGTAGAACACAAAGATTAAAATATTCATTTAAAATAATACTTTTAATTATCATGTTTAATATTTACAAACCACTGAAGAAAGAAGATCAAGTGACTCGACATGAAAACTGATCCCAGACTTGGGGACACTTAACCCGTTGCCACTGAGTCACTTCTGACTCACAGAGACCCTAAAGGACAGGGCAGAACTGCCCTATAGAGTTTCCAAGGAGATGCTTGTGCATTCGAACTGCTGATCCTTTGCTTAGCACCTATAGCTCTTAACTTCTGTGCCACTAGGGTTCCACGCTTGACAAACCAAATCTATTGCCAATGGGTAGATTCTGACTCATAGCAAACCTATGACAGAGTAGAACCGCCCCATAGTTTCCAAGGAATGCACAGTAGACTTGAACTGCTGACCGTTCACTTAGCAGCTGTAGCACTTAAATCACTATACCACCAGGGTTTCCCCATACTTGACAACCCAAACCTATTGCCACTGAGTCAACTCTGACCCATAGCGACCCTATAAGACAGTGTAGTAGAGCCACTCCATAGCTTCCGAGAAGCGCCTGGTGGATTTGAATTGTAAACCTGTTGGCTAGCAGCCTCAGCACTTAACTGCTATGCCATGAGCGTTTCCCATACTTGACAAGGGGAGCTAAATTTAGGGCCAGGCGATTGTATTTACTGTGTAAACCCCTTCACAAACATTTAGAAATGACTGTCCACAGATCTCCCAAGGCAATCAATGAACAAAACACAAGTGTTTTTCCCAGGAAGTAATGGATCTAGGATCCTTTATAACGAGACAATCCTCTAGAGTAGTGGTTCTGTGGTAGAATTCCCACCCTTCATGTGGGAGACCCAGGACACCCCCATTTGTCAGTGGGGGCCTGTGTGTTGCTGTCATGTTGAACAGGTGTCAAAGCAGCATTGAGATGAAGACAGACCAGGAAGAAAACCCTGGAGAACGTCTTCTGAAAACCAGCCAATGAAAACTAAGCATCACAACAGTCTGATGTGCGGCCCATTGTGGGGATGGCACGGGAGTGAGCAGCGTATTCTTCCACCATGCAAGGCGTGGCCAGGAGTCTGGGAACGGCTCAGTGACAACAACACAGATGCCACGCAGGCAGTGTGTTCCCTGAGGGTGTCACCTAGAAGGTACCCCAGGTGGGCAAAGAGCACAGTTTCTCTCCCTCTCCAGGAGGCTGCTGAGGGCTCCTGCTGAGATGGATTCAGAGCAGCCTAGAGAATGAGAGCTCCATGCAGCTACTTCCTTCTCTGTCTTGGCCTTGTAGAAGCCTAGTAGGCAGCCCCCGGAGGAAAGACTTCCAGTATTGTGATCACACACAGACCGAGTCCGAAGGGTGGCTCTGCCATGCACACTGATTGCCCTACCCTCTCGGACTCTCGCTTCTTTATCTATAAAAGTGGACAATAAAGTTGCCACCTTAAAGGATTCTGTGAGGATGTAATGAGAGGAGGCGAACCATGTACTGTTGGTGTCCAATCAACGCACGCTACCACCGAACTACTGTTGCTGCTGTTGTCGCAGGCTCAAGTCACTTCTAATACAACCGGGGGACTGGCTCCACATCCCCAGGGGCTCAGTGCCCTAGGGCTCCTTCCTCAGGACGAGTTCTGATGACCTGGAGGTTTTATGGGCCATACCAGGCTCAGCTGCATCAGGAGGCAAAAGAGATGGGGCTGCCTCAGTTTACAAAGGGTGAGTCTGCACCAGATTTCAGATGAAAAAAATCAAAGTGGGAGGGCAGGGGGTTTACTTGCAAGTGGAAGGAGCCTTCCAGGGTACAGAAATACTTGCAGGTCCTTCTTAGTGATGCTAGATAGCACTCCATCCCTGGGGTCTTTTTCTTGTGCTCCTATCCTCTCTCCTGTCCAACCTTCCTCTCTCAAAGGAAACAACACCCAATGCCCACTCCACTTCTTCTTTAATGCTTTGTGGCGTACACCTGCAAGAGCTTTGTACAGAGCTCCAATCCTACTCTAGGAGCAGGACACACTGTGGAAGGCTCTGAGCTCCCTGCTACTCTATAAAGAACCGGGGTGAGAAAAAGGAGCTCCTGTTAGCAGAAGGCTTAGAAAAAGGTGCATCAGTTCTTTCCTTAGATAGTTTAGGGAAAAAAAAGAAACTAATCTGGGGAGGCACAGACTGAGGGTATGCGGCTTGCTGAGTGGATGCGGGATGTGTTTTAGTCCAACTTGCCTGCTCACACCAACTTTTCTGCACAATGTACAGACTAGACACCTGTCCTTGGCAGCAAAGGATGGTTGGGAGGGGAGAGGTGGGCAGGCTACTCTGAGCACTGGCCTGAGGCCGCCCCCTGCTGAGGCAGGCAGCTTGGCTGGAGAGAGGTGGAGAGGCTGTCTCACTTACCCAGTGCAGGGGGTGCAGCCAGGGGCAGAGTCTGAGGAGGACTTGCAGCACAGCCAATGGCCGTTCAGGTAGGCAGAGGGGTGGTAGACAGTGAGGCGCTTCTTGTTGCACTGGCTGACCTTGGTGAGGATGTCGATCCAGTCCTTGGCCTCCACGCAGTTGTTGGCCTGGATGTACAGAGCTCTCTCAGGCTGAATGACCTGGAACATCTGAGGAGACCCCAGGTGCAGACTTAGGAGGGGCTCACATAAACAGGGTAGTGGGAGGGGAGGGAGGAAAAAGGCTCCGGGCCCTGGAGAGTGCCTTTATGGCCACCACCAGCCTAGTGACCCTTTGCTCCTTAAACTTGAAGGCTCTAGTGGGTGGCAGCTTTTATTAGTGTTTTACAAAGTGGGGCACAGAGAATCAGACAAAACCTCAGGGGCTACTGGGGCTCTGAGCACCAGGAGAGGACCAGAGTTGTAGGCAGCATCAGATGTCTGCTGTCTTGAATTTGTCAGTCTCAGAAACTATGCCCCTTTCCCTGGAAGACAAATGAGAGCTAGTGAAGCAGCTGGGGGAATGGAAGTGTCTTGGGCTGAAGAGGCTAGTGGATTATCAGCCTGGGCTACTCCTGAGTCAGCCTGGCAAGTGGCTTCCCGCACTGGGGCTGCAAATGTCTTTACCAGAAAAGCACAGGAGGGGGACAACACCTCTCTCTCCCACAGGGACACCCTGAAATCTGACCACAACCAACAAAAATCAAACTTGTTGCTGCTGGGTCAATTCCAACTCATAGCAACCCTACATGAGAGAGTAGAACTGCTCTATAGGCTTCTAAAGAACAACTGGAAGATCTGAACCTCTGACCTTTTGGTTAGTGGCTGAGCCTTTAACCACTGTTCTGCACGGCAGGCACTCGTTTTTCACAATAGTTATGTTCTATAGATTTGACCTCAGCTGGAAACCAGCATGTTGGGTGACGCCTTTTTGTGGCTCTGGGCATGCACATGTCCATCACTGCTCATAAAAACACTGCTAGAGCTGGTCTTGGGGTTATAAAATAAATTTTACGGACTCTACAAATAATAAGGATTACCTAATTAGACATATATATGCACGTATGTATATGTATCTGTGTATACGTACATAAACACACACGTATGTGGGATTAGTTTCTCTGGTCTTTTTGCTTTTTAAAATTTTTAAAATTTTCAGGCAAGGTGCTTCAAATCCCATCGCTTACCCGCTTTCTGTACTCACCATCTCTGGTCCCCAAGCCCCTGAAGCTGTGCTGAGTCATCCAAAACCACTTCCGGGTCCCCTCCCCGCGCCCCCTCCCCCACGCGCCCCTCCCCCCACGCGCATGCGTCTCTCTGTCTAGAATGCTCCTCCCCTTTCCCTGCGTGATCACTCAGGACTCCACCTCCTCCTTGGGGTGGGTGTTACTTCCGCTGAGAGGCGTTCCAGTCTGTCACACATATGACACATATTACTGAGGTCTACCAGGGAAGTGCCAGGCATTATGCTAAGGCCTGTGGACACAGCGCAGCTTCCAGTCAGCAATAAAGACAGGTGCACACAGAGTACAGGGGCTGTGTGGGGTAAAGACCTAATGCAAGTCAGGAAAGGACCATCTAATAGATGGCCCTTCAGCTGAGGTCACAAGGATGGTTAAGGATTCTTTAGGCAATATGGACAGAGGAAGCTGTTATGGATTGAGCGGATAACAAGTCGACCCACATCATTTTGGAGGGCTGAATTTGGGGTGAGGGAGTTAGGGTAGTGCCACAAAATATATATTGAAATCTTGACTCTTATAACTGTAAATACGGTCCTGTCTGGAAATAAGGTTCTCTGTGTTATGTTAATAAAGTCACAACTATGTCGGCGTGGATTCTAAATCTGATCACTGTCAAGTTATAAAAAAGCAGAATGGACAGACAGACACACAGGGAGAAGAGAGAGGCAGGAGCATCCACAAGGACTGCTGGCAGCTACTAGAAGCTGCAATAGATGAGGACAGACTTTCTCCAAGAGTCACACCCTGAATTTAGACTTCTAACCTTCTGAGCTATGAGAAAATCAATTTCTCTTCTTGAAAGCCTGCTACATGTGTTGCTTCTGTTAAGGCAGCACCATGAAACTAAGACAGCGTGGGATGGAGAGTGTTTCAGGTAAAGGCAATAGCAGGTACAAAGGCCCTGAGGTCAGAGAAAGGGTGGGTATACTCATCAGCTAAACACAGCTAAACACTCATCAGGCTAAACACAGACAATAAGAGGGAAGCTGGTGGGGAGAAGGTGGGGCACGCAGAGAGCTCCAAGAGAGCTGGTTGGTCTGAGGACTAAGAGGGTAGTATGATCATAGGGCATGAGGGGACATTAGAAAGGTGGCTGCTGCAGGAGCCACAGATGATGATGATGGCCCTCACCAACTGGGGAGTGCAGAGAAGAAGACCAGAGGCAGACTGATTCTACGTGGAGGATCAGGAGTTGACCCAACCAGCGTTTTGGAGAACTGGATATGGGGTGAAGGAGTTAGGGTGATGCCAGTTTCCTTTATGAATAGCTGAGGGCTCATCTGCAGAGACAGACAACCCCCGGAAACCTGACGGCTGCTAACTACAAGGTCGGCAGTTCAAATCTACCAGGTGCTTCTTGGAATCTCTAGGGAGCAGGTCTACTCTGTCCTACAGGGTTACTATGAGCTTGAATCAACTTGATGGCAATGGGATTTTTTTTGAGGGGATGAGGACCATCCCTCAGCCCCATGACCCTGTACACACATGCACTGTTGCACACATGTCAACTTTTGCACGTGTTTGTTTACATGGCTGTGACCCCCAATTGAGGTTGAGCCTCTGGAGAGAGGAACTTGGCTCTGTTGATGATTATGGGCCTGGCCACGGGGTACACCACACTAGCTACTGTGGACTCAGTCCTGACTCACGGTGACCTTGTGTGTACACAGCAGAACCGAGCTCCATGGGGTTTTCTGGGCTGTGACCTTTTGGAAGCAAATCACTAGGACTTTCTTCTAAAGGCACCTTGGGGGCCGGCGGAGAGTGGGGGAGGTTTGCACTGCCAACCTTTTGGTTAGCAGTCAAGTGTTTAACCATCTATGCCACCCAGAGACTCCTTGTTAGCACACAGCAGGCCTTCAGAGAAGCCTTTCAGATGAGGATAACATTAGGCCAACTGTAAATGCCTTGGACATGAGAGGTACAGGGAGTTGGCCTTGGGAAAGGCAGCAGGAAAAAACCAGCCAATGAACAGGCGATGCTCAAGTTAGGGAATTACTTGAAACCTAAATTTAGGACCTGACAGAATGAAGACAGCTCAAAGGTGCCTGCAGGACATTTTCTACACTCGCTTCGTCCCCTGAGACAGTCAGAAAACACCCTTAAGGGCCAGTATCCTATCACTATTTTGAGAGAGACAGACCCAAGGCAGAGGGCATCCACACAAGTCATCTCTGCTGTGAGCACCTTCCCTCCGCTGGAGAGAGGCAGCTTCTGAATCACAGGCCTGGGTGCAGCCCATGATGTGGTGATGTCCCACAGACACATCCTGCTCTGCCCTTAAGAATGACACTTAAAGAAAACAGTCAGGGGGAAGAGGCGGGGTGAGGGACTCAAGGTCAACCACCCAGCATTTCAGTCTCCTGGAAATGGCACCGAACAACAGCAACAAAATAAAACAGTTACCATCATCGAGAATCATTTCTGACTCACAGCTCCCCAAGGTTGTGACTTACCGGAAGGCGGCCAGTCCCCTGAGGCATCTCGGGGTGAGTGTGAACTGCCAGCCTTTCTAGCACTCACCAGTTTTGCCTCCCTGAAACTCAGGAAGGGCACCAGGGAATGTCTTTCAGGGACCAATCAAGCAATCAACCAAATTAGGTGTCTCTCACTGGGGGACCTGCTTGCCCAAGGGATCGTTCTCAATTAATCCTAGAAGAAGACTGTGTGTGACAGTCTTAACGGTGACCAGAAATGGAGTTAAGAAGAGCGTACCCTCCCTGCACGCGTGAAGGGAAGCTGCTGCCTGTTGAACTTCCCCTGAGAGAGAGTGGGTGAGATGGGACCGGCCTCATCGCTCCGCTGCCTCTCTGAGACACAAGTCACCTCCTGGCGCGGTGGTGAAAGGCTCGGGACAGCAAACCCAGCACAGACAGACGGACTGACGACGGACTGACGACGGACTGACGGACTGACGGACTGATGGACTGACAGACTGCTGGTTAGGTCATCACCGAGAGCTTTTGTTGCTGATTTAGTTTCTGCTGTTGATTTGCGACTCAGGAGACGCTGCGTGCTACAGAACTGAACTTTTCCGTAGGGCTGTTTGTCCTGGTGTAATCTTTTATGGAAGCAGATCCTCAGGCCTGTTTCTTCTGATTGCTACTAGGGGGGTTTTAAGTGGTAATTTTTTTGTTACTGTCTTAGTCATCTAGTGCTGCTTTAACAGAAATACCACAACTGGATGATTTTTAAAAAAGAAAATCTGTCATAGTTCAGTAAGCTAAAAGTTCAAATTCAGGGTGTGAGCCACAGGGCAAGGCTTCTCTGCTGGCTCTAGAGTAGGTCCTTTTTGTCAGTCTTCCCCTGGAATGGAAGCTTCTGGGGTGCAGGCACTCTGGTCCTTTCCAAAGCACACACTCAGCTCCTAACACAGCTTTTTTTCCTTGATAGTATGAGGTCCCCAAATCTCTGCTTGCCTCCCTCTCCTTTATAGCCCAAGATTGCCTCACGGCACAGTACAATCCCACGTATCGAGTCCTGCCAAACCGACTGAGCTGCTGCCCATCCTCCCTCATTAACAACTCAGAAGCGGGTTTACAACACACAGGAGCATCACATACTACTGGGAATCTTGGCCCAGCCAAATTTCTCTACACATATTTTGGGGAACACAATGCAATCCATAACAGTTACCAAGCCAGCCAAGTGCCGTCGAGTTTACCAAACCAAAAAGTAAAAACCAAAAACACAAACATACTGCCATTGAGTCAGTTGCAACTAGTGACCCTAGAGGACAGAGTAGAACTGTATCGTAGGATTTCCAAGGATGTAAATCTTTACAGAAGCAGAATCCCCCATCTTTCTCCCACAGGGTGGCTGCTGGGTTCTAACTGCTGACCTTTCAGTTAGCAATCAAATGCTTTCACTACTGCACCCCCGAGGGTTAGCAACTGAGTACAAACCATTTGCGCCACCCAGGGACATTTAGATCATCCCCCAACCCCAGCTGCAGTGGGCTGTCGTGTCCCCCACAGTACCGGTGCAGTCTCAAGTACCTAGTGAGGACCTGACAATCAAGCTCAACTAAAACAGTGATTCCACTGTAAGATGAAGAGAGAATGGAAGGAGGACATGGAACCAGAGTGCAAAAAGATGAGTCAGATATTAGGCGGGTCCGAGAGTCAGAGCTTGGAAAATATTCTCCATCTACTTGTTACCTTGGAAAGCATAACTTCACTCTCTCTTGCCTTGGGTTCCTTTTTTAAAAAACATGAATGATGGCAACTATTGTGGAACCCAGGTGTGAGGAGGTAGTGAAATACGAGGTAGGCACCAGGTCTTTGATGCATTGCTATTCTCTAGAAAGATATTTCACAGTGGAGACGTAAATCAACGCCACTCTCTAGGGAAGCCAGCAGTCACTAATGAATGACTCTCTGGCATCTGAAGAAAATCAGTGGTCCCATACGGAGATGACCTGCAAGGTTTTGTAGCTGCGAAATCCCAGTCTCTCTAGGGGCTACCGGTTCCATTCTCCAGGGGTATTCCCTGTGGTAGAGGAGAGAAGACAGACACAGTGATGGTGAAGACACACTGGGTGAAAGGAATGGGCCAACGGTCAGCTGTGTCCAGGAGGGAGGCTGTGGGGTGGCAGGCTGGGTCCTGGACAGGACCCCTGGGAAGGAGGTGACGTGTGACGGGCACAGGTTCGGAGATGGACAGGTCTGAGTCTCCACCACTGACGAGACGTGTGACCTCCAGCAAGGTCTTTCAGTTTCTCCAGGCCCCCCTCATCTGACAATGGGGATAATTGTAACGACTTCCTCTCAGGGTTGCTAGGAGGATCACAAGAGGCCGGGAAATGTCTGGAAATCCCTGGGATGGTGTGTGGGATAGCTCTCAGTAGTGGATGACAGGAAATCAGTGTGTGTGTGTCCTGGATTGACTGGGTTTTGCCTTTGAATGATACTTAAACGGGCCAGACGCAAGGCTGTCTGTTAACGAAGACTCCTCCCGCTAAACCAGGAATCTCTCCAGTGACTTGAATGTAATTCCATCCTGCAGACACAGCTGTTGCTTTTAAGCAAGGTACAAGGAAGTCATCTGTCTGGATTTTAAATAGAAAACAAAATGGAAACTTAGGAATGATTACCCAACACTCTGAGAACACTGCTCCATGTCAAGATAAGGCTCCTTTTTAGGAAAGGATCCCAAATTACAGTAGAACCCCATTGCCAGGGAGATGATTTCAAGTCACAGTGACCCTGCAGGACACAAGAGAACCATCCTCTAGGGTTTCCAAGACACGGCTGGTGGATTTGAACTGTTAGCCTTTTGGATTAGCAGCTGGGCTCTTAATCAGTGTGCCACCAGGGCTCCAATTACTGTACCAAGTTACACCTACTGCAGGGTCCTGCTTTATCAAGCTGTCCCTCAAGTTCTACCAAATGATTATTAAGAGAAATGAATGAACTTTTGTTGAGAGCCCAGGTACTGTGCCAAGCATTTTATATACCAATTTAGTTTAATCCTTGCAACAACCTTGCAGATAGGTATTATGACGTCCGTTTTACAGATGAGGAAATGGAAGATTACAGAGGGTGACTGACTTGTCCTGGCTGGAAAGTGCCAGAGAAACAGTGGAAGTGTTATGGATTGAATCATGCCCCCAGTCCATGTGCTGGAATTCTAACCCCTACCCCTGTGGATATATCCTTTCTGGAAGGAAGGTTTCCTTTGTTCTGGTAATGAAGCCATATCAGTGTAAGGTGTGTCCTAAATGTAATCACTTCTGAGTTGCAAGGAGCAGTACAGACACAGAGACAACGATGCCCAAGTAGGGGAAGACACATGCCAGACGAAGTCTGCCAAGGAAATGAGGACCACCAGGGATACAAATGCTCAGACGAGATGTATCCCCCCAGAGCCAACAGAGACCCTTCCCCTACAGTACTAAACCCAAACCCAAATCCACTACTGTTGAGTTGATTCCGACTCATGGCGACACTATAGGATGGAGTAGAACTGCCCTACGTGATTGCCAGGAGCACCTAGCCATAGCTCTTAATCACTATTCTGCCGGGGTCTTTCCCAACAGTGGTGCCCCAAATTCAGAATTCTAGCCTCCTACACTATGAGAGTGCCCTGGTGGTGTAGTGATTAAGTGCTAAGGGTGCTAATCAAAAGGTCGGCAGTTCAAATCCACCAGCCGCTCCTTGGAAACCCTCTTGGGACAGTTCTACTCTGCTCTATAGGATCTCTACCAGTTGGAATCTACTTGATGGCAATGGGTTTGGTTTGGTTTTAGTTTAAACTGTGAAAAAATAAATTTTTATGCTTTATACCCACCCATTTGTGGTATCTGTATTAGAGCTGTTGTTATGTTCTATCAAGTCAATTCTGACTCATATTATAGCAGTGTTAGCCAACTAAGCCCAACTGAGGCTGGAAGTCACCTAAGGCCCTGAAGCCAACAGACGTAATGTTCACTCAGGGTGTACATCACAGCTCTAGGCAACTGTCATTCACACACGGAAAGTACAATTAAGCATCATTAGGGAGAATGAATCCAGTGAGGTGGACCTTCCTTTCAGTCTACGCAAACCCTCAGCCAGACCTACCATCTGGTCTCAGCCTCCTGCTCACACTTTGGGAGGAATTGCAGAGAAATACCTGGACTGGAGCTGCTGGAGGAAAGATGAGCAGGTGCAGGAGCAGGAACAAGGCTCCCTCCAGAAACTTCACTCATGGAAGAAATGCATGTATTTTCTCTCTAGACAAGTTATAGTAGCTAACTAGGACTGAGTTGGAAGATCAAAACCTCTCAGCACGGTGCACACAAAGCCTTGCTCAGCTCAAGACCCTGGGCCTGAGGTGTCTCTGAAGCTGGCTGAAGAAGGAACATATTGGTATGCTTAAAGTTTTAAATATTACCATTTATAATAAATTATTTAAATGTATTATTTATAGCCTCACTTTGCTCTATAAAACACTTCAGGTGACTTATATGAGATCCATCCAATGAAACAGAAAAATGGAAAAAGTATTTTAAGAAATTAGGGAACAGAAATTAAATTTGAGAAGATTACGAAGATTGGGGAGAACATAAGGCCTAATTACGCAGTTTTCAAATTCAAACAAAACAAAAGGCAGCCGTTTACTGAACAGTTAATAAATGCCAGGTTCTGTGCTAATGGCACTGCACTGATCACCTCATTTAATCCACCTCATTGCGTGAGGGGTGGGTATAAATGTCCTGATTTTACAGATGAGAAAACGGAGGATCTGACCTCTAGCAATATGCTGCTTTACATACATGCATAAGAAAGCTAGACAGTGAATAAGAAAGACCAAAGAAGAACTGGACGCCTTTAAATTACGGTGTTGGCAAAGAATAGTGAATATACCATGGCCTGCTGGGAGAACAGCTGCTGACCACAAAGGCTGGCAGTTCCAGTTCGCCAGGCGCTCCTTGGCAACTCTGTGGGGCAGTTCTACTCTGTCTTGTAGGGTCGCTGTGACTCAGACTCAACCGGACGGCAGTGGGTTTGTTTTTCTTGGTTTGCTAGAAGAACAAACAGATCTGTCTTGGAAGAAGTACAGTCAGCATGCTGCCTAGAAGCAAGGATGGTGAGTCTACATCTCACCTCCTTTGGACGTGTCATCAGGAGGGACCAGTCCCTGGAGAGGAGCATCCTGTTTGGTGAAGTCGAGGGTCAGTGAAAAAGAAGGAGACCCTCTGTGAGACAGACTGGCACAGCGGCTGCAGCAAAGGGCTCCAGCACGAAGATGACGGCGAGGATGGCCGCGTTTTGTTCTGCTGGACACAGGGCTCCCAGGAGTTGGCACTGACTCGATGGCCCCCAACAACAACAGTGGGCCTCTGAGGGAGCCCCTAGGTGGTGCGGATGGTGAAGCACTCAGCTGCTAATAGAAAAGTTGGAGGTTTGAGTCCCCTCAGAGGCTGACCAGAGGAGAGCTCTGGTGACAGACTTTCGCCACATGCTATCTGTACCCTTCACTTCTATGCCCACTTGGCCTCTTACAGAACCAGGCTGAATTCCCTCAGGAATTTCCTGCTGGACAAAACGACCAGGGAAAGATTCAAGGGAAACATTCGTAAGGAGACCATACACCATCTCCCCAGGAGAGACCAGGCTTTTCTTGGCATTCAGTATGAAAATGTGCTTCTCAGAGACAGCTTCTGAGAGAGGATAAGAAGGGCCAGTAAGGTATGACTCATCAATCCCAACTCTAGTCACATACCTTGAAGTGAAAGCTGGCTTGCAAACAGAAAATTAACATCAGTGTTTGTTGGGATATGTTTCACAGCAGCTATAAGGCGAAAGCCACTAAAATGCCCATCACCAGATGAATGGATAAGCAAAATGCGGCCTATACATACAGTAGAATGTGACCTGGCCATAAAGAGAAATAAAGTCCTGATGCATGCCGTCCCATGGATGAACCCTGAGAACACTATGCTGACAGGAATCAGTCTGTCACACAATGACAGATACCATAGGAACTCAGTTATGTGAAACAAGCAAACATATCGACACCAAAGAGCTTCAGTGGTCACTAGGGGTGGGAGGGACAAGGAGAGGGGGAGTTTTTGCTTAGGACGCATTGAGTTTATGTTATGGTGGTAGAATAATGAGGTCAAAAATAGGACAGGGGTTCCTCAAGCATAGTGTAATCCATGTCATTAATTGTACATGTAGAAATTGGTGAATCGGCAAATGTTTTGTGGTGGATATTTGCACTACAGGGTAAGAAAAAAAAAGCAACACTGCAAAGTGTCTCCTACAGTGTGGAACAAACTAGGGGGGCTGGTGGTGGCACCTGGTCCCAAGAGATAAAGCAGGCTGACTTCTGTTTATTTTTAAATTGTCTTCAGATAGTGCACCCCTCAGTACCCATGCCCGGGGCAGACTGATTTCAATACTCCTAGGCCCACACATGCCCCCACACCCGATAGGGTCCCACAAGCAAAACACAGTATTGAGATTCTCACAGCTGTTTTTTAAGTGTTTCAACTGTTACTAGAAACTGACCTTCATACAGGCAGTTTTTTTGGCCTTTCTAAACTTGAGCACACAGCAAATGGTCTCCCTTCTGTGGCCTAGCTGTAAAGTCAGCTGGCAATGACTGCAAGTAACTTCGTGTCTCCCTCCGTGTGGCCAAGTCACAGGCTGGCTAATGTGCAGAGGCTGCTCGGGTGACTCTCAGGAACACCCAACCTGTGCTCACACCCCCTTAGGGAGACGATGCGATTATGGCCTGTGCCAGTGTCCTGAGATGCACACCTGTGTTTCAAAACTGTTCTACTTTCCACAGCCACATTTGGGACAATTTCAGCATCAAAGTAAATATTCTAGTAATGAACTGTAATAATATAAATAAATAAGTGAAAGAGAAGAAAAAGCTTTTACCCAGTAGAATGCCAAGAAAAAGTACAGAAGGAATGACGGAAAGTCATTGCGGGTGCTGAAACTAACATCTCCAAATAAACAGCTGTTGCTGATGCAAAGCTACTCTACAGAACAGAGTAGACAGGCTTATAGATTTGAACTGTCGATCTTTTGGTTAGCAGCCGAGGTCCCAACCAGTGTACTGCCAGGGCCCCAAACTAGCGAGTAAAAATTTGAGGAGGAACAGGGCATTTACACAGTTCCATGTACCTCCTTGCAAATTATTAACTACTTGGGAAAAACAGCAACCTTACAGATGATTCCCTACTCAAGTGCTCAAAGCTAACAGCAATCCTGGGAGAAAAGACCATCAGGATGTGCAGGGAAGAATCTGACATCCTGTTAAACATACCACCTGACTCTTAACTATGGCAAGCCAGCAGGTAAACCCAAAGGGAGAGTCTCTCTACAGAAAAGTTGGTCTGTGTGCTTCCAAAACCCCAAGGCTGAGAAACTCAAAGAAAGGCTGAGAAACTCAAAGAAAGGCTGAGGAATTGTTTCAAATTAAAGGTGACTGAAAGACACTGAAACGCAACATGTAATCCAGCCATGGAAAAAACCCAATAGCTTTAAATAACACTATTGGGACAACTGGTAAAATTTAATATAGACTGTGGATTAGGTCATAACATTGTATCAAAGTTAGATTTTCTGATTTTGATAACTACATTGTCATCATATAAAAGAATATCCTTGTTTTTAGAAAATATGCTCCAAAACATTTATATGGCTCAGGAAAAAAATAGATTCTAAAAAGAGGAGGGGGAGAATGAGCATGAGTTAGCAAACAGGACAAATGTAAGCAGTCAGTAAGTCTGGATAAAGGGTGTGTGGTGAGGGTTCCTTTGTTTCTATTTCTGTCATTTTATTTAAAATCAAAATTATATTAAAATATAGAGTTTCAAAAAAAATCCATTAACAGCTCTACAGTCTGTTTTGGGGGATCTTGTAAAAGGGTGTCACTTGTGTTCCCAAAGTCTTCCATGGAAGAAGACACCAGGGTGAAGTCCTGGCCCCAGCCTCCTGGGGGAGAGTTATCTGGTTCAGATAACATCACCCAGCTCCTTGTGACTATCCCAGGCAACACAGAGACACTGAGAGAATGGAAAATGCTCGGGGAATACGGGGACACCTAACAAGCCACATCCATTTTTTGACAGAGGACTTAAGGAGGAAAGACTAAAGAAGAAAGACAACAAAATAGAGCCATTTTAACCAACAGGAAGAGACTCTGGGAGAGGCACTCACGTTCTTCATTTTGAAGGACTCCTCCTCCAGTTTCTCCACTGCCAGAATGTTCTCGATAGGAATGCTGTACAGAGGCTGGTCGCCTGCGGGCCAACAGAGAAGAGAGGTTAAAGGCCAGGGTAGCAGTGCTCTGTTCCTCCCTGTCAACTCAGTGCACTTGGCCTGACCTCCCCAGAGAAGCCATGTAAACTCATCTCAAAGACATCAAGAACTGATCAGATTCCCTGGCAGGCTGTGACATTTCTGTGGGAACTACATTCACATCAGCTATGAAGCTATAGGGCCATGGTGGTGAGGAGACATTCATGCACTTCTGCCCTTATTTCTCATAAAAGCTAGAGCTCTAGGTGAGAAGACTAATAAAATGAAAAGCCAAGGGCCTGTGACAGGTAGACACGGCAGTGATCAGAGACAGCCTTGGGATCAGGGACCCTCAAGTCATGGGACACAGTCTCTGTTCAGAGAATAAGCATGCAACAAACTTGGTCTTTTACATACTTCTCTGCACCTATCAGGCATCCCCCTTACTCTGAACATAAGTTATACACAGACACACGTGCACAGGTACATGCACACATGTATGTATGTATTCTCATAATTATACTAAAGTGTTTCTGTTTGTGTAACATTTCTAGGCAATATGTTACCTATTTTTTTTTTTTAATGAGGTGAAATGACCTCAACATTTCATAATTTAAATCTGAGCTAATTTCATATGCTGAGAAAAAAACTGTTATCAATAGGACAGGGAAAGGGTAGAAGAATGACTCCAGCTCAGGATACAAGGAACTGAGGAGGGAGGGAGGGATAATGCTGGAGTCTGTGGTGCAGAGGTAGAAGTCTCGCCTTCGATGCAAGAGACCTGGGTTTGATTCCTGACCAATACGCCTTATACATAGCCATCACTCACAGGCCAGTAGAGACTTGCCTGTGGCTAGGAAGTTGAACAGTTTCCAGCCAACCTTCCAGACTAAGGTAGCCTAGGAGGAAGGCTTGGTAATCGACTTCCCAAAATCAGCCCATCAAAAACTTATGACACAGGACAGGTGGTGTTCTGTTCCATTATGCAAGGGGTGGCCGTAAGTCAGAAAGCTGTCTGGGCCACAGCTGAAAACAACAATGGCAATGACATGGGAGGAGAAAAGATTTCTGGAAAAGAAAAAAAGAACCTATTGAGGATGGCCAGTTCGTATTTATGGATTTGATGGGGAATGAGATTTTCCTAAAGATGCGTTTTCTTGTACCTTTCAAAGGAGCAGAATATCTGAAGTATAACCCACTGCTGTCTAGTCAATTCCAACTCATAACAACCCTGTAAGACAGAGTGGAAGTTCCCCACAGAGTTTCCAAAGAACACCAGGTAGATTCAAACTGCCAACCTTTCGGTTAGCCACGATAGCACTTAATCACTATATCACCAGGGTTTCCATCTAAAGCATAAGGATCTAATTAACAAAATAAAATCACTGGTACGGCAAAGTATTCTTTCCACCTAGCCAGTGTAGACCACAGAGCACTTTGAATTTGCTTGAAATTCACTTGCTTAACAATCCTCTCTCCTATCACAGCTTGTCTGACAGTGAGAAGGCTATCTTTTCACTGTTTAGTTCCACATCTCAGCTCACACTGTGCTGGATAACCCTTCTTTGCTTCTTAGCTCTCTCTTCGGAAAAGAAGCAGCTAATCCAACACGGGCACAAACAAGTCAAGAGGTCTCTTTGAATAAAAAATCTCAAATTGAACCCATTGCCACTGAGTCAGTTCTGACACAGTGATCCTAGGGGCCAGAGCAGAACTGCCCCATAGGGTTTCCAAGGAGCAGTTGGTGGATTTGAACTGCTGATGACCTTTGGTTGGCAGTCATGTGCTTAACCAGTGCACCACCAGGGCTTCCCTTTGCATAAAGCTGTGTGAAAACAAGTAGAAAGCGAACCTTTCTTGTTACCTTTGCTTTTCTGATAGGTAAATTCATGGTTTGTCAGGCGGAACCATCTTTTCTTAAAATTCTTCATTCCAAAGCGCTTTCTTCCTTGTGCTCTCTTAATCATGAACCTATCATAAACAGGATATGCCGGCTGCATTAATGTTCTTACAGCTCACGCTCCCAGTCCCACCCCAACACAACCCAAAGTCTAAAGTGGGGGCTGGCCATCGCACATTCACTAAATCAAAATAACTTCCTTTCATCTTAATGATACCAAAGCAGACTGGGTATTCTTAGTATTTCACTAAGCTTATTTTCAAGAATATTCTTTACTTTCAGAGTCTTCTCAGTATTTCACTAAGTTTATTTTCAAGGGATAAGATTAAAAATATAAAAGGCAAATGCCTTTACTTTTGAAAAATGTAGCCCCTTTAATGGTGTTAACTTTACAAGTTTGTGATGGCAACAGCTTTACTAAGACCTCTAAGAAAATAGTCAACCCCTCCCTGTCCCCCACACTGAATCTTTCATCAGCTGCATATGGTACTAAAAATTACAAAAAAATGTTCTTAAAAGAAATGTGCTAACAACAGTTTCACAGGGCTATGTGTAAGAATCTTTTAGAAAAGCAAAGTGAGCAGACTTGAAGCAACTCATTAACAAAACGCTTGTCAGCCATAGGTAGGCCATCTATCTTTTAGTGGGTCCAAAAGATTGAAGAGCACTGGCCCTTCCATACCCTACCCAAATGAAAGCCTTTTCCTGTGGAAGTTTCCACTTCACCCCAGCACCCTTGAACAGAAAGTACATGTGGGTCATCATCTCCCATTAAGGAAATTAATGCAGCCACAGGGAAACAGGGATTTTAATCATAATAAATGGAATGTTCCCATCTCCACTTTTTGCTTCCCATCGCCCATGTCAAGGAAGAACTAGACCAGATATGGCCAAGCCAAGTGCCGTCAGGGAGATGGAAAATGGTCCCAGAACCATGGTCCAACGTCAGATGGCCCACGGAGTTTTCAGCACCGAGTCACAGAAGGCAGAGATGCCTGTGTACCTTACACTGGGGAATCCAGGAAACCTGGAAGAGGCAGCACTTGAACTCCTTCCCTTTAGGGATGGGGGACACTGTGGGGGTTGCCCTTATGGGGGGTCGCGAATATACTAAGTGTTCCTGAGTGCCAGAATGCTTGAGAAGAGACATCTTCCCTTCTCTACCACCCAGTCAAACTGTGTCACGTCCATTTGGACATTCGGTTGTAATGACACAGGGCTTGGGTTCCCACTGCACCAGTTAAGGTAGGCTCGCCATGAAGGCTACCAGCATTCCTTCTGAGGTTTAGGAAGAACAGATGGGCACTGCATCAAAGCAACTTACAAGTCACACAGTACAAGCAGCTGACAGATAAGTGGTGGTGACATTGGGAAAAAAAGGTTAAACAGATCATTAAAATGGTGAAAATGATTAAAAGCATACCAAAGAGAAATCAACCACACGGACTCTTCAGGAACAAATAAAAACATGGAAGGGTTATCAAGACTCTCTCTTTCCTTTGAGAAGCTTCTTCACAAACAGTCAAAAACAAAACCCCACAGAAGCCCTCTTTAGTACTGGTAAATAGTCCCAGAAAAACAAAAGGGACGATACCAGGATAAGACCTCTGTTTTATCACAGGTTTCTTGACACATAACTGCCAAATCTCAGTGCAGTCCTCCACCATTTGGGAAGTATTTTGTTTGAAGCAAATGGTCAATGTTGTCCTTGGGTTGTTCCTTAGCAGCACATGGAAAGGATATCAAGAAGTTTGCTAGTGGCACCTCAAGGGTGGTGGCAGTCACAAGATCTTTTCCCACAGCCAGGCAAACCCATCTGCAGTTGATGCTCACAAACCAAAGACGTTCCCAAACTCAAGGGACTCACAGCTGAGTCCAAACAGCTTACCTGGGTGGACTATTACCAGCAATTGTCTTTATTGTTAGTTTAAGAGTCCTTAACCCAGCAGCCAGCAGGCCGAGCAAGAAGGGACAGAAAAATAATGAGACTGAAGCAAACAAAAAGAGAAGAGGTAGAAAAATTAAATAAGAAAAGTGAAGTTGGAGATGACAGAGGTAGGGAGGATGGACAAAAAAAATTAAATAGTGAATGCATATTATACTTGAAAAGAATGGGAAATGTATAATTACACTAAGGAACTGAAAGAAGGCAGATTAGCACAGGTTGATTTAAATAACTATAATACATCAGGATGTGGGTTCACAGAAATGTGTTCACAGATACATTAAGATCTAAGAAGAGGAAGATGCTCCTTTCTGAGAAATAGAAGGAGCACAGAGCTGAAGGTGACCTGTGTGCTGATCAGTCAGGGTGGCAAAGTAAACACAAATTCCCAACAAGTGCATACTGAAGGGTAGAACAGCTATCCAGAGATACATACACATATAAACAAGCACAGGATGATGCACTAGAAAACACACAATAAATAGCCAAAGGTGGGTACCTACAGGAGATGATTTGCACAGACCAATGACGACTCTACTTATGTGACAAACCGGAGCATAAGAAGCTCAGACCTGTGCTGTCAAGGTGCACAAAGCTAAAATAATAATTCTCCAAGACTCTAGATTATTCAACAGTTC
Source organism: Heterohyrax brucei (assembly GCA_028571685.1). Classification (NCBI taxonomy): domain Eukaryota; kingdom Metazoa; phylum Chordata; class Mammalia; order Hyracoidea; family Procaviidae; genus Heterohyrax; species Heterohyrax brucei. Next base: position 43,071,525 of record CM053162.1, on the reverse strand, counting down.
ATTTAGACATTAAACATTCTTTGTGTCATAGTTGCACAATCTGATGGACACAATGTCACTGAACTGTCCTTGTGAAACATGTGGAATTGGCAAATGTTTTCGGTATATACATTTTTACCACAATAAAAAAAAAAAATAATACTGCTAATGTTTTAGGCTATGGCCAAGTGCCATCAAGTAGGATTTCAGGTTACAGGATCTTTTACAAAGCCTAGTTTTCTTAGGCCTTCAATATATAAGAGGCTTTATGTAAATATCCCTGGTGACGCAGTGGTTAAGAGCTACAGCTGCTAACCAAAAGGTCATTGATTCAAAGGAAAATGATGACAGTGAAGCTAAAGTGAGAACCCAGACCAAGGCTGGCAGTTCAAATCCACCAGGCACTCCTCAGAAGCTCTATGGGGCAGTTCAACTCTGATCTACAGGGTCACTACGACTAGATGGCAATGTTTTTTTTCCCCCCTATAAATTCTAGTCGGATCTGACTCGACGGCACTTGGCATAGTACATTTCTAGACATCATTGGAGTAGATCTGCACACCACCCCAGCACTGTCTGGAGAGAAGCTGGCCAGGTTCTTTTACTTAAAATTATTTATTGTGGACCAACTACCCTGTAATGTTTTGTCTCAGGTTCCGCATTCATCAGTGGACTCTTTCTAACTGGAGTTAAATTTTAATAAATGAGGTTCGGGACTCAGGAAATTCATGCTCAACTGATACACAAAAACTTAGATTAAAAACAAAATAGCTTGGTCCTGTGTAAGGGTGATTAATTCAATTTAGCAAATAAATATTAAGCCTCAAGGTTCACATGACCTGTCTGAGTCTGCTGGCAAATGCCAGCACAAGGAGTATCTTTGGGACACTTGGTCACCTCCTGTGAGACAAAGGAAGCACAAGGCACAGGTTCAGTGAAGAATAAACCCTCCTTAAATGTTCCTTGTAATCATTTATCGATGACTTGTGTGAATGTAGTCAAGAGAAGGCTATCAAATTGGCACATGTCAAGAAGGATGGGCTGGTTCACCCAAAACTTCTTTAAAGCTAAAAGAAGCAACCCAAATCAGCAAGACATTAATACAAGGATAAGTGCAAAGTGCCATTCCCGGATTTAGGATACGACATAGCAGAAGTACAGGAAGGAGACTTGACTCATGGGATACAAAAAGCTCAAATATTTTAACAGACCAAAACCTCAATGTGCATCAAAAGTGTGATGGAGCCACCAAAAAATGTGAATGCAATTTTCAGCTGCATCAGTAAGGAGTCCAGTCAGAAATGTGAAGGGGGTGATGCTCCCACTGCACCTCTTCTGGCTGGGCCATGTGTGCACTGTTGTGTCCACCTTCAGAAATTGTAGTTAAAGCCAGGTATTGCAATGTGTGGTATTATGTCAATTCTCGTGAGCAACCAAATGATTTTAGAAGATACAGAATGAATACCCCTTCTTTGACAGTTGTGAATTTATTTAAGGTCCACCAGAAAAAATAGATATCTAGCATACTAATTGTGAGAAAAGCAGACCTCACTGCTTAGCGAATACCTAAGTTCAAAGATGCTCATTCAAAGGAAAATGATGATAGTGAAGTTCAAGTTAGAATACAGACTCAAGACGGTACACGAGTGACTCACAGATATGGCCCTAAAGGAATATGGACAGTGCAGAGGAGATCACAGGGCATTTGCCGAGGTATCTGGGATGGCGCCCCGTGACAAATGGTGGAAGGAACTGAGGCAGGCTTTGGGATGGGATGGGGGAGATCAGAATAGAAACTGGCCAGAATATACACAAAGATGGAGTAGACGTGTTCTGTGATACTCCACGGGCACTACGAGGGTGTCAAGTTTAGACAGGAGACTCTCCGTTCAACAGAGGAAGGGGGCTCTTTAACAGATCCTGAGAAGTGAGGCAGTTTTGTATTCACTACTATGCTCATGAAAAGTGTTTATCAACAAAGGCCACTAAGACTACTTCAGCAGGAATCCCCGTGCTGACGTTCAGTTGGCCCGCATTTCCATTCGTGTTCCCCCCAGCTCCCGGGTTTTCTGACACAGGACTGTTCTGAATGTGAGGAACGGCTGACCGACCTCCCACAGTGGGATGGGAGGCCACGGCCCCGAGCTCAGGGCGGTGGGTGAGCACCACTGTAAACACTGTCAGGAATTCTTGATCATTCAGGAGTAAGTCAGCCAGTCCCTCTCTCTCGCCTTTCATTTTACTTCTACTGATGGGCATTTCTCCACTCTTTGCAAACTCAAGGAAGTGTGGGCAAAAAACAAATGAAAATAAACAATAAACAAATCTCTGAACATCTTTGGAGCAGGCCTGGTGAGGGGTGAGTTGAATAGCAATGGACAAGGAAGGCCCTATTTCTCGGAGGCCTGTGGCTCCCAGTGCAGCTGGTGGCTTGAAGCCAAGGGTTTCACGTTGTCCTTAGACCAGGGAAAACATCTGCCCACACAGGTCAGGTAAGGTCTTATTTAAACATCTCATGAGACTGTATTAAATTTTTATTTTAAAGATCAAGTAGATTGTCCCTACTTCTGCAGACCCAACAAACATAAGAGAAGAAAATATAAAAATAAAAGTTAACATTATTAAAATATTTTAAGAAGATCTGTCAGAGCCTTCTTACAAATGTGTTACAAATGTCTTAACAAATGAGGGTGCCCACAGCCTTCATGTCCGCCACCACGTCCTTACCCTTCTTTAAGCAGGATGGGCTGCTCTATGCTCTTATGGTCTCTTCTTCCCGAAGATGAAATCAGATCTAAGAACTTTAGCAGGAAAGAAATCAAATGGTTAAAAAGGGAAACAACACACCTGGTGTATGTCTATGCTCACATACAAATGAGGGCCTCAGGATGCAAGTCAAGACACAAGGATTTGGGAAGGTAGGTGCATAGGGCCCCAGCGAAGTCAGCTCTTCTGGGAGAATCCTGGGAGCTCTTTGTTTGTTTCTACTACTTTTTAAATGAGTTCCAAGAGAAGTGTCTAGTCCCCATCCCTAACCTGGCCCCATTAACCCTTCCAGGGAACATCTCATCTGCAGCTTCATCTGGTTAATGTTCAAACTGTCCTGCTTATGGTGAAAGGCTGCCATGAGCTTATTGTCCCTGATGAGTGACCTGGGTTCAGGTAACACCTAGAGTATTTACAACATTTTAACAGATGATCAAGAATGAATCTTTTAGATTGAATTGTGTTCCTTTACAAAGTTTACTGACTTGGCTAGCCCTGATTTCCAGTAATGGGTGGCTGTTCCTCATTTTGTGATCTGATGGGATTACCCTATGTGTTTGTAAATCCTAACCTCTATGATGTTGATGAGTCAGGACCTAAGGGGATTAGTTGTATCTTGAGTCAATCTCTTAGAGATACAAAAGAGAGGAGACAGCAGAGAGGAGAGAGATCTTATGTCACCAAGGAAGAAGTGTTGGGAGCACAGCACGTCCTTTGGACCTGGGGTCCCTTTGCTCAGAAGCTCCTAGACCAGGGGAAGACTGACGACAAGGATCTTCCCTCAGAACTAACAGAGAGAGAAAGATTTCTTCTGGAGGTGGCACCCTGAATGTAGACTATTAGGCTACTAGAATGCGAGAGAAGAAATTTCTGTTTGCTAAGTCATTCACTGTGATATTTGTTACAGCAGTAATAGATGACAAGCGATACCTAAGTCAAATCTATAATGGTTCAGTTTGACGCATATCTAGGGAAGGTCCTAACAGTTGTGGTTGTTAGGTGCCATTGAGTCAGTTCCGATTCATAGTCACCGTATGAACAACAGAAGGAAACACTGCCCAGTCTTGCACCACGTCCACAATTGTTTTTATGCTTAAGCCCACTGTTGTGGCCACTGTGTCGATCCATCCGTCGAGGGTCTTCTTCTTTTTCACTGACCCTCCACTCTACCAAGCATGATGTCCTTCTCCAGGGACTGATCTTTTCTGACAACATGTCCAAACTATGTAAGACACAGTCTTGCCATCTTTGCTTCCAAGGAGCACTCTGGTTGTACTTCTTCTGGAACAGATCTGTGTGTTCTTTTGGCAGTCCATAGTACATTCAGCATCCTTCTCCAACACCACAATTCAGAGGCGTCAACTCTTCTTTTGTCTTCTTTGTTCATAGTCCAGCTTTCACATGCATATGACGTGATTGAAAAATATCATGGCTTGGGTCAGGCACGTTTTAGTCTTTAAGGTGACATCCTTACTTCTAAATACTTTGATGACGTCTTTTGCAGCAGATTTTCCCAGTGCAATGCATCTTTTGATTTCTTGACTGCTGTTTCCATGGGCATTTGATTGTAGACCCAAGTAAAATGAAATCTTTGACAACCTCAATCCTTTCTCCATTTGGTCCTAACAGTGGAGGGAGTCATAGGACCTGCCTAGGGCCCTATCAGCTTTCTATGCCTAAGGCAGGCCTCTCTCCTCCCCCCTCATCATATTCAGGGTCCTAGCAGCAATTTCTTGCTGCATTGTGGCACAGTGGGGCCTCTCTGCTCAACTAGATGATTTTATGACTTATTGAGATCACTTTGACTGACAGCTAAAAGATCAAAATGGTGGCTAGTCTGAGCTCTGGTCCCTTCCTTTCCCTTCTAGGTCCATGCTTTTTTAATGAGTCCTAACACTTGGCTGGCAAGATATAAATATTTGCAATTGCTCCTAAACAGCAGAAAAAAGTCAAGATTTAGGATCCAGAGAGTTTTTTCCCCAAACACTGTTACAGATTGAACTGTATACCCCTAAAATGTTTGTTGGCTTGGCTAGGCCCTGATTCCCAGTATTGTGTGACTGCCCATCATTTTGTGATCTGATGTAATTATCCTGTATGTTATAAACCCTAACCTCTATGATGTTAATAAAGCAGTATTAGTAGCAGTTATGCTAATGAGTCAGGGTTCAGTCTATAAAGCTACATTGTGTTTTGAGCTAATTTCTTTGGAGATACAAAAAAGAGAAGCAAGCAAAAAGGATGGGGACCTCATACTACCAAGGAAAAAGACATGCCAGGAGCACAGCATGTCCTTTGGGCCCAGGGGCCCTGGCTAAGAAGCTCCTAAACCAGGGGATGACTGGTGATAAGGGTCTTTCCCCAGAGCCAACAGAGAGAGAAAGGCTTCCCCTAGAGCTGGATCCTTGAATTTGGATATCTAGCCTTCTAAACTGTGAGAGAATAAATTTCTCTGTGCTGAAGTCACCCACTCTGGCAGCACTAGACAACAAAGACACACTGCATCCTTAATTTTGGGTCATTTTCATGACTCTGTAAGGCATTTGGGATTATCAGGGCCCAGATACTGGTCAGAGAGGGGCAGGCTAGGATACTAGAAACTTACAGAACACATCAAGGTGACAGGCAAGGGACATGGGACTTGGAAGTAAGGCACCATGGCAATAATCTATGAAGGTATAACATGTAGGTTGGCTCAGAGAAAACAATGCAGAGATGTACAGATAAACATGAAGGATGAGAAGCATAACATCAGATTGCAAAGGGCCGTCATGACAAAAAGAACTCAGAAACAATTCTATTTCTTAGAAAGAACATATAACCCAAGGGAACGTAGGTATATGCTAACAGATGTTGATACTTACATTTTTTACTGCATCAGCATATTTCTGCTCATTGAAGAATTCATAAAAGGTAGCCATGTAAGACTCCTTGAAACTGGCCTAGAACAGAACAGGTTGCTTAATGGAGGCCTAAAAATAGTGTGGCTCATGGCCCACATTTGAAAAAATTCAAAGGCATGAATTAGGACAAGCCTAAATTATGATACTTAAACAAACCAAAAATTCTCTTTATTGTTGGGTAAATGGTACTCTGAGATGGAATCAGTTTGTCAGCCATGTGTCTGGGCTTGAGTATTTCCTGAGAATGAAAATGAGGAGTTTTATGCAGACCTCAGACTCCAAGCACAGGTGCCTGTTGAGCTGAGTTTCTAGCCCACGACAACTAGAACTGATTGCATGGAGAAGAGCAATCAGTACAAGCTAGTCTGCCTTTTAGCCACAATAAATCTTTTATTTTACTCTGATTCAGGGAAAACACAGTGTTGGTCCCTGAGGGAGACAGGTTGCCCATATGATGGGTTGGTTGCTGGATGGCATACAGCCCTAACAGCTAAGTGGATGGCACCACAATTAGCAAAGGACAAGGAAGATGGGTGAGGTGGACTTCTGCGGGCCGGGATTTAACCCTTTCCAGGCAGAACTGTAAGCACAGCTTACAGTTGGGGAAGTGCAGGAAGGGCCCCACTGCTGCCCAGATCAACTCTTGTCATTGCTTGAGCAAGAATCAGGCTTCATCTCCATGGGATGCTCCCACCAAAATGTCTACATGCTTTTTATAAAATAATTAGTATCACACTTCCTCAAAACTGCTAGGTATCAGTCATGTCCTTAGAGAAAATGGACAAACCTTACAGGGCTGAGATCCTAGGATGGAGAGTTCATGTGGTCCCCAGGCCCTTCAGAACCAACATCTTAAAACCAGCAAAACCAGTTAAAAATGAGTGGCAGTCACCACACAGGGAAGTCAAGGGGGAGAGTGGTTTATCACCAAAAGGGTTAAGATGAACACATGTGTTCACAGAGTGGGGGCAGAGGCACGGAGGTTCAGACCCCACATCTGCCTAGGAAGAGTGAGGTGGGCTGCTGCTGATCGCAGGCAAACAACAGGTAAGATTTTAGCTTTCAAGTCACTGCCTAGCCACTGAAAACCTACTTCCTACAGCACAGGCATCCTGGGCAGCTCAAGGTCAAGGCAATCCACTGCATTAGCTGCACCTGGGGAACATCCAGCCAGTGGCCAAGCTGGATGGAAAAAAGCACTGCATCATCAGTTTAAAATAAAGTGCTCTCCACCACAGGCCAAATGGCAAGTGCTGAATTGATGCAGTTCGTCAGCTACCTTCCAAATTTGTTGCTCTAAGTCAGACACTTACAGCCACCTGAGTCAGGCTAGGAATCAAGTGTCACATGCTGTCACGATATTCCTCTCGAAAAGCAAAGTATTACAATTGCAGAGAGGCACTTAGAAGACATCAAGGATGCTCTGTTTATTAACGTGGTAGAGAGATTATGAGTGCCGGTTTTATTGTTTCTACTCCTGTGAATATTCTTATCAACACATGCATTCCTTTTGAGGTGTGAGAGGCTTCATTTACATTTACACGTATTTAAATGTAAAAGATATTTAAATAAAAAAAAATCAGTGTTTTCCAAAAGCAAACAAGACTGAAAGTAAACGACTCACAGATTTCGATTTGGATAAGCTGCCAAGAGTCTGAATTGTCTTTGAGATAAGTGTCAAAGTTCTAGAAGTCTGAGGGTCCTGTTGGAGACAGCAAAAGAGAAATGTCAGGTTTGCTCCCATTGCAGCACAAACTGCTGTCACTGACACCAGGGTCACAGAGCAGACAAAAATGAAAGACACAATTGGAAAAGGGGCAACGAGGGTATATTTCTTACTCTGTGAGAAAACAAAATATGAAAATTGGGTCTAGGAGAGCTGAGCTTGGCACCATATTCAGAAAGTACTCATTTAAACCTTCTACTCAGTGTCATTCATGGGCCTGTGTGAACGATACCAACTGGAAACTTGTAGGATCGCGGGTGCCACCCAGACCTGCTGAGTTTGCACTTCAACAAGCTGCCCAGAGGGCTGATACACACAGTGAAGTCTGGGAAGTCCTGCTTTAAGTCAACCCTTTCAGCCTCATGTACAAAAGGCGGGTCTTAAAATTAGAAGCATCTCTGTGGTGTTGTTTTCTTTCTCTGTTCTGAGACTCAGGTAACAGTGCCTGTGGACTTACCCTCTACCCTTTAAGTAGTCTGGATGATTTAACATAAACTACCAACAAAAATGAACGCGCCCAGCACTCTCCCGTCTCCTGACTCTGGGCTGTTTGCTGCAGGCACTTGCTACCACCTGACACCTTGTGTCTTTATCTGTCAGCTGGTTAGACTTATCACAGGCCACTGGAGTGGAAGCTCTATGAAAGCTGAGTCTCTGGGCTATTCCTGCATCCCCAGTTCCAGGATCAGTGCCTGGTACACACTAGGTGCTCAATAAATATCTGTTGCCCAATTGAATAAATTAAATCAATGTCTGCTGTGGTCAGGTGCTGTTGAGTCAACTTTGACCCAGAGCAACCCCATGTGACAGAGCAGAACTGCCCCATAGGGTTGCCTGGCTACAGTCTTTTTGAAAGCAGATCTCCACGTCTTTCTCCTGTGAGGCCACTGGGTGAGCTTGAACCACCAATCTTTTGGTTAGCAGCTAAGTGCTTAATCATTGTACCACCGAGACTCTTTGAATGAATGCATACATTATCACGAATGCCTAGTTTTTCCTCTCTTGCAGGGGAGCATAATAACAGCAACCAAGAGTTAAAACCTTGGTCAAGTCATCCAAACTATTTTTTTAATGCTATTAATTTCTTTCAAAATGTATAGTTAGTAAAGCTGAGAAGCTCAAATAGAAAGGGTGCAAAATCTACCCGTAGGCAAAGGAAGTCGAGGGCATGTGATAGACTTATAATTCATTTTACAATACGACTGCCTCTACAAACACCACTGCAGGGTCCACTCACTGGCACGGCTCTGCGGGAAGCGGGCACCGTGCCCAAGCTCATCTGCTCATTTACAAGGACTCTGACAGCAGACGCAGCGCCCTGAGGCCCCCTTACCGTGTGGTGCGGGGTGAGCTGGAAGAGGTTCGGGGAGAGGATGGCAGGAGCAAAGAATCGCAGGAAAATGAAGCTACTCACAGCAGTATACCTCACATCCAGGTCATCTACAACCAGGAAAAAAAGGACAAGCCATTTTACCTGCCATGCCAGAGGCCGCAACAGTTTTATCGTTTAGGGTATCTTGCTCTCCTGTGAGAATTTCATACAGAATGCCTACAGTGCTCTCTCCCCTTTTCTCACATCCTATTATTTAAGAAAGTGATTTCTTTGGAGGAAGAGCTGGGTCTCCCAAGCACAGCATCTATTTGGTATTGAAGCCTAGAAACAGACACCAGACCAATTCACCAAGCCCTAATGGTGAAAAAGGGGAGATGAGCTCATTATCCAGTGATAGGCTCCTATCTGGGGTGTGAGAATACAGTCTATTTATTACTGTCTTACTCTAAGGACTGAAGGCACGCATGGATGCATCTGGTAATTGTCTTTCCAGGAACACTACCTGCTGTCTTCATGATGTCAAGAGGCCCTGTTTCTCAACAAGCAAGCCTTTGACAGCCTTGGCACACAAAAATCCAGGCACCCCAAGATCTATTGGAAGGGACACAGGGAAGCTAACATGTCCAGCCTGGTGTGAACAAAAGGCCTTGGGTTTCCAAGACCACCATTGTTCTGTCTGGACAGTGATGAGTCTGGGCCACTGGGACTGTTCTGAAGATTTTGTCGCCAATGTTTTCATGTAGGCTCCTGTAGGAAGACCAGACACACCTCAGGCTAACAACTCAGGATAGAAGGCAACTGGTAGAGAGTGCCCACTGGTCTAGGGGAGGAAGGTAAGATGCGTCTGCTGCTGCTCTACCTTTCTAAGCCTCTCTGCGAATGACGGCTTCAGAGAACCTGGCCTCTCCAGGTCCCTACAACTGCATACTGTGCCCCAAGCCATCAGAGTTAATATGGATACTGCTCCTACAGCTGGAGCAAAAACATTGCTTTTGTGTTAATAGAGGACTTTGTGTATGGTGATCACATTTGGGTGGCTTCTCTCCATGGTCTTCTAATTCCCAATCAAATGACTGGCTAGGACTGTGCAGATAAGTCACCTGCAGCCCACCACGGGGAACGGTCAGTTTAACCATCCCACTAGGCTGAAAATGAGCCATCCTGGAGGTGAGAAAGACGGGATGTCATCACCACCAAGGAAGAAGAGCCAAGAGCAGAACATGTCGTTTGGACCGGGATCCTCGTGCTGCGAAACTCCTGGAACCAGGAGGTTGAGGGAGAGCTGTAACACTGAAAATGGCTAGAAATGGTGGCAGGAGAGACTACAGAGGAACGACAGCAAGAGAGACTGGCGGGAGACAGTGCAGTGCGCTTCCTGGCCCACGCAGTGAGAAAACTGAGTGCCTTGCAGCAAGAGGCTTGCTGGAGGAAAAGGTTGCCTCCAGGAATTAGTAGAACTAGGACCGCAGACCCAGGGAGCTAGAGCTGAGTGCTTCTGGGTGCAGTGGGGTCCCCAAGGGCATTTACTAAGGCAGAGCTAAAACAGCTCCGTAACACGAACCCAGAGGCCAAGAGCCACAGAGAGGCATGCCAGTGGACACAGCTGATAAGAGCCAGTCCTGATGAAAGAATTAAAGCATTCCTGAAAACATCTGTAATGTGTTACTTCCCTCATAAACTGCACAGATGTGAGTACAGCCTGTGAGTGCTGCGTGGCCAGTGCAATGTGTTATCCAACACAGCAGAGAAGTAGAGAGTACCGCGGGCCGGTAGCTAGTGTCCGAGCTGGTAAAAGCAGTGGAGAGAGGAGGCATGTCTGACCCCTGCCTCATAGGGATCAGCCTTGGGCTGCTGGTCCTGATTCTTCTTCCCACTTGTGAAGTCAGAGGAGGTCAGATGACATCCCTGCCACAACATTTTTACAGTGACACACTGCAGAATCTAGCATAATTAAAAAGCAGATATTCTAAAGAAATACATGCTCAGGACTCTGGGAAATTCTTCATTTCCCAGTTTCTCAAATGCTTCCACAATTTGCTTCCAGTTCTCCTCTGCTGGATGAAAGCGAAAAAGCTTCCTGTACATACTACATTCAACAATGCCTCTCAGTTTACCATAAGAGAAAAACTGCTGGGAAAATTCATGAGGGAACAGTTTCACTGAACTGCAGAGAGTCAGAACACAGAAAGAGTTGACATTCCATTCCTAAACACAAGCAGCTCTGACTCATGGCAACCAACCCCATGTACCTCTGAGAAGAACTGCACTCCATGGGATTTTTGATAGCTGATTTTCCAGAAATAAGTTCACCAGGCCTTTCTTCTGAGGCACCTCCAACCTCCAACCTCTTAGTTCACAGCCAAGCACATACACTGTTTCCAACCTCCAACCCAAAAGAACCAAACTCATTGTTGTCAAGTCGATTCTGACTCATGGGTACTCTAAAATACAGAGAAGAACTACCCCATAGGGATTCCAAGGAACAGCTGGTGGATCTGAACTGCCAACTTTGGGGGAGATGCTAAACAACCACCACCAGGACAAAAGCTCTGTGAGCATGGCTTCTTCAGGTGGCTTGGGTGCCCTGGCCTTGGGACAGCTCACCCACAGGAAGAAAAGAGGACAGAGGAGCTCAGAAACACTAGCTGGGATGGTAAAGACTTTCCAGCAAAATCTAAGCATCCACCAGGAACACAGAAGCAGAAGGGCGGCTGGCTGGGGTCCTTGCCTGCTCTGACGTTTGGTCTGGCCATGCTCTGAGATTCGCCCCGCCTCCTGGTGTAGCAGGCTCTGGGTTAAACCTGGGTTTTGTTTTCAGTGCTGTCTACGCTGAGTCTGAAATGTCCTTTCTTACTTGATTTTTTATGCCTGTCCAAGGACTGTCAGACATATGGCAGGTGGGGAGATTATCACTCTGTGACAGGCTGTGGCTATTTTTAGCCAGCATAAGTGTATTCTGCAGAAAAGGGACTCACCTTGGAAGCGCTTGGCTGCTGACTCCCTCAGGGAGAAGAAAATATCACACATGACAGTCGGGCAGCTCACCCCTGACTTGGTGATCACGTTGAAGATGCGGTCCACGTACTGCCTCAGGTTTTCCTGCAATGCAGAAAACATGTCGAACAGGCCCACATGGTACATGGGCACTGACCTCTGCTGGGGGGCAGCGGCTTCCTGTCTGGATCTGTACCTTCCCCAGTGGCTGCTCCACGCTGATATGCACTGAGCATCCCTGCTGTGTCTGAGGGCTGAGGGACACGCTCACAGCTGCCACGATGGACAGCTGTGGTCGGGCTTACCAGGCCAGTGTCCTGATTCCACGCCAGGGTCCTGGACAGGGCTAGCGTTCCACTGCTGAAGAGACAGCCTCAAGCCCAGCTGGCCTCTTCCATGGAGGTCACTTTCTTCTAATGCTACTTCTGAATAAGGGCCACCTGAGGCTCTTACCGTTTCACTTCTCTCCATAGCTCTGACCAATCCCTAACGCACCACACAACTGTTCACAGTCCACGCCACTAGAACGGAAGGAGGTTTCTGTCTCCTGTTCACTGCTGTATCCCCAGCTCACAAACAGTGACCGGCACATAGTAGGCATACAGCAAACATTGGCTGGATGGATGACTGGCTGGATAGATGGTTGGGTGGGTGGAGGGATGGACAGTCGGTGGGTAGGGTGGATGACGGGTGGAGGGGTAAACAGACAACGGGAGCGGAGCATGGAAGGTCAGAGTGATGAGTGGACAGGGGAGACAGGGGAAGCCGGCATGATGGGAGGGCAGTGAGACAGAGGGATGGAGGGAAGAAGAAATGCATGAGGACTTCCACCTCTGCCACTGGCCCTGACTGGGTCTCGCCAGGCTGCCTTCCCTGATCAGCCATCTCCTGGCTGACCCCAGCCTCCAGCCTCGCCCTCCTGTCCAGAGCAGCTGCATGCAGCTGCCAGGGACAGCCTTCTCACGGGAAGGCTTGATCACCTCACTGGCCTAGGGTCCTCTAGCGGCTTCTTCCTTCTCCTCCCCTTGGGGACAACAGCCGGAATTCTTTGCTTTACATACTTACATACTCTGCTTTACACTTCTGGGACACACGCTAGTTGTGTCTTCTCCCCATGCCCTTTGCCATGCTTCCCCTCTGCCTGAAAAGTTTCTCCGTCCTTACCACCTCCCGCCTGCCCAAACTCGTCTTATCCATCTTTAAACTGCTGCCGTGGAGTCAGCTTCAGCTTGCGGCTTCCATTGATGGCCACCCATGGGTTAGAGCAGAACTGTGCCCCACATCATTTTCAACAACTGATTTTTCAGAAGTCAATTGCTAGATCTTTCTTCTGAGGTGCTTTTGGCCAAGTGCTTAAACCATTTGTTTAAGGACTCCTCCTTAAACCATGTAAGCTTTATATATTCTTGTGTACAAAAGATACCCTTCTCAATACAGAAAAAAAATCCACCTCCTTCTTAAAATACATACTGAAAATTATAATACTGTATGACGATAAAAGTAATTATTCTTTGGAGTTCTAGGAAATACAGAGGAGAACAAAACTCATTGTATCCTGATATCTTCTATACCCTGAAATCATTAACCGAGTATAGAATTAAAGTTCACTAGAACACAAGTCCCTGAAGGCTGCAACTTGGCTTGTATTATTTAAAGGTATAATTATAACTTAGCATGATCTGGCATGAAGAAATTATACGAAAAGACAGACAGTTTAGGGTGAAGTGTCAAAATCAGGGAGCTTTCTTGTTTAAGAAAAAAAAGACAGCTGCCAGGAACAACACGAGGTGTTCAAGTTTTGGGGACTTCCAGGTGTTGAAGCAGCGGGAAAAGGACAGGAGGATGTTTCTGGCTTATTCCAGGAGACAGGGAAAAGCGCAGAGTAAAAAGTGCCCACTTGGGAAGTGGAGCTGAGTGAGGCGGTCCATGGAGGCAATATGTGTTAGCAGGAAAGAAACAGGACAGTGAAAGATGACAACGGTTCGTCAGTCTGGCCTGCTAATGTCACAAGAGCTGAACAACAGGGAACCGAAAGGCGGACGGCACAGGCAGGCCTTTCCATTTTCAGACCCCAGCAGGCACCTTCTGCGCACCGTGTAACCCATTCTCCTGCCCTACCCCACCCAGACACCTTATAACTCAAACGGCCAGTTCTGAAGTAGCCATAATACTGAGAAAACTCAAAACCAGGTGACTGGCTTTAGAACACATGTGTAAGAACAAATCTCAAGAATTCCTTACCATGTTGTTTTCGAGGTTTTCACCATCTTTTAACTTTACAGGGTCAATTTCACAAGATTTGTGGCTTTGGCATATCTAGAAAGAACATTGGAAATAATGAGGATACAAAGCTGGTTCCAGGAGCCTGGGTAGGGGGTGTGGGATAGGGATGCCAGGCCTCACTGAGATGGGAGTCGTGAGTCTGAACAGAAATCAGCTCCACATGGTGAATTCTGCATCCCTGGCAGCTGGCACTGAAGCAGGGCATAGGTGAGGCTAGTATGGGTTTATAGGCAGGCTGTGGGTTCAAATCCAGGCCCAGCACTTTGTGGGGCATGTGACTGAGCTCCCTGTGTCCCAGCTGCATCAGCTGAAAGGCAGATAACACAGAGGGTCTCTGGAGGGAGTCAGTGACCTAATGTACATAAGTAATTGGTGAAGTACAGGGTCCTGAGTATCAGATAAACAGAATATTTTCAAAAGCCATGTTGCATCTGTTTGCATGGTGCTGAGTTTCATAAAACTTAAATAACATTTTTTTTTTAACTATGATTGAATGAAAATGTACATTTCCATATAAATTTGCATGCCCACCTATATGCAGCTCCTGCTGCTCTCCCTGCCCGGTGACAGCACACTCTTCCTCTCTGCTCCATACATGTCCTATCCTCCCAGCAATCTCCTATCCTCTCCTCTCTGCCCACACCCCTTCCTCCAGTAAGAAGTCCACAGGATGAAATCCTATAGATGCATAGAACCAGAAAGTGCACACATGATATGGTTACTCTGTGTCACCAAGTCCAATCAATTTCTGTCCAAGAGTTGACCTCCATTATGATTTATGGACAGGGGCAGCACCAGGGCCAGGGGCCATGGTCCTAGGGAAACGCCGAAGCCTGTGGACCATCAATTGCGGTCTTTTAATGGAGATCTCAGGGCGTACCCCTTTTTATTCTTGTGCTGCCAGTGAGACTCAACTTTGTGAGCTTCGTTACAGCTATCAATGGTGGTGGCCGGGCACCGTCTGTCTGGTTCTTCCGGTCACAAGTCGATGTAGTCACCCACTCACGTGGGTCTCTGTGTCTTCTGGATTCTCTTTCCCCCATGTCATTTTGGTCCTTGGTGATCATCCGTTCCTGCTAAGTTGGGACCATTTGTTGTACCCTCAGATGGCAACTTGGCAGCTTTTAAGACTCCAGACGCCACTCACCAACATGGGGTGCAGAGGGATCTCTTAGCAAAATGCTAGTTGTGCCAATTGGGCTCGGTTTCCCTGAGAGCATGGTCCCCGGCCCCTAACCTGCACCCCCAGCTACTCTGTCCTTTTAATATTGGGTTAAGATGGGAGATGTAATCATGTTATGTTGAAGTCTAGTTAATATTGATCTTCTTTCTGATGTTAAATCACATTTTTTACTTCAAAACACTAAAATGAGTTTGCCCACAGATCTAAATGGAAAGTATTTTAAATTCTCCCTCATTTGCAAGAGAGCCTATTTTTTGACGAAACTGTTCTCGAGGAAATCCTGACTGACAAGGTATCACATTGTACAGGTTAGGTAAGAAAGTGCTGAGTCACTTGGAAAGGAAATGTGTGGTTTAAATGTGTCAATCAATGGCTACCCTGGAAAGAGACCGATCCTACTGTACAAGGGCGATAATGAAAAGCTGCATCACATGGCCACAATCAGTTCCAGAAAAAAGCAATGTGGCTTTAAGGATTCAGGGAGAACCAGAGAGATGGGGGAAAAGTGGCTGGTTGTCCTCAGGAAGAACCAACATTTCCTTGTATGTCCTTCTGTCTTCGGCTGGGTGACAGATTTTTTTAAGTCTTTTTTTTTTTTAAAGAAAATGTGGACGATTATGGAATACATTATGAAACTTCTCTATGAGAGCTTGTACAATGATGTCCTTGTCGCAAAGCTAAGAACACAGATGACATTAAAGGATCTCAGTTACACTGAATGTCTCTATTCTGTGCACTTTTCTGTACGTGCGTTATTATTCACAATAAAAACATTAGTTCCCAGGGAAGTTCTTGTGCCCTACCTCATTAACATGGAAAGAGTCGGGACCTGGCAGCTGGAAACTACAGGGGACCAGGACCCCAACTCACCTCCTCTATGATGGGCTTCAGGGTGACATGCAGGTAGTGCATCCCGGCCAACTTCATCGTCTCGTCAATGCACTTCGAAGTCAGAGAGTTCCCCCGGAAAATGGTGTTCGGGTCTCTGTAAAACAGGTGTGGGGACGCTTTTGGTCTCTGTAGAACACCAGTGCATATAAAGGAAGCAGAGTCTATTCTGGAGTGCCCTTTAGTCTGATGCTGAAACAGGGCCACCCTGAGGTATCTGTTTTCAGATGTTTTAGGAGGTCCCTGGGTAGCACAGGGGGTTTGCACTCGACTACTAACCAAAAGGCTGGGGGTTCAGAACCACCCAGTGAGGCCGTGGAAGAGAGTGCTGCTGAGCTGCTTCTGGAAAGATCACAACCAGGAAAATGCTACGGGGAAGTTTACTCACTAACACATGGGGTCGCCATGAATGGGAATCCACTGGATGGCAGCAGGTTTGGATTTTCTTTCTTTTTGAGAAATCTGAGTTAGACATTCTGAAATCCTTCCCTCTGAGTCTCTCCTGTGTAAACGTCCACCCTGTGCTTTTCCATTCAGAAGGTAACAGCATGGATTGATCTTTGCCAATCTGCCAGGGAGGGTTTTCTTTTTGCCATCAATTAATGATTTTAAGCACCAAAAGCCCTGGTCAGGAGGGAGTCTGCTGAGAAGGAAACAACACAGGCTGTTCTTGACCCTGCTTAACTGGTAGGCACGTTGTGGTTCCATCTCAAGCAACCAGCACTGCCCGTTTCCCAAAGGGTGGCCAGGGGGCAGCTCCCTTAGAGAAGAGGAAAGGCTAGTCCTGAGCGGATGCACGTTTACCCCACTAAGGGTCCTGGTGGCAAAGTGGTTAAAGAGCTTGGCTGTTAACCAAAGGGTTATCAGTTCAAATCCACCAGCCACTCCTTGGAAACCCTACGAGGCAGTTCTACTCATCTTACAGGGTTGCTATGAGTCAGAA
Source organism: Heterohyrax brucei (assembly GCA_028571685.1). Lineage (NCBI taxonomy): Eukaryota > Metazoa > Chordata > Mammalia > Hyracoidea > Procaviidae > Heterohyrax > Heterohyrax brucei. Next base: position 43,054,527 of record CM053162.1, on the reverse strand, counting down.
TCTACCTCACAGCTGTGAGATCAGTTTTGACTTCATTTACCTTGAACTCTTAAAAACATAAACACAAAGAGACCTCCAAGTAGCCTGTAAAAGGCCATGAAGAATTACGTGCTTTCTCTAAAGCAAGTGGTGCCTGCGTTCACCCTAATTCTTTGTACACTCTCTTTGAGGTTCCCTAAAGAAAAGGTAAGCTTTTCCTAAAAAGTCAGTAAGCGTGTCTCTGAAAGAGACATGTGAATTTAGATTATCATCTTGGGGAGCCTGTTTATACTTAAGTTTCCTCAATAACCTACACTTCAAAGTATTTTTTGATGGTGACTCCTACTGTTACCCAGTTACCTATATCTTACACAGCCTTGGCAACCCTGCTGCATAACAGTTAAGAGCTATGGCAGCTAACCAAAAGGCCAGCAGTTTGAACCCACCAGGCAATCCCTGGAAACTCTACAGAGCAGTTCTACTCTGTCCTATAACGTCACTATGAGTTGAAATTGACAGCCATGGTGTTTTTGCTTGTTCCTATAGCCTTAGTTTCTCACCTGTGAGTGGCAGTGACTTTCAACCAGTAAACCAATTGCTGTCAAGTTGATTCTGACTCGCAGTGACCCCATATATGTCAGAGTAGAACAGTGCTCCCCAGACTTTTCTGTGGCTGAGTTTTTGGAAGTAGACCACCAGGCCTTTTTTCCGAGGTACCTCTGGATGGACTTGAACAGCCAACCTTCCACCTAGCAGTCACGTGTGTTAATTGTTTGCACCAGCCAGAGACGCCACAGTGACTTAAGATTTCCCAGAATCCTACTTAGCCTTGCCTGCGGAGGTCGACTTGACATTCTTCCAGGAGGCTGGAAAGGAAGGAAAAGAAAAGGGCAGGGACTGGGGACAGAGGGACCAGGGCTGGCTGGGTACTCACTGAGTCCTTTTCACTTCAGCATTTGCAATGGCACTGATGAAAGGTACAATCTTGCCATAATGCAGGAAGAGCCGTACCAGTGGGATTGCTGCCTCCTGCTTTTCTCTACAGACTTCACCCAAAATATGGGCTGCAGATGCAGACACAGGCTGAACAAAGAGACAACAGGAACTTCTGGAGGACAAGCAGCCAACCAGCTCAACTGACCCTCGGCTCTAGGCGGGGTGGGCTTCCCAAGTCTGCGCGCGGGAGGGATGGATAGCGCAAGTTTCCCATTTCCCTCCTGCGTCAGTACTTTTCAACCACTAGGGGGCAGCAATCTAAAAACCAAGCCTTCCAGAAAGAAAGCATCCTTACCATTCATGTTTTTAGTGACACAACAAAACTGTCAAGGAAAGAACTGTGAATTGCTTTTTTCCTTTCTGCTTTTTCCCGCTGCCCTTTATATGTCTTCATTTCCAGCCATGATAAACACAGCTTTTTGCTCAGACAGACAACACAGTATTTCATGAAAAATCAAGTTAAAATCTCCAATGTGCAAATTCAGACCGTTCTCTTGCTGGGTCATCTACAGAACAGAGAATCCACCAGCTCTGCTCCTTTCCTATGAACCCCCAAAATGCAAACAGAAGGGGGGCCTGTGAGCAAAGGAAACCAGAGGCATTTGGTAGACAGTCAAATATAAAAATTAGGAAGTACTACACCCTGCCTGTGGCTTCCCACAACCGTTCTAACTGCAGAAGCGCTGGGTGTGTCCCCCTTTGCAGCCAGCGAAAGGAGATGCAGATCTTTCTCGGCAGGGAGGGCACAAAAACAGCCTGGAAGAGACCTGAAGCTGCAGGTGAACCTCACAAATAAGGGGCGGAAGTCGCCGAGGTGGCTGTGGCCAGGTCAGCTGGGACAACTCCCTCCCTCGCCCTGAGAAATGTTTTTTGCATGATAGTTTTACACAGGTCAGCGGTAGGTAAACCGAAAAAGCGAACTGGGTGTGTTACCTCCACATCTGCAGACTTCAGAAGGAGGTCCCGGAGAGGACTGTAGTAGTCTGAAGAGAAAACATGGTCTTCTGTGTAAACTACATTCAACCTTAAAGAACCCAGGTCACCTGGTTTCAGGCTTTTACTGCCATTATCCCGGGGTTGAAGGAAATACCTGGAAAACACACACAGAGAAGCTAGTGAGGCAGCAGCATCTTTAAAAGCACCCTGTTCAGCAGCTGGTCATCCCCTTACACAGCTTTTCATATGTCGGGGTCTGAAGCAGGCGACAGGTTAGGGAATGAGGATGATTCTGCAGGAGGTCCCCCCTGCAGTGTCTGGGGGGCGGCTCTGTGCTTCCCATCCACGGAGTCTGACCACTGAGGCTGCTTCTAAAGAGACACACACGTAGAAGGAGGAAACAGGACAAAGTAGAAGGTATGAGGGGAAGGATGAGAAGAGGACATGAAAAAGTGTCTGAGCACGTACACTGGCTTGAAAACACATGTACGTAGTTATGGTCAATTCTGCAGCTAAATAATTTACCTGTGAAGACTGACCCCTGACAATGGGCTAGCAGGACACAGAGCCACAGGGTGGTTATTTTAATAAAAATGTAACATGGCTTTCAATGTTAGAAAGGAAATGGTGAATGTGTGGGGTGGGACCAGTTGGACCATTTGGTGACTGCATGGTCATTCATGTAGTGATGCTTTCTCATTTTGTGGCTCTTCCCTCTTTTGTCCTATTCTGTACAGTCTATTCAGGAGTCGTATTCCCTCTAACTGTACTGGCTATGCAGTTAAAGATTTTATATAGTTAGATGTCATCTCTGAGGCACTGAACCACCACGGGGTATTTCGTGAGGTTTTCAGTAGACCACCAGGCAAACATCATATGCTTGGTTACCACTGAACGGGGGGGCTTGTTTAAGCTCCTCAGTAAGAAATCAGAACCCAGTCATGCAGTTCTAGTCCAGGTGCCCATATATAGCTCAAGGAATTAAAAAGATACACATATCTTATGATTCCCTATTGCCAGAATATTCTGCTCTTAAGTACAATGTGAAAAGTTAATACAAAATGTAATCATTTTGATGTCTACAGTTGCTGCTCTATAATGCAACAGGAATACAGTTCACATTTTATTATTTACTCTGTATCTAACTTTTAAAGGAAATGAGGTAAGAGAAACACTGACTAGGATCAAAAAAGATTTGAGACTTCATACTGACGATGCTTACTGTGATGCAATTTGATTTATAAACTGATCATGAAGGAAAACAAAGGGGGTATTTCTTATCCCAAACTACAAGTGCCAAGAGGAAACAAGACACAGAGATACAGAAAAGTAGCAAAGTTTTAGCCATCTGGGATAGTTGAATGAGTTACACACAGAGCTGAAACACCTCCACAATTTAGATGCATAGCTTTAAGTGGAAATGAAACACACTGCATCCTTTCACACCTTCCTCAGAACAGGAGGAGTCACCTTCGGATGACTTTATCTTTAGTGGATGACAGAGGACACAGATCAAGACCAGTCATTGCATGAAGGCTGGATGCACTGCTGTCCTGACGGGCCAATGAAGTATGTCAGCTATTTTCACCTCATCCTCAATAACCAGCCCTAAAATGCTGTTTCAAAAGTTGTAAGGCCTCTGTTTTGGTCTTCCTCTCCTCCTTTCTTTGTTTGATGGGCCTTGGCCATCACCCGTAATTGCACTTCCTCTACTATGCCTCACCTGCTGCGAAAGTAGACACTAGGTCACCAAGCTAGAGCTGTTAAGCATCGTGTGCAAAAGATGGGCTCTAAGTGAGCAGCTAAAGGGTTGAGTACATACATGCTGAGCCATTTCATTTCGGAGGCCTTTCTGACTCTCCTTTGATTTCTCAGCTCTGTCCCCTAGGGATGAGGCACCAGGCAGCTGATGTCTGATGGCCACGCTGGTAATTACCATGCTTCGTAGGAGCTGGACTGCCGCAGTACTTTCAACGGAATCCTTAGTTCTCCCAGAAACTCGTCTCCAAACTTCAAGTTACTGGCATTCCAGAGGTCAACTCTGAAAAAACAACAGCCAGTAACATAAATTTTACTTAAAGAAGGACAACCTCCGGTGGAATAGATTATTAACAGTTTTTCTTCTTTTCTTTTTCCACGAGAGGGAACTGGGACAGAATCAACCTTCTGTTCTGCCCAAGTCACTCTATTATAATGAAGAAGACCTAAACTGAGTATATTTAAAACATTAAGTCCAAACTAGGATTATGATTTTGCAATAAAGACCTGAATTTCACCAGAGTACAAGTGGAAAGAAAGGAAAGGATGGGAACGGAGCACATTTGGCTGGGAGGCAGTGAACAGGCTGGTCTCCCGGGCCTCAGTGTCCTCCTCCTGCTCTCTGACCCAGGAGGTCAGCTGCGGGGTATCTGGGAAGCTACAGCCGTATCTGCACTTCAGCACTGTCTACAATCTTCCACAGTCCCAAGAACAGGCTCAGGTGAGGAGCAGTCTGTTTCTCCTCAAGGCAGGAAGGCTTTGTAGGTACACTAATCTCACACGACCAACAAGAGCACTGTGGAGAGCTGTGCTTCTTAGCTCTCTGGCCCAACCACCGAGCATGATGGCTTTTAATCTGCAGGGGCTTAATAAAAGTTGCATGCATGAGTGAATCAAGTCTAATTCTCCTCAGTCTAATTATTCTCAATGGATGAGACTGTCCTGAGAGACGACAGTGATACAAAAAGCTATGAAAAGGCCAGGACTGGCTAGCCTAACTGATTTAAAAACCAGGATGCTCGCTAGTTTCCATCACATGAAAGTATATATAGAAAGAAAAAAAAAGTGTATTTTAATGTTCCATCTCCACCTGAACTTAGAATCTTAACATCACCAATCATATGCCACTTACCAGGGTAAAACACAAAAAAAGCCCAAACACTCCCCACAGAAGAATGGGGGAAAGAGAGTAGCTAGGCCACAAATAGCTGCCAAACCACAGCACTATTTATGCAACAATCTTTGTGAAGAGTCCACACCCATCTTTTTCAACACTGTGGTAACTTCTGAGATGGGAGTGATCACTTCCTGGTCTTTGTTTGTCAGGTAGAACGCTGCATGCGTTTCTGTCCGACTCGGATGTGGTGGTAACTACATTCTCCTGTTGGACTGATGGATGACTTCAGCTGGTGGTAGCATGTTAACAGGTTTTGTACTGCTCAGTGACAACTTAACCCACCATTTACTACATAAAGCTGAGAATCTAACCATGAACATTTCTAACCACTTGGGTGATAAAGGAAATTAAAACAGGGGGCGGGGGAGGGGGAATCTAGAAAACAGCATCCAGTGCATTCTACCACCCTTGAAAGCCAAAGCCCAAACAAGAACGGTACCACTGAGCAGCACAGAACACTGTAACAAGAAATAAAGAAGCATCTGCAAGACAGTAAAGGTGGCACTGGAGGGTGACAAATAAGAATCCATCTCCCACAGTGGAATTATTTTTAGAATAAACAGAAGAGAATTTTTAACCTGCCAGTTGACAATTTAGCAATGTGATAAACTTGTTGGGTCTTTACTTTCAAGTCAGAAAAACATTTTTAAATGTTTTTGCTTGTATGTTTAAAGTGGGGGGGGGGGGAGAACCAAAGGCTTCATTTTCTAATTCAAAGACAAAAAACAGACAAACAAACAAAACCACTTCTTTCTCTTAGCAAGAAAAAAGCGGAAGAAGCTGCCTGTCCAAAGAACTGCTGGTATCCAAAGGCAGTTTTTAAACAAGGCCTTGTCATTTTGTACAGTCAGTTCTTCAGCCAGGACCTTTTCAGAAGCTCAAAACGTAGGGTTCCTCGGCATCTAGCTTGGCATTCTGACACCCTAGAAATGAAGATTTAAACTAACTGGAGACATTTAACTGCTGGGCTCAAAGCAAGTTATTTATGTCGGCGAGGTAACTGTCCTTCCTCGGGACTTGATGGAAAGAGAGAAGATACGGACACAAAGCCTCTCTGTCTGGCAGGCCATGGGAAGAGGAAGTGTCAGGGGAAGGGAAACGTGCTGAGAAGCTTCTGTACAACCTCAGCCCAGCCCTGGGCCTGCTTTTGGTCACTGTCACCCTCAGGGTCAGCCCTTCCCTGCCTGGCCCAGAAGCCTCTCCACACATTATAGTTATTGCTCAAGACGCTGGGAAAGCTGGTTTGGGTTCATTTGCAGTACACCAGAATAACCTCGTCCTTCAGTGTTCACCTGGCGTCTTTTGAATTGAACCTCACGTGTCTCAGCATGGCCTAACCCTAAAACACAAGCTCATTGTAAACCACTTCAAACTTCAGAAAATCTGTATGATTCTCAAGTAAAAAACAAATTTCTTGCTGTCAATTCAGTTCCAACTCATGGTGACCCCATCCATGTGTTACAGAAAAGAACTGCGCTCCACAGCATTTCTAAAAATAAACATGTCTTAAAACCTCAAAAACAGACCTGTTGCTATGTAGCTGACTCCAGCTCACAGTGACCATACCGGACAGAGTAGAATTCCATAGGGATTCCAAGGAACAGTTGGTGGATTCAAACTGCTGACCTTTTGGTTAGCAGCCAAAAGCTTATCCAGTGTGCCACCAGGCCAAAATGTGATTATCGCAGCACTCACAGCTACTGAAAACCACATAACATATTTACTTATTTGTTCTCTGTGTCTCGCATTATAAGGCAAGCTTCACAAGAGCATGGTTGCAGACGTTCTGCACCTTGGATGGTGCTGGCACCTTATAGGAACAGCAGTGTCGGTCAGATGAAGGACAGGAGAGTCCCACACATGGCACTTTGCATGACCACAGGAAGAGAACAGCCACTTGTATTCTCAAAAAAAAAAAAAAAAAAAAACCCTAAATAAAATTAGTGTCTAAAAGTCAGTGCATACTACAAACAGGTATCAAACCCAGGTGTGAAGGGAAGAGATTATCAGGAAAGAGATGACTTGAGCAATATTTTTGACACCTTTGTTTTTGTACCATCTGGAAAGTTTCAAATGAGTCTGCCTAGCTGCCTCTTCATAGAATATAGGAGGCATTACACACATTTGTGCAGGAAATTGTTACAGAAAAAACAAGAGACTACAATAAAAAAAAAAAGAACAAGAATCCAGCTTACTTTAACGAAGAGGCAGGGACACAACATGGTCCATTAAATGGACATTCCCAGAAGATCACCTTTCACAAGACTGTAAGTAAATGGAATTGTGAAGACTTTCTGAAAACAAAGACCCACAAATTGCTTATGTTTCTTTCAAAATTTTAGGCATGACAGCACGTGTTCTTTATTTATGCATCCAAATACCTTTGCTAGACTGTACATAATGTCTTACTCGCTTTCATTTCCTCTGGAAAGTATTTGGATGCCAAGAAAGAAGATTATGGGAGCAGACCCGCCATAGGTGAATGTTTAACAAAGACTCGGTTTCTATGACAACAGGCTTGAACAGAACAAGAGAAGATAAATATAGGATCCACAGATAAGATTATTTTACAAGAAGCAGCGTTTAGCATTTCCTAGGACGGAGACTTAGAGAAGGAGATCTGTCTAGCTCGGAGCAGGGCAAGGCCTCGGTGATGCTCTGAGCAAGGGCACCCAGTTCAGTTAGGGGCAGGGCAGCAGCAGACACCCAGTGCCACCCCCGCCTTCCCTCGCTGCCCTGTCTCTGTTCTGTCGGGGTGGAGGGCGGGGTAGAAGCTGGAGGGCCCACGTCTCAGGGGATTTCCTGAACCCAACAGCTGGAAGCTACTGGCCAAAGAAGGTGGGAAGAAAGCCCTAGAATTATTTCTAAAATTATTTTACACATATTTATAGCTGTTGTTGTTGAAAATATACAGAGCAGAACACGCACCAATTCAATAATTTTTACCCGATTAGTTCACTGACATCGATCACATTCTTAAAGTTTGTAAGATTGTGCAACCGTTCTCACCCTCCTTTCCTAAACTGTCATCTCCCCATTTAACACAAAATCACTGTTCCCTCAGCTTTCAAGCTGCTGTTGTCACTTTGATCTCACATAGAGGGTACTTTCAAAGAGCCCAGTACTCAAAGAACACATTCTTTGATGCTGGTAAATATTTTACACGAGGATCTGTAAGGATGGTAAGCACAAACAGGGAAAACCCAGGGCTTTGTAATGAGATCCTAAAGGCAGCTGGTGACCACAGTTCACCCACCTGAGTCACCCCACCCAGCCACGGCCCTCAAACATTCTGGGTGGATAGATCTCGCAGACACGGAGTAACATAAATCTTTTGATCTTCACCCACGAGAAGATACCACAAAGTGAACTACGGGGAAAGAAGCCCATTTGGTACATAAATACCTTTTTCAGCATGCTACCCAAAGGTTCTTACACCAACTACAGTTGATAAGGGCCTAGGATTAAAAGTACCAAGAAAGTTGAAATTCATTTCTACACATCCCCCATTTAAAAAAAAAAAAAACAACCAAACACAAACAAACAAGAAAGTAAGCTCAAATTAAAATTGTCAAGTAGAAAATACTGGTTTTCTTAACTCACCTAATTTCAAGTTTGTCTACATCTTCTTCCTCAAAGTCAAAGTGGGATTTTTTGCTGTAGCTACAGGGTCTGGTCACCTGATGATATAGATGGGGGGAAAAAGCACTTTAAACCACAACACCTAATAATAATCATAAAATAAGGATAAGGCTGGTGAGCATGTACACAACGTATGTTGTGCGCCAGGCAATGTTCTATATACTTGCAAACTCATCCTAGAAAAAGTGCTACGTGCTCATTTCTGAATATCACCATGGTCACCTTCATTAACTTATTTCTCCTATTAACACCACAGTGAAGGAGTTACTACGTGTATAAGGTCTGACAATGAAGTCTGAATACTTAATTGTTCTAAGTGCTACATAGCTCATTGCTGAATATCACTATGGTCACCTTTAAAGTACACCCCTTGGGAAGCTAGGCAAAATGCCAGCGCCTAGTCCACCCTTATGGATTGAACTGTGTCCCCACCAAAAATGTGTGTAGCCATGTGCCTGGGCCATGATTCCCAATATTTTATGACCATCTTCCATGTTGTGATTTTCCTGTGCTGCATGTGAAAGAGGACTAGGGTAAGACTGTAAATCCCTTCTTAAGATCACCTCCCTGTTCCATAGTAAAGGGAGTTTCCCTCGAGCGTGGCTTGCACCAGTGTTTATCCTACAAGGGATAAAAGTAAAGCAAGCAGAGAGTTGGGAATCTCACATCATCCAGAAAGTAGCACTGGGAGAAGAGTGTTTCTTTGAGACCTGATGTTCCTGCCCGAAGATGCTCCCTGACCAAGGACTGATACAACACAAGGACTTTCCTCCACAGCCGAACAGAGGGAAAGCTTCCCCTGGAGCAGACACCCTGAATTTCAACTTGTAGCCTACCACACTGCATAAGAGTAAACTTGCCTTTATCAAAGCCATCCACTTTGTAGTATTCTGTCACAGCAGAACTACCTAAGTAAAATAAAAGCAATTTTAGAACTTCTGGAATGGGCATTGTGCTCAGTGGCATGGTGGCATGTTTGCAGACTCAACTGTATAGTTGTCTCTGATGGAGTTTTTAGCCAGTAAATGAATAACTGTACTGGAACACCCTCCCTACTCACCTGATCTGGCCCCCAAAGACTTTTTTCTTTACCTGAAGATAAAAGAAATACTGAAAGGAAGACATCTGGATGATATTCAGTACATTAAGAGTAATACACGACAGCTCTGATGGCCATTCCAGGAAAAGAGTTCCAATACTGCTTTGAAGGGTGGACTTGGTGCCAGCATCAGTACACAGCTTCCCAAGGGCAGTACTTTGAAGGTGACCATGGTGATATTCAGAAATGAGCACGTAGCACTTTTTCTAGGATGAGTTTGCAAACTTAATTGTTGGTCCTCATATTCCCACTTAACAGATGAGAATGAAGGTAACTAGAAAGTAAGAAAGAATTTGAGTTCATGGCCACTACGTTGTTTTCACTGGTTTTGCTCAACTGTCAAGAAGAAACACACCCTAATTAGTGTCCTTTGCAGACTCAACCTATGATTCTTGGGAACCTGGGTGCCAACAGGACTCCTCACCCTGTTGCTGTGGAATTGATGTCAACTCACAGCAATCCCTTAGAGTGGAGCAGAACTACCCCACAGGGTTTCCAGAGTGGCTGGTAGATTCAAACTACCAATCTTTTGGTTAGTACCAGAAGGCTTAACCATTTTGCCACCAGGCTCCAGGGGGGACCCCTTCTGAAAAATCACTGCCATTGTGTCGACTCCCACTCACATCAACTCTACAGAACAGAGTAGAACCGCTCAATAGAGTTACCAAGGAGCACCTGGTGGATTCAACAGCTGACTTTTTAGTTAGCAGACATAACCAACATGCCACCAGAGCTTCTGGGACCATTTAATCCTCACAGCATCCACACAGCGAGAGCACTCCCTTCATTCTGTATATAAGGACGGTCACTTGGCCGAAATCACAGTCGCAAGCTGCTCCCATGAGCACAGAGCCTTCCAAACATGTGAGTCCCGCTGTGTGCGAGGCTCTGCAGTGGATGACGAAGAAAGCATAGTCCCTGACCTCAAGGCGTGTGCACTCAGATACTCCCCTGAGTGTAAGCACAGGATTCTGAGACGTGGTTCCCTCCAAGTTCAAATTCTCAATCAACTGAAAACCTGCTCTTCTGACAAACGTCTCTGCCTTGCAAGCCCTTTTGTTTTTGCTGCTGATCCTTCAGTTCTGCTACCGAGCCTTCAAAGCAATGCATGGTTTCATGAGGCAAAAGGAAAAGGGCCAGTCCACCTTGGGCCCCTATGCAGTCCTTGGAGAAAGCTGCTGCACCTTCCGATTAAAAGATCTCAAGCTCAGCTTCTTGCATCCAAGTATTTCTGAGGGTTCTTTTTTATCAATACGATACAAATGCCCCACTCATAAAATCCCCATGACTCAGGAAGATCAGACGAAACACTGATGTCGCTGACCAGGACTGTCTGAAACCACAGCTTCTGAACTTCCATTACAAGCTAGGTTTGAGACTTTCAAGTTTTATTTTGCCCACTAAGAGGTCATGGGGGCTGGATATCAATTTACTTGGGGTTAGAAGAATGAAAGACAACATCAAAACACTGTTCTTGTCCTCTTGTTATCTTAGAGATTGAGAGTTTCTTAAAACATAAAAAGGAAGAACTGAGGAGCTAAACTCAAGTGACAGGTGAACTTGAAAGGAGTTTCCTTGAACCCACAGGGTCCCTGGTAGCACGAGGGACACTCTTCTCCTTGCTTGCAACCCAAGAATATAAACTATACATACAGCAGTTGAGCCATTAGCAATCTCCCTAAGTTCTGTGCTAGGCACTCTTCTTTAAACTACATAAATCACATATTAAATTACACCCTGTGATTACAAAAAAGCTTCCGTCTTGCCTGACACAATCCTTCCTCTTCCCTCCCACTCTCCCCGCTCAGTGGATTAGGTCAGAGTTAGGGTTACTGTAGAAGCTCTCGGGTCAGAGTGCTGATCCAGAATTTGGCACGAAGTCATTATGTGATCTTGCTTAAATTGCTTAACCTCTGAGCTCTACTTTTCCGATTTGTAAATGAGAGGTGAACACTAAGACGCCACTCAGGGTGGCTGGAAGGACTAAACAAATGCTCCAAAACTTCGGTTGGCTGCACCAGGGCACTGCAGCCGTCACTGATGGCGTGCCGTGGCAGTCCCCTAATGCCCTCAGGCTCCCAGATGCTCCCCTTCCTCCTGTCCTCCACACTCTTGTTTTCAGTTGTCTAGTTAACCCTGAAACCCTGGTGGTGTAGCACAGCAGTAAGCACTATGGTGGCTAACCAAAAGGTCAGCAGTTTGAATCTAGTGGGCTCCTTGGAAACTTTAGGGGCAGTTCTACTCTGTCCTATAGGGTCACTGTGAGTCAATATCAGCTTGGCAGTGGGTTTGGTTTCACTAACCCCTAAGGAGCCCTGGTGGTGTCATGGTTAAATGCTTGGCTGCTAACTGAATAGTCAGCGGTGTGAACCCACCAGCCACTCCATGAGAGAAACATGTGACTATCTGCCTCTGTAAAGATCACTGCCTCGAAAACTCTATGAGGCTGTTCTACTCTACCTATAGTGTTGCTATGAGTCTCAGTCACCTTGATGGCAGTGGATTTGATTTGCTTTATTTAACTCCTCCAACTCTGTACCTTCTCTAGCCCCTAATGGTACCACCATCCACCCGCTCGCTACTCCAGTCAGCAAAGCAGGAGTTGTCTGTGACACCACCCACCTCTCCTCCACGACATCCATCCAGTCTACCTCTAAATAGGTCTGGAAGCCTGTCACTAATCTCCACTGCTTTGAGTGTCTCCTTCACCCCAGCCACCTTCATCTGTGGCAAGTGGCACTTCTCCAAGGCCTCTATGCCAACCCTAAGCTCTGCTGCCACACCACACCCTAGCCATTCCCTCCATCTAGCACAGAGTCCTCTTCTTAAAAACACCAACGGTGCCACTTGCCTGCTTACAACTGTTAAGTGACTCCCTCTCATCAGACTCATCACACCCCATCACTCACTGTACCTCCACTTCTTCAGCTTGGCTGAGCACCTCCTTCAGGCCCTCGGCTGTGCTGGAAAGGCTGGCTCCTCCTCAGCCTGAGTGTGTCTGACGAAATGTCACCTCCTCTAGGCAGCCTCCCTGTCTTCCCTGCTCCTCCACATTCTTTACTATTGCACCACACAGTGTGTATCATGAAGCTAGCACAGGCTTAGCCTGTTCATGCTCTCTCTCCCACAATGGCCTATCAATGAGAGGACAGCAGGACCATTTTCTTTTCCATTTTATTCCCAATCTAACATCAACACACAGTCGGCATCTAATGCATTTGCTGAATGGATAAAGGCAGCCCTTACAGAATTCAGATGTGTAAGGGGTTTTTAGGTGGTAGAGTGTGCAGTGACCAGTAACCTAAAACACTGGCAATTAGAACCCAGTGGCACCACAGAACAAAAGCCTGGCAATCTGCTTCCATAAACATCAGAGACAAGAAAATCCTACGGAGCTCAGTTCTACTCTGTAACGCACAGGACTGCCGTGAGTTAGAATCAACACCATGGGAACGCGTTTGGTTTTTCAGTTTCAGTTGTCCTGGGATAGTACAAATGGTTAATGTACTTCACTGCTAACTGCAAGGTTAGAGGTTTGAGTCCATGCAGAGGTGACTTGGGAGATGGTCCTGGTGATCTACTTCCCAAAATCAACCATTAAAAATTACTCTGACACCCGTGGGGTCACCGTAAGTCTGAGTGGTGGGAAAAAACAGGCTGGAAGAAGGTGGCCTGGCAGCTACCCACTTCACGTTGAAAGTAAATATCTATCTTTCTCCTTGTGTTCTTCTTAGAGGCTGCCTGTCTGCTGCCAGGCAGTGTTTCCTTTCCACACTCGCCTTTCCTGGAGGGCTGCAGGCAAAGGCAGGCAGGAGTTTGGTCTGAGACTGGGTCAGAGGCCAGGGAGCCTGGGACTAAGAAGCTGGGACTGAAATGAGACAACGAGAAGCCTGATAAGAGCGGACGTGTCATTGCAAAGCAGGGGCCAAACCATTTTAGTGGAAAGACGGAAACTCCAAATAGCAAGGTTTAGGGAGCCCTGACTCCAAAGTCCTCTGTCTTTGGGCAGGTCTGCTCCATAAAAGAAGCGGGGAAGGGAAACAGTCATCTAGAGGGGACCGATTATCAGCAGAGGTTTAAGGCTTTCTCAGTAATTCTACAGATTGGCTAGCTCTACCAATTCATCTGTTAGTTGTGAAGTTAACTTACTGGGTTGAGACCAGCATTTCGGGGGGAAAAAAAAAGAAATGCAAGTATACAAAATAGGAAATAACAAGGTACCACTCATAGTATGGATAAAAATTGTGTAGACATAGATTACAGATGTATGAATGAATCAGCTGGCAATGTAAAAATCTGTTTACCGTGTGTTATGCTAAAAACAGAAGTTTGGAAACCATGAATCTAAATACTGGACAGCTTAGCAGGGAAGGCTATTGTCACCTTTAATTCATAATTTGCATTAAAAACTGTGTTCTACTTTATCTGATCAAGAATTCCTCCTTGCCTTTGGAGACCCCGAATGAATCACCCTTGGGGTTAAGGTGACCACCACTGGCCTTCCGCCTTATCCTGACTCTCTTAAAAACATTTTCTTCCCTCGGTTATAACCTGAGAACATCTATGCCACCCTCCAGAAATACTTCTATCTGTACCTGATAATGGTGTCTCAGCCTAAGCCTCCTGGGTCCTGCCCCCAAACCCCTGCCTCTCGCTGTCCCCACAAAGTGGTTCCCTGACCTCCACTACTAAAGAATCATGTAGGCTTCTAGGCTCCTGCAGGGGAAAAAAATCCAAATTCTATGCACATGGCACCCTTGGTTCTAACCTATCCAACCTTGTTTTGTAAAACTTGACCCATTTTTACCTCAGCTCCACTGTAAATTCCAGATGCCCAGTGTTTTCTTCCCAATACCCTTTACACACAGATGGCATCCCTTCTTTGTATTCCCCTCTGTCTAGAATGAGATCCCCCTCTGCTCAGGAGTCAGCCTGAGCAGCTGCAGCTACTCACATTATTCGGCAGGACTGGCGGTCCCTTCTTGGGGTTCCCCAAGCCATTTGTCTATACATCTGTCTTAGCATTTACTTTACCAGATGCAATGATTTGCTTGCCAATCTTTCTCTTCTGCCAGGTAGTGAACACCCTGGAGAGAGGTATTGAGGTCTTATTTGTACATGTCTGCATTCAACTTGTACATGTGAGGCATTCAAGAATGTTATTGATAGAACGACCAAGTATGTTATCTGTGGGCCTTTTTAAAATTTCAGTCCAGTTGTTGTGGCCTTGATCGTGACTCACGGGTATGCCATGTGTGCCAGAGTAGAAATATATCTCATAGGGTTTTTAATGGTTGATTTTGGAAGCAGCTCACTAAGCGCTTTCTCCCAAGGTGACTTTGGGTGGATTCAAACTGCCAACCTTTTGGTTAGTAGCCAAGATTGTTAATGATCTGCAGCATGGCCTCCTTAAAAATTAGCCAGCTGTATTTATGTATTTTTCTGTTCTACAAAGTCTTCAGCTATCACGTTTTCCATCTTATTCATCTTGGAATTTCACATTCTGAGAGGCTAACTGAAGGATCTCTGTGTCTGAATGGATTTCCCCTTTTGTATCAAAAATCATCACTATTTTTGGTGACACAATCTTCCCCACCACTGCTTAGGGCAGGTTGGGTGGATCAGTTTAACACAAATAAACAAAATCCCTAAAGTCCCGATCCACTGGCAAGTATCCATTTGTCAGCCTTTATCGCAAAACTAGGCCAGTCCTGGGAGCAAACAGGACAGCCTTTCTCTCTAGGAAGAGCAGAGAGAGTTCTTGGGAGCCAACATGCCACACGCTGGGGAGGGGCCGGCCAGCACCCTACTGAACAGCTCTCACGTGCTGGGACTTGAAAAGAACTTTCCAAAGGAAGTAATTGAGATAGCTCAGATCTGGACACTGAAGTATCCCAGGTCTACGGTTTCAACTTAAGATCCATCCCCTTAAAATACCAACCTCAAAATAAAACACTTCATCAAACTGGGGGTTGTTGGTCTTCTTTTTCACTTTTGTCTTCTTTGCCTCTGATCTGCAATTAAGAGAGGAAGGATTAAGATTAAAAATAACTCTGTTGATCCTAAACCTCTTGGTCTTAAGACTGAGCTATTAAATGCACAAGTAACTTACTGCCTTTATTTATCTCATAAATATTTCTGTTTGTCTCCAACTCCAGATGGTATGCAAATTAGGAACCTTCATTGGGCCAAAAATACTCAAGTGCAGAACATAAAGGATTTCTTTTTTTATAATGCAAACTGAGAGCAATAAAAGAAACAAAGGGAAGTCAAAATGATACATCTTATCTCAAAGGGCTTCCTGCATTCTTCTGAATGAGGTATTATTATCATTACTTCAAAATGCACTCAGGGGCTACTACCCAACCCTACCAGGACCACACATGAAACCCAGTGGGGACAGGTATCTTGTGATCGCTACTTGCCTGTATGGTCCTGCTAACGTCACAGTGGCATAAGGATCACACTGTCCATTCACTATGGGAAGACCTTGGCACTCGAAGATGCTGCAGAGAAAAAGTGAAAAAGGGACAGTGATCAGGACAAGGAGATGAGATGCAAGGAGTAAGGAGGCAGACCTTGACCACCGTCCCTTTTAATGTGGGCTTAGGGTCTAGCAGGTCTCTGAACAAGGCTAGGAGGAAAGAACAGTGAATTCTGGTGCCGTCTTGGTCATTAACTTCCCGAAAGCTCCCTATCTACACAGGAGTAATCGATGCATTAATTAACAATCCGAAAACACTTGAAGAGGGAAGGACAAAGTTTCTCTTCCAGCAGGTGAGTGAATGCTACACTCAATGTGAAACAACCTGGGCTGAGTCCAAGTTTCTGGTGACTTAGGTGATTTACCACACTCTCTGAGAATGATGCCTCAATGTCTACCAGTCACTGGAATGACAACTAGCATTTTCTTACTACACTCACTTCCTGTGAAGCAAGCACTGGTCCACGTGCTTTCTAGGATTCACTCACTTAATTCTCCAACAATCTTATTTTAAAGCAGGTACTTGACTTAATTCCAGGAAATCCTGGAGGCGCAGTGGTCAAGAGCTACGGGTGCTAACAAGAAAGGCTGGCAGTTCAAATACACCAGATGCTCCTTGGAAACCACGTGGAGCAGTCCTCTGTACTATAGGGCCACAATGAGTCAGAATTGACTCAATGGCAACAGCTTTAGTTTTTTGTTTAATTTTACAGATGAGAAAACTGAGGCCTAGACCAGTAAAGTGAACTTACAATTAATAAGTTGCAGAACTGGGATTTAAACAAAGAAATCAATATTACAGCCTGTGTAGTCTGTGTCATAGATGTCTCTTGGTGGTACACGCATTTTACTTACTCACGGATTCCTCTCTGTAGGAACCAACTGTCTCCATTTATGCTTTTCTTTAAATTCTTAAACATAGTTACAAAAGCAGTTTTAAGGTCTTCACTACTAATTCCATCATCTCTAGCTCTGTTTCCATTCAGCTGATTTCTCTCCGGTTTGTGGACCACATGTTGCTACTTCTCGGCATGTCAGTCATTTCCTATTGGATGTTAGACACTGTAAATCTTATGTAGTTGTGCATCTACATTTTGCTGTCATCCTTTAAAGGACAAAACTGTTGGCCTTTGTTTTCATAAGCAGTTAAGTTTCTCTTGGTTCAGAGTGATCATTTCAATTCTTGTTTTAAGCTTTGTTAGGGAAGGCAACCAGCAGCCACTATCCTCAGGGTGGTTTGTCCCTGCTACATAGATGACCTCCTGGTATCGTCTGTACTGGACACCCTGAGTAGTAGCCTGTACTCTCCACTCTGGCTGGTTGGCTGGCAGCCAAATGATTCACAGGCCCATGGGAGCTCTATGAAGACTCCACAGCTCCATGGAAAAACCATCACGTGACCACCCTTTAGAATGCCATCATATTCATGCACCTGTTAGTAATCTGCAAAGATTCCTGGAGCTCCATGACATTCCCTTCTTTCCAGAAGCCCGCTACACAGTCTCCTGCTGCTTCAGGCTTCCAGAACCCCAGTCTCTGTCTCCCTGACTGATGTACCCGACTCTGAGATACTCAGTTCTGTGGTCATGAATATGCCTCCTTGCTCAAAGCTGGGGCAACTGTAGGATTCCCCTTGCTTGGTTTCTGTCTTTCAGAGATCACAGAACCATGCGGTCAACTGCTCCACATGTGAACACAGTTCATCTACACTTTGTTCAGTTTTTTAGGTGTTTCTGGCGGAAGAGTAAGCCCAGTTCCTGATAGTTCATCATGGTCAGAAGCAGAAGCCCTAACCCCAGTATTGGAATGTTACGTCTGCCTACTACCTAATTATTTACTTGTCTCTTTCCCATGGAGCAGTTGGAAGAAAATCAGATTCCTATATTTTTTCATAAGGAAGCTATCTGAGCTACTCTGGCCCCTCCCTGGAAGCCTTTAGTTTGTTATCCTTACATTTTGGGCTGTAATATTTTAGCAGAATATATCTATGTCGCGGAGGGAAGTATTTTCATTGATCCTCTTCAGCACTTCTTCATTGCTCAAAACATGCGTTCCCACACTTGGGGAATTTTCCTTGGATTTTCCTCTCTCTCTAGTGTTCCAGCATTTTCTTCTGCGACTCTTACTGGGTAGCACTGGGCTTCATGGATTAACCCACTATTTCTACTAATTTTATCCAGTGTTTTCAACTCTGTTTTGTTTTACTCTACTTTCTGGAGTCTTTCTTTGTTTATCTTCCAGGTTACTGACTTAAGTTTGCATTAGCTCATCCATTAAACAAATATGTAGTAATCCACTAACTCATTCATTAAATAAACAATAACTTGTGTTCTCATTGTATTTAAGGTGTCATTCTAGGAACAGTAATGGAATGGTGAACATGACAAAATGTGGTCTCTGTAGTCATAAAGTTCAAGCTCTACTTGGCTGAGATAACAGCAAACAAAGTAAGAAAGTAAATCATAACTACCATATGGGGTAAGCACAATGAAGGAAATAAACTAGACACGATAATAGAAGAAAAACAGGTGGCAGTAAACCCCCTGTTGTCCCTGGGAGGAGGAAACAGTGACGTACACAGCTACTAACTAAAATATCGGTAGTTCAAACCCACCCAGAGGCAGCGTGGAAGAAGGGCCTGGCAATCTTCTACAAGATCACATGACCGAGAACCTATGGAATAGAGTTATACCCGGAAACACTTGGGGCTGCCATGGTGGGAAACTGACTCACTGGCATTTGGCTTGGCTTTTAGTTTAGTCAGTGTGCTCAGGTTGGTCAGGGGGTACGTCCTGGAGGAAGTGGCACATTAAGGGGAGAACTTAAAGAACATGGAATTCTCTAAGAAGGGAGGCAAAAACAGAGGACTCCCAGGTAGAGGGGGAGCTCTGAGGTAGGAAAGAGCTCAAAGAAACAACTGGCTAGTTCAAAAGGCTTAAAGAGAAGACCTGTACTCCGTCCCTACTGAAATGAGTCCAGTCTAATGCAATCTTGTTTGTTTACTAGACTCAGTTGTTGATTAGGAAATTGGGTAGAAGACGGCTATGTATATATGCATTTTGGAAACTCTGAGAAAGGATGCATTTTCATGAACAGCAACTCAAATGACATTGCTAAGTGTCTGTTTTTGTTAGGGGCCACCAAGTCATTTTCAGCTTACAGGGACGTGATGAGACAGAGCAGAACTGTCCCCCAGGGCTTCCCAGGCTGCAATCTTTACACGAGCAGATGGCTCTGTGCCACTGGGTGGGTTTGAGCCAACAACTTTCCAGTCAGCAGAGAAGCACTTAACCATCTGTATCACCAGGGCTCCTAATAAGAAGCAATTCTTTCAAAATCTTTTATTTTTTTAAATTTTATTGTGTTTTAGGTGAACATGTACAGCGCAAATTAATTTTTCATTCAAAAACTTAAGTGTAAATTGTTTTGTGACATTTGTTGCGATTCCTTCAATATGTCAGCACTGTCCCCCTTTCAACTGTGGGTTTCCCATGCCCATTTGTCCAGTCTTTTCCTCTTTGCTTTTGGGCAAGTGTGACCCATTTGTTCTTGTACACGTAAATGAACTAACAAACACATTCTTTGTATGTGTTAGTGTTTGTTTTTTATGCCTGTCTAATCTTTGGCTGAAAAGTGGGCTTCAAAACTGTCTTCACTTCTGAGTTAGCTGAGAGGTCACAGAATCAGAGATTCCTCCGGTCTCTACCGGAGTAGTTGTATCTTTTTTTTGTGAATCTGAATTTTGTTCCACATTTTTCTTCCCATTCGTCTGGTGCCCTCTGTTGTGATCTGGTTAGAGACATCAGTGGTGGTAGTTGGGCACCATCTAGCTCTTCTGGGCTCTGGCTGGTGGAGGCTGTAGGTCAGGTGGTCTGTTAGTCCGTTTGAACTAATATTTTTCTTGGGCCTTTGGTTTTCTTCATTCTCCTTTACTCCAAATGAGATGGGACCAATAAAGGTATCCTGGATGGCAGATCTCAAGGTTTTAAGGCACCAGATGCTACTCACTAAAGTTAAGATGTGGAACAGTTTCTTTATGAACTACAAGAACTGCCAATTAAGTTTGCAAACTCATCCTAGAAAAAGTGCTACAAACCTCACTGCTGAATATTACTTGTGGTCATCTCCAAAGTACTCCCCTTGGAAAGCTGTGCACAGACACCAGCACCTACTCCACCTGGAATTCTTTCTTCTGCAAAGGCCATCAGAGTTGTCGTTATATGACCTTTGATGTCCTGAATGTCATCAAAATGTATTCCTTTCAATATTTCCTTTACCTTCAGGTAAAGAAAACAGTCACTGGGAGCCAGATCAGGTGAGTAGGGAGGATGTTCCAGTACAGTTATTTGTTTACTGGCTAAAAATTCCCTCACAGACAACTAGACAATTAAGTTTGCAAACTTGCCACTGTGCCTCTGTGTGCAACAGCCATCCCAGAGAGAGAGTTCCAAAATTGCTTTGAGGGATGGACTAAGCACTGGCTTTGGTGCATACTCCCAAGAGGAGTACTTCAAAGGCGACCATAGTGATGTTCAGCATTGAGGTATGTAGCACTTAATTGTAAGACTTCGATGTTATGCCAGCTGACCTAGATGGCCCTGGAAACCATGGTCCCCAGCCTTCAGCTTGCAGTAACTCTGTCCCTCAAGGTATATGGATGTATTTAAGAAGCTTCTATGACTTTGCTTTGGTCAAGTTGAGCTGCCCTCCCCTGTACTGTATGATGTTTTTCCTGTCACCAAAGTTAATTTGTCTACTACAGTTATCGATTTCCCCTATGTACCCTTCCCCTCCCTTGTATCCATCAAAGACTGTTTTTTTCTGTGTATAAACCTTCTGAGTTTTCATAATAGTGGTCTCATACAATATCTGTCCTTTTGTGACTGACTTATTTCACTCAGCATAATGCCCTCTGGATTCATCCACGTGGTGAGATGTTTGAAGGATCCACCATTGTTCTTTTTCATTGGGCAGTGTTTCATTGCAGGTCTGTACCATCATTTGTTTATTGATTCATCGGTTGACGGGCACTTTGGTTGTTTCCATCTTTTTTGCTATTATGAATCATCTATGTGAACACGTGAACATGAGTCTGCATGTGTCTATCTGTGGGAGGGCTTTTATTTCTCTATGCTATATTCCTAGGAGTAGGACTGTTAAATTGTGTGGCATTTCTATTTCTAGCTTTGTAAAGAGGTATCATATCATTTTCCATAGTGGTTTTACCATTTCACATTCTTACCAGTAGTGCATAACAGTCCCAGTCTCCCCATGTCCTCTCCAATACTTGGCTGTTTTCTTTAAATTACTGCAGCAATGTTGGGGTGCGATGGTATCCAACGGGAGTTTTGATTTGCATTTCTCTAAGGCTAATGCTCATGAGTATTTCCTCCTGTGTGTGTTAGCCACCTGCACGTCCATTACGGTGAAGTTTCTGTTCATCTATTTGCCCTTTTTTAAACTGGACTGTCTTCTTGTTGTTGAGGAATTGAAGTAGTCTACAGATTTTAGAGACAGACTCTCATTGGATATGTCTTCACCAAAATTTTCCCTAGTCTGTTCTCTTTTGGTGAAGTCTATTGACGAGCACAAGGCTTTAATTTTTAGCTGTTCCCAGTTGCCTAGTTTATCTTGCTAGTAACAGTGTCTGTGCACTGTTAGTTATGGTTTGTACAGTATTTATGCCATGCATTAGCACCCCTACCGTTGTCCCCACTTTTTTCTTCCATGATCTTTATTGTTTCAGGTGTTTTATTTGAGGCCTCTTTCTTTCTATACAAAATTGGTGATTAGTTTTTCCATCTCCATAAAGAAAGTGCTTGGTATCTGGATGGGGAGTGCATTGTACCTGTAGATTGTTTTGGGTAGGACTGACGTTTTCACAATCCAAAATCTTATTTTTTAAGAGAAGTACTGCTAGAAGCCGGACGGAGAGCCCACCTCAAGCCCATTTGGAAAACCATCTGAATTCCTCATTGGCATTCCTAGCCATACAAAGACCAGTTTGAGAAACGCTTCTATTCTCTAACTCAAGACAAAGACTGGCTCTTGATTGCAATTACATAACGATATCTTGGAGGAAAAAGAAAAATCAATACCCCAACCATCTGGCAAGCAAAATGCACAAACTGGAATAAAAACCGTGTTAGCCTCAATCACACTCTGCTCACAGAGGAGGGCGGCCCTTCATTAGCACCCTAACAGCTTTATGAGACAATTATAGCACAGCTGCACAGCCATGGGGGGGGGGGGCCCTCTTGCTGGGGCTGCCTTAGATTACGTAAAGTTATTTTTTATTTTACTTGGAAACTGTAAACCCAAAACCAAACCCACTCCAATCGAGTTGATTTTGACTCACAGTAACTCTGTAGGAGTGAGCAGAACTGCCCCATAGAGTTTCCAAGGAGCATCTCGCAGATTTGAACTGCCGACCTCATGGTTAGCAGATGTAGCTCTTAACCACTACACGACCAGGGTTTCCAGAGCTGCAGAAAACTACACTTGCAGAAAGAGGTATATTCCTACCCTGTACATTTGTTTAGGACCCTTCCTATGTAACACAGATCCCGTAAACACCTAGGGATGTTATAGGTATGAAAACAGACAAAGCCAAAGTGTTGTGAAGTCTATTCTGACTCTCAGAGACCCTGTAGGACAGAGCAGAACTGTCCCATAGAGTTTCCAAGGCATTAAATCTTTAAGGATGCAGACTGCCACATCTTTCTCCTCAGGAGTGGCTGGTGGGTTTGACGGGCTGATCTTTCAATTAGCAACCAAGTGCTTTAACCACTAGGCTGCAAGGATTCTCTGGTAAGAAAAAGAAGGTGGAAAACAGTTCCTACACTGGCCAGTCACAGAAAGGAAAGTGACCAAATGCAGCCTGTCAGCAGAGAATTTAAAGTACAATAACTAAACACTCGATAGTTATTTGAACATTTGTTGTTGTGGGCCATGGAGTAGATTCCAATTCACAGTGACCTTATAGGACAGAGTAGAACTCCACCACAGGGTCCCCTAGATTGTGATCTTTATTGGAGCATGTCACCAAGTCTTTTCTACCATGAAGCAGCTGGTGGGATCACACCACCACCAAAGTGCTTAACCACCAAAGCTGTTACGTTAATACGTACAGGTCTTCATACGGTCACTGGAAATCCTGGTTGTGTCGTGGTTAAGTGCTACAGCTGCTAACCTAAAGGTAGGAAGTTCAGATCTACCAGGCACCCCTTGGGAATTCTGTGGGGCATTTCTACTCCATCCTATAGGGTCACTGTGAGTCAGAATTGACTTTGAAGGTAATGTGAAAAAAAAAACAAGTTCTCTGTGAGTCAGAATCATCTCGACATCAATGTGTTAATATTCACCCTAGGTTAAAAGCTCGGCTGCTAACCAAAAGGTCAGCAGTTCAAATCCACCAGTTTCTCCCTGGAAACTCTACGGGGCAGAGTTCTACTCCATCCTACAGAATCACTGTGAGCCAGAATCAACTCAAAGGCAATGGAATTTTTTTTTTTTCCTAAATAGATCCTTGGGTCATGCAAACGGTTAAGTGCTACACTACCAACCAGAAAATGAGTGGTTCAAACCCACCTAGAGGCCCCTGGAAGGAAAGGCCCAGCAACCTGCTTCTAAACAGTCACAGCCTTGAAAACTCTTATGACGCCTAGTTCTAGTCTGTACACATCAGGTCACCATGTGTGTGAACAATTTTATACACACACACACACACACACACACATATATAAAACAGCAATACGTGTGTGTGTGTGTATATATAATTTTTAATTAACTCTGACCCTTGAAAATTGACGCTCCACAGGTAGAGTGACAGGCTAGACTAGAGTCACACGCTGCAGCTGAGCAATCTTGTGTCAATTTTCCTTCCTTAGTCCTTGACAGCATTTTAGTGCCTTCACTTCTCTACCCAACTATGAGGAAAATGTGACCCAGTTTGTCCTGGGCTGCTGTCACAGGGAATAAGAGGCCCGCATAGATTTTTCTGATCCACATGGATAAAGCAGCAACCAAAGGCTACAAGCAACAATTATCCAAGCTTATTACCAAGTCAGCATTCTGCCTTGTGTGGCTTTACTCTGAAAAGTTTCCTTGACCTTAGGAAGAAAGAACCACCAATCAATAGCCCTTCAGCTTTTTTTTTTTTTTTGTAATTTCTTAATAATGAAAAATAGCATCTTTATTGGATTTGAGATCTTGTTGGCAGCCTAAGAAAAGGTAATTTCAGGCTTGGCTTCACTTGGCAAAATTGTACTCAGCAGTGCAACTCTCGAGACTGCAGCCAGCCAGGAAGCACCAGGCCTTCTTTCTCTGACTATGATCAGCGTCACAGGTAAGTCTGGCAGGAAGAGCACCCAGCAGGGACTGCTGGCTGCTGTTGACGTGGGAGAGAGGGATGGGGGTGAGGAGCCAGAAGGTGGTTCAGTCAAGGTTTTCAAGGTTAATCAGCAAGATCTTCTGTTTGGTTTGCTACCTGACAAGCTTTAAAGTAGAAAAGTGTATTTAACCTGCACTCAGAATTTCTCCGTGGTCTCAACTGTTATGGCACTCAGCTGCTAACCAAAAGGCTGATGGTTCCTGTTCACCCAGAGGTACCTCACAAGAAAGGCCTGGAGACTTACTTCAGAAAAATCAACCACTGAAAGCTCCATGAAGCACGAGTTTACTATGATAACACAGGGTTGTCACGAGTCAGGACTGACTCGATAGCAACTGGTTTTCACACCAAGAAGCAGGTATATAATACCTAAAGGAAAGATGCCCTCTCCCAGGGACAAGACACTCAAGACACCTTAGAAGAGTTGTGAAAGGAAGCAAGCAAAGCAGTCATCTCAGTTCAAACAGAAGCCAAGAGTCATGGAGGCTGAAGTAGTACAGCTTTCCCCTCTCCTCCACCTTCCGGTACAAATGAAAGGAGCCCTGGGAGCATAGCAGTTAAAGCACTGGGCTGGTAACCCAAAGGCAAGTCACTGGCTGTTCGGTGGGAGAAAGATAATACCGTCTCTTTCCGTGAAAATTTACAGTCTTGGAAACCTTACGGGGCAGTCTACTCTGCCCTGTAGTGCTGCTATGAGTCAGAACCAGCTCAGTGGCACTGGATTCAGATTTCTGTTTTCTGGTACAGACAAATGTTTTGTATCCTCCATATGTGTTAGATTTCTAAAGGAAGGAGAACCAAGATCCAAAGAAACATTTATAAACAATTCAGCTTTGCTGTATGAGGTGATTGCTCCTTCAGCCCTAGCATAAACTCCAGCTACCTTGCAGCATCTCTAGATCAGACAGATCAAATGACTTAAATTACACAACAAATGACTATTGTTAATCTTCTCTGTGCCCAGTATCTCTAGGAGCAAATTCATTCCTCTCCATCCTTTTTAAAATGTTCTTGTTAACTGGAATGTTTATATAGTTAGGTGTTTAAGATCTGTTCCCTCTGCTAGAACTATGCTCCAGGAGATGAAGTCTGGCATAGTATCTGGCATACAGTAGTGTGCACTAAACACGTGAATGTATCAATAAACGCATGAATGAATCAATGATTAAAAGATGGCATGTTTACCTGGAGCAAAGGAGACAGAAGAGCATCAAAGACAAGAGGAAACTTTGAACCCAAGGGACAGAAAGGGCCACATATATCAGAGACTACATCAACGTGAGACCAGAAGAACTAGATAGTGCCCAACCACCACCCAAGACTGTACTTACATAAAACTCAACAAAGAGTCCCTGATGGAGCAGGAGAAATGCAGGATGCAGAACTTAAACTCTAGTAAAAAAAAGACCAGACCGGAGGGTCCTCAGAAGACATAACCCCCAGACCGTCTGTTAACCGCAAACTGAAACTACTGTGGAAGCCAACTCCTCAGACAAAGACTGAACTGGTAAATAAGACGTAAAACGATACCGGTGAAGAGTGTGCTTCTTGGCTTGGGCAGATACAGCCAAGCCAAGCCAAGTACCATCGAGTCAGATCCAATAGATACAGGAGACTTGATAAAGAGTTACGGGAGCTGCTTAGATGGACATGGAAAATACAGGTTGGAGGGGAGAAGTGTGCTGTTACAGTGTAGAGAGAGTAGCTAGGGTTACATGGCAAATTGTTTGTAAGTTTTTGTATGAGGAACTGACTGTAAACTTTCATTTAAAACACAACAAAAAATATTATAATAAAAAATCCCCCCTCCCCCCTCAAGAAAACAGAAACAAAATGGTGTGTTTGTCTTTGTTAGGAATAAAAACAGAAGAATGAGGTGGGGCTCTTGATGGCAAACATGAGATGCAGTTGGGAAAAATAAGACATTCACATACGAAAAGATCACCATATAAGGCAGGGAATAGTAGATGCCAAGTAGACAGTACAGGCAATAAGAACCACAAGAGGACAGACACTCATTGAGGCCCTGTCACACACTACAGGGCTGAAGACACAGAACAGCATCCCCTTTCTGAGCAGTGACACTTCAGTCAAAGTCCCTGCTCTCCCACTCATTAGCAGCAAGACCTAGGACAAGTTACCAAAGCCATCCTGTGCCTCGATTTCCTCTTCCACAAAATGGGGTAAATGACAGTTAACATTCCTTGCAAAGTTGTCACAAGGATGGAATGAGCTAGCCGTGTAAAGCATTAAGAGTAATATCTGACCCATGGTAAATGTTAGACCAGTAAAAATTACAAGCCTCAGAAAGTCCTGTAAATTAAGTACTGTCTCCATTTCATTGTTGAGGAAACTAGGCTGGGATTAATTTACTTGCCCAGGGTCATGTAGTTAGGAGTTGAGTCTAAGTCTTATTATCTCCAAAGTTGTAAAACATATATATATATACACAAAAATCCAGTGTCATCAAGTTGATTGCAACTCTAGTGACCCTATAGGACACAGCAGAACTGCCCCACAGTTTCCAAGGAGCACCTAGTAGGTTTGAATTGCTGACCTTTTGATTAGCATCTGTAGCACTTAACCACTGTGCCACCAGGGTTTCCTTCCAGAGTTATGCTGCACACAAAATGGACAAGTGCATCGATGGGTGGGTGGGTGCATGGATGGCTGGGTGGGTGCATAGATGGCTGGATAAGTGGGTGGATGGAGATAGGTAGTGAGGGCAAGGTGATTTTCCTCAAAGGGGCCATGTGGGGCCATAAAGCAGAAGAAATGAGAGATGGGGGTAGGCCAGGGCTGCCTGCAAATCCAGGGAATGGTCTGAGCAAAGCACCACGCAGAGGAACGCTCTGAGACTTTCAGACACTCTCAAGAGACATGGGGTAAACCAACAGAGCTAGAGAGGAGCAGCATTCCCTCCTCTCCACAGAGCTACTTGGATGAGTCTTGGAAATGCTCCCTCCCTCGATAGATGTAGGCCCTCCCACCAGCAACCACTCTCTTCCATAAGAAGCCCTCCTGAATCTCGTCATCCTAGCCAGAAGCATCTCCTCCAGGGACCTACAGAAATCCTTTGTCGTGGACCCTTACGTCACCTTTCCCAGGCTCCTTTGCATGGCCATCATTTCTGTGCCCTCTTGTCTCCTCGCACTGCTGTGCTCCACTCGCTGCCACCACAGATCCCTGTTCCACCCTCCCCAGCCTGGCTCTGCCCCCCAGGAAGCAGACCTGCCTGAACTGCTGCATCCAGGCTCCCTTGCTCCATGGCTTCTGTTGGGCTTAGTGGTACCAGCAGGGACCGGCAGGCAGATGGAAGAGAAGTTAAGGCATTCACTCCCTGGCCACCTGCATCCTGACAGGGGCGGCATTGTCCTTTCACTGGAGCTCCCGTCAGGAAGACTCTCTCCTTTTCCTCTGGTTCTCACCAGCCTGTGCAGCGTTACTTCTGCCCTTTGTCCCATCAAGTCACTGCTAGTCCTTGGGCTTCTCTTAATTCTACCCATACCTCAGTAAGTAGTGGTGAGTAAGACTGCCGCCTGTCTGCTCCTGGGACCCTGTATTCTCTCACTACAGATGGGCTTGTTCAGGGTAGGGATGCTGTTTATGAAGCCAATACTCAGTATGGAAGAATTTCTTCTCTCCTACCATTTGAAAAAGAAACTGAGACTAGCGACAGGTTGGTTTGCCCTGGGTTAGCACAACTGGCATCCCTAAGTTATGATTATCACAGAAAGTCACAGGGACTCACTGGGCTTCGAGGGGATCAGCTTCATTTGTGCACCCAACCCCCCTCGCAGGAAGACGGGCACAGACCAGGGGTACATGGGGGTGGGGAGGGCTATGAACTTCACAATGACAGACATAAAGCACCTGCCCAAGTGCCTGGCACATGGGAGGTGTTTGATAAAAGGCCCTGTGACACAGGAGGCTCAGCCCTGCAGTGACATCATAGGTTGCATCTATCAAAACAAAAGCAGCTTTTGTTACGCGCCGAACTATAAGTCAGCAGACGAACACTTTAGACGGACAACATCAGGATGACTCACCAGACTCCAGCACAGGATGTTAGAAAGTAAAAAAAAATAAATAAATAAAAAACCAAAAAAAAAAAAAAAAAAAAAAGAGTCATGGCAGGGAAAAGCCACAATGTCACAGGAAAGGCTGCAATTTCTGGGAGCATCATCCATGGTGTTCAGCCTTTCGGGGTCAGACCTTTACTGTTCAGGAGAAGGAAACCCTGGTGGGTACTGATTAAAAAACAGCAGCTAACCTAAAAGGTCAACAGTTCAAATCTGTCAGGTTCTCAACTTGGTTCTACATTGTTCTACTCTGTCCTATAGGGTCGCTATGAGTCAGAATTGACTCAAATTAACTTGACAGCAGCGGGGTTTTGGAGGGTTGCTAAGGGGAGAAGCCTTTTGTTGCTGCTTATTTCAGAAATGTATCCTATTTCCAGAGGCTTCACCATCTACCCAGTTTCCACTCTACCAATTCAGACATGCAATGGAGAGGAATATCCTTCCTACAACACAGCTGGGGCAAGTCCAAGGATCTACATCCTGGAAACAGATGGAGCAGAAAGGAACAGGAAAATGCTTTCACTTTCTCTCTATAAACCATCCGTCTTCCAAACCTTGAGTTTATAGACAGTGAATGATCTCTCTTGGATTTCTTAGGAAAGAAATTTCAAAGACTCACAAAGTGATTCCGAATTTAGGGAAGGCAGACAAGAACAGTGCTTGGCTCTTCATTCCTTTAGAAACAGTGGAAAAGGACCGAGTACACTCTCTGACAGTGTAAAGGGGACAGGCTGGGTAAGCAGTCCCTGGTGGCTCAAATGGTGAATACAGTTGACTAACAGAAAGGCTGGACATTCAGGTCCACCCATAGCATCTAGGAAGAAAGGCCTGGTGATCTTATTCAGAAAAAAGAGCCCCTTAAAATCCTATGGAGCATGAAGTGGATTTCACTCAATAGCAACAGGGTTTTCGGTTACGCTGAGGAGGGCCATGGGGACTAGAAAGAGAACTCAGAAAACTTTGCCAAGAAAGAATCCATAGGGACCATACAAGACAATATTCAGTGCCATGTAAGAGTCAAGAGAATGTCCCAGGACTGAGGGACACTAAGAGCCTAGAGGAGGGTGGGTCAGTCCTCGAGGACCGGCACAGCTCTGGGATGCCGTGGGTCTAGTTTCCCTCCTTGCCCTCTAGATGGGGACAGGGCCCTTCAGCCTGAGAAGGAATACACAAAGTGCCCCGAGATTTCCTGAGCAGGGAGAATGTGCCCGGCTCTGTCCTAAGGGACGGGGTAGCAGCAATGAATGGAATGGACCAAGGCCAGGAGTAGAGGTGAGCTGTCATAACATACAGAAACAAACTAATGAAATCCACACTACCACGCCAAGTAGTGCAGAGGACCAGAAAGTTGACAAAAGAGGGTAGGGGGATAGAAAAGGCTGGAGGTGCTGCTGTTGTAGAGAGGAGAGGCAACTTTGAGGAAGTGACATTGGAGTAGAGGTCCCAATGTAGAAGGCTGGCAGCAGTCTGAGTATCGCCAGAGAAAGATCATTCCAGGCAGCGGGAAGGGAATGGCTGAAGGCAGAGGCAGGGGTGGGCTGGACACGTCTGAGAAACCACAGGAGGGTTACAGGTCTGGAACATAAAAGGAGGCCATATGACACGGCCAGCCCAGCCCAACACGATGACTGGGCTCAACAGCGCTAGCCCTGACCTTACTGCTCTCTGTGCAGAGAGAAGGGGGCAGGCGGTCCACCTGCAGCATTAACAGAGACAACGTGCAGCTGAGGATGGGGAGCTGGAAATCCCAGAAAACACGATGAGGCAGGTGGTTAACATCTTTTCTGTTATTTAACCACATATATTTGAGCAGGAGTACTGTCAACAGGAGCCACACTGGCACAGCAGATTTAAGACAGCTCGTTTTAGAACAAATGAAGTTCATTTCCTTGCATGAATTTGAACCCAGTTAGGAAAACAGTGCTGCTCAGTAGTGCCAAGTCATAACAATGCACAGTCCATTTAGCGGATTGTCTGCAAGGATTCCAATAAAACTCCACACAGCCTAAGGCCCTCAAGACACTCGGATCCGTTCAAGGAGGGGGGAAAATCCAAGCTGCTGTTGCTCTGTGCTCCTCAGGATAATGCCAGGAGCCCAAGAACCATCCTGATTTTCCATCCTTACATTTCCTCTGAAATTAAAGCCAAGCCAGAAAGAGAGGACGATGTGTGCCCCAGCAGAGCCCCTGTGTTTCATGACAGAACCCCAAGCCCTTGAGCTCTGATTTAAATCTGACTGCAGCTAGGATTGAACAGAGCCAGCAGGAGAAACCCTCCTCCACCCAAGATGAGGCTGAAAATAGTCACACACCCACATTCTGGCTGTCATTTGCTGTTAACAGGCCGTCCTGGTTTCAGACCTAATGTGTTTCTGGAAACCACAACCCAAAGTGGACTTCCATAAGGCGAAGACATCCTGGCAGCATGTGCTTTGGCCCTCTGTCTCTCAGGTGCTGCCAGCAAATGCCAGCACACAGACAGGTGCTAAAGCAAACTAAGCCCACTGCCATCAACTCGATTCTGACTCCAAGTGAGCGCCCTCCAGAGGACAGCATGGAACTGCCTCATAGGGTTTCCAAAGAGTGACTGATGGATTTGAACTGCTGACCTTTTGGTCAGCAGCTGAGCGTTCACCCACTGCGCCACAAGGTCTCTGATACACAGGTGAATGATAGATAACTGAAGTGCTTATCAAGCTGGCCTCAGGGAGCGACTGACTGCAAAATGACTGGAATGGGCATGATGTGGGGAGGTTCTCCAAGCCCATGGCTCGTCTCCTTCATGTTGCACAATGAGGGGACAGTGGCAGGGCCGCACACACACAAAAAAGCAACAAGTCTTGGTTAATGAGCCTCTTCAAGAGAGCCCTGGTAGTGCGGGGGGTAAGCACTTGGCTACTAACCAAAAGGTAGGCAGTTCAAACCCACCAGCTGCTCAGTGGGAGAGAGATGTGAGAGTCTGCTTCTGTAAAGCTTACAGCTCTAGAAACTCCATGAGGCAACTCTTGTTTGTCCTATAAAGTCTTTGACAGCTAGACTCGATGGCAGAAAGTTTAGTCTTGAATGTCACAATCAGGAGCCCCGGTGGTGCAAAGGCTAAAGTGCTTGGCCTCTAACTGAAAGGTGGGTGGTTCACCCCTACAAGCGGCTGCATGGAGAAAAGACCTTTTGGTTAGCAGCTGTAGCTCTTAACCACAGCATTTCTGGGGGGGAAGAAAGGGTTGGCAGATGAGTGGCATCCTTGTTTGCTGCTCTCGGAACTGCCTATGGAGGGAAATTCCCTATACTACCACTGCTACCCACCCCCCACGGCCTCACTGCCCCGGCTTATAGTTCTATTATAAACCCGTAATACATCACTGCATCTGTCTGCATACATGTGCACCCTTCCCTACTAAGCCCTAGCTCCTTAATGTCAGACACCTGTTTTGTCCTGTCTTTGGACCCCTAGTGCCTGGCATGGAGTGTGACACATGATTGATGTTTCAATCAAAGTTAGATGAGTGAGTGAGAAAACTGGACAGCCACTGGCCCATTCATTAAGCACATATTTAATGACAGTGGCCTCCATCTAGACATGGAACTGGCCACTAGGGCAATGTCAGTGTGTGGAGTTTGAATAAATGGACATACCTATCTGAGCTAGAAAACCCTCTTCTTTACTCTGCCCTAGGCCCCACTTCCTCTTGCTGCCGAGAGAAGAACATGCAGTTTGTCTCAAGGAATAGTTAAACTCCACATGTAAAGTATTCTATGGCATGCACTAAGCAGCTACATACACTGAACAACATGTTGTTGTTGTTATCTGTCACTGAGTTGGCCCCTGGCTTACGGCGGTCCCCCCCACAGTAGACGGAAATGCTGTCAGGTCCCGCACCATCCTCATGAGAGGTCACAGAAGAGTCTGTTGTGACCCATAGGTTTGGTTTTCCAAAGGAGACTGCCAGGCCTTTCACCTCATCCTTCTTAGTCTGAAAGCCATGCAGAAACCTGTTCAGCATCGTAACAACACACAAGCCTCCGATGACAGGTGGTGACTGCACACAAAGTACACTGGCTGGAATCGAACCCAGACCTCCCATGTGGAAGGTAAGAATTCTCTACAGAACCACTCATATCCTCATGAACAGTGACATGAATGATCTTAAATTCTGATTCTTACACAACCTTTTGATGTAAGCAAGGCAAACATTTTTACTCCCATTTTATAGGTGAAGAAAATAAGGCACAGAGGTAAATTATTTAGGCCGAGTTTACACAGTAAGCATCAGAATTCAGACTAGCACCCACATTTTCTGACTTTAAGTTCAGGGTTGTTCTTTTGGACACCCTGGTGGTGTATTGGTTAAGTACTACATCTGCTAACTAAAAGTTCCACAGTTCTAATCTACCAGATGCTCCTTGAAAACTATATGGGATAGTTCTGCTCTGCCCTATAGGATCATTATGAGTTGGAATCAACTTAACAGCAGTGGGCTACTTTTCGGTTCTTTCTTTTTTTCCTTCACACTGTGCAAACAAAAGAAATGGGTAGTTGTTAGACCCAAAGGCATTGCTGGAAGTCTGGCTGTCTTGTATTGGGGTGAAGGGGCTTTCCAGTCTCTCCAACAGAACCAGAATTACTCATGAAAAACAGGGTTTTATGACCTCCAGACCCAAAGTGAAGACATTTCAAAAATCCCTCAGAAATCAAAGACAGCAAATGCTTCTAAGGTTGCAAAACCACCTTTGCAGCAAAACAGCAGAGGTTGAGGCTAAAAGGGAATCTTGCCCAACACGGTGACATCTGAAGTGTGGATCTGATAAGCATCAGTCACACTGCATGGCCAGGAACACTGGACTGCACCACTCTAAAGACTGCCCTTGGTGGCATTAAGGCTGACTCTGTCCCTAAGAAGATTCTGAGCATTAGTAGTCTCCTCTGTGGGTCCATCTGGCTCCCGAAGAGCTGAGTGAGATGAAAAACTGTGAGGCCCCACAAGCCCAAGGTTGAAAGTGTCTTCTCAACATCTCAATTGTGGTATCAGCAGGCAGGCAATGGGGCTCACGGCTTATTATTGAGAACAATCTTTCAATCTTGAAGAGCAGTCTCATCCCAAGGCCTCCAGCGGAGCAGAGGGAAGGACGGAGACATGCAGATGAGGCTCCCTCATATCCTGCCTCTGGTTAACGCCTGCAGCATTTCCAGGGGAGACCCTCATACCTCTGGACAAGCTAGGACACCAGCAGGCAGTGCTGTTGCTCTGCACGCTCTAGCTTGGCCCTCTATTTCACTCTTCCCCACTGGACTGCCACCCCATGAAGGCAGGGCCTTGTGTATCTTCTTTGTCACTACATTAGAGTACCTGGCACAAGGTAGTGTGTGCAGTAGGCCCGTGGACACGCATCAGCAGCACCTACAGTGCTTTGAAACACCCACTTGTGCAGTCCCCCCACCCCCCCGCAAGGCTTTTCCATGACTCTAAGGTGAGCTGGGACATTTACGTTTAAAACAAAAACACAACCCTGAAGTGATTCTGATCGGTACCAAAGGTTGAGAACCAGAACCATAGTAATGGACACCCCATGGACATTTACTGAATAAAAACCAAAAAATCTGTTGCCATCAGACTGATTCCGACTTACAGTGACCCTATAGGACAGACAGGAACTGCCCCCCCTAGGGTCCCCAAGGCTGTAAACTTTCCAGAAACAGACTGCCACATCTTTCTTCCAGAAGCATTTGGCGGCTTTGAACCAGTGATGTTTCTGTTATCAGCCAAGCACTTAACCACCGTGCTACCAAGGCTGCCATTCACTGCATAAACAAATGAATTCTCTCACTCTGACTTCACCAGAAATACCATCTGTTTGTGTGATCATTTCCTTAAGCATTCTTTCCAGCAATGGCAAGTGTTTTGAGTGTAAAAATCACTGTTTCCATGCTCATTTGTTCATACCCTGCCCTGTCTCATGGTCTCCCCTGCCCTCTGCTTCTCTCTGAAGTAAAGCAGATCCTGAAAGGTTTCCTGTGGAGAGTCCTGGCTCTGCCTGAAGCAGGTGCAGCACGTGTCACCCGCTGCTGAGGTGGACGGTGTCACTGTCGGGCACATCCAAGACCCTCCACATAACTCTTGCAACCAATACTTTAAACAGCTAACAGAATGAAGAAACGATGAATGAATGAATACGGACAACAAGATGCGGAGGCTGCCTCAGTTCTAGTGTCAGACAAAGCTTCTGAATCCACCTTTAACCTGCAACACAGAAGAGGAGCCTTCCCACTCAGCTGAGAACCGGGGGGTGGGGTAACCAGTAAGTAAGGTATGCACGGGCTTGCTTGTGCTTACTCACTAATTTGTCACGCATGATTTCATGTAGGCATGTGTCGCTGTGCACTACGGATTAGTAAGTAAGCACAAGCAAGCTATGTGTCCCTTGCTTATTGGGTAGGCCATCCCTGCTGAGAACATAAGCTCAAATTCAATGAGAAAACTACTTCATAGAAAAGATTAATAGAGAAGGAGGCTAAGGGAGAGGTGCCCCTGTTTCTGCCTGGGAAAATCCGTCACTCAGTTTATGCTGAGGACAGTGTTGCAGAGGTTCCTTATTGCATTACCCAATTTCCTTGATGATGAGTTATTTTGAGTGTGACCACATCTCTGGTCATAACATCAGGAATTGCCAATCCTGGGCCAGCCCTGTGACTGGTTCGGAATTGGACTTCTGTGACCACAGGGTTTTCATTGGCTGATTGTCCAAAGTAGATCAAGAGACCTTTCTTCCTAGTCTGTCCTAGTACAGAAGCTCTGCCCAACCTGTCCAGCATCATAGCAACAGACAAGTAGTGGCTGCTCACAAGCCACACTGGCTGGGACTTGAACCTGGGTCTCCTGCATGGAAGGTGAGAACTCTACCACTGAACCACCATTGCTGTGGACTTCTATCATAGGGACCATGCATGGAGACACCATTGAGTCTCCTTTCCTTACATGAGTACGCACAGCCAGGCCTGGAGACCTTGTTATCGAATACATAGGACTCTACAGCCAGCATTTTTGTATCCCCCTACCTCAGCTCTGTTTTATGCTCGGTCTTCATTTCACTCTCTTCCTTACCATGAATGCTAGCTTTCTTCTTGTTCTATATAATACTCTTATTAACAGCTTTCAATCCTTTTTTGAGCAAGGGTATGAACATATAAATAAACAAGAAAATAAGCCATGCCTTTCCTCACAGCTATAGGATCTGAGAACTAAATTGAGCCTCAGCATAGCAACTGTCTGAAGCTCAAGTGTTACACAAGGGAACAGCATAAAACTCCTTTAACTCATCATTTACATGTTTGCTCTGCTTTCAAGGTTTAGATGATGGGGGTGATTCTCAGCATTTACGTGTCTGATGTCTCTACAACCATCCATCTCCATGTTGCACAGTGAAGCCCTACAGCCTACAAGAGATCCGATCAATCTTCCAGCCATCAAACAATGAGTGAGTCAAGATTGAAAGGTCACATAACAGTGCCACAGGCAGCCCCAGCTGGGGGCGGGCAGGGTCTTCTTAGGGGCAGTAGGTAAGAGTGTGGGAGGCAGTCTCCTCATCCACCTTCCCCCAGGCCCTGTCTGGTGAACCAGAAAGTGAAATCCTAATGCTAATGGTACGGTGCTTTATAAGTACTTTCTGAGAGCAAAGAAAGCATCATGCAATTGCATGAAGCAAAAGCACTTTGCTGACCAGGGACATTTAGATGACGCATTCAGAAAACAGATTGTCTCCAAAGATCAAGAACACTGGTGCTCACAAATGTGAAGACAGTGAGACTTCCGGTCTCCTGGTTTGACCTTCAGGAAGGAGATGGGTGTTGATTACCAAAGAACTGATTTCTGCAAGCCCTCAGTTCCTCTTTTTGACACAGCAAGGCTGAGGTTCTACCAACTACTCTTCTACTTGAGCAATAACTACCTTCCCTCTCCAGACCCTTGTGTCCCTACTATGGGAAGAGACAGATAAGGACCTTCTGATAGCCATCCACTAAGAACCCAAAAAGCCAAAGCCAAAGCTACTGCTGTCAAGTCGATCCCGATTCATAGCAACCCTATAGGTAAAAGTAGAACTGCCCCATAGAATTTCCAAGGAGCGCCTGGTGGATCTGAACCACTGACTTTTCAGTTAGCATACATAGCACTTAAACAATAAGACACCAGGGTTTCTAAGAACCCGAAGGATAGGCCATATAGTGAAAACACACTGGCCATAAAGCTTAGGTACATGAGAGAGGAGTTCTGTATCTTGTGTATTTAGGGGCATGGGCTAGACAGCAGATATCTTAACCTGGGCATGTGCACTTAGGAGCTCAAGGCTGGGCTGCAGAAGGCCCATAGGCTCTCTCAACACAGGGCTAAATAGTATGTTTGTGTATACGTGCTTTTACTGAGGTCAGTGTGCCTAGCTTCCTGCAGATCATTTAAGGGACTGATGGCCCCCAAAGGTCAAGTATTATGAAGTGTTAAAACTACCTTTACACACATGGACATGCTCTCTCTCAGCCTCACAAGTATTACGGGCTAGAAAGAGCTCTGCATTTGATCTCAGTTTGATCAAGTTTGATCAAAGTTCATTTGATCAAGTTCCTGCTAGGCTGCTTACTGGTCATCTGACCTAGGGAAACTCATAATCACTTCTCTGAGCTTCCATTTCCTCATTTGTAATACAGGGATAATCATAACAACCTTTTAGCCTAAATGTGGCACTGAAGAACTCCGGCCACTTGCAAAATTCCAGGACATCACCTCTAAGGACAAGCGTTTGCTTTATTGAGGATATCAGGAAGAATGTGCCAGAATCTCTAAAAACAATGTCATTTTGGCAACTCATCAAGTCTGGAAATTCTGATAGGTTTGCTAAAAAAAAAATAGTCACACTTCCTGGCAGTCAGATGTTATTATTCATGAGGCAATTAAACAAACATGACAGTCCATGCTGTGGGTCTTACCGTGTAGCAAGTTTATGGCAAACAACACCAGTATCTGTGATGACTTCACTCAGTCTCATCTCCAGGTGGACCTTGCCCTGAAATGACAGTGACACAGTGTATCAGATCAAAGATGACAGTGCCGACCACCACACCACTGTCCCTTGCCCAGCCACAGAGAAGCAACACTCAACAGAGTATCTACTGGAGACTGGAGAGGCATCCAGAGATCACTGTTACATGAACTCAGCACCCCATTTCTATCTGCAAAATATGTCATTCTTATCCCTAACCCCAGGGAGTATCCACTGGCTATTTCCAGTTTTCTCTGACTCAAATCCCAATGACTCAGTCACGGTGATGACATTTCCTCCACAAGAGTTTACGGCTTCAAAGTCTGTTCAGATTAACAGCTCTTTGGTCTGGCTCTATGTCTGTGCAGAGTTTGGTGCATGCATGCTCCCAGCTCTATTTGAAGCAGACAGGCTGCTATAAAGGAAAAGAAGTCACAAAGCATAAGGAGAAGTCACTTGAAAAAGCAGCAACACAAATACGTGTGCTTATTTGCCTGAAGGTGAGCATTTATGGTCCTCTACATGATGTGGGGCCCTGAAATGAGATATTCCAAAGTCTCATGGCCTGGGCAGGGTGAAGCAAAGGAAAAACGGAAACTTTCTCCTGAAAACAGGTCTCGATGCTTCCCCTATTTTGATCATCTTCAAGTGTGACCTAGACAAAGACATAAGGGAACTTCAGAGTCCTGTTCTTCATGTAGAGAGTTAATGCTTACAGATGCTTCTGGAAGGAGACAGGTTAGAAGTAACCAGAGCAATGAGAGCAGCACTGGACTCAGAGGGATGTAAATTCTCCTGCAGTGATATATCTACTCCTATATCTATATATTCTATATTCTATCTGTGTCTACATATGGACTCCCTGGGTGATACAAATGGTTAACATGCTTAGCTATTAACTAAAAGGTTAGTGGTTTGAGTCCACCCAGAGGCACCTTGGAAGAAAGTCCTGGCAACCTACTTCCAAAAGATCAGCCATCAAAAACCCTATAGAGCACAGTTATACTCTGGCACATATGGGGTTGGCATGAGTCGGAGTTGACGTAACAGCAACTGGTGGATCTGTTTATGTATTCATGTTGCATATGATTATATCAATGTAGAGAAGAAGCAGGAATGGGTACAGAAGGACACACATTAGGTTATTATCAAGGGTTATGTCAGAAGGAACATCATGGGGGGAAAGTGGGAGTAGTCAGCCAAAGAGAAATTTAAAAAGTCCTGTTCTACAAAAAAAAAAAAGATAGCAGGATACCACATTTATGCATTTCTGTAAAACATATATATGCATGTTGTATATATGCACGATGTTAAAATGTACCTTGTTTATAATTTGACGGGCATGGGAGGGGCCCTGAAGTGAATAATCTCCCAGGTCCTTTGAGACGTTAACAGAAATTGTAGAATCTACACCTGGGGGAGAATCCATTACACTTCACCTTGTCTCAGAGGAATGAAGACTGGGAAACCTAGAAAGTGTGTGACTGGAGCTTGGACGATGAGAAGGCAAGGGACAGGCCTAATTAACTTCCTCCCTTAAGGCCTCCAAAGTCTTGATTAATTACTCTTCCACAAAGCATCTCCAGATTCCTTCCATCCCTGCTGTACTACTGTGTTTTCCTTCGGCATCTGTGCCACTCTACATTTCCCAGGTGGGCATGTGACTCCCCAGACCTATTACAGGTTCCAAGGGCTTCATCCTCTCCCACCTGTGCTGAGCTCTGCTCTCCATGGGTATATTCTACAGGCATGCCCTAAGTGAATGCCAGCCCAGCTAAGGGACCACGGGGTTCCATGCCATGGTGCGGAGAGGCCTGGACTGAGGCAGGCACCAGGAGAACTCAGCATCTTCTTTGCATTTTTAACTCTGGCTCTCGTGGCTGTCTGGATGGCCCATTATTTACAAGCCTGTTCTGGAGCTCGTCCACAATAGTCCTCGATGAGATGGTTTCCTTTCACCTTCTCTGCCAGTCTTCAGCTGGAATTCTGGATGCATGTGACTGGAGACAGAAACCCTGGTAGCACACTGGTTAAGTGCTATGTCTGTCAACCAAAAGGTCGGCAGTTCAAATCCACCAGGTGCTTCTTGGAAACTCTAAGGAGCAGTTTTGCTCTGTCCTATAGGG
This sequence comes from Heterohyrax brucei, assembly GCA_028571685.1. NCBI lineage: Eukaryota > Metazoa > Chordata > Mammalia > Hyracoidea > Procaviidae > Heterohyrax > Heterohyrax brucei. The sequence goes on along the minus strand of CM053162.1, from coordinate 43,014,833 downwards.
TCACCATGAATCAGACTCGACTCACTGGCAATGGGTTTGGTTTGGGTTTTTATGAATGGAGACCAGGATTAGGTGATGGTGCTCTCACTGACAGAAACTCAAGGGTCCAGATTTGGCCTGTAGTAAACCATCAGACACACAACACAAGCCTTCTGAATTAATCTCCTCTAACTCACTCTTTGGGGCAACAAGACACTTCTGCTTAAAGAAAAGGAGAGTTACTACTTTGGGTCTGATTTTCAACGTTACTCAAAACGTTATTCTAGTTTTGAATAGCCAGAGAATCAGATTCATAAAAATGCTCAACAGCACTTATTATGAGAAAAAAAGAAGGCACTGGCTTGGATGTTCCCAACGTGACAATTTAACTGGAAGGAAGGGAGTAGCTAACAGGGAAAACTGTAATGGGCTGCCAGGTCCCTCACGGGAAGTATCTCCAAGGAGGGCAGAAGGCAAGGCACAAGAAACATCTGAGCACTTGGAGCCCAAGGTAACGTTTAGGGATTGGGCTGACCTCAGCCCTTCACAGGAAATGATCTCAGAGAACTGAGAAAATGGTACCATGGCCACAGTTTCTTTTAACAAGAGCCACCACCATCTACTTATCTTCAAAATAAAAATGAAACCAGGATCTGGGGTTTCAATACCTTAGGGGTAACGCCTCTCCCTGGTTTCGACCGGTGGACACATCTGTTCCCATCTGTGCATCAGGAAAGGCCACAGGATGGGCACAAAAGGACACACCCACTGTCCTCTCATGCCCTTCCCAGTCTCTAATGGGTCAACATGCCCCTTAAGGTTCCACTCACTGTGGGTGTGTGATTTAAGCTAAACACGTGGTGCAATCAACAGGAAACCACAAGTTACCCACAAAAATTTCTCCTTACATAGAGCCAATGCAACCTTTTCCTTTTGATGGGTTCCACTCATCACCATGTTCAGAAACTAACAGCTACTTCCAAAACTAGCAGCAGCCACACAGATACCCTGGGCCTTGCTTAAGCGGTCCAGGCAAAGGCATGCCCTTATGGGAATTCATTGCAAGATGCTACTAAAAACACATCCCACTGCACCCTGTGATGCTAAGCAAAAACGAGAGCTTCCTTTGACAGTGCTGGGTGCTTGTTGGTGAGAGGCAGCTGCAGGGCCTTGAAATGAGGCTGTGGGAATCAGCAATCTTGACCTTTCTTTGAGCTCTTTAGCAATACAGACATGAGACAGCCAACAGATATAGATATAGAGGCCTCCAAGGAGAATTTTGAAGTCTAAAGACATGATCTCGGCCTCACAAGATGTAACCGCAAATCCATTCACAAGTATTTATGGTGTCTATGGCCTGTTGTGTGCAAGGCACCGTCCTAGCCTAAAGCTCACAGACATGCCACCTTACAACATGAGGCAGTGGGAAGATGACAGGCTTTGCAGCCCAGCAGAACTGGGCTTGAAGTCTGGCTCAGCCACTCACCAGCTATGTCAACAAACTACCTGTTCTTTGGGGGGCCTGTTTCTGAATCTGTAAGAGAGCTGTATCAAACTTGCTGGGTGACTGTGAGGATGGAGTAAGTGACACATAGGCAGTAGAGTCCAGTGGCTAGGAACACGAAATTTAGAACCAGACCATCTTGTATCCAAATCTGTGAGGGCCTGGGAGAGCCAGTGAATGAAACCAGGATCTGGGGCTTTGATGCCTTAGGGGTAATGCCTCTCCCTGGCTTCAACTGGGGTGCACATCTGGCTGTGATGAGTATTTGCAAAGTGCTTTGGAAACCCTGGTGGCACAGAGCTTAAGGTCTACAGCTGCTAACCAGAAAGTCGGCAGTTCAAATCCACCAGGTGCTCAATGGGGCAGTTCTACTCTGTCCATCAGAACAGCTATGAGTCAGAATTTGTTCCATAGCAACAGCTTTAGGTGTTTATTTATTTATTTAACAATGGCACCTAATAAGTACTACATGAGTGCTTCTCAGTAAAGTGCTCAGCTTGGAACCTTACAGGCGTAAGCCAAAACCAGTCTTGTTACCGTCAAGTCTCAATACACAAATCTCGTTAGTACATCTAACCTGGAAGAATCCATTCATTGGACAAATTTATTAAGGCCCCACTATGTTCCAGACACTATAAACAACACAACGACAACAAAACCCCATTGTTGTCAAGTTGATTCTGACTCAGCAACCCAGTAAGGCAGAGGAGAACCAACCCACAGCGTTCCTAAGGAGCTGCTGATGGCACTACAGTTGATACTGATTATTGCTGATTAGTACTGTCTTCATTATCTGATGCTGCTGTGACAGAAATACCACAAATGGATGGCTTTAAAAAAGAGAAATTTCTCACAGTCTAGTATATTAGAAGCCCAAATTCATCTTGCCAGCTCCAGGCATAGGCTTTCCCTCTGTAGTCGGCTCTGGAGGAAGGCCCTTGCCATGGATCTTCCCCTGGACTGGGAACTCCTTGGCACAGGAGGCCAGGGTCCAAAGGACATGTTCCATTCTTGGCTCTTCTCTCTCGATAGTAGGAAGTCCCACTCCTCTCTGCTCCATTCTCTCTCTTATATCTCTGAAGAAATTAACTCCGGGTATCGTGTAGACTGAGCCTCATTAACATAACTGCCACTAACGGCGCCTCATTAACGCCATAGAGGCTGGGATTTACAACATATAAGATAATTACATCAGATTGCAAAACAGAGGGCAACTCCACACAGTACTTGGAATCATGGGTCCTGGTGGGGACACAATTCAACCAATTATAACAAGTGCTATGGAGTCAATTTTGACTCCTAGCGACCCTACTAGTAGCACATAAAGCAGACACTGTCCCTGCACTCATTCAGCTTATGATCAATTGAGGGGAGAGGGGTACTGAAATGAGGCATTTACCTACGTAATTTCTAGGGAGTATACTGTATTAGTCTGTAAATCTAGGTGACTAAGCCTAGTCTCCTTAGCTTCAAGCGGCCTTCTGGTTTACCATGCTTCCACTTCCCCTGCACTGAGCTCAGTCCTTGGCCCAGGGCAGTGAATCCTTGGGGACCAATAACTGATGCAAGGTACACAGGAGACAGGCAATGGTACCATATTGGCTCTACAGGTGAAGGACACAAAATGATTTGGGAAATTATGCTTAATAATGATGGTAAGAACACTGACAGCTTTTTATTTTTATTTTTTTAAGATTATTCCCCTTGCATTGCGCACTGGCCATGAGCTTGTGCCTATGCTCACTGCCATGGACCTGATTCTGACTCACACTGCCGCAGATGGTTTCCTACCAGCAGCTCATAGATTCGAACTGCTGATCTTTCAGTTCACAGCCGAGCTCTTAACCACCATGCCGCCAGGGCTATCTCTATGAGTTTAGGGCTTTCCAAATTACTGCATGTAATTTTCTCACAATTTCATGAAGCAGGCATTTCTATCTTAAAGCTAAAAGGAGGACATTGCAGCTTATGGCAATTAGATGGCACGCCCTTAAAAACCAATATAGACTAAAAGCTTACAACAACCAAGCAGAACAAGAATTTACTATCACAGACTGGTTTCCTTTGAAAGAACAAACCATTTTCCAGGCAGTTGGGCATTATTCACCTGCATCCTCCCATGCACTGGTTGGCCAGCTGTCATAAGGCAGAAGTTTTAAGATGTCCCACTGTCCTTCAACAAACCTATCTGTCTCACTGGTTTATTTTTATAGAGTACTTAGAGAATGTGTCTGGGGTGCGATTAACAACAAACCTCAGAGTGACGAAGTGCTAGCAAATTGGCAGACGTCTTCCAATGGCACATTCGTTTTCCTGTTTCCTGTTTTTCCCAAGAAGGGGGACTAACATCTCAGTGGTGATTAGATCCTGGTAATTGTTCATGTTTCCTTTCAGAGTGAATACTTTCTTACCACGCTGTCACACATAGTAAGATAACCCGTGGTGTTTCCATTTTCTGGTCACTTGGAGAGGGGTGGTATTAAGACAAAAGTTCAAACAAAAAGGAAAGAACTATGCCATCACTGAAAGAACTTTTCATCCCAACCCTGAGAAAGTTCGCACTACCTACATCTGTAGCATAGAAATCCACACCTTGTCGTCACGTCAGCTCACCCCTGACTGCGCTCTACCTGCAGTCTCCACTTCATTTCCAACCCTGCAATTTACAAAGGTGACTGAATCTGACACCACCCTCTGTGGTGACGGTAAATGACACTTCCCACATCATCTCCCTGCACAAACAACCCAAACCACAACATGAGTGCCCAGGGCTGCCCAGATCAAAGGGTCTCACACCCATTTGTTTCCCGGGTAGGGAGGAAGTACTAATTTTCAAAAGCACAGCCTCTTTTTACAGCTGGCTTTTAACTGCCTCACTCACAGAGTAAATACTATGGATATAGGTGTCTGTGCTTCAAACTTGCTCAGCTCCATAAACCCCATGCCTCAAAGAAACTGAAAATCCTGGCTTGTTTCGATCTCAACAGAAGCCTTGTCTTCCTACGTTGCTGTTGTTAGGTGCTGTTGAGTCAGTTCCAACTCACAGTGACCCCACGTATGACAGAATGAAACACTGCCCAGTCCTGTGCTATCTGCACAGTCCTTGTCATGCTTGACTCACTGCTGAAGCCACTTTGTCAGTCCATCTCATTGAGGACCTTCCTCTTTTTCACCGGCCTTCTACTTTACCAAGCATGATGTCCTTCTCTAGGGACTGGTGCTTCCTGATAACATGCCCAAAGTATGTGAGACATAAGCCTTGTCATCCTTGCTTCTAAGGAGTATCCTGGCTGTACTTCTTCCAAGACAGATGTGTTCATTCTTTTTCTATAGGCAGTCATAAATACTACGTGCTAGACTGAGGGCAGGAGGAGGTGCCTGGCCTCGGCAGAGCTCCTAGGACCCAGCATTCTGTGAACAGTCTCCTTATTTGTATGTTAACTGTTTGCCTGGGCAAGATGCACTAAGATTCAGGCCAGTGTTCTTATATTGATCTGCGGTGGAGCAGGTAAGAGGATGGCTGCTAACCAAGTAGTTCCAAACCACCAGCTTCTCCTTAGAAACCCCATGGAACAGTTCTACTCTGCCCTATGGCCCTGTAGGGTCACTATGAATTAAGATCAACTCGGTGGCTACTGGTTTGATTTTTGGTAATATAGATAAGAAAAAAGCAGAAAAATAATAAATAAAAATAATAAAAAAAAGCAGCAAAAAAATAAATAAATAATAATGCTGATTTGACAGTTCTTTCAGCCCTAACTTAAGGACTATAATGACATCAAGAGGGCAGAGATGGTTCAGTGGCAGAATTTTCAGCTTCCGTGCAGAAGACCTGGGTTTGATTCTAGCATGTACCATGTGTGTAATCAGTGGAGGTCTGCAGGTTGCTGTGATGCTGAACAGGTTCCAGTGGAGCTTTCAGACTAAGATAGAATAGGAAGAAAGGCCTGGCTATCTACTTCCAAAAGTCAGCCAACAAGAACCTTATTTTTCACAACTTTCTGGGGACAGCACAAGACCTGGCAGCATGTCTGTTAGCTGTGGCTGGGATTGCTACCCAGCAGCTAACAAGAACAATGTTCATGAGAAAGTTTACAAAGGCACTGGTAGTTCATACACATTTTTGTCCAGGAAGCTGGTCCTAGATGACAGGAGTACGTGCATGCAGTGAGAGAAGGTTCAAGGAGGGAGGGCTTGACTCAGTATGGCCCTGAGTCATCCCTTAAGTTTTCTGGGCTTCAGCTTCCTGACCTGTAAAATACAGATCAATGATACTTGCTGTCATCTCACAGGCTGGCTGTGAGGACCGAGAGAAAGGTGTTTTACAAGCAAAAAACAAACACAAGAAATAAAAAGCCGTATTACTGTCTTTATTTCCAAAGGGAATGGTGAGGCACAGACAGACCAATGAACCTGGAATCCAAGTGTCTCGATTTTGTTATGTTACCTGTGTACTACACTGCAAGTAGCTAAGAACATTATCTAAAGAGAGCTTGCAAAAATACAGAAATTTAAAAGTGACAAGGCAGACAGTGAATGACACGGGGATCCAGGAAGCCTGCCTGATATGCACATATCCCACCCTACTAATTTTTTTCAATCACTAGAAAGACTTTAAGAGTCAGATCTCTGACACAGGAGCAATGCATGACATCTTTTGAGGAAAGACTCCACATAGAATGGTCTGATAGATAAAAGAAGAAATTCCTAGACATTCCAAGGGAAGCCTAGAATTTCTACTCCAGTGGCTCTTCAAGGTTGTGACTCCCTAGTGACAAGGTGCTAACAGCAGGACAACAGTGGTTACCCAGGTGTCTTTGCTTTGTGGTAGTTCAATGAACTCTACACTTATGATCCATGCTCTTTTCTGACTCCAGGTTATACTCTGACAGCAAGTTTATTAGAAACAAAACAAAGCACATAAATGAAACTCAACAGCCTGCGGGGCTTCCATGGAAGTGATGGGGGATGTAAATGACTGACCCTTCAGTGTCACCAGGCAGTCCACTTGGTGAGCCAGTGGCCAAGTACAGCACCTGGCACACAATAGGTATTCACTAAACATTTCTCCATTGACTGCATACAGGGATGGAAGTCTCCTCTTCCCATTCAATACAAAGGATTCAAGACAAAAATGGAAAGGAATCTTCTAAGAACTTGCAGTTCTCCTTTTTTGTTCTCCCATTCCTTTATAACTTTTTGGCAGGAGATCAAATTTTCAATTACTTCACAATCCATAGGAGGTGGCCTTCTCCGTCTTGCTTCCATTATTTTGTTCTCATGTAACCACAAGGGCCAAGGAAGGAAGAGAAATGACTAAGTCTTTTTTTTTAAATAAAGTGATTTACTAAACATCTTTAAAAAAAAAAAAATCAATTCCAGAAGGAAGCGAGAATCTTTTTGGATGGTCTTTTTTCCCCCCGTCTCTGTGATTTAATGATCTTACACTGGCCCAGGTTTTCTACTTCATTTCCTGACACGTGCCTTTTTACTGTGAATTATTCTGCAGATGGGTTCAAGAAACCATACACTGTCCTCTGTCCTTCTAAAAAATGGTAGTGTGACATTTCCAAAGGAAATGATCGCTGCAGAGAAAGGATTATCACTGCAATTTTAAAGGCTGGTTGGAGTCTGACGGAAGGCACCAAAGTGTCTGTATTAATGGTCACTTCACGAGAGGGCAATCTGAAGAATTAAATAACATAAACACAGCACTTGGCACAGTGCTTAGAACTTAGAATGTGAACAAACACTAATTCCTTTCTTCTCTCTCTTTACAGTAATAAAGAGATGGATAGTTGTAAAGATACAAAAACAACGTAACAGCTTACATTCTCCCTTCACAGTTTACAAATTCTGAGGCAACTGGCACAGCAAGGATCAGCATCCTCATTTTACAGATGACAAAAGTTGCCTCAGAGAGGATACAGGACTGTTTCCTGGTGTGTGAGGCATCTGACGGCATCAATTATCAAATATTCCAGTGACGCAGCATAAGATCACAACATGCCATTCATATTTATAAAAATGGTCCTGTATCTTGACCATGGTGGTGGTTACAAAAATCCACAAACGTGGTGAGATTGCAGAGAATTAACTATACACAAATCTGCATTAGGCTGTGGAGTGTACAAGCATCAGTCTCCTGATTGTGATATTACACTACAGCTATGTCAGACGTCACCACTGGAGGAGACTGGGTGAAGACAACACATGACTTTACCATGTACTGTTTTTAATTTTTGGAGCCCTGGTGATGCAGTGGTTAAGAGCTTGGCTTCTTAACCAAAAGGCTAGTAGTTCAAATCTACCAACTGCTCCTTGGAAATCCTATGGTGCATTTCTACTCTGGCCTTTAGGGTCACTATGAGTGGGAATTAGCTCGACAGAGATGAGTACACTTAATCTTCAAGTATAAGACGGAGAACACACAAATCTGCTAATGATTATTCCCCATGTACTACATAAGGAGCCCTGGTTGTACAGTGGTTAGGCACTTGGCTGTGAATCAAAAGGTCAGTGGTTCGAAGCCACCAGCCACTCCACAGATGAAAGAGGTTGCAATCTGCTTCAGTAAAGATTTACAGCCTTGGAAACCCTATGGGGCAGTTGTACTCTATCTGATAAGGTCGCTGTAAGTCAGCATCCACTCAATGGCAATGGGTTTGGGGTGTGTGTGTACTGTTACTGTATGTGCATATGTATACTAGCATTGCAACTTCTTGTGAATCTATAAACATTTTAAAGATTTAAAACAAGAAGAGCAAGAAAAGAAAACTTGCCAATAAAATTGAACTTAATTCTGCAGGGGGATTAAAAAAAAAAGTACTAAGACAGTGATAAACACTGTATCAGAAGAATGCTGACTCACTATTGTGGTTACACCATAAGACTATGTCTTAGAATAAAATGATAGAGAAAATCACCAAAATAAAAAACACAGCTAAACAGCATTCTAAAGAACAGCTTCTGTTATGAAGCATCTACATTGCACCTCACTTCTAAATTTAGATTTCTAAGATTTATACAGGATTTCTACGTCACCTGAAGCACACAGGTAGAAGGGCATTTCATTCCTGAGGTTAGCACGCATCTTCATTGTCAGCGCTGTGTTCCACTTGGAATACAGTTGTTAGTTCTGCCAGCTATGATAATGTTCTTTAATTTGTCCAAGCACAGGAAGGCCTTTCAGTTGACATTTCCACAGAAAGCCCATAATTAACTGTAAGCATGATTACGATGTCTCCTTTGAGGAAGCAGGGTGGCCATTCACTCAGTCCCACAGCTTGGCTAATTTTTCCCTGAGGCCCTTAACCCATCCCTCTGCCTGGGTTCTTTGTGAAAGGCTACCGATTGGTCCTTCCTTGGCCTCCAGGATCAGTACGGTCCACACTCAGGACAGATTATATCTTGTAAACCCTCTGCTTCTCAGCCCTTAGGAAAAGGTTGGTTGTAAGGATGAGTGCTCACAGTGGATTGTCTGAAGGACACAATGCCATCTGGACCTCTAATCTAAGCCTGTCCTAGACAAAGAAAATGGTAGACTTGGAGACGTGGATCTTAGCATCTCCCCATGAGACCCATGCAGCTGTGCTATGGCTGAAGTCTCATGCTGTATGTCCTGAGTCATGCCACAAGACACCCCCAAAGTTGTTACCATTAAGTTGATTTTGACTCATAGAAGCCCAAAGACACAGCGAAACTGTCCCCATAACAAGACAAGGCCTAGGCAAAGTCTGTAAAACTATAAAAGCCCAATCCTGTTATCACTAAGCTGATTTCGATTAATGGGGACCCCATGTAATACAAAGTAGAACTGCTCTATAACTTTTTTTGGGGGGTGACTATAATCTTTACAGCAGCAGACTGACAAGCTGCTGGCTGGGTTCAAACTACCAATCTTTCAGACAGTAGTAGAGCACGAATCATTCATGCCATCCAGGGGGTTTCGGGGCCAAGTCTTTGCTAGCAAGGTACCATTTGGGGGATTTTGTCCATGATATACGAAACCCTGGAGGCACAGTGGTTAAGTGCTATGACTGCTAAACAAAGGTCAGCAGTTCAAACCCACCAGGTGCTTCTTGGAAACTCTAGGGTGGCAGTTCTACGGTCTTGTAGGGTTGTTATGAGTTGGAATCAACTTGACAGCAACAGGTTTGGTTTTTAGAGGTTTTTTTTTTCATCCAGAGAATCACTCACTAGTTATAAAAACAGCACTTACTATTACCTACAATATGTTGGGAACCCTGGTGGTGCAGTGGTTAAGAGCTTGGCTGTAAGGTGGTGCAGTGGTTATGAGATCAGCTGTAACCAAAGACAGTTCGAATCTACCTGTTGCTCCTTGGAAACTCTACCAGCCAGTTCTACTCTGTCCTATAGTGTCACTAGGAGTCAGAATTGATTTGACAGCAATGGATTCTTTTTAAGGATATGTTGAGGATCTCTGTTGATACAGACATCAAGCACTTAGCTACTAACCAAAAGGTCGATGGTTTGAACCCACCAGCTACTCCGCAGGGAAGATGTGACAGCCTGCTTCTGTAAAAATCACAGCCTTGGAAACTCTCTGGGGCAGTTCTGCTCCGTCCTAAAGTATCACCATGAGTCTCAACTCAAGGACAATGGGTTTTATTTTTTGGTTTATGATATGTTAGCACCCCCTGTCTGTTGGTTTGTCATATTGTGGCAGCTTGGGTGTTACTGTGATGCTGGAAGTTATGCCACCAGTATTTTAAATACCAGCAGGGTCACCCCTGGTGAACAGGTTACAAGAGAACCTCCAGACTAAGAAGGATGGGGCAAAAGGCCTGGTGATCTATCTCCAAAGATTAGCCAGTGAAATATGGATCACAATGAAATACTGTCCTACTCGACTTCTTTGGACGTGCCCAACAAAGAATCAACTGCTAGAGGAAGGCATCCTGTTTGATGAATCAGGGGGCCAATGAGAGCAAGAGTGACCCTTGGTGAGATGACCTGGCACAATAACAACGCCCTCAAAATTGCAAGCAATCAAAAGGATGATACAGAACAAGGCAACATTTCATTCTGTTGAACATAAGATCATCATGTGTCCTAGCTGATTCAACAGCATCCATCCACCCATCCACCCACCCATCCACCCACCCATCCATCAATGCACCCACCCACTCATGCACCCATGGATCCATCCATCTACCCACCCATCCATCCATCCACCCATGCATCCATCCACCCACCCATCCATCCATGCACCCAAGGATCCACCTATATACCCACCCACCCGTCTACCCACCCATCTACCCACCCATCTACCCATCCACCCATCCACCCATCCACCTATCCATCCATCCATCCATCCATCTGTACCTACCTACCACCTGCCTACCTATCTATAACATAAGTTATCCCAATCATTCTTTACAAAATTGCCATTTACAGATGAGTAAAGTAAGGTATGTAAAGAACAACTACCCCAAGGCCATTTTACTAATAAATGGAAGAACTGGGATTTGATCCAGATCTGTTGGTACCCCAGACCATGCTCTTAGCCATACGCCTCACAGCCACAGTCCTGGAATCTTTATAAGGACCTACACACAAGAAACACTTTTGCATCTCAGTGTAAGGACTCTAATTTTTAGTCATGGTGAGTCCATTTGTGATTACTCCCTGTTACAGACTGAGGCTCAGGATGAATTTCACATAGATAGATAGACAGACAGACAGACAGAGATAGATAGAAACCTACAGGGATCAAGAAATAAGATTTACTAAGGAAACACATGAGCTGGGGTCAGCAAGAAAAGAGAAGACACAGGTCTTCACTTCTGTTGGGCACAGAGTTTGGTGGGACACTCGGCAAAGGTCTAGGTTCTGGGTTTTCCACGACCACTGGTCTCCCCTCTTACAGGCAAGTCCAAAGGCAACCTCAGCAGTAAAAGGCCACACAGACTTTGTGATGCCCAGCAATGTGGATCTGTGTACCAGCTGCTTGCACGAAGGTTCTTGCTATGGCAGCTACCAGAACTTAGAAACCTGAGAGTCTGTGGAGCTGCAGAGTCCCCTGCTAGGGGAAGAAATCTCCAGTTCTGTGGGACACTGAGTGTGGCGGGGAGGGGGAAAAGGAAGCTCCTACCATTGGACAAGTTCAGGGGAGATCTGGCCCATTAGTGCACTGTCTAGGCAAGCCACAGCAAGTCCCCAGAGATGTTTTCAGACAAGCCCAATCTTTGTTTAGACTGCCCAGTTCTTACAGCTCTACAGCTTTCTTCGCTTTGAATGCCAGGATGGCTAGAGACAAACATATAGCCCACCTCTATCAAATACACAGGGTATAAGGCACTGTGTACTAATTCTACCCCATAGCTCTGTATCTTCTCCTTACCCATATTTTCTCTTTACCTTAAATTACGTAGCATTATCCTTTCCCATGTTATGTATTTTAAAGTTCCGTCAATCATAAATAACAAAAGCGAGGCACTCACTATAGGAACAACCAAAGCTCATGAGTCAGTTATTAAGTATAAACAGGAGAATACACAGATTTGTTAAACATTATTGTCTGTTAAGCTCCCTCCCCCTTCAAAAATGGGTATCTATTTCTTCAACCACACCCTGAGCCTCGATTCCATTCCCAGAGACCTCTGATGTTTTCTAATGGCCTTTGTTTCCAGCGCTCTGGCACTCACGGCTGGCACACGGGGTCTCACCTGCACTTCGGAGTCAGCGTCAACGTGCTGCAGCTGGAACCAGGTGTCTCTGTTATGGTACTTCTGCAAGTCTTCCTTCTGAATGGCCACTTTCCCTACACACACAATGCAGAGGAAAAGCACTTTATGACAGTGAATGAATCCACCAGGACCAACTATGTTTTTCTAAACAGAAAAGGCCCTCCCGTTTTATCATCACCTGTTATTTCAAACAGGTAATTGAAAATAGATGGCATCAGGTGAACTGATAACCCGATGTCATCTGCCATCCAGTAAGATAAATACATGGAACTTTTAACTTTAAAAGTACAAGCACCACAGCCCATTAACAAAGCCCATTTCACATCCCCCTTTAACTGGTGGTTGGCTGACCTGGTTGTCCCCAGCACAGGAGGCATGGCACCTGCACCCTGGGAAGGGACGCAGCTTGTCTTTCATAGCTGGCAGAAAGCACTCTGACTCCACACCATCTAATGTGGTTGCAACTATTCAGTGAAGAGATGGTAGGCGTTAACCTCGTTTATAGATACGAAAACGGCTCTGCCAGGCACCTACATGGCACTGGAGCAGACTGGTTAAGGGAACAAGTTGTGGAGACAGCCTGGGTTGATTCACCTATCTTCACTAAGCAACTGTGAGACCAGGGCACCTCCATAACTTAGTACCCTTACTGCTAGTTGAGGACAAGAGCCAAAAAAATAAATAAACAGACACTGCCATTGAGTCAATTCTGACTCATAGCAACCTGGTAGGCCAGAACAGAACAGCTCTATAGGGTTTCTTTAAGGAAGGTGCCAGATTGGCTGGTGAGTTCAAACCACCGGCATTTGCCTCCATAAAAACTATAAGCTTGGAAACCCTTTAGGGAAAGTTTTACCCTGTCCTATAGGGTTGCTATGAGTTGGACTCTACTCAACGGAAAGAGGTTTGGTTTGGGGGGTTTTATATGTGTATGTACACATATACATATATATACTGTTATCTGCCATTGGGTCAGCAATGACTCATGATGACCCCGTGCACAAAGGAGCAAAATGCCACCAGGTTCTGCACCATCTCCATGACTGGTTGCAGATTGGACCTTGCAATCCACAGGATTTTCATTGACTGATATTTGGACATAGATAGGCCTTTCTTCCCAGATTACCTTAGTCTGAATGTTCTGCTGAGACTCATTCAGCATAGTAAACAACACACAAGCCTCCCCGGACAGACGGCTGCGGGCTATGCTCGAGGTACATTAGCTAGAAATCACGGCCAGGTTTCTGGCATGGAAGGTGAGATGTCTACCTCGGAAAGACTACTTTCTCTTTGTATGTGTGTGAGGGGGGAGTACATATACATTTTTACACATGTATTTGTGTGTACGGCCATATGAGGTCTGACAATTAAGTCTGCGAACTCACCCTAGGAAAAGAGCTGCATATCTCATTGCTGAATATCACTATGGTCACTTCTGGAGGACTCCCTTGGGAGCTATGCACAGGTGCCAGCGCCTAGTCTACGTGTCAAAGCAATTTTGGAACTCTGTTTCTGGAATGGCCATCAGAACGGTCATTGTATTACTCTTGATGTCCTGAATGTCATCCAAATGTCTTCCTTTCAATATTTCCTTATCTTTGTTCGGGTAAAGAAAAAAAGTCATTAGGGGCCAGATTAGGTGAGTAGGGAGGGTGTTCTAATACAGTTATTTGTTTACTGGCTAAAAACTCCCTCACAGACAAGCTTACAATGAAGTTTGCAAACATGCCACCATGCACAATAGCCATTCCAGAAAGAGTTCCAAAATCACTTTGAAGTGTGGACTATGTGACGCCATCAGTGCATAGGGAAGTATGTCAAAGGTGACCATAGTGATACACAGCAGTGAAGTACACAGCACTCAGAAGTTCGCAGACTTAATTGTCTGACCTCGTATATACACTTAAACACACACACACACACACACACACACACTCATGCATGCACACACAGGATGAAACCTGTGAGAGGCAGAACTTAACAGGACTGCCTTGTTTTTCCATGTCTTGTAAGTTTTCTGCCTTTGGCCAGGTGTTTACCACTTTTCCAGCACTTTCTATTGAGAATTCTACCTCATAAACATCGAATAAATTTTTCTTCTCTGACAGGTTTCTGACTTAAACAGGTCCCGGCTTTTGCAGGTTTTACAGTGTACAGACACACACACATCTAGCCTAGAGAGTGTATGTGTGCAGAACAGTGGTTTGCAGGCAGTAAGCACTCAATTAATAGTTATGATTCAGACTGAGAATGTAGCAGGAACAAACCACTGCATTTGTACCATAACACATCTAATCTTTAAATGAGTGTTTTTCCAACTGTGATTGACGGACTACTGCATTAGAGACATCTTAAAATGCAAACTTCCAGGTTCCATTCCAAATGGAGAAAGATAGACTCTCCACTGCAGGGCCTAAGAATCTGCATTTTGACAAGGCTCTCTGGTGACCACGATGTGCACTGAGGTTTGAGGACCTCTGCTCTACACAGTTTTTGTTCCTTATACAGGTTTGGTTCTTTGAAGGTAGAATTTCAATTTAATAAAACGTAATTTGCATAATATACATTTACTTATATATTTATAGCATTTAAATATACACAGATAAGCATCATATTTATACACTCTCTCTGCACTAGAAAAATATTTAAGGTAGTTAAACTAATATATATCCACTGCAGCATGGAAATGACACATAGTCAAGAAGGGAAATTTCATCATGTACTGGACCGTGAGCTTTCTTCCTGTTTGACTAACAGCATTGCTTTCATTCATTCTAGCACTTTCCCAGCATTCTGGAACATGCTATCCATCAGAGAAAAAATATTTAAGTACCCCCTGGCAATATATGTATACACACATGTACACATGGACATACATTATAAAACTTGTACAAAAATAAAAATGATAAAGGATAACATGAGTCAGTATTTTAAAAAGTTCAAATGCTTTCTCTCTGCATCCCCAGGAATACTCACTGCCATCAAGTTGATTTCAACTCATAGTAACCCTACAGGACAGAGTACAACTGCCCCATAATTTCCAAAGAACATCTGGTGGATTTAAACTGCCGATCTTTCTGTTAGTAGCAGTAGCATTAACCACTATACCCCCAGGGTTTCCAGTAACCTTCTAGGACACAGTAAAACAGCTTCATATGATACAAAGACCCAAATTTAGAAATTATGGCCCAGTTAGCAAAGCAAGAAATAGGGATTCCTTTCTCCCTCTTTCCTTCACTCGTAACATCCACCAGCTGTGAGATTCTGACTGTCTCACTCCTTCTGAACATCCTTCCCGTCTCTCACTTCTTCCCTGCCTGTGCTCTAGGGTCAGCCAGAGACCCTTCCTGCAATATGGGTGTAGCTTCCCAACTGGTCAGTTGTTGACACCGTCAACATAATCCCCCGGAGTTTTCTCCTACTCATTTTCCCAACCTATAATTTATGGGAACATTCTATATGTCCAATCCCCTTACGTATTTTATCTCATTCAATAGACAGGATTGGGGGTATACGTTCCATTATACAGATTTCACGGACAAGAAAACTCACAGATGAGTACAAACAGGGAAGAGATGGGTCCACATTATGTGACTGGTAAGTGAGGGGAACTGCAACCCTAGCTGGCACTATCAAGCCTGCCTATAATCACTATGGTATTTTGCTTTCCTGACTTTTCTATGATTTTTCTTTTTCAAGCATTATTGTTCTGCGAGGTCTCCAGGGAAATCATCACCTTTTCTTAGCAGCTCCCATAGGCTCTGTGGTGGTTCAGACACTATTCTGCTACAAAAGACTCACCATGAGATGCTACTGGTACCCCACACCACCTCATTCCTCTACTGTAAGGTTTACAGAAAAGAAGTGGACATCCTGTTTTCTTTTTTTTTTTTTTTTTTTGGTCTTCATTATCTTGTTCTGGGAACACAGGTCAGCCTTGAGAGGGATCCAGTTCCTTCTCTGGTCTCCAGTCACAATAGAACAGCCAGCCAGGCTAGCGTCTGCATGAATTACAAGGGACATCAAGTATCCACAGGGACACAGATAGGGAGTTTTGAAAGGCAAAAGCAAATTCTGAAAACTGTGCTACATGCCAAAGGCAAGAAAACATTTAGAAGCATCGTGTCACTTGCTAGGTGTTACGGATTGAATGAAAAAAAAAAACCATTGTCATTGAGTCAACTCTGACTCATAGCAACCCTACAGGACAGAGTAGAACTGCCCCACTGAGATTCCAAGCAGCAGCTGCTGGATTTGATCTGCCGATCGCCTGGTTAGCAGCCCAGGTACCAACTACTGTGCCACCTGGGCCCCATGCATTGTTTCGTCTCCCACAACAATAGGTGTTGTAAATTCTCACCTCTATTTCTCTGGTTATAATCTCAATTGGGAATGGGCTGTCTCTGTTATGTTAATGAGGTGGGATTAGTGTGGGTTATATTTTGAACCCATGTCTTTTGAGATTAAAAAACAAAAAGGCGACGAAACACAAGTTAGCAAGTAGAGACCAAGAAGAGACATGCCGGGACACACTGAGATCTTCCAGAAACCAGGAAACAAGTTGAATAGATAAAAGACCTTCACCCCGAGCTGACAGAGAACGAACGCCTTCCTTTAGAGCCAGCACCCTGAATTCAGACTTGAGCCTCCTGAACTGTCAGAAAATAAATCTGTTTGTTAAAATCATCCACTTGTGGCATTTCTGTTGCAGCAGCAACAGATAATTGGACACTAGGTAAGTGCTGGTGAAAGTATTCATGTCCTTTTCATATGCTCAGTAGGAAGGTAACTGAGCCTCTTTTTCTTTTTCACTCCATAAAGCAGCCTTAGAAAATACCCTAGAATAATTTCCTTTGCCAGCAAGCTCGTCAGTTCAAGCCAGTTGATTACATTCTGCCAATACTTTTATCTACCTGCGAAGTGGAGAGAACACACAGAGCACTCAAAGGGCTAATTTATTAAGCTACTTCGACCTAATTGGCTTAGCCAACAAGTGCTTTGCTGTCACTACACAGAGCCATCTGGAGCAAAAACCTGCACAGCTATAGTTTATTGCATAATACATTAAAGCCATCAACAGCAGTCAAAATTGGCAGGTGGGAAAGAAGACGGGAGAAAGCAAGAGCAAAGATGCTGAGAGCAGGCTCTGGGTGGCACAGGTTTGGAAGAGCACTGTAGTCAGTTTTTAGCCTCCACAGAAATTCAGAGACTCAAATTACATGTTGCATAGGATTTCCTTCCAAGTAGCATATGATTACCAAGGTCTAATGACATCCTTCAGGACTCAATCTTGTAATTCCTTCCTCCGCCTTTGTCCACTGGCTGCACTACAGTTGAGTGGCTGCATGTCCTGGGTCTTCCCTTCTCTTCCTGCCACCACGTCATGATCTTCTTTCCACATTCCATTTGATTTCTTTACTACTTGGTTTCATAAACTTTCACCATTTTCCAGGGACATATCTGTCACCACGCAGAATGATACACCAGAGACAAGATTACAATCCTTCCTTCTCTCTTTGGCTGTGGTCTGGCTCTTGCAAAACGCTGTTCCCTACCCCCACCGCAACACCAAAGGAAATAGGATTTTTGAGTCTCACGGGAACAAAACCACATAGGACCAAAAAAAAATTTCTTAAAACTGAATTGAGCAATACATTTGAGTGAAAAGGGATCAAGAAATCTCAGAAACTACGATCAGTTCAGCTGGATAGTAAGACTACCCTCAAAGTTTTAATTACTTAATTGCAATGTTGTTGCTTCTTCATATTTTTATGAGTTGAAATTCGGATAGGAAGGCCCTACATAGTTCATGCTTCTATGGAAATTTGGTGGCACACAGGCTAAGAGGCCAGCTGCTAACCAAAAGTTTAACAGTTTGAATCTACCAGCTGCTCCTTGGAAACCCTATTGGGAGCCATTCTCCTCTGTCCTATCAGGTCACTCTAAGTTGGAACTGACTCGATGGTAATGGGTTAGGTTTTCTGTTTTGGGGTGTTTTTTTAAGTACTATCACCTATATACCATTCCCCCCTAAAAAAAAACCCTAACCCACTGCTTTTGAGTTGATTCCAACTCAGAGTAACCCTACAGGACACAGTAGAACTGCTCCCAGAGAGTTCCCAAGGAGTGTCTGGTAGATTCAAACTGCCAATCTTCTGGTTACTAGTTATAATACTTAACCACTCCTCCACCAGGGTTTCCTATACACCACTACTGACCTTTATTTTTAGAAGTATTTCAGTAGGTAATACAGAAATGTAATATAAAATGCAAAACATTCAAAGAGATACAAAACACACCTAAAAAAAGCTTCTCTCCCCTGTCTCTTAGAGATCTAATTTCCTTTTTCTGGGGTAGCCTTTGTTAACTTTCTACTTTTTCTTTCTAGAGATTGACTAATCACATTCAATAATATATATGAATATATAGGTTATTAAACACGTACATTAGTATTTCTAATGTATGTTTGAGACAATACCTGAACTACAATCTATGACCATTTGTCACCATTCAATTGATTCCAACTCACAGTGACCATACAAGACAGAGTAGAACTGTTCAACAGGGTTTCCAAGGAGTAGCTGGTAGATTTGAACTGTCAACCTTTTTTTTTTCCCCCAATTTATTATTATGTTATAAACGAAACTTTACAATTTGAGTCAGTGTTTCATAAGAAAACTTACACACACACTGTTATGTGACCCCAGAGGCTCTTCCCACCCTGTGACAGTACACTCCTCCCATCTATTCTGTTTGTCTCATGTCCCTTCAACCAGGTCCTATACCCCTCTGTCCTCTCCCCTCTGAACAGGAGCTGCCAGTTAGTCTCCTGTATCTACTTAAGCCAAGAAACACACTCTTTACCAGTAACATTTTATGTCTTATAGACCAGTATAATCTTTGTTTGAGGAGTTGGCTTCTGGAATGGTTTCAGTTCTGGGCTAACAGAGAGTCCGTGGGTCATGTCTTAATGGGACCCTCTAGTTTCTCAGGCCCTCAAGTCGGTCTTTTTACTAGAGTTGGAGTTCTGTACCCCACATTCTCCTGCTCCATTAGGGACTTTTAGTTGAGTTCCCTGTAAGATGTACTGCCAAACTTTTGGTTAGCAGCCATAGCTCTCAGTGACTGAGCCACCAGGGCTCCATAATAACTATTTAAATTTTCGTTGATGTGTTATAATCCACATAAACTTTCATATGTCATCACAAAGTTACTAAGTCACTTTGGACCTCACCTTCTCATATAGACAAAGGTAATGATAATGAGTCTTCACACCACTAAAAGCTCCATTTGTTCTTTCCTTTTTGAGGGGTCCCCTACTTATTAGGGAAACCTGGCTGACTAGTGGTTAAGAGTTTGGCAGTTCAAATCCATGAACTACTTCCTGGAAACCCTATGGGGCAGTTCTACTCTGTTCCATAGGGTTGCTATGAGTAGGAATCAACTTGACAGTAATGACTTTGGGGTTTTGGTATCCATTAGGGATCCCCGGTGGTGCAGTGGTTAAGAACTTGGCTGTGATCCAAAATGTCAGCAGTTCAAATCCACCAACTGCTCCTTAGAAACCCTATGGACAGCTCTACTCATGGTTTACTTAGGAAATAGAAACACGACAGATATTCCAACACAGGGCCTTTAATATGGGGAATAGTTGCAGAAATGTAGATGAGCTAAAAGAAGAATCAGGAGGTGAGACAAATGAGACATTAAAAACTACAGAAGACCTACAACAATCCTATTTGATGATGAACAACTGAATATTTCCCTCCTATTCAACTTTGTAGTTCAGCCAGTGCAATAAAGAAAAAATAAAAGTACATACTTTAGAAAGAAGATATAAAAATCTCTATTCTCAGAATCCAACCCCTCGCCAACAAAACGCTTACTTTAAAAAACTATAAAAAAGTTAGTAGAAGCAACAAGTGATATACTAGCAAGGGGAAAGGTACAAAGTCAACACATAAAAATCAACTGTATTTCTGTATCAAACAACGAAAACTAAAATTTTAAAAAGTGTCATTTACAAAATGGTGATTTGATGGTCTGTCCTTTTGGTCTGGTGTATTGTCTAAGAAATCTTTGCCTGTTTCATCTAAAGTGCGAAAAGATACAGAGATAAATCTGTCAAAATATGAGCAAGACTTGTATGCTGAAAACATATTACAAAACAGTGATGAGAAAACTACAGATGACCAAAGTGCATGAAGGGATAAACCATCTTCAAGTCTGTCCTTCTGGCAATCGCCAACCGAGATGCCAGAAGATTCAATGCCAGTAAGATTTCATTCTCCCCCAAATAATTCTATAAACTCAATGCAATTCCAATCAAAATTCCTGCACTCTTTTTATGGAAACTGATTTAAAGATGACTATGATAATTCAGAGCACTTAGAATGGCCACAAACAAGTTTGGAAAAGAAGAACAAAGTTGGTGGTCTTACATTACCGATTTAAAATTGATTGTGAAACTATGGTATCACAACAATGTGGCACTGGCAGAAGGAAAGACACACAGATCAGTGGGACAGAATAAAGAATCCATGAGAGACTCATGCAAATACAGTTAAGTGATTTTCGCAAAGTAATTCAGTTAAGTGAGCACAGTCTTTCAATAAGCAGCATTGGGACAGTTGGATATCCATAAGGAAAAACTGAATCACGAGTCTTTACTTTTTTTTTTTGCTATACAAAAAATTAACTTGGAATAGATCATAAATCTAAATACAGGAGCTAAAACTGTAAGTGTTCTAGAAGACAGAGAGGAGAAAACCTTGGGGGAGGCAACGACTTCTTAGGCAGGACACCAAAAACACTAACCACAAAAGAAAAAAAGTTTGATACACTGGACTTCATCAAAATTAAACATTTATGCTTCTCATAGACACTGGTAAGAAAATGAAAAAAATAAGTCACACATTGGAAGGAAATATGTGGAAAGCACCTATCTGACAAAGAAGCAGAGTATATAAAGAACTTTATAGATTCAATAATAAGAAAACAACCCAATATAAAGGACAAACAATTTTAATAGTTCATGAAAAAGGAGGAACAGATGGCAAATAAGTACATGAAAAAGATGCTGAACTTCTTTCTTTGTTGTGGAAATGCAATAATAACACAACATGACAGACAAGGAAACTCTCCTCCCCCGTCCTCCTACTCAAAGCCACTGCCTTCGAGTTGATTCCAACTCATAGTGATGCTATAGGTGGAGTAGAACTGCCCCACAGAGATTCCAAGGAGGGCCCAGCAGACCCGAACTGTCCACCTTCCAGTGGACAGGGTTTCCAATTCATCAACTAGAAAAACAAAAGTTCATTTAAAAATGGAAAATATTTATTTCTGGTGAGGATACGAGTGACTGGAACTTTCATGAATGACTATGGGGAATTCAAAAGTACCATCGCTCTGGCAGTTGGGAAGTTTTTAATACATACACCTATGGAATGGTCCAGCAGTTTCTAAGGTAACCAGCAATCTCACTGGCAAGTGTTTACTCATGAGAAATGGAAAAAATCTGTCCATACATAGACCTATACAAGAATGTTTATGGTAGTTTTGTTTATAATCACTAAAAATTGGAACCTACCCAAATATCCATAAACTGATAGATAGATACACACTTGTGGTCCATCTACATGGTGGAGCATCACTCAGCAATACAAGGAACAAACTATTGATATGCAGACTAATGTGAATATACTTCAAAAGCATCATGCTGAATGAAAGAAGCCAGACACTAAAGACTGAAAACTGTATGCTGTCATTTATACACATTCTAAAGAAGCCAAAATTAGAGGAATGGATATCAGATGAGGGGCCAGTGACCCCTCCAAAAGGACACAGGGGAGCTTTTTGAAGTGATGGTTGAGTATCTCAACTGTGGCAGTATTTATACAACAATTAACTAAAAGGTCAGCAGTTTGAACCCACCAGCCACTCTGATGGAGAAAGGGGGTAACAATTTGCTTCTGTAAAGCTTACAGCCTTGGAAAACCTATGTGGCAGTTCTATTCTGTCCTATAGGGTCCTTATGAGTCAGGATCGACTCGACAGCAACAGGTTTTATACACTTGTACATACTGCTCAAAATTTATCCTCCAAAAAGGTGAATTTTATTGAATGTAAATTATGCCTCAATAAACCTGGCTTATAAAAAGGAACAACTGCCTCACTTCATAACAAGCCGCCAGTCCCCCCAAAATAACATGTGGGAAAACCTCTCCCAGTCCTGGAGGGGCAAAAGGAGGTGGTATTACGACAGCCAGGGTTACCCAGAGGAATATGGGACCTTAGGGGAAAGGGTCTCCTGGCAGGAACGAGAACCACAAGGGAAGCTCAGTCTCTGCAGAGACAGAAAAAGAGAAGAAATGCCCAGGATTCTCCTATCCTCCCCCTGTGTCCCCTGCAGTACCTCCCATGAGCCAAATGGGACAGGATGTCAGGAGCCTGGGAAATGCAGTCTGCAGTGGTCAGTACCCTGTGACACGGAACACAGTAGAAGGAAGTGTGGACTGCACTTCTGAGAAAAAGCAGCAGCACAGGGACCAACCCCAAACCAAACTCACTGCTGTGGAATTGATTCCTACTCAAAGCAACCCTACAAGACAGGGTAGAATTGCCCCATAGGGCTTCCAAAGCTGTAAATCCTTACAGAAGTAGACTGTGGAAGAGCTGGTGGGTTCTAACCCCTGACCTGTCAGTTAGCAGCCAAGTGCTTAACCACTGTACTACCGGGGCTCTTTGGCACACGTACTACTTAATATAATTTTACTTATAAAATACCATCTGGTAGATAATCCTTTGGTTTTTTTTCCCATCTTTATTCATCAAAGCTATCAAGGGTAATCAGAGCTTCCAATCCACATGCCATTCACCATTCTGCATTGACACAGTTCTCTCCAAAAGAAAAGAAAGTTTGCCTCAGTCTGTCCAGGCAGTCTTATAAGGCTTAAAGAGATGTTTCCATTGTATTTTTGGAAATTCTGTAACCAGCTTCTAGGCCCACTGTTAGTTGGACACATCTTACACGTCCAGTATCAACTGCTTGAAACTTCGTGATTCACTGCTGGTTCTCTCTAGCTCTAAGACTCCATGTATGGTTCCTTTACATCTGTAACTGCAAACCAAAGGACAACGGCAAGATGGAAGACCACTTTCTATCCAGCACTCTCTTGTGCTGGATACTTTCTGTTTGCCGTCCAAATCTATTTCTTACTCTTTTTCACTGGTGGGAGGCTGACCTGCCTGTTGTGCACCAGCAGCTCCCTTGTCTTCTGCTTTCGGTTGAATTTAGGCAATGTGAGACACTGGTGGGAGATGCGGAAGTGGAAGGAAAGTGAGGGCAGGCTATTTATTCTTTCAACTCTTACCTCATCACATGACTACACCTCTCTATCAGGTAACTAGGTAACCTCAACTACAGCTACTGCTGTTTTTACTGGGTTTCAGTACCTAGTCCCTCCTCCTGATCTTCAGCTTTTAGGGTGGTAATGCCTCCTTCCTGCTGCTAGCCCTGGGTGCTGCATCACTCCTTGGTCCCTGTCATGGGCTGCTACACAAAAATGTGTGTAGCAATGGCTAGGCTATCATTCCTGCTATTATGTGATGTTCCCGTAAATACCTTTCCATCACTTCCATGGAAACCCTGGTGGCATAGTGGTTAAGTGCTAAGTCTGCTAACCAAAAGGCTGGCAGTTCAAACCCACCAGGTGTTCCTTACAAACACTATGGAGCAGCAATTGTACTCTGTCCTACAGGGTCGCTATGGGTTGCGATTGACTCAAAAGCAGTAGGGTTTATCACTTCCATAAATTCCAGGTATTGTGTGATGTCCCCATAATTGCCTCTATGATGTTAATGAGGGCGGATGGGCAGCAGTTGTGTTAGTGAGTGAGGACTCAGTCTATAAGAGTGGTATTGTGCCTTGTGGCAATCTCTTGGGATACCAAAGACAAAAGCTAGCAGAGAGATATGGTAATCTCACACCCTCAGGAAAGAAGCAGTGCCAGGAGGAGAGCACATCCTTCGGATGCCAGTCCAGGAGAACACTGATGACAAAGACCTTCCTCTAGAGCCAGCAGAGAGAGCCTTCCCCTGGAGCTGAATGCGGACTTGCAGCCTTGTGGACTGCGACAGAATAAGTTTCTCTTTGTTAAAGCCATCCACTTGTGGCATTTCTGTTATACCAGCACTAGATGACTAAGGCAGTCCTCCTCCCCTGCACACACTCTTGTCAATGGTCTCTTTATTAATCTCTCCCAATTACCCTGCTTGAATGTGCCATCTGCTTCCTGCTGCAACCACGGTGGATACAACTCTCATTTCTTGATCCTTAACTTCAGTGTCTAATGGAGGGTGTGTGTTGTCATGGCAAACAACACCTGAAGGTAAGTATATACAGTGCTATTAGATCTGCTATGGATAAAGCCATGAGTACAGAGGGTTAAAAAAGAACACACCAAAATCGTGGCAACACTATTTTTTTTCCCTGACACAAATTTATACTCTAGTATTTGGTTTCCCATTCTTGGTAACAACATAATTACCAGTCATAACTTTAAATTATTACCAGAGGCTCAGTCAACCACTTATTTTTACAGCTATAAAAATGACAGTAAAAATCTAAGTCGAACTAAACACTGACACACCATAATTTTAAATCCACCAAGAATCACTAAACTGTGATTTTGTTGGGTTGTATGAATAGAATGATTAATAATTTGGTTATTTTGAGAAAAAATAACCCAGAGCTAATATGATTTGGTTGTCTGGTTTAATCACGTCTGTGGGTGTGTATAGTATATATAACATATATACATGTTTTTAGTTTATTTTTCCTGAAGCTAACTACTCACAAAAAGTCCTCCTATGTCTCCAAGGACTAATCAAATTTCTCTTAATTCTAGCAGAATCTAAGTCAATCACATCAACTAATTATGAAGATGGAAATCCTGGTGGCATAGCAGGTTAGGTGCTCCATCTGCTAACCAAAAGGTCAGCAGTTCAAATCTGCCAGGCACTCCTTGGAAACTCTATGAGGCAGTTCTACTCTGACCTCTAGGGCCGCTATGAGTTGGACTCTACTCGAGGCCAGTAGGCTTTTTTTTTAAATATTAACACACTATGTCCATATTTAATCTCACCTATCAAATTGGGTTTGTCCAATGTAGACGTGATATTGCTGAGAAAAACATCACCTCTAACCAACGATTCTGTAGTAGTGTTCTTCTCCTTTTCTCGTGCTTTCTTCCTTCCTTCCTTGAACAAATTTTTGAGCGTCTAGCTGGTGCTGAGAATACACCAATGAGTGAGATATATTTGGGCCCCACCCTCAAGAAGCTTACAGATACGAGAAGTGTGTTTACAGTGCACAAAAGGGATGCCACAGAAGGTTAAGCACATGGAGTGACTTCAGCACACACTGATCATGGCAGTTCAGTCAGGTCAACGTAAAGCAGACACATGACCTCCGTCAGCAAACCAACCAAACAAGAATCCACGAGGCCAACAGGTGGTAGGGCACTGAGGAGAAGGTCCTGCACATGGGCATCCCAGATAGAGGATGCAGCATGTGCAAAGGCTAGGAGGCAAGAAGGAGCAAAGCCTCTTGAGAAACTGCAAGCAATGGAGTGGGACTGGATACCCACTAAAGGGAGTGAGAGGAAAAAGACAAGGTGCATATCAAGAGAGAAAGAGGAAAGCTTTGCAAGCACCAATTGTGAAGGGCTGGACTGCCAAGGTAAGGGTTTGGCCCTCCTTCTGACACAAAAGGGTAGGTACCCCAGGCAGAATGTCATTAGAAGAGTGTAGTGATCAAACATGAATTTCAGAACAGTTGTTCTAACCAAGATACCAAAAACCAAACCCTGTGCTATCCAGTCAGCTCTAACTCACAGCAACTCTATGAGACAGACTGAACTGCCCCCATGGGATTTCCAAGGAGTGGCTGGTGGATTCCAACTGCCGACCTTTCAGTTAACCCCTGAGCTCTTAACCACTGTATCATCAGGTCTCCCAAGATGTACCAGGTATGGGTATTAGTGAGACCTTAAAGTGCCCCAGGTGACTTCTTCCACAACTCTAAACTTGGAAAACTTACTTCATCAAGTTTAATTTCAGATTCCAGGATTCTGCTTTGAAAGCTCCCTATCAAAATTCTGTCTTAAAATGAAGCCAAGTGCTAATTACTGAGTTCCTGTGTGATACTTGCCACACATATCCTGAACAAACTTCAGGGTTTTCTACTTAAATGGTAGTCGTTGCTATGAATGACCACTGAGAACCCATCTTTCTATGGTAGGCTGAATAATCACCCCCAAAGTCGTCTAGGCCCTAACTACTGGAACCTGTCAATGTGACATTACATGGCAAAAGGGATTTTGCAGAAGCAATTAAGTTAAGGCTCTTTCTTGAGATGGGAGACTGCCCCAGATTAGCAGGGTGGGTCCTAAAGGCAACCACAAGGGTCCTTAAGTAAGGAAGGCCGAGGGAAATTAACTACAGAAGAGAAGAAGAAAATGTATGATGAAAGCAGAGAGACCTGGAGATGCTACACTGCTGGCTTTGCAGATGGAGGAAAGGGCCATGAGCTATGGAAGGCAGCTCCAGAAGCTGGAAAAAAGGGAGGAAAACAGAGTCTCCTCTAGACCTGCCATCAGTCTGGTTCCAGGCCAGTGAAAACCTTTTGGGCTTCTGACCTCCAGATGGTTAAGATAATAAATTTATACTGTTCTAAGCCACTAATGTTGTGATACTTATTACAGCAGCAATAGGAAAGTAATATGACCAACTGTCATCAAGTCAACTCTTCTTACTCATGGCAACCTTATGTGTGTCAGAGTAGAACTGTGCTCCACTGAATTTTCAATGGCTCATTTTCAGTAGTAGATTGCCAGATCTATCTTCTTAGGAGCAGTGGGCAGACTCAAGCCTCCAACCTTTCAGTAATCATCCAAGTACATTAACCATTTGAACCACCCAGAGGCTCATACAGGGACTCCATACACACTCCAAAGAGAAAGAGGAAGGAGAAGATTGATGAACGTTTGTCAGTTATCTGTACTAGGACTTACGAGGACTGTCAATTAAGTTCACGAATTCATCCTACAAAAAGTGCTACATACTTTATTGCTGAGTATCACTACAATCACCTTCAAAATACTCCCCCTGGGAAGCTATGCATAGATGCCAGTGCCTAGTCCACTCTTCAAAGTAATTTTGGAACTCTTTTTCTGGAATGGCTGTCAGAGCTGTCATCATATTACCCTTGATATCCTCAATGTCATCAAAATGTCTTCCTTTCAATATTTCCTTTATCTTTGGGCAAGAAAAAAATCACTAGGGGCCAGATCAGGTGTGTAGGAAGGGTGTTCCAATACATTTATTTGTTTACTGGCTAAAAACTGCCTCCCAGGCAACTATACAATTAAGATCTAGAACTTGCCACCATGGCACCGTGCACAATAGCCGTTCCAGAAAGAGTTCTAAAGTCGCTCTGAAGGGTGGACTAGGCACTGGCACCAGTGCATAGCTTCTCAATGGGAGTACTTCAAACGTGACCACAGTGATATTCAGCAATAAGATAAGTAGCATTTAGAACAATTAAGTTCGCTGACTTAATTGTCAGACCTCATATTCAGAGCTTAGTTCAAACCTGCTCCTTCTCATGAGTTATTCATCTCATTAAACTATATCATCAACCATTTCCTACTCTCTGTCATCCCTCACCCATGATCCACTAATCTCCACCCACCACCGCCACTCATCACGTCTGCCTTCACACATCATCCGCCACCTCCCGTTCACCAGCCCTCATCCATCACCACCACTGTACACAATCCATCATCCACCATTCTCTTTATATCACCACTGTTCCTCATTTATAACACAGCACCTACCCTGAGGACTAAGGTGTTCCTGATCCAAGCCATGGTATTTTCAACTGCATCACATGCATGGGAAAGCTAGACAATGAATAAGGAAGACGCAAAAAGAATGGATGCCCTTGACTTGTGGTATTGGAGAAGAATACTGAACACACCATGGACTGCCAAAAGAATAAACAGATCTGTTTTAGAAGGACAACCAGAGTGCTCCCTGGAAACAAGGATGGTGAGACTATATCTTACATACTTTGAACATGCTGTCAAGAGTCGCTGGAGAAGGACATGATGCCTGGTAGAGGGTCAGTGAAAGAGAGGAAGGCCCTCAAAGAGATGGGCTGACACAGTGTCTACAACAATGGGCTCCAGCATTAAAATGACTGTGGGCATGGCACAGGTCCAGGCAGTGTTTTGTTCTATTGTTCATAGGGTTGCTGTGTGTCAGAATCAGCTTGATGGCCCCTAATAACATCTACCAGTTATCCTCCTCCTCCACCCAACCACCATCCTGTCCCACCATCATCCCTTACCTATCATTCAGCAACCCCACACACCTTCTCCTTTCACCCTAATCATTCCTCATTTACCACCCAGCATCTGCCAACTACCACCCTCCCCTGCCCATCAACAGATCAAACACTAGTAAATATCTACACCCTTCAAAAACATTTTTGAAAGCATCAAAATTCTACTGATAAAGTCACTTAAGTCCTAACATAATAATAAAATTATATTATTTTTTCTTTATTAACTAAGCCACTCTAGCCAGAACAGAACAAGAATAAATACACCCTGTCACACTTTCCTATGCTATATAATGTTTCCTCAATGTCCTCATTTCTTTTTGTTTCTCTTCATAAACTCAGCTTTGTATTGCCTTGGAAGCCTTACTCACCCAACTTCAATAGATTGAGTACAAGGCATTGTGAAGCCACTAAGGGGGATCACTGAGGGATAGGAACTAAAATACGTGCATGGATTACTTGAGAAGCTCACATGTATGCCAAGATCCTACAGAGGATAGTTGGGAGAAGAAGGAGACAAAAAGGAAATGAGAGAAAAGCTTCAGATTGGAAGGGAAAGAAAGAAAGGAAGAAGAGGAGGGAGAAACAAAAGAGAGAGGGGGAGGAGGGGAGGGAGGGAGGGAGGGAGGGAGGGAGGGAGGGAGGGAGGGAGGGAGGGAGGGAGGGAGGGAGGGAGGGAGGGAGGGAGGCAGAAGACTGTAAGGCAAATTCCTCTCTACTGCATAAGGAAAACAGCAATAGCAAATAGGATTGATCTTCAGTTCCCAGACCACCCACCAATGACAGCAGTGATCACAGCAGCTGAGAGTGGTGAACCAACTGCCCCACGGGATTCAGAACGCAACTCTACACTTGCCATTCCTGCAGTAGACTCAGGTGATCTGGCACTTTTGTGGAAAATTATCTCTTCACCCCTCATCTCGTAAATCAGAATCGCTCAGGTTTTGGAATGCTTTCACACTTGCAAAGCAGGCAGTTGGTGCCAAAAATCCCAGAGAAAGCATAACTCTAAATGTTTAATTAAAATATGAAATGTTTAGACGGAAATTCTGTAAAGCCATCTATCACACGCATAGGCAGGAGATGAAAATGTAATTCTGAGTGAAAGCAAATGAGTCACAAGGGATGATGGGAGGGAGCACCTACTGGAGATTCCTTTTTTAGGGAAATGATTTCATGTAACAAGCAAAGAAAGTATGATTCACACCTCTATTCCACAACTAATACTTACGCCTATTTTTCTATTAATACTCCATGAAGTGAGTGACTCCCTGTTGCACCACTTAGTAGCTGTGCATCTTAACACAAGTTCCTTAACCAATCGGAGCCTCAGTTTCTTCTTCATACAGGAAATGATGGGGACACTTCCTGGGATTAACACAAAGGTTGAGCATCCTAGTTTTGACACATGAAAACACCCAGCACAGTGCTTGACATATATATATGTATATATATATATATTTACATATAAACATTCAGTAAATGTTAGATTCCTTCTTACTCTAAGTATCACCTTAACCCATTGCTATCAAGTGGATTCCAACTCATTGCAGCCCTGTAAGACAGAGTAGAATTGTGCCACAGAATTTCCAAGGGGCGGCTGGTGGATCTGAGATGCCAATATTTTGGTTAGCAGCCGAACGCCTAAGTTGTGTACATCTAGGGCCCCAACAATCACCCCAGGATTGTGATCAAACACTTCCCAGACCTTATCCCCTGACAATCTGGATCCATACACAAGGATGGAGGTCTGGTTACTTGAATATTTAACATACACTCCACTAGCAAAGGAGAATCATGGTAGTATTACAGGGCAGAGAACATTCTGTCTAGTCACTGAAGGGCTAATCAGATTTCAAAAAACCACAGCACATTAAAAAGGCTTTCCAGTGTTAACCCAAGGAGTACCACACAGGCAGCACACAGGAGGGGCGGGGAATGAAGGATACCTAGGCAGGTGCATGTGTGCTTCTGTGTGTGCACGCATGCATGTTCATGTAACTATGTTTGTGTTGAAGGATACAAAAAGGCCAGAGTGGAAATTGAGAAGTTAAACAGCAATAGCAAATTGAATGCCACACTGGGGAATACAGACTTCTTTGTCCAGGCCAGCTCAGACAATGTAACCTCAAACTTAGCAATTTTGTCTTTTAAATAAATCCACATTATCAAAATGGAAGTACACTAACCCTAAAGAAGAGTTCCTTGAGTTAAAAGATTATCTACAAAACACCTTGAATTTTTTTTATGGGATAAATATGATGTAGTGAGGTCTTTTCAAACATTATTCATTCTTCCAACAAATGTTTGTTAAATACCTGTGTGCTTTAAGCTTCATGGTAGAAGCTGAAGAAAGATAACAGTGGGCTATTTTCTGGACTCTGATTATGTAGAGCCCTGTTAAGCATTTTGAGCTTGAACCTAGGTGTGACTGGATGCTACTCATGAGTTTTAAGTTAGAGAAGGAAAATGATAGCCTATGCTTAGAAAAGGGAACTCTGGAACAGACAGAGAGGATGAACAGAGGTAAAGAGAGAACTCAGAAAGCTACAAAAAGCTGCAGCCCAAGCAAGAATTGATGAAGGCTTAAAGTAGCAGCAAGAGAGACGGAGGCCAAGTGGGAGACTAGAGATATTTATGACAGGACTAAGGTCTTGATGGGTCAGCTGTGACAAGTTAGGAAAAAAGAGGTAGCTAGGTTTATTTGGAGACAAGGAAACCCTGAAGATGATCATGAGCTCAGTGAAGCATAACGTATTTGAGATGTCTGTGAGTAAATGTACTGAGATGTCTGTGAGACAGTCAAGAGGAGATACTGAGATGCAGGCTGGACATAGGTTTAGAGGCAATGGAGCTGCAGGGAAACTCCCAAAGCGTACAACCAAGAGAATGCACTATCAATAAAGCTGAGGGAGAAAGAGCTTCAAGGGAAAGAGAACAGTTACCAGCACTGATCACTGCCGGAAGGTCCATTAAGGTTTGGAGTGAAATATCCCTTGGTTTGGCAATATTGGTGATCTTATCAAGAGTGATTTCTCTGAAGGGATAAACTATAAAGTAGGTTGAAATGCTTAAACAGTGATCAGTTGGCAAGAAAGTAAGGAAAAAAATAAGCAGACAGTGAGATTAAGTCTGGATATGATTCAAACACATTTCAGATACAAAATTATCCTTATGCAGGGGCTCCGTATCCGAAACTCTTTTCTCCACCCAGGAATGCTCAGCACTCTGAAACAGATATTATAATCTTAACACATAGAATAAAATAACTGCCTTGGTTGCCATATTCGGCCTGTCCATATTGCCCTCATCCCAGTGCTAGATGCAGGTCCTCAAGAAGAGATGAAAGGCTTTGCTGGGAACCCAGGAAGCGTCAGCTTGGCCTTCCATTTTCATTACCAGAATGAACATGAACAGAGTTTTCCTGGGACAGACGAACACTGATGAACTCTTTGGATTTGGTTAAGAAACTCCAGGAGCTCACAGGGTAGGAAAGACTTAAAGGAAAAGTCCTTGATCTACAATTAGCCCTGTACCATGTAAGATGTTCTGAGTATCCCAGTAAAAGTTAGTAGATACTTTCAGGAAACGGATTATTCCTGTTATCCCAAATGCTTTCCAAAAACTCAGTCAAACTAAGAAGTTCCAAATCTTCCCACAACCATGCTTTCAAAATATTTTATAGATTAAAACATTCCTGAAGCTGTGCTCTGAAACCAGGGAATTGTTTTTCTTTTCACATATTCTAGGAAATACCCTTCGCATATTGCCGGATGCAGCTCCTCAAGGACATATTAAATGCTTTGCTGGGAACCGAAGAGATGTTCGCCTGGCAATCAACAGCTGCTGAAACGGAGGCAATCTGTTCGCAGCCCACCGACGGCACACTGCCAACAGAGTACACAATCATAAAGCCGCAATTGAGGGCTTAAAATACAAGCCATCAACATTCAGAAACTTCAACAACAAAAAGTCCCCTGAAAAACTCCGACCCTCTCCCTTCGGAATGAGCTAATTTACGGTATATATTGGCTCTATTCATTCGCAGCTTTTCCATCAAATTAAGCTCCCATCACACCACTGGAGACTATTCCCAAGGGGAAAAGGCATAATTTATGCTGTTTTTACTAGGCATTCTGAATGCAGAAAAGCTCAGTGATGCAGGCTGGAACTTACTTATAAACATCTCTTTCTTTCTTTCTTTGCAAGGTTAATTGGAGATCCTTTTTCTTTTTAAGTTTGGCCTTCTGATGCTTTCCTCCAAAGGCTTTGTGAGTTTCTACTAAAATTAATTTCACTAACTCTCACTGCTAGAGCCACTACTCTAAACACGCATTCCACTGTTATTTGAGATACTGTCAGTACCTTTGCCTGCATGACATGCCCTGGCCCCAGGGTGTCCCCAAACTGTCTGGCAGCCCTTCTCACACAGAGTCCTTGGTTAATTCACTGCTTACGATGGACGCCTCAGTCACAATAGTGGAGAGAAATCATCCAACTTTTGGCTTTCTGAGGCAGTACCTAATCCACTCACAGAAAGCGCTCAGCTGTCAACCAAAAGGTGGGGAGTTTGAATGACCCAGTGGCTCCACGGGACAAAGACCTGATGACATGCTTCCATAAAGATGACAGTCAGAAAATTCTATGGGACAGTGCCCCTCTGTCAGATGGACGGGGTCTCTTTGAGTCAAAATCGACTGGATAGCACCTAACCACCATCACCACTTAAGGACCTCACCAGTGTATGACTTGCAGGGGGCGGGGCAGGTGGAGGCAACGGGAGGAAGGGCTCTTAGCCGTTAAATTTCTCTCCAGCTGAAGACTCGGGGTGACCCAATTCTACCATCTGAGTTGGGCTTTATTCTCTCAGTCTTCTACAAGGCTAACGCCTCTCAAGGAGCACCCCTCCCCCTGCACGCTGCAGCAAAAGGGTAGGGGTCTGGAACAAGATTATTGGTTTGTGGTCCCATCCTCATCGTCAGCCTTCAGCTGCATGCTGAAAGGCAAGTTCCAAAACCCTCTGAAAGACAGTTTTCTCAACTATAAATGGGGTGGGGTGGGGGGGTGACACTGCCTGCCACCTGTGATTCAGGAGCACAAGAAACTCGTCCACTTTGCTCCTTGCCGGCCTCACACCTGCCCAGAACAGTGTGGCTGGCATACAGCAGTGACTGAGGAAGGGAGGAGTGTTGGAACCGTGAGAGTATCTTCAGTTGATTATCACACCCACACCTTATAAATTGTAAATCACAATACAAACATAATAATTAACAAGCACTGATATTATGGTGGCAAAGTGGTTAAGTGCTATGTCTGCTAACCGAAACGTCAGCTGTCCAAATCCGCCAGGTGCCCCTTGGAAACTCTACGGGGCAGGTCTACAGTGTCCTACAGGGTTACTGTGAGTCAGAATCAACTCGACGGCAGTGACTTTAGTGACTTTTTAATATTATCATTAACATTAGGACTTTTAGTATTAAGGAGAGTACACAGAATAGCCTTGACTATGGTCAGAAGCGAGAAAAAGGGGCATAGAGGTAGGAGCTGTTGAGCAAGCTCACTTTTCAGAGCTTTCTGAGGCTGTTCCTCTTAGCAAGTGTCTTAGGATCCTCACCTCACAACTAGACATAAAGCCTGATGGACAGCCTGGCCTATGATCCAACATGTACCCAGAGAGTACCAGCCCAGAGCATCCTGAGTACACTGCAGAAACACAGCACAAACCTTTCTCTGCTCCAGGAAGTTTACACCACACCTGTGACAACAGGCTATAGACAGCAACCACAGCCAACTCTCATAAAATGGAATAATCCAGGCTCTGAGGGATGACTGCCAACAAAGCACAGATAGTCTCTGGGAGATGCAAACAGTTAAGCGCTCCACTACCAGCCATAAGAGTGTCTGACTGAGCCCACCCAGACGTACCTAGGAAGACAGGCCTGGAGATCTACTTCAGAGAGGTCACAGCCCTACAAACCATATGGAACAGATCTGCTGTGCGCATATGGGTTCACGGGGACTCAGAACCAGCTTGAAGGCAACCAACAACAATAATCAAAGCACAAGTGCATTTTAGAAGGCACTTACTCGTATATAAAAATAAATAAACCACTGTCTGGGATCTCTACTGTAACAGACACAGAATTTTCACATGCGGTCACCTCTTGTCTGCTTGTGAAAAGCATCTGTTTCAGGGTTTCTCAAATGGTCTGGATAAAGAAACTTGATTTATTTTGGAATCTACAACCACTGCTCTTCCCTTACGTGTTTAGTGTCTCGGGAGGCTATAAATAAACATGGCTTCTTGGGAGCTGAAAAGTACCAACCGTCTCTGCTTCTGTCTCTCACCACAGTAACACATAATGGGTGGGTGATCAGTATTGATGGCAGGGTGTTTTTTCCTGGTCCTTGCTAGACTGGATGCCCTTACAGGGTCGTTGTTGCTGTTGTCCTTAGGTACCTTCCAGTTATTTGCAACTCACAGTGACCCTCGGTACAATCCAATGGAACACGGCCCAGTCCTGCACCAGACTCACAATCTTTGTTATGCTCAAGCCCACTGTTGCAGCCACTGTGTCAGTCTATCTCATCCAGGGCCTTTCTCTTTTACACAGATCCTCTACTTTACCAAGGATTGTATCACTCTTCAGGCACCACTCCCAGCTAATAACATGTCCAAAGGACAGGAGAGAAAGTCTTGCCATCCTTGCTCCTAAGGAGCACTCCAGCTGTACTTCTTCAAAAACAGGTGTGTTCACTCTCCAGGGGGTCCACAATATATTCACTATTCTTCACCAACACCATAATTCAGGTGCACTAATTTGTATCGCATCTTCCTCATTCATTGTCCAGCTTTCCCATGCATATGAACTGATTGAAATACATAGCTTCAGTAAAGCTTACCTTAGTCTTCAAAGGGACATCTTTGCTTTTTAACATATTAAAGGGGTCTTCTGCACGAGATTTGCCCAGTACAATACACTGCTTGATTTCCTGACTGCTGATTTCATGAGAAATGACTGTGGAGCCAAGTAAAATGAAATCATTGACAACTTCAATATTTTCTCTGTTTATCAAAACACTGCTTATTGGTCCAGTTGCAAGAATTTTTGTTTTCTTTATGTTGAGGTGTAATCCTTACTAAAGGCTGTAGTCTGATTTTCATCAGCAGCTACTTCAAATCCTCTTCACTTTTAGCAAACAAGACTGTGTCATCAGCATAACAGAGACTGTTAGAGTCTTCCTCCAATCCAAATGCAGTTTAGCTTCTTGAATTATTATACAGATTGAATATGTATGATGAAAGGATACAACTTTACACACATCTTTCCTGACTTTAAACCATGCATTATCCCCTTGTTCTGTTCAATTGGTTGCTTCTTGACCCATGTACAGATTCCTCATGAGCACAATTAAGTGTTTTGGAATTCACATTCTCAATACTGTCCATAAATCTGTTATGATCTACACAGTTGACTGTCTTTGTATAGTTAATAAAACACAGGTAGATCGCTGTATGGTACTCTCTGCTTTTAGCCAAGATCTATCTGACATCAGCAATGATATCCCTTGTTTCATGTCCTCTTCTGCTCAGCAGAATTTTAATTCCACATGATACTAACAGTATTGTTTGATAATTGCCATTCTGATGGATCATTTTTCTTTGGAATGGACACAAATATTGATCTTTTCCTGTTGGATGGCCAGGTAACTGTCTTCCAAATTTCTTGATACAGGTAAGTGAGCATTTCCAAAGTTATATCCATTTGTTGAAACATCTCTGTTGCTATTCTACGAATTCCTGCAGTCTTGTTTTTCACCAATGCCTTCAGTGCAGCTTGGACCCCTTGCTTCAGTACTACAGGTTCTTGATCATATGTTATCTCCTAAAATATAAGGTCTGCAGTTAGGTTCACTAACTCATCCTAGAAAATGTGCTACATACTTCATTGCTGAATATCACTACAGTCACCTTCAAAATACTCCCCTTAGGAAGCTATGCACTGATGTCAGTGCCTAGTCCACCCTTCAACACAATTTTGAAACTCTGTTTTCAGGAGTGACCATAAGAGTTGTCATTGTATTACCGCTGGTGTCCTGAATGTCATCAAAATGTCTTCCTTTCAGTATTTCCTTTATCTTTGGGTAAACAGAAAAATAATTGAGGTCCAGATCAGGTGAGTAGGGAGGGTGTTCCAATACAATTAGTTATTTGTTGAATAAAATCTCCCTCACAGACAACTATACAATTAAGTTTGAGAGCTTGCCACCATGTGCAACGGCCATTCCTGAGAGAGTTCCAAAACTGCTCTGAAGGGTGAACTAGGCATTGACATCAGTGCATAGCTTCCCAAGGGGAGTACTTTGAAAGTGACTGCAGTGATATTCAGCAACGAGGTATGTAGTACTTAGACCAATTAAGTTCATGGACTTAATTGTCAGACCCCAAAGTTGCACACTAACCAATTCTTTTTGTTTCAGTGACTCTGTGGATTCCTTCCATCTTCTCTTGATGCATCCTGTGACATTCAGTATTTTGTCCACAGAATTCTTCTAATATTATAGCTTGAAGGTTGAACTATTTTCTTCAGTTCTTTCATCTTGAGAAATGCAGAGGGTGTTCTTCCCTTTTGGTCTTCTAACTCCAGCTTTTTTGCACATGTCATTATAAGAGTTTACTCTGTCTTCTCAAGCCTCCCTTGGAAATCTTCTGTTGAGCTCTTCTAAATCATCATTTCTTCCATTTGCTTTTGCTATTCTACATTCAAGAGTAAGTTTCAGAGTCTCTTCTGACACTCATTTTGGCCTTTACTATCTTTCCTCTGTTTTAAGCATCCTTTTGCTTTCTTCGTGTATGACGTCTCTAATATCATCTCACAGTTCTCCTGGT
Organism: Heterohyrax brucei; assembly: GCA_028571685.1. NCBI lineage: Eukaryota > Metazoa > Chordata > Mammalia > Hyracoidea > Procaviidae > Heterohyrax > Heterohyrax brucei. Next base: position 42,977,340 of record CM053162.1, on the reverse strand, counting down.
CTTAGGTCATTATTGTTCCGTGTGTCCAGTCTATTCCTGAGATGGTCTCTAAATTCATACGAGAGATACTCAAAGTCATACTTTGGCTCTGAGGGACTTGTTTTAATTTTCTTCAGCTTCAACAGGAACTTGCACATGAGCAAGTGATGAACTTCTCTGTAATGAGCCTTATTCTGACTGACGGCATTGAATGTCTCCATCATTCTTCCTCAAATTTGGTCCATTTGTTTCCTGTTATTCCATCCAGCGAGGTTCAGGTGTGTAGGCACCATTTACGTTGTGGGGAAAAAAAGGTACTTGCAATGAAGAAGTCATTCATCTTGTCAAATTCTATCATGAGTTTTGTGGCACTGTCTCTGTCCTCAAGGCCATCTTGTCCAACTACCGAGCTTTCTTTATTTTCAACTTCTGCATTCCAATCGCTGGTAGTTATTAATGCATGACAGCCCTCCTTTTAAAATAGAGGGAAACTGAGGGCTCAGAGGACTAAACAATGTGCCTAACACCAAGTATCTAATCAGAAACTCAACTAGGATTCCAGCACAGATGTGGTGGGCCCTAAAGCCCTTCTTAATAACTATACGCTGTTACCCTGCGTGGCCTATGACTTGTCTGATACCGTGGAAGGAGTGACAGGAGTCAGGAATGGGAAAAGCCTTGAGCTTGTGAGGACAAATGACACCTATAAAAATCTTTCAAATATCTCCGCTCCAAGTGGACTCCTCGGGAGAAGCCACTGGAGACCACTTGGGGACCAGTTGGAAGGATGCACACACACTTGCCTTGAATCACAAGCTCCCACCTATATTTTGGCCTCTCTAATAGGGGGCAGTGGTGGTTCAGTGGTAGAATTCTCACTTTTCATGCTGGAGACTTAGGTTCAATTCCCAGCGAGCATAGCTCATGTGCCACCCATCTGTTAGTGGAAGCTTATGTGCTGCTATGATCGTGAGCAGATTTCAGCAGAGCTTACAGACTAAGACAGACCAGGAAGAAAGGTCTGGTGATCTACTTCCAAAAATCAGCTGGGGAAAATCCTATGGATTACAACAGTCTGATCTGCAACCCCTTATGGGGATAAGCACAGGACTGGGTAGTGTCTTGTTCCATTATGTAGGAGGTCAACACGGGTCAGGAGCTAACAACAATAATGTACGGTGAACTCCTGGTTTAAAGCTCCATGATACACTGATGGTTGGGGAACAACTGCTCTTGACCATGAGAGGCTCTGGAGTCAGCCTACAGCTTGAGGAACACAGGCAGGGACCCACCCACATGGAGAATGGGGAATACAAAGGAGACCCACAGGCCAAGACCACAGAGAATCTAGGGAAATTACAATTTAAAGGGCCACTTCCATAACAAGGAATGATCCTAGCCTCTCAAAAGGACTGTGCATTCACCTCAGTACAGCCTCAAGACTATGCTACAATTTCTTTTTTAAACGTACATCCAAATGTCTTCAAACATACCAGCTACACATTTGGTCTAGTTTAGGACAGGACAGATAAGCTTAGAAGAGATTACCCCCACTTCTGCCATGCCAGAGAGAGACTCTCAGTGCTTCTGCTCAGAAAATAGAAAGAAGGAACAAAAACATCCATTTAAATACCTACCGATGATGGAATCCCTCCGGAAAACGTCTCTATCAAAAATGTAAAATGACAGGTGGCGAAAACTTCGAGGAATTTCACAGTAAAAGTCTTCTCCATAAAAGGGGCTGGATAAACAAACAAAATGAGCATCATTAAAATACACGACACAGTAGTTACTTGTACTTTGTACTGGGCAGGCCAGCATCCCTAATTAATCCTCCTATGGGTGCTACCTGGGGAGAACCTGTCCTTAAAGGCTTAGCTTTTAGCGCTGTAAGTTTTCAGGGTCTGATCTGAGGTACATGCATTCAATTGTATTTTTAAATGCATCCTAAACACACTTTATCCTGTGTTTCACTTGTGGGACATGAAATTGCAGTCTTGTAACTGGGATAGAATAAACTCAATAGCAAGCTTGCTTTAAAAAGATCTTCAGACATCTTTGCAGCATTCATCCCAAAGCCACATAATAGTAAATGAATGAGCATTTTGTATTACTAGACTTGATTCGGCTGACAATCTGGGAAAATCAGAAAGCTTGACAAAGATTATGACAATGAACAAAACTATTTCTATTGTATGCAATCAAGTTTGGAAACCCTGGTGGCATAGTGAGTTAAGTGCTATATCTGCTAACTAAAATGTTGGCAGTTCAAATCCACCAGGACTCCTCGGAAACTCTATGGGGCAGTTCTACTGTGACCTATAGGGTTGCTATGAGTTGGACCCGACTTGATGGCAGTGAGTTTGAGGAATCAAGTTTAACAAAAATACTAAACCAAAAACCCTAACCTATTGCTATCAAGTCGATTCTGACTTTCAGAGACCCCGTAGGACACAGTGCAATTTCCCCATACAGTTTCCAAGGAGCAGCCGGTAGATTTGAACTGCTGACCTTTGGTTAGAAGCCAAGCCCTTAACCATCATACCACTGGGCCTCCACAAACACTAACTGCTACAATGCAGGTGATTGTTGTGGGGTAGGAGTAGCCACAGTCTATGAGAAGTAAGACACAGCCTCCCAGATTCACAACACCAAGACCCAAAAACCCACTGCTGTTGAGTCAGTGCTGACTCACAGTCACCCTATGGCACAAAGAACTTCCCCACAGGGTTTCCAAGGAGTATCTGGTAGATTTGGACACCTGACCTTTTTGGTTAGCAGCCACAGCACTTAACCACTACATCACTAGGGTTTCCTAGATTCATGATACCAGCCCAGAAACTGATCTTTTTTTCCCACGGGTCAATGCAAACTCCCAACTGTCCCCGAGAGACTATCCTCCCTCTGCCACAGCTGATCACCCCCACACAGACCCCGACGCCTAGCTCAGCCTATGCATGAATCGCCCTGACAGGTGCAGCAACCACCACAGATGGAAACTCAAGAGTAAATCACTAATTTTAATTAAGGGGCAAAAAGCCAGTGGGCTTTATTATTAAACAAACCTCCCTGTCGTTCTGGTCAGGCACAAAGCTGGTGCTAGGAAGGGTGGTTCATTAACGCCACAGCAAATGCACACGAAAAACACACTGCAGTGGACCTAGGTAGACTACTGCAGATGCTTGCATGAGCTTCCATGCATACACACACACTTGCGATTGCTTTCAAATGTGATATGATCAGTTTTCATGCATGTTTATGCTAAGGTTTAGAATGAGGACGTGGTCAGTTAGTCAAGTAAGAAAGAAAACAGTATGTTACATTTTGTTAGAGGGCAACAACAAAAAAGAAGAATGTATAATATTCCTAACCCAAAATGAAGGGAAAGGTGATGAAGACCCATGGTGTCTCAATGCAGGTTCTTGTGAGTGATAAAGATGTGCCAACAGAAAAGAGAGAGAGAGGAGGGAGAAAGGGAGGAAGGAGAATCAGGTGCCAGCTAAGACAGTTCTAGGGCTGCATTTTATCACCTCTAAGAAGTTTCACATTTCAGTACCTCTAAAGTCAAAATAAGGTCCCTGAGTCACACAAATGGTTTGTCCTTGAGTTCTGGTGGTGCAATGGTTAGAAGCTCAGCTGTGAACTAGAAGATCCACAGCTCAAATCCACCAGCCAGACCTTGGAACCCCTATGGGGAAGTTCTACTCTATCCTATGGGGTCTCTATAGGTCAGAACTGACTCAATGGCAACAATTTGTTGCTGTTGTTTGGACTAACCTAAAGGCAGGCAGTTAGAATCATTCAGTGTTGTAGCAAAAGAAACATCTGGTAATCTGCTTCCATAAATATTATAGTTGAGAAAACCCAGTGGGGTCACCATGAGTCAGAAAGGGCTCAACAGCAATGGGTTTGGGTTTTGAAATCAAAACACATCTTTAAATCAATTTAAGAAAGAATCAACAAATTAGCCTTGCTTTCTTTCTTCGTGGCATACAAAATTTTGGTACATCTTGTAACTGGCAATGTCAGATTCAATAAAATGCAGTGCTTTTCGAGGCATGATGCCCTACTGCTTAACCTTTTATCACCCGTGTTGTTTTCCATGATGAAATCACCAGAATACTTTCCCCCAAAACACAGACATACAGTATGTCGGGCAAACACTATGAGCCAAGCCAAGTGCCATTGAACACTATAGCTGAAGTCAAAATAACTCAGCTACTGTAAGAAAGACATCACACACTGACTCATTTTGTAGCTTGGGATCAGCTCAGCATGACCAGGTTAACCAGAGAAAGATGGAGCAAAGGGAACAAACTGAAACCTAGAGCCCAGTGAGCCAAGGTGGACCATGGGGAGCCCTGGCGGCACCATGGTTAAGGGCTTGGCGATTAACCAAAAGAACGGCAGTCTAAAGTTGAAACCAGAGACTCAAAAGACCTGGTGGTTAGGGGAGGCTTAAGACTGAGGGCCTGAGAGACATTGTTTCAGGTCACCCCCAACCCACAGAGAAAGACATGACCTCCACATTCCACAAGCCCCAGGTGGAGATGCTAGGGCAGGGCTCACAGACACACCACCAAAGACTCAGTAAACCATTCGCTATGAATAACTCCTCGTGTCTTCATAACTGGGCTCTAACCAATGATAAATGAATTAAGCAGGAGGCCAGGAGGGACAGGGAAGTCACTGTGTTTGAGCATGCTTCTTTCAGATTGCTGGCCAGATGGCATCTAGCACTACTTTGTTTTCCATGATGGCAGGTAACGCCTGTGAGACTGTGAAGCAGAAGACCTCTACACAGTCAACCTCCACCCAGTTGTCCCTCAAATACTCTCAACTGTCCAGACTGTTCTCTGCATCTGCATGTGGCCTCTCCCTTTAAATATCCCAGCCTTGCCTGATCATGGCACACAGACTTTCGGAAGATATCCCTCTGCCACTTTTGTGTAGCTAGCTCACCAAATAAAATCTTTGATTTAATTCATCCTAACCTCCTGTCTCTGAGATTGACTTTAGCAGCAGGTAGCAAGAAGCCAGAACTTTGTCCAGTAATAAATTTATCAGCTACTCCTATGGAGACCCTTTGGAGCAGCTTTCTGTCTAACAGGATTGCTGTGAGTTGGAATCAACTTGATGGCAACAGATTTGGTTCGGTTTTATGGCTGTTATGAAAAATTGCAGGCCCCCCAGCAGAACATGGTGTGGCAAGGGTTGACACGGGTATACAGACCAGCAGTCAGCCTCAGGAAGACACACAGTGAGGTCTCAGGGTACCCACCATTTGTTCATTTCAATAACAAACATCGGCCAAGAGCCTGCTCCCTACCAGACACAGTGTAACAAAGGTGTTGAAATGAAGATCTTGCTTTCAATGGTTCTACAGGGTAAAGGGGGGACAGGTAAGCAAAGACACCAACACAATTCAGAATGGTGGTCTAATAGAGAGAAAAGTAGGAGGGGCTTCTGGAAACCAGGGAACAGCTCAGGAGGGAAGGGGAACAGAAGGTGATGAAAGCAAATGGGCTTTCAAATGAGTGCGATGGTAGCGGGGAGTCAGCCCCAGGAGACAAGGCTGAGATCCAGACATGGGCACAGTTGGAAATGCCCACACATTGACTTGGTTGAACCTGAACATAGCTGTGTGTAGAGTGGTGGTCATCAGGAGCCAGCTGGGAAGAAAGATGTCTAGAGGCTGAGAAACTGGGATGATCTGAGAGTTCAGTCTGAAAGCCACAGAAACCAACCAATTCCCCAAACTCTTCCAGCATGGGAAGAGCCAAGGGCTCCGAATGGCCAGAGAAGAATGAAAAGAAGAATTGAAAGAGAAGAATGAATTTGAAGGATTCACATTTCCTGGTTTCTAAACTTACCACAAGCAACTGTAGTCAAGACAGGGTAGCAACAGTGTAAGGACAGCAGGTAGACAGAATCAACAGAAAGGAGCCCAGTCCAAAGTTGGTTGACTTTCAACAAAGATACAAAGGAAATTTAATGAGGACAAGATAGACTTTTTAATAAATGGTGTCATGGATTGAACTGCATCCACCCAAAAGCTGTGTGTAGCATTTTGGCTAGGCCATGGTTCCCAGTAATTTATGATGTTCCTCTATGTTATAAATCCTGTTTCTATGATACTACTGAGGGAGAATGGGTGGTGGTTGTGTCAGTGAGGCAGAACTCCATAACAATGTATAGCACCGCGAGGCAATCTCTTGGGATATAAAGGACAGGGAAGCTAGCAGAGAGCTGGGGGTCCTCATACCATTAAAAAGAAGCAGCGCCAACAGCAGAGCGTGTCCTTTGTGTCTGTGCTTCCAAACCTCCCGGTCCAAGGGAAGACTGATGACAAAGACCTTCCCTCAGAGCCAAAAGAGAAAGACATCCACTGGAGCCGATGCCCTGAACTCAGACTTGTAGCTCACTGGACTGTGACAAAATAAATGTCTCTTTGTTAGACATCCACTTGTGGTATTTCTGTTAAGAATAATACTAGATGACTAAAACAAATGGTGCTAGGACAACTGGGTATGTTTGCAAAAAGATGAATATGGACCCCTACCTCAAAGGGTAAGCAAAATTTAACTCACAACAGAACACAGACTTAAATGTAAGGGTTGAAACTACAAAACTCTTAGAAGAAAATATAGGAATAAATCTTTGTGCCCTGGAGTTCAGATTTCTTAGCTATAACATCAAAAAAATTATCACTAAAAGAAAAAAAAATTATAAAACAGATTTAATAAAAATTAAAGTCATTAAAAACTGTTCAAGTAAAAAAGCCAAAGATCGGTAAAAACATATTTGCAAATCATGTATCTGATAAGGGATTTGCGTCTAGAATACATAAGCAACTCTTACAACATGATAACAAGACAAATAATTCATTTAAAAACTAGGCAAAAGATTTGAATAGGTCTAGCACCAAAGAAGGTGAATGGGCAACAAGCATATAAAAAAGGTTCAACATCATTAACCATCAGAGAAGTACAAATTAAAACTATGTGCTACCACTTCACACCCATTGGGTACTGTCTTAGTTATCTAGCGCTGCTATAACAGACATACCACAAAAGCAAGCCTTTAACAAAAATAAGTTGACTCTCTCACAGTGCAGTAGGCTAGCAGCCTGAATTCAGGATGCCAGCTCTAGGGGAAGGCTTTCTCTCTGTAGACTCTGGAGGAACGTCCTTGTCACCAGTCTTCCCCCAGTGTAGGAGCTTCTCAATGCATGGATCCCAAGTCCAAAGGATGTGCTATCCTCCCGGGTCCTGCATCTTGGTGGTATGAGGTACCCATGTCTCTCTGATCACTTCTCTCTTTTATATCTCTAAAAGGGATTTACTAAAGACATAACTTAATCTTCAAGATTGAGCTCTGCCATATTAATATAACTGATTCTAATCCTGCCTTGTTAACATCACAGAGGAAGAATTTACAACACACAAGAAAATCACATCAGATTATACAATAGCAGACAATCATACAATATCGGGAATCACAGTGTTGCTAAGTTGACATACTTTTTTGGGAAACACAATTCAATCCATAACATTTCACCCTTTTGACCCCTCAAAATGCATGTCCTTGCCACATGTAAAACACAATCACTCCATCATACCACAGCAAAACTCTTAATTCAACTTTAAGTCCAAAATCTGAGAATTTATTCTTATCTGTGAAATCTAGAGTACAATTTATCTGCTTCCAAAGTACAATGGTGGAATAGGCACAAGATACACATTTCCATTACAAGTAGGAGAAACTGGAGTGAAAGAGGGAACAACACGCACCACACCTGTCTGCAGAACGTATTATACCAGCCCTCAGTGTTGGAAAATAATCCCTTGTTCTTTGAGACAATTTAAGCAATGGTCCTGGCCCTTCAGACCCTGGGTGTTGGCCATGTTTAGATTCTGAATGAAGGTCCCTAACCCTGGGCTTCAGCTCTGCCTTCCAGGCCCCACTAATGTTAACTCTGCTCCCTTGGCTTTGGGTGGCCCCATTTTCCTAGTCCTTCTGAGTGGAGACTCTACTCCATCAGCCCTGGCAGGCCTTGTTCTTCTGCCCTTTGGTCATGGCAGCCCCACCCCTGAGCTAGAGGCAGCTGGTCCAGTGCCATCCTGGTAGCAGTCATGAAAAAGGCAGCCCCAGACTCCAGAACTGAGTTGGGGACAATTCGACTCTTTGAAACCTAGAAGGTTGTGGTCTTACTTTTCAAAGCCCTAGATGCCATGGCTCCAACCCTTTGTGACCCCAGAGATTGTGGCTCTACTCTTTGAGACTGAGGCAGCTCTACTTCCCATGTTCCTTGTCCCTTCAGCTTCTGCTTCCTGGTCCCTTAGCCGCTCAACCCTTTGGGCCCCACTGGCCACATCTACCATGCTGGGGCAAGTGTTCTGAATCTCCTTAGCTCCACCGTTAAGTGCATCCCATTCTGCCTCCACCTGAAGGCATCCCATTCTGCCAGTAAACTCCAGCCAGAAGGCGCTCAGATCTCTTGCTGTGTGAATTGGCAAGCCCAGCTCCACCACTAAACGCCTGGAGTCACCCCACTCTGCCAGGAGGCTCCCCTGTTCCATGAGTCATCTCAGCTCTCTTGCTCCATGAGTTGGACCCAGAGTTTTCTCCCAATGGTGCCTTGGTTCTGCTGCTGCCATTTTTCTTCTACTTCTTGTTACTGTGTCTTCTCCAGTGTAACAGCTCTCCTAGTTTCCTTCAGAGTCCTCCCTAGAATTGTCTTTGGTGCCCATTATTCTACCAACAGTCTCTTGAAGGCAATCTAGGCTTTTACTATTAGGCATTTTAAAACTCTTTCACCTTCTGCCTACTCACAGTTTCAAAGTGACTTCCACATTTTAGGTATCTGTTAGAGTAGCACTCCACTCTCTCAGTACGGAAATTCTGTCTTAATTACCTAATGCTGCTATCACAGGAATACCACAAGCAGATGGCTTTAACAAAGAGAAATGTATTCTCTCACAGTGTCTGAGGCTAAGAGTCTGAATTCTGGGTGCCAGCTTCAGGGCAAGGCTTTCTCTTCCTACTAACTCTGGATGAAGATTCTGGTCAGATGGTAACAAATGCTGGCAAGGATGTGGGGACACGGGAACCCACATCCTACCCTGCTGGTGACAATACAAAATGGTGCAGCCACTTTACAGAGCACTTTGACAATTTCCTTAAAAAGTTAAACACAGAATGACCTAGCAATTCCACTTATAGGCATATAACAACAGAAATGAAAACATATGTGCATGCAAAAACTTGAACACTAATGCTCCTAGCAGCATTATTCATAACAGCCCCAAACTGGAAACAACTCAAAGAACCAGCAACTGGTAGAGATAAAATTTAATGTACTCCAACAATGGGATACTACTTGGCAATAAAAGGGCAAAAAGTACTGATACATGTTACAACATATATGAACACCAAAAACATTATGCTAAGTGAAAGACGACAGATGCAAAAGGCCACATTCTTTAGGATTCTATCTTCAGGAAATCCCGAGACGAAGCACTTCTACGGGGGCAGAAAGCAGATTAGAGGTTGCCTGGCGAGGGGAATGAGAAGAGGGTGTTGACTGCAAACGGACTTCACGGGGTTTTCTGAGGTGTTCTAAAATTGGATGGTGCTGGTGGTTACAGAAAGCTGTCAACTAACTAAAAAACCACTGAATCGCACACTTAAAAAATTCTCCCAGTACCAAGAGAACACTGTGCAGACCCCCTCGTCTACCTCTTCCTTCACTTTACCAGCTGAAGTAGCTACTTAAGCAATTCCTTCACCTTTCTGCTACTTACCATAATTGGATGGCTTCCAGAGACAATTCTCACAAAGCAAGCTGTCAGCAAACCTAGCACTATCGAGTTGATTCCAACTGCTGACAATCTTACAGGACAAAGTTGAACCATCTGCCATAGTTCCAAATCTTTACGAAAGCAGCATACCACATCTTTCTATACAGAGCAACTAACTGATGGGTTGCAGCCTATTCACCATCATTGACATCAGAAATGCAAGTATGGAGAACACAATTTAAGTCAGGACAAGCACCAAAATAATTGTGGGCATGGTGCAAGGCTGGGCAGCGCTTCACTCTGCTGTGCATAGGGTGGTCATGAGTCAGAATCGACTCGATCGCCCCCAACAACAACAGTGACTGGAGTACAAAAGTTGCAAGTGAGGAAGAAGGACTAGTAGTTGGAAAATAAGGCCTTGGTAACAGAAACAACGCCGGAGACTGCACGATACAATTTTGCAAGACCAATGACTTATTCACTGCAAATACCGTTTTCAGTAAGATCAACTATACACACGGACCTTACCAGATGGAATACATGTGAGTGAAATCTATTATAGCTGTGGAAAGAGACATGAAGAAATGCAATATCATCAGACAGAAGAAGGTTAGGGGCTAAATGAAGAGAAGACCATCAGTTGCTCATATGCAAGTTCATACTGAAGTTGAAGAAAATTAAAACAAGTCTATCAGAGCTCAAGTATGGTTTTGAGTATTTGAATTCAGAGTCCATCTCAAGAACATACTGGACACACTGACTACTAATGACCTAAGACCAGAAGAGTTGTGGGACAGTATCAAGGACATCATACATAAAGAAAGCAGAAAGACACTAAAAAGAGAGGACAGAAAGAAAAGACTGAAACAGATGCCAGAAGAGAATCTGAAACTTACTCTTGAATATACAATAGCAAAAATCAATGGAATCAAAATGCTGAACAGAACTGCGAGAACAGAAGAAAAAAATTCTTCAAAGGGTGGCTCAAAAAGGCAAAGTAAAATATTATAATGAAATGAGCAAACAGCAAGAGTTAGAAAATCAAAAGGGAAGAACACATTCTGCATTTCTCATGCAGGAAGAGCTGAAGTAAAACTTCGGCCCTCGAGCCGCAGCACTGAAGGTTTCTATGGATAAAACACTGAATGACATATGAAGCATCAAAAGAAGACAGAAGGAACATAGAGCTACTGTACCCAAAAGGTTTGGTCAATGTGCAACCATTTCAGGCCACAGCATGTGATCAAAAACTTACAGTATTGAAGGAAAAAGCCCAAGATGCACTGAAGGCACCGGCAAAAATACAGCTGTGGGAATCGACAGAATATACTTGAGATGTTTCAACAAACAGATGCAACACTGAAAGCACTCACTTGTCTACTGCAACAAATTTGGGAGACAGCTGGCCAAGTGGAAGAGATCCGTATTTACGCCCATTCCAAAGAAAAGTAATCCAACAGAATGCAAAAAGCATTAAGCATGACCATTCAAAAATGCTTGCAAGCAATATCCAGACAGGGAAGAACCAGAAAGCCAAGCCAGATTCAGCAGAAGATGTGGAACAAAGGCTTATCACTGCTGTCAGGTAGATACTGGCTGAAAGCAATGAATACCAGAAAGACCTTTACCTGTGTTTTATGGGCTACGCAAAGGCATTCAGCAGGGTGGATCATAAGAAATGTGGATCACATTGTCAAGAACGGGAATTCTAGAACACTTAATTGTGCTCATTAACAATCTGCACATAGACTAAGAAGTCATTTCAACAGAACAAGGACATACTGTGTGGCTTAAATATGGAAAGGTATGTGTCAGGGTTGTATCTTTTCACTATACTTAATCAATCTGTACGCTGAGCAAATAATCCAAGAAGCTGGACAATATGAAGAAGAACACAGCCTCAGGAATAGAGGAAGATTCATTAACAACCTGTATTACACAGATGACACAACTTTGCTTGCTGGCAGCAAAGAGGACTTGAAGCATTTACTGATGAAGACCAAAGACTACAGTCTTTAATGTAGATTACACCTCAACATAAAGAAAACAAAAGTCTGCACAACTAGACCACTAGGTAACATCATGATAAACAGAGAAATGGCTGAAGTTGTCAAAGAATCATTTTACTTGGATTCAAACTCAACAGCCACGGAAACAGCAGTCAAAAAATGAAACAACAATCTGCTACAGAAGACCTCTTTACAGTATTAAAAAGCAAAGATGTCACTTTGAAAACTCAGGTGGACCTGAACCAAGCCATGGTATTTTAAACTGTCTCACACACACGCAAAAGCTGGACAGTGAACAAGGAAGACCAAAGAAGAGTGGATGTATTACGGTGTTGGCGAAGATTACTGCATGGACTGCCATGGACTGCCAGAAGAATGAACGAATCTGTCTTGGAAGAATTCTATCCAGAATGCTCCTCAGAAGTGATCATGGTGAGGACTTTGTCACTTACACCTTGGATACGTTATCAGAAGGGACCAGTCCCTGGAGAAGGGAGTCATGTTTGGGAAAGCAGAGGTCCACAGAAGAGAAGAAGACCTTCAGTGAGACAGACTGACATAGTGGCAGCAACAATGAATTCCAACATGACAATGACAGCGAGGATGGCACAGGACCAAGTTGTGTGCACTGCTGCAACAAGTCAACACCTAACAACAGGAACAATATGAACAATCCCAACGGAAACAAATCACCACACACTGCTCCTACAGAGCAACTAGGGAGTTCAAAGTGTTGACCCTTGAGTTAGCAGCTGAGCACTTAACCACTGCATCACCAGGGCTCTTGGAAGCAAGATAGACATTTAAAAATCTCTCAGGAGCCCTAAGATTCAAGGATGAAATAACTCACATATTCTGTATTCCACAAATATTTCTATAGTGTACTAGAGTCTGGGCACCTAGACAAAGCCCTTGATATCAAAGAGGTTCCATTCTCATGTGACACCGAACGTGTCCCAAGCACTTACTACATACTCACCACTCCTCTAAGCCCCAACTTAAAGTCAATTATCCAAGCCTCCCAACAATCTTAGAAGATGAATAATATCATTATCCCCATTTCACAGATGTGGAGGCTGAGGCACAGGACAGGTTAATTTAAGCACATTTATAAGCAAGAACTAGTAGGGTTGGGATTTGAAGGCAGGAGTGGTAGGCGGAGTAACAGCCTCCCACCCCTCAAAGCTATCCATACCCTAATCCCTGGAACATGTTATCTTACACTGCAGATGTGATTAAATTACAGATCTTGGGTTTGGAAGATTATCATGAATTACCTGGGCAGGCCTCATGTAATCACAGGGGTCTTTATAAGGAGATGTGACAACGGAAGGAAGATGCGATGGCTGAGAGATGCGGTGTCGTGAGCCAAGGAATGCAGGTCATCTCTAGAAGCTGGGAAGACAAGGAAAGCGATTCTCTCCAAATAGGACATAGCCTGGATGACACCTTGACTTCAGTGAAACCAACCCAGACCTCTGACAGCTAGAACCATAAAGTAACAAATTTGTGTTGTTTTAAAACAAAGTATCTGTGGTAAATTGTTATAACAGCAACAGGAAGCTAAGACACCAGGCAATCTGGGGTCAGGAAAGGATATTGCTTCTTATGCTAGTCAGTGGAAAGCACCAGAAAACTGAAACACAGGAGAAATTGTGACATGAAGGAAAATGTAGAGACAAACCAACAAAAACAGTACAAATGAAAGTTTTTTGTATTTATATGTGACAATACGCAGAGCCTAAACCAGAAAGAAAAAAAGAGTATCTCAGGGAAAATATGCTCTTTCCTTCAGAATGACTGAGAATAGAAGATACTGTGCCTTAGACCTCTAGTGCTGAAGTTGATCACCGTTAACACCCTCAGTTCTAGAAGGAAGCCTGGGGAGAAAACCCAAAACTAAACCTGTTGCTGTGGAGTCAATTCTAACTCATAGCAGCCCTACAGGACAGAGCAGAATTTCCCCACTGGGTTTCCAATGAGTGGCTGGCAGATTCGAAGTGCCAGCCTTCTGGGTAGCAATCAATCTCTTACCCACTGTGCCCACCAGAGCTCTACCTGGGCAGAAGACACGCACTCACCATGCCAACCCAGATGCTGCGGGGCTCATACTGGTGACATGAGACAGCACTCACCACTTCCGTTCCATACCTAAGCCTTGATGACAAGACATTTATTGGGATTTAACGGATTTCTTATAATTGGGTCAGAGACTGAGTGCAGCTTACCTAGAAAACCCTGCCTTTGTACTGAAAAGAAAAACTTCAGAGGCAGGCTTAAAAGGCTCAAACTGGTTTGTGCGTTTTCAGAGAAAACTAAAACCTGTTGCCATAGAGTTGATTCTGAGTCATAACAACCTTACAGGACACAGTAGAACAGACTTCACAGGCTTTCCAAGGCTGTGACCCTTAAGGAAGCAGACTGTCAGATCCTTCTCTTGCAGCGTGGCTTGTGGGTTCCACCTCTCAACCTCTGAGCCCACTGCCCCACCAAGGCTTTCTGTCTCAGAGAAGTAATCATTTAAATATTAAAAAAAAATATCCCTATCTTTGTAAAAACTTCATTCATGGTAAGACATACACCAATTCAACAGTTTCTACATGCACCATTTAGTGACATTAATTGGATTCTTGGAGTTGTGTAACCATTCTCACTCTCTTTTTGAGAGTTCTTCCTATCCCATTAACATAAATTCACTGCCTCCTAAGGCTCTCATCTAATCTTTAGAGTTGCTGTTGTCAACTGGATCTCTTATGCATAGTTTTTAAAAGACTATAATGCTCAAGGAAATTCTGGTGGCACAGTGGGTTAAGTGCTACGTCTGCGAACAAAAAGGTCAGCAGTTTAAATCTGCCAGGATCTTCCTGGAAACTCTATGGGGCATTACTACTCTGACCTCTAAGGTCACTATCAATTGGACCCCACTTGATGGCAGTGGGTTTTGGATAATGTTCAAAGCAGACATTTTTTGCTAGTTAAGCTAAATTATTGTTTGGCTTTTAGCAAACTTTAAGGGATCTTTTTGGTTTAAGGTTTAAAGATAATCTCAAGGAAATAGTTTCAGGGATTCTTCCAACCTTCATGGCTCCTGAAAGTATGGAGTCCATGAAAATGTAAAATTCTGTTCTCCATTTTCCCCCTTTTGATCAGGATTCTTCCATGGAATCTTTGATCAAAATGTTCAGTATTAGTAGCTAGGCCAGTTCTTCTGGTCTCATGACAAAGGAGGCTGTTGTTCATGGAGACAATTAGCCACACATTCCATACCCTTCTCCTATTTCTGACTCTCTTTCTTCCTCTGTTATTCCAGGTAAATGAAACAATTGTGCCTTGATGGCCACTTGCAAGCTTGTAAGACCCCAGACACAACTCAACGACTAGGAGGTAGAACAAAAGTACTGAATATGTTATTAAGCCAATTAATTTGGACATCTCATGAAAGCATGACCCTAAACTTCCAACCCAGGAAACTAAATTCTATGAGGTATTTGGTTGCAGATAAGTTTCCTTAGCAGCTATTTTGTTTTTTGGTCATCATTGTGAATATGTCTATCACTTAACTTTTTCCAGAACAATTTTTTGTAAGTGTACAACTTATCGACGGCAATGCCAATAACAACTTATCAACATCAGTGCCAATAATCTGCTGTACAACCCCACAGTTAATAATTGCAGTGCTCCCATCACCATTAACCTCACCTGTCTGTCTCCATCCTTCCCCCATCTGGTAACCACTGATGAACTTTGTTCTCTACACATTTGCCTTTTCTTGCCTTTTTATATGAGCAAAGTCACATAATATTTGTCCTTATGCAGTTGACTTATTTGACTCAGCATAATGTATTCCAGCTCCATCTGTATTACAGCCTTGCTCCTGCCGGCTGAATATCATTTCATTATATGTATGTACCACATTTCGTTTATTCATTTGTCTGTTCATGGGCTTTCGGGCTATTGTTAATGGTACTGCAATGAACACTGGCGTACAAACCTCTGAGTGTTTGCTTTCAAATCTTTTGCATATAATACTTAGGAAAGGAATTGCTGGGTCATACGGTAGTTCTGTTTTTAGCTTTTTGAAGAACACCACATTGTTTGTGACAATGGCTGTACTGTTTTGTCTTCCTACCATCACCCAGACTGAGACAGAGATGGGACAAACCCTGACAGTATGGAGACACCCTTTTAAAGCAGTACTGAAGTCATTCCTGAGGTTCACTCTCATCCCAAGACTGTTGTTGTTGTTGTTGTCAGGTGCCATCAAGTCAGTTCTGACTCACAGCAACCCTGCGCACAACAGAATGAAACATTGCCAAGTCTTGCGCCATGTCCACAATTGTTTCTATGCTTAAGCCCCTCGTTGCAGCCGCTGTGTCAGTCCATCTCATTCAGGGTCTACCTCTTTTTCACTGACTCTCCATTCTACGAAGCAAGAGATCCTGCTCCAGGGACTGATCCCTCCTTACAACATCCCAAGATTAGACATGCGCACAAAACAAAACGAGACTAAAAGGACACATGAGTCCAGGCCGGGACAAGAAGACAGGAGAGGACAGGAAAGCTGGTAACAGGGAACCTAAGGCTGAAAGGCAAAGACTATTGACATGCTGTCACACTGGGAACCACTGCCACAAAACAATATGTGTATTAATCATTTACATTTATTAATTTAATTATTTTTAATTTAAATTATTTTTAATTGTTTATTTTTTATTTAATTAAAATTATTTTCATTTAATTATTTATCATTTACATATGTCATAAGGTAATATAACGTAAATACTTCATTCTATAAACTTTCATCTAAAGTACAATAAATAGAAACAGAAATAAAAATAAAGGAGTATGTTATTTTCTCGAATGTTCTTTCTGCATCGCTAAAGATGATCATGTGGTTCTTTTCCCTTGGTCTACAGATGAGTCATTGCATGTTTTATTGACAGCAGAATGCCTACAGACTTCCATCAAATAAGAGTCTCCTAGTTCAACAAATGCTTTGTAACATCACATTTCTTTGAAATATATTCTGTCATTTGGACTTCTTACTTAGACAATCCTTCCTTTAATTAGTTTGCATTTGTAAGGTTCAGTCTATGCGTCATTCAGTGTTGAGAAACAGTAAGAATTCAGCGCCCTGGGTTTATCTCCAGTTCTGTGACTCACTCCCTGCATGAGACAATCTCCCAGTTTCCGGTTATTCTATCTGTAAATAAGGACCTTAAAACTGTTATGAGAATCAGTGACATAATATATACAAAAGGCCTTTGAAATTCTAGAAGAAATTTCAGAAGGCCAGTGTGTCAGTGTGTGTGTATATGTGTGTACACAAATATGCAAAGGTGCAAATGCAGATGCCCAACACACACACACATATCCACGAACACATACACACACACACACACACACAGAGCATAGCGTCATGCTTTTGCTAACTAGGAACAATGCCTGTTTACCTTTCTTCTCAACTTAAAATCACACAAGCACTGGAAGAAGAATTACATTTTTCTTTAATTATACTTCAGATAAAGCTTTACAAAACAAACCAGTTTCTCATTAAACAGTTAGCACACATAATTGTTTTATGACACTGGTTAACAATTCCACGACATGTCAACACTCTCCCTTCTCAACCTTGGGTTCCATATTACCAGCTTTTCTGTCCCCTCCTGGGCTGGTGTACCCTTTTAGTCTCATTTCGTGTTACAGGCCTTGCCAATCTTCGGCTGAACGATGAACCTCAGGGGTGACTTCATTACTAAGCTGGAAAGATGAACAGAGGCCTTAATGATGAGGTTTCTCCAGTCTCTTTGAAGCCAGGAAGTCCGATCTTTTTCTGTGAGCTAGAATTTTGTTTTACATTTTTCTCCGGCTCTGTCTGGGACTCTCTGTTATAATCCCTGTCAGAGCAGTCAATGGTGGTAGCCAGGCAGCATCTAGTCGTATTGGACTCAGTCTGGTGGAGGCCACTGTAGACATAGCCCGTTAGTCCTTTGAATTAATAGGGCCTTGTAGATGTGGTCCGTCAGCCCTTGGGACTAATCTATCCTTGGTGTTTTTAGTTTTCTTCCTTCTCCCTTGCTCCTGAAGGAGTAAGACCAGTGGAATATCTTAGATGGCCACTCACCGACTTTTAAGACCCCAGATGCTACCCAACAATGTAAAATGCAGAAGATTTTCATTATAAACTATGTTATGCCAATTGAGCTAGATGGTGCCTGAGTCCATGGTTCCCACAGCCCTCAGCCTAGCAATTCAGTCCCTCATGGAGTTTGGGTATGTCTAGGGAGCTTCCTTGGACAAGCTGTGCTGACTTTCCCAGTACTGTGTCCTGTCTTACCAAGGGGAATTACATTTTAAAGTAGACTGGCATTGTGCACCAGCATTCACTGCAGCACTGTTCACAACAGCCAGAAGATGGAAACAATCCCTGTGTCCATCAACAAATGACTGTGTAAAGGTGCGTAAATGAAATGAGGCCTACATATATAAGAACACCTTAGGTGGTGCAAACGGTTAAATGCTTGACCACTAGCTAAAAGGCTGACACTTGGAACCCTCCGGAGGTGCCCTGGAAGACAGGCTTGGATATGTTCTTCTGAGAGGTCACAGCCTTGAAAACCCTGTGGAGCAGTTCTACCCTGCACGGATGGCATCGCCATGAATCAGAATCAACTTATTGGCAGCTAGTGCCAAACAACAGCACACTGTACTTTTATGCAAATAATGAGTGACAACTACATTTCTTTGTCAAGCATGCCCTCCCCCTGCAAAGTATTTTCAAGTGTGTTTACTAATTTTTTTTTTACAGCAACATGTTCAAAAAAAAAAAGAAGGCATAGCAGTATGTATGAAAATACCTCATTGTGAGGAGAGGGGAGGGCAGGGAGTGTTTGGCTAACAGACACAGAAGGTACGTGTCATTAGCATAAGAACATGGTATATACATAAAATATTATTCAGCCATAAGGAGAAACTAAGTTCTATGCCACCATATGGGTGAACCCTGAAAACAATCAGGTGTGAAATAAGTCAGATACAAAAGTACAAATACTGTTATGATCTCACTTTTACAAAAGATTCCAAATAGGCAAATGCATAGAGATCAAAGTTTGCTAGTAATTACCGGGAGGTGGGGTGGGGGGTGTGGAAAGGAGGATGGGGTTTTGCTTAAGGAGTACAGAGTTTTTGTTAAAAAGAAAAAAAAAGTTTCATGGAGTCAATTCCAACTTATGGTGACCCCACATGTGCAGAGACAGTAAAACAGCCCCATACAGTTTTCAAGGCTATGACCTTTCAGAAGCAGATCATGACGGCTTTCTTCTGATGCACCTCTGGGTGAATTAAAGCTGCCAAGCTTTCCAAGAATAGTGGTGGGGGCTTAACCATGCGCACCAGCCAGTGGCTTGTTTGTCATTGAGAACAAAGGGATAACTAAGCACTGTGACACCTACAGCAGCGAATCATCAGAATTCATTGGGTACAAGTGGAGTGTTTTCATTTTTCTTACAGAATCAAATGGTTTTTAATATTTATAATGAAACCTCCAGTACTGAGAAATTAGCCTGCAATAACTATAAAGTACTACCAACAAGGATTCACGAGGGCTCAGAAGAAAATTAATATTTAACAGTGATTCATAAAATATTTATTTTGTTTGAAAACTACGAAATAGCACATTCTCTATTCCCATGCCAATTTTCAAAGATATTAACAATGAAATGAGAGTATACAATGGCTGACACTTAGATGGTGTCAGGAAATCACCTCAAATCCCCTACACTAACCAGGTTCCTTGCAGAGCCCCGAAGCGCCCAAGACCCCTGTAGCTTCTCCATCCAACTCCAGAAGAGTGACAGAATCCCAGGAATACCCTCTGGCCAAGGCTGATCTTGCCAAGGCTACGGTAGGTTAGCTTTCATAGGACATGTATCAGGTCATCTACTGTAACCTACCCAGATTCAGGAGCAGAACTTCTCCAGAGCTTCCAAGGAGCACCTGGCAGATTCTAACCGTCAACCTTGTGGTTAGCAGCCATAGCACTTAACCACTATGCCACCAGGGCTTCCCAAGATTTTTTAGATGAAACAAAGAGCTCTGGGCCTTAACTCAAATTTATAACAAAAAGAAAAAAATAGAATATTCGTTACAAATAAACTTCAAGAGAACATTTATCATGGAGCGAAACAGCACATTAACAGGAAATTACAAGCACCCCACACAAGCTTCCTTTCTTTAGTTTTGGTTAACTTAAAATGGTCTTTAAAATGGGGACAATGAGGCAGATTTATCGTTAGGCTTGTGAAGAGCTTCATTGCCCCTCCCAAGGTCCTTGAAGATTTTATATGGTATATGTCCTGTAAGATAATATTGCATTATTTTTCTTAAAGAGACATTCCTCTCACCTGTACACTCATCAGGAGGACTTCACAAAACTTAGATCTGTTCCTGCTTCTCTCAAGGGAATACTGTCAGGAGGAAATAAGATCATATACTTTAAAATGTATCCTACCATGCCTAATATATGGTAAAACCAGTTACCACTGAGTCAGTTCTGACCCATGGCAACCCCAGATGTGTCCGAGTAGAACTGTTCTCTGTAGGGTTTTCAATGATTAAGACTTTGGAAGTAGATCTCCAAGCTCTTCTTTTAACGTGCCTCTGGATAGATTCAAAGCACTAACGTTTCAGTTAGCAGCCAAGCACATAAACTATTTGTACCACGCACAGACTTTAATATATGGTAAGGGTGGAGTCAATGGTAATAGTAACAGCCACCACAATGCAAGCACTGACTGTGCACAAGTACAAATATCATTTAATCCTCACAACAGTAAAGGGAAGCATTATCATTACCCCCAATTTACAGGTGACAAAATGGAGGTACTGAAAGGTTAGGAAACTGGCCTGGGCCACACCACTGAGGGCAGAATGGAGTTTGAACCAAAGAATTAAAAAACATAGATGCCATCTGAAGGACCAAGGTGATCCTGACCCAAGCCATGGTGTCTTCAGTCACCTCATATACCACATGGAAGCTCAACCATCAATAAGGAAAATCCAAGAAGAATTGATGGCTTTGAATCATGGTGTTGGTGAAGAACACTGACTGTCCCATGAAATCACAAAAGAACAGACAATCTGTTATAAAAGCAGAGCCAGAACGCTCCCTAGAAGCGAGGGTGCCCGATTTTGTCTTATGTACTTCGGACATGTTATCGGGAGGGATCAGTTCCCAGAGAAGGACATCATGCTTGGTAAAATGTAGTCCGCAAACCAAGAGGAAGACCTTCATTGAGATGGATAAACACCGTGGC
Source organism: Heterohyrax brucei (assembly GCA_028571685.1). Lineage (NCBI taxonomy): Eukaryota > Metazoa > Chordata > Mammalia > Hyracoidea > Procaviidae > Heterohyrax > Heterohyrax brucei. Next base: position 42,956,235 of record CM053162.1, on the reverse strand, counting down.
TGCAACAGCGGGCTCGAGATCAGGAAGGACCGTAGCAGTGGCTCAGGACCGGGCAGGGTTCTGTTTTGTTGTACACATGGCTCCTGTGTACTGAAACGGACTCGACACAGCCTACAGTGACAGGCAGCAGCCCCAGCTTACCACGTGCTCCCTAACCAAGGATGGGTCAAAGGCTCTGCCAACCGTCGGTTATCACGTTTGCTCTTCTATACCTTTCGGCTCCACTTAATCTCCATTAGTAGCCATGAAACATTTACAGGTATCAGGTCCTGTACTCTCTCTGCACATCTGCAGGATGGGAACACCTAAAAAGCTGGATGCCAGGTCTGGATAGGCTGCCAACAGACCGGCCAGGAAAACAGGATGCAGGACAACTATTCTGGGGATATCCTGCCCAGACCTTCAGACAAGAGGAAAAGCTGGTAGCAGACCCACAGGAGCCAGCTCTTGCCCTCACTCAGTCCCAGGTAGGGCTGCAGGGCACCGACACCCTGGGCTTGCCTCTTCAACACACTGAGCTCTTAACGATAACAGCAGAGTGACCAACCCTGCGGTTTGCCAGGTTTGCAGGGACCCTGGACTTGTAGTGCTGAAACCAGGCAGCCCAGGCACACTGGGGTACCTGGTCACTCTACCACACGGTACTCAGGGCACCAACCCTCTTACACTGACCTCCTCACCTAAACCAAAACCAAATCCATTGCTGTCCAGTTGATCCTGATTCATGGCAACCCTGACATTACAGAGGAGACTGAGATCTCCGGTTGTCTTGGCTATACTCTCTACGGAAGCAGGTTGCAGGCCTTTTTTCCCAGACACCACTGGGTGAGGGAGAACCACCCACCGTAGGTTAGTGTCTAGTTCAAACCATCGGCCCCACCCACAGATCTTCATTCTCCCCACTACAACACCCACTGTCCCCTGCCACCTGTGTCCCACATGGCCAGCACTGTCCTAAAATACACTAAACACTCAGACATTTGTAGACTAAATGAATGAATAAATGAATTTCATCGTTTATGCCATTATTTAAGACATAGTCTATTGTTATAAATTGCTTTTAAATTTAGAAAAAGGGACTGTGTCTAGTCCTCTGTCACAGTTGCAAGGAGTTCATATGTTTTTCCTGTAACTTCTACTTTTAGCTACTTTTATCTCTTCCTTTTTATTGAAAAAGTTCCTAGTTTATTTCTTTATTTTTATTTATTTTCCCTGAGCCCATCTCTATGCAAAAGCTTTGATTAGGCACCTCTATTTGCATCAAGGAAACTCTGGTGGCATAGTGGTTAAGCGCTACAGTTGTTAACCAAAAGGTCAGCAGTTCAAACGTATAAGGTGCCCCTTGTAAACGTTATAGGGACACTTCTACCCTGTCCCACAGAGTCGCTATGACTCAACAGCAATGGGTATTTGCATCAAGGAGCCTTGGCAGAACAGTGGTTAAGAGCTTGGCTGCTAACCAAAAAGGTTGGTATTTCGAATCCACCAGCACTGGTTCTTTGGAAACCCTATAGAGCATTTCTACTTTATCGTATATGGTTGCTATGAGTCAGAATCAATTCGACAGCAGTGATTTGGTATTTGGGGTTTATTTGCTTCATACAATGCCACAGGTATGCTTACTTGATTGTCCAGCCCTTAGCAAGCGGCCTCAGTACCCCATGGGCTCACCAGAAGCTAACAGACACACACACACACACCCCTGGCCATCTTCTTCTGATCACAGAAGTGTTAAGTATGCAGCGCTACTTGGCCAGCCCACAGACCATTGAGTCCTCCAGGATCAAGTCCATCTCGGTCTAGCATAGAAGGAAACCAGACACTGGAAATGCTTCTCTGGGGACTGCTGATGCCACTGTCAGCCTCCACCCAGGAACTGCACCAGAAACAGCTGTAAGGCCTTATCCTTGGGTTCACAGGAGAAGTGATCTGAGACCACTGCCCCCTAGATGGAGCTCCCTGAATGGAGTTCTTCTTCAAACATAATACTAAGAATGGCTTTGCTTCTTGGGAGGCATTGGTTGGCCTTCTGTCTTGAAGAATGAGAACTTCATAATGTATCTAGGTTCCCTTTTTTTGTCTTTTTTTCTATTTTTTGCTCTAGCAACTTTGTGGCTCAAATATAGGAAATGCATGAGTCATTTTGTCTTTCTTTCTTGCTACAATTTTTTTCCGCTGGTTCTATGACAGCAACAACAACAAAATTTGCTGTTGTGGAGTCAATTCTGACTCCAAACAACCCTCCAGGACAGAGTAGAACTGACCCCTTAGGGTTTCCAAGGATGTAATCATTATGGAAACAGGCTGCTACATCTTTCTACCATGGAGCCAGTTGTTGGGTTTTAACTGCTGACCTCTAGATTAGCAGCCAAGTGCTTAAAACACTGAGCCACCAGCATTACTATTTAGTTACAATAGCCTATTGTAATATATTGCTTCTCCTTTATTCCACATGATTTCTTTTTAATTTACATTTTCTGCTTAACTTTATCTCCTGTTACTGCACATCTTTTAGGTGAGTATAAGGAGTACAAGCAGATTAATGGCTGAATTTATCCAACAAACATTTGTTGAGCAGCTACTACATCCCATGGTAAAGTAGAGTGTCTGTGAAAAAAAGGAAGACCCTTCAGCAAACTGGATTCACACAGTGGGTGCAACGATAGCTAACATATAACTGTGGGGACGGCGTCGGAGCAGCCAGTGTTTCGTTCTGTTGTCCATAGGGCTGCTATGAGATAGAACGCACTAGAAACACCCAACAACACTAAGAGGTCTTACAATTACATTCGCAACTCATCCTAGAGAAAGTGCTACATACCTCATCGCTGAATAGCACTATGGTCACCTTTGAAGTACTCCTCTTGGGAAGCTATGCAATGATGCCAGCACCTAGTCTCCACCCTTCAAAGTAATTTTGGAACTCTTTTTTCCAGAATGGCCATCAGAACTGTCATTGTATTACTCCTGACATCCTGAATGTCGTCAAAATGTCTTCCTTTCAATATTTCCTTTATCTTTAGATAAAGAGAAAAGTCACTGATGTTCCAGATCAGGTTGAGTAGGGAGGGTGTTTCAATACAGCTATTTGTTTACTGGTTAAAAACTCCCTTACAGACTTCTATACAATCAAGTTCACGAATCTGCCACCATGCCACCATGCCACCTCGCACGATGGCCTGAATTTCAGAAAGCGTTCCAAAACTGCTCTGAAGGGTGGATTAGGTGCTGGCGTCAGTGTATAGCTTCCCAAGGGGAGTACTTCCAAGGTGACCATAGTGACATTCAGCAATGAGACATGTAGCACTTAGAACAATTAAGTTCACAGATTTAGCTGTCAGACTCCATATGTACCAGACACCATTCTAGGCAGGCAGAGCTGGGCTGGACAAATAAGAAGTTACATTTGGATGAGATGACACAGAGTAAACACAAGTAAGTACAATTTCAGATAATAAAGAAGACAAAATAGGGTAACATGAGATTGGCTGGCAGTGGGGTGGCGACTGGGTGATTTAAATAGGGTGGTGGACAAAAGCCACTACGAGAGGAGTCATTTCAGCTGAGCCTTAAGAAAAACAACAGCTTGGCCATGACCTGGAGGAAGAAGCTTCCAGAAGGCAGCTGGTACAAGGCCCTAAGGCCAGGCAAGGTGAGCCTGCCAACCCCAGGCGACGAAGGCAAGGGCAGGCACAAGAGGGATCCAGAGAAGGAGGAGGCCAGACCACGGGGCACTTGTGTGCTGTGGTAAGGAGTCAGGGTTTTGTGTTCACTTTAGTGGGAAACACGGGAGAGTTCTAAACCAGATTCAAATTCTTTTTCTTTTTTCCTTAATTTTTTTGTGGTGAAAAGCTACATAGTAAAACATTTGCCATTTCAACAGCCTTTTTACATGCACGATTCTGACATTCATTATGTTTACCATGTTGTACAACCAACACCACCGATTTCAGTCCTTGAATATGTGACTGACTTAAATGTTTAAATCCAAAACCTAGAATAAATTTTTTGGTAAGGAACAAGAAGAGGCAGCACTGGGTGGAGATTCTGAAGATAGTCTAGGTCACCGGCGAAAGGAAGCCTTCTGTATCCCGATTACCGCGCGCGACACAGATTCCCACTGTCACCCACAGTACACATCAACACCACTTGGAAGCCCTGAAGAAACTTCTAGCAGAACAACAAAATACCCCAAAGGAAGGCTCATGGAAGTTACTAGATCATTTTCCCATCTTTGCAGGACAAAACTCTTCTTGAGAACAAATGCAGAACACATCCATGAAGCCTCTCGCACACCAGTGCCTGAGAAGTGAGCCTTTCGTCTTTCATCAGGGTGAGGGATCCTCCATGCAAATCTCCATCCCACTGGGACCCAGAACAACCAGCCCCCTGTCGGCTTCCCTAGGGCAAAGGAGCTCAGCCCGGGGGTCAAGGATCCTGTGACTGAGGGGCCTACAGCTCTAGAGAGCACCCTAAAATCATACCAATGTTATGTTGTGTAAATATGGGTGTTTCTGGACACAGGAGCTATGGCTTACAACATTTCTCAAAGGGTCCTACAGTCCACAGGAAGGCAGGTTTGGTGCTGATATTTTTGGTAAAGGGTGTACCAGACGGTTATATCCTTCAGCTGACCTGAGAATAAGCTGAATGTATGGTTTCACTTCCTAAAGAGTGTATATTTCCTTAATTGTTTCTCTCTTTCTTTCTTCATTTTTTCCTTAAGCTCAGCACAAGGGTCAGAATGAACCAAGTTCAAGTCTCTCCCTGGTTATTTAAAGGTGGATGATAAGACAGAGTATCTAGGGAAGATTTTTTTTTAACTCCTTGGAACTTCCAATTCTCCATCTGTAAATGAGGCCAAACATAACATCTACTCAGAGGCCTCTGGTGAGCACTGCTATTGTGAGTCAATTCTGACTCACAGCAACCCCAGGGAGACCTGCCCCATAGGGTTTCCTAGGCTGTGATACTCACAGAAGCAGATCCCTAGGCTTCTTCTCCCATGGAGCTGCTCCTGGGTTCAAGGCAGCAGCCTTCCTGTTAGCAGCTGAGCCCTTGACCACTGTGCCACCAGGCACCCTTACAGTAAGTTATTAAGTGACATGATTCAGGCACTCACCCAGTGTTGACACAAGTCAGCACCAAATTAAATTTAGTTGTTACTTTTACTATACTATCATGACTACTCACACACCTGATGGCAAAAACAAATTGACTAGTACCTGAAGTTTTGCTGCCAGAATTATATTAACACGCCCACCTAGCAATGTTTTACAAGCTGAATAGCCTCACCTCTTCCCTTCTGTCTGCCACCTAAATGTCTAGAGCTGTGCTTCCTACTATGATAGCCACTAGCCATATGGGGCTATTTAAGTGAATAAAAATTAATTTATATTAAAAATTCAATTCCTCAGTTGCTCCATGGCCACACATGGCTGGTGGTAACCCAGAATATCCAAGAGTACAGTGGTGCTGTAGGACATTTCCAATTCTACAGAAAGTTCTGCTGGCCAGAGTACAAGAGACTGTATTCCATAAGAGGACTGAGACCAGATTCCAGCTTCGATGTGATAAAACTCCCCTTTGCTCTCCAAGTAATGTCATCAGCCGCTGCCATCCCAGACCAAAGCCTGAGGCCAACCATGCTGAATTTCATTCTCTCACATTAAAAAACCAGTTGCCATCAAGTGGACTTCAACTCACAGTGACCTGTATGTCACGGGAGACCTGTGCTCCATAGGGCTCTCAATGGCTGGGTTTGCAGAAGGCGATAGCCAGGTCTGTCTTTCAAGGTGCCTCTGGGTAGACTCAAACCTCCAACCTTTAGCTTAGCAGGTGAGCGTGTTAACCACTTTTACCAGCCTGGAAGCCCTATGTTTCAGAGAGGCTACATCCTGTATTGCGCCTTATGAGGCACCTACTTGTCTTGCTCAAAGGACAAGCTTAGGAAGCAAACATATTCCCTGCCACACTTAACTGGGAATGAACTCTGCTAAACCTCAGCCCTGAAGCACCGGGCCTGGGCGACCTGCACTGAGTCAGCGTTATCAGCAGCTGTAGAAACAGAGGATCTTGCCCCTCAAAGGAAAGTGTGGCTGGATTTTTCCTGAGGCCAATACACATACCCCAAAGGAAACCAAAGCTCCTTCCCAGGAATGTGACAGGATATGGGAACGGAAGGCAGGGACGCTTTTCTAGTAGTTTCCTTTCAGGGATTTGACATTACGTAAAAACAAAAGAACAAGTCTGGGAAATGTTTTCTGGGGTGTTCAAGTCTTCAACCTCTTTTAAAAATTTGGCCTCTTGACAATGTAATTCTGCTAGAGTCTAATTCTAACACACCTCATGCAATCTGCCATTACTTCTTGTCTCCGTTCAGTTCCCGGTAAGATCTACACGTACCCTTAGCCCCACACAAGATCCATGTGGAGCAGTGGAATATCTGGCCCCAAGGTGAAAGACTTGGACACCACATGTAAAAATGAGATTAGCTGACCTATCAAGTTTGGAAGCAGAGATTCTAAAGCTCATCCAGGAATAAATGAAATACCCAAATGTGCTCAAGCCATGGTACTTCCAGTTGCCTTATGTGTATGCAACAGCTGGACAGTGAATAAGGAAAACTGAAAAAGAACTGATGCATTTGAGTTACGGTGTTGGTGAAGAATATTCAATATACCGCGGGCCAGCAGAAGAATGGACAAATGCATCTTGGAAGAAGTGCAGCCAGACTGCTCCTTAGCAGCAAGGACAGCAAGACTTTCTCTCACGTACTTTGGACTTAGGGAGGTGATCAGTTCCTAGACATTTGGTAGAGGATCAGGGAAAGAGCGATCCTCAGCAAGATGAAATGACACAGTGGCGAGACGACGGGTTCAAGCACAACGATTATAAGGATGGCGCAAGACAGGGCAGCGTTCTTCTGTCCTGTTGGGCATAAGGTAGCTATGAGTTGCAAGTGACTCAACATCACCCAGTAACAATATATATCTTGCCCCAGGAGAAGTACCATAAAAAATTAAGACTTTCAGAGACAGACATCTATAACTTCAATATTATATTGTTGTATGTCATCTGTAGAAGCTTCTTTTCATGAGTTCCACCTTCTTTGCTGTCACAAGCTTTCCCAGACACACTCTTCAACTCCTCCAAGATGCTTTCCACAGCTATGACCCTCTGTGGCTGCCTCTTTATGTCTGCAGAGAGCTTCCGGGCTGGGTTTCTGCCCACCCCCAAACGTACTCGGTGCCCTTGCTTTTCCCCAGCACGATGCCTACTCCGTAAGAAACTAAATCTGAGGTTTCCATCTTAACTCTGTGTAGTCTGAAATGAGTATTAGAAAAGCCTCTGGCATAAACACTAACAGAAGAACACTCACTACAAAAATCTAATAACTAACCAATCCTCCTTTGACATTTTCTGAGCCTGTCACTTTAAACAACCCCTGTATAGCATGATTCATTGGCCTCAGAAACAACAGCAGGACAAGAAGAATTCGTTCATTATTTAATGGGTATCTACAGTGTACCAGGCCCTGTTCAGGACTGTGAGGACAGTGGTAAATAAAACAAAGTTCTTGGCCTCACAGAGCTTATATGCTAGTTGAGGAGCCAGACAAACAGCAAACACATGATGGCCTCTCAGATGGTAATGAACGCTATGAGGAAAAATCCAGCGGGGTAGAGGGGATGGGATTGGGCAGGGTTGTTTTGTTGTATCAGGTGGGCAGGGAGAGCCTTACCAATAAACATTTGAGCAAAGACCTAAAGAACCACAGGGATATCTGAGGGAAGAGTGTTGTAGGCTGAGAGAACAGCAGGAGCAAAGTCTCTGCAGCTGGAAGGTGCCTCCATGTTTAAGAAATAAGAAGGGGCCAGTGTGCATAGGGCAGAATGAAGGAACGGGCAAGCACTGGGAGATGAGGTCCAAGGCGTAGGAGCTGTACACTGCCCAGGTCTTTGAGGATCATTACAAGATTTTAGATTTGACCTTGAGGAAGACACGAAGTCATTAGAGAGTCTGAGCAATGGAGGGATGTGGTATCACTTGTATTTTAATAGGATCCTTCTGCCTGCTTGGTGGAAAACAGACTGTGGTAAGCAAAGGTATAAGCAGAGAGACCAGTCAGCAGGCTAACAGGAAAATCCTGGTGAAAGACGGTGACAGTTTAGACAAGGGTAAAGTAGCAGGGGTGAAGAGAACTGGTCAGGTTCATGAAGTACTCTGAGGGTAGATCAGAGGGTCCATCCACAGCAAGGCATGTACATTCAGGCATACGGACAACCAATGCAGATAGAGCAAAATAAAAGGGTGGGAATCTACAGAAGTTCTCCCATTACTTCTATTTTCTCAGAGTAACAGGTGAGACTCCACATGGGCCAGAGTTTTAAAAGCTTGAGGAAGACAGGAAAACACCATTAAGGAGGTCACAGGGGTCAGTGGACTCAGAAAGTAGGGTGAGATTCCTGAGAACACTGAGAGCCGACTTCAGGCAGTTACCAAGGTTGGGTTTTCTCCAGCTGCCTTATGGTAGATGTGGGGGCAGAGCTGGTTTTAACTCAGACGGGGATTTAGGTAGGCAAGTATCAAAAAGAGAAAGGGGGCAAGGGAATCAAGAGTGTTCTTCATAGAGAACACACGATGATCTAAGCTGGGGGAGGAAAGAAGTAGGGACATCAGCTGCGGTGGCAGCAGTGGGTGCAGTTCCTGCCACGCAGTTTTGCTCTACTTGTGTTTGCATCCACACCCCAGCACACATGCCTATTCTCTGGATGAACCAACTGGCTCTCCCTTCAAAATGTATCATGAATGTGAACACTTCTCTTCACTTCCACTACCTTACCCTGGTCCAAGTGGTAGAAGTTTGGGTTTCAGGTCCTGGCAAGGTTGAAAGATTGCTGGAGTAGTAGTGACTGATGCAGAAAGGACTCAGAAACTGGAGACGGGAGTGGTTCTAACTGAAATACGGAGGGGCTAGAAATACGACAGAGTCCTGGTGGTGCAGTGGTTAAGAGCTTGACTGCTAGCCAAAAGGCTACGAATTCCAACCCATCTTCTTGGAAATTCCATGGGGCAGTTCTACTTGGTCCCACGGAGTTGCTAAGAGTTGTAAATCACTCGTGGCAATAGGTTGAAATATGATCCACAACAGTTCCTTGGTAGAATCACTGCCTTCTGTACAGGAGACTTGGTTCGATTCCTAGCTAACACGCCTCATACACTGTCATCATCACCTGTCAAGTGGAAGCTTCTATGTCACTGTTATGCTGAAGAGGTTTCAGCAGACCTTCCAGACTGACAGAATAGGAAGAAAGGCCTGGAGATCTACTTTCCAAAACTAACCACTGAAAATGACCATGGTCCAATCTGCAACCAACTATGGGATGACTGGACAGAGGAGTGTTGTGTTTTGTTGTGCATAATGCCACCATGAGTTGGGGGCCGACGGCCACGAACAGTATCTACAATGGAAATGGGATCTAATTCCACATTCGCATTGTATAGTGAGATTAGAGAATAAATACGAAAGCATTTTGAAATGTTAAAATCATTACAGTAACAAAACGGTCTGTATTATACCAAAGTAGAGTGGCCTCAACTCAGAAGCAAAACTACTACTGTTTACCTTTAGAATTACAAACTAGAAATACTTGAAGAGGTCTGCTTATGGTTTATTCATCAACTCCAGTCTACAGGCCTGAGAACAGGAGTGAGAGATTCTGTTTTGTTCTGGCTTGCAGAAAATGGGGAAAAAACAAAAACAAAAAAACCCAAATCACATACCATTTTGACTCATAGGTACCCTTTATGACAGAGTAGAACTGCCCCATAGAGTTACCAAGGAGCGCCTGGCAGATCTGAACTGCCAACCTTTTGGTTAGCAGCCGCAGCACTGACCCACTGTGCTATGTGGGTGTCACAAGGCCAGTGCAAAGCAAACCTGGGGACAACATGACAGCCACTGAAAGCTGCTGCCTTCTTGAAGCCACAACTGCATAAAATCAAAATTGCTTACCAAAGTCTCACCTAAAGAAGTGTGCATTCAAAAAGCACTTGATTATTGTTGCTGTTGTTGCTTGTCCAGTGACAAATACAAAATGCAAAGTATTGGCCAACCACATACCAAATCTTCACTTCACTTGTTCTTTTTTAACATCCTTGTACCAAAATAAGAGCCATGGCCGAGGACTCACTATTTCAGTACCTAGGGCCTTTTTTCTTTTCTGAGTCTCCATGTATAACTATGTTTCCTTTTAGGGCTACAAACTATAGTTCCCCAGAGAAGTTTTAAAAAATATGGGTGCTCAGGCTCCATCCCAGAGAACCACCCTTTAAGTGTAATGGGTTCAAAAAGACAAATCTTTAATCCTATCCTAACTGGGAGACTAGAAAAGGATATAGTCATTAAGTATAATGCTAAATACAGTATATTTAATTTTATACTAATGCTATTCTAATTCTCTAACAAAGTTAAAAAAGTCAAACTGAATCTTTAAAATAATTCCTTGCTACAAAAGAGTGGCAAACTGAATTCTCTTCAAAGCGTTTCATAGTGGTTTGCTGATCGCAGTTCAGTGAAACGTATATCCCAGGTCATTAGCAACACCATTCACCCAGTGTGTGAAGCAAATACAGAGATGGTCTGCTCACTCAAAGACACTCCTCTTTCCGGTAGAGATAAAACACAGACACAAGATTATCAGGGGTCAATGATAAGCCTCACAGTAGAGGAAGTGTTCAAAAGTCAGAACAATTATTCTCACTTCAGAAGATCTGAGAAGGTTTCACTGAAAAGACAGCAATTTTGTTAGGCCTTGATGGATGAGGCTGGGATTCACAGATGGGATTATGGGTCTGGGCACCCCAGACTGGGCAGTGAGTAAACAAAAGCAAGGATGCATGAACCTCAGAATTCAAGAAAAGGGGTGCAGTGCTGCCTGATCCTTTCCCTTCTAAGGGGTTCCATACAGACTGCATTTATCTGCAAGTACGGTCTCCATATCAACTCTGCCAAATCCTTTCCCCAAGTTTAGAATATATATCTCAATGCAACACTATTTTTCATACTAAGTAGATTCATAATTGGATTATTTATGTGCAAGTTTTTAGGATTTCTCTGTATTCCTTTACTCCTTTACCATCTCAATTGTTTGTTTGCTTCAAAAGGACATATTCAGAGGAAAGATTATCTCCTTTCATTTTAACTCATAACAAAAGAGATTGCTTTAAAAAATCAAATCTATGGAGGAGGCTTACAGTGTAGAAACAAAATTAGACCCACTGGGATGACTATAATCAAAAACAAGTGCTGGTGAGGAGTGGAGAAACTTGAACCCTCATACACTGCTGGTGGGAGTTTAAAATGGTGCCATCACTTTAGAAAACAGTCTAGCAGTTCCAAAATGTTAAACACAGAGTTACCCAGCAATTCCACCACTAAATACATCGCCAAGATAAATGAAAACATATGTTCACACAAAAACTTGGATATAAATATTCATAGCAACATTATTCATAATAGCCAAAAGTGAAAACAACTCAAATGCTCATCCACAGAGAATGGATACATAAAATGTAGTATATTCATACAGGAACCCTGGTGGTTCAGTGATTAGGAGCTTGGCTGCTAACCAACAGGTCAGCAGTTTGAATCCACCAGCCACTCCTTGGAAACCCAATGGGGAAGTTGTACTCTGTCCTATAGGGTTTCTATGAGTTGCAACTGTTGACTCAGTGGCCACGGATGTGATCATTGGTTTTTATATCCACAAAATGGAATTTTACTCAGCCATAAAAAGGAACTAATGCCACTATGTATTACAAGGACAAACACAGAAAACGTGCTAAAGGAAAGAAGACATTTGGAAAAGGCCATATACTATATAGTTTTATCTATGTAACATGTCCACAACAGGCATATTCATAGAACCAAAAATTAATGGTTGCCTCAGGTTGGGGAGAAGGGGGTCGAGGGGCAACTAGGACAACAAAAGTATTCATTAACAATATCTGTCATCAATAGGTAAGTGATGGTGCAATTTCTGAAATATGTTCCACTAGAAGTACATGGGTGGATGTCCCCACCAAACTTACGGAGCTGACAGTGCACGAGGCAGACCAGGTCGCATCAACCCTCAACAGTATCATTTCTCAGGGCAGAGTGACTAATGTTTCCTACCCTTCCAGCCTTTCAGGAGGATCCAAAATTATGTGGTCCCCCAGGAAGAGCGGTGACAGCATGATCTGTTAAGGCAAAATAGATAAAAGAGCTCCTAGGTGGTGCAAACAGTTAAACACTTGGCTACTTACAGAAAGATTGCTGGTTCAAATTTACCCAGAGCCAGCTTGGAAACCACTGAAAACCTCAGTGAGTGCAGAGAGAAAGAGATGGCCGTGTGTCAGAATCGACTCAGCAGTGACTGGTAGGGAAAGTAAACACTGACCATTTTGTGGGCTGGACAACCCAACCACGTCCTCCCTTCTTTCTCGGCTCTGATTCCTAGCTGGGAGCAGAGAAGAGAGGCAGAATGACCGATTTCAGTCCACTGCACGGCACTAAGCTCACTCAGGTACACAAACTCCTGGGTCCACCAACAATCCCCTAATGTAGTCTTTTCCAGATGACCTCGTCCCACATCTTTGTTTTATCCACAGGAAAGTTTGCTCTAGCCTCTTTGCTGGCTACCAGAGAAACGTCTACCCCATTTAAAGTGTATTTTTTTTTAAAAAAAAAAAAAAAAGAAAGAAACTAGCAGCACACAAGAAGCTATGTGAGTTCTCCCATCCCTTTCCTCCCCAGTCCCTCATCCTTCTCAAATTTTCCTCTGCAAGACAATATCTTCTTTCTCATTGAATCAAAGGGGCCACACAACTGCCATGAGCTTCCCCTGAACATTACCAGCTTAACCTTGGGCTATCTCTTCCCATAGGACCGGCTTTGTCTCGAGTCCAGATCTGAGAATCCAGAGGTCGAATAGCAGTCAAATGGCATGATTAATGCCCGAGCACAACTGGTTCCCACTCCCAGCCTTCAGGCTCCAGAATCCTCTTTCCAAATAAAGAAAAAAAAATGCTGGCTAAAATGAACTAGTTTCTCTTAATACTGCTATTTGACATCAAGAAATTAAAGCGTGCCAACAGCATCTGCCTCTGAGGCCAGGCGACACTGACAAGCTCCCTTTCCCCCTCAATAATTACTGGAAGAAGCTCAAATGAAGTTTCACAGAATTGAGAGAACTTTAATAAGGAGGAAAAAAAAATCTCTTGCAGAAAACAGTGTTAGTCTTTAAGCAACAATATGGGACGGGGGAAAACCATCAAAATTCCTCATCAGCTCAGATTTGCAGTGAGAAGGACAGAACTCAGCTGCTGGGACGTTTCAAATGTATCCTAAATTGGAGTCCACACACACTGTATACACAATCACTGTTTTTTTCCTTGAGTCTTTTCCCAACATCTGTTGGAGGCTGGCACCGTCTCATCCCACACCGAAACTCTTCACTGCTTCACAACAGGCAACGGTTGCTGATGAGAAAATAAAGACAGCCATGCAAATGAGATATCTGCCTTGTTTTTCCTCCAGTTTCACGCTATGTCGCAAAAGCCAGCACACATTTCCCAGTATTGGAAATGGGGGAAGCTGGGCCTGGCAGACAGACTGTGAAGGCCAGCTTGCAGATTTGGCCCCAACGCTAGGGTCGATGGAGAAAGCTGCACGATGAATAATAACGAAACCCCTAAACCAACTTGCTTGTGACTGGACTAGTTTTAAAACGGTCTTTGTTCTTCAAAATATGAGCTATTAGTATGCTGCAGAGACATCCAGCTTGTAGACCGCCCAGAATGCTGAGAGTGGTGGATTCATGGCTGCCGGAGGGAACTGAAGACCCAGTTGACGCCCCGGGGTGCGCTGGAAGCCTAGACACAGGGGGGTGTCATTTTCTAAAAAGGCCTGGTGGACCAACAGTTAATCACTCTGCGGCTAACAAAACAGTGAGCAGTTTGAACCCACCAGCTACTCTGGGGGAGAAGAGACCTGGTTATCTGCTCCCTTAAAGACTTGGAAAACCTGTGGGGGCGATTTTACTCTGTCCTACACAGTCACTATGAGTCTGAATCGACCTGACAACACACAACAACAATATCCTGTTCTAAAAAAGGATGTTATTTTATTTCTGGACAGCTCAGCATTCAGCTAATAAACTGTGCATATGGTTAAATCATTAAATAAAAGCTGGGTTAAAAATTTATAAACCAAATATTGCATTTGAATGTCCACAGTAGCTAAACTGGGAACAAATAGGAAGTCACTTAACTTGCACACACACCACATTGCACTATTTACACCTTTCAATGTCCATATGCCACCTATTTGCAGTAGGTTTTAATGCATCCCATGCACTGGGCTGGTCTATTGATTGTTCAGTAGAGGAACCTCAGATTACATAAAGCATACCACATTTATCCTACAGATAATTAGAGGCAGGAGAAAAATGTTTGGGGTTTCTTTTGTCTCTTATATCTTTTAAATTGTGATTTTTAAAACTTTAAGTTGGCTGAGCAGCACAGTCCATAGGCTGTGAGCTTTCAGGATAAATGCTCCCCACCTGGCCTGCCTTGAGGTTTTCACTATGAAGTCACATCCGTAAAGTTTTCAGCCTCATGTGCTGAACTCTCACCTGAACTCACAACTTGCTGCCTGAATTATCCCATCGCAGTCTCCTTAAAGGAAAGGGGGAAGCTCCAAAGAGGAGCAAAGTGATCTATCTTCCACCAAGGACAGGATGAAAAATAAAGAAAGAAAGAATGCATCTGAAGGTACCAGACCAAACGCCAAGTGTTAAACAGCATCTTCGTTTGTACAAATCTGACAAGGAGATGGGAGGGCTATCTCTCCTAAAGAGAAGAAAACTGGAGACCAGACCAGGGTCTTCTCCTCTTGCCCAGGAGGCAGCCTAAGAGCCTTGACCAGAGCATAAAGTCCACCTCTGCCAATGGGAGCATAAGTCTACAAGATCCAAACACTGATGATACAGCATTAGCTGAACTGCTAGGGCACTTTGGTGTGGTTTCAGATGGGTGGTGTTGTTTCTTTTGAAATGCTGGCAAAAAGAGCTGTGAATTTTCATAACAAACACAATGAACTATTGAAAAAGAGTATGGGGATAGAGGAATAAGCTCTACTCCTCATTTCTGCCTGTCTTCTCTCAAGGTGAGAAACACTCACCTTGGCCAAAAATAGGAGATGTTTCATGAGTTAAGAACTTAACAGTCCTATCCTGATACCAATTTCCAGAAGCTTGAGAGTGGTCCGCCCTCATTTCTTAATACTACTGTCAGTTTGGGGTACTGGCAATAGGGAATCCCAGAGAAAGAGCTCTAAGACTGGAATTTAACTTTCACTTAAAGTGCAATAAAATATTCATAAGAAAAAAAGACTGGAATTAAAGCACCAAAGGATCCAAAGGGGGTGTTGAGGATAAAATTATAAGAAAACCATCAGACTCTGGACAGTACTTAGCCCCAGGTCAGGATGGAATAAACACGGTGATACCAGCTTGACAGGCAGAAACCAGTATATATCCAGAGAAAGTCAAAATCAGACAGCTAGACTAGCAGGTGAGCTGCAGCAGAAAATGCATACAGGGCCACCAAGTCATGGCCAGAAAGCTTCTTAATACTCTTCCCAAAATGCTGGAGGTCAGAATTAACTTCTCCACACAACACAAGCCTGTGTCAGGCCCAACCTACAGCATGACAGATATACAGCTCAGTTTACCTGGTGTGAATTCCAGCTCCAAGACCAGTAGCTACATGGCCTTGGGAAAGTCATCTGACCTATCAGAGACTCAGTTTTCCCATCTGTAAAGTGGCACCTACAACAATTTGCATCCTCTCACAGAACTACAGTGAGGAGTTCCTCTGATGGCCCAAACAATAGGGTGGCAGGGTATATCCCACTGTATGTGGCACACCAGAAATGCTCACAAAACGTTAGCTGGCATGCCTACCCCTCCATCCACATCGTAGACCATCCTCTTTCCTTTCACTCCCCACTCTCCTTCTGTGCCCCTCTCTTCAAACAGAAATCACAACTCCTTCCAAACAAATTAAAATCAGATTGGATCTCTCAACCATAACAGACTTCACTTCTTAATGTGATTAAAAAAACGAATTCATAAAATAAACCACAAAGTCACACACTGGGCCAGTTGTGATAACTGAATGTTGCAAACTCCAAAACCTTTAGAATGGCCCTTACACAGGAAATTAGTCATTCACCAAACTCAAGAAGCCAGCAGGCAGCAACCCTGGGGGTTAGGAAACAGCAGACGTGAAGCCCCAACAGGGCCACAGGGCTGCTCTGGAGCTGTGCAACCTTTGGGAAAAGTACTTACGACCTCCGATTAAGGGTTCTGGAAACCCTGGTGGTGTAGTGGGTTAAGTACTACATCTGCTAACCAAAAGATCAGCAATTCAAAGCCACCAGGTGCTTCTTGGAAACGGGGCAGTTCTACTCTGACTTCTAGGGTCACTATGAGTCGGACCCGACTCAACAGCAGTCAGTGTAAGGGTTTTAGTGTCCCTGAGCAGTGCAAACAGTTAAGCACTCAGCTGTCAACTGACAGGCTGGGTGGTTCAAGTCCACCTAGAGGCATCTTGGAAGACAGGCCTGGCAATCCACTGAAAAAGCCAAAGCCACTGAAACCCTGTGAAGCACAATTTTACTCTGACATGTGTGGGGCTCACCATAAATTGGAATCAACCAGATGGCAACTCACTGTTGTTCCTTTTTAGTATAACGAGTTCTAGGGCCTCATTGGTGGTTCAGTGGTAGATTTCTTCCCTTCCATGCAGGAGACCTGAGTTCAATCCCTGGCCAACGTACCTTCTGTACAGCTACCACCCATCTGTCAGTGGAGGCTTGTATGTTGCTATGATGGTAATCAGGTTTCAGTGGAGCTTCCAGACTATGATGGACTAGGAAGAAAGGCCCGACAATCTTATTCTAGAAGTGAGCCAATGAATACACTATGGATCACAATGGCCAGTTCCTCATCAGATCACGGATTGGCCCAGGACCAGGCAGCATTTCATTCCATTCTGTGGCACTGCCATTCTCAGAGGATGACTAGACCACAGCTAACAGCAACATCAAGGATTCTACCCAGCCAAGAGAAAAATCCACTAACTCCCCGGCATCTTGCTGGCCCCGAAGCTCCCTAGTTCAAAACTACCACAAAGAGAGAGAAAGTGGAGCCAATCTAGTCCCTGTTCAGAGAGAAAAGACAGGGCACAAAGAGGAGAGTGTGTTACACAAACTGGCTCCTGACACCTTCCAAGCAAGGTCATCCAAGGCTGTGACACAGTCACTTAGTGCAAGTCTCCCTCTCCCACAGCCTCCTGCAGTGAGCATACCCACAATCTTTCCCTACAAGTGCCCCATCCAAACGTGGAGACCCAGAGGGACCAACCAAGGTACCACATCACTGACAAACCTTTACTGCACACAGAGCCTGGAGCAGCACCACACAGCGTGCCCTGAGATTCAGTGCTAATGGGAGACAACCAAAGGCACACTTAGTGTCAAGCCCATACTTCCTTGTGAAGTTTGGAAAGAATCCTTTCACATTCTGACACAAGACATGTTCCTGCAATTAAGAAAAGCAAAAATGGGGAACAAGAAAGCTGAAGGGAGCTTTAGTGGAAAGAGAGTGAAGCAAGATGTAAGGGAGAAGACAGGTTGGCAGGCATATAAAAAGAACATCGACGGAGTCCCTGACTTACTGCGGATCTTCCTTGGACAGAGAAAAGCCCTCAGAAAGGGCCATAAACCCATGGTGAATCCACAGCCCATTCCACGGCTCTATTCCCAAATATACTCCCCCCCAGGAAACCCCACTGCTGTCAAGTCCGACTCATAGTAACCCTAGAGGTCAGAGTAGAACTGCCCTATAGAGTTTCTAATGAGTGTCTGGTGGATCTGAACTGCCAACCTTTCAGGTAGGAGACATAGCACTTAACCCACTACACCACCAGGGTTTCCACATCTACCACAGGATCTGGCAATAACAGCAATTGTGTACAACAGGGTTTCAATGACTGTGACTTTTTGGAAGGTCCCCTGGAGGCACAGTGGTTAAAGAGATGGACTGCTAACAGAAACGTCAGCACTAGCTCCGAGTGAGAAAGACGTGGCAGCCTGCTTCCATAGAGATTTATGGCCTTGGCAACCCTGAGGGGTTGCTGTGAGTCAGAACAGACTCACTTTGGGGTTTAGTGAGTGAGTGACCTTTTAAAAGTAGGTAGTCAAGACTTTCTTCCAAGATTCTTAGGAGTTGGTATGTAGAGAGTCACTAGAAGTGCACTAGGCTGATGAGCTGTACTGCTTACTAACGAAATATGTCCAAACATGTTGGTAAAAAGTTGTGAGTAAAGGACCCCTGGTTGCCCCTGCATGCCAGCCACCCCTACCCTGGCTCTGGACTCCTTGACCTTCTCACCATCCAGCAACCGAAAGGTCCGCTCTCGCCCTGGTGGTGCGAGCACCCTGGCCAGCGTTGCTCTGATTGCTCAGAGTGGCACCAGATCAGAAGTCCTTCCACTGCAGTCATCACTTGACGCCCAAAGATGTGCTTCCAGAGTGGTGGGGATGCTGAAGATTACGTCAGTCAAAATCTCCTGGCGCTGCTCTCTTTGCAGTTTCTATCTGTTGAGTCCTCCCACCTTCTCTATCAACTACCTGGAGCCCATGACTGCAGGTGAGGCTTACACACTGAAACGGAGGGCGACCCTGGAGTCCTCAGATAAGAGCCCTGAAGCCTCAGACATTCAAGGCAACTCTAAGTTTGCCTAGACCTCTCCCGACATTCACTACAGAAGCATCTGTTTTACCAACAGCCCAAGAAAAAGGCGTAGGTTCCTTTTCACCTATCTCCAAAGTGGCACAGAATGCATACCCAAAGAGGCTGCAAAAAAAGTAATCTCAGGCAGGACACTGCTTGGAATGCTCTAAGGGACCGTGAGAGAGCAGAGCTTCCCACTCAAGCTGACGTGCTATATTCAGAGTCTTAACTACACCTTGCATTTGGTTCAGATTTTCTTCTTTTTGTTTGTTTTGTAGGTTTAACCACAGAAATGAGACAGAAAAGTGATGTTAGGGGAGAGAAAATATGACTTGGGTAGTCTCATAATTTCAAAGTAGGTGTTTTATAAGTCAGCAATGTGATTTTTACTAAAAAACCTTCTGAAAGAATGGGTTGTCTGCCTTCCTAACCACTAACTTCCTCCTGGGCCCTTCTTGTTTCTAACCCCAAGTGACTCCTCCCCTCCTGAATTAAACTTAGGGAACTGTTGAGGTCTTTCTTTGGTTAGTCATTTCTACGACATAAAAGTACTATTTTCTGAGCAATTTACATCGGTGTGTAACAGCAGACAGAAACTTTCAGATCACTGACCCAGCTGCCCCTCCTGCATACCAAATGGGCAGTGTAGACCCATCCACATGGGAACAGACTTTGGTCAAACAAAGTTTTTTAAAGTCTCCTTCCTGGGAAGCATGACAGTAGTTGAGATTCTATCATGATGCCAGCAGTGATAACTAACTCCTCTCGCCTTTGTTTTATAAGGTTTGTCTGTTACTGTATCAACTTTTAATTTTATGTTAAAAATACACACAAAAGAATAAAAAATACTTTCCACAATCCCACTAACCAGAAATAGTAACTGACATTTATGCATACATGCATGTATATATTCTAAACAAATTTTGAAGCTATCACAATCTTACTATAAATACAGCTTTAAAACTTGCTTTTATCATTTAGCAATATACAACCAAACCCTTAAAAACAGAAAGTATCATGTTGAGATGTTATAAACTAAATGTGAATAAGAGTTTTATATTTGGGGGGTGGGAAAGAAGAAGAGAAGTAATCAAAAAGAAGCAGCCACTCCCTGGTCTAGTGTCGCCCAAAGCCACCTAGTTTTTCTACCATCTGTGACCCTAGAGCCATACTGGTTCACTCCCTTTTCCACATGTCACTACAGATACAACGAAGTTGAGATGAAGCTGCAAGACAATGGTGCAGAAGGGAAAGAGGTCATCTAGCTCTGGAGATACATGGTAGGTGGATGCCACATGGAGGGTGGACATTGCTTTCTTGGGAATGAGGAGGGACTCTCTGCTCAGGGGTTGCTAACAGACACAAGGTTGGAGAAAGAACCTGGATCAGAGCTGCCCCTTCTCTCTCTACGGCCACAGACTCCAAGGCTGAAGGGAGAATGTGAGAGTGAAGTCAAAGGAATCTTGGGACAACTCTTCCCCATGTCATGAAGCTGTCTTTTCATACATATGTCATTTTGTGGGGAAAAGTAGGCAATATTATTATCCCAGTTATCACTGAGGGCAGAAATAGTATTCCACTTCCTTATGAGAATAAAGGAAACTCTGGTGGTGTGATAGTCAAGTGCCACGACCACTAACCTAAAGGGTGGCAGTTTGAATCCACCAGTCACTCCTTGGCAACTTCAATGGGACAGTTCTACTCTGTCCCATAGGGTCACTATGAATTTAAATCAACTCAATGGCCATGGGTTTGGTTTGGTTTAGTTTTTTATTTTATGAGAACAAAAAGAAATGAAAACATCGATAGTTTATGGTATATTCTTGGAAATGACTGAATTAAGCCCAGCATCTAAGAGCTTTTTTCTTAATGCTGTTTCTGAGGACTTTTTTTTCTTGGTAACATCAACATGCACCCTTTTACTGAATAAAATGGTCACTTCGTCTATAACATAACCTTCTCCATAACATAACCTTCCCCTTATCATCTTATGGTGGAAACGCTGGTTTTATAGCTAAGTGCTACAGTGCTAAGTATAAGGTTGGTAGTTTGAACTCACCAGGCAATCCTTGGAAATGCTATGGAGCAGTTGTAATCCACCCAACAGGGTCACTATAAATCAGAATTGACTTGACTACAATGGGTTTGCTTGTTTTTAATCATCTAATTATTATTTTTCTAATGTTCAAAAGGGCACTGGCAAGGTGAAGGGGTACATGACTGTTGTTTTAGAAGCATGAGGCTGGCATCTCCCAGAGGCGGCCTTAGGATATTTTCCCAAAGACAGATTATGCAATTAAGGCAGGTAGCTGTGTCCTGAGCTTCCAATCAAATCCCACACAACTTTTGGGCTTAAGGAAACAAACAAGGAGTTGCTATTTAAAAAGTGATTGTTCTAAAAAGTTAAACATGTGAATCAAGTTCTCTTTCTAAGGAACTCATTTTTCCTACTAGAAGAGAAACTTTGCTCAACAATCATTGGGTTGGGGAAGGGACAAGGATGGGAAGAGAAGGAGTTTTTTCTTCTCAATGTGTCAACTCTGCTGAGTTTTGAAAGTAAATCTGCCACATATGTTATTGCCCAACTTCCTATCTCCCATGTTGAAAAAAAGAGGACTTTTCCTTTAAAATATCAGCACAGCAATTAATAATGACACTCCGTATATTAAAAACCCAAAATTACTGTCCCTGAGTCAGTTCTGACTCACAGTGACCCTACAAACAGAGTAGAACAGCCCCATAAGAGTTTCCGAGGAGCGCCTGGGAGATTTGAACTGCTGACCATCTGGATAGCAGCCATAGGTAGCACTTATCCACTACACCACCAGGGTTTCCACTCTGTAGATACTACTGTCATAAATGTTAGCTCTAAGAGGACAACTGCTGCCACATCCGTCATGTTAGAGATAGGGAGAAACTTACCAGAATGCCTACAGCAGAGCTTTGATTGACAGCTTGATCCCTGGATTCTCAGGAATAGCTTTCTTTTTAAAGGGAAAGGAAAAGAAAAACAATCTGTTCTCTTCCTTTTCTTTCTCACACATTCCATTCGCAGTTCCATAATGTGTCAGAAGGCAATACTGGGTAACAGCTAGTTGAACTTAATCCTAAACACTTCTCCACCCAGAGGGCCATGAGAAGGGGCATCAGCTGGTTGTTTTGGTCTCCATATCATTCCTTCCGATAGAGAGGAGCAGCACTGCTGGCCTTGACCATTGCCCTGCCAGACCAGGAATCCCCAAAGCTAGAGAACACTGTCCTAAGGTTATTTGAGTTCAAAGATGCAAACATAGGTGTTTATACATTCTACAGTGACTTTAGGGGCTCTGGTGGTGTGGTGGTTAAGCACTCGGCTGTGAACCAAAAGGCTGGCAGTTAAAACCCAGCAACAGCCCCACAAGAGGAAAGAACTGGTCATCTGCTCCCATAAAGATCACAGTCCAGAAAACTCCATAGGGCACTTCTATTCTGTCCTATAGGGTCAGTGTAAGTGGGAATGGGCACACAGCAATAGTGGCTTTGTCAAATGAATGATCAAATCTAACAAGTACTACTAATCTTGGAATCACACTTGGGAAAAATCAGAGATACACATCCTGGAAGTCACCACTGTGACACACAGCAGAGACAGGGCAGCTACTTCCTTGGAGGCAATGGCTAAAACTTCGGGTGTGGTCACCTCAGCTGGTGATCTGGTACAGTCAGCTCTTCCTCATATCTTTCCCTCCAGTCTATCCATTTCCTTCCATTGTCATAGCTGTTATCTGAGTTGAGCCTTCACCTTCTCTTACCTACAGCAAAGCCTCCAGATTGGTCTTCAGTCTTTAAGCTCGGTCCCTACCAGTTAAGGCCATTTAAGAATGTGAGTTGAATCTTCCCAGAAATATCAGTTTTCTCTGGTTATTTTCAAATGTGGTCCCTTTACCATTCTCTCTTCTCTCCTCTTTTCGGGTTCCAGGCAGCCATCATTACTCCGTCTTCTATGTCTGTGAACTTCTACTTTCATTTGTTTCTCTGGGCTGTACTTCAAATGTATCTTCTCATTCACCAAGTCTCTCTTCAACCACATCTAATGCTCTATTTAATTCATTGAGGTTTTCACTTAAATTTCTGTTTTTCATTTCTAGAAATTATATTGGATTATTTTTCAAATTGGCTTGATCATTTATGGTTTCTTACTGCTGCTTTTGTTTTTAAGCTTGTCTGTTACTAACTTCAATACATTAAACTTAAATTGTTCATATTCTTTGCTGGATAATGTCATTATCTGCACACTCTGCAAGTCTGTTTCTCTGTTGTTTTGTTGATATTTGTACATGATGCACTTTATATATTTTCTACTCAGAGCTCCTCATTCTTGCAATGCTAGGTGTAGGAATTTTTAGAGACCTGGATTACACTGGATTCCTGCAGAAATAAACAAATTTGCCTTGGACTGCCATATCATTGTCTTAGTTGGTACTGACACACTACCAATTCAAGGCTACATTAATTTACACTCACAGATTGAAGTTTTGGGGTCACAGCTGTAGTGTGGATTCAGGCTGTAAACTCATGTGACAGCCAGTTTTGGGATTCAAAGATTCAGCACCAAGTAAGGACAGGCATCTTTTATAGGGTAGGTTTGTTTATGTTTCACCCTTGAACTCAGAGTAGAACTTTACTGAGTACCAGCTTGCAAGGCCCATCAGTGTTAGTTGAGTTGTTTGCTCCAATGTTAAATGACCACACACATTCATATTTCTTTAAGCTCCTGGAACTAGTCTATAATGGTTTTTCTCTCTTTCTTCACTGTCAGTTTTACATTTTTCTGCCTTCAGCAGCCACTCTATCTGGCATGTCAAGTAAGAGCTCAGTAACTATTCACTGAACTAATGAATGAAAAAAAAAAACCCTTCAGCTTATTAAAACTGTATCTAACAAACAAAGACTAAAACAGTTTGTGCACGGGAATCAAAAGCACTGTGTGACTCAAGCAGCATGAGAAAAAGGAGGTGTGCAGTCCAAAAACTCTTACCAAAAGACCTGAATTGATGGTCCAACAGCCTTGAGGATCCCCTGGGAACATGGTCCCTAGACTTGCTGCTGTCCCTTACAGGAAACCAGTAATGAGTCAACTCTGCAGACAAGAATGGACTGGACTCTGGGACACATTGTGACCATATGGTGTGCATACTTTATGGTTCTAGGCATTTACAGGAGGCTGTTACTGGTCTCTTTCTAGGTGGGAGAGAGAGGGTGGAGAGGGCAGACAGATGCTTGTTAAGAGGAGTGTGCTGTCACCAGGTGGGGAGAGTAGAGGGAGCTGTTGATAGGTGGGCATACAAAACTGATTTGGATTGTACAATTTCCACTCAAAATCACAATAAAATAAATAAATAAGAACAGTGTGACTCAAGCGTGTTAGCTCCAGTGGCTCACTAGCATTAACTGGTTTCTTACGAAGGCATTTGAGGAGACACCACCTGATTCTCCGGCTATCGCAGATGGATGATTCGCTGGCAGGGACAGTGTTACTGTGTCAGTATTCTTATGTAGCTTTCAGCCTCCCTTTTCTGCTCCAGGAGAACATTTTCTAATGCCATGCAAATGAGAAACCATGGTTTCTAGTTCTAAACTTGTCCGAGCTGTTTCTGAAGCCAATGGCACCTTATCTTAAACCAAACCCAGGGCCACTGAGTTGATTCCAACTCACAGTAACCCTATAGGAAAGAACAGAACTGCCCCATACAGTTTCCAAGCAGTTCCTGGTGGATTTGAACAGCCAACCTTTTAGTTAGCACTTAACAACTACACCATCAGGGTTTCCTCACCCAAAACCTCAAAAGACGGCAAGAGTCCTCTGCCAGAGACTTTGGTTTAGTAAAGGTTTGGTAGGTGATAGAGTCTATAAAGACTACCAGTAATTCACCAGGTTGGCGATCCACTGGCTTCTAACACAAGCTACTTAAATTTCTCTCAAAGAAAAGCTAACATGAAAAAAAAAATTGGCATAGAGTTGATTCCAACTCATAGCAACCCTGTAGGGCAAAGGAGAACTGCCTCACAGGGTTTCCAAAGATCAGCTGGTGGATTCGAGCCTCTGACCTTTTGGTTAGCAGCCATAGTTTTTAACCACTGTGACACCGAGGCTCTAAGCTAGCATAAGGGGTATAAACTATTTCCCTTTTTCTAAAGAAAAGTTATCATTCCCATCATCATCTCCATCATCAACACCACAAAGGCATTCTTTGAGTCGGACACTATTCTTCAGTCTGTTTTAGTTTTCTTCAACAAATTACTTCAAAAAAAAATACAGAGTAGGCATTAAAATAATACAAACAAATATAATAGGAACAACATCACCGAAAGTATACCAGAAAGAGGCATTAGCAGCAAAAGTGCATATGGAGGGGAATAAAATGTGTTTCTAGTCTTTCTCAGGAGTAGGAAATCCTTAACAGTTTTCTAAAAATTAAATTCCTCAATCTTCAGAATGTGTTGTTCCCGCCCCCCACCCAGAAGGAGCAATACACGAGGATGTAACTCACCAGCTAAAAGTGTTTACAAATCAAAGTAGTGTTTTGATGAAATCACACGATCAGTAACTCTAAACCTGGGAAAGAAGTCACTGGCTGCAGAGAAGTCTTCGCATCAAGAAGTGCTTCCTTACAAATAATGCCTTATTACACTTCACCTTGGGCTTAAGTACAAAAAAGATTGTGGACATGGCACAAGGCAGGGCAGTGTTTCATTCTGTTATGCACAGGGTCACTATGAGTCGGAACTGACTCAAAGTCACCTCAAAGTGAAGCTAACATTAAAAAAAGAAAAAGAAATGCCTTGATGTTTTCTCAGTTGTCTCCCTCACCTCATGTGTTTAGATACTTTGCTTGGCTTTTATACGCAGGAAGGGGAGTGGGGAAGAGAAAAGAGCAGACTCCCATCCAGTCTCTTCTCTCAAAGTGAAGCTAACATTAAAAAAAAGAAATGCCATAGAGTTGATTCTAACTCATAGCAATCCTATAGGACAGAGGAGAACTGCCTCTAGGGCTTCCAAGAAGCAGCTGGTGGATTCACCTACCACTGCCTTACCGGTGGCCGCTGAGTTGATTGCGACTCCTGGTGACCCTTTGTGTATCAGAGTAGAAGTGAGCTCCACAGCTTTTGTTTTATTTTTTCACATAATATTTTATTATGTTTTCAGTTAAAGTTTACACAGAATATTCTACACAAATTGCTCAGTGACATTAGCTACAGTTTTCACAATGTGCCGACATTCTCTTTCATTGTATTCTGCAGTATTTGCCAAAGACTGATTTCGCAGAGGAAATCCTGGTGGTGTAGTGGTTAAGTGTTACGGCTACTAACCAGAAGGTTGGCAGTTCACATTCACTGAACGCTCCCTAGAAACTCTACTGGGCAGTTCTAATCTGTCTTATAGGGTCGTTATGAGTCACAATCAACTCAATGGCAGTGGGTTTGGTTTGGTTCGGATTTTGGGGAACTAGGACAGGTATCTGTGTTTTAATGGGCCCTCCAGATGACTCTTAGACAAGCTAAACTTGCGAAACACTGACATTATTACACACAGAACTTTTCAACCTGAAGACATACTATGTGGTGACCTTTTTTGGAGCCTTGAAGAGAAACTCCTCTCTTCATCAAATTATACTGATAAATATTTTCTATGCCTGTTACCTCAGTTCATAGTTAACTTGATGGTCATTTTAAATATGTCTCTTTGGAAAAACTTAAAAGATGATGGTTTTAAAAAATGCTTTCCAAATATACTTGTCCTCTCAAGATCTTTGATTTGTACTTTTTGTTGCAATGTACACTTTCCAACCCACATATAATCAGAAAATCCTTTCAAATGTTCAGTTAGGGCATTATTACAGGCAGTGACGTATGCGTATTGTAAGCACTTAGCAAATAAATACCAGCTCACCACCAAGGACAGAAGCTCAAACTTTAATTAACCTGCAAGCAAGAGCTCATGTGAATATTCATGTCACTCAAGCTCACCAACACAGAAAATGGCAAGATGGCATACATGTTCAGAACACTGTTTATAACTCAAGAAAATATATCATTGACAAGTAAAGCCACAAAAGACATTACCAGAGTGATTTTTCCACGATTTTGGTCCTAAAAACCTCCTCTTGGTCCAGGTTCACAGTGCAGTAGCAATCTCGCATCTTGTTTGGCCCCGGATAAGTGGGAAGATTTTTGGCTTCACCTGAAAAGTAAATACAGCATATATCATCTCCTGAGCACAGAGATATTCGATCAGCTTTGTTCATTGCAGACACATTTTCCAATAAAGCATTTGCTTCACAGTAATGCACTCGCAGTCTCTTTGATACATTCATTAGCTCTCGGTACCATCCTGATTTTCTTGCTACCTACAGTGAGTCAAGTTATTGATGAGAATACCATTTGTACAGTTAAAATAAAAAGTAACATCCACATTGCTCTACAAAATAAAATGGTGAAAGTACAAATCCATCAGCCTTGAAAGAAAGGATTATTATTGATTTTGCCGTTTTGTTTTGCTTTGAACACAAGACAAGTATTTCATATTTTGAAATTAATTTTATAGTAGCAGGTCAAAGGTGGGAGAATAACTCACAAGACTAAACTTTAAACATCAGCTGTTTAAAATATTGAGAGATTTGCCAGTTAAGAAAAAATTCCAGAAGAGACTGGATGGGAGTCTGCTGTTTTCTCTTCCCCAATCCCCTTCCTGCAATAAAAGCCAAGCAAAGTATCTAAACACATGAGGTGAGGGAGACGACTGAGAAAACATCAAGGCAGCCAGTGTGCCAGGCTGGCTCTGCAGAAAATATCCATAGCATAACGACTATTTATGTGTCCCTGGATCTGTCTGGAGATCATTATCAAAAACCCACAAGGGCTGGCACAAATACTAGGCTGAAATAGCATTGGTTTATTGGTGAAATGAGAGGGAGAAGAAAAATGAATGAATGAATGAATGAATAGTAGCTTTTTAACCCTTAACAACTGCAGCCCAGTATCAGTTAGCTCTGTGGAAGAAATACCTCTAAGACACCCTGGCCTCCCAAAGCTCTTATTTGCCTCCAGAGTTATTTTGATTCTGAAAATATCTGTCCAAAACCATCAGACACAATGCAAGGAGAGAGAAGAGAATGGTGAGACAGCCAACAACACAACAA
Organism: Heterohyrax brucei; assembly: GCA_028571685.1. NCBI lineage: Eukaryota > Metazoa > Chordata > Mammalia > Hyracoidea > Procaviidae > Heterohyrax > Heterohyrax brucei. The sequence continues at coordinate 42,928,208 of CM053162.1, read as the reverse complement.
TGGGCACACTGCTCCTTGTTATTGCTACTACCCCACCCACTGCCATCATTCCGACTAGCAGGGAACCTATAGGACAGAGGAGAATTGCCTCACAGGGTTTCCAAGGAGCAGCCGGTGGATTTGAACTTCTGATCTTTGGGTTAGCAGCCCAGCTCGTAATACAGCATCACAGGGCCTTCCCTGTTATTGCTACTCAGGGCTAAATCAAACTACCCTTGTTGGAAAAAAAAGGTTATAAGTTTTTCATAACTCCATCTTCTGAATTAGTACTGAACATTTACAATCAAAGACACCTAGCACAGGCACACTTTCTTCTGCATAACCTCAACAAAAACATACATTATATCCCATTTAAGGAAACTACTCCACATTTGAAAAGATGGCAGTTTGCAAACTGGTATGCATGAACTCCCTGAGGACAGGAATAAACTTGATGTGCCTGAAGGCTTTTTAACTTTTTATTAATATGTTATTAATTTCAGACACTGAATAGAAGAATAATAAAGGGCTTCCCATAAATACATGAATATCTTTTACATTAATAAATTTTGCTTCTGTTGCATAAAACAGGTTTTCTTAGAATTATAGTCATCATTGGTTGTAACTTTGGCACTGGGTCTAATTTGCATATGGATTATATACTATACACAGGCCAAAACATACGGCCCTGCACTCCTGAGCCTCAGTTTCCCCAAATGTAAAAAGCAAGAGAGTAGACTAGATCTCAAAGGCTCTTCCTGCTCTGACATGCTTCTAACTCAAAAGGCTTTGGACACATTTCTGCTGGGAATCATCAATGACTAGGAGCTAGCGAAGGAAAAAAAAATGAACATCTTCATACAGTCCACTGTTATCCTCAAAACACCTAAACATGAAAGTCCTCCCACTGACGTGATATTTATAGACGAGTGGAGCACGTGAAAACAAGGCAAGTAGACAGCGAATCTGCCAGCAGGCATCTGAATCTGAGCCAAGCTTCAACTAAGTCATTAAATGTCAAAAGACAGACTTCCTGACAGATTTCTGCAGATGTGAAAGGTTAAGTGTGTGCGTGTATGCACAGTACGTAATGCATTCATGAGCACCAAAGGACAAACCAGCGATCTAGGAGCTTCTTCAAAGTGAGAGAGGAGAAGTGGAGAAGGATGGCGAGGCTGCCTGTGAAGGAGCACGCGCGAAGTTCCTGGTCATCGCTACATCAGAAGTGGCACATGGCATGCGCCACGTACAATGAGTCCTCTAGACCTTCTAGTGCTCTTTTGGTAAATGGCCACTTTTGCAACATTTACCAGTCATTCACCTCAAAACTACTTTGACATTTTTTATTTTCCAGCTGACACTGTTACAAGTGGAATTAGGGTTCCCCATAGTTCCCTTTGGAATTTAACTTTTTTTTTTTTTTTTTTAACAAATACATATTGACATTGAGGTACATGTTCTCTTTACAAAAAAAGAAAAAAATGTTGGAAGTCTTTTGGGAGATGGTTTTGGTGGAAAATACAGAACTGGGATTTTGTTCCTGTTTGTTACCCACAGAATCTCGACACACAATCAGTAGTAGCTAACACTTTTTGAATGTAGGGACTGTTACGGCAAAAGAGACAAGATGAACATTCTCTGAACAACTTCTAAGACAGACGTTTGAAAAATGCCAAATTACCCACCTAGTGGTATGAATGCAGTCTGATTCACGTTCCTTCTCATCCCCTCCCTAACCCCCAATATGAACTGTTGTGGAAACATCCTGGTTTCTATGACAATGGTGACACCAGTGAGGCCAGCCAAGCCTCCTGAGCCAACGTGAAATAAACCACTTGGACGGAGAAGGAGTTGGCACTCCTGCCCTGTGCCACATCATCCCATCCAGTGCCCGTACAGTTTATGAGCCCCACCTGAGGCTGGGCCAAAAAAAAGAACGCAAAGGGATGAATTAACCCTGTCTGCCTACTTGGCACACCACAGCCGAGCTGTGCAGTGGAACGGCTCCACTCTGACTGTGCTTCTACCCGAAGCACTATGCTGCTGGTTGCTTTTTCTCTACGGTACTCAAAACAGATCACTCTTCCCTTCGTATTTGAATTCATTACAACAAAGCTGCCCCTGGTATACAGTCAGAGCTGAACTTACTTGTTCCCTGAATGGATGACTGAATGCCTGCAGCATAAAAGGAAAGTAAATTTGGGTTTTATTCTAAGAGTTTGTACGAAAATTATCTAATGTCACATGACCACTCCTATTAAACATGATCTCTAAAAGCTGTACTTCCCATCTACCCACAAAACTATCCCATTTGCTAGTCTGAAAAAGACAGAAAAAACTGGCACCCATCTCTGTAAACCTGATTTACTAATAGAAGTAAAAGGTAACCCTTGAAAACAGTAACATAAGGAGTGATAAAACAGTAAACCCTGACATCCACTGACAGGAGTCATGCAACAGGCAATCAGGAACAAAAGTAGAAAGGTGACATCTGAAAGCCATCATTCCCAGGCTATTGTTAGTAATAATGTATGGTGCTATGGGAGAGAACTTGCATTGCCATAATGAACACAGCCTGGAGAACCCAAACAAGAGGAGAGCCTGTGGCTAAAGCTTGACCTGGAGAGAGCAAAGAGCCAAGTTTTGGATGCGTGCACCTACCAAGTAACATCAAGCCATGGGAGAGTCTCTTGCTATTGCCAGCCTTGGTTCAGTCAGCCCCCAGCTCCTGGGAACAAAGTGCTGTCTGCTCCTGGGTCACCCCATGAGTGGTAGCAGATGAGAACACTGTGATCCATACGGTTTTCACTGACTCATTTTTGCAAGGAGATGGCCAAGCCTTTTTGCTAGTCTTCTAGTCTGGAGGGTCCCCTGAAAGCTGTTCCACAGCACAGCAAAGCACAAGCCAGTCAAGGCTGGAAAGTGGCTGGACTTGATGAGCACTGACTGGGAGTCAAACTCAAGTCTCCCACATGTATCCCAAGAATTCTACTGCTGAGCCCTCAATGACTCAGCCATATTAAACATTCATGAGGAAGCCTCCTATCTACAGCTGCCAAAGAAACAGTCCCAACATATACATGTTTGTGTATTTATATATACACATATATAGATATACACACACATGTGCATGTGCGCACACACACACACGATTAGGTAATCCTTATTATTTGTGGAAACCCTGGTGTGGTACCGGTTAAGTGCTATGGCTGCTAACCAAAAGATCAGCAGTTCAGATCCACCAGGTGCTACCTGGAAACTCTTTGGGGCAGTTCTATTCTACTCTGGGACTGATCTTTTTGTTTGTTGTTGGTATCTTACAAAGCCAGCAGCCAGCAAGGGTGGGCTCAAGAAATAATCCCTTCTTTATTCTGAGGGGAAATGAGATGTCAGAGGGCTGCAGAAGACTTCTCAGACCCCAGCCTCGTGCTGTTACCCTTCAGACCATTATTACAGTTCCCTTTCTCTCCCCAGCAAACCTGGGGGTACAGTAAGAAGTGACACTGGGACTGATGTTGATTGCTTGCCCACTGCAGCCTCCATGAGGCAAGTGCAGGGTCTGCCCTCGTTCCTACTAGGTCCCTAGCACCTAACACAGCAGGTGGTCTCTAAAAAGCAGTCCAACAGCAACAAATTGAGTTCTTGGGTGGTGAAAAATGGTTAAGAACAGCTGCTAACTGAAAGGTTGGTGATTCAAGTCTACCCAAAGGTGCCTTGGAAGAAAGGCCTGATAATGTACTCATATCATCCACTGAAAATCCTATGGAGCGTAGTTCTATCTTGACTCAATGGCAACAGGTTTCTGGTAGCTACAAGTGAAGACAAGGAAAAAAGAGGCATCAAAGGGGGGAATGAGGGACAGAGGATTCTAACTGAGATAATCTCCATTCTTTCTGCTGTGAGTCTGGAGCCTGTATCTAAATATGAATAGCTTTGAAGCAGAGATTACGGATGTGCTGGATAGCCCCCGAGTCCACACAGCTTTAGAATTTTATTTCTTCTTATATAAAGTATGCCATTCTTTGGACTCTGCTACAGACAGGTCAACCTTGCTGAAATAATGCATAGGACGGTAGACGTGTCCAGTGCACTATTAAGTAAATGCAATCTCCCCTGTATAATAGAGCCAAGTGGCCTCCACTTACGGGAGAAGAGTATAAGGGAGAATTACAGCTCTTAACATTCTTGATATTTACGCAAGCCTTTCAGTCATCTTGACTTAAAACATTTGAACAAATCTACAAAGTCTGTTAGGAAATACAGCATATTATCACAACATAAAAGTCTATTTTCCCAAAAAGAACAGTGTTGTGATTAAAATACGCTACTTCCTTGAATAAATTTCTTATTGCCTTGCTAGCTTAGCATTTGATACTAAATGGAATAAAACTTCATTAAACTAGATTAGATTGCATTTCTAAATCAAGTTATAAACAGCCTCCTTTATAGCATCGTAATTTAGAAGTCTGGAAAACTCCATTCTGATCTCATTCCACTGATGTCTGCACCTGCCTGGACTACCACAGGGCTGGCTGAAGTTGCAAATACAAGCAAAATTTGCTCCAGGGAGGAGTCTGACACAGAAATATTTACTTATATACATTTTGTATTTCTTCCTACTTCCAAAAAGAATATGCAATATGTTCCAGTATAAAAGGTAAGTATGTATGTAACGGGAAATCCTGTTGCTATAGTGGTTAAGTGCTATGTTTGGCAGTTCAAATCCACCAGGCAGTTCTACTCTGTTCTATAGGGTCGCTATGAGTCGGAATCAACAGCAATGGGTTTGGCTTTTTTGGTTTGGATATATGTAAAATGGCGCAGGCCCTGTGGAATAATTTGAGAGTTCTTCAAAAAGTTAAACACAAAACTGTATCATCCTGTGGCTCTCAAGTTGATTCTGAATCACAGCGACCCCACAGGGAAGAGTAGAACTCTTCCACAGGGCTTCTGAGCAGTGGCTGGTAGACACAAACTAATCACCTTTTGGTCAGCAACTGAGCTTTTACTCCCCATGCCACCAGAGCTCTTCATAGGGCCCAACAGTTCCAATCCTAAGTCTAGGTACAAAGAAACAGAAAGCAGGTATTCAAGCAGATATGCTTGTATACCAGTATCCACTGCAGCATTCTTCACAAGATCAGAAAGGTGGAAACAACCTAAAACTTCATCAAGAGGCGAATGGATAAGCAAAATGTGGTATATACACACAATGGACTGCTACTCAGTCATGGACAGAAATGACGTTTGGATACATGGCATGACATGGGTGAACCCTGTAAACACGCTAAGTCAGACACGAAAGAACAAATATTGCATGACCCCACTTACATGAACTATCTCGACTAGACAAATGCATAGAGACCAAAGTTTACTAGTGGTTACCAGGGGGATGGAGGGAGGAGGAAAGAAAGAATCTTTGTTTAAGGAGCACTGAGACTCTGTTAAGGGTGATGGAAAAATTTAGAAATGGATAGTGGTGACAGTTGAGCAGGGTGAGTGTGATTAAAATCACTGAATTGTACACATAAAAATGGTTGAAATGCAAAAAAAAAATAGATAAGTACAAAATAAGGCTGTTAAATGGAAATTAAAAGTTGAGAAAATGGCAGAAGGAGAATTATATCTATCCAACTAACACATGTGTTTCAGCATGAAAACATCTTTAAGCTTTCTGGTAGATTGGGAAAGATGAAACAGTATAAAACACACAATTCTCTCCTTTTTTTTAATACCAATTTTCCAGGAAGAAAACAAAAATTATCTACAGAACTTTATTACTGTAATTCCTACACAAGAGACATCAAATGGTGAACTGGGCAATGGCTTCCATTATAATTTTACAAAAAATGCAGAAACACTCTTCATGTGGTTATTTATTACACTGTCCATCAAAAAACGTGAAAGCGTGATATAAAATTCTAATTTTGTGAAGAGATTTTTCAGCAGAGAAGACAGGTGCTAAGGAAGAGCAGCTTTTTGTTGATCTACTCGATTCAACTTCACAAGCATTTCCCTCCTACTTAATGCCTCATCTCACAGCAGAGCTCCTTACAACCAGAGAGCCAGGAATCCAAAGGTAAGCAATCTGAGATAACAGTAATAGCAGTAGCAACTGAACAGCTGCTGTCACTCAAGTCTTTGAACAAACTCTCCACTGATTGCCCAGGATTCCTGTTTAGTAAAGAACTAACCTCACCCAAAGAGAGGTCTGGCCTTTGCCCTGGGAAGTAATCTCTAAGCCCTGGCATGCCCTGCTTGATAAGAGTGCCCTTGTATATCTAGGGTCTTTGGGCCACATCATATAGTCTACCCAAACAATGTGATTCATGGTGCAAATTTTGGGATACACAGTATCAACTTAAAACCAGAGGCACTGGAAACTAAGATCAGCCATGCAGGTGGTCAATTAACATCTGTGTAATCAAGCTCTAATAAAAACTCTGGACATCAAGACTCAGGTGAGCTTCCCTGGTTGGCAATATTCCATGAGTGTCATCCCACATCATTGCTGACAAAATTGAGTGCTGCCCATGACTAGGCTAGGAGAGAATGAACGGAAGCCCTGTCCTTGGACCCCTTTACACTCTGGCCTGTGTGTCTCTTCCCTTGGCTGATTTTAATCTGAATGCTTTTGCTGTAATAAACCATTACCATGAGTGTAACGATGGTCTTAAGGACCTCAAACTTGCAACTAATGTCAAAAGTGAAGGTGGTGGTGGGGATTCCCTAACTCTGCAGTTACATGGCAGAGGTTCTTCAAGCCCAGAGGATTGCAGGGTGCACAGACTGGCCTGCTCAGAGTAACTGGTTGCCACTGTTTCCCCACATCCTTCACTCCTGGCACCCATAATACCTGATTATGCTCATTTGTTCATTTGTCCCTCTTCCGTCCTGACTAGGAGGAATTCCTCCAGCCAAAACCTGCATCTCATTTCTGCTTTGTTTGCAAAACCTAGAACAGTGTCTGTCAAATAACATACATTCTACAAATGTTTTCATGAAGAAAAGAATGAGATGACCTGCTGAGTAGAGGTTTAAGAGTAGGCATCACTCTCTTTAGTTTCAAAGATATTTACCAAATACACTGTGATAGATTAAAGATTGCCTGCCCCTTCTTTTCTACTACTCCCACTGGGATCTGAAGTGTAATGCCCCTCCCTCTGAATCAAGCTGGCCTTAGTGATTTGAGTGATGTAAAGAATTTGGCAGAATGATGCAGCATGACTTCCAAGACTATGCCAGATGTCATGTGCTTCCACCCTGGTCTTTTGGAACTCTCTCTCTGGGTGTCCTGAGTCACCAACTAAGAAGTCAGACCATGCTAGAGAGACACACCGTAGGTACTCCAGTCAACTGCCCCAGGTGAGCACAGCCCTCCAGCGTTCCTCCCCAAGGTACCAGACATGTGAAGCTGTCTCAGCCTCTAGAGACCAGCCCAACCACTGGCTTGGAATGCTATCACCTGCATCTATGCTGCAAGGAACTGAAGAAACTACCCAGCCAAGTCTGAGTATCACAAGACACAAATTCCTGATCCAAAACATCATGAACTCTAAAAGACTAGTTGTGTGTTAAGCCACTAACCTTTCTTTGAGGCAACCCGAACAGACACCATTTTTTCAGTTGTACAATGCTCACATATCACTAGATAAAGTGGCATTTCCACTTCCTTTCCCTTCGTGCACACTGGTTAAAATTTAAAAAATACTGTTAGTCCAGCGATAAAATGTCCAACAGATGTCTAGGGGTTACCCTAACAGGTATACCATATAGCCTTTTGAGGAAGCACAGATGAGAAACTTGCAACGGTGATCATCATGGGGAAGCAGGGGGGTTACTGCAGAATAGGGGGGAGAATGGGGAGTAACTTTCACTACATATGGTTTGGTACCTCTTGATTTTGATAGCATACCCATGGATTACCTATTCAAAAATAACAGAGTAATGATAATGCATATCTTAACTATTCAATAACAATAAATAAGCAATAAGGCCCACTGCTGTCAAGTTGATTCAGGGTTTAAGAGGATTAAGGTTTAGATGGAATGAAGGAACAGATGAACTTGACATGCACCATCAGCAGCTGGGTGAAGTCAACTCGTGGGGCTTAATGTCCAACAGTAGCCACAAATCATCACAATCAGACACTTCCTGGTCACCTACTCAGTCCAAATATGTTGGTGCCATGGTCAATATTAGAGACAAACAGTGGCATAATGTCATCATGATGAATTATACTTGTGCTTACAATCGTAAGATCTGAGACAGTTGTTTTTACTATCAATTACTAAACCAACAGACTCCAATGAAGGCAATGAAAAAAAGCTCTTGCTTCAGTGTCCAGAAGACATGGTCCATTGCTTTGCTTTGTAAAGATGGGCATCTGACCAAGAACTGTTTGCACACTGTAGCTCTGTTCTTGATGTGTCTATAGATAGTCCTAAGAAATATGCCTTAGCCTTAGGCAACGATGTTCATGCCAGGCCTTATCTTTTTATCAACTAGAAAAGGTGTCACTTCCTCAAGACACTTGATTTCTATTTGCCAGGAAAGTGTTGCAACAGACTGAGCTTGTTAGCATAAGAAGCTTTTCCGCCATCTGTCAGAAAGTCGTCATAATAAAAATACACATCTAGGATGTCAGTGGCTGGATGGTGCACTCTTAGCCATAGTGACCTTGGGCTGGTCCCACTGTTGACACTGCAGAATCTATCCTCTTCCTGTGAATGTATCTACTCTGATGTCTGGCGGCCCTTAGCTGAAGTTAACACTCAGACATATATGTGTTTCCTACATAATGATTTTAGAAATTTTGGATTAGTTTACAACAGTTAAAAATAGAGATTTTACTTCTGAAAACATCCAAAATTCTCACCCCTTTGAAAGACTTTTGACACACTTTCCTTGTGGTAACAACATTGGCTCTGGGTAGTAGCTGCCCACTTTCCAGCAGGTACATCCATTTCATCCCAGATGGCATCCAGCCTGCTTCATTCATATGCAGGATCTCTCCTGCCCTGGAGGTCTTTGGGTATGTGATTCTTAACTAGCATAGGTCTCTTTTTATTTCCCCCCAGTATGACTACCAAAATCTATCTTATAAAGACAAGAACTGCTACTCCCAAAAACACTTAATAGAAATAGGACTTCACTAGAAACACAAGGACCCTCACTGCTACCTGGCTGCCCCCAGAATCCCCAGGGCTCTCCCCAAACCCACGCAGGTGTGCCTTCGCCCCAGCTCTCCCTCTCCATGCTCCATCTATCCTGTCACTCAGGTCTTCACAGCTCTGCTCTGCTAGCCAAGATGCAACCCACCGAGAGGAGAAGGTTCAAGTTTCCCCACCTAATCTAAGTGGCACTGACATTCACCTTGAATAATGGAAATTTCTGGTTGGATGGAGTCTTGTGGCAAGCCAGGAAAGTGGGGCATGGGGAAATGATTTGTGGCAGCTTCACAATGACAAAATCTAGGGGTGGCACTCACCCTGCCTGGCACTATCAGGGAACTTTGTGGCTCCCACACAAGCAATCAACTTTGCTGGCATGCCGTCCCGCCGCCCCCACCCCCGACCCCGCAGCAAGAATGGAGCAGTTTTCTCCCAATATCTGCTGAGTCGTCTCTCTACTTTCAGAGCCCAGCTCTTCACAGCAGGTTTTCTAATTAAACAAACCTACCTCCAGCCTGGCCTTCTGCTGTCTCCTTCCCAGAGCACACTCCTTGACAGTCCCCTCCCCTCCAATGGCCTACATTGCAAGGTGCTGGGCGCAAGGAAGGTGGCAGTCACCACTCTCCCGGCCTGTACATCATTTAACCCAAGTGTTCCTTGATTAATTGCTCAGATCCCCTGCTGCCACAACAGTAATTACAACTTGATGGAACACCTTGAGTGTTTCTCTGCTTTCATCTAACGATCAGAGAGGTGCACAGTACAGAACTGCACAGAAGACGGGAGAGGCCTCAGAAAATCTAATCTAGAGTTAAGTCCTAGATGAGAAGCAGAAAGCCTAAAAACACCAGAAGTAGGAATATCATTCACTTTGCTATTTTCAGATTGATTGTGTAAGACCACAGCACATTCCCAATATGATTGATCTCTTCAATTCTGAACTGAACTCAACGGCTTCAGCAACTTCAAACCTGCAATCTATCAGGAACTTTGTGTCTTTTTCCATTGGGGAAAAACAAAGGCACACTCTATTCTCTTGTGCTTTTCCAATTAAGCTACAAACGAAAATGGAGTTTGGGGATAATAACTCAATTCTGAAATAAAAGCTGCAAAACTAAGTCAGAAAAACAAAAGAAAAGAAAGCCATTCATTTCCTTTTAATTTTTAAAATGTTGAGTGGATATTTTTTGATTCCTTAGAAATGAACACTTGTTTATGAAATAACATTTGTTCAATGAGTGCAGCAGTATACTCTAAATAGTCATCAAGACCCAGCAAACCAAGCCCACAGTTGTCTAGTCGATTCCAACTCATAGTGACCCCAATGGGTTTCCAAGCTGTGAACGTCTACAGAAGCAGACTGCCACCTCTCCCGCAGATTGCCACATCTCTCCCACAGAGAGCCACTGGTGGCCTCAAAACTCTGACCTTTCGATTAGCAGTCTATCGCTTTGACCACTGCACCACCAGGCCTCCTTTATTAAGACCAGTAACAAATCGATAGTCTACGATACTGTTGTTGCTCTTCATGGTGGGCGATGTGTTCACAGGCCTAAACTACGTGCATTGAATATTACCCTCCTCCTCCCAAAAATCACTACTGTGAAGTTAATTCCAACTCACAGCAACCTATAGGGCAGAGCAGAGCTGCCCCACAGAATTTCCAAGGAGCACCTGGTAGAATCGAACTGCCAACCTTTTGGTTAGCAGCCATAACACTTAATCACTATGCCTGCTCCTAAGGGTTTCCTTGGCAATTATGTATACAATGAAAAAAAAAAAAGTTAGGTATGCATAAAACAAAATCTCCTATCAGGAATTGTGTCATTTTAAAGAAATCTATCCTGATGGCATAGTAGTTAAGAACTACAGCTGCTAAGCAAAAGGTCAGCACTTTGAATTCACCAAGCACTTCTTTGAAACCCTATGGGGCAGTTCTGCTCTGTCCTTTAGGGTCACTGTGAGGCAGAATCAACTTGATGGCAATGGTTTTAACTTTGTCTTTTGTTTTCGTTTTTGTTTTTTTATTCTCAGCTCACTAATGAATAGTGAAGGTAGGATTCTGATTTGTGGGTATCAGTTACACAGAAAGGTAAAACAGCAAGCAGCATTCACTAACCCACGTGGGTTGGAGACGATATCACCAAAGGTCACAAAGAGCTTCCCTCCTCTGATCTTGCCATCACCGACTGAGCCATGAAGCTCAGTGCTGTTCATCTCCTCTGCACAAGTGAACTCACTTACTGCCTTCCCTACCCAGCCCTGTAAGCCTTCTGGGGACGTGACTTAGTTTGCCTTCCCATCTCCACTGCCCTGCCCCACCTCGCTGACGCAGCCAGATCCTCTGGGTGACAAGTGAGTTCTACATCTAAGTTGACTGATGCTTGAAAATAAGAGTCTAAAAGTCTGCTGCCTGCTAGTGGGTACTGTACAAATGGTAAGAGATTAAGGAGGCCATCAACAAAGCATTCATTATGACTCAAAGTACTTTGAGCTACCCTTTAAAAATCCTTGAAAACATAGCTAGACAGTCTCAAAGACACTAAAAAATGAACTTTATTCATATGACCCCTGACATACATACATAACTTCCTGAAGGACCTAAAGTTTCCAACAAAGGCAAAATCTGATGAGAAATTGGAAATCACACTTGTACGAGATCTTTGAGTTGGCACTGCTTTCACATTTACCATCCAAGCTGACCTTGTTAGTTACATCAGCCATCAAGTGAGGTGGACAGAACCTGTTTTAAGTATCCTCATGTTCATGAGAAAAGTGAGGCTCCCAGGCGCAAAGCCCAGACGGGATTTGCCAAGCTTTGGACCAGAGCCAGGTCTTTTAGCTCCCCATCCAGTGTTCTCTCCATGACATTACACTGCCTTCCCAGGAAAGGAGACGGATACAGTGTTAAGGAAGAGAAGGAAAGCCTTCTAGACCAGAGGCTCTAAAAGCATCTCACAGGGGCAGCAGGACGCTACCAAGAGGCTGGAGTGAAGCTCTCAAGCTAGAACCCAGGTTCTACCAAGTATGAGTTCTGTCACCTTCGGCAAGGTTGCTTCAACCCTCTGAAGTTCTGTCCACAGGGGTCAACTGGGATGACTTCTCACCTCGAAGGACTACTGAGAGGTTACGACACTATGTATGTAGATGACCTCCTGGCACAGGGCAGCTTTTTATAAGTGGTGGTTCTCCTGTTCACATGCAAGCTCCGACTACAAGGCAGAAAACAGGACTGCACATGGAGGTGAAGAAAGGAAGGAAACACACAACTAACATGTATATGGACTCAGGAATTACTTGATTCCACAAGTCAGTCTCTGTATTGTGACACACTGAGATTCAGAGCCACGATCTGATATATGATCAAGGTGAGGATAGCGTTGGTATCTGGACATCAGCTGTTTGGGGTGTCCAACCCTCTCTTCTTGTCCCCTGAGAAAAATGACATAGATGTCTACCATTCCCTAGCTCCTACCACTCTCACTAACTTTCATCTCACTTCTAGCACTCATCGAAAGAGACTGATCCTGGGACCCACACCCAAATCATTCTGCTCTACTCTGGGTGATGATGCCTGCTAGATTTTAAGCCCTCTCCAGTAATGTGCACAATTTAAATACAACTGAAATTCTTGCCACATGGAGAATGAAACTGACAGTAAAAGAGATGGGGGGGGCAGGCATGAGTAGCTTTATTAGGAGGAGTGGACTTGACAATCTGTAAAGCAGTGGTTCTCACATGGGAATAATTTTCATTCCCCTGGGGAGATTTGTCAATGTCTGGCAATATTTTTGGTTGTCTCAGCTTTGGAGATGCTGTTGACATCTACTGAGTACATGTCAGGGATGTTGCTAAATATCCTACAATGCACAGGACAGCCCTCCTCACCCCAAACACATACACACACACACACACACACACACACACACAAATGAATTATCTGGCCTCCAATGTCAATAGTGCCCAGGTTCACAATTCCACAATCCCTGGTCTAAACCAATGCTCTTCTTTTATACTTTGTGCAAAGACTGTGTTAACAATGATGACTATGGGACAGGATGGTTGTCTTAAGATCTGCCATATCACAAGGATCACAAGTCCCAAGAAGGCCAAAGAACCCCTAAACATGCATTGAGAGAACATTATTGGGACAGATGTAGACAGGAGTACAGTATCGATCAGCCAGATGATTTAACTTATCCAGGAATTATGCCAAAGCACCAAATGCTGGTGTGACCTTTAGTCTCGGTCTAAGTCAGTGATACAGATGGTTTAAAATTACTCAACTATTACTCCCACTTACCCCTAGACTTCCAGTTTTGACAAAATCCTTCTAGTCAATAAGTATTCTGGAAGTGCCTGTCAACCAACCTATCATGGTAAACCAACATTTCACATTCTTGTTCTTCATAAAAAATCCATTGCTGCAGAGTAGATTTGGACTCACAGTAACCCTACAGGACAGAGTAGGACTGACCCACAGGTTTTCCAAGGAGCAGCTGGTGGATGTGAACTGTTGACCTTTTGATTAGGAGCTAAATTCTTAACCACTGTGCCTCCAGAGCTCTATAAAAACCAAAAACCAAACCCATTGCTGTCAAGACGATTATACCTCATAGTGACTCCACAATCTAGTTAGTAATAATCTATAAATATAACATAGTTTTACATTTATATTGTAAATATAAATAGATGAGTCATTGAAGAAAAGAACTTCAATACCTGAGATAAATGGGAACAGAAATAGTGCCCCCAAATTTGTAAAGTGGTTCTAACTCTGCTTCCTTTTGTTTAAGCCTATTTAAATATACACCTGATATAGCAGATAAAAATTAATAAAACCAATAGTAAGAGGCAATCAGAGAACAGAAACTCCTTAACAAATGTGTGACTATTAGAAAATTTAAACACAAGTTCTATGTATTCTAAATCATAATTTTACTAAAGGCCAAAAAAAATTCATGGAATAATGACATAAGAAAAAAACATTCATGGAATAATGACATAATAAAAAAAAAAAACTCATTGGGAGTTCACAAATGAAAAAAGAAGTACACCTATACTATGAATAAATTTTCGTATTTAACACATTCCCTGTGGCAACAAACCCAGCATTTTCTTCATATGCCTCTGTTGAAGGCTATTAACTTCCTTCCTGTCTAATGCATACAAGGCAAGACATTTAGTCTGCATTTAATAATTAGAATCTGAGATAATTCACCCAAGTTATTTTTATATCTCACTTACACATTTAAAGTAATGGTTCTCCACAATGGCTGTATATTACATCCCCTGGGGGAGCTTTCTAAAGAAGACTACTACCTGGACCCCACCCCTAGGGATTCCAATTCTGTGTCTCGGGAAGGGTACAAACAGAGAACCAGACATTAGTCTTTACTATAAAGCTCCCCAGTTAGTTCTAGTGCAACCAGGGTTCAGAAATGCTAACTTCTATCAAGAATTGTGGAAGATCTGAGATTTTACCCTCCTTGCAAGCTAACAAGAGCCCCAGTGGCACAGTGGTTTAAAGAGTTCAGCTGCTAACCAAAAGGCGAGCAGTTCAAATCCACCAGCCACTCTTTGTAAACCTCACAGGGCAGTTCTACTTTGTCCTATACGGTCACTATGAGTTGGAATTGACTAGACGGCAACAGGCTTGGTTTCGGTTTTGTAAGCTAACAAGTCAGTGACACACCAGGGTCAGAGATAAAGAACTTTATTACTCTACATGATGTTTTAATCAAAGCCAATTGTCTTTTTTTATGAATGAAAATATACATTCCCATATAAATTTGCACGCCCACCTATATGCAGCTCTCACTGCTCTCCCTGCCCAGTGACAGCACACTCTTCCTCTCTGCTCCATACATGTCTTATCCTCCCAACAAACTCCTATCCACTTCTCTCCACCCACTCCCCTTCCTCCAGTAAGAGGTCAGCAAGATGACATCCTATAGATGCATAGAACCATACAACTCCCACAAGATATGGTCACTCTGCATTGCCAAGTCCAATCCATTGCTGTCCGAAAAGTTGACCTTCATTATGATTTACGGACGGGGGCAGCATCAGGGCCAGGGGCCATGCTTCCAGGGGAACCCCGAAGCCCCTGGACAATCAATTGCGGTCTTTTATTGGAGATCTCAGGGTACACCCCTATATATTCTCTTGTTGCCAGTGAGACTCCACTTTGTGAGCTCCATCGTGGCTATCACTGGTGGTGGGGGGGCACCATCTGGTTCTTCTGGTCACGAGTCGATGTAGAGACCCACTCACATGGGTTGGGAGAGGAACATCTTAATGGAGGCTAGAAAAATCAAGATGAAACTATAGTGAACAATTATTCACAGGTGCAATTATGACAGCCTATGGATGCATAGAACCATAAAGTGCACATATGATGTGGTCACTGTGTCGCCAAGTCCAATCAATTCGTCTGAGAGTTGACCTGCATTATGATTTATGGACAGGGGCAGCATCGGACCAGGGGCCATGTTCCCAAGGGAACTCCGAGGCCCGTGGACCATCAATTGCAGTCTTTTAATGGAGATCTCAGGGTGCACCCCTTTTTATTCTTGTGTTGCCAGAGAGACTCAACTTTGTGAGCTCCATCACAGATATCACTGGTGGTGGCTGGGCACCATCTGGTTCTTCAGGTCACAAGTTGTTACAGTCACTCACTCACATGGGTCTCTCTGTCTTCTGGGTTCTCTTTCCCCCATGTCATTTTGGTCCGTGGTGATTATTCATTTCTGGCAAGTTGGGACCACTTGCTGTATCCTCAGATGGCAGCTTGACCACTTTTAAGACCCTGGATGCCACTCACCAATGTGGGGTGCAGAAAGCTCTCTTAGCAAAATGCTATTTGTGCCAAATGGCCTCAGTTTTCCCTGAGAGCATGGCCTCCAGCTCCTCAACTCAGCTACTCTGTCCTTGCAATATAGGATTAAGATGGGAGGAGTAATGTTATGTGGAAGTCCAGTTAATATTGATTTTTTTCTAATGTGTGCTGTCCCGATTTCACCCAACCAAATTCCTGTCAACTATCTAACCTAAACCCTCTCACTCTCACCTTCCCTCCCTCCCCACCTTTCCAGCTGTCAAAGAGTCTTTTCTTCTATGCATAAGTCTGTTTTTAAGTTCTTATCGTAGGGGTCTCACATAATATTTGTCCTTTTGTCACTGACTACTTTCACTGAACATAATGCCCTCCCGTTGAAACCAGGTTATGAGATGTTTCCTAAAATCACTGTTGTTCTTTATCATTGCATAGTGTTCCATGGAGTGTATATATCATAGTTTACCTATTCATTCCTCTGTTGTTGGGCATCTGGGTTGATTCCATCTTTTTGCTACTGTGCTGCGATAAACATTCGTGTGCATGTATCAGTTGGTGTTAATGGCCTTGATTCTGTAGGATATATTCCGAGTAGTAGAGTTACTACGTCAAATGGTATATCTAGAGCCAGCTTTTTAAGAAAGCACCAGATTGCTTTCCAAAGAGGTTGCATCATTTTGCAATCCCACCAACAGTGTAGTAGAGTTCCAGTTTCTCCACAGCCTCTCCAGCATTTATTGTTTTGCATTTTTGAATCATGGCCAACTTTGCTGGGGTGAGATGATATCTCATTGTTGTTTTCATTTGAATTTCTTTAATAGCTAATGATCATGAACATGTCTGCCTGTGTTTTTTGGCTGCCTAGACTTCCTCTTTAGAGAAATGTCCGTCCATCTCCTTTGCCCAATGCTTAATTGGATTATCTATCTTTTTCTTACTGACATTTTGTAGTACCTTATAGATTACGGAGATCAGGCATTGGTCTGACATACAGTTGCCAAATAGTTTTTTCACATTATGTAGGTGGCCATTTAATTCTACTAATAAAGTCTTTGGATGAGCGAAAGTGTTTGATTCTTAACAGGTCCCATTAATCTATTCTCTGTTGTTTGTGGTTTGTTTGACAGATTTTAGAGTCTGTCTATGTTGTGTATTAAAATTTCCATTGTTGTTCCTACTTTTTCTTGGATGAGCTTTATTGTTTTAGATTTGATATTTAGGACTCTCATCCAATTTGAGTTGGTTTTTGTATAAAGTGTAAGATATGGGTCTTGTTTCAATTTTTTGCAGAGGGATATCCAATTTTGCCAGCACCAGTTGTTGAAGAGATTGTTTTCACCCCAGTTTAATGTCTTAGGTCCTTTGTCAAATATCACCTGTTCATAGGAAAATGGTGTCATCTCTGGGGTCTCATTCTGTTCCACTGATCTACGTGTCTCTTTTTGTACCAGTACCAAGCTGTTTTGACTACTGTGGCAGTGTAATGGGTTCTAAAGTTGGGTAGTGAGAGGCCTCGCAGTGTGTTCTTCTTCGGGAGTGCTTTACTTATCCAGGGCTTCTTCCCTATCCAAACAAAGTTGGTAATTTATTTCTCCATCTCATTAAAAAATGTCACTGGAATTTGTATTGGGATTGCATTATATAAGCAAATTGCTTTGGGCAAAATAGACATTTTCACAATGTTACGTCTTCCTATCCATGAGCAGGGTAGGTTTCTCCATTCATCTAAGTCTCTCTTAGCTTCCTGTAGTAAGGGCTTGTGGTTCTCTTTGTAAAGGTCTGTTATTTCTCTGGTTAGATTTATTCCTAGGTACTTCATCTTCTTAGGGGCTATAGTAAATGGTACTGATTTGGTGATTTCTTCAATAATAATCTCATTGTTGGTATAAAGGAAGCCTACTGATTTACTTATGTTTATCTTGTATCCTGAGACTTTGCTGAAATCTTCTATCACTTTGAGTAGTTGACTTATGGATTCTTTGGGATTCTCTTATACAATCATATCATCTACAAATAGGGAGATTTTTACTTCTTCCTTGCTGGCGCAGATGCCCTTTATTTCTTGGTCTTGTCAAGTTGCTCTGGCTAGAACTTCTAGTACAATATTGCATAGGAGAAGTGAGAGTGGGCATCCTTGTCCAGTTGCTGTTCTCTAGGGAAACTGTTTCTGTGTCTCTCCATTCAGAACGATGTAGGCAGTTGGCTTTGTATAAATGGCCTTCTTCCACTGAGGAATTTGCCATCTATTCCTATTTTGCTGAGAATTTTTAGCACGAATGGGTGTTGGACCTAATCAAATGCCTTTTCTACATCAATAGATAAAATCAGGTGATTCTTGTCTTTTGTGTTATTTATGTGGTTG
Organism: Heterohyrax brucei; assembly: GCA_028571685.1. Lineage (NCBI taxonomy): Eukaryota > Metazoa > Chordata > Mammalia > Hyracoidea > Procaviidae > Heterohyrax > Heterohyrax brucei. Next base: position 42,909,856 of record CM053162.1, on the reverse strand, counting down.
ATCACATTAATTGTTTGCCTGATGTTGAACCAGCCTTGCACCCCTGGTATGAATCCAACTTGGTCATGATGGATTATTTTTTGGTTATGTTGTTGTACTCTATTGGCAAGAATTTTGCTGAAGATTTTTGCATCTAGATTCATGAGTGATATCAGTCTGCAGTTTTCCTTTTTTGTTGGGAGTGTTCCATCCCTTTCTATACTGTGAGATAGTCTCAGTAGCATTGGAGATAACTCTTCTCTAAGTTTGGTAGAATTCTACGGTGAAGCCATCTGGGCCTGGGCTTTTTTTGTAGGTTTTTGATGACTTGTTCAATCTCTTCCTTTGTGATAGGTTTATTAAGTTGTTCTGCTTCAGCTTGTGATAAGTTTGGTAGGTGACATGAATCAAGGAATTTGTCCATTTCCTCTAGGTTTTCAAATTTGTTAAGAGCACAGTCTTTCATAGTATTCTGTTGTGGTATTTTTGATTGCTGTTGGATCTGTTGGGACAACTCCCCTCTTATTTCTTATTTTGGTTATTTGTTTCCTTTCCTGATTTTCTTTAGTAAGTTTAGCCAATGGTTTGTCTTCAAAGCCAATTGTCTTGATAGAAAATTCTGGTACTGCTCCCCTAAGGGAGTGGTGTGCTAATCAATGCATTACAACCGCTCCCCAGAAAAAGAGAAACACATGTGCATATATAGTTATGTCAGCCCTTATTAGCACAGTTGTTAAGAACTATAGCTGCTAAGAAAAAAGGTAAACAGTTCAAATCCACCAACCTTATGGGGCAGTTTTACTCTGTCCTACAGGGTTGCTATGAGTTGGAATTGGCTCAACAGCAACAGGTTTGGTGGATTTTATACACTTACATACATTTATTATAAATTTTACTAACATAGATGTGTAACACAGTTTTCAAATAATAAAACATAAGAAACTCCTCATTGTAAATTCCACACAGTTCACTGATTTTCACAGAAATCTTCCATTGATTTTTCACCAAACTCTTATATCCATAGCCAACTGATGACTAAGGTTTATCCATGATTTGACAAATGGAGTTACACATACCCCAACCTGATAACCCTCTCTTCAATAAATGTATTATTATTAATTCTGATGTGTCTGCTGCTAAACTATTTTTCCCACTAGTACGAATTATCTTAGTTGGACTGAAACCTTTTTCAGCTTCAGCACTACATATGTTGGAACAACACTCACCTGTCAATATCATGAGCAATTTCCTTGCATCAGGTAATTGTTTTCAAATACTTAAGGACTATTTTCTCACTGTTTTATGTGTGTTATGTGCAATGTAACAGGTACACAGTTGTCTTTTAATTTTAATCTACACTGTTAACATTTTCTTCATCACTTTCTAAAACCTAGACAATCAACAAAACAAATTAAGATCTAATTTTTAGCACTGGCTGATTTCTGTGGTGTAAATACTTTCACTGTCAGGCAAATCCATCTCCAACGAGAAGTCCAACACAGAAATGGGAAGGACAGTGTCACTGCACACACCATACAGATGCAATAAATATAAATAACCTTGGGGTAACAGATAACAGTAAAATCACTAGGAATTGATGAGCTTTAAGTATTTATGATCTTTGATGTTAATATAACATATTTGACTGTAAATTCATATGATGGCATTTTTTATGGTGTCTATGTTTAACAACCAATTTAAAAAATTCCTAAAAATTCTGCAATAGGTTCTTTTTGTGCTAGAGCAAGCCAGTCCCAGCACATTACTACAAGCCAACATCATAGAATCCTGGCCCATCAGAGGAGGATTTAAGAGAGTTTTTAAAAGATACCACATAATACAGATTCCCAGTCTTCACCATTGGGTCAGAATCATCTGAGATACTTGTTACAAACAGATACAACCAGGCTCCACTCTAAGCTCTAATAATTGCCATCTTGTGGGAGGTACCACTAGACATCCACTAGTACTAACAAGCACTCCAAGTGATTCTAAAGAATGTCAACATTTAAGAATTACTGGATGAAAATCGAGTTCCTGGGTGGCGTGAACAGTGAAGCATTTGGCTGCTCACCAAAAGGCTGGCAGTTCAAGTCCACCCAGAGGTAGCACAGAATAAAGATCTGTTGACCAACTGAAAGATCAACCACTGAAAACCCTGTGGAGCACAGCTCGTCTCTGACACACATTAGGTCACCATGAGTTGGAAGTGACTTGATGGTAACTGGTCTGCTTTGGGTCTTGGATTAAAAATAGGAGTCTATATTAATTATATTGTTGAGCTGAACTAAACACTGCTGAGGGACAGATCAGGACATCACATTGCCATCATTACTGCACTGCATTGCCATGGTAATTTTATCAGGGAGTTTAAACAAGAAGATACAGGGCAGCAACCCTCACAGTTTGATTCCATGAACATTGTTCGTTTTCCAGTAAACCTGCTAATTCTAGACAATAAACATTAGGGCTAGGGCCACCTTCTAGCTATTCATGAAATATCCACCGAACGCCATAATGAGCCCCAAAATCTTGGGTAAAGAAGCCAGAACAACCACCTAACTTACGACTCAAGGTGGCCAAAGAACTGAAGAGAGAGCTCTGCCTAGCTCTGTCAGCTGAAGAAGAGTACAAATGGGATTCTATTTTACAAAGTGGTAAAAAGAAGAAAGAGATGTTGCTTCCAGGTAGTGTTAACATTAAGCCTCTCCCTGCCTCCTCCACACTCACCATTCACCTGCCTTGCAAGCCTTTGGCTCCACATAGAGCAAAGCCAATGCACTCTCCAATTGTGCTTCCACCAGACACCTAAAGCAGTCCCTGAACCAATTTTGGTTCTCACAGCTGGCAGCCATGTGATGCACAAATCCTGAGTTCCCTGAGGTTACTGCAACTTAGAAGGCCTCTACAGGAGCACATTGAAAGGTAGCCAAAGGTGTTCATGAGCCTAAAAATACCCTTTGAAACACTGCAATGAAAAACGTGTTTCATTTTTAAAAGGCAGAATAGAAATTTAAACAGCATATTTCTATTTGCATAGGTTCTTGTTAACCTTTTTCCAGTTACAACACCCCTGATTTAAATTACTTGTTTCATTGTCAATCTTCCCACCATGCTGTTACCTTCATGACTAAATGTGCCATCTATGACTATACGTGCCTTGCCCATTGCCTAGTACAGGGTGGGTTCTCAATAAATACTTACTGAAGAGCTATGCATGTGTACATGTGTGAGAGAGAAACTCGGTAGAACAAAACGGTTAAGAGCAGGCTCTGGAGTCAGCCTGCCTGATCTGATGATCTTGTTCCAGCATTTGGATGCTATGCAATCTTGGACAAGCTACCTAACCTCTTAGGCTTCAGTTTTCCTGTCTGTAAAAGGGGAAAATAATAATAGTACTGTAAAATGAATGAGCCAATATGTGTAAAATCCTTATACGAGGTCTTGATACATTTAAAACACTATTTAAATATTAGCTATTATTATAATTACGTATTTTAGACAATAAGTCCTGTGCTATACTATCTTTAGATGGAAAACAGATAGATATACACATATGTACATAATACAGCAAAGACTTGTAAAAGTGAAACAACTCAATCACAAAAGGTCAAATATTCTAAGACCTCATTTATATAAAAAGACAATAAAGCAAATGTACAGAGATTAGAGTTTATTAATGGTTACTAAGGATGAGAGAGAGGGGGAGGGGAGGTTAACAGTGATAGACATATGGCATTGATTAAGGGCAGGGGTGCACAATCAACTGTAATTACTATCAACTAGTTGTACACTGTTGAAAGTTGAAATGGTAAAAGTCATGTGATAGATGTATTGTAACAATGACCAAAAAAGAGTAACTGTTGAGGCTGCTTGTGCAAGGTCAAAAATCTCATGAGATTTGATTTCCAGTTTCATAAGACATTCCAGTACATAGGTTCTGCCTCCCAGTTGGTTGTATAGTGACTGAGGTCTTAAAACCTTGCACATCCAAGGCACCAGAACTGGTCTCTTTATTCACTTGGAGTAACAGAGAAAGTGAAAGAGTCAGGGACAGGAAGAGGATATAAAGTGTGTGCCTAATTGCCTCCATGAACAACTGCCTCTTTTGCCATTAGACTAAAAGAACTGAACGGTGCCTGGCTCCCATTACTGAACATTTTGATCAAAGATTCCACAGAAGAATTCTGACCAAAAGTGGGAAAATGCAGAACAGAATTTCAAATCCTCATGCACTCTACACTTTTGAGCAATGTGGGCTGGATCGACACCTGAAATTATTGTCCCGAGATAATCTTTAACCGTTAAATCAAAAATATTACCTGAAATCTTCTTAAAAAACAAAGAATAGTTTAGCTTAACTAGTAGAAATATGCCTGCCTTGAACATTATGCTATTTTAAAAACGATGTGTAAGAGATCAAAGTGACAACAGCAACTTGAAAGACCAGATAGGAACCTTAGAGGCCAATGAGTTTATGGTAAGGGGGAGGAAAATCTCAGAAAACGAGGCTGAGAATGGCTGCTCCACTCAAAAAATGTAATTGATGTCACTGATGGTACATAAAGAATTGGGTGAATTGGTGTGTATGCTTGCTGTGCGCATATTCTCACCAACAACAAACTAAAATTTTTTTTAAAAATATCTTTGGGAAGTGTAGGTGATTAACATACTTCTAAAGAAATATTACTCTATGAGTTGTTCAATAATTTGATTTAGAATACTGTATGCTCCATTTCTAATTACATAAGTATACATTAATAAACACATTTTGCACATACTTCCTGGCCTATACCAGTAATCACTTACCTCCATAAGCCTTCTTCAATCAACTCAGCCATAAATGACTTTTGTCTCATTTGAACTAGCCTAGCATTCGGTTTGCACCACTTCTACAGTAATCATCTTACATGGCCTTAAATCTTCTCTTCCCCTCCTAAAGTATAAACTCTTTAGAGGCAGGAAATGAGTTTGAAGTATCCTAATCCTTCGGAGGGCCATACTTCCTGTGACTTCCTTGTTTGAAGTAAATACTTAACAAATTTCAATATGTTTGTATATTGCAACTCCCCCAATTAATTTTCCTATAATAAAATATTATCTGGTTACTAAGGTCAATAAATAGACATCTATCTAGAAAGCAAAGTGGGGAAGATTCCTGGAAAATAAATAGGGATAGAAAATGTCATTATGTACATGTAAAGTCATTGCTACAACACCAACTTAAAGAAACTAATTCAGCCTAAGTATAGGGTTGCTATGAGTTGGATTCGACTCGATGGCAGTGGGTGTGGATTTTTTTTCTTTTTTGTAACCATGAGTAGGAAACTGATGACAATAGTGATTAATTGCTACAGCTGCTAACCAAAAGCTTGGCAGTTTGAACCCATCAAGCACTCTGAAAACCCTGCTGGGCAGTTCTACTGTCCTCCAGGGTCACTGCATGTCTTAATCAACTCGACGGCAATGCCCTTTCCGTTTTAACCACAAGTAGCAAACTACAAGGATCTGTGCTCCCTTTACACCTCCTGGAAACCCTGGTGGCACAGTGATTAAGTGCTACGCCTGCTAACCAGAAGGTTGGTAGTTCAAATCCACCAGGCGTTCCTTGGAAACTCTCTATGAGGCGGTTTCACCTTGATCTATAGGGTCACTATGAGTTGGAATCAACTCAACAGCAGAAATTTGGGTTTGGCTTTCTGGTTTTATATCTCCCAATGTCTTGCCCCCACCACAGAATTTCCAAAGAAGGGTTGGTGGATTCAAACTGCCACCTTCTTGGTTAGCAGCCCAACTCTTAACAAATGCACTCATCTAAAGTGTACAGTTAGTGGCTTTCAGTATGTTCTTGGGCTTGTACGACCATCACCACAACAAATTTTGGAACATTGTCATCTTCGTAAAAGAACCCTGGAAACCCTGGTGGCACAGTGGGTAAGTGCTGCAGCTGTTGACCAAAGGGTCAGCAGTCCAAATCTGCCAGGTGCTCCTTGGAAACTGTATGGGGCAGTTCTACTCCATCTATAGGGTCGCTCTGAGTCAGAACTGACTCGATGGCAATATTCTTCTTCTTTTTTTTTTTAATAAAAGAACCCTGGACCCATCAGCAGGTGTTCTTCCTCCTTCCTTTCCCCCATTTCTTAGCAACTGCTAATCCGCCTTCTCCCTATATAAATTTGCCTATTTGGGATCTTTCAAATAAATGGAATCCTGTGGCCCTTTATGATTGGCTTCTTCCATTCAGCATCATGTTTTTAAGGTTCATCCATATCACAGCATATATCAGCATTTCATGTCTATAGAGTACCAATATTCCATTATATGGATATATGACATTTATTTATCTGTTCATCAGTGACTTCTGCTTTTTGTCTATTATGAATAATGCTGCTAGGAACATCTGTATGTCCGTTTTGTGTGGATCTAAGTTTTCAGTTCTCTTGAGTATATACGTAGGAATGGAATCACAGATCCCACGGTACAGCTACGGTCAGCTTTTTGAGGAACAACCAAACTTGTACACAGGGGCTGCACCACTTCACATTCCCATTAGCTGTGTGTAAGGGCTCCAAGTTCTCTACCTCTTTTTCAACACCTGTTATTATCCATTTTTGTTGTTGTTGTTCTTATTTATTATACAAGCTCTGACAATTAACTTTGTGAACTCATCCTTGAAAAAGTGCTACATACTTATTGCTGAATATCACCACAGTCACATTCAATGTACCCCCTTTGGGAAGCTATGCACTGACATCAGCGCTTAGTTCACCCTTCTAAGCAGTTCTGGAACTCTATTTCCGGAATGGCCATCAAAGCTGTCGTCGTATTACCACTAATGTCCTGAATGTCATCCAAATGTCTTCCTTTCAGTATTTGCTTTATCTTTGGGTAAAGAAAAAAGTCACTGGGGGCCAGAACAGGTGAGCAGGGAGGGTGATCCAATACAGTTATTTGTTTACTGGCTAAAAACTCTCTCACAGACAACTATACAATTAAGTTTGTGAACTTGCCGCTATGCCACCATGTGCCATGGCCATTCCAGAAAGAGTTCCAAAATTGCTTTTAAGGGTCGACTAGGCACTGGTGTCGGTGCATAGCTTCCCAAGGGGAGTACTTTGAAGGTGACCATAGTGACATTCAGCAATGAGATATGCAGCACTTAGAACAATTAAGTTCATGGACATAACTGTCGAATCTCATACACTTCCTTAGACAAATACCTCTCTTCAAATGTTTGGTGTTATGATGCTAAAATAGGAGGGAGGAAATGATACTTGACAAAAGTTTTTTAAAACAATTAATATTTTTAGCAAAATAGCCAGGCAGAGAAAGTGTCTGTAAAGAGAATAGACTGAGTTTCTTTCTTTCACAGTGGTCTGACTGTCTTTGACACATCACCTTAGTCTTCATGTCACATGACAGATAGTTTCCATCCAGAGAGAGCTCACGCCCACTGCCCTGAATCACAGAACAAGTGAGTCTGCATTTAAACTACATCCAACATTCGAGCCTTGGCTTTGAAACCACAAAGAGAAAAAACACCTCCCACCAACGAGCTGGGCTTCACGCACAGACACACATGACAGCACAAGGGCATCTCTGCTGCACGCTTGGATGGTAATCATGCATGAAAGCAACACAGCTGCTTCCTCTAAACTCACTTAACAGTGGAGCTCACCTTGGAGACACGGGCAAAGAAAATAAAAGTCAGTTCCCTTTTTCTAGAAAAGATTCCACTCAGATGCAGCGGCACCAGTGGGAGGTGAAGAGACACAGAAAAACTATTTCTGTAGGGCTTCCTTAAAATAAAAATTAGGTATTATATAATTACATACACATGCACACCCCAAATGTATGCATGTGTACACAGACAACAAACCAAACCCACTGCCGAAGAGGTGACTCCAACTCTCGCTATCCTACAGGGCAGAGCAGAACTGCTCCATTTGGTTTCCTCTGCTGTACTCTTTACAGGAGCAGACTGCCAGGTCTTGTCTCCTACAGAGCAGCTAGTGGGTTCCAACCACTGACCCTTCAGTTAGAGCCAAGTGTTTAACACTTGTGTCACAGGGATATAGACATACATGTATATATACATGCAAATATGTAAACAAATGTTATTTCTGTAAGAATATTCATGAGATAAAAACCAGTTTCAGGTAAACAATCTGGAACATTCTGCCCAGCTTGTCTCTCTCCTGTCCCCACCCTCTTCCTCCGTTAAGACAAGACAGAGGTCCCAGGCAGAAGATTACCACAAATCAGTACTCACAGAGACTGTGCAAAAATCACTCTTTGATGAAAACAAAGGTATGGGAAGATGAAACAGTTTGTTTATGTATCAAAATTCTGATTTGTTCCATCAGCCTCTGGATCTACCAGCTTCTAACTAACTCTAAAATATCCTACCACACTCAGGCTCAAGGAGCTGAGAAGTCGGCACAGGTGCAATGAAGAGGCCCGAGGCAGCCCGGACACTCTTTGTCCTCAAGCTGCAGATGTCATCTGGCACCACCGCTTCAACTTGCAAAACATGATTTCTGGCTAAGAAGTCAATCACAAAATCAAAACCGGTTTAAGAACTGATTGCTGTTGACACAGTGCAGATTTCTGGACTTTAAAAACAAAAAAAAAAAAACCTCTTCACAGCTTGCATTAAGTAGTACTGTGGAGTCAAGGAAGAAGACAATCTGGAAAACATTTAGTTTGGGAAAAGTCACTCTTGTACACTCCTGTCATAAGCCCAAAGACTAGTTCTAATGCTTAAAACCAAAGAGTCCTTAGTTGAAGACAACTGTTTCCAATTTGTGGTAGACAGAACATCTCCTTGGAATCTAGGTTTGTTTCTCAGATACAATCAAACATACAATTTCATTCTGCACCCTTGCACTCTTAATATTTTGTTATTATTTGCTTTTCAGTCTTTTTTCTCACACTGTTCTCTGAAAGAATCCTGGCCCAAACTGAGACGGTGCAAAAATCACTCTCTGATGCAAACAAAGTTTAGGGAAGATGATACCGAGAAAGAAAACATTTTAGATGCTAACAAAAGATCAGAAAACATTTTTTTCATAATTACAAAATCAGAATTTGTCCAAACAATATAGCTAGTACAAAATGAAGAATTCTTTTAAAAGAAATTTAAACGGAAGGCATTAACTTTGTTGGTGAGCATTTGATTTGAAGGGAAAAATTTACTAGGTATGTTTAAAGTGAAAAAAAATAAAAAAAGCCAAAACCATTTGCACTGAGATAATTCTGACTCATAGCGACCCTATAGGACAGAGTACAACTTCCCTACATGGTTTCAAAGGTTGCAATCTTTATGGAAGTAGAATGTCACGTCTTTCTCTCAAGAAGTGGCTGGTGGATTCAAACTAACCTAAGGGTTAGCAGCAGAGTGCTTAATCACTGTACCACTAAAGCTCCTCCAAGTATGTTTAGATATACAGCCAAGCGCCACATAACGTCCACTTGGGATACAGGGCTGTGGTTCTGTAAGGCAATAACAAAGTTCAAAAATCCCAATCAGAGAACAGGACATGGTGGACACACACAACACACGTATCTCACATGTCTTGTATATGAAGTGATTGCACTGCCAGGCATGTAATGGTACCATATGTACAAACATAACCTGTAATACATATGTTTTGATAGTCATAATAAACACATTACTGGCTTACATATGTACTGGACTGTACTTTTGATCATTATCTTAATGTGAATGTCTACCTACAAATAAAAAGTTTCCTATGTAACAATGTATGCTTTGACTCCTAGGCAGCAGCACTGTATAACATGGTATTTGCACAACAGCCAAATCATATAACGTTGTGTTTCACAGAATGTATTGTGGACATTAAGTGATGCATGATGTAGTATACAAGGCACTGAGTCCAAGCTTAAACAAAATTTTCACATGGAATTAGATGCCTTTCATGTACCACTCTGGGCTCAATGGGACTCTGACAGGTCTCTCCCTTCACAGCCTGAACTTTTCATACATAATCTGTTACCCCTGCTGCTGGCTAACCACGCGCCAGGCCTGGTTTCTCAAGCAGTTCCTATTTGGTAAGCGGGGCTGTCTGTGACTCTTCCTGGGTTCTCCCCAAGACAGAAGGCAGATAGGTCACTGGCAGCTTATTACACAGCTACCTGTGCACATGACTTCACATATGCGTAAGGTGCAACATCTATGAAGACAAGCATGTGGAACATACCCTGTCACTGTGCTGCAGCTCTGAGAGAAGGAACAACACTGACAGGAACCCTAGTATACTCCCTCCACAGAAAACAGAGAGGCTGCTTCCTCATAACAAACCAATGTGATTTTTCCTTCCTTGGCCTTGCTCTCAGCAGGCAGACGTGAAGAAAGGGTCAGAGAAGGTGAAGGCAGCACGAAGGCAGCACAGTGCTTGAGAAGTGACCTTATCAAAGCTGTTATGGGGTGTCAGGCTGGAGAGTAAGCCCTGAGCAAGGCACTAAGGATCTCCCACTTGCCTCAGGCAGCTCCCTCCCCATGATCATCCCAAGTTGGCTGACACTTCAACAACAAAACAGAAACAGCAGTAGGATATGAAGACAAATCAGGGGGAAGATTCTGGAGTCTTGAGAACGAAGATGGCATCAACACTAATCAACAAAAGACTATTAGCAGTAACCACCTTTTATACTGACAGAGGCAACCACTGTTAAATGTGATTGTGTACATTACACAGAAGTTACCTTCCGATGGAAACATTTACTGCAGCAAGACCGAGTATGAAGAAATACTTCTGTTTTCAGTTTATATTTAATTTTACTATTTTTCATTCATGCTTTTTCGTTGGGACATAACACACATTCAGTAAATACACATACAGTCAGTAAATACACAGTTCAAATCCACCAGGCGCTCCTTGAATACTCTGGGGGTTAGTTCTACCCTGGCCCCTAAGATTGCCATGAGTCCAGTGCGACTCAACGGCACTTGGCTGGCTAGGCTCAGTAAATACAGCTCAGTGGATTTGTACATATGTGCAGAGCAGTGTAATCAGTGCCAAGATCAAGACAGAGAATATTTCCAACACCTAGAATGTTGGGTTAGAGAATGTTCTCTTACTTTCCTTCCCAGTCAATAACCACCCTCCCAACCCACCAACTGCTGTTCAGAATTCTACAGCTATTTATTAGTTTTGCCTATTAGAGTTCACACAAATGGAACTGTAGAGTATGTACTGTCTTGTCTCACTTAGCCTAATATCTGTAAGATTCACCCCCTGTTGTTGCTTATAGTAGTAGATTCTACCTTTGTTACAATAAATTGAATTCTTATGCCATAATTTATTTATCCATTCAACCATGAATAGACATTTCGGTTTCTTCCAGTTTGGGGCTCTTATAACAAAGTTACTACTAACATTCTTGTACACGTCTCTTGAAGGACATATGTATACATTATCATGGTACATACTTAGGAGTGGAAATGCTTGGACCCAAAGTAGATACGTGTTAAACTTGAGTAGATACTGTCAAACAGTTTTCCAAAGTGGTTGTACCAGTTTACAATCACACCAGCAATGTGTAAGATTTCTCATTTTGAGACCTCACTATCCCTTGTTACTGGATCAAGAGACTTGGTCAGGCTCAGGTTTGATCCCTGTGGCAAGACTCCAGGCAATGGTATGTTCTTCATCAAATACACACATAATACCTGGTTTTCACTCTTTTTTCATATTAACAGCCATTGATACGTAACATCTGGATCCATTAATTCATTAGAGGTTGTAAAACAATGATACCATGGATTGAATTGTGTCCCTCCAAAACCGTGTGTAGCAATGCGGCTAGGCCAGGATTCCCAGTATTGTATGACTTTCCTATATGCTGTATGTACATCTTGCCTCTATAATGTTAATGAGAAAGGATGGGTGGTGGTTGTGTTAGTGAGACAAGACTAGGTGTATAACCCTGTATTGTGCCTTGAGACAACCTCTTGGGACACAGAGGAAAGGGAAGAAACCAGAGAGTTGGGAGGCCTCTTACTACCAAGAAGCAGTGTCAGCAACAGAGCATATCCTTCAGAAAAGATCCAAGGTCCCAGCATCTCAAAAACTTTTAGTCCAGGGGAAGAGAGACCACAAAGATCTTCCTCTAGAATCGACAGAGAAAGATTTCCCCTGGAGCTGACGTCTAAATTTGGACTTCCAGTCTACTTTCCCATGAGACACTAAATTTCTCTTTGTTAAAGCCATTCCTTTGTGGTATTTCTGTTATAGCAGCACTAGATGACTAAGACACAGGACATTCTAGTTCTACGTTTCATTTTCATTTGTAAGTTGAAGTAATTTTACGGGTTTTATCATTTAGTAATCCACTGTGTTGCTACTGTGTACTGTCAAGTTGATTCCAACTCATAACTATCCTCCAGGACACAGGAGAACTGGCCCCATAGGGCTTCCAAGGAGCAGCTTGTGGATTTAAACTGCTGATCTTTTTGGCTAGCAGCCTGAGCTCTTAGCAACTTTACTAGCAGGGTTCTAGCAACCCACCAGTAAAATTCACAGAAGAAAGTCAACACAAAAGCTTGACTTTTTCTTTTATTTACTGTGTTTTCAATAAAGAATTGGTTTCCCTGACATCTTCAAAAGGCAAGCTTAAGAAGGGAGGCTATAATTATTATATCTTTATTGATAAAATCCACACCCCATAAAATTTATCCTTTAAAAGTGTTTTTTAGTATATTCAGAGTTCCATAACCATCAGCACTGATTCTGAAGAATTTTCATGCAAACGAACAAACAAAAAACTCCATACCCATTAGCAGTCATTCCCCATTTCCCTCTCTCCCTAACCCCTGCCAAGCCAAGTTGGCAATCACTAATTTACTTTCTTTCTCTATGGATCTGCCCATTCCGGACATCATGAAAACTGACTCATACAATATTTGTCCATTTGCATCTGGCTTCTCTCATTCAGCGTAATGTTTTCAAGGTCAATCCATACGACAGTGTGCATCAATCCTTCACTCCTTTTCATGGCTGAAAAATATAAATACTCTTATGAAGGCACAGTCATAACTTCACATGCATTTATTCAAATCTGCAAATCACTCTCCTCATACACCAACAAGCATAAAGCCAAAACGAAGAGATTTAGAGGAAACAATACAAGAGTCAAAATTACTAACCAACCAGCTGTTTAGGGGAAAGTTATTAAACCTCTCCAGGCCTCAGTTCTCCCTCTGTAAACTGGGAGTTAGTCATTATGTGACCTCTGGGTTTCCTACCAACTCTACAATTCTGTCATTTGAAATAAACAAGCCAGTTAAATCCAGAACTTTGTCTTGCTTTCTAATCTGATAAAAGTCTTAAAATGTGGTCTTCATTTTAATCAGCAGAGTTCATGCAGGAAGGGCAATTAAGATAGAAAACCATGATTTTCTTTGGTTTTTCAGTTAATTAAAGTCAACTTTTCACCCCACATTTGGCAAAATCCCTCCCACCGAGAACAGGCTCTAAGCAAAGGCCTAAAGGGTTTTCACTGTGTAAAACACTAGTTGTATTTATGAAACATATTCTATTACTTAAAACTGAAAGTTCAGCACTGTACTAGAAAACCCAGCTCTCTCCTTTCTCTGTTAACCAGGCCTACAAGTTTCAACATCAGATACTGTCGACTCCACAAATTCAGCAACTCTGCTGTTCTTCACTTCAATAAGTCTCCAAGACTGGTCCCACTACGAGTAGCACCACAACGCCTGAAAGTCTGTTAGGAGTGGAAATCCTCAGGCTCCACCCTAGTCCTACGGAATCGAAACCTGTGTTTCATCAAGCCCTCCAAGGAATTCTGATACACGTTCAACTTGAAGAACTATCTATCTAACCAAAGCCTACTTTTTGAAGTCATCTTTCTCACAGTTATTTAATAACATCACTGACATTCTCTGACACTTGATGGCTCTCCATTGTTTCCTAACTATATGGTATCTGCTATATGACTCCACTCTGACCCGAGATCAGACCTCCTGATCACTGCCTAATCAAAGTCGTCTAGGAATGAGCCACTCTAGCCTGATTGCCTTTGTCTCCTACCAAATCCATTTGGCCCTGTAATGACCATTCATAGGGCATTGTGCCAGGGATTCCTACTCTCGGATCACCCATCATATTGGCCCACCACTTCCTGTACACAGCTCACCTTCCTCTTATTCTCCAAATCATTCTTGACCTGGAATAACCTGACCACTCCCTCTATTGGGAGAATTGCTCCCATCTGGACAAATTGGTTTTCTGGCTAAACTGCCCCATTTCCAAACTATTCTCACTTGGTCCCATTCTCTAAATACTCAAGCATCGCATGCACTTGAATGCGGATATATGTTACCATTATGATTCTCCTTTCCTCTTCACCCTCTCAAAACCATTCCATGGTCCCAGATAACTCACCAAGTAAAGCAACAACTCTTTCATCAAGCATTCAAAGCCTGCCATGATCTAATGCCAACCTCTACAACCAGAATCTTGGACTACTCCTTCAAACTTATGCCATGCTTCAGTCAAACACATCTTGTGTTAGCCAACTTCCATGCCTTTGTGCATGCTGCTCCCCCTATGGGTGTTGCCCTCCTCCATCTTCTTGATGTACAAATCCTTCCTGACCTTTAAGGCCATGTTCATGTCTATTTCTTCTCAAAGTCTTCCTGCAACACCTCTCCAAGCCAAATCTCCCGTCTCAGAACTCCCATACCATCTTATCATTTTTATGGAAGTTATGGCTCTTCCTTTTACTGTATATGATGTTTTTGTGCTTTTACTAGAATACATACTTGATGACAGCAAAGACTATGACTTATCCACAAATAATACACTACCCACCATTCATGTCACAGAGTAGTCACAATCCGAGCATGCTGATTGAAGGGATGTCCTTAGAGCTAACTAGGAGTTAACCACAAGTCAAAAGTCCCAGATTCTAGCCTTGGGCCTGCCAAAAAGACCTTTAATTCATAACTTGTCTGTACTTTGGTTAACTATGCAATAAAATACCCTACCTATCTATCTGTTGCACAAATAACATTAGATTACAGGTGTCAGGCTATTTTGAAAGTAAAAAGTCCTACAGCAGTGCATAGTGATCCAGCTCAAAGAGACTCACCAACCAGCACTCTGTAAATTACACCTTTAGCATTACTTCCTAGACTACTGCAGTAACGTTTATATATATTATTATATTAACTACCATACTATCACTTACTGCCAAGATATCAATCACACAGCAAATTTGAAGAAATGGATCTAAAACAGAATCCATTGACTCTCCATGAGTCAGGCCACCGGACAACAATGTTAGGGTGGTCACAAATAGACATCTTGTCGAGTTTCCAAAAAAAGGTAACGAAGTAGCCTTAAAAATCTACCAGAAGTATCCTTCTATAATCAAGTTGAAATTCTCTTCTGTCATTCCCCCGAAAACAGGACTCTCCTCATTATGTTAACTATGGTGCAGCAACAAAAGCAGCAAGAACAGAAATCAATCAAACCAAACCCACTGCCAGCAAGTCAACGCTAACTGACAGTGACACTATGGCACAGAGTAGAACTGTCCCATAAGGTTTCCAAGGTTAGAAGTACAACCCAAATTCTCCTCAGAGGCAAGGATGGAAATACTACAACTCACGTAACTTTGGATGTATTATCAGGAGGGATCAGTCCCTGGAGAAGGACATCACGCTTCGTAAAGTAGAGGGTCAGTGAAAAAGAAGAAGACCCTCAATGAGATGGACTGTCACGGTGGCTGTCACAACGGGCTCAAGCACAGCAACAAGTATGAGGACGGCCCAGGACGAGGCAGGCTTCGTTCTGTTGTGCACGGGTTGCGATGAGTCAGAATCTACTCAGCAGCACCTAACAACAATCTTTACAGAAGCAGACTGCCATAGCTTTCTCCCACGGGGCAGCTAGTGGGTTCAAACCACTGAAGTGCCAGTTAGCACTAGAGTGCTTAACCGCTGCACCACCTGGGCACCTCCGAACATAATTATCAAGACACACAAAAGCTAAGTAATAACGACTCCCATTCTGTCATCTTTTCCACCCTGTTTTATGAGATTGCTTACTCCTCTTTTCGGATCCGACTCGATGGCACTCGGCTGGCTTGGCGCTACTCCTCTTTACATGAGCTACCATCTTGGGCTGGGCCTCTTGGGATGTGAACTCAGAGACATGTATGAAATTCGTGTGTAAGAGGTTTACTGACAGCACTGTGGGGATGAACACCTGAGAGGGCAGAGACAGCTCTGGGCAGAGGGAAGAGCTGCACTGTGGCGTGGTCACAACAAAGTCCCAGCCCATGCCAGTGGAGCTCCAGAGCTCAGATGGAGCTTCAGAATTATTCCAGCTGAAGCAACAGAGGTCCCAAGCCTGAGGTGTAACCGTCACCAGGTACAGGCTGCCCCTGAGGAGGGGATCTCTTTGCCTGAGGGCTATTCCTGGAGACGGACTTGGTTGACAGCTGCTAACAAAATGAGTGTCTCTGTCCCAAACAGGGCACCACTGCAGCACACCACCGCAGCATAGCGCAGTGTCAGTGACACTGCTGAAAGCTTAATATGACATATTTACAGATGACATCATCCAGTAATTGTGTCCATTTCCCTAAAGCACGTGAGTCTAGTCAGGAGTCTAATCTCCTGCTTTAATACTATGCAATTGGAACTTGATGCATCATTTTGACAACTCAGAAGTGTGTCCAGACACCTCCAAATGTCTCCTAGAGTGCAAAACCCTCCCCCACTACCCCTTGCTCCTTGAGAATGACTCAACTAAGCCAGAGCTTCCCCCTAGAACGACCCTGTATCACTGTCATGATCATTTGTATGTTTCAGCCCATTGCTGGGGCTACTGGGTCAAGCCATCTCACTGAGAGTGTTCCCTCATTTTCACTAATTTGCTACTTCACCACACGTGGCGTCCTTCACGCAGTGACTGGGCTTTCTGGATGCTGTCTCCTAAGTACGTAATTCGTAACCTCACCTTCTTGCTTTGGCGTCAGGGGTCAGGAAACAATCGCTACATGCTTAGTCTCTCACGTCACTGCGCTTCCACCATCACCTTTTAGGCCACCGGTAGATTGCTTTCTGTGCGAAGCACTCTTTGGGGCTCTTCAACGAGACAGGCTTTCAAATAACATAAAGAGTAATTATTAATGTACTGCCCTACTTTTGAACATCCTGTAATTAAGATACTGAAGCTACACTATTAACTTGCCTTTAAAAAAAAAACCCTAAAACAGCTTTGGACTGGAAGTAATCAGCAGACAGGCTTCCAGTCTTTTCTGCTTGCCCTGCAACCTCTTCTGGGTGATATGAACTAGATACACGTCTACAGTTCAGGGCTCTCCCCCAGTACCTCATTTTCACCCTCCTTTTTCTTTTAGGAAGCTTGTTCGTTCTACCAAAGGCAAAAGCGCCTCAAAAAATGACATCCCGATAATTCAACAAGTAAGTATTTATAGCTTCACACTGATACCCAAGGAATGGATACAAACATGAAGAGCCCACAGCCTCGCCTCTCGAGGAACTCACATATCCATTACAGGGGAGAAACACATAAAAGAAAACATGCCCACCTTGTGATCTTATGCATATATTTAACAAGTATTTAAAAAGAGTTTAGTGAGTGCCCACTATATGGTGTTCTCTGAGCTAGGCGCAGGTACAGGGATGAGCACAGCACCCATGCCCCTAGCCTGGTGGAGCTTACAACACAGGGTGAACACAGGTTTATTAATAATGATCATGGTCAAGGTGGTACTAAGCCCCAAACCCACCGCCATTGAGTCCATTCCAACTCATAGCAGTCCAATGTGTTACAGAGCAGATTCAAGCACCACAGGATTTTCTTGGCTGTAATCTTTATGGAAATAGATCACCAGGACTTCCTTCCACAGTACACCTGGGTGAGTTCAAACTACCAACCACTAGGTTAACAGTCCAGCGCTTAGCCATCTGCACCCCCCAGGGACCTCCACCAGGGTGCTAACTTGCCTATAAAAACACCCAGCTCCCAGATACAGCTAAAGTAGGGCAAAGAATTGGTTCACCCTTTCTGGAAAGTAAAGGCTTCACAGAAGACATGACATTTAAGGTGATTCCACCGCCAGAGGGGCAAAGTGTGCATATGTCACCCTAAGGGAGAGCTGGGGACGTAAGGTGAGATGGAGGCTGAATACATTCCACAGACAAGAAACAAGTGCGGACACATGGAGCGCCAAGACTCCGTGGTATGTTACAGAATACAAAGCCTCCCTGTGACTGAGGCTTAGAAAGAGAAGAGAAAGACATGCAGGTGGAGGCGTACAGACCCAGATCCCAACAGAGCCACCCCATCATGAGTGGGGGACACAGAATCTCCACAGGAACTAAAAGACTGAAGTAATAAAAGCTTAGAAAAATTATTTTTAAAGGACTTTACAAGCTATATTTTCACCCTTAAACATGTTTTGATTCATATGTACAAGCAGAATACAGTCTCTGCGTGGTACAAATGGTTAAATGTGCTCAGCTGCTAACCACAAGGTTGGAGATTTCAAATCCACCCAGAGGTACCTAGGACGAAAAGCCTGGTGATTTACTTCCAAAAAATCAGCCACTGAGAGCCCTCTAGAGTAGAGTTCTATTACACACAATGGGTAGACTCAACAGCAACTTGTTTGATACTCCTTTTTCTGTATAAGTGGGAGAAAACTACCACCCCATGTACCCCATGGGACAAAAAGTCCAGAAATACCTGATCGAATCCCAGACCAACAGAGACCAATCTGCTCTGCCCAGCTGGGTTCAGGAACATTCCACCACGTTTCCCCTAGAGAGCAGAACAACTCTGATCACCCATGCTAACCTATCTCCCTGGGTGTCTTACACTCAGAGAGTATAAGATACCGGAACCACAATTATTTACTGCTCTGCGCCTAACCAGCCTTTCCAGCACCAAAGCCCTCCACTTAGCAAGATTCTTGTCCTCGTTTTGTAAGAGAAACCCGGACAAAGAACCAAATTCCTTTCTCAAGGTCAAAAGAGAAATGAAAGGTCTCAGCCGGAAGAAAAATAGAGCGCTCCAAACCACAGTCTAATGCTGATGCCAAGAAGCAACATTTTCTCCCTCAGCTTAATAAATACATTTCATCTACTGACTCCAGGGTGAGCAGCCTGGGCAGTCAACATTTCAACATTCACAGGCCTCCTTCGTACATCGTACATCGGAACATGAATAAACAACATCATGCAAGCGTGGGTCATATGCCCGAGCGGATGGAGCGAGGGGGTAAGTTTCCACTTTCCTTTTTGAAATGCTTGGTCTGACAGCCCCAGTGCAGCCTGGTAATCTCACATTTGGATTTCATCACATACCCAGAAGGATGACTCATGCCTTCTTCGTTAAACGTGTTTCTCAGACCGGCATCCATGTGATGGCTCTACCCCTCCCTTCCTCTCGTGGGGTCTAAATAAGGCTCTGTTTAAAAGCTGGCACCAACTGGAGAATCAATCACCCAACGTACCATTGCTACCCATCGGCTGCCTAGATCCTTTCTGACGTGTGCATACACTTCAGTACATTATACACAAGAAGTCAGATGGGTTCAAATTGTATTTGCTTAACTCTTAAGCTGTTTCAAAACTCCAAAATTATTTTTAACATCACTATTTGACTAATTAAACAAGAAAAACTGCCAACGTTGAAATAACCATCTGGTCTGGAAGAAGTGCGGGCTATGAGGGAACAGGACCATATTGACACACCTAAACACAGAATGTTTTATCTTAAATCTTGCTGAAATAAGGAAGAAACCAAAAAGTGAATAAAATATCTCACAGGAAACTCAATTTTGATTTTATCCTCCCACTTCAGATTGCCCTTTTGCAGAGAGGGCACAAATTAGTCTGATGGCTTCTCAGGAGACTTCTGTGCCTATCATCCTAGGTATTTCTCAGCCAGCTGCCCTCATCTGTCTTTCTCCTCCTCCCACCCTTTTTCTCGCTGTCTGTCTCTTTTCCCCTCTGTCCCCTAACCCTACCTCTCCAGGTCTGTCTCTCTGTGTGAGAGTTGTGGAATCAATGATGATCTCCACATGTTTCAGAAGAAGTGGGTCTTAAAGCCAAACACACAGAAGAGCTAGTTGAGCCTACAAACCACATGGTTGGCCCACGGCATAAAGAACCCTGATTATCACGAAGAACTTCAAGGCATCCACACTCTCTAAAAGAGAAGAAAAGCAGGAAAAATTTCTTTCACCTCTGAGAACACACAGTTGAGTCACCAGGTACAGAAAGGTACCATTCTATGCAACAAAGGTTATTGACTCTCTTGATGCCATAGCTAAATGCTCCTCATGGAGAGTGGCCTATCAGGCATCACTCCCATTCCATGCTTCTGGAAGAGTCTTCCTTGCTTCCTTTTCTGTCTCCCCAGCCCTCACCACATGGTTTACTAGAATTTTATTCTGGTAACCGCCTCATAATTATATATGAGCTCCATTAAGAAAAAAACATTTACATGAGACCAAAAGGCCAACAATGACTCTAAAGCAGACAGAGTTGAGCAAATGAGTAGGCAGAGAAACTAGATTACAAGATCTAACAACTAAGTTCACAAACTCATCCTAGAAAAGTACCTCACTGCTGAGTATCACTACAGTGACCTTCAAAAGTACTCCCCTTGGAAAGCTATGCACCTACACCAGAGCCTAGTCCTCCCTTCAAAGCAACTTTGGAATGCTTTTTCTGGAATGGCCATCAGAGTTGTAGTTATATTACCCTTGATCTCCTGAATGTCATCAAAATATCTTCCTTTCAGTATTTCCTTTATCTTTGAGTAAAGAAAAAAGTCACTGGGGGCCAGATCAGGTAAGTAGGAAAGGTGATCCAATACCATTATTTGTTGGCTAAAAACTCTCTTACAGACAGTGTGGTTAGAAGCTGGTGCATTGTTGTGATGCAAGAGTGATGAGTTGTTGGAAGAAGTTCAGTTTGCTTTTGTATAACTTTTATAATGCAGTCTTTACAGCACTTCCAAATAGTAAACTTAGTTAACTATTTGTCCAGTTTGACCAAATTCATAATGAACAATTCCTCTGATATAAAAAAAAGGGTTACCAATATTGTTTTCACTCTTAATTTAGACTGATGGAACACTTTTGGTCACAGAGATTTGACTGATATCCATTGTTCACTTTGATGCTTTGTTTCAGGGTCGTATTGGTACACCCATGTTTCATCACCAGTGATTACACAGCCCAGAACATCCTCTTGTCTCTCCAAAAGATCTTGGCAAACTTCTACTCTCTTTTCCTTTTGTTCATTGGTGGTTTCCATCAGGACCATTTTGCATACACGTTTCTCACACCGAGATTTTCAGTTAAGATTTTCGCAACTGTTTCTCTATCAGTGTTTACTTGGTCTGCTATGCTTCTCACAGTCAGCTGATGATTTTGATACACAGTTTGATGAATTTTTGCAATGTTTTCATCAGTTCTGCTCCTTAGTGGCCACCCTGACCTCTCGTCAGTGACACTTTCTCTCCCCTCAGAAACAGAGTTAATCAATTTACTGCTGTTTTCTTCATGGCATCATCCCCATAAACTTGGACTAATATGTCCTGATTTCACTCCCACTTTTGCCAAGTTTAACAAGAAATTGAATGTTTGTTGCTCTAATTCAAGCTCCAACATTTTCACAACAGCACACAAAAACATACAACAATAAAGAATACCACTCAGCAAGACACTGCCACACATCAACACGAACACAGCTGTGAGATACTTATATACCAAGGCTATGAAACCTTACTGAGTTGTTTGTACAGTGCTGTCAACTTAAGTGCATGGTGGCAAGTTTGTGAACCTAACTGTCAGAGCTCATATATCTGTGTATGTTCTGGCAAAGTTCATTCACTTGATCTGGATCCTGCATTCAATTTGTCATCAACTGACCTCCAGTTCTGGGACTTGAACCAGCACCCCGCCATATTGTTGCCAATCTTGGAATTCATCAGCTTCCAAAGGCCATGAGACAGCAGCCTGCCATATAACCTGCCAATTTTAGGGTTCATCATCCTCCACAGCCTGTGAGCCAGCAGCCTGTCATTTTACCTGCCAGTCCTGGATATGTCAGCCTCTGCAGCCTGTGAACAAGCAACCTGCTATCCGATTGGCCACTCTCGGCTTCATTGGCTCCTGCAGCTACATAAGCCTGACATCTGACCCATGGACTTGAGACCTGCCAGACTATACAACCATATGAGCCATTTCTTTGACATAAATATATATTTCACAGATTTGACTTCTCTAGAGAACCCAGCCTAAATGGGTAGGTTGAGTTTCTGTCTCTTGCAACAACTCAAGGAGTCTTAACCCATACACAGCTTCTGACGATCACGTGACCAGTTGCCATGAGTCGACTCCAACTGACGACAGTCCTATAAGTGCCTGAGTAGCGCTGTGCTCCATACTTGTGAATGGCTGACTTTCTGGACCCAGGCCTTCCTTTCAAGGCACCTCTGGGTAGACTTAAGCCTCCAACCTTTTAACAGTTTGAATAGTTAACAGTTTGAACAGTTTGTACCATCCAGGAACTCCACATCTTCTGGTAACCCTACCTAATCCTGCCCCATGAAGAGAACCTAGTTTCCTCAGTAAACATTCATATAAATAACTACAAGTTTTCTAGAAGTCTCCTTTGTTGATAAGACAGTAAAAGCGAATTCACAAAACTCAAATAACCCTCACAATAGAATTTTTTTTTCCCCTAAGAGTCCTTTTTTAAAAAAACTAATTTGTACTAAAGGCTTCTTAGACTGGAAACCATGCATTCCTAGGGTATGGGCATCTCAGGTATGCGAATCCCCTAAAACTTCATGGAGCCTTTTGGGTCACAGTTCCATAGCTTTCATCAGATTCTTACACAGGTCTGTGACAGCAAACAGTGCAAAGCCATAGTTTATTCACAGGGCTTCATACTGGTTCAAACCGATTCAGTCATGACCGATGAAGTCAAATCAGAACAGACCTGAACTTCTGAAATTTGGGTGATCCAGAACCACAACCAGAATAGGAAAAATTATGGATCGAAGTTCTGGAATAGGAGACTTGAAAGAGGCATAGTGAGCCCCTTCAGCAGCCTGATGTGTAAGACTAGATTATTGCCAGGACTGAGGAGAGTGATAAACATTCAAAGCAGCACAGTCAATCACCTTCTTTGAACAGGGCACCAGTCTCTCCAACTCTGTGCAGAATCCAAAGGGCAAGAGACTTGGTTGTTACACAACATTTACGCTGCTCTTGTTTTCTAAGAAGGAGATTAAATTCCTACTAGGACTTCCATCTGTAATTTTTCCCATCTTCGTTACAGTTCTGAGTCACCCAAATTTTAAAAACTCAGACCTGTTCCAATGTCACCTCCTCAGCCATGATTAACCAGGAAGAACCAGTCTGAAGTCCTGTTTAGAAAAGACAATGCTAATATAATTCTGAGGAGATGGGAAACATTTCAAATGAAAACCTTTTACCACAGCACAAAGACAAATGAAATTCTCCAATGAAAAAATAATAATAATATTGGAATCTCAACTTCTAAAGATTTTTGTAAGTATAATTCATAGATGACACTGGGAGTATTTTTATGGTAACAGTATTGACTGCGTGAAGGACAGACTCCTGCTCATTTCTTAGGCAAAGGCAACAATAATAATTCCTAACAAGTGTTCTGCCACAAAGCAAAGCCAGCCCTGAGCTTGAGCAGACACTGAAGAGATTTGGCAGATGGAGAGGCCTAGGTTTTTCTTAAAGGCTCTCAAACTGTGTTTGTTTTGTCACATGCTGAGGAATGACCCCTCCAAGACTTTGTGCTCACAAGTTCCTGTAAGCACGTGATTTTATTTTTTGGAAATAACCTTGCCTTAGCTGTGAGTCACAGGACTCTCCCATAAAGAAAGTTGTTAAATGATAGAAAACAGACTGGCAAGTGGTGTGGATCTGAGATCCAGGATAAATAACAGGGCACGTTGCAGAGGAAAGGGGCCAGCTCAGGCAAACGGGGGCCCTGGCAGTTTGCAGTGGGTCTGTGAAACAAAACTGTATCCCCTCTGAGAACCCAGAAGTCACCCAGAAAGCCTCAACCACGAGAGGGAAACTGGATCCGAGGCCCTGACTCAAGCCCTCCAGGCCATATTTTGCTGGAAAAATGTGCGCATGTAGGTACGTGTGTGTGGCTGCCTGTGTATATCTGTATGCGTATATGCCTGTGTGTCTGTGTGCACATACGTGTCTGTGTGACTATCTATCTGTCCTTGTGTGTCTATATGTCAGTGCATATGTGCCTGTGTAAGAGAAACACAGAGACAGAGAGAACATCAAATTGTAATCGCTCCTGGGGCGGAGTCAAGATGGCGGACTAAGCCCACGTCTCTTTCTATCCCTCTGGAAGCCAAGACCTGAACTGATAATCAAACAGAGCCTTCTGATCACCTAACCAGCCTCAGGACACGGCACAGAGCTGTTAACTGGGACTTCATACCACTGAGCAAAAAACCTCCTCTCTTTCCCTGACTCCCGCGCCTGGCTAGCCCCGGCTCTCACGGACGGAAGGTAAATGCACCATTTTGACTTTTTTTCTCTGTCTTGGCCGGTGGGCGGAGCAGGGTCTTGCCTAGTGGCTACACTCAGACACGCTGCTGGGGGGATAGGCAGGCGAAATCCCCATATTCTAAGAGCCAGGCTTAAGACTCTGTTAATCTAGCCACTTTGAGCCTTTCGTTTTATACCTGCGTCAGCGGGGTTTGAACGGAATTCCGCAGTCAGTGTGCGGGACGCCATGTTGGTACCGAGATTTTAGCGGGACCTCATTCTTAGCCTGGGAGCCAGTGCCTGCAAACGGGACAGCGCTTCTCTGACAGAAAAGCAGTAATTTTCCCAGTGCCACCTACATTGCAGGCCCTGCAACGGAAGCAGAGGAATCACTACCTCTCGGCACCTTTAGCCCCTCTGTCTGCTGCCTGTGTGGAGGGCGCCATGTTGGATATGGTGGCCGCAGCTGGACCTAATTCTTAGCTGAGGAGCCAGAGCCTGCCCACAAGAGAGCGCTTTTCTATCACAAAACCAGTACTCCACGCAGTGTTGGCTAAGGCTAGGCCCTGTCAGCAGAGGCCAACAGGACAGTAGCATTGCTGTATTCTGAACTAGTTTGTTATCATCTGGGGTTGGATATAGTGGCGCTTACTTTGTCAGACGAGAAGAGGGACCTCTACACCTGAAAACCTAACTGACTTGTGCAGTGGTCAGATACCTTTTGCTTTACATTTGAATACAGCCTAGACAAACATTTGCAATCCATCCTCACAGTACCTCTTCCAGCCTCTATATACTCACACGGGACCCAAAAAGCAACAGACAATTGTGGCATACAAGAAATCACCCATGGCTCCCAAACAAGGCAACCAAGGAGTTTTCCAGATGAAGAAATTTTTATGAAAGCATCAGGAAGTGAATACAAAATGATTATATAGAGAGCCCTTCTAGACCTTATACAAAATGCAGCAGAACAAAATGAAAAATTAAGCAAGCTGTTCAATCTGATGGAACACCAGTACTCTGAAATCCAACAGATCAAGAACAAAATCATAGACATAGAAACTTCCATGCAAAGCCAAGAAAACAGAATGGAACAAATAGAAGAAAGAATTTCTGACTTGGAAGACAGAGCTACTGATGCCAGCATCTATGAGCAGAAATCAGAAAGAAGAAACAAGAAAAATGAAGAAACATTAAGAAGCATGTAGGACTCTATTAAGAGGAACAACCTTCAATTAATTGGAGTCCCTGAACAGGGTGAGACATCTGAGAGCACAGAGAGTATCGCTGCTGAGCTGCTGAAAGAAAACTTCCCAGAAATCATGAAGAAAGAGAATACAGACATCTCAGATCCATATCATACACCACCCAATATAGATCTCAAAAGAAAGACTCCAAGACATATTATAATCAAGCTTAACAAAATGAAACATAAGCAGCAACTCTTAAAGGCAGCAAGACTCAAAGCAAAGCTAACATTCAGAGGGAAACCCTGTAGGCTCTTGTCAGATTTCTCAGCAGAAACCATGCTGGCACAGACACAGTGGCATGACACATTCAAAGCCTTGAAGGAGAAGAACTTCCAACCAAGAATTATATATCCTGCAAAACTATCTTTCAAATACGAAAATGAAATTAAGACATTCCCAGATAAACAGAAACTCAGAGACTTTGTAAAAACCAAACCCAAACTACAAGAAATACTGAAAGAAGTTCTTGGCTCTGGCTTAGAAGAACGAAACCACTAACTTTATATTTTAGAACGACACACTACTCAATACTCTACTCTTTTAGGGAAGGCTGCAAAGTCAATCACAGCTTTGATATGGATCATCATAATACAGTGATCATTATGAAAACTGTGGTGTCATCATAATAAAAAGAGGGATGCACTACAGTTGTTACAGTCCTTCCAGATGGAGAGGAAGATGACAAGACTGGTAGTAATTAAAATTGGGTTTATATATAGTTTATTCAGGGGGATCATAGGAGCAGCTGTAAAGGACAACAAAGATGTATCATACCATTTCAAGAAATGTAACACACGAGTCTCAACAACTACAAAACCAGCTCTGAGAAAGGTGAAAAATCAACTCACAAAAAAGAATGTCCCAGAACAGACTAATAAGAACAACAGAGAAAACATCAACATAAAAATAAACATTTCACAATGGCAGCAGTGAACACATACCTATCAATAATTACACTGAATGTGAATGGACTGAATGCTCCAGTAAAGAGACACCGAGTGTGATCTTGGATCAAAAGACATGACCCATCCATATGTTGTCTACAAGAAACTCACTTGAGACCTAAAGACAGGAACAAACTGAAAATTAAAGGATGGAAGAATATATAGCAAGCTAACAATGAACAAAGAAGAGCAGGGGTGGCAATTCTAATCTCAGACAAAATCAATTTGAATGTCAAATCCACCATCATGGACAAAGATGGACACTATTTATTGCTGAAAGGTTCAGTAGACAAGCAAGACTTAACTATATTAAATATTTATGCACCTAATATCAGAGCACCTAAATATGTCGAAGAAACACTGACTATGCTCAAAAGAGAGGAATTACTCCTACAAGAAAAAATAAATTCAACCCTCACACTCTTTCTTGAAATGTACTGGCTATTTTATCTTAACAACTGAGAGCCGGTGAGAATTTGTACTTCCTTAATATTTCTGAAAAGAATGAAGACTGATCAGTCACAAGTGATCATACCAAAACTCCATTGCTAAGAAGTTGATTCCAACTCTTAACGACCCTATAAGATACAGAAGAACTGTCCCATAAGGTTTCCAAGGAGTGGCTGGTAGATTTGAAATGCTGACCTTTTTGTTAGCAGGTGATCCTTATAAACAGTGCCGCCAGGGCTCCAAGTTACCATAGTCATCAAAATCATAACAACAACAGCTAACCTCACTGTCTCAGTCATCTGTACTGCTCAAACAGAAATACCACAAGCAGATGGCTTTAACAAGGAAAAGAAAAGAAGGTTAAAAGTCCAAATTCAGAACATCAGCTCCAGGGGAAGGTTTTCTCTCTTGGCTCTGGAGGAAGGTCCTTGTCGTCAGTCTTCCCCTGGCCTGGGAGCTTCTAATGCGCAGGAACCTTAGGTCCAAGGATCACTCTGCTCCTCGCATTGCTTGGTGGTATGAGGTCCCCAACTCTCTGCTTGCTTCCCTTTCTTTTACATCGCAAGAGATTACCTCAAGGCACACACCAATCTCATAGATTGGGTCCTGCCTTACTTCCATAACCAGTATCAATCCTTCCACATTAATATTAATATCACAGAGACAGGATTTACAGCATATTGGAACATACAATACTGGGAATCATGGCCTAGCCAAATTGCTACACATATTTTGGGGGGTAACATAATTAATCCTTGACACCCATGCAGTAATTATGATGTACCAGACAGTGTTTTAAGCCTCCTTCACATCTAACTCAGGAAATCTTAACTTTCTATCCATTTTACACATGAAAAAATGGAAGCACAGAGCAGCGAAACACTGTGACAAGAGTAATTAGGTAGGAAGAGGCAGCAGTGATGTTTGAACTCGCCTAAGTCATCTATTGGTTTTCATTGGCTAATTCTTTTCAGAAGCAGACTGCTGGGTTCTTCTTCCTATCTATCTATCTATCTATCTATCTATCTATATATATATATATGAGGTCTGACAATTTAATCCATGAACTCAGTTGTTCTAAGTGCTACATACCTCATTACTGAATATTACTACGGTCACATTCGAAGCACTCCCCTAGGGAAGGTATGCACTGATGCCAGTGCCTAGTCTGCCCTTCAAAGCAACTCTGGAACTCTTGTTGGAATGGCCATTGCAAACAGTGGCAAGGTGGCAAGCTCACAGATTTAATTGTATAGGTGTCTGTGAGGGAGTTTTCAGCCAGTAAACAAGTAACTGTAACAGAACACCCTCTCTACTCACTTGATCTGGCCCCCCGGTGACTTTCTTCTTTACCCGAAGACAAAGGAAATACTAAAAGGAAGACATTTTGATGGCATTCAGGATATCAAGGGTAACAGGACAACAGCTCTGATAGCCAGTCCAGAAAAAAAGTCCTAAAATTGCTTTCAAGGGTGAACTAGGTGCTAGTATTGGTACATAGCTTCCCAAGGGGAGCACTTCAAAGGTGACCATAGTGATACTCAGCAATGAGGTATGCAGCACTTTTTCTAGGATGAGTTTGCAAACTTAACTGGCAGCCCTCATGCTTTGGCCATGATGTCTGGAGGGATCAGTCCCTGGAAGACTCCTCAGCCAAGTAAAGTGTCAGCAAAACAGAGAAAGACCTTCAATGAGATGGACTGACACAGTGCAACAATGGGCTTAACCATAAAAACAGTTGTGGGCATGGGGGCAAGACCAGGCAGTGTTTCGTTCCATTGTACAGAGGATTGTTATGAGTCAGGACTGGCTCGACAGCACCCAACAACAACAACAGGTCACCAATGAGTCCACACATTTAACCTCTACCCTACACTGCCTTCACCACACATTGAGGGAAATAATGCACAAAAAGAAGTTTGAAAATAACTAATTGCTTAGGGTGAGTCACTGTGAGTTACGGTGCTTACGAAAACATGGATGTATTCTGCTTTGTCTACTGCAAACATCATTCAGAAACAAACCTAAGCATTAAGAGGTTCCTGCCTGTCCTAAAGGTGCTTACTTAGTTCACTCATGAAAATGCTTTGCAATTCCCTGACATTTCTGGACACAGATTGAGAATTCAGGAAGCTTCTTCTGAAGAGGTAACTGCTGAGATTCTGGGCACCCAAAGTGAACCATGGTTTATTCCACTTTTAGCTGGAATTCTCCTCAGGAAGAGTCCTGAAGAACCCACTTCCTGGATGCACACATGTCTTCTTACAACACAAGTAGAGTGGCCAAGTACTACAAGCTTGAAAGTTGTCATGGAGGATCAAGTTCGTCTTTTTTAAATCATCATGAAGGGAACTAGTCACCAGGAGAGTGCTACATGATGTTGTAACCTAAATGTCCTGCCATTCCTGCCAGAGTTCTCATCAAGGCTTTGCACACTGAGTACTCTGGAATTATGTGGCCATTTTGCCTTCCAATCTTGGTGATGGGTCTTCCAAAGGGAGATTCCTGATCTCAACCATACATGCTCCTGAGATTCACTAGAACCAAGAGGCCCTAACCTGAGCCAGAACCCTTACTCCCTCCACCCGACCACGCCTACCCATCAACAGACAGGCCCTTGTCTTCATCTGCCTTTAGCCTCTGGGCCTCAAGGACTCTGTTGGCAGGGGACCACTCCACTGCCCAGTGAGCATGCTCTGAAAAATGAGTGGGGTACCTGAGCTTTGGACACTTGCCTCATCAGTACCCTTCCTTATCAGTACCTGCCTGGGCTCACCAAGTACAAGCAGTTTTTTTTTTAACTTCTATCTTTTTCAAGGTTAAAAGATGAACAAGAGCTTCTATAAAAGGAGGCCGGAAGTCTTTTGCCCTAAAGGAAGCAACGCTTTGTTATCCTGTGTAGGCTCTGGGAGGATACAGAATCAGTTTGAGAAATCTGGGAACAGCTCTGTCTTAGTCATCTAGTGCTGCTGTAACAGAAATGCCATAAGCAGATGGCTTTAACAAATGGAAATTAATTCTCTCGTAGTCCAGGAGGCTAGAAGTCCAAATTCAGCACGCCAACTCCAGGGGAAGGCTTTCTTTTCTCACTGTTGGCTCTAGGGGGAAGGCCCTTGTCTTCAATCTTCTCCTCATCTAAGAGCTTCCCAGCACAGGGACCTTGGATCAAAGGATACATTAGTCTCCTGGCTCTTGTTTGTTGCTGGTGTGTGGTCTTCCTGTCTCTCTGCTCAATTCTCTCTTTTATATCTCACAAGAGATTGGGTTAAAACACAATCTGATCTTGCGGACTGAGCCCTGCCTCATTAACATAACTACCACTGACCCCACCTCATCATCATCATCATCAACATCACAGAGGTAGGATTTACAACACACAGGAAAATCATACCAGATGACAGAATGGCAGACACACAATACCGGCAATGATGGCCTAGCCAAACTGATACACACATATTTTGGGGGGACACAATTCAATCCATGACAAGCTCTTTAGCCAGTAACATTATAGCCTTACTGATTGATGGCTTCTGATCAAAAACTGAAAATCTGGATCACACAAAAGAAGTAAACAGTCAAGGCAACACTATTAAGCAGCACAAGTCTAGATTGCTTTCTGGGTTCATGAGAGGCAACAGAGCACAGCACTGAGCCAGCATGAGCTCTCAAACAAGAAATGGCAGTCTGTTTTCATGTCTCCATGTTGCTAGTTAGCTGATCCTCTGCAGCCTCTTCGATGCCCTCACCTGTAAAAGTGAGGCTAATCATGCTATCTACCTGATGGAGCCATTCTGAAGACTAAGTGAAATAAAGCACTTGCAGCAATGCCTGGCACAGACTATGTAAGCTATAAGCGCAGCTGTCACCAACACTGTTGTTATATTTGGCAGAAAGAGAAGGCAGCTTTACCAGCTCTCTGGTGCAACGCGACTTCAAGGTTACCCATCAGATCCTTCTGTGAACACACATGTTCAGTTTTAACCCTGGGCATCTCAGGGGTAGTACAAACCGCTAACACATTCAGTTACTAACTGAAAGGTTGGAGGTTTCAGTTCACCCAGAGGTGCCTTGGGAGAAAGGCCTGGTGATCTACTTCTGAAAAATCAGCCACTGACAACCCAACAGAGCAACAGTTCTACTCTGACACAAGCAGGGTCACCAGGAGTCAACAACAGTTCATTCTGATGTTACATTTGGCCCATATGAGGAGAAATACACCAAGAATGTTTACAAACTGCTTACAGTAAAGTAAACGGCAAGCTTTGGCTGGCTAGGGGGTGAACCTTGGGAAAACTTGGCATCTTCTTTTGGAATAGTTCTTGCCCTTGCAAAGCACAATGGTTTTAAAAGCTCAAAAGCACCAAATCACAAAATGCACTGAGAATCCAAGAAGCATTTTTATTTATTATATATCCTCCCATGCTCCTAAGGAAAGTCCAGGCTAGCTGTCACATGCATGGAACCCAACACCAGAGAGAGCTCACTGCTCAAAGAAGGCAAGGATCTACAAACTTGAGTTAAAATAACTCTGTTAAGCAGAAAAAAAACACATTGCCACCTAGTCGAATCCAACTTACAGAGATCCCAGAGGACAGAGCAGAACTGCCCGATAGAGTTTCTAAGGAGTGCCTGGTGATGCAAACTGCTAACTTCTTGGTTAGTAGTCGTAGCAGTTAACTACTACACCACTGGCATTTCCAGATTCAAGCCTTTAAAACTGGGTCCCGTGTCACCCATTGTCACCCAATACATATAGCAATACCGTATCCAAGGGCTGCTTAATCCTGACCCCTGATATCCTCATCCTTAAGTTTTGCTACACTTCAGTAAGTCTATCAAAGGCCACAACCCCCTGGACCAAATGCCAGCGTGTGTACATGGAGGTTATTTTAAAGTGAAATTTCCAGGCAGCAGTGACTGACCTCCTTGTCTGACTCTGGCCACTGCAGGAAGTGACACCGGAGGTGGGTAACAAACTGATGACACGCACACCCAAAGCAAACACAGTGTGATCGTTTGATCCTATTTTTAGTGAACTCTGCCGCAAAGACCCAGTCTCTAATCTGCTGTCCCCCAAGAAATCGAAAACCAAAAACCTACACTGGCCACTGGGTTTTTAAGTCTTAATGGAATTTTAGAAGGGAAAAAAAAAAATGCAAAATTGAAACTTTGGTTTTTCCTCTCTTATTTATTACTAGTAACAAGATTGCCACAGAGAGATCCGAGTCCAAGTGAAAAGAGACCATCTTGTGTTACTTCATTCTAGGGAATGTTCTATCCTCTTTATTCTGCTCCCTAATTTATCCTAGAACCATAAAAGCCATCAAATCAACAGAGTCCTTGAGTGGTGCAAGCAGTTAATGTGCCCTGCTGCTAACTGAAAGGCTGGAGGCTCAAGACCACCCAGAGATGCCTCGGAAGAAAGACCTGGCAATCTACTTCTGTAAAATCTGCCCAGGAAAATCCCACAAAGCACGGCTCTGCTGTGCTATACATAGAGCTCATTTTGAGCCGGCACTGACTCAACAGCCTCTGGTGTATCAAATTAATTGCTTACAGACAAACATATACTGACCGCTAACTTCCTCACTTGCCCCATCTTTAAGTTTGGTCTCTAAATTGAGCCATAAGAATACATTCTCTAATCAGCCAGTGAGCTACCAAACACCCTCCCTTGTCCTATCAACAAACCCCAAGATTTTCAATGGAGAGCATTTTCCCATGCAGTTCAGAGGCAAGGCTATCTAATTATAAAGCCCTTTGTCTGCTAAGCTGCCACATCAACGGTTGTTCCATTCCACAAATAAAGAGGTCTTTAATCCCTTTTGGTAACGACAGACCACAGCTTCCTGGCTGGAGGGTGGGCACATGAGGAGGGTAGGGAAGCAGAATTGCCCACACCCAGGAACTCTCCAGGCCCTCACCCCACCCCATGGGTTCCCACCCCTCATGGCTCCAGCAGGCCACTGCCTTCCCAAGACACCTGTGTGATCACAAGGGCTGTCATCCTGACCACGCTGCGGCAAACAGGCTCACCTGTTCAGTCTTTATTAACATGCGAGATGCCAGGTTTATTTATAACAGCAGCTGACACTTTTTCAGAAAGCAGAGGGACAGGTGGTGATGAGATAACTCTACCGCCACATTCTTCAGCGCTTTTAACTCCCAAATTCTCAGAGGAGCTCCCGTCTTTTGAAGGCACCCAGGGTGACGTGCTGAAAGGCAACAGGCATCGGAGCCCCCGCTTGGCGTGTGGTGAATGCCAAAGAGCAAACCGGTGCCAGACTGGCAGCCCAGTCCCTCGTGTCATCACTCAGCCAGCCTGTGGTCCCCACCCCACCACAAACAACACTGTTCTCCGGAGAAAGTCGCCTATCATATTACAGAACCAACGTGAACTACAAAACAGGGAAACTGATCCTCAGTAAAATCTTCACCTAATCTGAAGCCTGATGACATGGTACTAGCATTGGTTACTAGAGCCACACCATTTATAGGAAAAAAATCAAAGAAGCATCCACTGGGTTCTAAATTGCTCTTTTGTCTTCATCTTGCATTGGGCAATGATGACCGTTGTTAAAAGGTCATGAATCAATCAGTATTTCAGAGTTTCTATGGAAGTAGCCCATTAAAAAACTGAGGAATGATCCATGTTTATCATAGCAATGTTTATACTAGCAATAAAAGAAAGAAAGAAACAAATGTTCATCAATGGGGGACTGTAACAGACAGAGTGTCTTCACCAACCAAGCCTGGGCTAGGATATGGGTATACAGACTTGAGCACAGCAGAGTCCTGTCACGGAGCTGACACTCTAGTGGGGGTTGATGACCAAAGGTAAGAAATTACAGTGTGAGAGGAGGGGACAGGAGCTTGGTAAGAGGTTACTAGAAGCATAGAACAAAAACGAGGAGTGTGCTGTCACTGGGCAAGGACAGCAGAAGAAGCTGCAGATAGGCAGGCAGGCATGCACAACTGATTGGGATTGTATACTTTCACTTCATCACAGCAGGAAAAAAAACTCTAACTACAGGAAAAAAGAAATTACAAGTGTGCTGAGTGGTATTAAAGAGGTGGTATTGGGATGAATAAAAAAATAAGAATCAATGTGTAATACAGAATATTGTATGGCGGTCAAAAGTGATGTTTTTTAATAAATTTCAGTAACATGTTGAAATGCCAGGAGCACAATTTTTAAAGGATAGTATATATGTATGTATTTAAGATTTAATAAATACATATAAATAGAATATATTCTCCACAGTGCAAAGTAAAAATAGAGAGGAAATGTACCTAGACCAGGAGGATACAAACTGTTAATAACGGCAAAGCTTTAGATGGTGGGACAGGAAATTTTTGCCTCATTCTTGAAACTTAACTGAGTTTTCCAACAGTCCCACAGCATATGCTTGTGTTTATAAATGGAAATACTTACAAATTTAGTATCATCACAGATTAAATTACTTTAAGTAAAAGCAGTACGACGGGTATCTCTTCTGCTAGCAATTCCTAGTCTTATATCATGTTGACAGAACTGACTTAAAAAAATTTCACAGGGATTGTTCTTTTATACGTAATCATAAAGGCACCTATTAGTAATGAAGTTTAAATGTAACTGAAACAATAATGTCAGAGCTTTGTGAATAACTTTTATTTACTTTAAATTTACAAAATTATTCACAAATTTCATTGAGGCTGCATACTTCCCACTCCAGAGCCTAAGTACCAATATCTATGTGTGGAATTAATCATTTTAATCAATTACTTCAATTACTAGTTGTTTTTCTTTAACCCCTGTACCAACTGGATCCAAGTGTGTCACTCATGTTATACAATCGTCTGGCCCATTATCAGGCATCCTGCAGGCTCGCAAACCCTAGTAACTGAATCATAGGCCTTCTATGGAGGCCTGGTAACACAGTGGGTAAGACTTTGGTTGCTAACCCTTTCTGTTTTTACCTTACAAATAACTATTTCTCCTGGTTAAAGTCTAGCTAAAAACACCAAGTTGAAAATTTCACATTTGTTCTTCAGTCTACGGAACCCTGGTGGCTCGGTGGTTAAGAGCTCAGCTGCTAACCGAAAGGTCAGCAGTTTGAATCCACCAAGCAGTCACTCCTCGGAAACTCTGGGGGGCAGTTCTAGTCTGTCCTACGTGGTTGTCGTGAGCTGGAATCGACGGTAACAAGTCTGGGATTTTGTTTGTTTTTCATTTCGGATCATTTACATTTTACAATAGTCACTCACCACTCTTTTAAGTTTAATTAAAACACATGGTTTTAAAGAAGCTTTCAACCAAACTCAGACTTGCCCTACTTTTGTCAGTCAGCTCTGCTGGGAGTTGGGGTCTCTACCATAATGGCACCTGTGAATAGCTGTTCACTACAGTTTCATTTTGATTTTTCCAGCCTCCATTAAGATGTTCCTCTCCCCACCCATGTGAGTGGGTTTCTACATCGACTTGTGACCAGAAGAACCAGATGGTACCCAGCCACCACCAGTGATAGCCATGATGGAGCTCACAAAGTGGAGTCTCACTGGCAAGAAGAGAATAAACAGGGGTGTTCCCTGAGATCTCCAATAAAAGACCACAATTGATGGTTCAGGGGCTTTGGGGTTCCCCTGGGAGCATGGCCCCTAGCCTTGATGCTGCCCCTGTCAATAAAGCATAATAAGGTCAACTTTTCGGACAGCAATGGATTGGACTTGATGATGCAGAGTGACCGTAGCTTGTGGGAATTTTATGGTTCTATGCATCTATAGGATGTCATCCTGCTGACCTCTTGCTGAAAGAAGGAGAGTGGGTGGAGAGGAGGGGATAGGAGACTGTTGGGAGGATAGGACATACATGGAGCAGAGAGGAGGGGTGTGCTGTCACCAAGCAGGGAGAGCAGTGGGAGCTGCATATAGGTGGGCATGCGAATTTATATGGGAATGTACATTTTCACTCAATCATAATAAAAATAAAATAAAACCCTAAAAAAAAAAAAAAAGATGTTCCTCTCCCCACCCACATTAAGACATTCTTCTCCCCAAATCCAGTCTCTGGCTAGTCTAGACTGTCTGTTTATTATATGACCAAAGGCCAGTTTTCAGTTTCCCATGAAGTACAATAAATGATATCCAACAAAAATCCCCAATCTTTATTTACAGCTTTCTATGTAAGCAGTCACCCCCCCAAAAAATGGAAAACACCAGGCTTTAGGCTAATGTAACTTCCACTCAGCGCCCCCTCCCTGCCAGACTCCTGATGAAAGAAGCAGGGTCCGTGAGACAGGAAAAGAAAAGCAGAAGGGGATGACAAGAAGTTCACCCAAGCCACTAGGCATAGCAGGAGCAGGTGGTCAGCACCCAGGCTGGGAGGTCAGGGCCAGGCTCAGAGGTCGGAGGCAAAGGACTATGAGGGGCAAAGTCCATGGTTTCCCAGGGGGCAGCCAAACACGGATAGGGAGAATGTTCCAAATACTTTGCACAGCAGTCATAATCAGAAACCAAGAAACAGCTATAACCATACCTTTAGATAATCAAGTTATTTTGGTGTTTTTGTGTGTGTTTGTGTGTGTGTGTTAAAATAGTCATATAACCACTTAGAACATTTAAACAGAAAGGAAAAAAACACACATAAGCCTACCACCCATGTTTTTCCTAGTCTTTTTTACATACTTGCAGTCACAGTAGATACGTTTTGTATCCTGCCTTTTTATAACCTGATGTCATGTGTTTAATTTTTCCATTTTCAAAACCTGCTTTTCTAAATGGCTGCATTTTATGTCACTGCAGAAGCATCTGATATTCCTTAACCATCCCCTATGGCTAGGCATTTAGGTGACCTGTCTCTTTATGTGTCTATGGCTGCCACTCTGTTAAACCCCTGCTCCCGCTGGCCCATGAGCTTCTTTTCCATGGGGGAGAGGGGAGGGGGGAGGGTTAGGCCTGCTGTGACAGGGAACAGTTCATTCATGCCACAGGCCAGCTGATGCCTCCTTTTGAGCCTCTGTGTTGCTGGTCGAGATTTCACCGGCTTTGAGAGCATGCCACCTCGCCTCTTATGGTAAGGCTGAGTGGAAGGTTACTGAGGATTTATCTTTTTTGGATTTTGTTTCCCAGCTTAAAAGACACCCTCTCCTACGACCACCCACATTCCTTATCGTCTCAGGAAGCTTAAAGACACAAGAACCATCAGGAAGCGGAAGCATACTTCTTCCAGCAATGGCTCCTGTGAAAGCAAAATGAATTAACGGTGTCATTCAGGGAGTGGTTCAAATTACTGCTGTCCTTTTCATAATGGAGCCAAGGATGATTCATGGCTGCTTGCAGAAGCAGAGGCTTAGACCAACAGTCAAGCACTCAGCCAAAGAACATGGACCTGGGTGCAGTACTCCAAGCTCTGACTGGGCGCTACGCCTTCTTAGGTCAGATATCAATGTCTCTCTAAGCCTCAGTTTTTCCCACCAGTAAAACGGGGCTCATACTGCCTGTGTCCTAGGGGTTTTAAGGGATATATTGATATAACATATGTGAAATGCTAAGAACAGTTCTTGGCACATGTACTGCACAAGCATTCAAAACAGAACAATTTTGAACCTTTTCATCCTTGTTCAGCTTACCTCCCAGTAAGATAGTTTCAACAATGCTATCATCAGGGCCTCGGTGAAGTCATCACTCTTTTATTTTCTTGGTGCTGAAGCTAAGTAGGGATTAACACCTGCCTAGTACATAAATAAAATGACACTGATACGCTGGGGAGAGAACCTAATTTGAGGGAATAGGATCAAAGAGGGCCATGTCCAGAATTCCCCCAATCACAATAACAGAGTTACTCAGCTTGATCTCTGAAAGGAGTTATTCTGAATAACTCACTGATGATCCAGAACCATCTCAATGCTTCCCTTTAATACATCATAATCCTTTCATAAAAATCTGGCTCCACTAATTACAGTGGCTATTTATTACAGAAGAGATGTTCCTGAATAATACAACTGGCAGCAAAGATTTAAAAAATAAGACACTATTGCCATAGAGTCGATTCCAACTCATGGCAAACCCATGTGTTACAGAGCAGAACTGCTCCAAAGGGTTTTCCTGGCTGTAATCTTCACAGCAGCTGATCATCAGTTCTTCCACAGCATCATGAGGTTTGAAGCCCCCCTTATTTGGTTCAGGGTGGCGTAGTGGTTAGGCGTCATGGCTGCTAACCAAAAGGTCAGCAACTTGGTTCCAACAGCACCCCTTGGAAGCTTACAGGGCAGTTCTACTCTAACCTGTAAGGTTGCTATAAGTCAGAATTGACTCAGTGGCAGTAAACTTTCGATATGGGTCAAGAACAAACCATTTGTACCACCCAGGAACCTAAGCAGGGAGAGTGGGCGTCATCTAATCCAATATAATGCGTTTACAGCAAAAGACAAAGGAGATTCTAACAGTGAATTAAGGACAGAATCAGGTTGGGGTTGAGAATAAATCTTAGCCCAGTGCTCCTTGCACTACACTGTGAGGTCCACCTCAATTTGTTTACGACCTTGACTAGGTCAAAAAGTCAAGAGGATTCCCAAGAGAATAGACCTTCTTAGAAACTGCAAGCCCCTGAAGTCACAACAGTAGCAGCAGACAGTCATGGCCTGACAACTATGCTCTTCAAATTTTGCAGAACTCCAGCTTAATCACGGGATGCTTCCAAAAAAGCATCCCACTATATTCAACTGGCTTTATTTTAAATTTCAGTCTCTGGACACCACAGACTCACTCGGCCCTCACATGGAACAGCCATAAACACGTGACCATGAGAAGCTGTGCTCACATGAAAAGCATTACATAAAAGGCAGGCATTCTCTATAGGCACTGAGAAGAACCGTTTGCTTGGTTTACGCCGCATGCCTACTCACAGTTTTCAACTTGATTTTTTCCCATTAACACCCCAAACCAATCCAAGCAATCAGAGTCCCATCTACATGCCTCTTCTTGCTGCAAACATCTGTTCTAAAACTAACCTCCAAACTATCTGCTAGTTACTTTTTATATACTCCCTTCAAGTCTCTTTCCCAAACCAATTACAGCTCAATAAAATAATACTATAAGCTATTAACATTTATTTAGCATACATTATGATGGCAACTAACAACAACAACAACACAAGCCAGGACCAGGAGTCTCCGAGTGGTACAAATGGTTAATGTCCTTTGATGGTTAACTGAAAGTCTGGAGTTTCGAGCCCACTGAGAAGTGCCCTGAAAGAAAGGCCTGGCAATCTGCATCTGAAAAACAAACCACTGAGAACTATACAGAGCACAGCCTACTCTGACACACTTGGGGTCACCATGAACATGAATCAACGGGATGGCAACTGGATTCCCAACTCTGTGGCTCTGATGCACATCAACCAAAACACCAAGCCCATTGCTTCCACTGAGCCAGTTCGGACTCGCGGCAGCGCCATGCGCGAGAGGGCTGTATTCCCTATGGTTTTCTTGGCTGACCAGCATTTTTTACAGAAGCAGATCTCTAGGCTTCTCTCCCTTGGCTCTGCCGGGTGAGTAGTCAGGTCAGCAGTCAAGTGCAGACCATTTGAACCACCCAGGAAGCTTTTGAAACCCACACTTCTCAATAAATGTACTGTGTTTCTCAGCCACCCACAGACATGAGCGAAAGTCCATTCTGGCGAACAGCAAGGGGGCGTTTGAGGGTTTTTACCAATGAAAAAAACACCTAATGTGGAATTATATTTTTTCATATTTTATTTTGCTTTTTTTATAGTCCCCAAATCTATCTATCTATCTATCTCATGCACACACACACACACACACAGAGCATCCAAAAGCAGTGAATAAAAGTTGGGTAGTATAATAAAAGCATTAGAGTATCTAGTCAATTTACATTAAAGTTAATGCATCACTGGTAATAGAAAGTTTAACCACCAAGTGCATGTTTGGGGATTACTGCACTTAGTACTGAATCACTCAAATATCACGTGAAAGATTAAGGTGATACAAACAAGCAAAGAATCACCAACAATTCTCAAGCAATGAAAGCGAGCAAGACAGCATTTGAGCCAGGGACCTATGCATGGTACACAAGAAATATGAGGGGTGAAGACATGAGAGTGAGCCACAGCAAAAAGAATACTACCCTTCACCACCCAATCTCATCCCATCACCATCCAACCTCATCCCGTCACCACCCAACCTGATTTTGTCACCACCCAAACTCATCCCATCACCACCCAACCTGATTTTGTCACCACCCAGTCTCATCCCATCACCATCCAATCTCATCCTACCACCACCCAGCGTGATCCTGTCAGCACCCAGTCTCATTCCACCGCCACCCAGTCTCATCCCATCACCTGTCTGTCACCTCCTGCAGTGACTCTCCACCCCTGGCTGCCCAGGAGATTCCCCTAGGACACTTTGAAAACTTCCTGATGCCAGTGCCCCAGCCCAGACAATGTAATCAGAATCTCAGTGGGTGGGACTTGAGCACTGGCATTTTTTTACAGCTCACCAATTGGCCAGGGATCCGTAAGTATGCTTCTGAACAGTGAACAACCACTCCACTGGATCATCCCAATGGACTTTCCAAACTGGATTAACTAAGATATTACAATGCAGTTGACTACTTTCGTGTGGCCTTTCTAGGCATGGTCTTGTAATTCCCACCCAGGTAACTGAGCAGAACTGGATAACTGTGGCCCACCAAGGGAGCTGGTCAGTTTTGCCTTAAAAGACAGCTGATTCCAGAGCAGGGAAGAGAATCTGACCACCACCAGAGCAGAATGGCCAGGAACCAACACAGCCTTTGGACCCAGGACCCCTGTAATGAGAAGTTCCTGGAAGCAGGAGACAGAGAGACAGAGAGAAAGAGAGTACAAGCAAGTTATAAAGCTGAGGGCTGTGAGAAGTGGTAGCAGCAGGAGATGGTGCGGTAGGATTCCCAGCACACAGAGAGAAAGCTGGAGTGCCTTTGGGAGAAGCGGCGCGCTAGGCGACAGGCATGCCTGCAAGTATGGCTGGGAAGAGGCTAACCGGATGGAAGAATTGCATCCCTGATGGTTTCTGAGCCTGAACTGTAACTGTCACCTCCCTAATAAATCCCGTAAATGATCTGTGAGTGCTGTGCGACCACTGCAATGAATTATCAAACCCAGTAGAGAAGGAAGAGAGTACTGTGCAAAGAGGGACAGCTGGTGTTAGAATTGATGAAGAAGGCCAAGAGAGGGGGTATGCCTGAGCTCCATCTCATAGGAATCAGCCTTGGGCTGCTGATACTGATTCTCCACTCTCCTTGCGGAGCTGGAAGAGGTCAGATCCTGCCCCCACGCTGTTTTCACAGATACGGGGGTAGCTTCTTGTGTAAGACCACCATCGAGCATGCCAGTTCCCCTTCTGAGAACAAGTCTCTCTTACCATTCCCAGTCTCCTTTCCAGGCTGTCAGGTGGATCCCTCAGATGTGCAGGAAAAGGTCAAAATGGGGGAGGAATATACAACAGAAAAATTAGGAAGAAATCACAGTATTAGTGCTCATCTGCCTGATCACTCACACATTATCAGCGTGACTCAGGTACTAAGCAAACTAAGACCAAACTGTTATGGTTACCTGGAAGTTACTTCGCATTGTAGGCACCCTGGTGGTACAATGGTTAAGTGCTCAGTGGTTCAACTCCACCAACCATTCCAGGGGAGAAAGATGTAACAGCAGACATCCATAAAGACTACATGTAGACTCGGCACCTGAGGTCTTAAAAGCTAGCAAGCAGCCATTGGAGATGCAGCAATCGGCCCCAACCCCTCTGGAGCAAAGTAGAATGAAGAACACCAAGGATACAAGGACAATATGAGCCCTAGAGACATAAGAGCCACATAAACCAGAGACTCTATTATCCAGAGACCAGAGGAGAACTAGATGGTGTCTGGCTACCACCAGTGATCATCCTGACAGGGAACAGTTCCTAACGGACCAGGAGGAAAGTGGGGTACAGAACTCTGATTCATGTAAAAAGGCTAGACTTAGTGATTGGACTAAACTGAGAGGAGACCCGGAAGACATGGCCCCTAGGCTCTCTGTTAATCTAGAACTAAAGCCAACTCTTCAAACGAAATACTAAACTGGACTTTAAGACATGAAATGATGCTCGTGAAGCGCATGCCTCTTAGTTTAAGTAGACGTAAGAGACTAAATGGGCAGCTCGTGTATGGAGGCAAGATAAGAAGGCAAAAAGGGACAGGAGACAGCTGAGTGGACACGGGAAACCTGGGGTGGAGAGGGGGAGGATGCTGTCACAGTATACGAATGGCAACTAGGGTCACATAACAATATGTGCATAAATTTTTGTAGCAGAAATTAACTTGAGCTGTAAACTTTCACATAAAGCACAACTAAAAGTATGTATATATATGTATATATATATATATATATATATATATATGATAGGGTTGGAAACCCTATGAATCAGTTCTACTTTGTCCTAGAGGGTTGCTGTGAGTTGGAATCAACTTGAAGGCAATGGATTTTCCATATTAGGCAACCCTTCACTTACACTATACCTGTAGTAACAAATCAAATCCCATAAAGCCTATCAGAAAAAAATGGGTCTATGTGGCTTCCCCAGGTAGAACTTGTTCTGCATGTTAGCCCTTAGAAGTTAAAAATAGCATTGACAGCAAGCTGAGCTTGGTTAATATCCAAGTTAATTTTAGCATAGGAAAGCTCAGGAGAATATAAACTCCTTCATGCCAGGAACTACATGTGGCCAACATGGTCTCCTCCTTACACTGTGCTCAGCACCGAGGTAGGATAAAGGTGAATAACATTACAGGGTGTCCCCAGCTACAAATGCCAGACCTATACACAACTTGCAGTTATGAACCATGTCCCATAAAAACTATTACATTAAAAATTTTAAATACATACAATGGTTCATAATAACAGCATTACTTTGCAACGTGCATCGAAACATTTTACAATTACTGTATTATTATGTTAAAGACATTGTAGAGTATCTGGAACTATTTCTTTTAATATTTTTTATACATAGAGTGGTACACTTAGAAACATGGTTAGCTTCTAAAGACCAAGGTGTTGTGTAAAAATAGGTGTTATATAAAAGTAATGACCACATCAGATCACACAATGGAGGCTGACTACATCATTACATAGCTACCAAATTACATTGTTACATAACTGCCAACCACTGAGACTCACAGCCCAGTCAAGCTGGCACATAACCTTAGCCATCACAGCCAACAGCATCACTCTCACCTCGTACCTCAGCGTTCACTCCTGTCAGATACACACCATTAATGTGTGAAATAGTCCAAGAGTAGATTTGTGTTACTATTGTCAAAAGTGCAAGACGGCAAATAACAAGCTAATAAGTGGGGAGTGAAAAAATAAAACTGAACCTGTTGTTAGTATTCCCGTAAGATAAGGCTTTATCCCTGCTTTGGAGATTAAGAAACAGAGACTCCATAAAATTATGAACCTGTCCCAGGTCACCTAAGTAACTGAAGAGGAGAGCTAGGGGTGAAATCTACCTTCTACTCCTCTTAATTACAAAGGCAAGTGTCTCAGGTGCCTAATGCTACCATAATAGAAAAGACCACAAGCGGGTAGATTTAAAGGACAGAAGTTGATTATTGTCTCACAGTTTTGGAGGCCAGGGCATTGGCTCTAAGGGAAGACTCTTACTTGTTGGTAGCCCCAGCTGTTTTTTGGCATTCCTTGGTTTGTTTCAGTTCAACACTTGGTCTCTTCTCCCTGTGTGTATGTCTCACTGTTTCTACTATATCCAACGCCAGGGCCCTGCAGAGCAAGGGCAGCAGAAGCTCAAGTCAGGGTCAATGCAGACTTTCCTTTAAAAGCCAGACTCCCTCTTAGGTCATGAAACCTGAAAAGCAATGCTTAACCAGCTACAGTAATAGCAGGAGGAAGACTACCAAAAGACCAAACCCACGGTCGTCGTGTCAGGTCTCACTTATAGTGACCCTAGAGGTCAGAGTGGAGCTGCCCCATAGAGTTTCCAAGGAGCGGCTGGCAGATTTGAACTGCTGGCATTTTGGTTAGCAGATAGATCAC
Source organism: Heterohyrax brucei (assembly GCA_028571685.1). Lineage (NCBI taxonomy): Eukaryota > Metazoa > Chordata > Mammalia > Hyracoidea > Procaviidae > Heterohyrax > Heterohyrax brucei. Next base: position 42,865,562 of record CM053162.1, on the reverse strand, counting down.
TTAACTCACTACACCACCAGGGTTTCCAAGAGAAAGATTGTAACTTCTAAATCCAAGAAGGAAAATTTAAAAAAAAGGTTGATTTCAAAAAAACGAAAGACAGTGAGTCAACAACAAAAGAAATGAACAGAATGAAACCCAAAAAATGAAAGTCATAAGAAGGGAACTGGGCTCTGTTAAGGGTGAATGGCTAGCCCGGACTCTCAGGAACCCAAAGATTCTGGTCGCAGGAGAGGGACCCCCTGCTGTTCGTGTGCGCTGGAAGAGAAGGGAGATCCTGCAGGCAACACCCCAGTCCACTCTAGACTAGGGATTGTTGTTGTTGTTAGGTGCTGTCTAGTTGGTTCCAACTCACAGTGACACCACGCAGAACAGAATGAAACACTGCCAGTTCCTGAGCCATACTCACAATGTTTTTTATGCTGAAGTCCATCATTGCAGCTGCTCTGTCAATCATCTCCTTCAGGGTCTTTCTTTTTATCACTGACCCTCTGCTTTACCAGTAATAATGTCCTTCTCTAGGGACTGACGCCTCCTGACAGCATGTCTAGTCTCTCCATCTGTTTCCAAGGAGCACGCTGGCTGTACTTCTGCCACAACAGATCTGTTTATTCTTTGGACAGTCCACGGTACATTCAACATACTTCTACAACACCACAGTTCAAAAGCATCACTTCTTCTGCTTTCCTTATTCACTGTCCAGCTTTTGCATGCATATAATGTGACTGAAAACACCACAGCTTGGATCGGGCACTCATTAATCTTCATGGTGAAGCCTTCACTTCTTAAAATTTTAGACCTAGGAATAGGCAAACTTAAAGCCTGCAGCCCAAATGTAGTGCAAGGCCTATGTTCATGCCTGTAATATATATATCTATAGATACGTGGTTTTTACATTTTTAAATAATTGAGAAAGCTATCAAAAGAAGGATATTATTTTCACAACATGAAAATTACATACAATTCAAATTTCAGTATCCATATAAGCTGGTTTATTGGAACACAGTCATGCTCACTCATTTATGTATTGTCTGTGGCTGCTTTTGCAAGACCACAGCAAACATGAGTGCTACAACAGAGAATATCTGGCCAGCAAAAACTACAATATTTACTAACTGACCCTTTACAAAAATGGTTTGCATACCCTGCTCTGGGCCATCTATACCTCCTTGTTGTGATGCTTTAGGAAACCTGACATCCAGGGGGCAATGTTACCCAGGAGTCCAAGAACCTTGAGTCCATGGCCCAACTTACTCATTTGGCCTCAAGGTCTAGGGCAAATGACCATTCAGAGCCGCAGTTTCCTCATCAGCAAGACAAAGATGAGAATATTTCCTATTCCTTAAGTTGCAGTGAAGATTAAATAGCATCAACCTACTGTACCAAATAAGAAACCCAAAATCATTACCATCAAGTTGATTCAGACTTATAACAGCCCTATAGGACAAGGTAGATCCCTCCCATAGGTTTCCAAGAGGCACCTGGTGAATTCAAACTGCCAACCTTTTGGTTACCAGCCATAGCTCTTAACTGCTATGAAACCAGGTCCCCAGCCAACTGTATGGTATAAATATGTAAGGTATAATGTGTACATTATACACACAATATATAATGTATAAATACACATTTTCATAGTTATTTAGCTTTCCATATCCCTAAGGCAAGTCCTAGGGCAGGGTCACAGGTAGTCTCAAGACTGCTAAGGGATGCAGTCCTCTGAAAATTAACACAGTGACATTATGATTTGTGCAGCAGAATCTATATGCTTGACTGAGGAGTGAAAATCCACTCTAAAAGACCAATCAACTAATTGGAAATAAGAGAATTAGATTCCGTCTCCGAAAACCCTACAGAGGGAGCTTTATCAAGGTACTCTTAACCAACAAATCTAATCAGCATCAGCTAACTCCCCTGGTCATTAAATAGACTTGGTCAAGGTACCACAGTAAAACAAATTTTAAAACTGCAATGCAGAAGAGTGTATTACTGATGCCACAAATAAGCTGTAAACAAAATCCTAACAGGTCTAATGTCTTGAAGAACAAAACGCCCCTTCCTCACGCTTCTCCCACAGTTACCCAGGAGGATCCAGCACGTTCACAACTGACCTATAAAAGGGCTCAGGACTTTCAGCTACATTTGTGACCATCTTTTTCTCCAAAATAGCCTCTAACCACACAAGCTGCTCAAAGAAAAACCTCAAACCAGAGTACTAAAACCACCACCCAAGGTCAGTAATTAGAGCCCTCCCTGATTACCATTTGAGCAAAACGGACTGTCGACCCCCAAGTCTTGGCTGGGGCAGCATACAACAGTAACAATTCAAAATAGAACACAAGCTACTTAAAATGTTTTCAGTAGATGCTACGGGAGGAGTTGGGTACTGCACCCTACTCTTTAATTCCAAGGAATAGGCAGGGGAGTGGGAGGCTTAGTGGAAGAGACAAAAGCAAATGACAGAAAAACTTCTTTGTGTGGTAGGGTGTCTGCGACACTGTCCCTCCCTCTAGCTATAAACTCTGCAGGGCCACCTCCGTGTTCCCCACCCAGCATCCACGACAGGAACAGCACATCTCAGGCCCGTGGTATTCGAAATACTAACTCTTTATAGATAGACCTGGCAATAGCAAGAAAAAAGGAGGACAGTCAGCCTACTCTGAAGGAGTATGATCCATCCATTCTGTGGTTAAATTAATCTGGAGAAACACAGCTTAGTCAAGTTAAACTATTCTCTGCATCTCTGTGTGTGTTTCAGGGATTCAAAGCATCATGTGAGTGGATACTACGAATCCTTAACAGAGGGAGACCATATACAACTTTTCCCAAACCAACATGACCCTTGAACTCTGGAGTGGTATGCCAGAGCCAATTTTTACCAGCTCACAAAGGCCGATTCTGCGCCTCTCTACCAACTTCTGTCTTCAAGGACATCAACCTCGGTAGCTTGACACTGGCCAAAGGGGGCATACTCCCAAGACAGAAAAATCAGGCCACCTCCCAGCATTTCCCACCACACTAGTGCATGAGAAGCATATTAGACAGGTGTCATCTCAGAAACAGCTGCTTGGTCTGTTACTCACAGGGCTTGTCTGTCCGAGAACTGGGGCTCTCAAAGGAACCATACCAGGCCTGTCAAAATAAAGATGACTGGGCCCCACACCCAGCACTTCTGACATAGTAGGCCTGGGCTGGGGCAAGACAACTTGCGGTGCAAATAAGTAATGTTGATACTGCCGGTGTAGCGACAGCACTTTGAGAGCCTTAACAACAACAACCCTACAGCTCTGGGGTGAGAAAGAAGAATGTTAGGAGTGTGGTGGACACGCTAGCCCTTTCTGCACCTGCTTGCCTGGACCATTCTTGACTCACTGACCAACCAGAGAGGTCCCCTCCTTCCCACCTCCCATGCTGCCTCTAGGACCCTTCCCCTCTCCACAAAGCAGCCATTCCTAAGGGGGCAAATGGTAGAAAAATTCACCGGTGCAGCTGCGGTGCTCCAGTTCTGCATTCAAAGGTTTCAAAGAGTAGTCCCTCTCGGGAATGCAACTCTCCCTTTCAGAGCAAAGCAAAGGCCAGCATACAAGGAAGGATGGAGGCAAGATGCCACAAGACACCGTGCCCAGGGGGCGCTAGGGCCAGAGAGTGGCAGAGGGGAAGGAGCCAGGCTCTTCCAACCGAGGGGGCCAGGAGCAAGAACAGTGGTCCTGAAATCCCGTTGTGTGCATGCAGCCTTTCTTGGCTAAGGGAGAGTGAGCTGGAGGGCAGTCTTGGAGTCTACCTATAATGTAGGACCTACGGTGGTGGTGGTCGTGGTGGTGGTGGCACTCCCATGCACATAACAAAGCAAAGATTAGCTGTGGATCCAACAGTGCTCCATTGTGATCCACAGGGTTTTCACTATCTAGTTTTCAGAAACAGATCGCCAGGCCTTTCTTCCTAGTCTTAGTCCAGAAGCTCCCCTGAAACATGTTCAGAGTCACAGCAACATGCAACGCTCCACTAGCAGACAAGTAGTGGCTGAGACTCGAGCTCCAGCAAGTGAGGCCAGAATTCTAGCACTGCACCACCTCACCACAGCTCAACTCCAGAACCCAAAGGCCTCAGTTGCCTTTCTATTCTACGGTTCTTCAAAGAGTAGCGTTTACTTAATATAAATTTCTCTACTAAGCACAGCCCACTCTAGTCTCAAACACGAACAACTACTTCAGTGGTGATGGGGGGACTTCAGAAGTTTCTTTCCTCAAAAGTAACCCTCGCTAATATACACCTAAGACATGACTGTTGAAATGAGTACAAAAACTCATACACATTTTATCAGATGCTAAACTATGAGAATTCCATGACAGTGTTTAAATGTATAGCAGCTCTAATCTCCCTGGCACTTCTCAGAAACTCTATGGAGAAGTTCTACTCTGTCCTATAAGTTTGCTATGAGTTGGAATCCGCTAAGCAGCAATGGTTTGGTTTGGTTTTAACATGCACCCATGACTTACTAGCACAATGCATTAGCCTGTGATTGCAGAGTAGTTGAAAAGAAACAAAATCAAAGAAACAAGTGAGTAAAAAAAGAAATATGTCTAAGATGCATATGCAGATACAGTGATAAATTCATCTGGAATAACCAAATTGTTTTGGAACACCTTCAAAGAAGGGAGAAGACACAGGCTAAGAAAACCAGACTAGTCACTTTTGTTACTCAAGTTTTCAGAATTACAAAACAGTGCTTGGTGTAGGTAAGAGTCTAGGTGGATGACACCACATTCACTAATTTATTCAACAAGTCAGTATTAAACAGTTTACCATACTCCAAGCAGATGCTGTGCCAGGCACTGGGACAACCTAGATGATTGAGAAACACTCCTTGCCTTCAGTGAGTCGACATTCTCTGTGTTATCAGAAACTCAAACCACACATTTATCAGTAGAGCTTAAAATGAATTTCCTCTTGTCATGCTTTAACTTTCCATTGTGGATTTCCTAGGGTTTCCTTTATTAGACTTCAGGCCGAAATAATCTTGGAAAGCCTTGTGGGACCTATCAGGCTTGCGCATAGAGAGTTGGGGTGGGAAGAAGGGGAACTCTGAGAACTGGAACCAAATGAATTAATCAAGCCGCACTTCCTTAGCTGGAGTGGATGGAGGGAGGGATCGGCAGAGCCTAGTTCTGACAGCCAAGGTTGGTTGCAGGCCCTACAAACTAGCCATTTACTGGGAAGAAAACAGCTTGCTAAATGGTACAAAATGGCCAAAGACCCTCATTTTACCTTTAAAGAAGTAACACCTTCTTTTTTTTTCTGTCTTAAAACCATATAGGTCGGAATGAGGTAGACACTATCATGCAGAACATCTTGAATGCTTAATCTGACTTGTAAAAACAGCTTGTTTTTCTTCTTTCTTTCAACAACCTTTGTTTACTTGTACTGCTTAAGAAAATTTGGGCAAGTTTTTAGTGTAAACATCCCAGAGTATGTAAAACACAGTCCCTCCGAAACTTCTTTTGCTATTATTGATCTGTCAGCAGGTCCCTTCTGCTTTGTAGGGAGACGGTAGGCTTCTCTTAAATGCCAGTGCAAATTATCAAGAATCCCCAACTCACTGGAGGAGGGAGAGCTAAAGTAACGAGATTTCCCTGCACTGCTGGTGTCACTGTAAAAAGTACCCAACGTCTTGGCACGATGTCCAGTCCTTGGCTTTGAGCAGCCATGTGCCCTGGCAGGAGGAACGAGATTACCATGAAGAAGTCACTGCTCAGAAGCAGCTCAGAATCAAGTCTCTGCCAGTGAAAAATACCAGGAAGCCAAAGAAGGCTTCATTTGCTGATGGGTAATCTGCAACTTTCACTTAGTGATAAGACCAGCCACACAACAGTTACAGTGCTTGTCCTCTACTGTAAATAGATCAAGCAGTTTCTCTCTAATATCTCCTGGCTGAGATAGGTAAGTCTGGAGGCATGCAAGTTTAGCAAATGAATGTACTATCTTAATGACAAGGCAACCCAGCACCACAAAGAATAACAACTGGGAGATTAGAGCAGACAATTACATAGCCACACAGCATTTACAAAGGGCAGCTCAACCCACAGTAGTCCTGATGGTGTAGCAATTAAAGCACCTGGCTGCTAACCAAAAAGTCAGCAGTTTGAACCCACCAGCCCCTCAGTAGGAGACAGACACGGCCATCTGCTTCCATAAAGATTTACAGCCTTGGAAATCCTATGGAGCAGTTCTACGCTGTCCTATACAGTCACTGGGCGTTGGAATTGACTTGACAGCAGCAGGCTCAGTTTGGTTTTGATTCCAACATATAAAAAGCAGTATTTTGCTCTGTTTGGTTTTTTTACTGAGGTGTAAGGGGCACTGCCTGCTTCCTTTAAGTGACAGCTAGTCGTAACTTCCTGTAGTTTCCAAAATAGTTAATTGATTCATTAATACTGACTACTCATCATAAGAGCTTTGTGTCACAGAGATAAAACCATAGAATGATCCAGGAAACCCAGCAGCAGAATTCAAAACATACTAAATAATTTCAAGTGCCACCTATATCTAGTGGGGATAGCGGGACCTACCATTGTTCTGGTTTCTTACATAATACACACAGCCTTGCATGTTGTATGAGTTTTTTGTTTGCTTGTTTGTTTGTTTGTAACATTTTTGCTTTTTAACTATACTAAATGCTGTGTAATTAGTCAAGAAGTCAGTTACATCTCTTAACTATTTCCCACTTCCTACTGAGTCTCAAAAATAGCCTTGCTCATGAGTGACTGTGCAAACCTTTGTAACCGTTCTATAATTATGTTGCTACAGACATATCTGCTAAAGCAAAACTACATTTAAATGTGAAATTATTCCTCTTGGTTAATATTTTACTTTCAAGTCATACTCAGCATGTTTAAAAAAGAAACCCAAATGCTGTTTACAGATAAAATGCACATGCTCAGGACAAGAAACTTAGAAGTCCGCACTGGAAACCAGCCAGAAAGCCAAGGCTGTGTACACCATTGGGTCCCCTTGGGGTTGCTGCAACTTGGTGATACAAGTGACATGGTCCAGAGGGGTCACCTAAGGTCACAAAGCTGATGAGCTGTAGTGCAGCGGCCAGAATCCAGGTATCCTATCTGCAAATTCTGTGCCCTTTCTAGCCAGGTCTTTCTGCAAGCAGCTAAAAGACTTTAAGAAAATGCCACATTTTCTCCCGGAAACTACTATTCCCAAAACCACTGCCACCGAATCAATTCCAACTCATAGGAACTCCACAGGTCACAGAGTTTCCAAGGAGCAGTGGATTCAAACTGTCGACTTCTTGATTAGCAGGTATAGCACTTAACCACTAGTCCACCAGAGTTGTGCTTTTTATTCTACTGGAAAACAAAGTCTGGCTCACCTACCTGACAGCTGTGACCTTAAGCAGGTCACTTAACCTCTGTAAGTCTCATTCTCCTCCTACAGAAAATGTGATAATAGGAAAAAAATATTATTATCATTACATAATGCTTATAGTGCCAGGAACTATACTAAACACTTTAAAACATTAGCCCATCTTACTAATGCTGTTAAATAGCTAGCTATGATAATGCCCATTTTACACATATGGAAACAGAGGCACTGAGACGTTAAGTAACTTGCCAAAGGCCACACAGCTGTTAAGTTGGGGAGCCATGACTTACAACCAATAGTTAAGCATCTGGCTGCTAACCAAAAGGTCAGCAGTTCAAATCTACCAGGTGCTCCTTGGAAATTCAGTGGGGCAGCTCTCCTCTGTTCACAGAGTCACTACAAGTCAGAAACATCTCAAAGGCCAATGGCTTTAGACTGGCTCCAGACTCTGCTTTCAGTGACATGCTGCCCTGCCTCTCAATTCCAGAATCCCATACATTCACAATCATATTCACACCCCAGACGAATCAGGCAGTGTTTATTCAGTCCATGTTACTGTCATCTTTCCATCAGCAGGCTTGCACAGAGCTCTCCTTCTCTCCCCGTGAAACATAGCTGACAGCTCTTCCAGATCACATTTCCTGCACAAAAGTAGAGACTTGCACTCAAACACACTCTTGGTTTTTACAAGCACACAACAGTCTGTCCTTCAGTCTCTTATCTCTCCACCATAACATTATGTATCATTCCAAACTATTGCCAGTTAATCCAGGGCTTCTCAACTTTGGGACTATTGATACTTTGAGCCAGAGACCTCTGTGTAGGGGAAGGTGTAGAGGGGAGGAGCTGTCTTGTACATCGGAGGACATTCAGCAGCATCCCTGCCCCTACCCACTAGATGCCAGTAGCACCACCAACACCCACCTCGCAGTTATGACAACCAAAAAAGCCATCAGACATTGCCGAATGTCCCCTGGGGGCAAAATCATCCTGGTTTAGAAACCACCGCATTAAAGAAAAGTTGCTTATCTGGACACACTCGCTCCCAGGTAACCTGTGGCTGCCTGGGATTAGATGGTCTGATTAAAGCAGTATGATTCACATGGCACTAGACATGGGGACTGCCTGTCATCCTGCCCTTCTGCAAGTCCCGTCCTCTCTTACAGAAGGAACAAAGTCTGCTAGTCACCAAAGAACAAGAGTCAAAGAGAAGGCCATTGGGTCACCCTTCTTCTGTGGGCTTTCTGCACTGCTTAGACACGCCCTCTGATTTCTGAAGGATGCCTGGTAAATCTCGCCAGCGGGGAACGATGGGGGCACCAGAGAGAAGGGTGAGGGTGCGGGGACTGAGAATGAGACTTCCCATGGTTGGCTGAGGTTCTGGGGAAACCACAGTTCTCAAAGAGGTCCTTCCAGAAATGGAGTAAGCTTTTCATTTGTTCCCTCGCCATGCTTGAGAGAATCTTATGTATGGTACGGATTCTGGAGTACCTCTTGTCTTTCTCTCCCTTCACTGGCCTCTAAAGCAATATGAGCCTTCCATCCAAAAAAAAGGGAACCTTAAAAGAAGAAAACACAAAATACATGTGTTTGCACACATGCCTTCTGCGTGACTCAACCGCACCTGTGTGGAATTGAAAGCTTGTCTTAGATACCCAATCACCTCTCCCACCAGGCCTGCCCCCTTGTTGAACAGGTCTTTTTTTGACACAAAGATAATTTGCAACTCTGAAACACATCATGTATAAAATACATCCTGGGATAAGTGTAACAGGAAAACCACCTTATTAATATACAGACTCACATCCCTAAGTCTCTCTAATTCAGCTTTCCAATAAAAATGTCACATTTCAGGGGATCTAAGAAGCCCTCCATTGTAAGAGGCACCATTGTTATGCACCACTAAGAATGGAACAAAGTACTGTCAACTCAACAGTCAATCGTTAGACGCTTCCTTTTGTCAGAGCTATTAAGATGTGGGGAAAATTGCACCTTAGAATAGATGAAATATGACAAAAACATGTGAGTTAATGTTTCATTGTTTTTAATGATAAAAGTAAAGTGCTGTTATTCACTGACGATCATTTTATATCATTAGAGATATTATTTCTCCATGTGAAGTTTCTATTATTTCTAGAGATTCTCCAAACTTGGAAAAGACATAATATACTCATGTAAGCATGTATGTGTGTGCGCACGCACACACGCACGTATGTGTTTACACCTAAGTGTCTACTGATGCGAATAAAAGAATGGCACCTTAAACTCATCTCAATTTTCATTAGCACAATGGAGAGCTCCTTGAAAATTCCCCAATTATTATTCCTGTAAGTGTGTGACTATGTCAACGAGTTTGTCTTATTTAGGTCACATCTGCAAAACCTTGGAGGGCAAAGCCCGCACTTTCTTCACATCCTGTGAAATCCCCAAACAGTTCCCAAAGGCCCCTGTAAAGCATCTCATGGTGATGTTTAACTAAAGTGAAAAAAATCCAGGGTGGGCAAACTCAGATCCCACTCTACTTTTGCCGACTTCAGTTAATTCTGAGCCTATTTGATTCAAACTCACCACCTACATGCCCTTGCACATAGTTTTGGTGCTTTTGAAAAATAACTTTACTCCAACTAATATTTGTGATTAACATATCAAAGTTCTTGCCATTGGCTTTTGGTGACCCTAAAAAATAGTCTATTTTACATCAGCTTCTAAAGTCTATTCCATCCTAAGTTGACCCCCACATCCTAACGCACACACTCAAGAATGCATATCATGACATACTTACAAGCCTCACAGCATTTCCTAGGTCAGATATATACGAAAAGTATTCCCAAATGGATATGAAATACTCTATTTGAAAAATGATACTGCTGCCACTTTTCAGTATTGGTTATACTAAACTGTGAACTAGCTTTCAGAGAGTAAGTCATAGGTTTAGAAGCTCATGTGGTCAACTGGACCATTCACAAATGTGTGATGGATTACTATCGCAGACCTGCCTAACTCAGGATTGAGCCTCCTCTACTGAAAGTTAGCAAATACATCCTATGTTTAAAAAAAAATCTATGTATTTTATTATCTGCCTCATCAAGGTTAATTAGAGTAGTAAATCCATCCCAGAGATTAAAATGTAAATATATTTCCATATTAAACATGAATGACTTCTTACATTAGAAATTATATTTAGCTTATTTTGGTTATTTTTAGTAAGTTTAAATTATGCATTTTAACTGGCTCTGCTAGCAAATATAAGATCCCTGGATGGTGCAAATGGTTAACACTTAAACCTTCTAATCTAATAGCTGATACATCAAACCCACCCAGTGGCTCTGTGACAGAAAAGGCTGTGGATTTGCTTCTGTAAAGATTAGGGCCAAAAATACCCTATAAAGCAGTGCTACTGTGAAGACATGCAGTTACCATAAATCAGAACTGACTTAACAGCCAAGCACTTAGTTTTTATTTTTTGGTTTCTCTCATTAACAGACACAGGAAAAAATCTATGCACCTGTTGTAGAATACATATTCTATACATGTAATACATTTCTATCTGAACCTGAAGGATCAGTAGGAGCCTCACCCTGATGACCTTTCAGGATCACTTCCTGTTTTGAGAGTTCTTTCTACACCTGAATGCACCTTCTCTTACATTGAGAAAACGACTTGATCTGGTCCAGTTACCTTATGAACGTTGACACCAGCCACGCCCAGACCAAGTGGCAAGAAAGGGGTGTGGTAACAAAGGCAGCAGAAATGGGAGGCAGCAGCCTGAGTATCACCAAAAGGAAGTGAGCAGAAACTCAGAACTAGCTACTAATCACAATGAATAAAGATCTGGGGGAAAAGAAAAGACAAAGTCTCATTCAGTCAATCAGATAATCTGCCTCTTTCTCCTCTCCCTGCTGACCTGTCCTGAATTTAACAACAAAAAAAATTGTCACGGAGCCATTTCTGACTGATAGCAACCCTATAAGATACAGCAGAACTGCCCCATAGAGTTTCCAAGAAGCAATCAGTGGATTCGAATTGCCAATGTTTTGGTTAGCACAGCCGTAGCATTTAACCACCACACCACCAGGGTTTCCCCTTCCTGAATACCAAAAAAAAAAACAAAAAACCAAACCCACTGCCATAGAGTTGGGTCCCATTTATAGCAACCCCACAGGTTAGAGTAGAACTGCCTCATAAAGTTTCCAAGAAGCACCCTGGAGGATTGAACTGCTGTCCTTTTGGTTAGCAAACATAGCACTTAACCCACTACACTACCAGGGTTTCCACATCCCAAAAAGAATATTAAAATATATTTTATAAAACAATAAAAAAATAAAGATACTTAGCAAGAACACAGTGAAAAGTAGTTTTTTGGTTTTGTCTTCTTTCTGCGTGATCTGTTCTTTTCACTCAGGGCATACATAAACACATTCTCGGGTCCAAATGCCGAGAAACCCTTTCTCTAAACACTGAAGGCAGTGCTGAGCGGGGCAGGAAATGATGAACCAAGAAAGGAATGTCATGGATTCCAGATGGATCCTGGAACCCTTTGGGAAATACAAGAAACCACACTGAAGTGCTCTGAAGGTTACTTTCCGTGATTTTTTGAGGGAGGTGTTCTAACTGGAACCATCAGAGGCACAACCAGCACAGAAATAACTAACAGCACAGAAACAACTAGGAACAGCCAAGTAAAGCCTTCCCTTCCCTCTCTGTACAACGAAGCACTCGGCATCCAACCAGTCAACCGGCAGCCACGGAGTCAATTCCAGTTCGTGACAACTCCATGGCTGTCACTGCAGAACTGTACTCCATAGGGTTCTCAGTGTCTGACCTTTCCAAAGTAGATCACCAGGCCTTTACTTCCAAGCTGCCTATGGGTGGATTTCAACTGCCCATTTTTCGGTTAGCAGCTGAGTGTGTTAACCGTTTGCAGCCCACAGTGGTGGTGCTCAACTACAGGTCATGTTCACAGAAATACAAGGTCTGACAATTAAGTCCACAAACTTCATTGTTCTAAGTGCTATTTACCTCAATGCCAGCGTCTAGTCCACCCTTAAAAGCAATTTTGGAACTCTTTTTGGAATGGCCATTGCACAAGGTGGCACACTGGCATGTTCACCGGCTTAACTGTAAAGTTGTCTGTGAGGGAGATTTTAGCCAGTAAACAAATAACTGTGTTGGACCATCCTCCCTACTCACCTGATCTGGCCTCCAGTGACTGTTTTCTTCACCTGAAGGTAAAGGAAATACTGAAAGAAAGATGTTTTGATGACATTCAGGACACAAGGGTAATACGATGACAGCTCTGATGGCCATTCCAGAAAAAGAAATTCTAAAATTGCTTTGAAGGGTGGACTAGCACCAGTGCATAGCTTCCCAAAAGAAGTATTTCGAAGGTGACCATAGTGCTATTTAGCAGTGAGGTATGCAACACTTTTTCTAGGATCAGTTCATGAACTTAATTGTCAGTCCTCGTAGACTATTTAATTCCTAGGATTTCTACCAATAAAACTGGATATAAAACAAGAGCCCTAAACACAGGGCTGGCTGCCTGCCTCAAAGTTAACAAGTGGAGAAAACTTTTAATCATCATAACTTACACAATCACACATGCTTTCTCTTTCCAACTTGCTAATGGTAGACCTTAGTTCTCAGCTACAGGAGAATATGTGTATCAGTACCCCAGTGTTGTGTCATAGTCAGTGTGGTGAAGTGGGTCACTGTTAATTTCTTATTAATTACAGATCAAATACCCATGTTGACCAGCAATTTCCCTTTTGAACATACGCTGGAACAGATTCAAGTTTATCCCGAGAAGAGTCTCTCTCTCATCTGAATTTCAGTATGCTTTCCTGAGCAGCACAGCTGGGCTGGCATCAGAGGATGAGACAGGGACGTGATCCTTAAGGCACACCCAGCCCGTGAGTGTACTTAGTGTCACTGGTCCAGGTACCACAACACATCAAAGGTTGCAAACACAGCCACATGAAAGAAATGAAAAGAAAACAAACATTTACAAAAAAAAAATTCAACTTGCAGGCCTAAAAATTTTGAAACCAAAAAAAACAAACCCCTGCCATCAAGTCGACTCCAACTCATAAAGACCCTACAGCACAGAGTAGAAGTGCCTCAAAGAGTTTCTGAGTAGTACCTGGTGGATCGGAATTGCTGACCTTTTGGTTGGCATTCACAGCACTTAACCACTACACAACTAGGGTTTCCGAAAAATCAAAAGGTTTCTTAAATACTAAAGAAGATCTCAAGTCATAATGAGGAAACAACATCAAACATACCCTTCTGGTGACAGGAGATGGAAAGTGCAGCCCAGGGGGCTGGGAGGAGCAGGGAAAAGCACACTAGATGCTCCCAAAGCGAGCTTCTCCCCAACAGAGAGGAGACATAAAGAGACAGAGAGATACTGAGAACCTTTCTGAGAATCGAGGTGAGCCATGCAATTATTGGGGGTGTGCCCTCAAGCTGCAGCCATGCCTGATGAAAACAACAAAAAACATTACGATCTGCTTGAGAAACTCAAGCCCCGGTGGCTCAGTGGTTAAGAGTTCAGCAGCTAACCAAAGGACAGCTGTTTGAATCCACTAGCTGCTCTTTCGAAAACCCTCTGGGGCAGTTCTACTCTGTCCTATAAGGTTGCTATAAGTTGGAATCTACTGAATGGCAATGAATTTTTGAGGAATAAGAACAATTTTTATATTCCCTACATCTTACTCAACATGAGCTGGCTCCCATTCTACGTACCATAGATCGTGAGCAAAAAGAAAGAGTAAGCAGCAGCCAGCTCACTGGCTCTCCTTATCACCTTTGCTGACGTCTACAAGTTTCACAGTTCTGATGGCCCGTGTGTGTAACGTAGACTACAGAAGTCCTCGGGTTAAGAACATCTAACTTAGGGACATCATTATTTGCCCTTTAATGTTATGTAAATTTGCCTTCATTCTGACATGATTGAACCAACCTCTAAAACCAAACCAAACTTAATCCACTGCCTTCCAGTCGATTCTGACTCACAGTGACCCCGTACAACATAGAGTTTCCAAGAACCACCCCATACGGTTTCCAAGGCTGTAACCGTCACCAAAGCCGACTGCCACATCTTCCTCCCTCGGAGTGGCTGTTCAGTTCAAATCATCAGCCACTGACCTTTCTGTTTGCAGCTGAGTACTTGAACCCCTGGGCCGCAAAAGGTCCTCAGAACTGAACCCTATTCACAAAAAATTCTTTGTCACAATCACCTTCACTTGCTGCATATACAGATTTTAAACTGTTGAAAAGACTTCTGGCCTTTTCTTGCAGTGAAGATTAAATAAGAATTCTATGTACCTTTTCCAACTTCTCTCCCAATTCAACTTAAAGACATACTTAGGAACGAATCTCATTTCTAACTCAGGGACTGCCCTTCCTGCAAGGGAAAACCTTGTGAGGGAAGTGAAAAAGGATCAATTCTCTCTTTAAATCTTCCCTTTCATCCTGGCTCACGGGGTACAGCTCAACGTTTTCCTGTTTCCTGAGTGACGACTCCAATAAAACCTGATGAGGTCCAATGTCCAATCCAATTGCCCGACCTATTGAGCAACGATGCATGTGCTTTCACTGACAGCATTGTAGCTGCAGTCCATAATCAGTGAAACCTACCTGTACAGAGGCCTTCACTCTGCCTTGCTTCATGATACTTGAAGCATGAAAGAGAAGATAAAATACTCACTTCTCAAAATTCTTAAGTTAAACACGGTTAATTAGTTGTGAATGTCATTATTGCAACTGTAATATACTGAAGGAGTCCCTGGGTGGTGAAAACATTTATTGTGCTTGACCACTACCTGAAAGGCTGAGGTTCCAGGCCACTTAAAGACACCTCAGAAGACATGTCTGGCTGAAGACTTCCCCCAAATCAGCCAACTTAAACCCAATAAGGAGAGCATAGTTACTCTGTGATACACATGGGGTCACTATGATGAGTTGAGATCAACTTGATGGCAGTTGGTTTAAAATACAGAAGGTTCAAGGGATTTCCCAAACCTCCAAGTACAAGAAGATGGTGTGACTCCTATCCCGGAATCACTTTCCTTTCTGCAGGTAATTAATTGTATGACACAATGAAGCTATGAGGTCCCATCTCTGGAAAACTACCCCTAAAATAATGAAGATCTGGGGTCCACTAATCACAAAATCTCAGAGCTAGCAGGAGTCTTAACGATCACCTTCCCAAGGCTCTAGTTTAACAGATAAAGGCAATGGGGTAGAAGGAGGATCCAAGAAGCTAAAGAACTTTTCCAGGCCACACAGCAGCTCAGTAACAGCAGACCTCTATGTTGGCTCCACAACCTCAGGTCACCTCAAGTGAATCTGCTCTAAGACAAAGGGGGTACACCTTTGAGTAGTTAATACACATACCAGCAGTGGCCTCCAGAAGACAGAAAGCAGTCACCCAATGACTGGCCACAGCAAGAATTCCTGGTACTGCACCCAGTTGACCCCTTAACGGCATGTATCACTGTGCTCCAGATATAGGGAACATTCTATGATGGTCTGGTAGCTCAGCAATATGGCACCCAGAGCCAACAGTAAGCTGATGGATACCATTTTGCCCTCCATTCTCCCAAAACCTGCAGGATTTGGGCTGTTTTCCCTGTCTACTTCCTCACCCTGAGAGCACAGCAATCAGGTTACCAGGCCCCTGAACCACTGACATGGACAACCAAAGAAGTTTAGTGCTCAGATCATCATGGAAGTGATGGGATTCTACAGGGCGGGGACCTGGCACAGAGAAGTCAGGGGCACTGCGAGTCCTAGTTTCTGACAGCCAAAGCCTATGCTGTGACGGCTTGTCTGGCTGTTGACCGACACAGCTAACAGCCTTCATGAGGTTCTCTGTCTGGCTCCTCCCCGTTCAGCTCCCCGCCAGGACAGAAGAGCTTCCTGAGGAAGGGTGAGCATTCCAGCCACAGCCCTGAGGGATATGGAATTTCCCAGCTCAGCTCTCATCCCAAAGGCCATGGGAAAGCCAAGCCAGTTCTAGCACTGCAAATCTCAAGTGCCCTGGGAACTGAGCATTCCTAGTAAGCCATGCTCCCATCCCCAGAATCTCTAAACAAGAATGCAGTGTCGCCAAGTCTCCTGGGGTCTGCCCAATTATGGATTTTCCAGAATCAGCTCATATTCCTAAGATCTCTGCTAATAGCTTTGTACCACTGTCTGACCCCAGCCTTGGAAAGCCCAATTTAGCCTGTGTCCAAAATAAAGCAGAAGTCCAAAGGCTTGAGGGACCTGAGGCTGAACTACTCTGAGGAGTGACCAGAATTTAGCTGCCTTCTACCCTGTCCTCACATTCTGCATTCTGCCTACTACAGAGCAAATGCGATCACTGCCTGCACTGCCCAGGGTGTACTTTTCCTGCAGGAGGCAAAATGTGGACCCATATAAGCCAACATCTGGATCTGCATAAGGCAACAACATTTGGAACTGGCTAGAAGAGCTAATTCCCTATAGGTGAGACACTGGGCCTTAAGCCCACCTGGACTATTGTTTGAGAAACAGTTTAAACCACAAAAAAATGCCAGAGCCCTAGTAATTAGACTGGCCCTAGTGGCACAGTGATTAAGAGCTCAGCTGCTAACTGGCAGTCCTGTTCTGTAGGATCCCTATGAGCTGTAATCAATTCAGGGGCAATGAGGTGGGTTGGGTTGGGTTTTGGTAATTAGAAGTTCATCTTAAGATACACTGGGAGTCACAAACATATGACACCAGTGTCTCCATCCTGCGAACATTTACTGGGTAGCACTGGGTGCAAGCCCACTGTGAATGTGACCTTGGGAAAGTCCCCAAACTTCCCCACACCTTGGAGGAAAGTGGAGTTAGAAAGAGCAGTCCTGAACTCCTCACAGAATTATTACAACTTAATGGCACCTGGAAACACCAAGCGAACTTAGCAATACTCTCTGCAAAGAGCTGTCTGCTTCTTCTTCTTGGCATTTTCATGGGCCCTATAAGCAATGACTGATTTTGGTGGAGTGAAAAATACAGAGAAATTACATGAAATCAAAACAAACTGAGTTGTCTACTACTTTTCTGAATTAGACTTAAAGCCAAAAAAAAAAAAAAAAAGAGAGAGAAAGCACAAAGTTTAAAAAGAAAATGTAATCTTTTTTCCTCAGAAGAAAAGTAAAACAAAGCTAAAAAGAAGATCAAAGGGGCAAGTGTAACTGCCTAAGGTACCTGCAGGGCTCAATTCTGCATGACTTCTTAAAAACAGAAGAAAAGACCAATGACGGAATTTAACTAAGAAGTGGAAACTGGCTCTAACTCAGTGCACAGGGAAGACTGTCCTATGAACACCACATACCTAAGTTAGACTCATGCTGTTGCTAGCTCAACTATGAAGTCCAACAACAAATAATAAAGATCAAGAAGAATATACATACACAATAGCAATTAGCACCCTAAATTTTGTTTAATGTTCCAAAGGAAACTTCAGATCTGTTAAAGAAAGGAAAAGCAGAAAAAATTATCCAGGAGCCTTTTCGGTTACACCAAAATGTGGCTCCCTGTGCCTCCCTGTCACGTCCTCCAGGATTACATCAACACGAAAGCAGTGGTCCACAAAGCATAAAAGGAAGATGTTTTTTCAGGAAAAATGCCTCAGATGTGATTCTGTCCCTGCTCCTAAAGCAGGTACCAACAGAACCAGCAATTCCTGGGTAATAAACAGAGACTACTGCTTCTCAACATGGACATACCACCAGAATCTAGTTTATCTGGTTAGGAAAAAAGCACCACAGCCAAAGGCTGAAGTCTCTAGAATCAGGTTTTTCTTCTATAGCGCAGAGATGACATCCTGAGAAAGACACAAGCCCTTTATTTACCACTGTAATCGTATCCCATCATTATGTCTCTGTTGTTGAGTCAATTCAGACTCAAAATGACATAGAGGACAGAGCAGGACTGCCCTAGAGGGCTTCCTGGGTTGTAACTGGCGCAGCAGCAGGATGTCAGGTTTTCTCTCCCTTGAAGCCCCTGATGGGATCGAACCACTAACTTTTTGTCAGCAGCTGAACACTAACCATTGTACCACCAGCGCTCCTCTGGTTATTCTTTAAACTTTGGAAATCAATAAACTCTGTGAAGAAGGGGGGTAAGAGAACCACAACAGCCACCCTTCCATTGACTAAGAAGTCAAGAGAACTATTGTCTGTTCCTATAAAAGTTACTGATTAAAGGGACACAAGAAATACAGAGTGGAAAGGAGGAATGTGCTAACACAGGGTGGAGAGAGCAGCTAGAGTTACACAGTCGCATGTGTGCAAAGTTCTGTATAGCAAATTGGTTTGGATTGTAAACTTTCACTTAAAGCACAATAAAGTATTTTAAAAATAAAAGTTACTGACTTCTCATACAATCTGGAGGCAGGCTTTTTGTCTCTTCTTTCCCAGCCCTCCCTAAATGCATATGATTCTTTATAATGTGTTCTAAACACTTAAAGAGGTGGCATTTGCTATCCATGGTGTTCTTGTTCTACCAGGGTACTGTCATCAAAATGAATTAAATTAAGCCTTAAATTCTGCTAAGTGATTTTTCAGAGCACAAGGTTCCTGCTTACTTGAAAACGGAAGCTAGTGATGCCAAGTTTCAGAATGGCTAGAGCTGTGGTCCCGGGGTCTGGCGAAAGAGAACAGCATGCAGAAACATGTCTCCTATCTGCAGACGCTCACTAAACACAATCCTACAGTCCTGTTGACCTCTCAATTCCAACCAAGAGAAAACAGCACAATGCAGGAATCAAAAGCTTCCCAGACACTTCAGTGCCCTGAAGCAGCGTTTGGTTTGACCTACTGACCCTGGTCCTAAGAACCAGTTTCCTGAGATTCCAGGCCCAAGGAGCAAGTCCAGGACTGATACTCAGGACAATGGGAAGAAGCCAGAGGCACTTCTATCTCCCCTTTTGACTCTAAGAACTCTAAGTGATCATGTAACATGCACTAGTACTAAAGTTGGGATGCATTTCACTGTTAAGTTTTGAAAGCTGCCTCATACTTAAATAATAAAATAACATAACTGAGTAGTCCATTACAGAAAAAATAGCTTTCAGTTCTCTTTGGTCCTATGTCCAAGTTCCATGTGAAGGTGTGTTCCTACCTTTTCTAATCACAAAGCTGGGAGAACTGAATC
Organism: Heterohyrax brucei; assembly: GCA_028571685.1. NCBI lineage: Eukaryota > Metazoa > Chordata > Mammalia > Hyracoidea > Procaviidae > Heterohyrax > Heterohyrax brucei. Next base: position 42,846,020 of record CM053162.1, on the reverse strand, counting down.
CCAATACGAGCATCTGAGCTTCGCATCCAAGGCTTCTCTCACGAGTCGGGCTGGTCCTCTCTTCCCCAGCAGCCTCTTTTTCCTCCATGCTCTCGTTTACTCCAATAGGGGTCACTATGAGTCAGCATCGACTAGACGGCAGTAGGTCTGGTTTTTTGTTTGGCATCTGGACTCCAGTGATGTCCCAGTGCCTTCTGTCTTTCTTCCATCAGTAATTCTTTCAACATCAGAAATTAATGAAATCTACAAAAGAGCCCTTCCTCCACAGACTCAGGAGTCAAGAGCACCATTTTCTGCTCCTAGAACCGTTGTTTTTCAACATAAAAGCCCTCTTTAATCTGAATAAATTATTTTATCTTCCCAGGCCTTAGTATCCTCCTCTGTGGAATGATCTTTTAATTTTTAAAGTTGTTGATTTTTAAAGCTCTTTTTGCTCTTAATTTATTTACTTGTACATATATATAATTTTACACATATGCATAAATATCATAACATTTGGTTTTCTGGAATACTTTTTTTCCTTGTTTTTCTCTTTCTGCTTCCTACAGAAACATCTCCAGATTCTCCTCCCTAAGTAATGCAATTAATAAACTTACGAAGTCTGAGAATTCAGTCTGTGAACGTAATTTTCCTAAGCGCTACATACCTCAGTGCTGAATATCACTATCGTCACCTTCCAAGTACTCCCCTCGGGAAGCTATGCACTGACACCAGTGCCTAGTTCACCCTTCACAGCAATTTCGGAACTCTTTTCTGGAGTGGCATCTAGCATCTCCCTATAGGAAGGAACAAGAGCACGGAGGACAAAGAGGCTGCTGGAGGAGAGAGGAGCGAATCAGAGCCAAAGCCACATCAAGGGACTTGTAGGAAGTGCCATGAGGTCAGGTTAGAAAGAAAAGCAAGATGCATACAGTGACACAGTACCAAGTTCGCGAATTTAATTGTACCGTTGTATGCGAGGGAGTTTTTAGCCAGTAAACAAACAACTGTATTGGAACTCCCTCTCTACTCATCTGACCTGGCCCCCAATGATGTCTTTACCTGAAGATCAAGGAAATATGAAAGGAAAACATTTTGATGACAGTCGTGACATCAAGAGTAACAGAATGACAGCTCTGACAGCCATTCCAGAAAGAGAATTCCAAAATTGCTTTGAAGGGTGGACTAGGCACCGGCATCTGTGCATAGAGTACTTTGGAGATGTACTTTGAAGATGACCATAGTTATATTCAGCAATGAGGTATGCAGCACTTTCTCTAGAACAAGTTCATGAACTTAACTGTCAATCCTCACATGTAGGTCTTTATTTCATACCTGCATATACTTGTCTGTTTTGTTATTTATTTAAGGTTATGATATTAGAAAGATTTTTCTGCATCTTTCTTTTCTTTGTAACCTGACCCCATGGCACTTCCTACAAGTCACTTGATGTGGCTTTGGCCCTGATTCACTCCTCTGAACAGCTACATGATAGTCCACCTGTGTGGATGTATATCCAGCCATTCCCCTGTAGTTACTTTGTTTCCAGTTTTTTGCTATCTGTTCACTCATTTAACTGCTGACCAGGAATGGCAATGCAATGAGGGTTCAGTCCACAGTCTTTATCTACTCCTCAAAACTAGAACATTGCAGTTATGCTTCTGGAACCCTTCAAGTCCTTTACTCTAGAGAGTACAGACTCTGACTTGATGTCAGAATGCAAAAGACTATAATCAATAAGGTCTCTTCCAGCTAAAGTTCCTTGCAATTTTATGTTTGCTGTCTCATCCCAGAACTTCCAGAAGCTGATCTGCGCCTACAGGATACTAAATCAAAGCTCCCACATGGTCCTTCACACTGTGTCCCATTCTACCCTTCCAACAGACTACATCCCTGCTCCCACACTTGCCCACTCCAGCAAAACTACCTGTCCCCCAGTGCTGCTTATGTTGCCCCAGTTCGGCATCCTCACAAATACCACCTCCAACCTGAACGACTCCTCCCTTCTCAGAATGCTACCTACTCAACAGTAGGCTCAAAAGCCACTTTCTCCAAGAAGCCTTTCCCCAGCCAAACAAAAGAAACCTCTCCTTTTATTTGAAAACTCGTACACCTCTCATTGTCCATCCATCTTCCATCAGTGTAGCTTATATATGTATTTACTTAGGTAGATCCCGTTACCTGTTGCTGTCAAGTCAATTCTGGCTCACAGAGGCCCTATAGAACAGGAAAGAACTGTCCCATAGGGTTTCCAAGGAGCAGCTGGGGAATTAGAACTGCCAACCTCTTGGTTCGCAGTTGAGCTCTTAACCACTTTGCCACCAGGGCTCCACGTAGGTAGGTAGAACTCTATTATTTGTTACCAGATTAACAGAACAAATATTTCTATATTATACTAGAAATAATACCTCTTATCTAGGCTTGGCTGGCTATCTACAAAAGTCTGAGCAGGTAAACTGCTTTTAATTCACACACACACACACACACACACACACACACCCCTAGTTAACTATCTTCACAAAAACTCTATTTTTTTTTAAAAAAAGGAATCATTCCCTTGTTTTGAGAAATAAAGAAAACTAGGCAGAGAAACATTAGGAGACTCACCTACAGTCACAGAACTGGCAAGAAGTAGAGCTAGGATTTGGTCTTTTGCCTTCAAATTTAAAGTCTTGTTGGTTATACCCTCTTTCTTCTTCTCCACAGGTGACCACACAAGGGACTCTTGTTTCACAAAGCACCCAGCACAGAGGATTTCTCCTGTGATAATTAGAATCTGCAGAACATGGTTCCAAAAACCAAACTCATTGCCACTGAGTCAATTCCAATTCATGGGGGTCCTATGTGTTACAGAGAAAAGGGTAACAAAGAACCTTCCAGGCTAGCAGTTCTCCCACTTTCTACCTACACAGACCAGTATTCCCAATTCCTTCCCCTCATGACTACTCCTCTTGACCCTAAAAGCTGGCTACTTCCTTCTCTTTCCTAGTCCTCCACTACTCTCTTCCCATTCAAACCCAAAATCAAGGAGAAATAAAATGACCATCAATATTAAGGAACAACAAGAAGGGGTGCAAGGAACAAAAGCTTTGGTGTCACACATAGTTGGGTTAAAATGCTGCTTCCACTCTTACAGGCTGGGTGACTGTGGGCACTTTTATGGATTGAACTATACTCCTCAAAAAGGTATACTGAAGTCCTAATGACCTGATGTCTGTGAAGGTGACCTTGTTTGGAAAAAAGGTTTTTGAAGAGGTTACCAGTTAACATGAGGTCACACCAGAGTAGCGCAGGCCCTAATCCAAGAGGAATGATGTCCTTATAGCAAGAGAAGAGACAAACACTGAAGGAAGTTGGCCTCATGGCACAGTCAGGGACTGGAGTGATGCCAAGGGTTACTAGGAACCCCTAGAAGCTGGAAGAGGCAAGGAAGGAGCTTCTCCAGAGCCTTTAGAGAGAGCACGATCCTGCCAACACCTGATTTCAGACTTTATCCTCCAGAACTGTGAGACAATAAAGTTCCCATGTTTTAGCCCACACAGTCTGTAGTGTTTTGTCACAGCAGCCCTCAGAAGCTAACACAGGCAAATTATTTAAGGTCTATGAGTCTTGCTTCTTCAACTCTAAAGTCCCAGAGCTGTGGGAATATAAATTAAAATGAGATACTACACATAAAGTATATGCTTAAAACTTGCCTCCATCCAAACACACACACACACACACAAAGATACATGGAGTAAATCTACTCTCCTCCTCAGGAGAAAAAACTTAGAGCCACAAGGCTGAAATTGTCCTTAGTCAATGGGCATATGTTGTTTCTACAGGTAGAAGAACCCAGTCCTGTACATTAGAGCTCAGAAGTTATAAATAGCATTGGCAGCTAGCTGTGCTTGGTTAAAAGAATATCCAAGTTAATTTTAGCATTGGAAAGCTCAGGAAAATATATCCTCCCTGATGCCAGGAACCAAGAGTGGCCAACATGGTTCCATCTTTCCACTATGTTGAACACTGAAGGGGAAAAATAATGAATAACATTACAGGCAAATCCCAGGTTACAAATGCCCAATGTATGTACACCCTGAATCAATCCTAATAAAGCTTATTATATTAAAAAATCTGGAGTACATTCAACAGTTTCTAATAAACAAATAGATGCTATTTTGTGACTCACCACAAAACACTGTTATTACTATTACTGTATTATTATGGTAAAGATGTAGTGTATCTGGAAGTATTTCTTTAATGCATTTTATGCATAGAAAAGTATACTACATACTTCTGGTCAGCAAAGATTAAATGGTGTTAGATACAAATCGTACATAACTGTTCTGACTTACATGCAAACTGGACTTAAAGATAAGACTTAGGACTGGGCTCAACGGCACTTGGCTTTGGCTAGGACTGGAAATCATTCATCATCAGGGGACTGCCCATACTCCCTTATGTTCACAAACTGTGTACCTTATTTGAGTTTGACCTTAGCCTGTGAAGATTTGAAGACATGACTATTAACTATTTTAACATAGCAAAACGGATGATGAGAACCATTACCTAAATTTAAATAAGCCACCGTCTAGGTATTTTATCCTTACAACAGATTTTACCTATACCCAGTTTTCAGATGAGGAAGCTGAGGCTCAGAGACCAAAATAACTTGCCCAAGTACACAGAAGTAGTAAGTGGTAAAGACAGGTTCTCAATCTAAGTCCCCATCCAAGCCTGCATTTCTATTTCAACGCTACACACAAGCCCCCATGTAGTAAATGAGTGTCCCATATCACATGTTAGCAGAGCCCAGTCTAAAGCCCCGAGCCTCTGACCCTTACAACTTGGGGCCTTTTCACCAGACCACCCCTTATATCTACCAGCTGAGACATGGCCTCAGCACCCCAGTCTTCCTTCCAAGGTTCCCATCTGACCCTAAACTGTGGAATCAGCCTCATTTATAATTCAGCCTGTCGACTACTGTTCCCAGTCTCATATCACCAGTGGAACTACCTGCACTGAGTTACCTCCTGAACACCATTTCCACCTCCTTGACCAAGTTACCAGCTGGTGAGATTTCACAGCAATTAAGCAGAGCGAGCGCACTAAGCTTGAAAGCCACCCAGCACCTGAGCCCCAGGAACAGCTCTCAAACAATCTATGAGGACACTTTCTGCTGAAGGAGGAACTGTCAGTTCTGATAGATTTGTTATACACCCAAATTGCTATTGGGAACTTCTTCATGGCCAAGTTCAAATGTCACTGTAAAGGAACATCAGAGCATGTCTGGAGCCCAGCGGCACACCAGGTGAGGCACTGTGCCAGATCCAAGGCAGAAAGATCTACCCAGTGACAGGAGGGAAGAACATCTGAAACAAAGAAGGAAAAGGAAACAGTGGAAATGGCATTTGGTAGCTTTGCATGTGTGTGTGCCTGTGTGTGTGTGCGTCTGTGAGCTTTAGGTAAAAATTTACAAAGCAATTCGTTTCTCATTAAACAATACACAAATTGTTTTGTGACACTAGTGGCCAACCTTGTGATGTGTCAACACTGTCTCCTTTTCCACCCTGGGTTCCCTGTTTCCATTCTTCCAATTTTCCTGGCCTTTCCTCCCTTCATCTTTGCTTTTGAGCTCATGTGCCGGTTAGTGTCACACACATGACTTAACTACAAAGCACATTCCTCCCACATTATTGCTGGCCCTTTAAACCGGAACCACCAAGCCCGTTGCCATCAAGTGGATTTCAACTCACAGCAACCCTGTCCCTTTAACTCATGAAGTCATTTCCAAGGTTTACCCTTCAGCCAAAGATTAGACAGGTCTATAGAGTCAACTCATAGTGACTAATCTCTGGCTGAAGGGTGAAGCTCAAGAATAACTCCAATCCCAAGTTAAAAGAGTATACGGAGGCCGTACTCCCAGGATGTCTCTGGTGTCTGTCAGACCAGCAAGCCCCCCCTTTTTTTTTTTCTTGGTGAAGTTCAGTTTTGTTCTACATCAGCAGTTGGAATCCAACAGGCACTCCTTGGAAACTCTACAGAAATAGTTTTACTCTGTTCTATAGGGTCATTATGAGTTGGAATTGATTGAACAGCAATGGATTTGGTTTGGGTTTTGGTCCAAGACCCTCATTTGCAATCCCGGTCAAAAGCAGTAGGAGGGATATTTGGTACCTTAACTGCCACAGACCTCTTTACTCTCTTTCATGGCTGAAAATGATTTTAAATTAGATAGTTCCTATATTAAAAATAGACAGAAATCACTTGAATTGGAAACAATGCCATATGTAATGATTAGATTCCCAGGGTGCCATCCCTCAAAGCCTATTAAATATTTAATATAGCCAAAATAGGGTATTTGTTATATAGAGCTAGAAGACAGCTGGAAGACAGATGTTTAAAATAGCAAAGCTGGAAATTAAGATTGTCGCATTACCAACTATGGAGAAATAGAAAAGCCAAACAATTCACTATGAAACTGTCTTGACTCTTTTTGGAAGTATCTTCCATGCAGCATTTAAAGAGAGGAACATTTAATCGGGAGAGGAGGAGGCAGCCAGTGCGGGCCCTCCTAGGGCTTCTCACATGGCCGGCAGCAGCACATCATTCCATCCAATTTCATTTGGAAGTTATGAATGTCTCTTTCTTTGACACAGAGATAAGTCACGCCACTCTCAAGTTGATGTCATGTACAACTGCTTGTTTGGGGCCTACAAACAGACTGCAAAACTAGAGATAGAAGAAAAGGGGATTTTCCCGAGGTTACGGAAAAAGAGATGAACAGAAACTCAGATAAGAGTGTACACGCTTTAAGTGACAGTGAACTAGAGGCTAGTTACTGAGCTTCGAGACATGCAAAAAGAGCAGAGGCAGGAATGACAGGAAGGAGAAGAGGATGGGTAAAATGGAAAAGTAAGAGACAGGTTTAATCTGCCGCCTTCAACATACGTATGATCTGTAGCTGTTGCCATCAGCTGTCGTGGTGTCCATCTTTGACTCTTAGCAACTCCGTGTGACAAAGCAGAAATGCTCCACAAGGTTTTCTCAGCTATAATCTTTATGGGAGAATATCCCCAGGTCTTTCTCCCAAGGAATCACTACCAAAAACCAAAACCCAGTGCCATCAAGTCGGGTCCAGCTCATAACGACCCTAGAGGTCAGAGTTGAACTGCCCCATAGAGTTTCCAAGAAGTGCCTGGCAGATTTGAACTCCAACCTTTCGGTTAGCAGGCGTACCACTTAACCCAGTACGCCACCAAAGAGTCACTGGGTGGGTTCAAATCACCAAACTTTCAGTTAGCAGTGGAGCATTTAAACACTGTGCTGTCAGGGCTCCCTCCATATATAGGCAACATAAATATTTATTTCCAGGAATGTAAGCAGTGTCTGTACACAGTTCTCTAACAGAACTACACGTATCTCACTGACATTTTGTGGTCTATAAAAGCCAAGTTTAAAGTCTCTTTACACTCCATATTTATAAATTAGGTGACCAGAATAAGGATCAATAAATTATGCTATGGTTTTAAGAAAAAGTTGCTTTGTCACAGTCCTTTTTCATTTTCATACACAAAATAGCAATAACCTTGTCAAGGGTCACACCGAGGATGTGACCACATGGACACTTCCATAAACTAAATGTGGTGAGGGGTGTCCATCCATTCCTTCCTGGGGAGGCTGTGTTCTTGTGTTCATGTGAGTCCTGGGTCAGGGAGCCGAGCAAGTTATCATAAACTAGGTGACTGTTGTAAAAACAAAAAATTATGGTATGATTTTAAAAAGAGTTGCTTTGTAACGGAAACCCTTCTGGTGTAGCAGTTAAGTACTATGCCTGCTAATCAAAAGATCAACAGCTTGAATCCACAAGCTGCTCCTTGGAAACTCTATGGGGCAGTTCTACCCTGTCCTATAGGGTTGCTATGAGTCAGAGCAGACCTAACAGCAGTGGGTTTTACTTCTGTAATGGTCTGATTTATAACCAGAGCTTTGAATTAGTTCTGTCCAGTTCAGTCACAGCCAATGAAGCAAAACCTGAATGGACCTGAATTTTTAAAACATGGGTGAACTGTCATGATAACTGAAATGAGAACCACGATGGGTCAAAACCCTCCTAGAAACTCAATCTCCCTCTCAGGAAACAAGGGCAGCAAACACATTGCATAGCAACCAAATCTCCTGACTGGCAAAGTAGGAAACAGTGATGCCTTGCTCAAAGGTGGCCACCAACTGTGCTGTGTGTTGCTCTTCACAGTTCAGACAATAATCCAATCTCTTGTATTAGGCTTCCCAAGCTGCCACTGTTCAACCCAACATTTTTCTCATTCTGGTTATCATTCTGGATCACCCAAATTCTAAAAAATTCAGCCTTCTTCTAGTTTTGTTTTGTCAGCCATGACTGAGCAAGTTCAAAGCCCCATTTGCAACCTTGTGGTGAATTAAGGGACACAGTGTGGTGTAGAGGAAAAAAACAGTAGACTGAGTACGGTGACAGGGGAGGGGTCTCAAGACCTGAATTCTAATCCTGTTTCTGTTATAAACTCACTGAACACTCTTTACCAAGTCTATTTATGTTTTCGGGCTTCAACGTCCTGGTGACGAAAGGAAGGGGACCAGGCTGGAGGTACTGTGGTTTCACCTAACTCTAACACCACCACAGTATTAGCACGAAGGAGAGGCTAGGAGGACCACAGAAATACCTAAAACAAAAAACTAGGCAATCACAATTTCAAATGGGGCTTATAAACACACACATGCTCACACACACAAACACACACAGATCTGAATTACTTCCACACACTTGATAATGGGGAAAAAAATTCAAGTTACAATAGCCTAGAAAATGTAAGACTGAGGATATTTATTTTGGCTTGAGAAACACCATTTTATATCACTCTATTGAACACATTTATCAAGATAAGATGACACTTTAAAAAAGGAGTAGTAAATACTATGGAAAAGGAAACTATCATTGGGAAATAAAAGTGTATTGCAATGTCTGGAGGTACTTTGGGTCCAAAATAATACTACCAAGCAGAAGTGTTCTCATAGTGGGTTTTTAACTAATCATCTCCTACAAATCTTCAAGTCGCTTCCCTTTAGGTTCTAAAGCCCTGACTCATGGAAAGTCAGAATGGCACACTTCCTCAAAGTAGCAGTCTCATAGGAAGTTGTGTGCTTAGTCTTACATGACACACTGAGATGCAGTTATAAAAATACTAATAACTGCTACCAAAAATCCGTAAGGTTTAGGACTTCTAAGTTTGCAGAACATGTCCAAAATAACCATACCAGATTTAAATAAAGAGAGCAACAGATGCTTCAAGAAGAGAACTAAAAACAAGGACCTTACTTTAATCTGGCACTTGCATGTTTACTATCTCATCTGCTAAAGGTGGAAGGACAAGGAATGAGGAAGGGAAAAAAGGAACACATTCTTCCTATTTTCCCCAACTTTAGCCTCTGAACGAGATGAAGCACCATCACCAGCTTTCAAAACTATTGCAGCACTAAAAGGGCCAAGCCTCCCCACACCTAAAAAAATACCTCCCATCCTGCCAAAAATGTTATCCCTTCCTTTGTAGCAACAGCAGTAGTAATACTGTTCATTGGTATTACTTTATGGGGAGCTTTTTTGTCTTTATCTGGGGAGGAGGCCTGGCATGAATCTAAGCCTGCACAACACTGTCTTGCAAGTTCTCACCGGATCTTGGTTGGCAGCTTGACAATAATTGCCTGCATTTTGCAAATAGAAAAATGAGGCAACGAAAGAGAAAGATACTTGTCCTGGGTCGATAGCAAAGACAGGGCAGACAGCCAGCTTGCCTGGAAAAAGTCTCAGAGATTAATGTATCTGCTAGGCCATACTGTCTCTCCAAAACACTGAAAGGCTCAATGTGAGTGTGCGAGACAGAGAAAGAAAGAAACTGAGTGTGTATGTGTGTGTGAGAGACACCATACATGTGGGAGTGTGTGAGAAAGAATGTGTATGTGTGTGTGTACATGTGTGTACACGTAAAGCATTATCTGCCTCACCTCATAATACACTATTGTGTCACTTAATTGTTCTGTCAGAGTCTTCACAACCAGGACATTTTGGCAAAGCAAGGCAGAGCTGAGGTTGGCCACAGAAGATTAAGAAAAAATATATACAAAGAGCTCAGCACACCACCTGTCCACGCTCTGGACCAATCTTTCACCTCCTGTTCTACCAACAGGCTTTCTCTCATGGCCCTGTACTGAAGTCTTTAACCAGACTAAACACCAAACAAGCTTATGCACGATCTACCTTCAACCTAGACTCTAATTCAGCACTATGGCCTCAGACATTTCTATGCCCAGACTGAAGAGGAAGCTTGTCCCTTCTGTAGGTACAGCTACTGCCTCCCGCGTGGCCCCCAATTACAGAAGGAGAAAGACACACATGCCTCTCATCCTGCAAGCCTGCAAGTGAAGAGCCATTTTTCACTGGAGAAAGAATCAGGGTCTCCTCCGAGCTCCAGCCACATCCAAAGAATCAAACAATCGATTTCATAGCACACCTCTAGGTGGCTACCCTTTCTCAGTGATGCAACCCCCAACATCGGAGTGGCCTCCAAAGGTTTGAATAATACCGGGTCCCCAAGTGGGATTAGACAGCAGATGTTCTAGTCATCGCACTAATCCCCAACTGAGCCCATGTGCTCTGCTCGCTTGTTTAAAGTGCAGCATAAAAGACAGAACAGTCAAAACAAACAGCCTCTTCAAGCCTCCCTCCTTCCAGATCAGCTTCCTCCATGTTCCTCTCTAGAAATCCCTTCCGAAGGTCAGATGTTAAACTGAGGTACAATGAGCTATCAGCTACGCTTCCCTGGGCATTTGGCTGTCTTTCCTTGCCCTCCTGTTTTATTTACTATGCCATTCTGGAAAGAAAAAAATTCTTTGTTTACCACTCCACCGGAATCCTTTCTTGAGTCAAGAGCTGTGGAGGCTGAGGCAGGCTGTCTTAGACCTGAACTACAGAGTCTGATTTCTGCCATCGCACTTAGCCGCAAACGTCACATTCTTCCACGGGCACATCTCCACCCCAAGTCCCTCCTCCCGCCGACCTCCAGTCAGTCCCTTGATGAAGAAAACACAGCATTCCTCACACAACTACTCTGCACTCATTCACTTCGCGCAGGAATCTTGACTGAAAGAGCTTCAGAAAAGAAGACTATAACGGAATGACCTTAGAACGGAGCCAATGTAATGGCTTTTCACGTGCCCACCACAGCGGGGTCACCCCTGAGACACTGCAGGTCGAGTATGATGTTGAATTTCTCAGTATGACAGTGACAAGAGATTTCAACCACATAAACAAGAGAAATCCCTCTCACGCACAGACTACTCAAAGCTGAAGGACTGCCACATCCGATCTGCCGAGCTTCTACGACAAATATCAAAACAGTGTCTCAGCGATGATCCTTATACCAAAATAAAGCAGACAGGAAACAACATGCTGATTTAGGGTAGCTGGAATTCCTCAGACGGCATCAGATTATCATCAACAACTGATACTTAAATAGTCACTGGGTGCTTGGCTCCGTTCCCCGAACTGTATTTTTTTTTCTATATAGGAATAGATTGAGATATGAAACTCAGTTCAGTGGGTGAAAAGGATCTTGAGGACAGGATAACTGCTTTAGCTTCTCAGAAGCCCTCTGCCAAAATCAACCATGCTCTCATCCAACTGCCTTGCGAAAACGCACATTTATGACACTAATATGCAAAAGTCATTCTCAGCATCTTGTTTGGTAAAAAGCACAAAACAAAAACTCGCTCTTCACTCTTCCAAGATAAAATAGACTTGGGACGAGGAGGAGGCGGGCCAAGTCAGGGGGAGTGGAGAGGAAAGCAAATGTCTTCAAACAAACCCGGGAGAGTTCACAGACAACAGGCCTTCTCCGCGAACTCCTCCCACGGAACCCACTTCAAAATCTGCATTCATTTCCCTTCGGAGCCCAACTGAAATCCAGCCTGCACTGGCCAGTGAGAAAAGCTGAGGCCGCACGGTGTGACCGCGGCCTGAATGGCAGGCCCGGCGTGGCGCGGCTGTTGGCGGCGTGTTCTCAATGAAACAGAGGGAAGCGCCAGGAGGGGGTGGCCGGCAGCTCCGGTGTCTCTCCGCCCCGCAGGCGCCCTCGGCCAAAGCGCCCTCCAGGCACTCGCGCGCGCGCGCACACACACACACACACACCCACACATTGACACGCGGGAGAGAGAGAGCGCGACAAGAGCCACCGGACTCCGGGAGCGAAGACTCAAGACAGGCCCACGGAAAGGAAATGCCCCATCAGGAGACAGAACAGATGCGCTCGGCTACAAGCGCTCGCCTCGCGGAAACAATGCCCACTTTCCTCTGGAAACGGCTTCGCATTCCCCCGGAAAGGAAGTTTTCTTGCGCAGCAGCCGAAAGCAGAGGCAGGACTTGGTGGTTTGGGCCCCTAAAGTACACACACTGAAGCCGACCCACACATACTCACGCACACACTCCCGAGCGGAGACCGGCTTGCGCCCTGCACAGACCTCCTCTCAATGCCGGCGAATCCCAGCGCCCCCGACCGCGCGCCTCTAGGAATCCTGGGCTAGCCCGTGCGCAGAAGAGGCTCGGGGGGCTTCGCCCTCCCCGAACTGCCCAAGCCAGACCCCTAGAGGACGGAGATGGAGAGAGGGAGCCAAGACAAACCGACTCTGTCCAGAAAGCAGCGCAGCAAGTGTGCGCGACCCCGCGGGCCGCGCAGTCGCCCCAGGGCGCCTCTGTCCCGGACCCCCGAGACAGGAGCCCGCCCCCTCCCGGCGCGCGGCCCCAAACCCCGGCAAGCCCAGCGGCGGCAGTCGGGCTGATCCAGGGAGGAGCGAGGCGAGGTAGAGCCAGGCGGCGGGTGGGGGCTGGGTGGCGGGGGATGGGAGGGGACGTTTCAGCCCGTGTGGACTTTGCAAAGATCCCACCCGCCTATTGTCAGCTGCCAGGCGGGAGGCTGCAGGAGTCGGCGCTGCTTGCCGAGGGGAAAAGAGGTGCTTACCGATTTTGATCTTCACGCTCTGGAAGACCCGGAGCCCCTCTTCTTCCACCGCCATGCTGTCCGCACACTGCCGGTCTGTCGGTCTGAGTGTCCGCCCGCCGGTCAGTTAGCCTGGGAGGGAAATCTGTTGAGACTTGCCCCCGAAGTTCACCTCGCCGTGCAACAGCCCCCGCCGTTGCACCGGGGAGCAGCGCAAGGCTGGCCTGGCAATAGGGCAAGGAACGTCGGCGGCAGGCTGCCGGGAGAGGCGGCGGCTGCGGCGGCTGGCAGCTGCAGGGGCACCGCGCGCTCTGCGGAGCCCGGGTCCCCGCGCGCTTCATTAGGTGTGAGAAAGCCTACAGCGGCCCCCGGCGCCGGCCCAGGCGCCCCGCCCATTGGCCCAGAGCTAGGAGGCGGGGCCAGTACGGCTCCACCCACAGCCAAGGCCCGGCTTCCCGTTGGCAGAGGCCAGGAAAGGGGCGGGCTCGGTTTCTGAAAGAGGGTTTGGGAGAGACCCTCCAGGGGTATTGCCCTGCTCTCGAGAGGGGCCGGGCTCTCGAAGCGACGAGGGTTCTCTGGCTGTGACAAGGCAACTGGCAGGCCGGGGGATTCCACCCCCCGCCTGGCCACAGTAAACAGGGGGCCCAGAGACGATGATCACCAATAGTGACTGCGCCCCCCATCGCCAGCTTGTGGCCTCCTCTTCCTCCGCGGACTCGCCAAGAGTCAGGACTCCTGCCCTCCACGACGAGGTTTTCATAGGCGCCGCCACAGTCCCCGCCGGAGGTCCCTGCGGCAGGGGATTCTGAACTATCAGAACAATTATTCTGAATCTGTTGACCTAATCCTGCCAATGAGGAAATCCGTCTCCGCGCGGCACCTTGAGTATTGAACCTTGGAACGTGCTGGCCGAGACGCCTCGCGTGCATGTGACACACACAGCCTCCGCGATTCTGTGGAACGCCATTCCTAGTGAACTACAGCTCTGGAAGAGTTGACGTCTTCACCGAGCTCAGGGCAGCCAAAAAAAAAAAAAAACCCACTGCCCTTGAGTCGATTCCAACTTATACAGCGGCGACTCTATAGGACAGAGTAAAACTGCCCACATAGGATTTCCAAGGAGCAGCTGGTGGATTTGAACTTTTGGTTTGCAGCCATAGCTCACTGCGCCCCTAGGGCCTCTACAAAAGATAAACAAAACGGGACTTGGCCCCTGTGTGTGCCCAATCCCAGTCGATTCCCTTTTTCCCTGGAGCAGAAGTGCAGGACGCGCCTAACTGGGATTGATTGTCCTCAGTAAATTTCCCCGTGGGGGACCGTCAGTCTCTTCCTAAATCTGGCCTGAAAGATCCAAGTGACGCCTCAGAAACCTCCCCGCTTGTATTCTGAGAGGACTTAAGGTTATTACGTAGCACTACTCGGGGCAAGATCTCTTCGTTCACCCAGACTTCTCCCTGAACAATGATTAGGTGGCAGGCAAACTGTGAACAGACAAAGGAAGTTAGCTGTGGAACGCATGCTCTGTGTGGGCCATTTGCTTGTTACTTAGAGTCTCCGTGCTATTAATTTGTCCTTGAAATTCAAAAAGTAGCACAAGCACATGATTTTAACAAATTCAAAGATAAAGGTATAAAATTAAAAAATTTACCTGAACCTCAGCCACACTGCTCAAAATCAACATTGTGATAAATTCCTTAGCCCAGAATTTAAGCAATCCGGATAGCCTTTGTATTCAGCCCTAAGGTTCCTCGTTTCTAAAGTATTTTATCAAAGAAAATGGAGAAAAGAATCTTCGACTAGCGGAAGCATTTTAAATTTGTCCCTTGATGGTAGGATTTTGACATTTGATTTTCTTCTAAATTAACTCTCCTGCTCAGCCTAACTGGGATTGACTGTCCTCAGTAAGCTTCCCCGTGGGGGACGTCAGTCTCTTTCGAAGACTGCCTTTCTCCCAAATCATCCCAGGCAAATGAAGTCAGACTGCATCCACAGAGGGAGAAGCATTCCTGGAGAGAAAACAACGACAGTTTATAAGGTTCCTTAGGAGTGGTGGTGGTTCCGTGGTAGAATTCTCCCCTTCCATGCAAAAGACCTGGGTTTCAATTCTCTAGAAAAGATGCATGGCCAATGCGCCTCAGGCCACGCATCTGTCAGAGAAGACTTTCCTGTTGCTGTGATGTTGAGCAGCTTTCAGGAGAGCTTGCGGAAGAACTGCAAGAAAGGAGGACCCAGATTTCTACCGCTGAAAATTTAGCCAGTTTCTGGAGAAACCCTGCAAGTATGGCCCTAGACACCTTGTAGCTTAGCAAGGAACCAGCTCTTGGGGGGCACTTTTCAGTCAAAGATTAGACAGTCCTGTGGCAGTTCGAATCCACCAGGCACTCTTTGGAAACTCTACGGGGCAGTTCTGTGCTGTCCTATAGGGTTGCTATGAGTCGGAATCAACAGCAGTGGATTTGGTTTGGATATTTTAAAAAAGACTATACGAGCACACCAATCAGGGGCAAAGAAGAGAAGGCAAGAGAGGACAGGAAAGCTGGTGATGGGGAACTCAGGGCTGAGAAGGGGCAAGTGTTGACATGTCATGGGTTTGGCAACCAGTGTCACAAAACAATATGTGTATTAATTGTTTAATGAGAAACTTGTTTGCTCTGTCAACTTTCATCTGAAGTACAATTTTTAAAAATTGTTTCTGTTTTTTTTTAGACTCAGTAGAACACAGTGGTCCAATCCATTGTGCTTGGGGTCACTGTGAGTCAGAAGCAGCTCAGAGATAGTCAGCTCTTTGGCTCACAATGCATTAGAGAATAGCATCCCTCTTATGCCAACATCCTGCAGATCTTAACTTAAAAAAAAAGAAAAAAGTATCTTTTAACACCCATGAATGGAAACCTCATAAGGAAATTTTCACCCTGGACTTCATTAGAAAATCGACCTTTTGATTCTGGCTCTGCCACCAAAATGTGGTAACTGCCAAAGGCTTTTGCTTTCTTTCTTTGGTCCATACAGAGAAAAATAGTAATTATATTAATGAGATGTATTTTGGCTGGCTATTCTACTTTCTTCTTTTACATCCTAAAAAGACTTGCATAACCAAATGTAGTAGAAAGAACCTAGACTCTGGCTTATTTAATGGCTTGAGGGCTTCAGCAATGTTTCTTCAGTGGTGCTCAGTCTGCTTTTATGCCTACCTCATGGAGTTGTGGGGGGCAGTTACCTGGACCCTGTGGGCAACTCCCTTGGCACAGGGTAAGTGCAGAAAAAGATGTGAACTCCTTTCTCCTACCTAAACGATGAAATACATAACACTTTACATTTTTCATCATATGGTGCAATGAGTTTATGTCTATTTGGAATTTAATAAGTTTTCCTTATGAGCCCAGCATGTTTCAGTGCTTTGCAGCTGATTTACATACATTATCTGATTGGATTCATTGCACGTAGACACCATGGAGTTGATGTTATAGGTGAGGAAATTGAAGTCACACAGCAAATGCCTCTGCCCTTGGTCTGAGTCCAGATCAGCTTACTCTTGGCTGTGGTTTGTCTTTAAAGCCGCCTTTTCTGTGCCTCCCATGTCCAGAAGCCATCTCACTTCCTCCTTATTTCTTCCACCTTTCCTTTGTCTCTTTTCTAATGTGTCCTTCCTTTCTACAGTTGCTTTTACCATCCTTCTCTCAAGTGTCCCTAGTTTTAGTCTCCTCCTTCTACTTCCTGTCTTTTTCCTCTCCCCATTCTCCATTGTATTCCTTGGCAAATTCAAACTCCGAGGGATAAAAGCCTTGTTCTTCCAGACAAATATAATTTTGTGCCTGAGAGATGATCCAGAGATGACCAACTGCAGATGAAATGAGAGAAGAGGACATGACCCCCTAGATAATAAAGAAATGCCTTTAAGCAGGATAATTCTATGATATCCCTGATTAACCCTTTGACAGCTCCCTTTCCCTTTCTGGATAAATGCCTTACCAGGGTCCTTAAGCCCTGGCCTGCTCTAGCCCCTTCCTACCTCCCTGCTCTCATCTCCATCCCCCACTCCCCACTGGCCGTTAGCCTTTCTGGCCTCCTAGTTGTTATTCAGGCATGCCAAATGCTCTCCTGTCTCAGAACCTGCATTTGCTGTTCACTGGACAGTCTTCCTCCAGATATCTGCATGTTCACTTCTTCACCTTATTTAGGTATCCATTCTAGTATCACCCTCTTAATGATTTCCTCTGGTCATCATTTGTCTCTTCTACTTTGTCTTCATACTACTTAGTATTAAACTGATAACACACACACACATTCTGCCTGGGTATGCCAGGATGCAAACATAATGACTACACACATTCATCGTTGTGTCCTTACTTCCTGAAACAATGCTTAAGTATGTGTTGAAAAATGAATGACCCTTCTTTATGACCTAAATATTTTCAGCCTTTATCCACACAGGCCTCAGTCATTTGGCTTAAGCTTAAGATGTACAGGCCTTCATTCATGGTCTTTATTACTAGTATTACATGGAGGTTAAGCAAGGAAACTTCCTTGGCCAAACCCCAATTTTGCTGCACACTAACTTTAAGACCTTGGTAGGTTACTGTAGTGGGTGCTGTGAGGTGCCATCCAGACCCCCTCCTTTAAAACCAAGGCTTTGCCTCAAGTTGGGACAGCTCTGAAAAGTGACACCAGCTCCTAAGCTTTGCATAAGATCAGCCAAGGTATCTTTTTTTTAACTCTGAGAACACTCCCCAGTAAATTATTGCACACAGATCTGCTTCAGGACTTGTTTCTAGAAGAAACCAGCATAAGACTGTTGAGGCCAGGAAGCAAACTCTAAAATAGAATTTTAAAGGTGGGTCACCCACTAGCCAGCTGGTGGCAAGGAAGCCATCAGTGGTGCAGGTAGGTAGGGTCGGGCTAGCCCCACCATGCTGTAATAGAGTGTTTGTTAAAAGTTTCACCTGTGGTGAACTGGGGAAGCATACTGTGTAAGAGGAGGCACTTGGAAGTGCAGTATCTCAGGCATTTGAGAGGTTTGGGAAAAGAATTGATTATGTGGACTACTATATCCAGTGGCTCTTGCTGAGGATTGCCGTTGTTTTGTAGAAACATAATGATACATTATTTGTGATTAATAAATCACAAATTTAAAGAACTGTGTCATAAAAAGAGAGCTGTTGGCACCATATAAAGATACTCTTATCTCCCGGAACGAGAGGAACCAAAAAGCTGTGGGGCAAAAGTTAAGGACAAAGTATGAGAAGGACTCAACACACAGTTGCTGGCTTGTAGATGGAGAGGGCACTTGAGAAGGAAAGTGGGCATCCTTCAAATGGTGAGTTAGATCCCCATCTGACAACCAACAAGGACGCTGGGACCTCTGTCCTACAGTGCAAGGAAATAAATTTGACCCATAACGTTACTGAGCTTAGAAGAGAATGCAGCTAACTGGTACCTTGATTTCAGCCTTGCACAACTCTGAGCAGACAGTCCAATTATGCCTTCTGGGACTTCTAAACCTACGGAACTGTGAGATAATGAATGGGTATTGTTTGGAGGAAAAAAGAAAAAGAAAAAAACTATGGATCCCAGGACTTAACTGAAAGGGTAGCAGAGTTCTAGATAAGGTTGAACCCAAGGAAGGTTGCCATGCCATCAGGACCTGGCTGGAAAGGAATGAGGCCCTCAGCCTTGAGATGGTGTCATCTGGGTTACTGCACTCAAAAATGTTTGATTCCTGGATTCCCCTAAATCTCCTGAGCCTGAAGAGATGTCTAACATTACCCTGTTAAAGGGAAAGATTCTCTCCTGGATGAAGATAATTCAGAGACCTCTGCCTCACGAGACAATGTATACACACCTCATGATCTACCTCTACC
Source organism: Heterohyrax brucei (assembly GCA_028571685.1). Classification (NCBI taxonomy): domain Eukaryota; kingdom Metazoa; phylum Chordata; class Mammalia; order Hyracoidea; family Procaviidae; genus Heterohyrax; species Heterohyrax brucei. The sequence continues at coordinate 42,827,179 of CM053162.1, read as the reverse complement.
TTGCCTCCTGACCGCTAGATTAGTGTAATCCAACTGAGCAAGTGCTGGGTCTGGTAAGGGAGGAAATAGACTACCTGCCACAGGAACTCAGGACCAGGAAACATTACCAGCAGGGAACTACAAGAGTTAATGGACAACAGGATTTGGAGGAGGTTGGTTTGGAAGGTCGGGGAGAGAACATAAAAAGGTAGAAATAGGGTAGAAAAGCTGAGTCCGACTCTTGGTGATGGTCCTGTGTCATACTCACAGCTGCTGGCACGTTCGAGCTCATTGTTGTGGCTACTGAAGGAGTCCATCTCACCAACGGCCTCCACACCGACGGCCTCCCTTGTCACTGTCACGGCCTCACTGTCCTCTGCTTTACCAATCATGCCTTGCACGTATTGATGTCTCCTGATGACATCTCCAAAGCTAGCATATTGGACAGTGTTCTCTTGTGATCCATAAGGTTTTTATTGGCTACATTTTAGAAGTAGAGCACCAGGTCCTTATTCCTAGTCTGTCTTAGTTTGGAAGCTGCACTGAAACCTGTCTCCCATGGCTGACCGTGCTAGTATTTGAAATATTGGTAGCATAGCTTCCAGCATGATAGCAACACACAAGCCACCACAATATGACAGACTGACAGATAAGTGTTAGAAAGCTAGACAAGGTTTGACTTTCTCGGTAACTGAGCATTCAACTCACAACATAGGATTTAACACCTCAGCAAGCCCCAGGAAATAGTGCTAACCTACCATTAGGATGGCTCTTGGACATGTGTAAAAGCCATGCCTCAGACTAAGTGAACAGTTGTTGTTGTGTGCCCCTGTGTAGCTTCTGATATGTAGCTACCGTATATGTCAGGGTAGAACTGCCCCGTAGGGTTCCCTCAGCCATAATCTTTACCAGAGGAGATCGCCAGGTCTTTTCTCCTGCAGAGCCACTGACAGGTTGGGACAACAGACTCCGTTGCAGCTAAGTGCTTGTAATCACTGGACCACCAGGGCTCCTGTAAGTGAACTAAAAACACCCGGGTTGTCGTGGGAGACAGTAAGGGAAGGAATCACAATGCTCAGAGAAGTGGGCACTAGAGTAGATACACATACACAAGCCCAGCTAGGCTGCTGACTAGGTTTCATGGGAAAGCTAGAGGATGCTCCATTTAAAAAAAAAAAAAAAGACAGTAAGGAATGTGCTGGTACAAGGGGCACACACATAATTCAGAAGCTCAGTAGTGGCGTTTCTGACTGCGGGACAGGGCTGATGGGTAGGAGATGCTGCTACAGAGCTGGGCTCCCAGGTGGTAAAGTGACACAACACAGGCCAGGCGGTGACACTTACCCGTCAGAAGCAAGGTGGATGCAATTATTTTAATGAGCAGTAAAACTGGAGTGGCAACCAGCAAGTCTTGAACTGTGAAAAGCTATACAGAGAGTTAATTGAACAAATTTTCCCAGGAGCAAGACAGATAGTCAGCCAACAGGGTATTGCTTAATTAATACAAACAAAGAAATCAAGGATGAATGATCAGGAGTTGTCCCAATAAAGTGTCAAAATCTTTTACTTAGTTTCCAGATGTGAGCCAGTGCTCATAACCAGAACTCACTGAGTGAAGGAGATGATGAGTATCTCACATAAAGGCTTTGCTATAAGTATATGTGGTAATGTTTCCTGTAGATCTTTTCCAAAGTAGTCCATGATCACTTACTCAGGTAGTTGTACACCAAAGAAAAGATAGTAATCACACATGTCAAGAACTGTTGGGCACAGGGTGTAAGTTGACATTATTACCCAGGGACCCACAGTGTCATATACCCCCTGTCAGAGTAGAGACTTATATGTCCAGATAAGAAAGGGAATCCCAGACTAGGACTGCCTCATACTGGGTCCACTGAACCCATGGGCCCATCAAGTAATCATTTCCCCTGTCAATGAGTATGTAATTGGTATAGCTGTATTTGGTAATTATCAGAATACCCATTTGATTCCTTGCCCTGTGGGTTAAAATCCTTCACAGTGGGGAAGGCCAAGTGGATCAACCTCCCCAACTCAGCCCACATGTAAAATTAAAAATAATAACACGAGTTGGGGGAAAGGCAAAGATCAATGCCACCCTTAAAGACTGAAGGGTGGGTTTAACTCTCCAGTCTAATCTCTGGTAAAACCAGGTAAACTGTGAAAGATGACAGTGGACCACCACAAACTCAACCAGACAGAAGCCCAAATTGTAGCTGCCATGCCAAATGTGGTACCACCACCAGGACAGATAACACAGCCTTAGGTACGTGGCATACGGCCATTGCATTCTCTATTATTACTATTCAGGAGAATTAGAAACAATTTACAACACCATGGCATGAATGATAATAAACACAATCTTGCCCTATGGTTATACACTCCTACTCTCTGTTATAATACAGTCCAGAGAGACCCTGGTCATTCTGCAGAACAACAATTTGGTTCATTATATTAATGAAATCATATTAATTGTACCCGATGAGCAAGAAGCTCACAGTTGGTACTATGAGAACTCTCAAACAGCACTAGAAGAACTGAGGCCTCCTCACAAAAGCCGTGTAAGGGAGTCATCTTGGAATCGGCTCCTCCAGCCCCAGATGAGCCATCAGATGATACAGCAGTGAAGGCAAGCTCATGAGAGACTCCAAGGCAAAACACTCAGCTAAGCGGCTGCCAGATTTCCAACCCTCAGAGGCTGAGTCAATAAATGATTGTTGTTTTAAGGAAAAAAAAAAAAGGAGAAAGAAGCTTGCAGTTCATTGAAGCCTTTGACAAGACATGTGTGCTGTAACAAGACACATGTGTTCCAGTGGATGGGAAAATAAGTTTTTAGGGTCCTAGTGATTTGAAGCATTATGTCCAAAGCGAAAGACATAATGCAACTTGTACATCCCACTATCAAAAAAATTAGCACAATTCAGGTTTTCTGCGTTCTGGAAGTAGAATATTCTAAACCCTCAAATACTGCTCTGACCTACTTGCTAAGTGACATGGAAGGCTAAGAGTTCTGTGTGTGCCCTAGAACACAAAAGAATTCTGCAGCAACTTCAGGCTGCAGAGCAAGCGGCTCTGCTGTTTGAGCCAGACAGTATTAAAAACCCAATCGAGGAAGGGAGTCCCAGACTTATCAGTAGTGGAAAAGACATAGTGTGCAGCTGTGGAAGGAGAACCCGGATTCAGGCGTAAGGCCATGCCGTGTCTAGTAGAGAACTGTTGTTGTTGGGTACCATCAAGTCAATCCCAACTCCTGGGTACCTATGTTGTTGTTGTTAAGTGTTGTCAGGTCAGTTCCAACTCATAGCAAACCTGTGTACAACAGAATGAAACACCGACCATTCCTGCAACACCTTTGCAATCAGTGTTATGCCGGAGCCCATTACTGAACCACTGTATCAATACAGCTCGTTGTATTGAGGATCTTCCTCTTTTTCTACTGACCCTCTACTTTACGAAGCATGGTGTCCTTCTCCTAGGACTAGTTCCTTCTCATAAAGTGTCCAAAGTGCATGAAAAGTCTTGCCATCCTTGCTTCTAAGGAATATTCTGTCTGTACTTCTTCTAAGGCAGATTTGTTTGTTCCTCTGGCAGTCCAGGGTATATTCAGCATTCTTCACCATCACCATAATTCGAAAATAAGAACTTTTGACATACCTCTGCCCTAGTAGAGGAGTGCCTGACCATGTGACAGACATCAAGTGATCGTCATGAGTTTGGTCGGTCAGACCTGAGATACGAAATTCAACAGATCCAGCAGCTAAAAGGTGGAAGTGACACATCTGGGATTCAGGCCAGTGAGCACAAGTAAGCTCTACTAGCAGGTGGCCCAGACCCCAAAATGTCTACCATTGTTGCATCAGTTCTCTTCCTCTGCTCCCACAATTATCCATCTAACTACCCAGCCAAATGGGCACTTCTCGCCTAGTTGTTGTTAGCTGCCTCTGAGTTGATTCTGACTTATGGCATGATCTTATGGGCTACATAGTAAAACTTCTCATAGAGTTTTCTAGGCTGTCATCTTAATGGAAGCAAATCACCAGAACTTTCTCTGCAAGGCGGGTTCAACCTTTGGATTAACAGTTGAATGCAAACTGTTCATGCTGCCCAGGGACTCTTCTCTTCTAACAGTTACAGTGAAAACCTGAGGTTGCTTCTCAATGGCCATTCCCTGAACCCATCAAAAAAATTTTATTTAGTTAATATAGGGTCACATGCTCACTCCTAGATCTTGGAGTTTCCATCAGACATTACTGGACCACAAGAGCTCAGAGAGAGGGGGATGATTCTCCAAAGAAAAAAGTTTTGTGCTGCACAAATGGAAACCCAGCTGATGTCAACCACAGGCCATCAGCTTGGAGCACCAGTGGTTCATTTCCATGTGTTTTCTGTGGCCTATCCTGATGCTTAAACAGACACATCCTAGAAGCAAGAGCTTTTATAAGCTTAGGATTCCCCTCCTCTGTGAAGCATGAAGACTTGATCAGCACAGTCTTTAGGATTCCTTCCTTAACAAAACAGAACACTTGCAGAATTGTTCAATTATTGTGCCTTCTGAAATTTGTGCTCAGGGCAAAGAAACTGATCATTAATTTTCTAAATTAGAATTTGTTCCATTCGAGCTGTGATATTAAGAGATGGGGGAAATGAGAAACTAAAGAAGGCAATAATGGCATAAAAGAAAACTTCCATGATTTATTTTTTTGTGACTCACATGCTACATTTTTCTCTTTTGGATATGATCCATTTTATGCCCCAAAATGCATTTCCTGAGAAATAGGAATCCATCAACAAATAGATATTGATTTATTGCTGTAATAGCATAATTAGATCATTTTTTATTCTTACCCAATCAATCCACTTTCAGAAGAGTTTGAAGTGACATGCAATTAAGATCAGTATATAACGGAATAAACTTTAAAAGGTATGAAATTGATTGAAGGAAGAAATCATTGTATCCAACATCTGAGGTGAAAACAGTTACTGCAATGAGCATAAAGCTTAACTCTAGTTTCTGCTACTCAAGCTGAAAAGAAATCTCAGGAAATACAGTCATTTATACAAATTATCCACCACTTGTCTGACAGTATGTTGCACAGTGGTAGCTTTGTGATGCTGTGATGTTGGAAGCTATATCACTGGTACTTCAAATGCCATCAGAGTCACCCGTGGTGGACAATTTCACTGCAGACTAAAAAGACTAGAAAGAAGAACCTGGTGATCTACTGCTTGAAAGAAAATTGCCTGGTGAAAACCTTGTGAACAACAGCAGAACATTGTTTGAGGCAATACTGAAATATGAGCTCCTTGGGTTGGAAGGCACCCAAAATACAGCTGAGAGAGGGCTGCCTTCTCAAAGTCGAGTCAACCTCAATGATGTGGATGGAGTCAAGCTTTCGAGACCTTCCTTTGCTGTTGTGGAATGACTCAAAATGAGAAGAAGTAGCTGTAAACACATTAATAATTAAAGAATAGAATGTGTGAAGTATCAATCTAGGAAAACTGGAAGTTGTCAAAAATTCAAAGGAACACATAAAGATAGATTCTAGGCATTAGTGAGCTGAAATGGCCTGGTATCAGCCTCTTTTGAATCAGAAAAATGTATGGTCTGCTATGCCAGAGATGACAAATGGAAGAGAAATGGTGTCACATTCATCATCAAAAAGAACACTTTAAAATCGATTCTGAAATACACTGCTGTTGGTGATAGGGTAATATCCATAGGCCCACAAGGAAGACCAGTTAATACAACTGTTACACAAATTTATGCCAAAGATGAAGAAATTGGACATTTTTACCAACTTCTGCTGCATGAAACCACTCAAACATGCCATCAAGAGGCATGATAATTACTAATAATTGGAATGCAAAAGTAGGAAATGAAGAAGACTCAGGGGTCAGAAAAAATGTCTTCGGTGATAGAAACAGCACGGGAGACAGCATGACCGAATATTACAAAACTGACAACTTACTCATTGCAAATAACTTTACAACATAAATGGTAGCTATATACTTGGACTTTGCCTGATGGAATACACAGGAATCAAATTAACTACATCTGCAGAATGAGACAATGGAGAAGCTTAAGATATTGAGATAATTAAGAGCAAGGCCAAGGTCTGTGGAACAGACCACATATTGCTCACATGAAAGTACAAGTCGAAGCTGAAGAAAATCAAAGCAAGTTCACCATGAACCAAAATATGATCTTGGCCATATCCCACCTGAATTTAGGGACCATCTGAAAAACAGATTTGACACATCAAACATTAATGACCAAAGACTAGACATACTGTGGAAGGACATCATACACAAAGACAGATACGAAGAAAGAAAAAAGATACGAAAGAAAGAAAAGACCAAAATAGATGTCAGAAGAGACTCTCGATCTCACTCTTGAATGCAGAGAAGCTAAAGCAAATCAAAGAAATGGTGAATTTGAAGAGCTGAACAGAAGATTTCAAGGGGTTGCTCAAGAAGGCAAAGTAAATTTTTTGGTGAAATGTGTAAAGACCCAAATTAGAAAATCAAAAGAGAAGAATACACCAAACGTTTCTCAGTCTCAAAGAATTGAAGAGAAAATTCAAGCATCAACTTGCAATACTGAAGAATTTTATGGGCAAATGTTGAACAACACAGAAAGCATCAGAAGAAGATAGAAGGAATACACAGAGTCACTGTACCAAAAGGAACTGAGCAACTTTCAACCATTTCCGGAAATGATATGTAAGCAAGAAAAGATGGTACTGAAGGAAGAAGTTCCAACTACACTGAAGGCAATGGAGAAAAGCAAGTTTCCAGGAACTGATAGAATGACAACTGAGATGTTTCAACAAGCAAATACAAAGCTGGAAGCCCTCACTAGTCTATGCCAAGGAATTTGGAAGACAGCTACCTGGGCAACCAACTACTACAAAGAAAGGTGATCTAACAGAATGCAGAAATTATATCACTAATATCATGCTCAAGTAAAATTTTGCTGAAGATAATTCAAAAATGGTTGCAGCGGTAGACAAATAAGGAACTGCCAAAAGTTCAAGTCAGATTTAGAAGCAGATATGCAATGAGAGGTAACACTGCTAACGCCAGATGGAACTTGGCTGAAAGCAGTGAATACTGGAAGGATGTTTACCTTTGTTTAATTGACTATGCAAATGCATTCAACTATGTGAATCATAACAAATTATGGATAACTTTGCAAAGAATGAAATTTAAAACATTTAATTGTGCTCATGAGGAACCTGTACATAGAACATGAGACAGTCTTTCAAACAGAATCAGGGGATATTGCATGATTTAAAATCAGAAAGGTGTATGTTGGGGTTCTATCCTTTTGCTGTACTTTTTCAATCTGTTTGCTGAGCAAATAATTCAAGAAACTGGACTATATGAAGAAGAATGCAGCGTCAGGATTGAAGGAATACTTATTAACAACTTGTTGTATTTCAGATGACACAACTTTACCTGCTGAAAGTGAAGAGGACTTGAAGCTCTTACTGATGAAGATCAAAGACAGCATTCAGCATGGATTATACCTCAACAGATAGCAAAAATCCTCACAACTGCACCAATAAGCAACATCATAATAAATGGAGAAAATATTGAAGTTATCAAAGACTACATTTTACTTAGATCCACAACCAATGCCCTTGGAAAAAGCAGTCAAGAAATCAAACAACATTTTGCACTGGCCAACTCGCTTGCCAAAGACCTCTTGAAAGTGTTAAAATAAAACAAAACAAAACAAAGATGTCACTTTGAGGACAAAGGTGCCCCTAACCCAAGCCAAGGTATTTTCAAATACCTCGTATGCACGTGGAAGCTGGACAATGAATAAAGAAGACTAAAGAAGAACTGATGCATTTGAATTATATTGTTGGGAATAACATTGAATACGGACTGCTAGAAGAACAGACAAGTCTGTCATGGAAGAAGAATACTCAGAATGTTCCTTAGAAGCAAGGATGGCAAGACTTCCTCTCATGTACTTTGAACATACTTTCAGAAGAAACCAGTCATTGCAGAAGGGCATCATGTTTGATAAAGCAGAAGGTCAGTGAAGAAATTCCTCAGTGAGATGGAGTGATACACTGGCTGCAACACTGGGCTCTTCACAGCCATGGTCATGAAGATGACATAGGACCTGGCGGTGTGCTATTCTGTTGTATGTAGGGTCATTAAGCATTGGAATAAACTCGATGGTATGCAACAACAACAGACAAATTCTGTTATCTAATGGAAGGAAGCATACTGGGTTTTCAGAAGAAGCAGTATTTCATGCAACCATGCAGTAAGAAGAACTTTTTAGAGAATTCTTTTCATATTGAACAAGTTAAGCATGCTTTCAATCACCAATGACTAATCTTTGCTGATACATTCAGTACGGTGCCTGGCACATTAGTAAGTGCACAGTAAATATTTGTTTAAGACCTCAGTTTCTCCTACTGGCTCAGAAAAGCTGGAAATATATTCTGATATAATAATTCTCTGAAAACATTTACTCAGGCACTTAAGAGTTAAGGAAAGTAGCTCTCTCATGATTTGATAGACCACAAGGGAGTGCAGTTGCAGAATTTAGAAAAATGAATAAATAACACGACCTTGAATAATCATTCCCAAATGTCGGTTGTTCCAGCCTCATTGTTATGAGAAGCTGAACAGCGAACATGTCTACATTAAGACAACTTTGAATGCTTTAAAACCAGAGGTTCTCTATTATTGGTAGAAAGGAGACTCAATGAGTCAAACTTCAAAACTCGATTTATCTGCTACAGTATGAGATCTAGGTAGACCTCACTAGTGTGCATCAGTGTTTTGGTCTCTTCTTGAGTGTATAGGGGCCACGTTTCCTACCCTGCTTGTAACCCCTCCTAGAAACCCTGATGGCTTTGTGGTTAAGATTCACAGCTGCTAACCAAAAGGCCAGCAGTTTGAATCTATGGGAATGCTATGGGACAGTTGTATTCTGTCCTATAGGATTGCTACAAGTCAGAACCTACTTAACAGCAATGGGTCTGGTTTTTGCAACTAGACTAGTCTGTATTCCTAGTTCCTAGTGTAACCTATGAATGAGAATGACATAATACCTGATGTAGAAGCTGACAAAAGCCCCTGTAGGATGCTGCAGCCTCTGTTCTCCTGTGGCAGTAATTGAGAGGCATTGCTTTGAAATGGCAGAGACAGCAAACAGAAGCAGCCTGAATCCCTGAGTCACTGTATGGACGAAAGTCACCAGCGCAGTAGTTAGGATCTGCAGCAGTCTTTGTGTGGGTCACAAATGAACTCGTATTACGTTAAGTCAACATAGACTTGGGAATCTGGAACACAACCCAAGCATAGTCTATCCTTCAAGTACCTGGATGATTCAAAAAGCTTAATTGCTCAACTACCAGCCCAGAAGTTGGCAGTTTGAACCCACCCAGAGGCACCTCAGAAGACAGACTTGGTAATCTGCTTTCAAAAGGGAATAGCCTTAAAAAGAAGGGGAGGTTACAGCCTTGATGATGCTATGGAGCAGTTCTACTTTGCACGCATAGGGTCGCCATGAATCAGAATCAACTTGACAACAAACAACAACAAAATCCTGTTCCCAATAGTTAAAAAACAACCCTAACCAAGTTTATATGGAGTAGTTATTTAATTTTTAATACAACCTTACTCCCAATGGACCTGTCATTTTGAATTAATATGGTAAATATATTACCCCAGGGAAACCCTGGTAGTGTAGTTGGTTAAGTGCTGTGTCTGCTAAAACAAATGGTCAGCAGTGCAAATCTGCCAGGTGCTCATTGGAAACTCTATGAGGCAGTTCTACCGTGACTTATAGGGCCACTATGAGTCAGACCCGACTTGATGGTAGTGGGCTGTATTACCCCAGATATCTAAACAAATTTATCTATTAAATGAAGTTATACAATGCCTTCATTGGTAGGGCACTTGTTCAAAAATGGCAACTTGTTTCTTATTATAATGATGGTTATTTATTTTTTACCTTAATTAGCCAAATATCCAGGTGCTTTTTGAACATACAATAATTAACTAGGCTCCCAATCTGGTCTTCTCAGCTAAGGCAGGAAGATTGATCTGTAATCTCTACCAAACTATACTGGAATAAGTTATTTTAGTCATCTTGTGCTGCTATAACAGAAATACTGTAAGTAGACAGCTTTAATAAAGAGAAATTTATTTTCTCACAGAGAAGCAGGCTAACAGTCCCAGTTCAGGCATTAGCTCCACAGTGATTCTGGGTCCTTGTCTTCAGTCTTCCCCTTGACTGGGAGTTTCTGAGGCACAGGGACCCTGGGTCCTTTCCAGAGAATGGGCTCTGCTCCGACACTATTTCTTGGTGGTCAGAGTTCTCTCAGCTCTCTGCTAGCTTCTGATTCCTTCCTATCCTAAGAACCTGTCTTAAGGCACAATACAAATCTTATACACTGAGTCCTGCCTCACCAACATGATTGCCACCAATCTTCCCTCATTAACATCACAGAGGCCACAACACACACTGCTAGGAATCACGGTGCAGCCAAACTGCTACACATATTTTTCAGGGTTACAAATCAATCCATGACACAGTTTAAAAGAGACACCTGACTCACATCATTTCGAATGAGAGTTTGCTCTCTCAGAATCTTGTTCTGACTCTCTTAATTCTCACAGCCGAATTGCAACACATGCTCCTTAAAGGAGCACAAAAAAATCCTAGAACTATAGGCCATCTTGCATCCTGTATCTGAACACCCAATGCTACCTCTCCAGGCAACTAGAAGTTCTAGACTCAGTGATAATATGCAGCAAAAAAAGAAAAAGAAAAATCCCAAACTTCTTGGGCATTGTCAAAATCAGGTAAAGTAAGTTTATACCAGTGACCAATAAGGACTATTCTTTTTGTAAGATATTAGATTAAGAGACTCAAACACAATCATAAGGAAAGTTTAAAAGGACGAAAATAAGCCCACCACTGTAACATAAGTATTTTCATTTCTCGTTGTTTCCATTAAGGTTTTATCTATATTAAAGTACAAACTTAGACAGTGATCATACAATTTTTTTGCATGAGTGTTTACTCAGCAATTCATTTACTTAGCAAACATTTATTGAGTACCTAGTATGCAGCTGGTCCATAGCCCTGTGGGAATACCAGGCAAATAAAAGACATAGCCTTAACCTCAGGGAAAGAATCCCTGGGTGGTGGGAACAGTTAGACATTTGGCTACTATCTAAAAGGTTGACAGTTTGAATCCACCCAGAGGTACTTCAGAAGAAAGGCCTGGCAAACTATTTCCAAAAATCGAACCACTGAAAACTCTATGGAATACAATTCTACTTTGACATGTGCGGGGCCACCATGAGTTGGAAGTCAGTTTGAGGGCAACTGGTTCAATGTTTCCTATTTCTTAAATACCAGGGACTGACATTATCTATGCAGCACTACTAGCTTCAGTAACTACAAACAAAAAAAACCCAAACATGTTGCCATAGAGTTGATTCTGACTCATAGAGACCCTATAGGGCAGGGCAGAACCTCCCCATAGGTTTCCAAGGAGCACCTGGTGGATTTCAACTGCCGACCTTTTGATTAACAGCCATAGCTCTTAATCACTAACCCACCAGGGTTTCTTCAACAACTACAGAGCTTGCATTTTTGTACAGCGTTTCCTCTGCCTATACTTGGTTCCATTGGGAATGTTCAAGCAGAAAAGATAAACAGAAGAAGTAATCTTGAAATAGTCCCCATCTCTAAGGGACATGTATAATGGCAGCCTTTTACAAGGATGTGGTGACTTTAGGGAGACTGAATGAGAAGTATCATGGTCGCCATTACTCTCAGCCTTAGTAGTGTGACTGCAAACGTGGAATGTAAAGTGACTATGTTGTCCATCAGTTGCAGGGGGGTGGGGGGTAGGCGGTCATTGACAGCAGAAGAAGGCAAGCAGGCAAATATGAGGGATCAGAGAAGTGATAACAGTGGGCAGGGCTGGTGACTCAAGAGATGTCATGTGTCCCCTCACCTTGGCTGAGCAAACAGCATTTGTGGGCATCAATAAACTTTATTTAACCTACAAATTAACAACAGCTTGAGTATGTGAAAGTACCCATTGACATTGCTTTCATTACACGTATGGTTTATGATGTGCCGCTTAAATTACTTTTTATTCCTTCCAAATAATTTCCCAGGAACATAAGCCTTCCATCCAAATGAGTTGTAAGTTTCTGCATCTGTAACATGGGTATAAAAGTACCTGCCCTGTAAGTTTGTTGTCAGAATTATATAAACCTGTACACGAAAAGCAATTAGACAGTGTCTGGTAAATAACAAAGTCAATGTTTTTGCTGTTATTATTCCTGGAGAGCAAGGGTACGACTTTATTTTTCTCTTGTCCCCATCTCATATCTCACATCATGTTAAGCAACACCTGACTCTCTTGTGGGAACTCTGGTGGTATAGAGGTTAATTGCTATGGCTGTCACCCAGAAAGCTGGCAGTTCAAGTCCGCCAGGCGCTCCTTGGAAACTATTGGACAGCTCTCTTCTGTCTCTAGGGTCGCTGTGAGCCAGTATTGACTTGGTGGCTGTAGGTTTGGGGTTTGAATTCTCTTGCTGTTTTTAATACTGGACCAATAGAAGACAGTGGGTAAAATGAAAAGAGATGGAAAGTGAATTCTGGTACTGCTTCTATTGACATCTAGCCTCCAGAACTCAATATTCTCCCAAGTACAGAGAAGGTTTTGGGTTAACAGACTCTTAAATCCTTTGTCCTCTAACAATCTATAATGGTAAACAAGTTCAGAGAGGGCCTGGGAGATGGTAAGAGACTAAGTATAGCATTGCTATGAGTCAGAATTGACAATGGCAATGGGTTTGGTTTCAGTATGGGGTCATCAAAGTCCTGATGGTGCAGTGGTTAAGAGCGATAGCTCTTAACCAAAAAAGCTGGCAATTCAAATCTACCAGCCGCTCCTCGGAAACCCTGTGGGGGCAGTTCCACTCTGCTCTACAGTGTCACTATGAGTCAGAACTGACTCAAAGGCAATGGACCTGGTTTGGTTTATGGAGGCATACTTGTGATGCAGTGGTTAACAGCTTAGCTGCTAACCAAAAGGTCAGCGGTTTGGATTCACCACTTGCTCCTTGGAAACCATACGGGACAGTCGTTCTACTCTATTCTGTAGGGTCCTTATGCTGAAGCCACTCAGCAACAGTTTTACTTTATAGACCCCTGGACCTTTTACTCCACATATTTTTAAGAATGATCCTTTCTTTGCTCTTTAGAAAAGAAAAGCTCCTTTAAAAGGCAATACGAACACAAAAACTTATGCACAACTGTTTATTGAAGGTTTATTCGTAATTGCCCAAACCTAGGAATAGCCCAAATGTCCTTCCATGGGTGAATAGTTAAATGAACTGTGGTTCATGGTATCATAGAATTTTGGGTGGATCTCAAGAGAATTAGGTTGAGTGGAAAAAGTCACTCTAAAACAGTAATTATTGTATGATTCTATTTACATAACATTCTTGAAATAACAAAATTGTAGAAATGGAGGACAGATAGTGTTGCCGGGGCTCAGGAAGCGGGGGATGGAGGCAGGTGGCTGTGCTATATAGCAGGGCACCCCGGGGGTCCTTGTGGTGACGGTGCCATTCCTGACAGTGATGATGGGTTGCATCTTGACATACGAATCTGTATCTGTGAAAAAACTGCATGGAACTAAACACATACACACACACACACACACAAATGAGTGCCTGTTAAATAAGTTTGCTAAATTATATCAATGTCAGTTTCCTGGGGGTGATATACATTGTACCATAATTATACCAGATGAGACCACTGGAGAAATTGGGCAAAGGGTGTATGAGATCTCCCTGTATTATTTCTTATAACTGATCTAAATCTATTTTTTTAAAACAATTTAAAGATTTTATTTTTAAAAGAACAATAACTATAAAATGTCTCACACATTGCTGAAGTTAAGTTGGTATCAACTTACCCTATGTTTTAGTCAGCTAGTGCTGCTCTAACAGAAGTACCACAGAGTGGATGGCTTTAACAAAGGGAAGTTTATTCTTACACAGTCCGGTAGGTTGCAAGTCCATATTCAGGGTATCTGCTCCAGGGGAAGGCTTTCCCCTCATCGGCTCTGGAGGCAAGTCCGGTATTGCATCAGTCTTTGTCCAGGGAGCGTCTTGGCGCAGAAACCTCAGGTCTGAAGGACACGCTCTTCTCCCAGTGCTGCTTGCTTGATGGTGTGAGGTTCCCAATTCTCCGCTTGCTTCCTTTCCTTTTATCTCTTGTAGGATGAAAGGATTAAGGATGGGGCAAGCCGTACTCCAGGAAAACTCCCTTTACGGTGGAGCAGGGAGGTAATCCTGTGAAGGGGTTTACAGTTCCACTTTAATCCTTTAACATACAGCACAGGAAAATTACAAAATAGAGAACAATCGCAAAAGATTGGGAATCATGGCCCAGCCACATGGCTACACATATTTTGTGGGGGGACACGGTTCAGCCCATGACACCCTAGCATGTGATAAATGCAAGCTGTCAAACATAATATTCATGGTAACCACTAAGAAAATGTCTTTTAAAAGTAACTCATGAAAAGAATGAAAAAGGGCTCACTTTAATAAACCAACAAAACAAACGAAAAAGCAAGCTGTACTGAAAAAGAAAGAAAAAGAACAGTGCTAAGGTTGTAGGTACCAGCTCATTGACTGCTCTTGTAGGGATCTCCCGTTAGCCTGGCACTGCCCTACAGGAAACTGAAATCTCCCTTCTCACAGAAGGAACATGACCTTGTGTTTACTCTCCTCGCTGGAGTGGTCTAGAATAAGGCACCTATAGTAGTCATTCTCCTGTCACGTTCATTCTTCTTCAAATGAACTGTTAGAATAGAAAAGCAGCTGAGGTCTTTGTTCCAGAATTTCTTAAACTTTTTATTAAAAGACCTACAAAGATAAATTTGCATTTTAGGTCATAGCCTAATACACCAAAAAATTTCTGATGCAATGCTTATCCTGGATGTGAGGTATTCTAATGTTTTATAGTCTATTTTAGTTCCGTTTAGATTAATTTGGCTTATTTCATTTAAAAATTTATTTCCAGACCCACAATTAGATATTGAGACACTCATGTGCTGGAAGGAAACCCTTCTGGCATCATGGATAAATACTACAGCTGCTAACCAGAAGGTCAGCAGCTCAAATCCACCAGGTGCTCCTGGGAAACTCTGTGGGGCAGTTCTATTCTGTCTTATAGGGTCACTATGAGTTGGATTCGACTTGACATCAGTAGTTTCGGTGTGTTGGAAATATTGGCTTGTGAGACCTGACTGTTAAATTTTCAGAGATTTTTGAGCTGGTTGTGAAAGTGTAGTCATTACTGAAAATTAAATTATGTAAGCTGACAAAGTTTATAAAATTATACAAACTTCCACTCTGGAAGCTACTTGAGTCTATTGCATGGTGGAAATGCTCTGTAATGACACACATGCTGTTATGTTTCCCCTCCCACCTCTCCATGCAGTGACGTCACACTGTTGGTGGTAGTAGGTGACCTCGAGTCAATGCTGACTCACAGTGACCCCGTGTGACAAAGCAGAATGGTTCCAGAGGTTTTCTTGGCTGTAATATTTATGGAAGCTAGTCACCAGTCTTCCTCCCTCAGAACCATAGGGTGAGTTTGAACCTCCAGACTTGTAGTTAACAGCAGAGCACTTAACCACTGCACCACTAGGGTTCCTTGATGTCATCCCAATAACCTGAAACTGTCCTTAATGGGAGTAAATGCTTGCATCATGGAAACTGTCTATCAGTACAAATTAGTGCACCTTTTTCTTTTCTTCCTTTTTTGGGGAGAGGGCCAGCCAGTTGTTAAGCATTTACCACTCCATCCCTTGTTACACTCACAGCTGGAAATACCTTAGTCTAGTCAATTTCCCTTCCCTATCCTATCCTGTCTTTGTTTCATTTTATTTTGTTGTTTTGATGAAGAGACTGGAGGTTGAGTTCAAACCAAGGTCACCTGACTGGTCAGTGTTCAAGCTGGGAGTGACAGCTGTCTCTTCTGATTCTGAGTCTAAAACTATCGTCACCACAAAGTTCCACTTCTCATTGCCTACATCCTGTCTAGTAGATAAGAAAGGTCTTCACATCACAAGGGCTGCTGGGGCCCTTGTAGAGCTAGAAGCAGGTCACCTCCATTCCAAGGATGGTCACCCCATTCCATGACCTTTATAGCCAGAGGGACTGGGGCGTGGGGAGATCACTGCTCTGGGCCGCTGAGCTGTGCCTTGAATGAATTTCTGGATTAGGGAGAACAGATCCATCTTCGCAGACACTGGACCTCTTTGTTAGGCAGCTGGTGCGCAAGGGAAGTGGGCGGGATGGAGGAGGGGGAAATGGACCCCTTTGTGGCTTTACCCAGGAGGCATCTGTCAAAATGTCATATCCTGTCAGCACTTGCAAGACATTTGGGGGAGGTGTGGAGTCTTTGCTTTCTGTGACTGTCTTGTTAACACATCCTCCTCCTCGAGGGTGTGTCTTTATTTGTCCCGTGCAAAATTGGTTAAGAAGCTTTTGGGGGAGAGATAACTGAAAGTGAGAACATCAGCCCTGTGAGATCCCTCTACTGAACCCCCAAAATCTGAACCCCTTGCCATCAATTCGATTTCAACTCATAACAACCCTACGGGACAGAACAGAATTGCCCCATCGGGTTTCCAAGGAACACTGATGGATTTGAACCGCTGATCTTTTGGTTAGCAGCTGAGTTCTTAACCCCTATGCTACCAGGGCTCCCTTCCTACTAACCCTACCTATAAAGAACAATAGATATGATTTGGAGGATAAAATGATGTATGTAGTTTTATAGTTGCTTGATTTAACAAGTCCTTGGCTGCTAATCAAGAGGTCAGCAGTTTGAATCCACCAGCAGCTCTGGAAACCATATAAGGCTGTTGTACTGTGTACCATGAATCAGAATTTACTCCACGGCAACTTTCTTTTTTTTTTACTTCATGACAACTAACAAAATTTGACTTTACAAATCATGTTTAATTACAATATTTTAAAATGCTTTTTCCTCATTCCCAATTTCAATTTCAATTTAAAAATAATTCATTCATAATTCCACCTCTCTAGTATGAGAGCTGGTTTTCTGTATTTATATTCCTTTTCTGCAGGCTCGGTGTTCACATTTCCACCTCATTGTGATCATGGTCCCAGGCAGCTAAAACCTTACAGCATCCATTCAAAAGCTAGGATTTATCCCCTTGGTTAAGTGCCGTGTCTGCTGATGAAAAAATGTCAGCAGTTCAATTCCACAAGGTGCTCCTTGTGAACTATATGGAGCAGTTCTACTCTGTCGTGTAGGGTTACTGCGAGTCGGAATCAGTTCAGTGTCAGTGGTTTTGGATTTTGGTTTGGTAGATTTTGATTACATGGACTCCGAGGCCCTGTGTTATCACTCCTGGGCTTCCCAGCCCTACACATTGGAAAAAGAAGCAAGAGCTTTCAGCTCTGTAAGCCAGGCCTCTAGTAACCACCTTGGCTTATTTGAACAAGGGGCAGAAAAAGTTAACTGCAGCCACCTTGTCACGCTCTTATCTATGGTAACTCTTTCCCTGCATTTTTCAGACGTAAAATGAACATACACAATTAGTGGAAGTTGTCTATTTCTCTTGGTGAGTCCTGCAAAATTGCAGTGTACCTCTAACGAGATAATGGCCCCAGGGGATGGCAATCATCCACGCTCCCTAGTCACCTTGCAATTTGATGCCGTAATTATCTCTTGCCTCTCTTCCCCCAGCTGGCTGAAGGGCTGGGTTAAGAGCCCAGTTGTTTGCCTGTAGAGACAGCGTCTTTGCACAGCCTGAGCAGAAAGCAGGAAAGGTGGATGGGGAATCTCCCAGTGATCACTGGACCTCCAGGGCTAAAGCTCCATGTTTGGGAGCCTCGGTTGTCTTCCATAATTCCATCCAAACCCTGGCTCAAAGTCCATAAATTTATGGTGATCAATTAACTAATTGCTATAATGTTGTCCACTCTGAAATTCTCTTCCAAATAAGCTAAATACAACAGAACAAATATGAATTCTTACAACTGCAAAGAGAGAGCTTTGTCTCCTTGAGAGTAGATGTCTTTTCACAAAACAGATGTCTATTGTACCACACTAGTAACCTGGTACGTTAAAGTGCTGTCACCATGACCCACCTAGGTGGGTGTCCACATGGGTCCTTCATTGAGTCTTCACATAGCAGCAAGAGCAATCCTTTGAAAATTTGATTCCTGTTGTGTTATTCCTCTGCCCAAGCCCTAGACTGGCCTTCCTTTTCCATGAGAAGAAATCTCAGAGCCTTTACCACAGTGAACAACAGTCTATGTGATCTGGCCCTGTCTCTAGTAACCTCGGCTCCCTCCACCACTCTCCACTTTTCACTGCTCCAGGGACTTTGGCTTCCTGAAACAGGGCAGGCACATGCCTACCTCAGGGCCTTTGCACTTACTGTCTGTTTTCTTGGTTGGAATGTTCTGCCACAGATATCTTTCTGTCTCACTCTCTTGGCTTCTTTAGCATTTTGCTCAAAGGATATCTGTCAAAGAGATTTCTCTGATTGTCTTTTATCAAACAGCACATACCTGCCATTCCCTCTCTTGCTCCTCATTCTGTGTTATTTTTCTCTGTAATGTTTATCACTACCGGACCTATCGTATAGTGGGCTGATTGTATATTTACTGTCTGTGTCTCCTAGACTTAGTGGGGGAAAAAATATCTAATTTAGAACTCATTTTGTAATAATTAACATAGCACTAATCTGCATTCAGATTGATGATGTGTCTACAGTTTTACTATTCTTTTTTCATACACTTGAGACTCTGTTCCATGGGTAAGCTGATCTATGCAGCTAGTAACAAAAACAATTATGTTGGTAAGAGTGACAGTTAATATCCACTAATCATTTGCTGTAGGGTTGCTGTGAGTCAGAGTTGACTCGATGGTAATGGGTTGCTTTTTTGTTTGCTGTATACCAGGTACTATGCTACAGGCATGCATTGCATACATTCTTACTTTTGTTGAGTGCTGTCATGTAGATTCCAACTGTTGGAGACTCCCCTGTGACAAAGTCGAACTACCCCATAGGGTTCCCAAGGCTTTAACCTTTACTGGAGCAGATCACCAGATCCTTTCTCCCATGGGGTCAAACTGCTGACCTTTGGATTAGCAGCCAAGCACTTAACCGTTGTGCCACACGGGGCCCTTATGACGCACAGCAGCTCGTTCAGTTCTCACAATCACCCTTCGGAGTCTCTTAGAATCCCTGGTGAGAAACCCCTATCCACTGCTGTTGAGTCAATTCCAACTCATAGCAACCCTGTAGAACGGAGTAACACTGCCCCACAGAGTTTGCAAGGAGTGCCTGGAGGATTTGAACTGCCGACCTTTGAGTTAGCAGACGAAACACTTAACCATGAAGCCACCAGGGTTAGTATAAGTGAACAGAGGTTAAGTAACTCTTTCAAAGCCACAATGCTAATATTACAAACTTTTAAATAAGTTCTTAAAAAAAAAAAAAAGTCCCACCTCTTCCTTTTTACTGACTCTGAGGATCAAAACTCAGGTCTTGCTTGTTTGTTGTTTTCTTTTAATATCATAAACTATAGTTTGAAAACCACAGTGAGTCTAAATCTGAACTGGAACTCCTGGGCGCTTGGGTTACTACTAACACTGTCTTTGAGAGCTAATCAGCATCCAAACGTTCGCGTACCGTCCTTGAGAGAGTTCTCAGCCTGAGTTTCTATGACTCACCCGCCTGGCCCAAGCAGTCACTTCCTTCCTGCATCCTAGATAATAGTGTCCCCGCAAAGGCGCAACAGAAGAGATGCTCTAATCTCCTTCATTGTAATTCAGGAAGTCCACAGAATGAGTCTTCCATTTGTGTGTACTGGCTTGTTTTCCTGGGTCTAACCTCCCTTCACATATTCGTCCATGCACACACACACACACACACACACTCACACACACACACACACACACACACAGAGGTCACTTTCATGTCCTTTCAAATAAGCAACTTAGTAAGAAGCTGCAGAAAATAAAAGCAATTAAAACAGTGGATCAATACAAGGATTGAAATATCTGACCTCGTAGTCACTGTCGTCGTTGTAGAGAAGGATATTTTCCAATTCAGCAACGGTTCTAAACCTTACCAGTACCTGATTTAAGCAGGGAACCAAAAAACAAAACCACAAGTTAAAGTCCTGTGAGTTTTACTCAGGTGTTAAGGAAATGAGAAGTCTCAAACACAATTTCTGAACTGCCAAACTCAAGAGGAATAAACTTGCTGTAGATTTTTCGAAATTCCTTTCTAGTCCTTAAAAAGGAGTTACAAAGACCTAGCATGGAAAATATACAGAAATTGTTTTTGTGAACTCTTAATTCAGTCGACAGCAGAGAGTTGAGAAGACAAATAAGAAAGGCAACGACCCATAAAAAAACCCATTGCTGTAGCGTCGGTTCCAACTCATAGCAATCCTATAGGACAGAGTACAACAGCCCTATAGTTTCCAAGGAGCAGCTTGGTGGGTTCCAACTTGGTTGGCCTTTTGTTGAGCAGCCACATGCTAAATCATGGTGCCCCCGGGGTTCCACATGTTCTAGTCCAAAATGAGAATTTAAAATTTGAAATCTTATTCCTAGCTCTATGTATGTCTTGCTAAGTCTAGATTAGTATCTGGATTCAATTTCTCCATGAATTACTCAAAAACTAAAATTAAATTTAGAAAAGGTGTATAGTATTTAAAATTCCTGTTCAAAAGAATAGTATTTGGCTCTTTCTGATAGGAGCTCATAGTTTAGTTTCACCTTTCCTTTCTTTCTTTCTTTTTTATTTTTTTGCTCTGTAAGCCAAAGTCAACATCTAAACCATATAAGCATAGGCATAATTGTATAAATATTAGCATGCAGCTCTCTTAAAACACACTCAAATATTCAAGGGCCTTCACACGCAGTGAATTTTTTAAAACACCCGGCAACTACCGTAACGCCTTTCAGAGCTTGACTTTTCCATGGGACTTTTAGAGCTAATTGGCAAGGCCCAGCTAAATCCAGAGAGTGGGTCTGACTAGCCGCCTATATTTAACTTTTCAGTACTGTTACTGAAATATTTAATTCCTGGTTAAGTTTCTTGCCAGTAACAAGACTTCTATTTATTCAGAACTTCTGAGGGGCCTGTGTTGTACTTGAATTTCAATTTTAACTCTTTATCCAGAGTGGCCAGAAGTAATAAGGGCATCTAGGGTTGTTTGAAGGCTTGCTGCAGAGCAGGCACCATAGAAGGGGCATTTAGTGCACCACGTCTTTTAAATTTCATGACAACGTTGTGAGGTAGGAACTCGGAGGACTTCCGTTTTAGGCCCAGAGGGGTTACTAAAATAGGCAAAGTTTCCCCTGTTGGCACATGGCAGAGCTAGAGTGCAAACCCAGGCCCCTGCTGATATCTACTGCAGACTATAACGCAGGTCCATATTTAGAGTGACACTCATAAGTATTTGTTCTCTAATGCTACTTAAAAAGATACCAATTCCCATGAGAGGACAGATAACTGCACCTGAAAGTTATTTGGAATCGATATCACACCTGGCAATTTCTCAGGTAGCAGAAAATAACCTGCACTGTACTGTTTTCATTTTAAGGCTAACATTCTCACTTTTAGGCAACTCTGGGTGCTCACAGCACAGAATAATGAAGAAGTAACACAAATGTATAGGGTTCTTATCTTTATTTGTCTCATATTTCCTCCTTATGAAATAGGTGATTGCATTCTTTGTCACACACATATGTTATGTTGCTAAATCATGTTACTTTCTTCTCTGTCCCCACATAGGCATTGCATAGATTTTTCTCAGGACAGGGAAATATTGGTATATCAACTACAGAACACAGAAAATTAAAAAATGCAGTGGAATAAATGGATGCTCATTTTCAGAACAATATCTTCCCTCACTTGCTGCCACCTGGAAAAAACTCTCTGCTTACCAGGGTCAAGTGTTACTGGAACTGAAAAGCATGTTCTTTTAAATTACACATTACTCTACCAAAGTATCCTTTCAAGAATAGATTTGACACACTGGAAACTAATGACTGAAGGCCTGATAAATTGCGGGATGACCAAAGGATATCATACCTAAGGAAAGCAACAAGTCATTAAAAAGACAGATGAGAAAAAGGAAAAAGAACAAAATGGATATCAGAAAAAACTCGGACGCTTGTGCTTCCAAGTAGTGTAGCTAAGGCGAACGGAAGAAAGGACCACGTGAAAAAGCTGAAAAGAAGATTTCAAAGGGTGGCTTGAAAAGACCAAGTATGAAATGTGCTGAGACTTAGAGCTGGCAAACCAGAAGAGACGAATACATACAGCACTTCTCAAGCTGAAAAAACTGAAGCAAAAATTCAAGCCTCAAGTTGCGAAATTGAAGATTCTATGGGCAAAATATTGAAAAATGCAGGAATCATCAAAAGAAAATGGGAGGACTATACAGTCACTGTATTAAAAAAAATTATGAACCTTCGATCATTTCAGGAGGTAGCATACAACCAGGAAGCGATGATAGCGAAGGAAGAAGTTCACGCTGCCCTGAGGCACTGGGGTTGGGGGTGGGGATAAGGGTAGGAGGGACAGGGCACCAGAAACTGATAGAGTACCGAAGGAGATGCTTCAGCGATGGATGCAATGCTGGCAACTCTTGTCCATACCAAGAAATTTGGCAGACAGCTACCTGCCCAACAGACCGAAAGAGATTCACGTTATGCTTGTTGCAAAGAAAGGTGGTCCAACAGAATGTAAGAATTATCCAACAATAGCATTAATATCACATGCAAGTAAAATTATGCTAAAGTTAATTCAGAAAACATTTGTGGCAGCCCATTGACAGGAAACTGTCAAAAATTCAGGCCAGATTCATGAAACCTGGGGTACCATTGCTGAAGTCAGATTGATCTTAGCTGTAAGTGAAGTTTTATGTACCCCAAGACATTAAACTGTATGGATTAAAATAAATTGTGGATAATATTGTGAAGTATGGGAATTCCAGAATATTTAACTGTGCTCATGAGAAACCTGTACATAGACCAAGAGGCAGACTTTTGAAAAGAACAAAGGGATATTATGTGGTTTGAAATCAGGAACAGTGTGTGTCGGGGTTGTATCCTTTCACCATACTTAGTCTGTATGCTGAGCAAATAATATGAGAGGCTGGATGATAAGAAGAAGAATGGGGCATCAGGATTGGAGGAAGACTCATTAACAGCCTGCTTTATACAGATGACACAATCTTGCCTCCTGAAAGTGAAGAGGACTTTACTGATGAAGATCAGAGACTACAGCCTTTGGTACGGATTACACCTCAACATAGAGAACAAAACAAAAATCTTTAAAACTGGACCAATATGCAAATCATGATAAATGGAGAAAAGATTGAGGTTGTCACTGACTTCTTTTACCTGGGTCCACAAACAAAACCCATGGAAGCAGCAGCCAAGATATAAAATGATGTACTGCATTGGCCAACTCTGCTACAAAAAAACCCCAGAAATCTATTGCTGTAAAGTCAGTTGCCTCTCACGGTGACCTGTAGGACAGAGAGGAACTGCCAACAACCACAACTCACAAGTGCTAATTTATACCAGTTACACAATTCTCTTCATCACAGCAGACAGCATAATTTGACTGTAAGTGCATTGCAAATATATCACACCTGGTATCTAAATAATTAAATCATTCATTGAGTTTCCTTAGCTTTTCTAAGTGCCACCTGCTGGAAAGAATGATGGTATCCTGCGGTAAAAGGGGAACAGGAAGGAGGCCCTGCGCTCAGCAACTCCAGGGCAAGTGTCACAGCTCCCGAATCTTGCAGACCTTAGGTGGAGTCAGGACCTCTCCCTTCGATCTGTAAAGCTGGTAGTCAGACCATAGCTTCATCAGCTGTTTGGATTTAGTCTGCATGATCTCTACCTTCTGGGTTCCTGAGAATTAGTTCTAATTAAAACCAAGCCCTTCCTTGTTAGATTACACATGTACCCCAATCCCCCTAAAATAAACAAAATACCATTGAGTAGACTCTCAGTGTGAGAGTGGAACTGAGCTTCATAGGGTTTCTAGTAGCTGATTTTTCAGTCGTTTGCCAGGCCTGTCTTCAGAGGTCCCTTTGGGTGGACTGGAACCTCCAACCATTCAGTTAGCAGCCAAGCACTTATCCATTTGCACCACCCAAGGACTTCCGGCACTTGGCTTGGCTTGGCAGGGACTTCCTAGACCTCGGCCCCTGGATGTCCTGAAACAATGCAGAGTGACTATCAATCTTTAACATGTATCAGCCCCAAGTGAAGACCCTGCTTCTTAAAACAGATTGCTGGGTCCCACCCCCAGAGATTCTGATTTAGTAAGTCCATGGTGGGCCCAGAATACTGTCAGGTTACCAAGTAATGTTTTGTATTGTCCCTGTAATAAGGTGACCATCACTTACAGTTTGCCAGGGACCAAGGGGGTTCCTGGTACACAGGAATTTCCATTTTAAAACTGAAGCAGTCCTGGGGCAAACTGAGACATTTGTGTTGCCCTTCCTGGGAACTACAATTTGAGAACCACTGATCTGAAGTAATTCACTCAGTAATGGGATTATAATTCTAATATCAAGTATTCAAAATTTCATATTTTTATCTTTTCTTATTATGATTAAGTGAAAGTGTACAATCCACATCAATTCTCCATGCTCGCCTATCTGCAGCTCCATTTGCTCTCCTCACCCTGCAACAGCACATTTCTCGTTTTCACTCTAAACTTCTAGTATGCTCTTAAAGAGCACGTGTCCCATCCCCTTCACCCTCTTCTCTCACATCTAGAAAGAATCCAGTAGGACAGCTTTCTATAAATATATAAAACCATAAAGTACACACACCACATGCTCACACTGTGTCCTTGAGTCCAGCCCATTCTTGTCTGAAGAGTTGACCTCAGTACTGGTTTCAGGTCAGAGCCAGAAGCAAGTCTAGGGGCCATGTTCCCATGGGATCTTCCAGGGTGTCGGACCATCAGTTCTGGTCTTTGAGAAGAGTTCTTGAACTGCATACCTCTTTTTCTTGTGTTTCCTCAAGGACTCTACATTGTGTCCCACGTCACAGTTGCCTTTGGTGGTGGCCAGACACCATCTGGTTCTTCTGGTCTCATGTTGATGCAGTCTCCTATTCATATGGGTCCTTCTGCCTCCTGGGCTCATCTTCCCTTGTGTCTTTGATGTTCTCTGTCATCATCTGTTCCAGATGAATTGTAACAATTTGGTGTACCTCAGATGACAGCTTGCTAGCTTTTAAGATCCCAGACACCACTCGCAAATGTGGGGTACGTAAAACTCTCCTAGCTAAAGACTAGTTATGCCAATTGACCTCAATGGCACCTGAGAGAGCATGGTTCCCAGACCCCTGTCCCTGCTACTCTATCCGTTGAAATATTGGGTTGAATTTAGAACATGTTTCAGTTTATGGTGTAGTCCAGTTATGCTAATCTGCTCTTTATTGTGTGCCATCATTCCCTTCATGTAACCAAATTCCAATCAACTGTCTAATCTATGAACACCCCTGTGTCTCTCTCCCCACACTGGGAGCCATCAAAGAGTCTTTTCTTCTGTACTTAAGTCCATTTTAAAATCCTTATAATGGAGGTCTCATACAACATTTGTCCTTTTGCAGCAGACTGATTTCACTCAGCATAATGTCTTCTAGTTGAAACTAGATTATCAAAATTTCATATTTTTATATCTGATGTCATCCTTTGAAATGTAAATGCATATGAGAAGATAACAGAATAAATTCATAATGCCTAATCCAAATTTCTGGTTTACAAGGAGTCTCTTTTATAGAGAGGAACTTTGAAGAAAGAAGCAGTTCAGGCAGAAAAAGAAAACTTTAGGAGATCATTGTACCTCTAGGCTGAAGATGAGTTTTATGTACATCACTTCTTTAGGTCTTGGTCCAAAATTTTACAGAATTATATGCTATTTTCTACTGTCAGTACATGTAACAATTGCCACTTCTTGAGTTTACATACTAATTAGTTTTAGTTTTATTCATTAACTTTTTACAAAACCCCTCGGTCTTTTGCAATGTAACAAACGATTGCCACCTTAGTGGCGTAAAGTGCTAGCATTATTTTTCATGATGCTGTGAGTACACTGAGTTCTGAGCTGGCCAAACCACAGAATCAGGCTAGCTTGGCTAGTCTAGTCTAGTCTCATCTCGTCTAGTCTAGTCTAGTCTAGTCTAACTTGGTGTCAGATGGTCTCATGCATGTATGTGGGGCTTCAGCTGAGATAGCAGGATAGCGGGTGTCAATTGTTCTCAAGCCAGCCACCCCAGGTTTGTTTGCATGGTAGCAAAAAGCTTCCCCGCAGCAAGAGTGGGTAAATCCCATTGTGCTTGTCAAGTCTATGCTTGTGTCACATTCACTGTTATCACATTGGTCAAATCAACTCAGATGGCCAACCGTAGAGTAGGTGTTGGAGAGGACCACTCAAGGCCTGAACATATAGAGGAAAATCATCACAGCTATTTGCAAATAACCTAACACAATCTCATTGTTTATTAAATAACAACAAGGAGAAACTCAGTGTTTTCTGAATTTTCTTTAAAGAGTATTTCATGAGAAATAAGAAAAAACTAATTAATAGAGCATTTATTTAGAATCACATTAACGTGAATTAGAGTCCTTAAAGGACCTGGAGAAAAGTGGGGTATAGAATTCTATCTCTAGTAAAAACGCCGGAGTTGATAGTCTGATAGACTAGAAGGCCCCTGGAAGACGTGTCCCCAGACTCTGTTAGTCCAGAACTGAAACCATTCCCAAAGACAACTCTTCAGTCAAAGATTGGACTGAACTAGGAGAAATAAAATGATAGAGTGTGCTTCTTGACTCAAGTAGATACAGGAGACTAAGTGGGCAGTTCCTTTCTGGAGGTAAGATGAGAATGCAGAGGGGACAGGAGCTGGTTGAATGGACACGGGAAATACAGGGTGGAGAGGAGGAGCATACTGTCACATAGCAGGGAGAGCAACTAGTGTCACATAAGAATGCTAGTGCCAGTTGTTGTATGACAAACTGACTTGAATTTTAAACTTTCACTTAAAACACAATTTAAAAGTAAGTGAATCACGTTAATATGAATCATCTCATTCAAGGGTAGCCAACTGTCCCAGTTTGCCCAGGACAGTTCCAGTTTTAGCATCTAAGGAAACCCCTCAGTCCTGTGCAAACAAGCCGGTTGACCAACCTCTAATCTCCATGTGAGGTGGAGCCTCTAGCCTAAGCCTCTGTGTCTTCACTTCTATCTCAGAATTTTCATTTTTTAATCTTTTTACGTCTCAGTTTCTTCTACTTTATTTCCTTATTCTTCTACCGAACTTTTTACTTGGCAATCATATTTAGATTTTCAAAATGATCTTTATTGTTCCCTAAGAGCAGCCTAGTCTTACAGATATTGTTTTTTATTTTTAAATTTTCTTGTGTCCCTGAATAATTTCTTTCCTTTTTGGTCTTCTTTCAGAGAATTGGGGTTCCCTGGGGATTTTCCCAGCTGACTGACGGTCCTCTGCTGATTTCATCTTCTAGGAAAATGTTGCAATCTCTTGCCTGGCAACAGCCTCCTTCCTGCTTTCTTCTGAGTTGATTTTATACTTTATGTTTTTTAGTTCCGTTACATCATTTCAGTGAGGATTTCAGAAGCCAGAAAAAACAAACATGTGCTCGGTTGCCATTTAGAACCACAAGCCTCTGCTTAGTTTTTTAAGATTTTTTTTTTTTATAATATAGGTCATACATGCTATTAAGGACACAATTTAAACAGGACAGTGGGTAAATGAGAAAAAGTAGATCTTCTGCTCACTTCTGTCCCCCAACCCAAGGGCATCTATCAACATCAAGAGAGAATCTATGGATGTCTAAAGACTTAGGTTTATCTTTTTAAAAGTTTTGCACGAACAAAGGCACACATTGTACACTATTCTCCACTTTGTTTCCTTCCCTTAACACGTATTTTCATTTTTCTGAGTTGTTATAAAATGCATTGTTGTCAGTTCCAACTCATAGCAGCCCTATGGCACAGAATAGAATAGTTGCACAGGGTTTCCAAAGAGCAGATGGTGGATTTGCAATGTCTGCCTTTGGCTAGCAGTGGAACCCTTAACCACCATAGCACCCAATTGCTACATCAAGCTACCTTATCTTTTAAAAATAATTGCATCATGCAGAGTGACCATATATTGGATGCACTTTATGGTTCTATGCATCTATAGGATATCATCCTGCTGACCTCTGGTTGGAGGAAGGAGAGTGGGTGGAGAGGAGGGGAAAAGAGACTGTTGGGAGGATGAGGTATGTATGGAGCAGACAGGAATAGTGTGGTGTTACCAGGCAGGGAGAGCAGTGGAAGCTGCATATAGGTGGGTATGTAAATTTATATGGGAATGTACATTTTCACTCAGTCATAATAAAAAAAATAAATAAAATAAAATAAATAACTGCATCTTTTTCCATCACATGGATGTGCCAGAAGGTATTTTATTACCTTTCAGCTGGTGGACAAGGGAAGATGACAATGGATTTCATCACATTCCCAAGAAAGAGGGAAGAATGGATTTTGTTGGAGACTAGCTGATACCACAGGAAATTATTGTAATATTGATTTGCATTTCTCGATGGTGTACACTCTTTTATCACTTTAAGAGGGGTATTTATTTTTCTGTGAAACATTCATCTTTTTTGCTTATTTTTCTGTTGGGTCTGTGATCTTTTGTTGGTTCTTCTTATTTATTAAAGATATTAGCCTTCTGTCTGGGCTGTAAGTAGCAAACACTTCCTCTAGCTTGGATTTCTTTTTTTTTTAATCTTTGCATTGTGTATGTATACGTGTGTGTGTGTATGTTGTGTGAGTGCATGTGTGCGTGTGCACTCACGCAAGTGTGGCATATATACATATATGTATGCATATATATAAGAAATAATCTATTTTTATATGGTTGAATTTATTATTTGATCTTGTCACTTCAGGGATTTTTTAATTCATACTTAGATCTCATAGATTTTTTTTTAAATCTCATGTTTTCATTTAGTGCTTTCATTTTCTTCTCTTGGATTTTGATTTATCTAGAATTTATGTTGGTGTAAGGTATGAGGTAAGGATCCAGGTTAATTTGGGTTACCTGGCTGTCTAAGCACTATTTATAGAGTAATATTTTTCCTAAGGATTTGAAATGCCAATTTCATCGGTATATTCCTATATAAATTTGGATCTACTGGGGGGCACTGTTCTATTTTCACTGATGTCTGCTCATCTGCTGATAGCACTCTTGCTGCCATTTGTTCTTTTTTTTTTCAGATTTTTTTAAGGTTCAAAAAAGTGTGTTTTCTTTTCAGGGTCATTTGCCTGGCATGACTTTGCCCATCCCTGTATTTTCGATGTTTCCGATTGTTGTTTTTGGTACGTTCCATATACACAGCATTGAAGTTTTGTTTGGTGGTTCAACGTGAGTCTTCTTAAATTACTACATGAGTGTAGCTTATCTACTGACATTTACCCATAGGAAATATACTTGGGCCCACTTTTGCCATTATTTTTCGTATTCTGACTTCTAGTTCAAATTACTTCTTTTTAAAATTTTTACTATGTATTTTATGTTCCATTGTTTGCTGTATATTTCTTCGTTTGGAAGACTAATAGTTTGGTTCAAGGAGAAATGTTTGAGCACAATTTTCACTCCTTTCATGGCCATATTTTTCTGGCCAACATCCTGCTGTTTGTTTTACTCAATAGCTTTCTCCTTTTGTATCTTACTGTATCTTTTATAGATCCTGTGCTAGTCTTTCTGATTATGACTCATCTTTAAGTGAGGTGAATTCTCTCCATATCGGCTATTTATAGGATGATCACATCAAGAAGGGGCCAGGGTCATGCTATGGCTGGCAGGAATTCCCTTTGCAATGAGGAGTTGAGTGCAATTGAATTATTTTGTCCTGGACTTCTCCGAAGCCAACAAAGAAACGGTGTGGGGGCTATTTACAGTGCAGTCTCCTTCCTCCAGCCTGCCTTTCCAACAGGCTGCTTCCTGCAAATAGAACTTGTCTGGTGACTTGAGCCCTGCTCCTTTTTCCTGCCCAGCAAGGTCTAAGGAAACACCTGATGCCAGCCAATCTTCTTTTTCCATTAAGGACGTGACATATACTTTGAAGAACTGTACTCTGAGGGCTTTGTCTTAAAACCTAAATGTACATCTCAGGGTCTTCCTGCTTGTTTATCCCTCCCTTCACTGCCTTTGGTAGCTTTTCCCCATCTAGCGCAGTAAGACTCATCGATGTCTCCTGCTTTCGCGGAAGGTGGACGTTGATTTCCTTTGTCCCCCCTTCTGTTTTTAAATCCCCTTTCTTTCTGCCATTTCACAACTTGAAGTCTGAATTGCTCCCGTGTCCTCTGATACGTTGTTGTTCTCAATCCTTGTTGCAAACTAGTTTTCTCTTTCTGTTTGATTGATTACTTGTAGCGGGTATTCTGAAATTTCCTTAGGCTGGGTCTTCATGTGGCTCATTACACATTCACCTGCTCGGTTAGCGCCCAGCGGACCCTTTCAGTCTGATGAATCATGCTTTTTTTCTGCTCCGGGAAATTTTCCTCTATGATTTCTTAATGATTTTTCTCTGTCTCCTCTTTTTGTTCCCCTCTGAGATGTCTATTAGTCAGATATTTTATTCCTCCATTAATCATTCATGTCTCTTATCTTTCCTCTTATATTGTTCCATCTCTGTCTTGGTGAAGTATGTTCTGGGAAACTTATTTGATTTCAACCTTCCTTTGTTCTATGGGATTTTAATTTCAGGAACCATTTTTAATATAATTCTAAATAGCATCCTGTTCTTACATTAGGGATATGTATAATACTTTATTGAATCTTTCTGAGGACGATAATCAGACTTTGAATTATATTTTCTTTTTTTCCTAATGTGTTTACTCCAAAATAAGTTATTGTCTTAGTTTATCTTCCTTGTTCTGCTCTATGTTGCTGGTTTTCTTCTGACAGTCTGGGAATATCTACTTCCTAATGAGAGTCTCGGGGCAGAGAAATGATGACAGAATCAGTGGCAATAGGAGACATAACGAGCACATGGATGCTCATTTGTGTTTAAGAATGAATGGCCAAGCTGGTATTTCTGGTTGATTTCCTTGGGTTCTCTGTAGAACTTCTCTAAAAGAGAAGCTTGGCTGTGAGCTCAGTGTCCACAGAGGGGGTTCGCCGAGTGTGCTTCATTTAGGATAGGTGGGTGAGCAGCAGGATGCTAGGCTGGATCCTACCCCTCCCTGCCCGACATACCCCAATCCAAGTTAAAACAAGGAAGAGTTTACACCAGGGTCCCCAAACATCCCACACTAGTGGCTGTGGCGTAAACCAGACTGTTGATTTCATGCCTTTGAGGATGAGCCCTCTGCTGCCCACCTACTGGGAACCTACTGGTGAGGAAGGAGGGGCCTAGGGAAGACACAGGAGTGCTGCTGCAGCTTGTTCACAGACAGATCTTCAATTACTCCTTTTTGTTTTCAGACCCACATCCTGCTGTAATCTTCCAGCTCAGTGCCTCTTTAGGGTTCCTTGAGTGAGGTTGGCTCCAGCCTCCACTGTCACCCCTCAGAGGCTCTGGCTTCCGTGGCTTTGTCCCACCCTCCAACACACTGCCATCGCCTTTCCACCTAAAGAAATCCTTTGTCATCAAAGATTTTTGTCTATGATCCACTCTTCACATTTTCTCTGTGTGTTTCTTGTACTTCTATTCTTACAATTCAGTGGGTTTCAAGAGAAGTGGCAATGCGTGTGTTCACTGCATTTAGCAATTCCTGCTCTATCACACTCAGCTTGAGTTCAGGACAGATGCCTTCGTCTACAGAGTCGAATGATTCTCAAACACTTAGGGGCATTCTATCACTTTAAAGGAGCCCTTACCGTGAATTTCCCAATGCAGAAGCCAAAATTAGATATATTAATCTTTTTAGAGTCTGAGTAGTGCTAACTATAGAGGGTAAATTACTGTCTTTTGTTATATTCTTGTACACGTTATTATGTAGCAGGTCATCCTTTTAAATGTCATATCTACTGCTGATTCATTGTCAATGCCTGATCTATTATGACCCTCAATTATCTTCCTGTTGTTTTATTGTCTAGCAATTAGTTCCCAGCTGTGCTGAACTAATAAGCATTTTTAGTACTCAATGCACTTCTTCTTCACTACTGAATGTTATCCTGTTTGGATGAAATAGTTTTCTAGGTAAAGGTTAATTATCTCAGAAAGCTCAGATGAACAGGCACATGGTATACAGTGCAAGGTCTCTAATACAGTTGCATTTTGAAATCCCATTTCATGTAGAATTATTGGAAGATCTGTTGATGGTATTACATCATTCTATCATTCTGTTTTTTGATAGAGACATTTAGCCTTATATTCTGCAGGATGTAGCATGTTTCCCGAAGATGACATGACAACACTGACCAATGTGATTGTGTGTCATCTTCCTGCTTTGCCATCTCATTTCAAATTAGAATAATGTTCTATGGTGTAAGAAACTGATGGCTTCACTAATATGCCAAAACCACACGCTCGAAATATAGCAAAAAGAAAAAACAGTGTCTTACTGACTGTGTAGTCTACTTACTTGCATGATTTACCCCCAGGTAATTCCACTAGAATGGAAAGAATTGTGGTGCTTCATTGTCCAGCTCATTGACATCTTCTAAAATTAGGTATCACAGGCAGATTGTTCTTTGCTCATGAGGAAAATATCATCTATTCCAAACCAAACCCTAATCCATTGCCACTGAGTTGATATTCCAACTCGTGGAGACTATTTAGGACAGAGTAGAACTGCCCCATAGGATTTCCAAGGAGCACTAGTGAATTCGAATTGGCTGACTTTTTGGTTAGCAGCCATAGCTCTTAACCATGCACCACCAAGGTGCCATATCACGTATTAACATATTATTAATACTAATATTTAAGATACCATCTTTGGAGTGCTTGGCAGTGTGGTTGGTTTTTCACAATTTTTATGAGTTCTGTGACATTTTCTTTAAACAAAATCATAAGCTGAACATCACTGGGTTAACAAGAAGAGCTGGTCTGTTTGAAGGGCAGGGTGGGGGATTATTAGTGTCCCACCCTCTCAGCCTTGCAAACAGGTTTGTTGCTGTTGAGTAGGTTCTGACTCACTGCGTAATGGGCTTTAAAAGGTGAAAGAAGACAGGATGGGGGTGGAGCAGCTCTGGTATTCCCCAGATTTCTTCCTCTGACTCCCAGGCTTGCAGGGCTGATTGTTTACTCCTGCTGTGTGAACTTCCTGACAACTAACACTCTCACCTGGATTCTTTCCAATCTAGCTCCTGACCTCTAAGCTTTAAGGAGACCACACTTAAGATTTCTGAGAATTTACTTCCTACCAAATCCAAGGAGACCTACTGCTATGGTGGTTAAGTGTTTGACTGCTGACCCAAAAGTTGGCAGTTTGCATCCACCAACCTCTTCTTGGAAACCTTGTGGAGTAGTTCTACTCTGTCCGGTAGGCTTGCTGTGAGATGAAATCTGCTAGAAGCAATGGGTTTTGTTGAGGGTTTTCTTTGTTTATTTACCAAACCACAGATTCCTCTTCTTTCCCCAACCCCAAACTCTCCTCACTTCTTTGCTCTTCTGAATGCTGTCCACCAAATTCCTCAGGCACCCCTGAACCACTGGCCCCTTCTCCAGAAAAAGAAACAACAAAAAATGAAAGCACATATTCCATGAAGCTAAAGAATCTGAAGCTTCAGAGCTCTTATCTACACAGGGCTTGTTGAAGGCCTTGGGAAGACTACAGTCATGTTCTTTACTTTGTTTACCGAGACCTCTTCCATCTTCTCCTCTACCTAGTCCCCCACCAAACTGTGGAAGACTCAGGCTCCACCAAAATAGATTTGCCTCTGCTTACTCTCTTACCTCTTACTTTTCTAGGAAATGTCTGTACTTCCCCGGATTCCCTAGTGGTGCAGTGATTAAGTGCTATAGCTGCCAACCAAAAAGTTGACAGTTCAAACAAACCTGGTGCTTGGAAACTCTTTGAGACAGCTCTACTCTGTCCTATAGGGTTGCTATGAGTCAGAATCAACTCAATGACAACAAGATTGATTTTTTAGGTCCCATGGATTCTGTCATTATCTTGCTGGGAGGTTAAGAACTTACATAATTTGAAATGAACTCTAGGTTCAGCCTTAATGTGTATTCTCTATTATGGTGACCATTAGAGTTTTTCATCTTTGCAATGTGAAGACTGTAATCAATGTTGCAAGGCAGTGTGTGTATTAATTGTTTAATAAGAAACTAATTTGCTCTGTAAAATCTCACCTATTGCACACACATACTCACAAAAACATTTGGTCAAACACTTTTATTTTTATATCATTGAAAATCAAGATGTTTTATGTGACATATATTAAAAAAAAAACCTGCTACCATCTAGTTGGGTCTGACTTATAGCAACCCTAGAGGTCAGAGTAGAACTACCCCATAGAATTTCAAGGAATGCTTGGTGGATTTGAACTGCTGACATTTTGGTTAGCAGATGTAGCACTTAACTCACTGCACCACCAGGGTTTCCATGATATCTATAGAAGATAAATTATTATCACTGAAATATCTCATGTGTATTTAACCAAGACATTAGAAACACAAAGTTCTATAGAAGAGAGAAAACATCATGAGATGGAGAATCAGGACACTAGGTTCTAGCTCTCTCTTTTTCTGTCACCCAACATACATGAATAAAATAGGAGTACCCTTGTCTGACCTTCTAAGAATGAAATGATTTTTATAGCTACTAATTTTATAAGAAGGGATACTACTTTTGCAACCATTGCCAAGATCATCTCTTGTTTAAGAGTAAGATACCTAGTCAATACTTTTCTGCCAACTCAATTTTGTGCTGGGAGAAATAAGTTCTAGGAAATCATCGGCTCACTAACTACAAAGGGTAAACTCAAAGTGAAGAGCACAAAAGATCTCAAGAGAAAACCTGGGGTTCTATTTTTAAATTCAATATAACTATATAAGCAACAATAACAAAAAAAACAAATCCTAGGTTTCTCTTTGAAGGGCTCAAATTTCCAGATTTTCACTGAACTGTGGTTATACAGTTATTTGCACTTAACAGAGCATTCTTACTCTAAGAAGTTCAAGGCTCTGCAATAGTTCCCCAAGAGGAAACACAAGCTTTCACTCAACTAAAATCTCTGAACTTCCTGGTAAATAAAGTAGGCGTGCTTCTCTACATTTTCTGAAAGAAGACAAATATCACAGATGTATAAAACTGTATGGGAGACAGCAATTCCTTTACCTTACTGTCTTAGTCTAGATGCTTTAGGTTCTCTAGAGTTAGTCTTCATCCATTCTGGACAGCTTGAGACAGAAGAGGAACCTACTGGAAGAATTCCAAAGTATGTGATAAATTCAAAGGAATGCAGACTTCTTACGAATCTAAAACCAAACCAAACCTGTCACCATCAAGTCAATTAAAACTCATGGTGACCCTACAGGACAGAGCAGACACACTCTACAGAGTTTCCAAGGAGCACCTGGTGGATTCCAACTGCCAGCCTTTTCGTTGACAGCTGTAGCACTTAACCACTACGTCACCAGGGTTTCTAATCTATAACCAGTACCAGGAAAGCCATCAACAACTCACTGGCATGCCAGTGCCACTCTTCTTCTTTCTCTCCATCTTTTTAATACTAATATTTTCGCATTTACTGACTTGGAAATGTATATTTATTTGCAGTTAGATGTATGATGGATGAGCTTTTAGCCTTTTCATATCTCTTCTTGAAACCCTGGTGGTACAGTGGTTAATAGCTATGACTGCTACTCAGAAAGGTCAGCAGTTCACATCCACTAGGCACTCCTTGAAAACTCTTTGGGCACAGTTCTACTTTGTTCTGTAGTGTACCTATGAATCAGAATCAACTTGACAGCGATGGAGTTCAATGGGTTATACCTCTTGTACCCTCAATGTATTTTTTAAATAATATTTTCCTTCATTTTTGGTGAAAGTATATACAGCAAAGCCAGCTTCCATTCAAGTTTCTAGATGTAAAGATCAGTGCCATTGATTCCATTCTTCCCGTTGTGCAAACATGCTCATTGTTTCTATTCTAGTTGTTTTACTTCTGCTGATTTATCTCTTGGTTCTCTCTTCGCATCTTTTTTAACCTTCTCTTATCTGAAGACTGCCCCTCACCGCTGCTTCAATGTCCACGTGGTGGAAGATGGATCCCACTTGTCCCAAAGCTTTGTCTGTCACATGCGGCAACCGACTAGTTGAATCCAAACGCCAATTTAAAGTTCTGAAGAGAAAATTGTTTTGATCCAATTAAATGGTCCCAGGCCAAGGGCAGGGATGGGAGCATGAACAAACTCATCTAGTAAAAGCTTGGCAGCTAGGTGCAGGTCCAAGAGATTAGGGAGTCATGTGAGCTAGGTACACACCCCCAAAAGTGTTTATGCCACTCATTTATAATACAAATGTAACTGAAAGAGACTGGCGATGATAAGGTCTTTCCACAGATTTGGAAGTTCAGCAGCCCAAATCCTGTGTGAATCACAGAAGAATCAAACTAAATGGCACAAACTTTCTCCTATCTTTTCAATCTCAAGGTTCAAAGGGGATTCAAGTTTCCAAAATGCCTCTTATTAGCTTCTCATAGCAAGCCTAAACTGTCATATCTTCCATACCTCACTGAAGAAGACACTGAGGCTGAAAAAGATAAGTAACCTGTCCAACAAACACAGTCACAAGACAGCAAAGTTGAGATTAGAGCCTGGGGCTTTGGAGTCTTAGCCCAGGCTTCTGCCCAGCCCTGCGCTACTATGCAAGGACCCTTACCTGTCAGTCTGAGGTGTGTTCCTCAGCACATACGTTATTCCCATGCATTACTAGTGATGGGAAGGATGCTAAGCCCTCGATAAGAAAATAATAACACCTGGTTTTTCATTCTATCTTCTTCATCAATCTTGGTAAATTTTGCACACTTTTCCTAAAATCATGATTTATGTGAGCTATTACTCTTTTTATGGTTTCTGTAAATTTCTGGTTTTTCTACCTTATGGGGTTAGGGTTCCTATACATATTTTGTGGGGGGTGCAGTTCAATTCATAACAGAAACTCGAATGAAGACTTGACAGGTTATGGGGAGGAACTGTATCGCACACCACTTACTGTCTACCCACTTACTGGCTTATTCTTCACATTCCTCCTTCTTCCCTAAGCTGTAACCCATCCTCCTCCTCACCTTGCACAGACCCTGTAACAATGCAGATGTGTCTTTTACCCTAACTGCAGTAACTTCAGGTCTGTCTTCACTAGTCTGCATGCAATTAGGGTGGAAAAAGATGGTCCATTTATCATATAAGAAAGCAGTTTAGGAAACTATCTACTCTAATTCTATAAGACTATCTACCCCTTACCCCCCCCCAAAAAAATTCTTCCTCAAAATGAGTGTAGTCACTATGCCTGAAATTTTAGTGATTAGACCAACTAATGGATCTCAACTGGGAATGATTTCACCACCTCTCTCCCCATTCCCCAGGGACATTTGGCAATGTCAGAAGACATCTTTGATTGTCACAACTGGAGAGGGAATGTTATTGGCATTGAGTAGGTAGAGGCCGGGGACGCTGCTGGACTTCCTGCAATGCACAGGACAGACCCCAACAACCAAGAATTGTTCAGCCCAAAATATCAATGGCTCCAAAACTGAGAAACCCTGAATTAGATAATTGATCTGGTTCCTGGCTTGAAAAATCCCTCAATTAAGTAATAAGCAGCCTTACTAAAATGTGGGAGGAGACAGAGAGCAGTATGCAAAACTTTAATTAGATTGGTTTCCACCTGCAATGCCTAGTGGAAGTCAGTCTCTCTAAAATAATGAGAATTCTTGTGGGCAATTCCAAGCAGAAGGAGCAAAGAAGGGATAGGAGAAATCATGTTGGAGCACGAGGCATTGAAAGATAGGCCACTGTGAAGCTGGAGTCACAGGCTTGGAACAGGTAGAAGGCTCCACCAGCAATCAAGCTGGAACTAGAAAGGAAGCCTTTGGCTCAGAGCCACCTCCACTGTCATCCCTTGAAAAGACGCCACTGGAGAGGCATCATTATAAGGCAATTCACACATGAGAAGAAAAACCATGGCAACGATTTTCATGTCTAGCGTGCCTATCCTGCTAGAAGGTCAAAGCATTTAATTATTAATCAGGCAGATATGTGCCCTCCTCTGACAGTTCATTAGCCTTCTAAATTGGAGGAGTGGGTGTAGTTTGTTTTCCAGTTGCATTTTCTCCTTTTCCTTGAAGGGAAAGCTATGTTGCTAAAAATACTCCTGAACTGCACCCTGGTTTCTCTGATGGAGAAAATGGCTTATTTATTTTACCATTGCATACACATGAAAATACCAGGAGACAGTGGCATTGAGAAGCCTAGAAAACTGTTCCCAACTTGGGTTGTTTAAGCACTTCCTGGGAGTCTCGAGGGTCTCTCATCATGTCGTTCCCGGATGCCACCCCCAAGGCTCACACATCCTGTTTAGTTGGTGGCCCTCCTGCAGAGCCTGAACTTCAAGGGCTATTGACACAGTTGAGCATAGCCGCTAATCCCAGCCAGTTTCTCTTGAACACAAGGATCTAAGAAACACCAGAGTCTGATCAAAGGGCCCCTCTCTTCACCGCCAGAAGCCCTGGCTGCCCTTCAGCGTTTTTGGCTGGCAGTATGAGTTGGTTCCCTTCCAGGAACTGACTGCTGTGCTGAGACTCCCCTATTCCAGCCAACACTCCTTCCCTGATCCCACCCTGATGAGGGACCCTCCCCCTTCAGCTGACATAGGGCTTTGCTAAGGACACATTTAAGGACCGGTAAGTAGGATCAAAAAACAGCTGCTTTAAAATAGCACAAAAGCTGATGTTTAACACTGAAAACTCTTACTGTCTTTTATGGCCAGATAAAAAAAGAAGTCGGGGTAGAGACACTGGACAGGGTAGGGTACTTTTACAAATACAAACACTGTCTCTGATAGAGGAAAGAAAAGTCAAGTGTGCCTCCACTGTGGCTTTCATTCTGACTGGGCAGGTTCCTTTGGCCCTGTCTGCCTGAGCCCTTGCATGCTCTTTGGCTGTGCTGTATGAGTTCTTGGCAAAGATTGCCTTGACGGTCGGGGTTTGCCCAAATTTCTCCATAAACGTTGACTGAGGAGTTCAGTAAACTCACATTTAGACAGTTTTGGAAGAGGGAAGAGGGCAAGAAAAAGAATAAGTGCCCTTTTAGTGCTTTCCAAGGCGTCAGTTCCCAGGAAGTTGTCGAGTCTCTCCAAAGTTCATGGTATTCGGTGCTGTATGTGGGCCTCCTATCTGCAGACACCCTGCAACAGCATAGGGCTTATGAAGCAAAGAAACATGCACCCCACATGACCAAAAAATGTAAGAACCCATGAGGGACTATTTAGACTCAAAGAAGCGGAAGGAGAAGAAACGTGCTTTTTCTTCTGGAACGTTCTTGTGAATGGGAGTGGGAAGACAGGGAGAGCTCTGTGTTACTCGAGCTTCTTAAGCTCGTCAACTCCAGTGGGAAGAGATAGGGAGAAGGAGGCAGCGGAAGTGGGGTCGGGGAGGAGACAGCCTACAGTAAAGGATATGACCAAGGCCTAACTGGTGCTTCAAATAGAATTAAACAAAAAATTAACTGCGCAAGTGTGATGAAATTCATTTCCCACTTTGAAAACTCACTGTATTTCCACCTCTAACAAATCAGCTTGTCTTTTTCAAGAATGTCTCCCAGGTTCTGTGGGCACACACTTTGGAGGAGATACTTTTTATTTGATTTACTGGAATCACTGTCTTTCAAATGATGGTGTTAACAGACATACTACGTCCCACCGTGTCACCTATACTCACCGTGTAACCTATACTCTACAGTTGGACATTCCTCCAGCCTTCCACTGGTATTAAAATGGGTAACCATTATATTAATCTGTTGGTGTGTGTATGGAGACTGGGTGGCGCAGTGGTTAACTGTTTGGCTGTTAACCAAAAGGTCAGCAGTTCATATCTACCAGCTGTTCTTTGGAAATCCTATGGAGCAGTTGTCCTCTGTCCTATCGGGTCACTGTAAGTCTTTTCAGGATTAACACTCATGAAAAGTATTGTATAAATAAAGGTGGCACAGTGGTTAAGAGTTCAGCAGATGCTGCTGGAGAAAGATGGGACAGTCACTTTCCATAAAGATTTACAGCCTTGTAAATCCTAAGGAGC
This sequence comes from Heterohyrax brucei, assembly GCA_028571685.1. Classification (NCBI taxonomy): domain Eukaryota; kingdom Metazoa; phylum Chordata; class Mammalia; order Hyracoidea; family Procaviidae; genus Heterohyrax; species Heterohyrax brucei. Next base: position 42,786,786 of record CM053162.1, on the reverse strand, counting down.
AATTCTACTCTGGAACCAACTCACTGACAATGGGTTTAAGTTAAATGCTTGGCTGTTAACCAACAGGTCAGTGGTTCGAACTCACCAAGCAGCCTGAGGGAGGGAAAGAACTGGCAATTTGCTCCCATAAAGATTAAAACCAAAAAAACTAAACCTATTGCTGTCAAGTCCAGTCCAACTTATGGTAACTCTATGGCACAGAGTAAAACTGCCCCATAGCGTTTACAAGGCTGTAAATCTTTTTCTTCTCCTTCTTCTTCTTCTTTTTTTTTTTTTTTGATGTTACCAAACACTGGGATAGTTGTTCATTTATATTTTTTAATTGTATTTTAAGTGAAAGTTTACAGTTCAAGCCAATTTCCCATACAAAAAGCTTCATACACTTTGTTATATGACCCTAGCTCCTCTTCCCATGTTATGACAGCACACTCCTCCTCTCCCCCCTGTATTTACCATATCCATCCACCCAGTTCCTATTCCCCTCTGCCTTCTCATCTCCTCTCTAGACAGGAGCTAGCCAATTAATCTCATGTATCTACTTAGGCCAAGAAGCACACTCTTTACCAGTATCATTTGATGTCTCATTGACCAGTTCAATCTTCATCTGAGGAGTTGGCATGAAGAATGGTTTCAGTCCTGGGCTAACAGTCAGTCTGGGGGTCATGTCTTCTGGGGACCTTCTAGTCTGTCAGACTATCAAGTCTGTTCTTTTTACTAGAATTTGAGTCCTATATACTACATTTCTCCCCTTCCATCAGGGACACTTTGTTGAGTTCTACGTCAGGGAACTTTTTGATGGTAGATAGGTACCACCTAGTTCTTCTGGTCTCATGTTGATATAGTTTCTGGCTTATGCAGCCCTTTCTGTCTCTTGAGCTCCTATTTTCCTTGTATCTCTGACATTCTTCATTCTTTTTCTCCAAGTAGGTTCAAACTGATTGATATGTCTTAGATGGCCACTTGCTAGCTTTTAAGACCCCCTGTGCCACTCACAAGTGTGTAATGAGAACATTTTCTTAATAAACTTTGTTACGACCGTTGTCCTCGATGATCCCAAAACCATGGTCCCCAGATCCCTACCCAAGCTTTTCTGCCCCTTGAAGTATTAGATGGCATTTAGAAAAGTTCTTAACTTTTAGTTCAGTCCAGTTGTTCTAACTACTTCTCTGCTGTGTGTTGTCCCTCCCTTCACCTAAAATGATTTTTGTCTAGCATCACATTAGAAAATATCCTTCTTCCTTCTTTCCCACCCTTATAACCATCAAAGACTGTTTGCTTCTGTTTTTAAATCTTTTCTTGAGTCCTTGTAATAGTGATTTCATACAGTATTTGTCCTTTTGTGACTGATTTCACTCAGCATAATGTCTTCCAGATTTCTCCACTTTGTGAGATGTTTCCCAAATTCGTCATTGTTTTTTATTGTTGCATAATATTTCATTGTGTGGATATACCATAGTTTGTATATCCATTCATCTGTTGATGGGCACCTCGTTGATTCCATCTTTTGCTATTGTGACAGTGCTGTGGTAACACTGGTGTGCATCTATCTATTTGTGTGGCAGCTTTTATTTCTCTAGGATAAATTCCAAAAAGAGAGATTGCTGGATCACATGGTATTTCTATCTCTAGCTTTCTAAGAAAGTGTCAAATGAACTTCCAAAGTGGTTGCACAATTTTACAATACCATTAGCTGTCTAGAGGTATTCCAGTCTTTCCACAGCCTCTCCAACATTTATTTATTTTGTGCTTTTTGGATTAATGCCAAAATTGTTGGGGTGAGATGTTATCTCTTTAGTTTTCATTTGCATTTCTCTATTGCTTAATGATCCTGAGCATTTCCTCATATGTTCTTTAGCCACCCGAATGTCATTTTTAGTGAAATGTCTGTTCATATCCTTTGCCCATTTTTTCAGTTGTGTTAATTGTCTTTTTCTTGTTGGGGTTTTGCCATATCCTGTAGAGTTTAAAGATTAAATGCTGATCTGTAGGTTGCATTTTTACTCTTTTGGTGAAGTCTTTTGATGAGATTAATTGTTTGATTTTTAGGACTTCCTAGTTGTCTGTTTTCTCTTCAGGCATTTGTGCAGTGTTAGTAACATTTTGTATTCTGTTTACGCCATGTATTAGGGCTTCCAATATTGTCACTGTTTTTAATTCCATGATCTTCATTATTTTAGATTTCTTTCTTAAAAGACTACAAAATGTCATGAAAGCAGATGGCTCCATCTTTAGCCTGCAGGGAAGCCAGTAGTTCTAACTCTGAAACTTTTAGCAGCACAGCACTTAACCACTGTATCACCATACTGTTGTCAGTGCCGTTGAGTAAGTTCCGACTCATGGCAACTCTGCACAGCACAGTGAAACACTGCCTAGTTTTGCACCATGCCCACGATCATTTTTATGCTTAAGCCCATTGTTGCAGCCACTGTGCCAGTCCAGCTTGTTGAGGATCTTCCACTTTTTCACTGACCCTCTACTTTACCAAGTGTGATGTCCTTCTCCAGGGAAGCATCCCTCATGATAACATGGCCAAAGTATGTAACATGCGGATTCACTGTGCTTGCTTCCAAGGAGCACTCTGGTTTTACTTCTTCCAGAACAAATCTGTTTGTTCTTTTGGCCATTCGTGGTACATTCAGTATTCTTCTGCAACACCATAGTTTATTTCTTCTTCTGTCTTCCTTATTCACTGTTCAGCTTTTGCAGGCATATGATGTGATAGAAAATATCATGGCTTGGGTCAGGTGCACCTTAGTCTTCAAGGTGACATCCTTACTTTTCAACCCTTTAAAGAGGTCCTTTACAGTAGATTTTCCAAGTGCAATGAGTCTTTTGATATCTTGACTGCTGCTTCCATGTGTGTTGATTGTGAGATGAAGTAAAATGAAATTCTTGACAATCTTAATCCTTTCTCTGTTTATCATGATGTTGCCTACTGGTCCAGTTGTGAAAGTTTTTGTTTTCTTGTTGAAGTGTAATCCACACTGAAGGCTGTGGTCTTTGATCTTCATCAGTAAGTGTTTCAAATGCTCTTCACTTCCGGCAAGCAAAGTTGTTTCATCTGCACAACACGGGTTGTAAATGAGTCTTCCTCCAATCCTGATGCCTCATTCTTCTGCATACCGCCCAGCTTCTCAGATCATTTGCTTGGCACATGGATTGAAAAGATGTGGTGAAAGGATAGAGCTCTAACACACACCTTTCCTGACTTTAAACCATGCGGTGTTCCCTTGCTCTGTTTGTGTGACTGCCTCTTGGCCCATGTATATCTTCATGAGCACAATTAACTGTTCTAGAATTCTCATACTCTGTGATGTTATAATTTGTTGTAACCCTCACAGCTGAATGCCTTTGTGTAGTCAATGAAACACAGATAGACACCCTTCTGGTGTCCTCTGCTTTCAGCCAAGATCCATGTGACATCCCTGGTTCCACATCCTCTTCTGAATCTGGCTTGAATTTCTGGCAGTTCCCTGTCAATATACTGTTGCAGTCAGTTTTGAATGATCTTTGCATGTGAACAGTTGATGGTCTGTGCCATGGTCAGCACCTGGCCTTATTCTGACTGATAATACTGAGCTTTTCCATCGTCTCTTTCTACAGCTGTGGTCAACTTGATTTATGTGTATTGCATCTGGTGAGGTCCATGTATATAGTTGCCATTTATGTTGGTCAAAAAAGGTATTCGTAAGGAAGAAGGCATTGGTCTTGAAAAATTAAATGTTGTGATCTCCAGCGAATTTCTATCACCAAGGCCATATTTCCCAACTACTGAGTGTTTGCAGCTGTTTATTCACATTTTGAGTCACGTTGTATCAACAAATGAAGGTCCTGAAATCTTAGCTCCATCTGTATCATTAAGGTCAACTCTACACTTACGAAGTAGCTCTTCTCAGACATCTTTTGAGTACCTTCCATCCTAGGAAACTCACGTTCCAGCACTGTATCAGACAAAGTTCCACTGCTATTCGTAAGTTTTTTGCTGGATAATTTTTTTCAGAAGTTGACTGCTGGGTCCTTCTTCCTAGTCTGTTTTAGTCTGGAAGCTCAGCTGAGACTTGTCCACCAGGGATGATCCTTCTAATATCTGAATACTGGTGGCATACTTTCCAGCCTCAGAGCAACATGTGAGCCTCCACAATAAGACAAGCTAACAGATACATGGGCATATAAGTATAGTTGTCCTTTAATTTGTGTCTCCTGATTTCACTATCTGACATTTATGTCTCTGGTGGTTTGTTTCTTTGCTTTCTGCTAGTTCTAGCCATGGCTGCACAATTGATTCATTTTGACTACAAGTTGCTCAATGTCACTGAGATCTTGGAATATTTTGAGAATTTTGGAGGGAAGTACATGACTTTTTCTGGGTATTTTGGAACATCACTAGACCAGGGTCACTCTAAGCTAACTTCAATATTTGAGAGTTTGGGGGGCTGCTTAGGAAATGTGAATTTGGGCTATAAATTCCCAGGAGAATTGGCTTGTCTGGCTGTAACTATGGCTGCATAGGGACTTTGTTTTCTTTATACTTCTTGCTGTGCAGTAACCTGGACATTACTTGTTTGGGTGGGGAGGACAGTGTGGAAGATAATTTCTGATTTACTTTTTCTGGAGGTGAAGGTTAAAGTTGTGTGTCAAATTGACTACCTATAAGTTGTCAGTATTTTCGCAGACATTGGACTGATTGTTCTTCAGTTACGTAATATAATATAATCACTTTCCATGATGTGATCACCCAATCAGTTGAAAAGAAAGTTTCCTTGAATGTGTCCTCTATCTCTAGTATGTAATGGATATTCTGGTAAAGTTTGTTCTCTCTTGTACTCTTCTTGCTGAACCTCTGATTCCTGGAACATAAACCTGCACAAGTCTCTAACTTGATGCCCGGCCTGCAGATTTTGGACATGCCAGCTTCCACAATCCCATGACTTAACAAAGATCTGTAGCTTGCTTCCTGACCTTGAAATTTGGGCTTGCCTGCCTCACAACTGGCTAAATCATTTCCTTGAATAAATCTCTGTCTCTCTGCTATCCAGTGATTTCTGACTCACAGTGTCCCTGTAGGGTTTCCAAGACTTTAAATCTCTATAGAAGCAGACTGCAACATCTTTTTCCCATGGACCTGCTGGTGGTTTCAAACTACTGACCTTTTAGTCAGCAGTCAATCACTTTAACCACTTCACCACCAAGTATATACATAATAAATATATTTAAAGAAGCCTTGGTGGTGAAGCGGTTCAAGTGATTTAATGTTCACCCAGCATAGACTCTGATTTTGGCTGGATCCATGAAGACCCCCTCTGGTGGAGTTCTTTAACCATAGCCTTGTCATGCCTGATGATTATGTCAGCTCTTTGATGCATTTAAAAGGATTTTCTTTAATATTTTGTCCAGATTTTAGTTGTTTCTAGTGGAATGATTGGCTTGAATAACCTGGCCAACCATTCCTGGGAGTAAATGTATTGCTGAGGCTTTTTTGTTGAGGTTCTCAAGCGGCACATGTTCTGCACAAGGTACTTAGTGCACATTGTTTCCTGTGAATATCTGTGAGCACTTTTGCTTTTAAAAGCTAAGTGAATCTCAAGCAACATCAGGTTTGATTTTAAACTATATGCTATCTTCAGGAATAAGAGTCATTTCAGTAACTTGATTCTGATACTCACTGCTTTGTGTGGGAGGGCAGTGGACAAGGATTCAGGGAACATAAAAACCAAAGCTTTAGTTTATTATAGTCAAAGGAAATATAAAAATAATTCTAAATATTAATAATTTAATTTAAAAAAACCCATTGCCAAAGCAGGGCTAAGATGGCGGAATAATTGGACATTTCTTGTGTTCTAACAACAAAGACCCAAAAAACAAAGGACTAGAGTATATATGACATTTTAGGAGCCCTGAACACCAAAGGTAAAGTTGAGAAATCAGACCATGTGACCGGGAAGGTAGAGCAGTACCAGAAGTACCTAAGACTGACCAGACCTGACTCTACGGGAGCTGGCATCCCATAGCTAGTGAGCTTCGTGAGGGAAGCAGTGGCTTATAGGTAGCATTTTCCTCACCAGGGGCTACCCAATGACAAAGAACCTACTTGTGCCTCCAGAATCAGTGACAAAAGGCATTCAGTCTTCAAAAGCTAATTAGATTACATCTAATTTACCACTCAAGGGTCTAAATCTTTTCTTCTAAATAAACCTCTATCCTTTTTCCCAGTGCTTTCCCCTCCCTTCTCTTGACTGCACTGGGTTCCGGAGTCTGATGCCATTATTTGGGCCAGAAGTAGGACTCTTTACACATACCCTAAACTATGCTCCTAGACTCAGATATATTACTGCAAGAAATCAAAAGAGACCTTCATAAGCAGAGAAACCTACCGTGCTCATGGATAAAAAGACTCAACATTACGAAAATGACTGTTCTACCCAAAGCAATCTATAGATACAATACAACCGCTATCTAAATTCCAATGGGATTTTTTAACGAGATGGAGAAACAAATTACTAACTTCGTATGGAAAGGGAAAAAGCCTCAGATAAGTAAAGCATAGAAACCCTGGTGATGTAGTGGTTAATATTACAGCTGCTAATCAAAAAGTTGGCAGTTCAAATCCACCATTCTCCTTTGGAAACTCAATGGGGCAGTTCTACTCTGTCCTACAGGATCACTGTGAGTTGGAATCACCTCAATGGCACTGAGTTTGGTTTTGGAAGCAAAACATTACTGAGGAAGAACAAAGTTGGAGGCCTCACACTACCTGAATTTAGAATGCATTACACTGTAGTCAAAACAGCCTGGAACTGGTACAACAGATGTCTAGACCAGTGGAACAGAATTGAGAATCCAGACATAAAATGACTCATCTATGAGCAACCAATTTTGACAAAGGCCCAAAGTCCATAAATTGGGGGAAGAGACAGTCTTTTTAACAAATGGTGTTGGTGTTTGCACATATCCATCTGCAAAAAAATGGAACAAGACCCACATCTCGTACCATGCACAAAAGCTAACTCAAAATGGATCAAAGACGTAAACATAAAATCTAGAACAATAAAGATGCTGGAAGAAAAAATAAGGACAATGCTGGGAACCCAAATACATGGCATAAACAGAATACAAAGCATTACATTACAATGTACAAACAGCAGAAGAGAAAATAGACAACTGAGAACTCCTAAAAATCAAACATTTAAACTCATCCAAGCAGTTCTCCAAAAGAATAAAAAGACAACCTACAGACTGGGAAAAAGTTGGGGGCTATGACCAATCCAACCAGCATTTAATCTCTAATGTCTATAAGATATTGCAAAACTTCAACAGGAAAAAGACAAATAACTCAATTGAAAAATAGCAAAGGATATGAACAGGTACTTCATCAAAGAAGACATTCAGACAGTTAACAGACACATGAGGAAATGGTCATGATCATTAACCACTAGAGAAATGCAAATCAAAACTGCAGTGAGATACCATGTCACCCCAACAAGACAGCAATAATAAAATAATAAAATAAATGTTGGAGAGGCTGGAATACTTCTACACTGCTGGTGGGAATGTAAAATGCTACAACCAATTTGGAAATTGATTTGGCAGTTTCTTAGAAAGCTAGAACTAGGAATACCATGCAATCCAGCAATCAGAATCTTCTTGGACTCTACCTTAGAGAAGTAAGGGCTGTCACACTGATGTTTATTGCAGCACTGTCCATGACAGCAAAAAAATAGAATCAACTTGATGTCCAACAACCAATGAGTGGATAAACTATGGGATATTCACACAATGGAATATTATGCAATGCTAAAGAACAATGATAAATTTGGAGAACATCTCACAACATGGAGGAATCTGGAAGGAATTCTACTAAGTGAAATTAGTCATCACAAAAAAGACAAATATTGTATGAGACCACTTTTATGAGGACACAAGAAAAGATTTAAACACAGAAAGAAACAGTCTTTGATGGTTGGGGGGGGAGGGAAAAGGATATTTACTAATTTGATACTAGACAAGAATTATTTTAGGTGAAGGGAGGGACAACAAACAGTAGAGAACTAGTCAGTACAACTGGACTAAGAGGTTTTCTAAACATAACCAAATACTCCAAGGACAGAGAAATAGGGGTAGGGATCTGGGGACCATGGTTTCAGGTGACATCTAGGGCAATTGTCCTAACAAAGTTAATTAAGAAAATGTTCTTATCCCATTCTGGTGAGTGGTATCTGGGATCTTAAAAGCTAGCAAGCAATCATCCAAGAAGCATCAATTGATCTCAGCCCACCTGAAGCAAAAGAGAATGAAGAATGTCAAAGATACAAGGAGAATATGAGCTCAAGAGATGAAACGGTCTCTATAAACCAGTGAGTACATCAACATGAAACTGTAAGAACTAGATGGTGCCCAACTACCACCAATGAATCCCCTTAGAGGGAACTCAGCAAAGAGTCCCTGATGGAGCAGGAGAAATGTGGCACGCAGAACTCAAACTCTACTAAAAAGACCAGACTTGATGGTCTGACAGACTGGGGGGTACCCAGAAGACATGACCCCCAGATTCTGTGTTAACCCAGAACTGAAACCATTTCTTCTGCCAACTCCTTAGACAAAGATTGAACTGGTCTGCAAGTCATAAGATGATACTGAAGAGTGTGCTTCTTGGCCTGTGTAGATACAGGAGGCTAAATGAGAAGCTCCCACCCAGAGCCAAATTGAGAAAAAAGAAATGGATAGGAGCTGGTTGAATGAACACGGAAACTTGGGGGTGGAGGGGAAGAGCATGTTGTCACATTGCGTGGAGAGAAGGCAGGATCACATAAAGAAGTGTAAGTTTTTGTATGAGAAACTTGCTTGAATTGTGAACTTTCACTTAAAACACAATTTTAAAAAATAATAAATAAGTAAAAATTGTGAAATTTAAAAAGAAAATTGTTGCCATCGAGTCAATTCTGAGTTACAGTGGCCTGATAGAACAGGGTTGAATTGTCCCACAGCGTTTTCAAGAAGCAGCTGGTGGAGTCAAACTGCTGATCGTTTGGTTAGCAACCAAACCAAATGCTATACACCAAACTCATTGCCACTGAGTCAATTCTGACTCACCATGACCTTATAGGACAGAGCAGAACTTCCCCATATGGTTTCCAAGGCAGTAATCTTTATGACAGCCAACTACCATATCTTTCTCCCCTGGAGCAAATGGTAGGTTTCAATCGTCGACTTGTTACTGAGCAGGAAAGCGTTTAATCACTGAGACCCAAGGCTCCCTAAATGCTGTACACCATTTACTGTATGTAATATAATAATCCACTATGTGCAATGGCCTTCATATAGTCAGGGCTTCAGTTGGTGACATTTCAAGGCATTTCTAGTGAAGATAATTCAGAATTTAATATTGGGCCCAAACCCTGAGCAATAAAGCCTAGGTTGGAGCTGAATATGCAGGTATTATCTGAATAATCAAAGCCAAGAATAGGCTTTAGTGCTTATTTTAGGAAAAGTTTTAGTGAAACCTGTATAACATTAAGCTTCTAAGCCTATAAAAATATTAAATATGTATTTTTAAATATGTAATAGAGAACAAATATAGAACATATTTTACATATAAACATAAGCCATGGTAATAATATAAATACAAAATATATGAGAATGTAAAAATAAAGAATGTTCTACTTAATAAAGAAGTCATTAAATGCAATGTGGTATCTTGGATTAGATCCTGTAACAGGAGGACATTAGTGGAAAAACTGTCAAAATTCAAAGAAAGCTGGGAGTTTAATTAATAGTGAATACCAATGTTGATTCTTAGTTGTGACAAATGCACCACGGTGATACTTGCTGTTGTTAGGTGCCGTCAAGTCAATTCTAACTCATACGGACCCATAGTGCCGCAGAATGAAGCACTGCCTGGCCCTGCTCCACCCTCACGATCGTTGCTGTGTCGGAGCCCGTTGTTGCAGCTATGGTGTCAGTCTATCTTGTCGAGGGTCTTTCTCTTTTTTTCTCACCCACCACTTTACTGAGCCTGATATCTTCAGGGACTAGACCCTCCTTGTAATGTCTGAGGTATGTGAGATGAAATCTCGCTATCCTCATGCCTATGGAGCATTTTGGCTGTACCTCTTTCAAGACAGATTTGTTCATTCTTCTGGCAATCTGTGGTATATTCAGGATTCTTTGTGAACACCATAATTAAAATGTATCAGTTCTTCTTCAGTAATGGTAATATAAGATGTTAACAACAGGAGAAATTGGTGATGGGTGTATGGAAACTCTGCAACTTTTCTATAAACCTAAAATTATCTGAAAATAAAAAGTTCATTTAAAAAATCATTAACAGAATTTATATCACAGAAATACAGTGTTACAACAGCTTTCAGATCTCTAAAGTCCTCAAGTCTTTAATTCCTTCATTTTGTTTCCATGATAGAGGGAGAAAAACTGTATTGGCTATACATGAAATGTTTTATTTTTATAAATGAAGGAGCTTGATTAAAAATAGCTTGTTTTTAAAATTTGGTAAGTTTTTATTAAACTTTAGCAATAGCTACTTTAGTATCTGAAATACTGTGTTATTGACCACTGACTTAAAAAGAAAAAAAAAAAAAAGCTTTCTTAAGTACCTGAATGCTAGAATAGTTATCACCTATGGCAGAGATATTTCAGTTTTCTGGCAGTATGTTTTGATTAAAAATCTTTTCTGGCATCCTGATCAAATGCATCAGTGGATCTTCTACCCTCAATTATTCTTATCCCAAGGGTCCTGGGCTTTGAGAGAAATTAGAAACAGAGATTCTAAGAGTTGGGGGGAAAAAAAACCAAAACCCAAATCTACTATCGTTGAGTCAATTCTGACTCATACCAACCCTATATAGGACAGAGTAGAACTGCCCCAAAGAGTTTCCAAGGAGCACCTGGTGGATCTGAACTGCTGACCTTTTGGTTAGCAGCCATAGCACCTGACCACTATACCACCAGGGTTTCCAAGAGTTGGAAAAGCCTTAAAAACCATAGCCTCTAAAAATGTAGAACAAAATTCTAACACAAGAAAAGACCACACTTACTGATGTGGTTGAGACTGGAGAAACCCCAAGAGTATGGCCACGGGGCACTGTTACAGCTCAGTACTGAGGTCGCTCCTCAGGGTCACCCCTCAGCCAAAAATTAGACAGGCCCATAAAACATAATGAGACTAAAAGGAGCACACCAGCCCAGGGGCAAGGACTGGAAGGCAGGGGGAGACAGGAAAGCTGGTAAGAGAAAACCCAAAGTCAAGACGGGAAGAGCAGTGACATGTCTTGGGGTTGGCAACCAGTCACAAAACAATTTGTGTGTTAATTGTTTTAATGAGAAACTCTTTTGCTCTGAGAACTTTCATCTAAACAACAGTAATAATATTAAAAAGGATATGTCATTTTGTTTTATTGAAACGTCTAAAGTTAAATACTGTAAGAATCATATTTTGATTAAAGGTCCAGCACCAGTTACATCATCTTTGAAGTTTGCTATGGATGAATGTTTCAAATCATAGAGATCATTCCTCTTAGGAACTGTTATTAAAAAATCTATGGGTAACCTAATTTAAAAAAGAAAGCAAGAAATGATTCGGGAATAGCGCCCCAAGTGAGAAAACTGAGCTTCAGGGAGGAATCTCAGTTATTACTGCAGTGAACACAGTTCTCAGTTATTACTTTACATCCCTTTTCTTAGAAATTGCACTCCACGCCCTGCCCCAGAAAATGCTTTTGTATTTTTTGGTCTGAGAACAACACACGTTTATTCTCTCATAGTTTTGGAGGTCAGAGATCAAAATGGGTCTCAATGAACAGAAATCAAGGTGGTAATAGGTCGGAGTTACTTCTGGCAGCTCTAAAAGAGAATCCATTTTCTTGCATTTTCCGGCTTCTAGAGGCCACTTGCACTCGTTGGCTCATAGTCCTTCACCTTCAAGGACAGTAAAGTTGGCCTGAGTTCTTCCTATGCTGTCACCTCCCTGGTCTCGTCCTCTACCTTTTTTGATTCTGATAATTAGACTCGAGGACTGCCAGTTAAGTCTACGAACTCACTGCGGAAAAAGTGCGATGTACCTCATTGCCGAGCATCACTACGCTCACCTCCAAAGCACGCCCCTTGGGAAACTGTGCACTCAGGCCAGTGCCTAGTCCACCCTTCAAAGAAATTTTGGAACTCTGTTTCTGGAATGCCCATCAGAGCTGTCATCATATTACCCCGATGTCCTGAATATCATCAAAATGTCTTCTCTTCAATATTTCCTCTATCATCAGGTAAAGAAAAAAGACTTAGGAGGCCAGATCGAGTGAGTAAGGAGAGTGTTCCAATACTATTATTTGTTTACTGGCTAAAATCTCGCTCACAGACTACTATACAGTTAAGGTCACAAACTTGCCATCGTGCCACCGTGTGCAAGTGGCCATTCCAGAAAGAGTTGTAAAATTGCTCTGAAGGGTGGACTAGGCCCCGGCATAGTTGCATAGCTTCCCAAGAGGAGTCCTTCAAAGTGACTGTAGTGATATTCAGCGATGAGGTATGTAACACTTAGAACAGTTAAGTTCCTGGACTTAATTGCCAGACTTCATAATCAGTCACATACCTTTCAACAATTACTGCATTACAACTCAGTGATTACATTCTTCAAAATGCTTGCCACAAACTATTATGCCACCCTTGCTTGAAACCTGTTGACCCCTAAGTTTGTCATCTGACCTTCTGAGTTGCTGTTGTCTATTGGATGTCACCTAGAATCCAGAAAGTGCTTTTGAATACTGAGACTCCATCCCTCTTACCTGAACTGGTATAGGCCAGTCAGTCCTTTCATAAAAATCTAAAGTCTGGGCAGAAAAACTGTGTTTCTTGTTCTCTCTCTGTAGCTGACTGTGAAATCTTGAAACTCAGGAGCAGACAAAGCCATGTCCTGCCTCATGGCTGGAGGAGCAGGGACCTCCTCTGCAGGGAAAAAAAATGTAGACTGTACAGCTGGGACTGAAGAGCAGGGTCTGAGTCCAGACTTTGCTCCAGGCCTGACAGACCCTGCCTTAAGGTTCAGGACTCATACTGGTATACCCATATGACAGTTTCCACTTTAATGCAAGCTTGGTTTAGTTGGCTCCTATTACTTACCTATTACAGAGTCATGAGAATCCTGGTTATGACTACTATGGTTATGGTCATGGTCATGGTCATGGTCATGGTCATGGTCATGATTATACTAAGGAGCCAGGCATGTGGACTTGATGTTTATCTTCCTCACAGGGGCATATGCACCCACTAAACTGGACATGTGGTACATGGAACTGTGTGTGCATATGTGTGTATGTTTATAACTTAGGTTCTCTTCCTTCAAGGACTGTATGATGTCCCTCTCTTTACATCACCTGGATTTCTGAGAAGGGATGAGAATCACATCAGCACATTTTTGTCTCCCAGACCACACTCTCAGTTCCTCTGCTGGGTCTGATAATTTGTTGCAGTGGCCAGACAGAACTTTCTGACCATACTCGCTTTTACGGATTTATTAGGGAAGTAGTAGGCTACAACCCAGGTTCAAGATCAACTTCATTAAGGATGCAACTCAGAAGATAGGATGTTGTTTTTGTCAGGTGCCACTGAGTCAATTCCAACTCATAGCAACATCATTGCCGATTTCAGTTTGATCTTGGCTGAAAGCAGAGAATACCAGAAAGATGTTTACCAAAGGCATTCAACTGTTTGGATCATAACAAATTATGGCTGTCATTGTGGAGAATGGGAATTTCAGAACACTGAATTGTGCTCTTACAGAATCTGCACATGGATCAAGAGGCAGTTGTATGAACGGAAGGATACAGCTCACCAATCAGGACATTTTCCAACCAAGACAGCTAACTGTCAGCTTCTGCTTGGCCGTGCCTGCCGCAGGCAGTCCTTCTCTTAGACAAACCACAGGCAAGCAATCCTTCTCTCGGCTGTGGGTGGGCCAGCCAGTGGCCCTTCTCTTTGTTGTGCCAGCTAATCATCCTTCTCTTGGACTCTGCCATGCTCAGGCAAGTGTTACAGATCTTTAACTCTACCAGCAAGCCTCCTGCTCGAAGGTACTCAGCTTTTTCTTTCTCTCTCCCTGTGGGCCAGCAACCCACCGTGCCATACTGGTCTCCTGGTTCCCACCACTAGTACTGCGGCCGCTGTTTCTCTGCCACTGGCTCTGGCATGCTTGCTGCCACTTCTGGCCCATCTTCAGCATTACAGCTCTTTCTTTTGAGTCTAAGAGGTTCTCAGTGTGGGCAACTGTGGTTCAAAGACTGTGCTCTGCTCTAGACTCTTCTTAATGGTAGTGAGATCCCCCTCAACTTCTGTGAGGCTGGCCTTTATATACAATGTCAAAGCATGGCCCTTCCAGCTGGGCCCCCAAAAGACCAATCTCCATAAAGTCACTTAATCCTTATTAGGTAGTTTGATAAACCCTATTTACATAGTAAGGAGCCCTGGTGAAACAGTGATTAAGCCCTTGGCTTCTAACCAAAGGGTTCATGGTTTGAATCCATCAACTGTCCCACGTAAGAAAGATGTGGCAGTCTGCTTCTATAAAAGCTTGCAGCCTTCGAAACTTAATAGGGCAGTTCTGCTCTGTCGTATAAGATCACTCTGAGTCTGAATTGACTCAATGGCAATGGATTTGGAGATTTTCTGTTGTTGTTGTTTGATTTACATGATAAAATAACAAGCTCCTGCAAGGTGCATAAAATACACAAATCACAAGGCAGGCTGTGGCCCAACCAATTATTTTCAGCAGAATTATAAACCTAAAGCCAGAAAACCCTTGTAAGAGAAACCCATTGTACTACACTGTCCCTGTTCCTGGGACTCCTCCTTCCCTCTTAGTCTATCTTTTCCTCAGCTCAGCATTTTCCTTCCCTATTTCTTTCTATTCACCTCTCAATTCTCCTAGGAAGAAGATTTTCTTTTTTCATATTTTATTAATCTAAAAACTATTTACTGAGCCATCACAGGAACATTTGTGGCCCCCATGAAGTTGACATCTAGAAGGGAGAACAAACAAATTCACAGGTAGCTACAGTTGAGTGTGTGTGCCTGTAAGCGGGGCTTACAGGGCATCCTTGGAAGCATCAAGAAGGACACAGAGTCCTGAAGAGTGGATAAGAGAAGACACTAGCTTCCAGCCCATGACCTTCCAAAATCACAAAACTAGATTTTAAACTAAAGTTAGTAGCAACAAACCTGACACAATGCTCATGCATTTAAACATTGCTTTAGAAAAACAATTATAAAAATACATCATACAGCACCTCATACTAGTCAAGATTCTCAGTGAAATTTTCTTTATTTGAATCTTGTCTCTCTTCTTACATAAGATAAGCTCATAGCAATAGTTGCTTCTGAATTAAATAGATGAAAACTGTGAATTTCTCAGCTTTCAGAGAGGGGAAAGCAATCTTCTTTAATATGATAACTGTAATATGATAATAGTCCCATAAAGGATACTTTCATTTGTGCTGGCTTTTATCATCTACATAGGCGACAGGAGAAATTGTATACGTTTAGCTTCAAAACTACAGACATGAAGAAAACAGAAGTCACCTATAATCCTCTCTGGTGAGTGAGAAGTCCCTCGAACCTGAGTAGGAGAATCTGACTACTGCCCTAAAGCTACTCAGTGCTCATTCCCTCAGTTATGACCTCACTGTCACTAACAACTTTCTCATACTTCAGCTTCTTGTAGATTAGGACTACCCAGGCATCATGGTGTGGTCAGTCCACTTAATAGCTTTCATTCTCCTGAGCAATGAAATTGCAAAGTAATAAATCAAGAATCTAGGGGCTGCCTCACCCTCCCAGATGTAGTCTATTTCTCAGGGTGTAGCCTTCCTAGGCTCTGACAGAACTGGACCTCCCAAGAAGAGAACTAGAACTAACACCGGGAGACCTGATGGGGTCACCCAGGAGTCCTGCCCATGCTGTCAGGCCCCCTCTCCTACCCTTCTCTCTATGGCTTTCTCCACTGTCCGCATGGAGACAGTTGACAGCAAAACACTTTCACTCAGATTCTTCTACACATTTTTAAGATACGATAAATTTAAATAAGTTAAACTGGCACAAATTTTGTTCTTTCCAGTCAATATTCTCACCACAAATACTTCACCTTTAATAAATCTTCAAAATATTATGCTTAATGGAAAGACTGCATCATTTCCACCCCACATTCATACTGTTTACCTGTTTCCTGTACATTATTTCTAATGATTCTCTTTTATGAATAGTTCTTTGATACATAAAAATTCTTGCTACTATTTCCAGGTTATTTCCTCAGGATGGAGTCTAAGGAGCTACTGGTCAACTGTCTTTAGTGGTCTTGGAAAGATCTGATCTTTTCAGATTGAGGACCAAAAGTTAGCTTGAGTCTTAGATTGGACAAAATCCAAATTGGTGGTGATTTTTATGGTCCATTATAGTTATATCTGATTTGTCCAGATTTTCTACTACAGGGTCCTATCATCAAGTCAAGGCAAATAACAAATGGTGGGTTAATCAATTAAAGACAAATATAGAGCCTTTATTTGGGCCCATTTTATTTAACTGCGTGCATTAATGAGAGGACCTTAAAATCAATAAATATCCACTCTAGTTTTCAAAAGTTCTTTAAATCTCTTTAATTTTTTTCCAGTTTTTATTTTGCCCTTAACCTATGTTTATCTACATTTTAAAAAATAAATAAATAAAATCAAAATCAATGCCATCAAGTCAATTCTGACTTGCAATAACCTTAAAAGACAGACTAGAACAGTCCCAAAGGACTTTTGAAGAGAGGCTGGTGGACTCAAACTGCCAACCTTTTGGCTAGCTCTTAACCAGTATGCCACTTTGGGTCCTATTATTAACCTGAGTGTGACCAAAAGCTCCCATTCTTTCAGTTGATTGGTGGCAATACTAAAAGTTATTATCAGAAATCTCTCAGCATATGGGTAATAGAAACAGACTTCAAGAAATGGAAAAGACTAAACCATAATTCAGAACCAGACCAACAATCTGAACAAAATTTCCAGAATTTCAACTGGGGAGTCACCCAATAACATCAATACCATTATTCCATCATCGTACATAGCAAATATTTATTGAGCATTTACTGAGTGTCGGAATTTCTGTAGCTCTTCTAGACCAATGACAATCATAGAGTAAAAGAAAGTATTTATTTTAATAGAACCCTCTCAATATGATATACAAATTTTATAGGCTAAGAAATCTTAAGTTAGCCTTGCATCTTAAGATTCTGTATATTTCTAGGTGATAATTCTTACATCTATATCCCATTGTATGTGCATAGTTTTCTGAAAGTTAATACTTGTGAGCAATTCTCAATAAAAATAAATGAGTTCCTTGGAAAATCCAGGGAAATTTATATCAGCCTATCAGCAGTTTTATAAGCCTGCAAAGTCTCCTGCCAAATTTCAACATCATTGGAACTAGTTACATACAGTTTACTCCCACTGCCTGAAGTTTAGTAGGCAGGAAAGGGTCAGCGTCTCACTGTCATTCATGTTTTATTTTTCCCAAGTCTGATTCAGTTTTAGCTCTGCTAAATCTCTTTCAGGCAGCAGCCAAATCCTCATAAACTACCTCCCAACAATTATTCATTTACTAGTAGTTAAACAATGAATCTCCTTTGACTAATTCTGCACTGCAAAGTTCTCTATAATGAGTACTGTAATGTCATGAAGACTAGAAGTCTGACATGAAAATAATATCGCTATTTTTTCATTAACCAGTTCCCCCAATCATGCCATCTCCAAAATTTTGTGTATAGTTACAACAAAATAAACTGACTCAACAAAATATTCTAGCATACTTCCACTATATTTTTTTAGAGAAAACTCAACTAGATGAAAGCAAAAGAAAAGAAATGGCTTCAGATGGCTAAAATTCTCTATAAGCAATCCTCAAGTCAATTTAAAAATATCTTTAATGAAGATCTGTCATCTAAGCTTCAAACAAAAATATTTGAGAATAGCCTAGGTTATTATAAATTGTTCAAAGCAGAAGAGAAAGGAGATAAGAAAGGCATAAAGAATGTTACAGACTATGGAAGAAGAGAAAAAGAGAGAGGGAGGAGGGAAAGAAGGAAGAGAGAACATGAAAAAGAAGAGAGAAAAAAGGAAAGCAAAGAAGGAAGACAGAGGGAGACAAGGAAAGAATGAAGGAAGAGGAGGAGAAAAAGTTGGAGGAGAAATCCTTTAACCTCATGTATTCCTGGGTATTTCTTCCTGTGTGACTAGGGGGATGTGAGGGATGGTCACCAAAATAACATTGCTAAGCTATTCAAGATCTCTTGAGAAAATACCCACTGGAGAGGGAGAATATGCAATTCTTTGCTTTTCTTCCACTTCCTGTTTGAAAAGCTACCATAAGCTATTCTCTTGCTCTTTCTCTCTTCTCCCCCGTAGCTCGGATGCCATGGCAACTGCCATGTGATCTGCTGCAAACACAGCCGTCTCCAGGGCTTTGAAGGGACTGGGGATGCTTATACTGTTTGAGATGCACCGAGTCTCCCAACCGACGTTTCCCTGCGGCAGTAAGTACCTGCAGCACAAATGGGAGCAAGCCTACCAAGACCACAGGAGAAAGGTAGGAAAGCCCCTGCACCAGCACTCATGACTTTAGTCCACAGGCTCGTGAAGCAGTGTTCTCAGTCACATTTCACATTTCAGAGCTGAAAGGATGAAGGTTAATAAGCATACCTGTCCTGATGCCAACTGCAGGGAAGCCCATGAAGGAGACAGTCACCTTAGTCTGCCATCTGTGTCATCAGGGCTGTGCAACCAGACCAAATGAGGCCTACTGGGGTCCGTTCCTCTGTCCTCTACCCTGTCCATCCTTCCTCTGGCTCATCCCTTCTGTAGCTCTTTGGAATGTACAGCTGCCAAGTTACAGAATTCCAGCTCACCTAGCCAGGGAAGGTTGCAGGCGTGTCTCTGGGCCCTTGGTCTGAGCTCTTGCTTTACCATTCACAGACTCCTTCAGAACTGGTCGTTGAAATCAGCCAGTGGGACTTCTGTTGTGCCTTGGTGAGTGATTTCAACTTCTTAGTCCACAGAGCAGCTCAAATCTGATGCAGGATTCTGGGTCCAGCATCTTGGCAGGAAAAGCGAGAGAGACCAAGCTGAGCTAAATCAATAGATGTGCCATTTAGCCTCTTGTGTGCATGGCCATCTAAGTAAAGTGAATGTCCATTCTTTCTGCCAGGGGAACAGGCGTGTTGTTGACAACCGTCATGGTCACACACTGGCCTCTTTGAAAGAAATTGTCACTCTGTGTTTACCCCTGAGCTTTCCACTGTGTTCTATCCCTTTACAGTTATGACACGGGGGAGCCAAGTATTGAGAGAGGAGTCAAGGCTTTTAAATTATGTATAGTTTCTTTCTCTGCTGCACATAGACCAGAGCTGGCAGAGTAATACCCCTGAAATGCCAGGGCTCTCCTTGGAAACGAAACTGTAATTTTCTTTTTGGAGATGTAAACTTCATAGGCTTTTTGTGTGTATGTGCTCATTTTTTGTGTTCCGGTGATTAGAACAACCAAAGAAAACTCACGCCGAGCGGCCCTATAGGTCAGAGTAGAAATGCTCCATAGAGTTTCCAGGAGTGCCTGTCAGATTTGAACTGCCAACCTTTTAGTTAACAGATGTAGCACTTAACCACTATGTTACCAGGGTTTCCCAAAGGGGTTAGGGAATTGATGATGCCAGCAAAACCGTGATTAAAGCAGAGGACCATGGTGTTTTAACCAGGAAGGAATAACATGAAGAGAGGGTGAACCAACCGGGAAGGGTAAACAAGAGGGTTTTATGGACTGCAAGTTAAGCACAAGTTAAGGAATCATAGCATCTTGAATCAAGGAATCATGAGTATAGTTGACTAAGAAAGCTAAAAAGATGGCAGATTGCGGGTGAAGGATGGGACAACTAAGTTCATAACTTCCAAGATGAACGAGTTAATGATGACCAAGCGCTGGGCATAGAGCTATTGAAGAAGACGTGGTAAAGGTCTGTGCATGAGGAGGTCAGGGAGTTGAGAGTGCAGAGACAGGGAAGCATCCACAAGGATGTAGAAATCATTTGGGCCAAAGGAATTGGATGAAGAGCAAGATTATGATCTAGATGCCAATAGCCTCATTGGATGGGGGAAAAGTATGGACTGGCCAGTAAAAGGAAGGGCTGAGGAAGAGTAGGGAATGATAGGGTTACACTGTCCAGCCTGAGAGAGGCAGGGTCTACACATCAGGGTGGGAGAGCAACAGTCTGGAAGCCACCATGAGGAACAAGCAGGACTCCTAAACCACCCCAAATGCCAATTAAAATTTGGATTCATAAATGAATTCTTCTCCCATATTAAGAGTACTGGGGAAATCAGCTTTTTGGAGTAACTTAGTTTGCTATTGCTTGTCTGAGAAGCCCTGGAAATGGAAGGATTTCGATATAATGGTGAGGGAAAACAAAAAGGTTGTAGTAGAACACTGTGCTCAAAAGCCTCTGGTGGCTCCCCTAACACCAGCTGCAGAATTAAGTATTTCATCCTCAGCTTGGTATCTAGTTATGTGTTAGCTTGGCTGGATCAAGACTGTGAAGGGTTTGGAAGTTACATAGTGATGCAGTCTGGCAGTTATGTAATGATGTAGTTATCCTCCATTTTATCATATGACATAATCACTTCCCATAAAGTGCTCTGCCAACTAGGCATAAGGTGAGTTTCCTCGCAGGTGTAGTCTGCATTCAATATATTGTGGACATTCTGGCAAAGCTTGCTGGCTTTTGGTCACTCTGAACCCTGCATTTGGCTTGTCATCATTTGACCTTCGCTTCTTGGGACTTGAGCCAATGCCCTGCTGTATGTATGGCTTGCCAGTGTTGGAATTCATCATCCTCCGCAGTCTGTGAGCCCGCATTCTGACATCTGACCTGTCAGTCTTGGATTTGTCAGCCCCTGCAGCTATGTGACTCAGACGAAGCCTTCAGCCTGACACCTAACCCAGGGACTTGAAATTTGCTGGCCTCTACAACCATGTGAGACATTTCTTTGAGACAAAGTTCTCTCTCTCTTCCCACTACCCCATCAAATCTTGGTGGCATGGTCGTTGAGTGCTACGGCTGCTAGCTAAAAGGTTGGCAGTTCAAATCCACCAGACACTCCTTAGAAACTTTATGGAGCAGTTCTACTCTGTCCTATAGGGTCACTATGAGTTGGAACTGACTCCATGACAGTGGGTTTGGGGTGGATGTGTGTGTGTATGTGTGTGTATGCATACATATATATACACACACGTATAGGAGTGTATAAGTATATATATATGTAACACTTCACTGGTTTTCTTCTTTAGAAAACTCGGCCTAAGACAGCATTTTACAAAAGATGAAACTGGATCTCTATTCCTTACGTACTATACAAAAATAAACTCCAAACAGATCAGAGATAGAAACAGAAAAAAATTAAACCAAACTAGTACTTGAAGAAGACATAGGAGAATTTTGTAACTTGGGAATGGGGGACATTTACTAACCACAACTCAAAATCCAGAAGCATCCAGGGGGAAAGCTGATGAGTTTAACTAAGTTTTAAAAATATGTAGCATGGCAAAAAAATAAGCAAAATAAAAAATATATATACAAGAACTGCCAATTAAGTCCATAAACTCATCCTAGAAAAAGTGCTACGTACCTCATTGCTGAATATTGCTATGGTCACCTTGAACATACTCCCCTTGGGAAGACATGCGCCTATGCTGGTGCCTAGTCCATCCACCCTTCAAAGCAATTTTGGAACTCTTTTTCTGGAATGGCCATCAGAGCTGTCATCCCATTACCCTTGGTGTTCTGAATGTCAACAAAATGTCTTCCTTTCAATATTTCCTTTATCTTCAGGTAAAGAAAAAAGTCGCTGGGGGCCAGATCAGGTGAGGGGGGAGGGTGTTCTTATACAGCTATTTGTTTACTGGCTAAAGACTCCCTCAAATACAACCATACAATTAAGTTTGCAAACTTGCCACCGTGCCACCACATGCAATGGCCATTCCAGAAAGAGTTCCAAAATTGCTTTGAAGGGTGGACTAGGCACTGGTATTGTTGCATAGCTTTCTAAGGGGAGTATTTTGAAGGCAATTGTAGATATTCAGCAATGAGATATGTAGCACTTAGAACAATTAAGTTCACGAACTTAATTGTTGGACTTCGTACATAAATTGGGAATATAACCAATACACACTAGAGACAAAAGGTTAGTATCCTACTATATAAAGAAATTATAAAAATCAGAAGAAAAAAGCAAACAGACCCATATGAAAATGGACTTAAGATAAGAACACAAGTTCACAGAGAAAAAATTGCAAGCAGTTCTTGACATGTAAAAAGCGGATCTTCACTTGTAATTGAGAAACAAAAATCCAACATACACTTTAATATCATTTCTCAAGTATCAACTGGCAAAAATCCCCCAAATTGCTGATAGGACTCTGGAGGAAGAGGCACTGTTGTACGGTGCTGGCAGAACGTCAAGGACATCGCCCTGTGGGGAACTGTAGCAACATCTAATAAAATTATGGATGCATTAATCCTTTAGCCCAGCAACGCTACTTCAGGAATCCATTCCAAAACGTTGCTGGCAAAGACATGAAAAGAAATTGCCTAAGACATTAGTTGCAAAATTGAAATAACCAAAGGATCCCTCAAGAGGGGACTCGGTGAATAAATTGGGGTTCTTTCACACAATGGAGTACAATGAGTCTGTAAAGAAGAAATAAGAAATGGTCTTATAGACCTCTATAAACTGATCTCCAGAAGATCTTGTGAATGTTGTGGAGTGAAAAAAGCAAGGTGGAGCCAAGTGTGTAAAATATGCCATGTACAAGACAAAAAAAAAAAAAAAAAAGCACTGCTGCTGAGTTGATGGTGACTCATAGTGACTCTATATGGCCATAGAACTCTCCTATGGATTTTCCAAGGACTGTCTGGCAGATTTGAACTGCCGACATTTTAGTCAGCAGGTATAGCACTTAACCACTACCCACGCCATACATATATATAGGTATATATGTATCTTAAATTCATATACACTTAAGATATGTGTCTCTTAAAAACTAGAGCTGAAATGTATACATATGTACACACATATAAATATATGTAGACACACATACACATATATATGCTTGTGTTTTTAGAAATGATAGTTAGAATTGTCAACAGGGAATAGGTTGACAGGGCTACAGATAGAAACCAGTCCTCTTGGAAAAGCAGTTATTTTGCGGATTTGACTTTGGAGTCACATACAAGGTCTGACAGTTATGTTTGCAAATTCATCCTAGAAAAATGGCTACATACCTCATTGCTGAATATCACTACAGTCACCTTTGAAGTATTCCCCTTGAGAAGCTGTGCACGGACACCAGCACCTAGTCCACCCTTGAAAGCAATTTTGGAACTCTTTCTGGAATGGCCATCAGAGCTGTCATTATATTACCCTTAATGCCCTGAATTTCATTGAAATGTCTTCCTTTCAATAGTTACTTTATCTTCGGGCAAAGAAAAAAGTCACTGAGGGCCAGATCAGGTAAGTATGGGGGGTGTTCCAATGCAGTTGTTTACTGGATAAATATTCCCTCACAGACAACTATACAATTAAGTTCACAAACTTGTCGCCATGCCACCGGGCACAGTGGTGATTCCAGGAAGAGTTCCAAAATTGCTTTCAAGGGTGGACTAGGCTCTGGCGTCCGTGCGTAGCTTCCCCAGGGGAGTACTTCGAAGGTGACTGTAATGATATTCAGCAATGAGGTATGTAGCACTTAGAACAATTAAGTTCATGGTTCAATTGTTGGACCCTGTAAATACCTTACACATTATAAAACAAAATGAGATTTACAAAGCAATGCTTAAATCTTGAAAATAAAATGAACCTAAATGTTGATAAAATTGGTGTGACAACCATGTTAAGGGGAACTATTTCAACCGTCTTTAAAACTCAATACATTGTTGTAGTGAGACATCCTAATGACAAAACAATAACAAAAAATCTTAAGCTGTTTTCTGGAATCACAGAAGTACTCATAGTGTCGACAGTAGTACAAGACTGCCGATTCCATACCAGGTGTTTCTAGTAAACTGACAGTTAGAGACGAAGGATTAATCAGATTCAGGATTGATTTTTAGGGTGGGTTAATTTATTTGGTGTCGTTGCAAACTGGGAGTCTCAAGTTGTAGGAAGGCAATGCAGGTGCAAGACCAATGAGAGTAATTACAAGGAAAAAACAGCAACCCAAATTGTCACTGTTCAGTCGATTCAGACTTACAGTGACCTTGTGGGACAGAGTCAAAGTGCCCCATATGGTTTCCAAGGAATGGCTGGTGGATTTGAACTGGTAACCTTCTGGCTAGCAGCCAAACTCTTAACCACTGCACCATTAGGGCTCCAACCAAAGTAAAGAAGTCCTGAACTGGAATTAGAACCAGTGTGAACTCTGCCCACTGAAAAGGTCTGGAGAAGGAACAACAACCAACTCAGTAGTAAACACCCCTAGCATTTAGATTGTCATTTCTAAATACCGTTTTCCACTAAAAAGGACTGTGGCTCAGGAGGAGAAATGATTGATGCCAAGTTGGCATTGAAAAGACACAAGATAACCTTGCATCGGCTTGTCATAGTAGAAGGCAAGAAAGCTATTAAGATGACTAGAATTATGTAGAAAGGACTCAGGAATCAAGTGAAAGAGGCTTTTACTGGCTAACACTGGGAGAAATTAAACATCAGTAAGGAAATTAAATGACAGTGGATCCAAACACATCAAATATGTTTGAATCTTTGACTTCCTAATGATATTAAACAAAAAGTCTTCATTGGTCACCTTTGGAAGATGCTATTACTTTGTAGCTTGGTAAATAAAGGGAATCAAGCACCTACTCTACCATGGATAAGTCCTGTAGAATCAATTAGTCTAGTTAACAGATGCAGAAGGTATGACTGAGTTAAACCCATTGCCATTGAATAGATTCCAATTCATAGCAGCCCTACTAAGAAAGAGTAGAATGGCCTCGTAAGGTTTCCAAGGAGCATCTGGTGGATTCAAATTGCCAACCTTTTGGTTGGCAGTTGTAGCCCTTAATCACTACACTACCAGGGTTTGCAGTTTTGACAAAGAAAAAAAAATTAAACCCAAGTCTGATTAATCTTTCATCTTTAATTATCATCTTACAGGAAATGCCAGACATGCAATCAGTGAAATATTGACTCTAAGACACTCTACAGAAAAAATGCTCTGGTTTTCTCAAGAGGAAAAATCATAAGGTGGCAAAATAGAGGGAGAAACTATAGATTAAACTATAAAGAAACTAGATTAGACTTTAGAGCTGCATCAACCAGTTGTACTGGGATCTCCAGTCAAACAAGCAAACTGTCAAAATAAGACAACAGAAAAATAGAAAGTAATTGGAGAAATGTGATCAATGTCTGAACATTTACCGATATTAAAGAGCTATTGTATGTTTTCAACGTGGTAACAGCATTGCAATAAAGTGCTTGGTGAATAACCAAAATGTTGGAGGTTTCAACCTACCAGAGACTCCGCAGGACAAAGACGTGGCAGCCTGCTTCCGTAAATACTTCAACCTTGAAAACCCTAGGGAATAATTCTACCCTGTTCTATACAGTCTCTGCGAGTCAACATCAAGTTTATATCTTTTGGAGACATGTACCAAAATACTCCAGGATGAAAGGATATGGATTTGCTTTGCTGTAAACTCAGATGAGGGAGACAAGAAGAGGAACAGATGAAACCAAACTGACCATGAGTTGGTCTTGCTGAAACTAGGGGAGGATTATATGACAGTTCATTAGTATTTCTCTATTTTTAACAGTATCTTTGACATTTTATACAGTAAAAAGTTCAAAATATGTCATCTGAGTGATAAAAACAGGATTATATAAAATTAAAAACACACGCCATAATACAGCATACTGAGCATGGCGTGTGGCGGGACTCAGAGTGATAAAAGTACAGAAATGGGGATGAGGATGATATGGAGGAACTTCAGGGTGAGAGTCGCTTCTGGGTAGGGGGAGGTGGGTGAGTCTCAGCAGGGGTATAAAGTGCAACAATGGTATTTTTATTTTTTAAAAGTCTGAAATGAACATGACAGAATTCCAGGATTTGTGACTTCTTAATGGTGAGTACATCAATATTTGCTAAGCCAATCTCTGTACTCCATGCATTTGAAACACATCGCATGGAAATTGTGTGGTGGAGAAAAAAATGGAATTCAGAGGCAAAGGAAATCACTGAACTTATAGGGTTCAGCTATCTTGCTGACTGCTTTCCGTTAATCAGTGTCATAACAGAAATTCAAAGCAGGTTTCTAAAGTATAGCAGTGACATCCCTACCACTCATATGTGAGTCACCAGAAGAGCCGAATAAATGCCACCAGCATTTCAGAGAGCACAGGGTGCCTGTCTAAGACTTGCAGCATCATTTGGTGGCTGGTGGCACGTAGCTTGAGCGCCCACAGGCACTGCTCAGCCTAGCATCACCCGTCTCAGGCTTCACATAGGTTCCAAAAAGCCCATGCACTCCCTGTTTGCAGCAGGGTTGGTAATTTCTTCTGGAGTTTCTTGGAAGACACACTGGGATGCAACCATCATGCAGAACCTTAATAGGTTGGAAGATTTTTATTTAGGTTGGTTATTTAAAGGTTAATTTCCTTCCTGTATTTGACCCAGTGGTGTAATTCTCAGCCATTCTTCTGTAAGCCCTCCAAAGAGAGAGAGAGAGAGAGATCATATCCAATTTAAAGCCTGCAGCTACACACCAGACTGTGTCCAGGTATATTGAAGGATGAGTCACCATCAAGCTTTGGGATCATCGTATTACAGAGCAGGAAGGGCCCCTAAGAAGCCAGCTGATTCCATTTTCTTGTTCAACATGAGAAATGATGCCTGGGTTGTTTATTCTATCTTACAGGATGCCATATTTATCCTTGCCAGCTCGTACCAGTGCTTATTTCTGTACTTCTGGTCAGTGGCCATGCCTCGTACCCCCTACTGCTTTCAATCATTCTGTCAACAAATATATATTAAGCATCACCTATATGCCAAGTGCTTGGGAAGCTTGTGACGACAACCAGAGCAAGGTAGCTATGATCCCTGATCTCAGGGAGCTTTTGCTATAGCAGGTGGTAGAGACCAGTAAAGAAGCAACTCTAAAACAAGGTCATTGCAGGAGGAAAATGAAGTCTGTCAAAAGTCCACATGGGACACAGATGGTTCAGTGGTAGAATTCTTGACTTCCGCGCAGGAGACCTGGGTTCGGTTCCTGGACAAATCATCTCATCTCCTGTGCAGTCACCACTGCTTTGTTAGTAGAGGCTTATGTGTTGCTATGGTGCTAAACAGG
Source organism: Heterohyrax brucei (assembly GCA_028571685.1). Taxonomy (NCBI): domain Eukaryota; kingdom Metazoa; phylum Chordata; class Mammalia; order Hyracoidea; family Procaviidae; genus Heterohyrax; species Heterohyrax brucei. Next base: position 42,759,368 of record CM053162.1, on the reverse strand, counting down.
TTTTCGCAGAGCTTCCAGACTAAGACAGACTAGGCAGAAAGGTCTGGTGATCTATTCCGAAAATCAGCCAGTGATCACCATGGTCTGACCCTCAGCTGATCATGGGGAAGGCACAGGATGAGGCAGCATTTCTTTCCATTGTGCATGGCATTGCCGTGAGTCGGGGCTGATCTGACGGCAGCTAATGATAACAACAGCATGAGAACCCACAGCTCCTTGACTTCTTTATCTCCAATGACTTTCTCTTCTATTCTACCTGAAGCGCCACTCTCACACTTGCAGCTACCTCTAGTTGCCCTGACTCCAAAATCATAGGAGTGCAGACCTTCCACGCTGATGCCAGTCCTTCCTCGTTTACAGCTTGCTGGTTCATTCGTTCCCCCTGCAGTGCAATGGATCACTTTGATCAGGCCTTTCTAGCCACGGTCTTGCAACTCCCACAAAATGACTTGTTGGAACTATGCAAAGAAGGTGCTGTGGCCTACCAAGGTGACCGAATAGCTTACTAATGATGGAAATAGGGTGCATGGCCCCCTTGGGCCAGGCATGTAAGGCATATGGAACTCTAATGAGGGGGTTGGTCAGTTTTGCTGTCCCACTAGACTTAAAATGAGCCATCCCAGAGGAGGGAAGAGATGACCTGACCACCACCAAGCAGAAGAGGTGGGAGTGGTCCAAAGGATACTGAGAACCTCCTAGACCCAGGTGGAGAGGGGAGAGAGAGAGAGAGAGAGAGAGAGCTGTTAACACCAGAGATGGCACAAGACAGAAGCAGCTGCAGAGAAATGGAGGCGGCAGAGCCAGGAGACCCATGTAAGATGGTACGTGGGGCTTCTGGCCCACAGCACAAGGTGGTTACAGAGGGTATGCTGATCTGTGGGAGAAGAGAGTTGAGCGCCTTAGACAAGGGGCTTCCTGGAAGAGTTTGGTGCCTCTAGACACTTGTCAGTGAAGCCAGGCTCCCACAAAGTGGAGAGAGCTGAGTGCCTTCAGGCCAAGGCTTATTGGTGGAATAAGGTGCTTCCAGGCACTATCAGTGGAGCTAAAGAGCTTTGTACCTCTTGGCTGAGCATGACATAGGCACCCAACTCTTCCAGTAAAGGTTTCAAATTTCAGACATTTGGTTTTGCTACAACACTTGAATCTATAGTCCATGTTCTAATATTGTGAATTGTCCCAATAATGTCTTTTATAGCCCCCCTCTCGGTAGAGAACCTAGGGCCGCAGCACACATTACACTTAGGTGTCATGTCTCTTTAGTGTATGTTAATCTGGGACCATTTCTTAAACTTTTCTTTGTTTGCTTTTCATGACATTGACATGTTTAAAGAATACAGGGCAGTTAGAGAAGGCTCCTCAGCTGGGGTTTATCTGAGGTTTGTTCATCATTAAATGCAGATTCTGCACCCCTGACTGACATGTGACGGCATACCCTTCTCAAGGTATCACAGGCATAGGCAAATGATGTACATCAGCCTCTTGTTAATTATGTTAATTTTAATCATCCAATTGAGATTTTCTCCAGTTTCTCTACTCCTTATATTTTTTTCCTTTTAACTAATTAACACTCTCTTGAGAGACTCTTTAAGATTATTCTGCTCCTTGTCAAACTTGCCCCTAAGATTCAACATCCAGTGATGATTCTTATCCAAAGCAGTCTTTCCTTCAGTCTTGCTACTGCTTCTACATTTATCCACTGGCATTTTACTGTAAGAAAGCCTGTAAGAAAGAGATCCTTTTCTCCTATTATTTAATGTTTATAATAGATAAGAGATAACGTCAATAAGATGCGGTATTCAAGAGACTTTAGTCAACGGGTAAGCACTGCAATGAGGCAATTTATTGTTATATTTTTAAGAACAGTATAAGTCTCCAATATTTACATCCAGCCTGAACTAATTTACTTCTGGGTATTTCCAATTAACTGTTCCATAGTCTGCTCAGATTAAACCTGACCAATACAGAATCCACAGACCATTCCCCCAAAACTACTCACCATCTTTGTTCCTATCTTAGTGTCACCAGATATCAAACCTGGACTCCTAGAAGCCATTCTTCACTCCTTCCTTGTCCCTTCACTATCACCCCAAATAGATATATACACCTCAAGTAGGGCATGACTTCTCTAGATTTGATCTCCTATGTATCATTTGCATAACCTCCGCTCACCATCCCGATTGCCATGGTCATCGTTCAGGTTTTCCTCTTTCCTTCCCTGGTTTGCTGCGGTAGCCTTGCACCTGCTCTTCCTGCCTCCAGGCTTGTCTTCTTCCACATAACAGTGACAGCAGTGCTGTCTAAAAGGTACATTTGATACATCCTCCTTTGGTCAGTAGTGTCTGTGGTCTTAGAAGCTCACGAACAGCTAATTAAGATACAACTATTCTTCTTTAGTCATCCCTGTACAAAAGAAAAAGAAGGAAACCAAAAATGAAACTAGCCAACAGAATAAATAATCTACACCAACCACAGGCTCATCTACCCTGAAACCTGAGGAACTAGGTGGTGCCCAGCTACCACAACTGAGCCTTCTAATCAGAGCCGCAATGGATGGATCATGACAGAATGTGTGAAAAATGTAGACCAGAACCCCAAATTCGTAACAAATAAAACAAACAAACTTCTTGTATTAGTTGAGACTGGAAGTCTCCTAGAAACTATTGCCCTAAGATACTCTTCAAAACTTCAACCAAAACTAACAGCTGAGGAAATGTATAGCTAAATAACAAATTGCCTCAAAAAATACTATCATCCACATGCGCTCTGCTCCTTTAAAAAAATCTCCTGTATGGTAACAAATAATCAACAATTACTTTAAAAAAAGGCTGAGAATCTAAGGGGGCAGGGAAACTAGATTACCAGAAATGGAACAACCAGAATGGAAATAATGAGAATGCTCATGCATTGTGAAAAACACCAATACCACTCAACAACATGTATAGAGATTGTTGGGTGGGACCTTAATCTGCTCTGAAGACCTTCACTGATAACATAGTAATCTTTTTGAAATACATTTGATCATGGCATGCTTCTGCAACTATGTTTCTTTGGGTTCCCTCCCCTATGGGAATGAAGTCTCAGCTCTTTGGTATGTTCCAGCTAGTCCCTTTTACCATCCCCAGACCTGTCTTACCTGGGTCTATGCTGTGCCCTTACGACTAGCATGGATTTTGAGTTCCCAGAATTCACACTGCTTACATTATAATCTTAGACACACATCAGACCTATTGTTCAGCTGCTAGAGGTCCTTAGCATTGTAGTTTTCCAATTATTAGCTAGCAAGCCTCAGTAGCCAATGATCTATGATTAAGCATCAAAAATACAAAGGGATTCCTTTCATTGTGGTAAATACAGATGCAACAAATCATTGGCTATTTTAATACCCTTCACATACACAACTCAGTAAACCAGGAGATCCTTTTCGATTGCTAGCAATAATATGAATGGGCTTCATATCTAGCCTATCACATCTGAAAATATAAATTTCTTATCCTATTTGTACATTTTCTAATAGGCTACTCTGCAGGGAATATTTCACAGTTAATCAATGTTTAAGGAACTCATCCTGAAAGTATGGCCAGAGGGCTCAGCATTTCAAGTGAGGTGGATATAGAGACATTATTCAGTATCTAAAAGGCCTCTTGGCAATACAGTGTGGAATAGAAATGTCACCTTGTAGTCAGTATTTAATGTATTCTCACTCCTTACTCAATTCTCTACTTTAAAATGACACATAGACTCATTTCTGCGGGCTGCCTGGCTCCCTCCTGGGGAGATTCTGATTCTCAATCAAACATGAACCTTTTTTCATCATTTTCTGCCATGGGCTGATTTGAATTCTTTGATACCATCAATAGTGATCTATAAATGCCCCCAATGCTAACAACCCTGGGTCTGCACAACTTAACCTTGCATTAATTATTTGCTAAATTTGTACCTGGAGTCTAACAGTTCACTCTCTGCCATAGGTCCAGAATGCCAAACCTCTTGTGGACACCCAGACCCCGCAGACTTTCAGCCACCTTCACCTGAAACTCAAGAAGCTGAAGGTAGCTTTTCCGTTCTCTCTCTAAACCAATGTAATAACCGACTAAGAAAATATCAGTTCAAAAGCCCAAGGAATTGGAAAAGCCAGGCCCGGTAAGGGATAAACAAGACGCTCACCAAAGACAGGATGCAATCTGGGCAACCAATTAACCTCATCTTGCCCCAAATAGAGATGGCTGGTAATTGCACCAGAAATCTTTCTCGAGTCTACATGTTACATCTGTCATGCTCTGAAGGAAACGAGGAGGAGAAAAAAGAAGGAACTCACAGCAGCAATTTATACAGCATGGTTATAGAGTAATTAGTGTCATTCCTTTAAGCCAGATCATTTCTTAACTACTTCAGAATGTTTATTTCTTGAATTTGGGGCCATCTGGTGAGAGTCAGCATCACATGGCTATGCTAAGAGAGCTGTCCCCAAAAGCAAAATGCTAGTGTGGTTTTTGTGCACCTATTAAGCAATATGATTATAAATGGAAGGAACAAAACTTCAGTCACCAGTCTTGAGCAAATCTGCAGCTTAATCCATTTTAAAACCTGAAGCGAGAGGCATATAATACTCTGTTCCCTGGGGTTCCAATATTCTTTTCTTCTGGGCAGTGTAAAATACCTCTCTTAAGAAATGATTTCCTCTTCAGTGTCACTGTCGCCTGTCATGGTGTTTAAGGCGGGCCCAATTTTACAAGCCGTCTTATCATCTTCATTGTTACTTCCACTCTAGTGCAAGACTTGAGCTTTACCCTAATGTATTCCAATTCAGAGACAAAGGGACCTGACTCTGCACCTGTCACAGTCATTATTGAGGACCGCTACAGCAGCACTCGCTGATATTTAAATGAGGCTGTGTAAAAACCTGCTGTATGCTCACGTCAAAGACTACGGAGGCTTGAGGGACCTCAGAAAGTGTGTGCAGAGCAACAGAGCAGGAAAGGGTTGGCAGTCCTAAAGGGCTCCCTGTCTGTCCGCAGCTGGAGGAGGAACGGCTGACTGCCATCGACAGGGACAATCACCTGCTTCTGGAGAAGATATCCTACATTATGAGATCCAAGGGCCAGACTGACAGCAGAAACGACTACCAACACAGGAGGTACCAATAAAGACGCACACTGCCACCCCCACCATCACCCCCAAACCAGATGAGCCCCCCAGACTGCCCTGCCCCAGAGGAGGTAGTTGCAGGGTGTGAAGTAGAAGAGTTATCCATGAGCTAGAGTTGAAAGAGACACATCTTGGTCTTTTTTCAAGACAGCCATATGGGGAAAGAAAGGTTCTTCTGTGGTTCATGAAACAGTGATTGTACCTGAGACCTTCGGGCTATTTCCCTTACCGTCAATAAAAGAGGGGGGTGGAGCAAGTACATAACAATCGTTAGCATCTACTGCTTGTATGCTGTGTACCAAACACTATTCTAGGCCTATAAAAAAAAAAAAAGAAACCTATTGTCATTTAGTTGATTCTGATTCATGATAACCCTATAGGACAGAGTAGAACTGCATTTCCAAGGGACATCTGGTGGATTTGAACCATCAGCCTTCTGATTAGCAGCCGTAGCCCTTAACCACTATGCCAGCAACGTTTCCTTCTGGGCCTGCAGAATCACTGAATTCATTTAATCCTCATTATAACTTGTTAAAACCTCGTTGTCATCAAGTGAACTCTTCAGAGAAGTGTAGAACTTCCCCATAAGGTTTCCGAGGAGCGCCTGGTGGATTTAAATTGTTAGTAGCTGTAGCTCTTAACTGCTTCCCTATCAGGGTTTCTATAACCATTTGGGGTAGGTGCTATTGAGACTCTCATTTTACAGATGGGCAAGCTGAGGCTTGAAGAGGCAACATAACTTGGTCAAGATGACAACTGGCAAGCGACAGAATACAGACTAGAGCCCAAGCAGTTGTGCTTCAGGGCCTGTACTCTCAAAGATTTTGCAGCTTCTACAAGCAGCAAAAGGTTTTTATTTTTCCGTAACCAGACAATTTTGGCCCAATGTCCGTCTGAACAAAATACCAAAGATGAATCATAAAAATAGTACAGATGTCCAGAAACAGCCAATCTGCAGCCTGAGACACTAGTGCTGCCTTTTTAAAAAATTGTGGTAAATATACATAAACATTTGCCATTCCAACATTTCTTGCATAATTCAATGGCATTAATTAACTTCATTGTGTTGTGCAAACATCACCACTACCTCTTTCCAGATTTTTCCATTACCCTCAGCAGAAGTACACTGTTTCCCCGGTTATAGGCTAGACCAGCTTTTTGATAACCCCAGGGATTCTTACTTATATATACCCATCAAAGAGTGAAGTTGATTAGCTTTATTTCTGCCTCTGTGTTGATGGGAACAAGCTGGGTCAAATCACCTTTTAAATTCCTAGAGACAGTAATCTTAAAAGTCCCTCTTTTCAAGTTAAAGCATTCTTTATCTCACTGCCCTCAGGAGACTATGCTTACTGGTTAGATCACTGTCCATTCCCCTTTAACCACGAAGTTCAGATGGTAACTAAGATTCACAAACAGAACAGTTTCTTTTTCCTTCAAAAATACTTATCTCTTTTATGTCTTTACTCTCTACCTCTCTTCAAAAACCTAAGACAAGTTTTCAGATTCTACAATTAATTAAAATATTTGACCCTTAGTTAGCTGTGTGCTACAGTAGACTTTCCTCTGGAGGTGATTTTTTTTTTGAAGGGGAGGCAGAAGGTGAGGCCTGGTGTCCAGTTACTGCCTCCTCTCCAGCCTCACGTATTAAAACTTGAGGCCCTAAGTCAAACACCCACATTTTTCCGGGGTCATTGATGGTAGATCTGGAAACCCATTCTGCCTTTAAAAAAGACATCTTACCCGGAGTAGTACATTTTCACTCAGTCATATTAAATAAAAGAATAAAATTGCTACTCATTGTGCCTTCCCACCAAACTGCAACCCCCAGGCAAATAAGTCCCCGGAAGGGGACTAGACTGGCCCTCCTACAAGGGGAGATTCTTCGCCCTGCTGCCTGGAATTTCTCTTTGAAAATGCAAATTCCCAAAGGCAGGACTGTTCATACTTGGATGTGAATTCACAGAAGTCTTTACTCTGGAAATCCCATGTGATTTCTGTCCTGCAGAGCACAGAGCAAAGGAGGGAGGGGAGGAGGGAGAAGAGAAAGGAGAAAAGATCATTTTGGATGGATGGAAGGAGAGGACTGACTGAGGGAGGTGCCGGCCGGTGGCCATTCGGAAGACCAAAGGAAGGCCCTGGGATCAAGATCATGGGCACTGGAAGGAGCCCAACACCAGGAACTTTGAGAAGGGATGAGAGATGTGGCCGACAGCTGGCCTTTGAAACTTCGCCCTCAACTAGTCCCATCTAGGAGTCCCTGTGTAGTGTGAATGGTTAAAGAACTTCGCTGCTAACTGAAAGATGCAGAAGGTCAGATCAACGAGAGGTGCCCCTGAAGAAAGGCCTTGCAGTCTGCGTCCCCAAATCATCCCCTGAAAATCCCATGGAGCACAGTTGTACTCTGAGACATACAGGATCACCGCAAGTTGGGGCTGACTTAGAGTTATTTTTTCTGTTTTTGACATCTACTTAGGAACCACGGGGAAAACCTGGTGGCACAGTGGCTAAGTGTTACAACTGTCAACCAGAAGTTCAGCAGTTCGGATCTGCCAGGCGTTGCTTGGAAGCTCTATAGGGTTGCTATGAGTCAGAATTGACTGAATGGCACTGGGTTTGGTTTGGTGGGTTAGCAGCCATGAAGACCAGCAGCTTTGGGTACCTTAAAAAATTTAAAAAAACAACAAACTTTAAAAACAAAAAAAAAACCACATAAAAACTTATACTAACAACAAAAGTTAAGTGCTGCCATTCCCATTTCAAAGACAAGCAAACTAAGGCTCTAAGAAGTGAAAAGACTTGCCCCATTTCTAACGCAGGTTGTTCAGCTCTAAACCTAATCCTCCCACAGTACCATACTATTTCTAGATGTTAATTTATCTTTTCTTTTATTGGAAGTAAAAACTTTTCATCTGATATGTGGAAGATTGTCAAAAATTCTTAAACAGTTACCCAAGAAACATCACTGAAATCAACGCATCTGTTGGTGTGAAAACTGACTTAACCCTTAGGTGTCGGGAAAGAACATGCAAGTGGCACTTTTGAAATAGGCAAAGCCAAATCCAGCGTAGTCCATTGGCTCCCTGAGGGAAAGAAAGACTGTCTATCTGCTCATAACTTGGGCTGGGGACTTTAATTTCCTGCTGCTGATGAGTCAGTTCCAACTCATAGCAGCCCAAAAGCACAGAAGAGAATTGCCTCATGGGATTTCCAAGGAGCAAGGGGTAGATTCAAGTAGGTGACCTTTAGTTAGCAGCCACTGCTCTTAACCACACCACCATCAGGGTTTTCCAAGCCTGGGGCCAAACAGGTCATTAATAAGTGTTATTGAATTAACGAACGAACTGAAGATCCAGACTCTAAGATTTTAATCCTTCAGAGGCAAATTTCAAAGCTTTCTAAGAAAAAAAATATTGGTGCTATTTCATGTTGATTATCTACCAACTAAATGATAGGAGGAATCAAATAGACATTCAGAACATGCAGGCTATGCCTGCTGACTCGTGACTCAATGGAGGGAGACAAATCCAGGAATGGAGGAGGTGAGGACCTGAGGAAGGGAGGAGTCGCCGGTGGGCCTCGGCTCAGTGAATGGCACACGGTGTATAATAGCGAAAATGCCTTTCAAAACTTAGAAGTGATGACAAACAGCTAGCGATGCTGGCTGAACTGGAAATCGACATATACCACAGACATGTGTCCAGAGATGTATGTCCCCAGACATGTGTTTACAGACATGTTTTCCTGACATGTGTCCACAGATGTGTGTTCACAGACATATGTTTACAGATGCATGTCCCCAGACATGTGTTCTCAGATGTGCATCTACATGTGTTCCCCCAGACATGTGTCCACAGACGTGTGTCCCTAGAAGTTGTAAATCTTCAGAAACTTCTCCTGTAAGACCAAGATTAAAAATAAGAAATGAGGATTAAGGAAGGTGGAAATGCCAGTCTGGCCTTTTCTAAAGAGTGACCCACAATGTCTCCAGGCACTACGTCAAGTTCCTGAACACTCTCTTGTGGTGGTGCCACATGAAGACAAGTTCCAAGGCTCTGCATGACAATCCTTTGGGCGAACACCTCAAAGTTGGGCTGACTCTGCTTGGAGCCATAGACACCCGACAGAGCAGCCGTGGAGATAACACAGCTGTGCTTTGTTTCCTCCCTGGTTCCATCATCTGCCTTCTGCGATGCAGCAAGCACCTGAAGAATCCAATGAGTGTGTCTCCCACACGTGTCCACCCATTGTTCTGGCTGTTTCTGAGACCCCTCACTCCCAGTGCCACACGTCCACATGCCTCCTCTCTGCCTGCTCGCTGCTCTGGTTACAGCCTCCCTTATTGCAGACCACTTCTGAGTCACCCTGATTGGGTTTAAAGCAGTCAGGGACTTCTGTGCTGCACACGTGTTTCGTCTGCCAGGCCCTATCTTTGCCCAGCTCTGGATGATATATTGTGAGTAAAGTGTGGTAGCTACAAATGTCCGAAATTAAAATGAATTCAGCTTGATGATAAGATGACAGCACTGGAGTTTTGGAATGGGTGCCATCCAGTATCTCTCAGCTGGTAACCCACAGCTAAGGGATGGCAGAAGTGGCGTGTCTCGGCGTGATTCCTCTCATGGAGACACTGCAAAGGTGAAATTAAATAATTTTTGTCAACAATGCATCCATTTTCATGGGAAATAACACATGCTGATGAAGATGTGGAGAAATTGGAGCCAGTAGGACTCTAAAACAGTGTAGCTGCTATGGAAAACAATGTTGTGGCTCCTCAAAAAGTTAGATATACAGATACATCACTGAGACAACTGAACGCAAGAGCTCAAACAGATACTTGTACACCAGCATTCACTGTACCATTATTTGCAATAGCAAAAGGCAGAAATAATCCATGTCCACCAACAGATGGGGAAACAAGATGTCATATGTACCTACAAGGGGATGCTATTTAGCTCTAAAAAGAAACAAAGTTCTGACAGGTGCCACAATACGTATGAACCTTGAAAACTTCATATTGACTGAAATAAGTCAGATGCAAAAGGGCAAACATAGTATTATCCTAATTAAATGAAATATGCAGAACAGGAAAATGCACCAAGGCCAAAGTTTACTAGTGGTTACCCAGAGCGGGTGGGAGAGGAGAACGGGGGAGTGTGTATTGTTTAAGGGGTACAGAGCTCCTGTTAAGGGGGATTAAAAAAATTGGAGATGGATAGTGGTGACGGCTACACAACATGATGGATATAATTAATTATATATACATAACGATATATTACTTATAACTATATATAACACATAATTTTAATATATAATTAATCACTTGTGTATGTGTATACTTATATATATATATATACATACTCACGCACAAAAAATAGAATGTATTAATTTGGAGCCTGGTTTGTTGCTATTTCGTTTCTTTGTCAACTCCACTCTTCGATAAAGGTTGTTTGTCAAGGTAACTCTCTGTGTTGAAGGAAGGGAGCTCTTTTTTCAGGGAAAACTGGACCATTTGCAGAACACTGCAGAAGAGGTGGTGCTAGGTGGCTGATAGCAGAAGTCAACATTATGAGAAAAACTGTATAACTGGCAATTTTGTGTATGTTTACAGTTGCATACATACCTATACTTAATTTTCACTTAATTTTGCTTTTGAGGGCCTTATGAGATATATCTGGCATATAGTAAACTATATGTTTAAAGTGTACAATTTGACATCTGACATACATTGCAACTGTGAAATCTTCACCACAATCACAATAACAAAATACCCATCACCCTTGCTCATGCCCCTTTGTAATCCCTCTCTCACCCCCTCCTCCCTATACCCCTTCCCCTTCCCAACTCCAGGTGACTGCTAATCTGCTTTCTGTCATTATGGATTAGTTTGCACATTCGACAGCACTTGGCTTTGGCTTGGCTTGCACATTCTAGAGTTTTATATGAATGGATTCATCTGGTACTTACACTTTTTCTGCCTTTCCATCAGCACAATGGCACTGTCGTGGCGAGACCTCTTTGTGGCTGAGTAATGCTCCATTCATCTGTTGAGGGGGATTTGGATTGATTCAAGGTTTTAGCTACTCAGATCAGGCTGTGAGGAACATCCATGCGTGCCCTCCTCCAAAAAATGTCCCAAACTAATACCTCTGCCCCAGCCTAAAAGCGCAGTACCGCACAGAGACTCTCAAGCATGGATCACAGAGACAGTCTCTGTATTTCTGGAACCTTCTAACCCTTAGAGCTCCTTCACCAAACCTGCTGCAAGTGGCATAGGATCAGGGCCATCACATCTTGGACTGTCTTGTCTGCAAGACGCTTATCAAGTGCATCTGAAGTAGCTCAGGCTCCAGTCACATGTGCACCGGCCCAGAAGGAGTTCACAGTGTTAAAAGCACAAGCCATACAGCACCAAATAAAAGAGACTTGCCTAAGCCCAGTGGAAACCCTGTGGGGAGAAAAGCAAAACAAAAGGGCGTAAACTGACATCAGACTGCCCAGTGTCAGTCCCAACACGGCAATGGTTTCCATAGCTTCCTCTACTCCTTCGGGTAAGGTGCAACCTGAACTTTTTGAGCCACAGCTTTCTCATCTTTTAAGGACAGCGGAAGCTAGTTCCTGCAGTCGTAAGGGTTAAACGTAATGATACGTAAACCACCTGATGCTGCTGTGCTGGACATGCAGGAAGTCCTGACTGAGTGATGGCATAGCTCTCTTCCTACGGCTTGTTGCCTCACATTACGATTCTTTTGCTGGGAGGAGCCTAATAGTGAAAGCTCTCAGCTGCTAACCAGCTGTTGGGTGGTCCAAACTGCTCTGAAGGGAGGAAAAAAGTAGCAATCTGCTTCCCTATAGCTTGCAGCCTTGGAAACCCTGTGGAGTAGTTCTACTGTGTCCTATAGGGTCGCTAGGAGGCAGAATTGGCTCCACACAGCAGATTTTGGTTTTGTGTCAGCCATCTGCTCCTGGCAACAATGGAGCTGGTTTTATTATAGATCCTATTTTAAGTCCATTTTGATACCACTGGTTGCAATATACATGTGGCACAAGAACATCAGAATTTTAGTTGCTACTCCTGTTCCTTATGCCCCCTTACACACACACACATACACACACACACACATACACACACATGAACCAAGTCCATTGCCATCCAATTAATTCCAACTCATGGCAACCCAGTAGGACAGAGTACGACTGCCTCATAGGGCTTCCAAAACTGAAAATAGTTTAGGAAATAGACAGTGATATCTTTCTCCTGTGGAGAGGCTAGTGAGTTCAAACTGCTGACCTTTCAGTTAGCAACTGAGCATGCATGTAAATCCCCAAGTTCTCATATAGCCAAATGTATTTCCTCACCGCAGGCAGTCCCCAGGTTATGAATGTTGAGCTTCTATACAATCTGTAGTTACAAATGAACCCTCCTATAGCCTATTACATTAAAAATTTAAGATACATACAATGGTTGGTAATACTAAATGAGCACTACTTTGCCACATGTGTCAAAATGTTATTATCATTCCTGTACTATTATGTGAAAGGTGTTTTAGTGTATCTGTTAGTGTTTCTTTAAAGTTTTTTTATGCATAGAGATGTGCATTATATACTGTACACTAAGACAAACGTTGAAAATCCAGGTGGTGTATTGGTTAAGTGCTATGGCTGCTGTCCAGCCGTTCAATCTGCCAGGTGCTCCTTGGCAATGCCGTGGGGCAGTTTTACTCTGTCTGCAGGGGCACTATGAATCAGACTCGACTCAACAGCGGTGTGTGTGTGAGTGAGTCAGTGATGTCAAACATTTGGCTAACTGATGCTAGATATGACTGTTCTAACTTATGTACAAATTCACCTTAAAGACAGACTTACTCGTATTTGACTCAGGGATTGCCGGTACTGTCATTTGTTCCCTCTAGAATCTATGTCCAAAGCCAAAACTATTGCCATTGAGTCAATATTGATCATAGTAACCTGATAGGACACAGTACAGTTGCCCCACAGGGTTTCCAAAGCTGTAAATGATCAGTGAATCAGACTCCGACATCTTTCTGTCATGGAGTAGCTGGTGAGTTTGAACCACTGACTTTTTGATTAGCAGTCGAACACTTAACCATTACACTGCCAGGACTCCAGAAAACACGGGGTCGTTTTAAATTCCATTTTGGCACTACAGTTCAGGTGTATAAGATGTCCCGGATGCCCCGAGAAGGAAGCTGACCAGACCCCAAGAAGAATCTGAATTCAGGAAACGGGAACATATGTCAATAAAAAATTACCTCCTTGATGCTTTCAGAGGTTTTAATGTGGTGTGGAAGTTGATATATAGAATCTGTGAGTCAGGATTCTTTAAGAACCAAGACGCATTACTCAACATCTCCCAGCCTTGGACCTGGCACAGTTTTGCTTCCAGCTGTGCAGCTTTGGACTAGGTGCCAAGGTATCTTGGTTTTCTCATGTGTAAAATGGGAACTCTAGTGCCTTTCCTACAGATTGTTATGAGAATGAAATGCATTCATACAAGGAAAATTCCTAGACAACGTTCAGAGTATAATACAAGTTAGCTATTATTATTGCTAATAGCTTATTCCTATGTCAAATGTAATGGTTTTCTGTCAGTAGTTCTTAAGGTTTTTCATGCCAAGGACTACTTTGGCTGAATGATGAAATCTGTGGCCCTCTTATTTTATAGCTTTAAACTGGGGTGTTTAAAAGTAAAAAACAAAATCCATATGATATCAAATTGGAACAGCTATATTGAAATGTGAAAATATTTTTACAATTATGATAAAGTATATATTTATTCATTAACATATTCAATAACCAGCTCTTGCAACAGGTCTAATAAGCATTATAATTTCAAAATAATAAGCATAAATAATATTTCAAAAAACATACAACTGTAATATCTGGGGTGTCTATTGTTAATAAGGTCATGGAATATTGTAATATGTTGACTCTATTTATAACTGAAAGAAATGCTAAATTTTAAAGATTGGTGAAAATAATGATAAAATTTCTTTTCTGACCAAGTTCATAGGCTTCTGAATTCTGTTCATGGGCTTCTGGACCAGACAATCTCTAAGGTCTACACCAGGATCTTACAGCCTATGCCTCCAGGTTTTAGAATCATAGGCTAACAGAGAGTGGCAATGGACTATTGTGGACACGGTTTCTACCCTTCGTCTTGTTACTGCCTTTGGTTTTCTATACACAGGCCTAGAGAAGAACTCTTTCCCAAGGAGCAAATTATGCCTGCTGTTGTCAAATGAATAAACAGGTCCATACCCCCAAAGACTACTTCACCCCTCAAGCAATCAAAGTATGACTTGAATGGTTTATTTACATAGAAGGAGCTTAAAAAAAAAAAAAAATGCCCAGAGGTAGAATTTGGCTAGATGAATATTCAGGGAGGAAGAAACAAAAATGAAGTCAGCTGCAAGTTACTTCTGTAAGCAGAAGAATAAAGGTAAGGATTATCCCCAAGTAACAGATGATCCAGAAATATTTGCTTTACATGTAAACAGGAGGAAAAAAGGTAAGGATTATCTATAGATAATCCCCAGATACTTGCTTTGCATTGTCATTACAGGACACAGCTAGGTATGAACATGCCTGTAACTACAAGCACAGACTTAACCTCCATAGGTTCATGCCACTCCCTCTTGTCCGCACTCAGCCACATTTTTACTTGATCCTTTTAAGCCTCGTAACTGTAGATCATCCACGTATATAACTAAGAGTCACACCTTGGAAGTAGAAGAAAGAAAGAAGAAAAGTCTGAGATGGATGATACCCAATTTACACAATGCTCAGAGTAAGTGGTCTCAGCACAAAAGACCAAACCATAAAGCGGACGGTCCTGCCTTGGACTATCTGAGCAAAACTGTCCCCAAAACAGTCACAACTGCAACACTTTTTCCCTCCTTTTTTTTCTTAAGGGCTCTCCTAGTACCTGCAGAGAGTCTAGAATGTCCATGTCCCACTCTAGGCATAAAAAACACTAGTTGCTGTTGATTTGACACCAACTTGTAGGGTCGTGGTGTGTGTGTCACAGTAAAATTGTGCTCAGTAGGATATTCAACGGCTTATATTTTGGAAGTAGGTTGCCAGACTTTTCTTCCAAAGTGTCTCTGAGTGACTTTGAACCTCCAACCTTTCAGTTAGCAGCAGAGTATGTTAGCTATTTGCACCAGCCAGGGACTCCACTCTAAGCCTAGCTATTCTGACTCAGCCTTCAGTTCCTGCTTAAATGGTCTTTTCCTTTATGGTATTTATCACAATTTACTGTTTGTTAACCATTTATTGGCAGGTTTACTTGTTCACCATCTGTGTTCCCACTGAACTACAAGCCTCATGACCATAGGGATCTTGTGTATTTTGTTCATCACTGCGTATCTAACACCCAGCGTGGTACTTGGCACATAGTAGGTGCTCAGTAAATTTTGGTGGCTGTCGTTGTGCTTTAAGTGAAAGTCTACAGAGCAAATTAGTTTCTTACAAACAGTTAATGCATAAATTGTTTTGTAATGTTGGTTGTCAACCCCAAGATATGTCAACAGTCTCTCCTTCTCCACTCTGGGTTCTCTGTTTCCATTTATCCCTTTTTCCTATCCCTTTTCACCTTCTCATTTTTACTTTTGAGTTACTGTGCCCATTTAATCTTGAATACACAGTTGAACTAGGAAGCAAATTCCCCCATGTGCTTTACTGTTTGCCCTATAGATGTGTCTGATCTTTGACTAGAGGGTGAATCTCGGAGTGACTTCAGTACTGAGTTAAAAGGGTGTGACAGGCTACCGTACTCTCAGGATTTCTTCAGTTTTTGTCAGACCAGTAAGCTTGGTCTTTTTTCTCGTGAATTTGAACTTTGTTTCACATTTTTTCCTGCTGTCACTGAGACCCTTTATTGTGATCGCTGTCAGAGCAGTTGGTGGTGTAGCAGGGTACCATCTAGTTGCTCTAATCTCAGTCTAGTGGAGGCTGTGATCCATTCATCCTTAGGATTGATCTTTTCCTTATGTCTTTAGTTTTCTTCATTCTCCTTTGGTCCAGCTGGGATGAATCCAGTAAATTTATCTAAGTGATCACTTTTAAGATCCCAGATGCTACTCACCACAGTCAGATTTAGTATGTTTTCATCATAAACTGTGCTAACTGAGTTAGATGTACCCTAAAATCCTATCAGTAAACGCTTACAATTAAAAAAGATCAGAAATGAATTCCTGGTTACTAAATCCATAGAATTTTTTCCTTTAAATTAATAAATATATATATATTTCATGATTTTCCTGATCACAAAAATGATAGTTATGTTAGAGAGTATAAAGAAGTGATTAAAATAACCTGTAATTCCATCACCCAGAGATAATAGATACACATTTGTGTGGTTATCTTCATTTTCTTATTGTTACGTCTTTGTGCAGATAGTACACAACACGTAATTAAAACAATGCCTCATACATAATCTTCCAGCCTGACTTTTTTTACATAATGATAAAAATTTTTCAAGTCGTTAAACTGTTTTCTAGAACATCGCTTAATGTGTTCATTAGATGTTCTTAAATGACTGGACTATCATTTATTTAACCAGTTCGACATTATTGGGCCTATAGATTAATTCTGAATTTCCACTATTATAAATGATACTGAAATGGATATCTTTGTGTGCTAATATTTGCATAGGCTCTTTCTGTCTTACTTTTTTTTTTATGCTGAATATATTTGCAATTTCTTATTGGTTTTGACCAGTAGGCCAAAAAACATTCAAATTCATTGACGTTAAGTTGATTGAGACTAGTAACAACCCCATAGGAATCATATGAAATCAATATTTTATAGGTCATTCAGCATCAACATCCTCTCCCTTCAAGTTGTAACTCTTTCCTCTCTTTCCTTTGAACGTTCTACCTCCCTAATCATTTTCCTCTTGATCTCCTTTGCCCTCATCTGCCTAGTCTCCTTTGGACGCTGGTGCTCTCAAAGCTCTGTCCTTGTCCCCTACCTTGTATGCACATTCCTTCTGGGCACTGTCACCCATGTCCTTCACTTTAGCCACCACTTAGATGTTATGTATCCATGTTTTCACTCCCATTGTCATTCCTGAGCACGAAGTATATAGAACTACCTGAATGTCCCACCATGTCCCCAAATCCAGTTAGATCATGTGGTTCAAGTTCCATCTCAATAACCAGTTAGATCTTTGGCTTTGTTCTTTTTCTATTGTTGTAAAAGTGAGCCTATTAAGGGTGTTTACCTCTAAGGTTAATATTATAAGGACTATAGGAATTAAGCAATCATATTTCATCAGTTCTAACATGTACTCCTCCCATCCCAGCTCAACACACACATATTTTGAGCAGCTCTGAAATGAAAACGCATCTTACAATGGGTGGCATAACATGGTTTTATTGGCAGCAACTTTTCTTTCTTAACAAAAAATCATTGATGTCAAGTTGATTCTAACTCACTGTGCAACCCCACAGGACAGAGTAGAACCATCCATAGGGTTTCCAAGTCCATAATCTTTTCTGGAGAAGATTGCCCCGTTTTTCTCCTGCAGAGTAACTGGTGGATTTGAACAGCCGACCTTTTGGTTAGCAGCTGAGCACTTAATTACTAGTACATAAACTGATGGAGGACAGTATGTTATTAGTGAGACACAATATGTGTAAAGTACTTAGAAAAGTGCCTGATACAAAGGAAGTGCTCAGTAAATGTTCTTGATAGTAATGTTCTAAGTAGAGGTCTGCCAAACCCGTTCTACTACTAGTCTGTATTTTAACTCATCTCCTCATAGTCACCTAGTCACTTATCCTCATTGCCTATAACTCATTTTTCACTCCTTGCACTTACCAGTGACAACATCTTATTCAGGTACCAACTGCCGCTGATCTCTCCTCTCTAACAGTTCTCTTCTCATCCACTACTGCCACCTGACTCACCTCATCTTCATCTCTCCTCCGGAACACTGCAGCAGGCTCTGAACTGGTCCCCCTTCCAGTCTCGTTTTCTTCAATCCATTCTCCACCCTGTCTCCAGAGTGGTCTTTCTAAAGTGATAATGTTTGAACATATCCCTCTCTGATTAAAGTTATTCTGTGGTTTTCCATTGCCTTCAAAACAATGTCAAAACTACTTCAGCCGCACCCAAGATTCCCCAAATTCAACCTCTGTCACCCTCCCGTAATCCAGTCACGCCAGCATACTTGCATTTTTTCAAATGCACCTTGCTGCTGTGGGCTGCCAGGCTGTTTGGAATACCCTTGTCTCCATGGCTGCCCAGTGAACACCTACTATTCTTTCCAGACTCAGTTTCAGCATCTTTGCCTCTCCTAACTGCCACCTCTCCCCATGGCCCTCAGGAAGTCCTGAGCATCCTTGCCTTCTGCCCCAGAACACAGGTGGTATTTATCCCCTTACTTAGTGCCATTCTCATCTGCGTTATGTAGGCCTCTGAGTATAGGGATTTGCTTACCATACTCCGAAGCCCATCACTTCCCAGTTCTAGTCCCTGAAAAAGGATAGGTTTGCTAAAAGAATAAACAAGGAACAAATGTGGACCTCCCTGAGAGGTCCTTCTTGTCTGGGAGATTGGTCCTTTCCTCTTGAGACACACAGTCTTGTTCTCTTCTTGTTCTCTTCCAGGGGGAATGATAAACTTCTCTCACACACTCTTTTGTGATCTCCGAATTTCAAGGAACATGTGTGTTATTTTTTGCAGTCTAAACAGGAAAAAAAGAGAGCAGGAGCTTTGCAGAGTGCGAAAAGAGAACAAAGCCATCCTGGAACGGATCACAAAGTCAGAGTCCCAGTATCAAGCTCAAAGATGGCAAGAAGACTGGGTGAGGATGGAAAAGTACGGGAAAGCCATTGGGAAACACCCCCAAAGATGGTGCAGTACACCAAGTGAGAAGGTAATCCTGGGTTTCTTTTTCATCTAAAATCCAAGTTTATTTGAACTTTGTCTTTTATCTGATCAGACACATGGCTCTGCTGATTCTTGGCTCTGTTAAGGCATCTTGTCCCATTGTCAGCAAGTGTGTGCCAGATGGTCATATCCCAATAATAGAATACGCAGAACAATGACTTCACTGATGCACTGCCTCATAAATTTATGAGAAGATAATAATGAGCTCCTTTGACTGATTGTGAGTCCTGGGGGAAAGATGTGGTGAAAAATAACGCCCAAGCAGGATAAACCCCGAAACACACTGCCATCAGGCCAAAGCAGAGCTGCCCCGTAGAGTTTCCAAGGAGCATCTAGTGGATTTGAACTGCCGACCTTTTGGTTAGCAGCCGTAGAACTTAATCACTAGCAGGTTTCCCTATGCAGGCTAGTACACATGAAACCTCATCAGAAAATCAAATGGCCATCCTGAATTAGCTGTCATACAGCGCCATCAGACAGACAAAGAAAATGAGTGATTTGAAAGAGTTTGCCAGATACCTTAAATCCTAAATCCTCCTGTTCATGCTCTCCTCACTGCTGACAAAACCATTATTCCGATGAAGGACAATGAGATTTTCATTTTGTCTTTAACCACTCTGCTTGCCAATACCAAAAGAACCTGGTTAATTAAAGAACTTAATTTAATTAATTAAATCTTCACTAACCTTACCTGTATATATAGCCATAATGTGGGAAGACATTTCAGCAGATTATTTATTTTCTCTTGAAATCCAGTCCATCTTAGAGGGAGAAAGGGAAGCATGTATATCAAAGCATAAGTGAAATATCAGCCTCAAAGTATAATTTTCACAAACTCTTCTAGAGCATACATCAGTAGTTACAAATTAGATGCCTACTATCTATATTTAGGGATGTAGAAAAGCTTTATTTGATTTGTACAGGGTTGTCCAAAGAAGGCTTAAAAAAAGTTTTTGTTTTAATTTGTTACCAAATGAGTTACCAAATTTGTTACCAAATGAGAAATCTATGTAAAAAATGAGATTCCTGGTTTTTCAAAAACTTGGCAGATCTGGCAAAACTGGGCTCCTCTCCTACCTAGCACCATGCAGGAGGAGCTGGGATCTGAAGCTTCAGGTCCTACAGGCCACCCCAGTTCATCTTCCCCAAGGCTTACTCACTTTTATAGGTTACAACTCCTCAGCCCCATAGACACGAGTTGGTAGAACTTCCGGCCAACGCTTTTTAAAACATGTCTGGCAGGGACATTTAGAAGCCCAGCCTCTCCTCTTGCTTGTCTGGACATGTTTTGTGGAATATTGGGGCTTAGAGACAACAATTAGCTTTTGCAAAGATATGTGACAACAAAACCAAAATCACTGCTGTTAAGTCAATTCTGACTCCTAGCAACCCTATAAGGACAGAGTAGCACTGCCCCATAGTTTCCAAGGAGCATCTGATAGATTTGAACCATTGACCTTTTGGTTAGCTGTCATAGCACTTAACCACTACACCAAAGATTAATAATTACTAAATAATTACTACTTACTAAGGCATTAAGATGCAAACCGTGGTGGTGTAGCGGCTGCTAACCAAAATGTTAGCAGTTCAAATCTATCAGGTACTCCTTTGAAACTATGGGGCAGTTCTACTCTGTCCTATAGGGTTCCTAAGAGTCAGAACTGAGTGACAGCAACAGGTTTGGTTTGGGTTAAGGCATTTAGAAAACCTAGTGTGTTATTCATTTTACACTGAAAAGTTAAATATTTCATTTAGAAATGTTATTTTTAATTACAAAAAACTAGACTAACCTGAAACATTTGTTTCTTGTGAAAAGCAACGTAGGGAACAATACAGAAGATGAAAATACAGGGCAAGAGTCCCATCTCTGACTCAACTCCCTGGAAGTAATCACTGTTAACAGTTTGTGTTTGAACTTTGATTTTATTCATTTTGTATATCCATATACAGATTGGGAGCCCTGATGGTGGAGCCCTACTAGGCTGCTCACTGAAAGGCTGGCAGTTTAAGTCAGTGGCATGGTGGTTAAGTTCTATAGCTGCTAACCAAGAGGTCAGCAGTTTGAATCCATCAGATGCTCCTTGGGATCTCTTTGGGACAGTTCTACTCTGTCCTACAGGGTCACTACGAGTTGGAATCGACTCAACAGCAGTGGGTTTGGTGTTTGTTTGTTTGTTTTTCATATATAGATACATAGACATAGATCTATATAACCATACCCATAACTCGTTGCTGTTGAGTCAATTCTGCCTCATAATAACCCCATATGACAGGGTAGAATTGTCCCATAGGATTTCGAAGGCTGTAATCTTTATGGAAGCACATTGCCAGCAGCTGAACTGCTGACCTTTCAGTTGACAGCCGAGTGCTTTAACCACTCTGCCAGCAAGGTTCCATGTATAGCTTAATACGTAGTTATTTGTTTAAACAAAAATAAAATTATATACTTTTCTGCCAATTGTTCATTTTATTCAAGAATAAATCTTGGAAACCATTTCGTGTCAGTTCATGAAGATTCCTGCCATTCCTTTCTAATATTTACAGAGTATTTTTTCTGCAGTATTTTTTCAGTCTCCTATTACAGACACACAGGTTATTTTCAGTTTTTCATTATTCCAAATGAAATGGTAGTGGTCATCCCAGTACATACACCTTTATACCTACAATTATTTCTGAGATTTATATTCCCAGCCACAAAATTCTTCAGTTGAAAGGTACGCACACTTAAACGTTTAATAGATTTTCCCCCTGCTGCTGAACTGATTCTAACTCATAGCCATCCTGTAGGACAGAGTAGAACTGCTCCACAGGGTTTCCAGAGAGCTGATTGGTGGATCTGAACCGCTGACCTTTTGATTAGCAGCTGTACTCTTAGCCACCTCATCACCATGATTCCTAAATTCTTAATAGATACTACTACCAAATTGCTTTCTAAAAACAGTCTAGCAGTTTTTTACTTGTACCTGAAGTGATTGGTGTGAACCTGTTCCTCATAATCCAGCCAACATAAAGCAGTATGAAAAAAACAAACCCAAACCCAGTGCTGTTGAGTCAACTTTGACTCATAGCAACCCTAGAGGTCAGGGTAGAACTGTTCTATAGAGTTTCCCAGCAGCGACTGGTGGATTAGAACTTTTGGTTAGCAGGTGTAGCATTTAACCCACTACACCACCTGGGTTTCCATGGAGTAGTATATATACTTTGAAATCTTGGTCAGCTGAAAAGGGGGGAAAAAAAGATATTTTATTGTTTTATTCGTATTTTTCAGATTACTGGCAAATAGAAGTATTTTCACACATTTATTTATGTATCTTATTCTATGAATTGCTTTTCTATATCCTTTGAGCAATTTTCTACTGAGCCTTTATTTTAATGACTAATATGTAGAAACCGTTTATATGTCACAAAATTGACTTTTTTCTGTTGTAGATGCCGTAAATGTTTTCTCCTGCTTTATCACTTGTCATTTCAAAAAAATTTATTTTTAGGTTTTTAAGTCTATCAGTGTTTTCTTTTAAAGAATCTGGTTTTTATGCCACACTCTGAAAGGTCTCCATCAAGCTAAGATTATAAAAATATTCTACTATATTTTCTCCTAAGACCTTTATCATTTTCTTGATTATCTTTAAATCTCTAATAAAAATGGAATTTAACCTAGACAGAAATTTTTGCAAGGTAAGTTAGATACCCAATTTCATTTTTTATTAATTTATTATGTTTTTTAAAAAAAATCAGCTGGCGATGTTAAAAAAAAAACTTGTTAATATTATTCATACTTCATGAAAATTGCTTTCTGTAAGTTCAGGGCAATTTACATGTTCTTAACAATCCACATAGAAACCCTAGTAGTGCAGTGGTTAAGTGCTGCATCTGTTAACCAAAAGGTCAGCAGTTCAAATCTGCCAAGTGCTCCTTGGAAACTCTGTGGCACTGTTCTACTCTGCCCTATTGGTTCACTGAGTTAGAATCAGATTGAGGGCAGTCGTGGCTACAACGTTGGGCTGAAGATCTCAGGCACACACACACTCATTACTGTTGATTATAACTCAGAGCAACCCTACAGTAGGGTACAACTTCCCCACAGGGTTTCCAAGGAACAGCTGGTGGATTTGAACTGCCAGCCTTTTGGTTAAGCAGCCAACCTCTTAACCACTGAGCCACCAGGGCTCCAGACTCAAGCATAGCCACAATTATGAGGATGGAGCAGGACTGGGCAGTGTTTCGTTCTGTTGTACATAGGGTGGTTATGTACTGGAACCGACTCGATGGCACTCTACAACAACAGGAGTCCTCAGGTGGCACGAATGGTTAATGGAATGTTCAAAGTTTAAGTGCAGCAAGAGGTGCCTCAGAAGAAAGACCTGGAAGTCTAGTTCCACAAAATCAGCCATTGAAAGCCCTATGGAACACAGTTCTACTCTAACATATCTGAGATCATCATGAGTCTAACCACCCCATGTAACAGAGTGGGGTTTTCTAGGATGTAATTTTTATGGGAGCTGATAGACAGATCTTTTTTTTCTCTATGAGTTGCTGGGTGAGTTCACATCAATAACCTTTTGATAAGCAGCTGAGCAGTTGACTATTACACGACCAGGTTTTGGTTTGTTGTTGTTGTTGTTAGGTGCTGTCAAGTTAGTTCTGACTCATAGCAACCGCTTGTATAGCAGAAAGAAATGCTGCCCAGTCCTGTGCCATGCACACAATCATTGTTATGCTCGAGCATAACATTGTAGTAACCACTAGTCAGTCCATCCCATTGAGGTTCTTCTTCTTTTTTGCTCACCCTCTACTCTATCAAGTATCATGTTCTTCTCCAGGGACCAATCCTTCTTGACAACATTTCTAAAGTAAGTAAAATGCAGTCTCAGCCTTGCTTCCAAAAAGTACTCTTGTACTTCTTCCAAGACATATCTGTTCACTCTTCTGGTAGTCCACGGTATATTCAATACACTTCTCCAACACCACAATTCAAAGACATTGATTCTTCTTCTTTCTTTTTTATTCACTGTCCAGTTTGCCCATCCATATGATGTGATTGAAAATACCATGGCTTGGGTAAGGCATACCTTCATCTTCAAGGTGGTGTCTTTGCTTTTCAACACTTTAAAGAGGTCTTTTGCAACAGATTTGTCCAATGTGATGTATCTTTTGATTTCTTGACTGCTGTTTCTATGGACATTGATTAGGGATTCAAGCTAAATAAAATCCTTGACAATTTCAGTCTTTTCTCCATTTACCGTGATGTTGCTTATTGGTGCAGTTGTGAGGATTTTTGCTTTCTTTATGTTGAAGTGTTATCTATACTAAAGGCTGTGTAGCTACCTTTGAGTGATCTTTAGCAAAATTTTACTTGCATGTGATATTAATATTGTTTGACAATTTCTGCACTCATTTGGATCACCTTTCATCACAAATATGAATCTCTTACAGTCAGTTGGCCAGTTAGCTGTCTTCCAAATTTCTCGCGTAGAAGAGAAGCACTTCCGGTGCTGCATTCATTTGTTGAAACATCTCAGAGTTCATATCTCATCAATTCCTGAACCCTTGTCTTTGCCACTGAAGGTTCAAATTGAAATTGATGTAAAACACTATAATGAAATGTGTGAAGACTCAGAGCTAGAATAGCAAAAGGAAAGAACATGCTGGGTATTTCTCAAGCTGAAAGAACTGGGAGAAAAAAAAACTACAATCCTGGAGTTGCAATACTGAAGGATTCCATGGCAAAATGTTGAATGTTGCATGATACATCAAAAGCTGGAATATTGTGCCAAAGGAATTGTTCCACCTGCTGCAAACCCCCCAAAAAAACATTTGCAGTCCAGTCGATTGCTACTCATAGTGACTCTAAAGCTGCAAAAGATCTCTTTAAAGTGTTGAGAAACAAAGACGCCACGTTGAAGACTAAGGTGCTCCTGATTCATGCCATGGTCTTTGTAATCACCTCATGTACCTGCAAAATCTGGACAATGACTAAGGAAAACCCAAGAAGAATTTATGCCCTTGAATTGTGGTGCTGGCAAAGAATACAGAATGGACTGCCAGGCGAGTGAACAGGTCTGTCTTGGAAGAAATACAGTCAGAGTGCTTCTTGGAAGCAAGGATGGCAAGACTCATGACACATACTTTGGACATGCTATCAGGAAAGACCCAATCCTGAAGAGGGACATCATGATTAGTAAAGCACAGAGTCAGCAAAAAAGAGGAAGACCCTCAATGAGATGGATTGACACAATGGCTACAACGGTGAGGTCAAACATGGCAAGGATTGTGAGTATGGCACAGGACGAGGCAGTATTTTGTTCTATTGCACACAGGGTCTCTACGAGTTGGAACGACCTCAACAGCAACTAACAGCAACAACAACAGGCATTACTCTAAGTTAGTACCCCAGCTCTAAAATGTATGCATACATAAGAAGAAAATATGAACCATCTTGAAAAGTAATGATTACATTTTTAAATACATACAGAAATAAAGGCTGTCACACAAACAGATACACGCACACAAATGTTTATTGCAGCACTGTCCATGATAGCAAAAAGATAAAATCAGCCTAGGTGCCAATCGACAGATGAATGGATAAACAAACTATGGCATATACACACAAAGGAACACTACGCAATGATAAAGAACAGTGATGACCTTAGGAAACATCTTGTGACCTAGAATCAACTAGAAGACATTATGCTGAGTGAAATCAGTCAGGTGCAAAAGGACAAATATTGCATGCGCCCACTACTGTAAGGACTTAAATAAGGACTTACACACAGAAGAAAGCACTCTTTGATGGCTACAAGGAGGGGAGGGAGGAAGTGGGCTGTTCGTAGACAAGATAGTCAGTAGGAATTCAGTTAGGTGAAGGGTGTGACAGCATGTAGTAGAAACCAGGTCGGCATAACTGGACTACATCATAAGCCGAAAGATTTTCTAAATTCAATCCAACATTTCAAAGGAAAGAGTAGCAGGGACAGGAGTCTGGGGACCATGTTTCCAGGGGACATTGAGGTCAATTGGCATAACTAGTCTTTTGCTAAGAAAATCTTCTGCATCCCATACTGGTGCGTGGCATCTGGGATCTTAAAAGCCAGCAAGCTGCCTTCTGAGGAGCATCAGTTGGTCCCAACCCATAGGGAACAGGTGACAACTGAGAACATCAAAGACATGAGGCACAATGAGCCCAGGAGACACAAGAACACACACAACTGGGAGAAGAAATAGATGGTGCCCAGCCACCACCAAAGATAGCCCTGACAGGGAACACAGTGTACAGTCCCTGAAAAAAGGAGGTGTACAGATCAAGAACTCTACTGAAAGACCAGAACTGATGGTCCAACAGCCTGGAAAGTCCCCTGAGAGCATGGCCCCTAGACTTGCTGCCAGCCCAGACCTGAAACCAGTACTAAAGCTGTAACTTTAGACAAAGAAAGAACTGAACATCACAACACAGAGTGATGCACGTGGTGTGTATAGTTTAGGGTTTTATGTGTATATGTACACATATATATATATATATATACACATATGAGGCTGTCCTATTGGTTTCTTTCTAGAGAGGAGAGGAGAAGGTGGAGAGCAGGGGGCAAGTGTTGGTTGAGTGGATCCTGAAAGTAGCGAGTGAAAAAGAAGAGTGTGCTGTCACAGGGTGAGGAGGGCAGAAAGAGTTGCAGAAAGGCAGGTATGCAAAAATGACTCAGATTGTAAACCTTCACTTAATCACAATGAAAAAACTAAAAAAAAAAAAAAAAAAAAAAATGAAATAAATACCTTTTAGTGAATTAAGGTTCCTGAGTGGTGCAAATGCTTACTGTGCTCGGCTGCCAAGCTAAAGGCTGATGGTTTGAATCTACCACAGAAGAAAGGCCCAGTGATCCATTGTTGTAAGATTACAGTGATTAAGAGCCCTTCGGAAACTGTCTGTTGTGAAGCGCATGGGGTTGCCATGAGTTACAGTCCACTCTGCGGCAATGGGTTTTATTGAAGAGGCAGAAGAATGTGGTGGACACACATCCTGTGGTGTCAGTGAGACCAGAGTCTGACTCCCAGCTCAGCTGTATGCTCACTTGATCGACCTGGATAAATTTCTGATCCACTGAGGACTTCCATTTTCTCATTTTCAGAGAGAAGATATCAACTGCTTCCCAGAATTCACATCAGATGGAAATGAGTAGCATTCATACCAGTGACAAACAAGTGTTTGTCGCTTACTTGGCAAATGACAAAAGTGATAATAATTTCTTTCTTACACATCTATCATATTGTATAAAACCTCTGGTGTCTGGATGGTGTCCTGAGGGCCCCTCACCAATAAACCAATAAATCTGAGTTTATGATTCAGAGTAAAAGTACATTAATGCATTTTAGAAAGATTTTTAACAATATAATTGAAATAATAAAAGATTATCTGATTATTGCAATGAACATTTCTCCAAAGAAGAAAACAAGTGGTCGAGAATGCATCAACAATAACAAGTGCTAATGAGAATACAGAAAAACTGGAAACCCAGATAACGGAATGTAAAATGGTGTAGCTGTTTTGGAAAATAAACCCATTGCCACAGAATCAATGTCAACACATATTGACTCAATAGGATAGCCTAGAACTGCCCCATGGGGTTTCTAAGGACCCGCTTGTGAATTTGAACTGCTGTGCCCTAGTTACTGTGTAACTCAGTAATTCCCTTGCTAGACAGCCAAGAGAATTGGAGACATATGTCCACGCAAAAGTGTGTATATGAATGTTCATAGAAGTCTTATTCATAATAGCCCTGAACTGGAAACTATCCAAACATCTAACACCTGATGGACAAGCAAAATACGGTATGTCCTTACAACAGAATACTATTCAACTGTAAAAAGGAATGAAATGTTGATACATGCTACAACATGGGTAAGCCTAGCCAACATTATGCAAAGTCAAAGAACTCAGACACAAAGGGCCACATATTGTATGATTCGACTTATATAAGATATCCCAAATAGGCAAGCCCATAGAGACAGCTATCAAAAACAAAACCAAACCCATTGCCGTCAAGTTGATTCCAGCTCAAAGTGATCCCATAGGTCAGAGCAGAACTGCCGCCATAGAGTTTCCAAGGAGCACCTGGAGGATTTGAACTGCCAGCTTTTTGGTTAGCAGGTGTAGCACTAAGCCACTATGCCACCAGAATTTCCAGAGACAGCTAAGGCCGTTCAAATCCACCAGACCCTCCTTGGAAACTTTACTGAGCAGTCCCACTCTGTCATATAGTGTTGTTATGAGTTAGAATTAATTCAATGGCACTGAGTTTGGTTTGGGTTCTTATAGAGACAGCAAATAGATTAGTGGTTGCCAGGAGCTGAAAGAAGGAACAATTGTGACTGACAGCTAAGGGGTGTGAGGATTTCTTTTAGAAGTGATGATGATGTTATAACTTGCACAGTTTTATGAATATCCCTGAAATATGTTCTTTTAAAACGGGGAATTTCATGGTATAGAAATACCCTGAAATTTTTAAAAAGATGATACAATTAATTCTAACCAACTCCTAATTGTCGATAAACTGAAATACTCCATTTCCCAGGCTTTCTAGTAGTGAATTGATATTTTTCCGCCCTTGCCTAAGGAAAGTGTTTATTTCAAATAACATATTTTTGATCCAGCAGGAGCTGATACTGAAATTTAGCAAGAGCGTACCAAAGAGCAGACTCAAGAAAGTGATGTGGGAAATGGATGAGGATTCAGAAGACAAATTGGCAGAAGACAACAGAGCTGTGAAAAAGATAATGAAGGAGCTGACGCTGCCATCGCTGGGTGCAGAAGAGTCAGCTGACCTTGAGGAACGTCCAGTTGGACATCTGAGGTCCCCAGGCCAAGAGCAGCATTATGCCCGTCGCCGTTATCACACAGGGGACAGCTGTTAGATGTGAATGAGGCAGCACTCTGAAAAAATTGTGGATGTTGAAACAACATATTTGGCCAGATCATGCAGCAAAACTATTTTTGTGCCTCTTAGCCTGATAACTAAAAACAAATTATGCAGAGTAATATTTGAGAGTTAAAGGGGTTCTGAGTTTTTATATTCTCTAGCTATAAATACTTTTTCTCTTAACATCTTTCTGCTGTTGAGGATTTGTTGGCAAATTCTTAGCTCAATTTACGTAATTTACCCATTAAAAAAAACCTCTGTGATGGGTACTTGAACAAATATCTGAACATACCAGATTAAAGTTCTTTAATATGGCAAAACTACAGTCTGCTTCCAGGATATGTAACCTAAGATATTAAGAACCCAGTGGACTTGGGGTTAGAGAAATTAAGGCACGTGTTTGGAAGAGTGCTTGGGACTTCACTCATTTTCTGTCACTCCCAAATATGATCGTGTTTAAGCCATTCCACAACAGTGAGCATCTTTCCTATTGCTAATGCCTCAGAAAAATAAAGACTTCAGATGCTTGTGCACACCTTCATTCCTTCATTCAATAACATTCCACATATGTGTTCTGCATTATGACAAGCCCCGAGCTTCAAAGATGAGGAAGACAAACATGGTCCTTGTCCTCATGGAGCGGACAGGATGGACTTCTTGCCTGTCTGTTACAATATTTAGTTACTCTTTGCTGTATTTAATTAGTATTGTAGACTTACATCAAATTCTGTACAAAAATAATGACTCAATTATCAGACTTTGTATATTTGAAGATCAAAAATAAATCTCTCCATGGGTTCTCTTTTTCACGCGTGATAATCCGAGGTCCTTTACCCTTCCTCCCTGGCCCTATAGTCAAAGAATTTAAAAAACTAATGGCTTTTGTAGTCTAGCAGATCTGGGTTGTTTGATTTGGGGATCTTCTGATTAACTGTGACTTTGAGCATTATTTTTTAACCTCTCTGAACCATCTCATCAATAGAGCTAGGTAATAACAGAACCCACCACATGATAGCTTTGTATTAAATGAGTTCTCAGTCTGCTATGCTACACATTTAGCATTTAACAAATTATGGTTCCTTCAATACTCAGAGGGGTCAGTTCTACCCTGGCCCCTAGGGTCTCCATGAATCAGATCCGACTCAACAGCACTTGGCTTTGGCATTGTTACTGTGCCCTTCAGAATCCTCTTCACATTTTTAAAGCTCCTTTTCTTTTGTCAAGCCTCAAAGTGGATGCAATATTTTTGTTTAAGTTCTGGGTCAGTTTTCAATAGAAAAAAATTTCTCTAACAATCAATTGAATTAAGTCCCTGGGTGGGACAAACAGTTTATTCTTGTCTCCTAACCAAAAGGTGGGGAGTTCAAAACCATTTAGCAAGAGAAAAGTCAGGCAATCTGTGTCTGCAGAGTACAGCCAAGCAAATCCTGTGAAACTCAGTTCTACTCTGTAACACATAGGGTTGTGTGAATTGGAAACAACTCAACAGCAACAGGTTTTTAAAATTTTTTTTTATCAATTGTATATTTTCTTTTGTAAGCCATCATATTTGCACCTCATTTTTAAAAAATGACTAGGGTTGATATTAGTTGTATTTTCTTGACTGCAACTATTTATGTTTTTCCTCCTGAATTGCTTTTATATTCCAGGAACCATATTACCACTAATAGTTGCACCTTTATAGCCCTCCTCTGCCAGCCTTATCTTGATAGCAAATAAAACCCCACTACCAAAAAAATTAAAACACATGTTGATATCAATTCTGACTCCTAGCAACCCCATATGACAGAGTAGAACTGTGTCATAGGATTTCCAAGGCTGGAATCAGGCAGGCTGCCACATCCTTCTGCAAAGCGATTCTTGATTTTGAACTGTGAACCTTTCAGTTAGCAGCTGAACTCTTTAACCACTACACCACCAGGGCTCCTTGAGAACACGCAACGCAATTAAAGAACCTATCACAAAACTGGAAAAATTGCCATTTGGTCGTGAGAACATTGTTCTCTTTCTAAACTTGCTATTTCCAGAAAGTCAACAGTTTATAAAGACTGTCCGACTGCTCTAAACGGTCCAGATGCAGATCTCTTTGCTGTAAAACTAGACAATACAGTTCTGCTCTGATCTCCTGTCTGAATTTTGCTCAGACAACCCTTAGCCGGCAAGCGCGCCTTACCCCATAAGCACCCCCAGGGATTAACACAGGCCATCCAGCTCACCTGACTTTACAGATAACCTGAGAGAGTACTGAGATGTGTCATATATTACACTGTGCAACAAATTGGTTTGACTATGTAGGACTCTGAAATCCGTTAAAAAAAAAAACAAAAAAACCTTGTTGAATTAATTCTGACTCACAGCAACCCCATAGGACAGAGAAGAACTGCTCTGTAAAGTTTCTGAGGAGCATCTGCTGGATCTGAATTGCTGGCCTTTTGGTTAGAAGCCATAGAACTTAACCACTTATACCACCAGGATTTCCTGAGCTACCCTAACAGCACCATAAATCCAATGAATAGGAAACACAAAGGAACATGCCTGTGTCCTTGGCCCAGATCAGTCCTTGGAAAACATCTGTTAAATATATAAAGGAAGGGAAGAAACGAAAGGGGTAGGAAGGAAGGGGCAATGGAAGAAAAGGATGAGGGGAAAGGAAGAAGTAAAGAGAAAGGAGGAGGAGAGGAGGGCCAGGAGGGGAGGCAAGCAAACTTTACAGACAGGTGGTGCATCTGCAGTGTGCTGTGTGGCACAGGTGACATCACGTCAGCCAAAGGAGGCTCACAGGGTGCAAGCCTGAAGGAACTACTCCTCTTGGGCTATGCAACGTCTGTGAACTTGGGAGCCAAGAGTGAGGGCTTCCTTAGATCTTACACCCAGTTGCCTCATTTGCCTCACCCTAGTCCCAGCTCAAGGAGACGCTCTGTAAGGCCACAGCCGTGTTCCATTTTCTCAGTGACAGGAAGACAGATGCCTACCAAAAACCAAAAACCAAACCCAGTGCCGTTGAGTCAGTTCTCATAGAGTTTTCAAGGAGCACCTGGCAGATTCGAACTGCCAACCTTTTGGTTAGCAGACATAACACTTAACCACTGGGCCACCAGGGCTTCCATAGACCTGCTGGAAATCCTCGTATACATTTTGGACCAATTTTGTCCCATTGCACATTGCTCATCTTCTTGCATGCTGCTCTTTAGTCAGAGGAGTCCCTACGGCCATCGGCCATCATGGAGCTCCTGGACCTCATTCGACCTCAAAGAGAGAAGAGTAGTTGCTACAAAATATCCATTTCCTTGTGCTCAGACTTGCAGAGCAAACATATAAGCCCCTCTGTGGGCCAAGTTGGTAACCCTGGTGGCTTAGTGGTTAAGACCCACAGCTGTTAACCAGTAATGGTCAACAGTTTTAATCTGCCAGGTGCTTCTTGGAAACCCTCAGGGGCAGTTCTACTCTGTCCTATAGGGTCACTGTGAGTCAGCGTCCATGAGACAGCAATGACTTTTGCATTCTGTTTTTGGTTTTTGGTGGCCAAGTTAATACAGAATCCCAAACACAATGGAATATTACAGAAATGTACACGTGGAAGCCTGGATAGAATCTCCAGGCCCTTCCGGTTCTAAAGTTCTCTGACTTCTTACCTCAAAACATGTGAAACTGAGAAAGCGTACTCTCGCGAGCTAAAGTCGGGTTCAGCAAACGGGGCTGAGCAGAAAGTAGGGCCGGACAAAATATGACAATGCCTAGGCACAGAGTTTCACCAGTGCCTTTTGATACAATGGCAAGAGAATAAAAACTGTACTTACTCATTTACTTCATTTCAGAAAACAAACTGACAACTGAGGAAAATAATACAACAAAAAATACACATGGTATTCAGGGAATATCGAGGCCCATTGGCACAAGTTGTCTATTGCTAAGAGAGTCTTCTGCACCCCATGCTGGTGTGTGGCACCTGTGGTCTTAAAAGCTAGCTAGCAAGCTGCCTTCTGAGATACACCAAACAGTCCCAACTCATCTGGAACAGATAATGACTGAGAACACCAAAGACACAAGGAAAAAAGAGCCCAGGAGACAGAAAGACCCATATGACTGGGAGACTGTATCAACATGAGACCAGAAGAACCAGATGGTGCCCGGCCACCGTCAAAGGCAGTAGTGACGGGGAACACAATGTAGAGTCTCTGAACCAACATGAGAAAAAGAAGGGTAAGCCCAAGAACTCTTCTAAAGGACCTGAACTGATAGTCTGACAGCCTGGATGCTCTGCTGGGAACACGGGCCCTAGACCTGCTTCTGTCCGTGATCAGAAACCAATAATGAGATTAACTCTTCAGACAAGAATAGTGTAGACTCAGGGACACAGTGTGACCATATGGTGTGTGTACTTTATGGTTCTCAGCATTTATAGGAGGCAGTCCTACTGGTCTCTTTCTAGATGGGAGAGAAGAGGGTGGAGAGGAAGGGACAGATGCTAGTTAATGGGGACACTAGAATAATGGAATGGAAAGGAGGAGCATGCTGCCACCAGGTGGGGAGAACAGAAGGAGGTGCAGATAGGTAAGCATGCAAAACAGGTTTGGATTGTACTGTCACTTAATCACACATACACACACAAAAATACACATGGACACTTGTCAGTGAATGCTTCCTGGCAGCTCCCCGCCTGCTGCCTGGCTTAAGAGTCCCTGCTGCACCTCCTTTTTCTGTCTAGACTGTTTTCAGGCCCCCCCCCATGGGGCTCTTGGGATGCAGACTCTTGAGTTGTCTAGATTCACTCTGTCATAGCGATGAAGTTTTTCCTAATTCGTTTAACCCTTTCCTGCCCAGCAGTACATACGGAGACCATGAACGTTTTTTTCAGCTTCCAAGGTTTATGGGGCAGCTGGTGTACCACTGGCAATTTGAAACAGAAGTCGGCATGTGCCACAAATCACTGCTATTATAGGGTATTAAGCGAATTGTCTAAATTTTTGGTAGGAAAACTAAAAATTTTGAAAATTTTCGTTTGTCACAACCATGTACCAATAGACCCTGGTGGAGATCTTCGTGTATAATGAGTGGTAATTTTTATGTACCACTAAACACCTAGGGTGGAAACCCTGGTGGCGTAGTGAATTCGGTGCTACGTCTGCTAACGAAGAGGTCAGTAGTTCAAATCCACCAAGCACCCCTTGAAAACTATGGGGCAGTTCTTCTCTGGGGTTGCTATGAGTGGGACTCGACTCGAGGGCAGTGGTGGGTAAACAATTAGGGTGGGCTTGTAGGAGAGGGCAACAACAAAAAAAATGCCTGCTACTCCCCCAAATTCAGACACACTCAGTGATTCAGCCCGCTCTCATTAATGAAACACGTGGTATCCACAGAAAAAATCAAAGCAGAAAAAAACTGAGTCACCAAAAGGGTAAAACCTTTATTGCTCTTCAAATTCTACAATCTGGACCTGAAGACAGTCTTCATATATCCCTGCATTGATGAAGCGCCCATCTTGGTAAGGGACTTCATAAAAACGAAATACCTTCAGGCCAGCCCAAACCCCCCAAAACCAAACCCACTGCTGTCTAGTCGGGTTCGACTTCTAGAGTAGAACTGCCCCCATCGGATTTCCAAGGAGACCCTGGCAGATTTGAATTGCTGACCTTTTGGTTAGCAGACGTGCACTTCCTACACCACCAGGGTTTCCGGAATTCACAAAAAGACCTCCAGAACAACAATATTTGTATGGAGAAATATCGACACCTACTGGTGTTAACTAGAACTACATCCCGCAACTCTCGAAAGACACCCCGAAGGCGGCAGACGCGGCAAATCACACAACCGCACAAAAGAACCGAAAGCATTTTAAATTAAGATTTTCTCTCTTTCTACAAATTTGATGAAAAATTTTGAGGAACTCATAACTGCATCTCAGAGAACTGGCAGGATTTTGCTCATGGTTTCTGCTAATACCTTTAATGTAACTTGTGTCAAAACAATCTACCATGCTCAATGGACACATGCTTCAAAATCCAAAATACTAAGAATAACCGATCAAATAAGTAGATTATAACACAAGTAAGAAAGAGTTTCCTTCACTAAATACTTCAACACAGTTATATATGGGCTGTTGTGTTATAAGAAGATTCTTCAAAATTTGAAATTCAATTTGAAAAAATATTAAATTCCCTAAGAATATTAACAGAATTAAGTTTAAGAAGACACACGGTATAAGTCTAACTTAAAACCCACAAAAAGTAGTAAAATGTCTACATTAACCATAACTTGTAAGCAGTGTTGTTCAGAAGAGAATTCCAATAGTGGGGTAAATACTGAGGAATTGTGTCTCTTCCTTCTAGATTTTTCTATTTTTTGGTAGAAATTTGCACTATTGCACAATGTACATTTTCCATATGGGCAAGGAGCAGGATTCAGTTGGTCACAAAAAAAGTACTTACAGTTCTTGACCACTATCAGTGACATGAGAGAGTATTGTTTCTTCCTGTTCTCTTCCAGAACACTAAGGCAGCGATGAGACCAGTTAAGTATCCATCTACTAACCAAGAGGTTGGTGCTTCAGATCTACACAGAAGCACCTCAGAAGACAGGCCTGGCAACCTGCTTGCAAAGGGTCACACACTTGAAATCCCTAGGAATGCAGTTCTCCTCTGTATACATGACATCTCGATGATAGCCGAGGACACACCAGCCCAGGACAAGGATGTAAAGGTAGGAGGGGACAGAAAAGCTGAAAGAATGGAAACGGGGAACCCAAGGCTGAGAAGGGCAGTGTTGACATGTCAGAGGTTTGGTAGCTGATTTGGCTTTTCTTGAATCTCGGTTGCTCAAGGTTTCCCTTTTCGTAATAGCCTGAAGCCTCACTCCTACCCCTACCCCTGCCCTAGGGCAGCCTAGTCTCTGCCCCTTGCAGGCCACCACCAGCCCACGCCATGGCACTCTAGCAAAGGATGGAGATTTCACAGGCAGCTTCCCAGGGAGGTGGAAATGCTGGCCTGTGTTGAACCACCTGCTGTGAGTATTGTTTTAAATCTCTTTTATGTATCTCTGTTCTCCTCCTAACCTTCCAGCTGCTGCTTCTCCATTTTCTCTTTATTTTCCTACATAGAAAATTCTGCTTCCTCCATGAGCAGTTCCTTTCTGGGCCTCAGCTGGCACCTCACATTCGGCAAACCAAAGCCTGTGATCGAGCCTAGCCTCTGGCCCTTATCAGCACTTCAGGAGTCAGCCTTTCATGTTCCCAAACAAGACCTGTCCAGAGCTTCCATCTCACACCAAACAGCTAAACAAAGCATTTGTCCAACAAAAAACAGGTCTCTGAGGGGGTGGCGGGGTGGAGGTTCTTCAGCTGATAAATTAGATTTTCTCTATATTGTTGTCATACCCTAAGTTAGCTCAATGTATATGAATTTTGCCAGGATTTGCTAAACTACTAAAATAAGATCATTAGTTATCTCATGTTGCTGTAATGGAAATACTACAAGTAGATGGCTTTAAAAAAGAGAAATTCCTTCTCTCACAGTCTAGGAGGCTAGAAGTCTGAATTCAGGATGTCAGCTGCAGAGGAAGGCTTTCTTTCTCTGTCAGCTCCAGGGAGACAGCCCTGTTAGCTAATTTATCCCTGGTCAAGGAGGTTCTCAGGACAGGGACCCCGGGTCCAAAGGACAAGCTAGTCTCCTGGCTCTTGTTTCTTAGTGTCACAAAGTCTCCCTGTCTCTCAGCTCACTTCTTTCTTTTATATCCCAAAAGAGACTGATTAAAGACACAGTTTAATCTTGTAGATTGAGTCCTGCCTTATTAATGTAACTGCTGCTAATCTTGCCTCATTAGTATTGTAGAGGTAGGATTTATAACACATAGAAAATGACATTAGGTGGCAAAATGATGGACAATTACACAATACCGAGAATGGTGGTCTGCTTCCAAAAGATCACAGTTGTGGCAAACCTTTAGAACAGTTGTACTAAATTGTAACCAAACTGATATGTTTGAGGGGACACAATTGAATTAACAATATTGTGAATGTGTAGGCATCTAGAGTGTGTATGTGTGTGTGTGTATGTGTGTCCATACAGCTTAAATTATTTCATGGCCTTTCTCAGTGATAAATTGTTGTCAATTCTTACATTGTCCTTAGAACTATGTTTTAATATATTTTGGCATAGGGCACACCAGCCTGGGGCAAGCACAAGAAGGAAGGAGGGAACCGGAAAGCTGGAAGAACAGAAATGGTGAATCTAAGGTCAAGAAGGACAGAGTGCTAACATGTCAAAGGTTTGGCAACCAATGTCATAAGACTGTATGGACATTAGTTGTTCAGTGAGAGGCTAATTTGCTCTGTAAAACTTCATCTAAAGCACAATAAAATAATTATCTTGGCATAATCAACATGCACATTGATAAATGAAGTCAGTTGGTGGCTCAGCTGCTAATTCACCCACAGTCACCTTGAAGAAAGTCCTTGCAATCTGCTTCCAAAAGGTCCCATCAAACCTTTAGAACAATCGCACTCTACACACACGGGGTCACCAGGAGTCACAATCAACTTGATGGCAACCAATAACAACAAAGAATTATCTAAAAAAAAAAAGAGAGATGTTGAACAAATATTAGTAAGAATAATTTCTCATACTAAAAAGGCTTTTCCTGAATTCAAATAAAAATCAAAACAGATATCTACATCCTTGGCTGACAATGAGACTTGGACCCCATAACGTAAAACTGGAGTATTACTCAGTTAATTTGATACATTTAGACAGATTGTCAGATAGGCAGCTAGGGCACCCAGGTCTGAACTGCTTGTTTATCCTGATGGAAAGACTTTGATCAGGCCTGTTGAGTCTACCGTCCTAGGCCTTATGACTTGGAGGTAGCCAGCTACCTGTGTCCCAGACAGGCTGTCTGTACAAGGCTGTGGTGGGAATGCACAGGGACAATGACTGTCCATTACTGTATGCCCTGTGAGCAATATGGTACAATGCACTGGCTCTAGGATGAAAAGGTACACAGAAGCAGATATCAAGGCAAAGCTTGCAATCAGATTAACACTGCAGCTTCAGGGAGGATGGTTGGATGTACAAGAGGCTTAATAAACTCTCACCAGGCTTCCCTACCCTGGGCAGAAACCGGATAGCATGTGATCGCTGCCAACTTATAAAGCATCAGAGAGGAGATAGAGATACTGCCCTCACAGAACAGAATATGTTCTCTGGAGTCCTAAACTAATCAAGTTCTCTCAGCAACTCCCAAGAAGCCTGATGCATCAGGGTGCTGGTTTCTCTAAGCCTCAAACTCACTTCCCTGCAGGATGACTCCAGCAGAGCAATGTGTTACAGCTTGTGCCGAGGTGCTACCTCCAAACAACAGACCAGGTAATTCCCAGGTGTTCCCATAAAGCTTGTAGGCTTGTGTTATCCGTACCCTCCCAATGACAATGAAATGTGATAGGACCCAAATCATATGATTTAACTTGGCCCAGCTAAGTAAACCAATGGCATACCTCAGAGCAAATATGCTTGAAATGATAGATAATATAGATCACATATACACAATGGTGTGGCAAAAACTCTGCAATTTCCCAGTGTCTTAGAGAACACATGGAAACCCTGGTAGTGTCAAGGTTAAGTGCTAAGTCTCCTAACCAAAAGGTCAGCAGTTCAAATCCACCCAGTGCTCCTTGGAAACTCCATGGGGCAGTTCTATGCTGACCTCCAGGGTCACTACGAGTCAGAATCAACTCAATGGCAGTGGATTTTTGGTTAGAGAATGGATGATCACAGAAGCAAGCAACCTGAAAAAAGCCAAAGATTCTAAAATGACATTTGCCTCAAAATATTTTCAACAGAACCTGTAATTACCTGAAAAATCTCGCAATTAGAGTCACTAATGAGTAAGACAGTAAAAAGGTGTTTGCCGGTTCCAAGTCTGAGTTTTAGCTGTGGCTTTTGTAGTCACTGATCACTTGGCCATGTGCAGGTACCTGCACCTCACTGGAACTCATTTCCCACATCGACAAGCATCGCAAAGCTAAAAACTTATCAGCCAAAAGAAGACCTTAATTTCAACACACAGAATATGCAATTAAACATTCGCTTTTTCATGAGCTGCGTCTAAGTCACTCAGTGGATGGGAACAGTTACTGCAATGCAACTGAGGATGATTTAAGAAAATTAAAATACAATTTTGAGTTCATGAAAATTACTTTTAAATCTCTTTTTATCAGAAATTTCATTTTAACAAAGTAAGACATGGCTTAGAGGTAACATCTGCAGACCTCCCTGCAGCAGCTATGAGTATGAGTTTTACCAACCGCTGGCTTCACACACTGAGAGTCCTGAGCGCCCTCAGGCTGTGACATAACGGAAGGAACTGAGTGAAGACACCGTCTCCGGTGGTGGTGAGGTCTTTGGTGACGCGAAAGCACGTTAGAGCAAAGATGAATAATGCTGGTCTGCAGGTAAATTTTACTGTCAGTTGGAAAGTAGAAAGTCTCTCTGGCCCTTGGTTTTTACTTCTAATAAGCCCTATTGCAGTCAAGTCGTTTCTGTCACAGTGACCCTACAGGACAGAGTACAACAGCCCAGTGGGGTTTCTAAGTCTAATCTTTACTGGAAAATATTGCTATATATTTCTTCCATAGAGCAACTGGTGGGTTCAAACCACAAACCTTTTGGTTAGCAGATGAGCACTTCATCACTGAGCCGCTGAGGGCTCCTTCTTACATAAGACTAAGAAACCGACAGGTGTCCCTGGGTGGTACAAAGGGTTAATGCCCTTGGCTGCTAACTGAAAGGCTGGGGGTTCAAGTCTACCCAGTGGCACCTCAAAAGAAAAACCTTGACGATCTACTTTCAAAAACTCAGCCACAGCAAATGGTCCCAACTCAGCAGGAACGGATGCTCACCGAGGACCAAAATGACATGGGATAAAGACAACCCAGAAGATAAAAAGACCCACATGAGTGGGTGCCTACATCGACTTGGGACCAGAAGAACCAAATGTTCCCGGCCACCACCAGTGATAGCTGCGATGGAGCTCACTAAGTTGAGTCTCACTGGCAACACAAGAATAAAAAGGGGTGCATCCTGAGATCTCCACTAATAGACCTCAATTGATGGTCCAGCAGTTTCAGGGTTCCCCTGGGAGCATGGCCCCTGGCCCTGATGCTGCCCTTGCCCATAAATCGTAACGAAGGTCCACTCTTCGGAAACAAATGGATTGGACTTGGCGATGCAGAGGGACCATATATTGGACGCACTTTGTGGTTCTGTACATCTATAGGATATCATCCTGCTGACCTCTGGTTGGAGGAAGGAGAGTGGGTGGAGAGGAGGGGAAAGGAGACTGTTGGGAAGATGAGACATGTATGGAGCAGAGAGGAATAGTGTGCCGTCACCGGACAGGGAGAGCAGTGGAAGCTGCATACAGATGGGCATGTGAATTTATACGGGAATGTACATTTTCACTCAGTCATATTAAAAAAAAAAAAAAAAAGAAGGAGAGAGAAAAAAAAAAAACCTCAGCCAGTGAAAACGCTATAGGTTAGAAGACTGTGAAGAGAACGGATGTGTCCAGCTTCCACCTCATTTGATGAAGAAATCCCTGCTCCTGAGTTTCTGATTGCCTCCTTTGCTGTCGGGTGGATACGGTGACGACATTGAGAAGCAAGTGTCAAAGGCAGCACAGCCACCCTCACTCCAGGTCCCTGAGTGGCTGCATGGAGCAGAGTTGCCACCATCCTCTCGCACTCAGCTGGGGGCTGTTACAAGGGGGAGAATTAAACTTGACTCTTATTTCATTTTACTTTTTTTTTTTTTTAATACCCCTGAATCTCAGTGCTCCTATCTATAACCCACAGCGGGCATGGCCCAGGACAGGGCCACGGTTCATTTCACCGCGCATGCACGGCACCACCATGACTCAGGGCGACCTCAGCGACAGCAACAACACTGTATGAGTGTGGTTATCACACATCAAAAGCTTGATAAGCCCAACAAAAGGAAAGACACCAAGCAGAGGCCTTTGCTTCAGAGGAAATAGAGCACTTTTGTTTTAACTGAACTCTGTCTTCTTCAGTAGAATCATCTGGTACTGCCATCAGAAAAGAAACAAGATCCTGAAGCCAGAGGAAACTGTTTTCAAAGAGAAGTTAATTAGGGAAGAAGATTCTGTTTTTCTCCTTAAGAGCTTCCCTTCTTCACAGGAGTGGCTGACCTCAATCCCTCCCGGCCTCATCTCTGGCTCGGTGGCACTCCAGCAGCCTGATGACACAAAGGGTGCCCTGGGAGACACTGACAGTACATCAAAGCCCGAATGGATGGAAGGGACTGGTTTCTAATAAAGCATTCAGTGCAGGCCCTGGCGGCGTGACTGAGCCCTGAGCAGCAGGCTCAGCCAGGCCCAGAGAAAGGGAGAGTAAATTGAGATCTGACATTTGCATAGAAGTTAATTCCAAACACTAGCAGATGTAGCACAGGAATGACAACTAAGAGGTGTCTGCAGATCGTCATCTTCTTAACGATTATTTTTGTCTTTTCAAAGCTTCCATATTCTTCCAGTTTTCACCAACTGGATTCTACCAATGTTTAAAGTGACTGAAACTTCAACATTGGTAGACTCTGGGTGTTAAAAAATGGAAAAATATGGAAGCTTTGAAAAGACAAAAATAATTACAAACATTTCTTAAAACCCATTGCCATCAAGTTGATTCCAACTCATAATGACCTTACCCTAAAGGACAGGGTAGAACTACACCATATGGTTTCCAAGAAGTACCCGGTGGATTTGAACTGCTGACTTTTGGACCTTTTGGTTAGCAGTCCTAGCTCTTAACCACTACACCACCAGGATTTCCAAACATTTCTTACCAGTGATTTCCCTGGTGTGTTAGTGTGCAGTGAACCAAGCCCTGGGGAACAGCTGCTCACTGATACATCCACACAATACTAAATTTTGTGAAATTGCACATACAAAAACAATAAGTTTTGCTATTTTCTGAATAATTCTTTCTTTACACCAGTCCATGAAATATGGTCAGGAATATAAGGTGGCCATTTTCAGTATGAACAGAATATCAAATATCCTGAATTCTGTGTTCCAAGAATTTAAATTACTCTGAAATGATGACTGAACAAGATTGGAGCTCACTGGATTGAGAAAGGTTGTCACATTGTCACTGCAGGAGTCAAAAAAATAAAAAACCCAAACTCACTGCTGTCCAGCAGATCCCGACTCACATGGCCTGTATAGGACAGAGCCTAACCAAGCATAGAGTTTTCAAGGAGCACCTAGTGGATTCAGACTATAACTTTTTGGCTAGCAGGCAAGCTCTTAACCACTATGCCACCACAGTTTCTTAAAGTATTTCTTACATATTAGTTATTACCTAAAGAGTTTTAGATCTCTGAAATATAGCATGCAAAGATTTTATATCCCATAATAGTCCAATGTCATAGTAATCATTTTGATTTGCGTCCATTAGAGATGAATTTGACTGCTGGTATCAAGGGCAGGAAAGAATGAGCTGGGAAAAACAAATAAGTTGTGCTTTCAAGTGCACTTGTTGACTTTATGAAATCCATTTGTAGCAAAGCTTTTAATACATGAAAATATTTGGAGGGCCTGGTGGCATGGCATGAAATAAAAGATGCATGAATTTCAAATACATCTGGTAAATGTCAACATGATTCAGTTCTTAAGGGCTTGTAATCCAAACTAAATTCAGTATTTGCTCTTGTCTTTTTAAAAATGAGTTTGGTAGGAACAATCTAAACTATACTTTGTGATTTTATTAATTATTCATGTCCAACATATGACCTTAACTAGGACATACAGTTAATAAAAGATGCTCAGTGAGGTATGACCAATCCCCTGGCAAGTCTTACACAGTAGAGAAACTCCAGACGTATCAGAGGTTCTGCAAACATTCTTTGGCAGCGTGGGCAGTGCTGTTTAGCCAGTTCACAAACCTGAGCAGGCCACAAGGTAAGCAAGAATCATTTTGGTACAGAGACTTTGTCATGGACTGAAATGTGTCCTTCTCAAAACACCTGTCAATTTGGTTGGGCCACAATTCCCATGATTGTGTGATTGTTGACCATTTCAGCATTTTACAACATTTTTCTAAGTGTTGTAAATTCTCTCACTATGATTGAATAAGATGGATTTAAAAAACAAACAAACAAACCCACTGCCATTGAGTCCATTCAACTCATAGCAACCATAAAGGTCAGAGTAGAACTGCCCCACTGAGTTTCCAGGGAACATCTGGTAGATTTGAACTGCTGACCTTTTGGTTAGCAAATGTAGCACTTAACCCACCATGCCACCAGGGTTTCCTGATAGATTGAAGGCAGTTACAGTAATGAGGTTTACAACATTAAATGGTGTCTTAAGCCAATCTCTTTTGAGATATAAAGGAGGGCAGCAAGCAGAGAGACATGAGGACCTCATACCACCAACAAAGCGGTGCCAGGAACAGCACACATCCCTTGGACCTGAGGTCCCTGAACTGAGATGCTCCTAGGCCAAAGGAAAACTGATGCAACACAAGGACCTTTCTCCAGAGCCCACAGAGAGAAAGAGCTTTCCTCTGGAGCCAGCGCGGTGAATTCCTGGACTGCAAGAGAATAAACTCTATTAAAGCCATCCATTTGTGGCATTTCTGTTCTATCAATTGACACCAGCTATTATTAGCAGTAGTTGCTGATAACAAGTCTAAGAGACACAAAGTAACACTAAGGAAATCTACCTTTGCTATCTCTAGGGTGCATCCCAGAATTAGACAGCTTGTTTCAATTCCATCTGAGGTCTGTCTCAGTCATCTAGTGCTAGAGGTTGTCACATTGTCACCACTTTAGGTAATAACTAATATGTATGAAATACTTTAAGAAACTCTGGTGGCATAGTGGTTAAGAGCTTGCCTGCTAGCCAGAAAGTTGTAGTTTGAATCCACTAGGTGCTCCTTGGAAACCCAATGTTCATTTAGGCTCTGTCCTATACAGGCCATGTGAGTTGGGATCTGCTGGACAGCAGTGTGTTTGGTTTGGGTTTTTTCTTTTGCTCCTGTGGTGACAATGTGACAACCTCTAGCACTAGATGACTGAGACAGACCAGATGGAATTGAAACAAGCTAATTCTGGGATGCACCCTAGAAATAGCAAAGGTAGGTTTCTTTGGTGCTACTTTGTGTCTCTTAGACTTGTTATCAACAACTACCGCTAATAATAGCTGGTGTTAATTGATTCCACCCTGTGACATCTCCAGTGTGTCAGGGTAGAACTGTGTTCTGTGCTCCATAGAATTTACAGTGGCCGGTTTTCCAGAAGCGGATTTCCAGGCTGATTCAAACTGGCAACCTTTTGGTTAGCTGCTAAGAGTGTTAACGTATGCACCAGGACTCTACCAATAATAAAAACATCATTAATCCTAACAATAGACCTAGAATTATCTTAAGCACTTTAACATGAATTATCTCATTTAGTCCTTACATGCATCCATCCT
The DNA here is from genome assembly GCA_028571685.1 of Heterohyrax brucei. NCBI lineage: Eukaryota > Metazoa > Chordata > Mammalia > Hyracoidea > Procaviidae > Heterohyrax > Heterohyrax brucei. The sequence goes on along the minus strand of CM053162.1, from coordinate 42,714,906 downwards.
GTGTGGCATAATTTATTTTTATCCCTGATTTGCAGGGGAGGAAAAGAAAGCACAGAGGAGTTGGTAAATTTGCCCAAGGTCACCAAGCTAGACAGCGGCAGGGCTGAACTTTGAACGAAGACAATCTAACTCCAGAACTCCCTCGTCAACCTTAACCAAACTACCCCGTAGGGCTTCTTAGGATGTAATCTTTAGGAAGGCCAACAGCTGTATTTTTCTCTCCTGAGTGGTGTGTTGGTAGGTTAGAGCCACTGTTGGTAGGTTAGCAGCCCAATCTTAAACACTGGGCCACCAGCTTTCTGGGACGAGGATAGGAAATGCTAATATCTCGTAGTACTGACCCAATTTCATATAAAACTTTATTTGACTAGGTTAAACACCTAAAAGTTTCAACAAAAACAACTTCTAAATAATGATTAGACTACTGCTGCTGTCGTGTGCCATAGGGTCATTTCTGAGTTTCAGTGACCCCACGTGATGGTAAAATCGGCCCATAGAGTTTTTAGGCTGTAATCTTTATGAAAGTAGAATATCATTTCTTTCTTTTGCGAAGCTGCTTGGGTGGGTTTAATAACAGCTAACCATTACTGGGAACTTTACGTCTCTGAGGTAACTTATTAAATATTTTATTTACTTGTTTTTATTTAATTCTCATCATAATCTTAGAAGGTAAGTGATCTATTCCTCCACTTGACAGACGAGATAACTGAAGATTAGGGAGGTCAACTTGCCTAAGATCACATAGCCGGTGACTGTGGTGAACTCAGGGGTGGAGATCTGGTCACTTAGGACAGGAAGACAAACTCAAAGTAGCAATAACGACTTCATACGCACACTACAAGAACCAAAAAGAGGCAGCAGTCCCGGGTTTGCGTCCATACAACAGGGAGAGGGAGAGGGAAGAGTCAAGAAGGTGGAGCTTCCAAAGTGGAAGAATTTTCCCATTGGGGGGCAGCTGAAGTAAAACGCTGCAAGGAAGCGGAAGTTACATTGGAATCTAATCTGTCTGTAGAGGTCACGCTCTTAACTGCTGTGCATTCTGACTCCACTTTGCATGAAGTTTTCCAATGAGCTTCTAGTTTCCTCAAGCAAATTAAGACCCGTCACTTGGCTTCTCCAAAACTGAAGTCACTCCCGGCCCAACTTGCTCAGAAAACGGCAACCCCAGACCAACTAAGAAGACATTAATTAGTAAACGGCTCTGTTAAGGACTCAATGTGCTGTACATCCTAAGAGGCCTTGAGAAGGGGAGGACAGCTGGATGAGGCTTGCCAAGAATCATCCCGACTCAAATAGCCAACTCCACGCACCCCTCAAAGGGGACGAGGCGGACGAGAGAACCTCGGAACCAAAGGCGCGACGCTAGTTTCCTGCGCCGGTGGGGGACTCGTTAGCCGGGGATACACTGGGGGCGGGGCCTGGCTGGGAGCGCGGCACAGAGAAGTGCTGCTCGAGTGTGCGGCGGCTGCCGAGCGCGGCTGGGGGCTCGGGCGCGGCGGGGATCGGGCAGGAGGGGTACGCTCTGAGGCGGCGCCGTGGGCAGGAGCGGCAGGGGCCGCGGCGGCGGACGCTCTGCCCTCTCCGGTCTCCACGCCGCGCGCCTCCGGGGCCCGCACGACCATGAACCTGGAGCGGCTGCGGAAGCGCGTCCGGCAGTACATCGACCAGGTCTGGGGCCGGGGCTCCGGGCAGGAGGGGAGACGCCCGGGACCGGGGCGCTGGAGCTGAGGCCCGCCGTGAGGCCGTTTGCATAGGGGCCTGGAAGGAGGGGTTAGCTGTCATCAGGGTTCTCGGTGGGGAATGATTGGATTGGCTATGGCTTTAACTGGGGGGAGGGGAGAGGAGTAAGCCCCCTTCTCTCCCTGGCTCCCTTAACGTCAGTAAGGAAACAATCCCTAGTTATTATCATTCCCAACCCCAGAAGCCTTACATGCAGTCTGGAGAATAAGGAACACTTAGAACGAAAGCTCCTGTAAGTGCAGGATTGAGTCTTAGACCTGTTTGAGGTCCCTCTGTGCAACTAGTGGAGCACCTGGGCACGTACTATGTCAATGACTATTTAGTGCCAAATTGAAGTTCAAAGACTATTTTAGTAGGGACGTTGCCCAGTGGCCTTACATTTAACTTACTAATAGAAATTTTTCCGGAGTCTTAGTTTTAATTTATTTGGTTGAGTTTAATTGAATGAAAATAATTGGAAATAAGCCTGTTTCTGAGATCCATACTGCTGAAACTTAACATTACCTGCTTCCCCATTCCCAGTGCTTATTCTTGAGTGCTTACCTAAGAAAAAGTGTCTGCAGAAGCAGCAGCATCTGGTCTGTGATGTCACTGATCTTTTTAATTTAAATATGTGCTGCCCCGGGAAATAGAAAAATAAAAATAGAAAGATAGAAGGGAGGAGAAAAACATACAACAGAGTATTGAGTGTTGATGTGAAGTGCTGCGGCCAAGTGTTTACGGGGCACTGGAAGGCAGTATTTTTATCACTGTCTGTTGAGTTAAACAAGTTATTAACTGAATGCTTTCTCTGGCGCTGTGGATGCAGTGGAAACCCTAGTGGCATAAGGGTTAAGTGCTGTGGCTGCTACCCAAAGGGTATGCAGTTCAGATCCACCAGGTGATTCTTGGAAACTCTATGGGACAGTTCTACTCTATTCTGTAGGGTTGCTATGAGTCAGAATCGACTCAGCGGCAAAGAGTTTTGTTTAGTTTGATTTTTGGCAGATGCAGTGAGGAACAAGCTAGGCCTTGGTTTCCTCTTAGAACTGAGAGATTTGTAACCAGCTCATAAACATCTCTTCTCCTGGTCTGACTGGCAGCTGAGTTCCTGGTTTGCAGCCAAGGGGACTGAGACAATGATTAGAGAAAGACTAAGACCGGGGAGTAAACGTAGTCATGATGAACTTAGGATTTGAGACTTTGAGTGGCCTTGTTAAGCATCTTCAGTTTTGGAGTTGGCAGTCCCTCCCAAATGATCAGAGAATAGTTAATGTGTGTGTGCATGTGTGTTTGCGCATGTGCGTGTTTAATTTCAGTGTTATTAAGATTACAACTGCATTTATGAGATATTTGATATAGTATTCTTCCTGCGTAGGAGCTTTAGTGGAGCAGTGGTTAAAGCACTTGCCTGCTAAGGAAAAGGTTAGTGATTTGAATCCACCAGCGGCTCAGCAGGAGAAAGATGTGGCATACTGGTGCTACTGCTGCTGACCAAAAGGTTGACAGTTTAAAACCACCAGGTGCTCCTTGGAAACTCTGTGGGGCAGTTCTACTGTGTCCTATAGGGTCGCTATGAGTCCCAATGACAGCAGTGAGTTTGGCTTTTTGCATACTGAGCTCCAGTTTGGGATTAACAGCTCACTGAAAATTATCATTATATAAACAATGTGAAAAGCATAGCTAGTAGACATCGCACAGTAAAATAGCACTTAGTTACTGTTTTAGATATCTGCTGACATTTTGGAAGTCTATCACATGAACTAAAACTATAACCAAGAATTGTGTATATCAGAAATATTGCAAAAGTGTTCGTTGTACCATTGAACACAACTCATCCTAGCTGAAATTTTAAATCTACTACTACTTACAAAAATATAACTATGTTTTTAACATATGTAATTTAGTAACTATTATATATGTGACATATAACTTAATTATTAAGAGATTGGTTAATTATATAGCATTGTAATAATACTAGCTATCTATCTGAAACTATTCAAATAACAGTGCACTTACCTTTTTTAAAACAGCAGCAGTATCAAAGTGCTCTCTTTTGGGCAGATAAAGTAGCTTCACTCTCTCATGGTAAGTGACAAGTACTGGGTTTCGTTTTTCCCTGATTCCCTTGATCTTTAAAAATCGTTCTATTCCACCTTGCACTCTGACCGTTTCTGCAATTTTCTCCCAGAAGAGCCTCAAGACATTTATTGGCTGGCACAGTGCCTTTACCTGACAGCGCAGTATCACAGAGCTGCGCATGCGCTGCGGTCACGAAAGCTAGACAAGGTAGGTGACGGTACAAACTTGAAAGACTTTTCAACCTTTAAGACTAAAATGCCATTAGATGAGTCCTGTCATTGTGTGTTTTATGTCAAATATATTTAGAAGCGTATTCAATTTTTTCATGTTGAATACAAAAAGAAAACTTATTTCTAATCTCAGTCACCTTGTTTTTTCCGTCATGCATCTAGTCCTTTAGTTCTAGAAATTCTATTTTTCCTAAGTATCTCTGAGTCGTAGATATTCCTTTCCACTTCAGTGTGTGTCATGCGAGTGTCTTCTCTGTCATGTCCTACCTTTGATCTCCAGTGTCCTCTTCCCCTCTTACCTTCCACTTCTCTGGTTCATCTTCTAAACTCTCACAAGGGTGATCATCCTAGAACACAGGTGTCGCTCGCATAATCGCTCATCAATTTCCCATTACCTACAGGAGAAAGTCAAAATGTATTAATAATCACCCAAGGGCCTCTGTGATTTTTCTCTGCCATCCGTCCCTGTAATATGTACTCCAGCCTTGACTGGTTTTCATCCTCAGTGCCTGGGATGCTTAGCACCCCTCAAAGCCACTGCCTGACAAGCCTCTCTGCCCAGGCTCTTCCAGGGTGTGACAGTACAGCCTTTCCTGACTGACTGCTCACCCTCATCCTTGCACCTCTTTCTTTCTTAGTAGCACTTTTGTATCCTTTCGTAGTGCTTACCCCATCACATCATGTTTGTATCTATCTGCTGTAACATCCTTAAGGGCAGGCCCTTAAAACCTGTTTGTCTGCTTGGTGCCCAGATATGAATTAAAGAGACTGGATTCTTTTTTAAACTTACAAGAGTCAAAGAAGACATTATGAAAATAATTTGCTTCATTTCCTGCTTACAGTATTTCAAAGTAAAGATGCATATTATCTGAACGACTTTTAAAAATCATTTGTTTTTAGTAAAAATATGCATAGCAAACCATGTATAACTTAGTGGCATTGATTACGTTCTTCAAGGTGTGTAGCCATTGAAATTCTTTTCCAGAGTTTTCCACCACCATAAATGCAAGTCCTCCCTAAGCTTCTCATCTACACTTTCCCGTTGCTGTTGTCATTTTGATCACAAGCAGATAATTCTTTAAAAGAGGACACTGCTCAATGCAGACGTGCTTTTCTAATTCAGCTAAACTTAGACTGACTATTGCTTAGAAGCAAGGATGGTGGGACTATGTCTTACACACTTTAGACATGTTGTGAGGAGGCATCTGGAGAAGGATGTCATGGTGGGTAAAGTACGGGGTCAGCGCAAAAGAGGAATACTGTAACAACGGTCTTAAGCATGTAAAACAGTTGTGGGCATGGTGCGGGACCAGGCAGTGTTTCATTGTGTTGTGTGTGGAATTACTACGAGGTGAAACCAGCTCAGTGGCATCTAACAACAGTTGTTTGGTTTAAGGATGACTTCAGGAGACTGTTCCAGTGGAGTACTTTTTTAATAGATTATTTTTTTCCTAGTTATATGAAGCATGCCGATACCTAGCTGCTCGATGTCATGTAAGTATGCACGCCATTCCATGTATAACTGCAAAAATTTGATTTTTTGCAACCGTTGTGTATTTCTGAGAATTTTTGCAATGGAGCTGGGCACATTAACAAATTATTTCATGAGGAAATGTTCTTTTCTTTAGGATTACATACTGTAGAATACTAATCTCCATTTACTAAAAACTGACATGCATGGAAATGTTCTGCTTTAGACATTTTTAATTTATGTAAAGACTGGGTCTAATGTTTAGCCTTTAAAGTCTAGAGATACATGTGTGTATATTTAGTGTTGCAGGTCATGGGTGATGAATGGTGTTTCCGTTTCTCTATGCAGTATGCTGCAAAAGAGCACCAGCAGGCTCTTGACATCCTTGATATGGAAGAACCAATCAACAAAAGATTATTTGAAAAATACTCGAAGGATGAAAGTGGCTTGAAGGACTCCTCCAGTGACTGGGAGATGTCACAGTCTTCAGTAAGTAACTATGATGTAAAATACCATTCCTTGGAATCAGAAGAATGTCAGTATGCTTCAGTAACATTGGTAAGAATTGCCTCCGTTACATAGCAAAAACAGACTACCTTTTTTTAGCTGGGTGTAACTGTATTAAGACAGTGTGGTTGTCATCTTACTTAATTTGGCCACCATAAAGCAAAAAAGATACAGGACATCTCTGAGCTGTTATTTGAAGCTGCCGTTATATCCTCAGATGGCCTGAATCTAAAATAGGTTGACTTAAGGTCTTCTTTCTTATTTCTAGTCCTCAGTTAAAGTTCTCCCCACAGATGGCGTAATTTTCCCCTTCTTTCTGTGTGTCAGTACTGCTTGGACCTTTCCCCTTAAGTCTCCTCGACTAAATTGCTTCTCCCCAGGGAGTGGTTTGGTGTTATTATTTATCACGTAGTACTTTGTTCATTATTTTACCTCCTATATTTCAGTTTGTAAACATATTCTTGTGAAATTTCAAATTCCTTGAGTGCAGAGATTGCATAATGTAGCAAAAGCGTTATATGCATGGTTGAATCACAAATCTTGATTGTTAATTCTTTTTTTAAACCACTCTACTGAAATATAATTCATGTACCATGCAGTTTATTCATTTACAGGGTACATTTCAATGACTTGGATATATTTACCTGGATTGTACAATCATCACCACGGTCAATTCTAGAAACTTTTCATCTAGCTGTCCCTCTTTCCCTAATTCTCCCATCATCCCAGTTATTCTTTATAACATACTCATGAAGGAACTTTGTTGTTCTGCTTTTTCCCATAAAAAGTTAGGAATTCTAGGCATTCTCAGATTTTGTTCTTTTTTTTCCTTCTTTTTGACTCTTCATCTGTGAATTCATGTGCTAAGAGATGTAAGTTTTTCTGCTGGGAAATGGAGTAGTGAGGCAGCTTAGTTGCTGTGATTTTCACTTAAATGAGGAATACATCCTTACTGTATTGGGACTGTTCACTGCTAAGTAGTATGTGGTCTATTTGTAATAGTATATTTAATGTTTTTTTTTTCTTGCAAGTCAGAAGTTTAAAGTTCTCTCCTGATGTCCTCCCTTATTTCATGCATTTTGATTTTGTGGCGAACCTCTTTTCACGCCTGTCATCATTTGTTGCCCAGCTAGGGATCATCTTTAAACTCAACTATTTCTGTCTTGCGATTTCAAGTCTTGAGCTTAAGTCAGGTTGTCTTGTCCTACTGTTAACAGTAATAATAAGATAGCTACTATTTATTGCACACCTACTGTGTGCTAGAGCACTGGTAGCACAGTGGTTAAGTGCTCGACAGCTAACTGAAAAGTCACTCATTGGAACCCACCAGCTGTTCTGTGGGACAAAGACACCGCAGACTGACTTCCATAAAGATTTCAGTCTTGGAAACCATGTGGAGCAGTTCTGCTCTGTCACACAGGGTCGCTGTGAGTTGGAATTGATTCAGCAATACCAGATTTGGTCTTGTTTTGATTTTACTCTGTACTAACCGTGTATGGGAAACCCTGCTGGCACAGTGATTAAGTGTTACATCTACTAACCAAAAGGTTGGCAGTTCAGATCCCCTAGGCACTCCTTGGAAACTCTCTGGGGCAGTTCTGCTCTGTAGTATAGGGTCACTATGAGTCAGGATCAACTCAGCAGCACTGGTTTTGTTTTTTTTGGTTTAACCATATACAGATGGTATCACATTTAATCCTCAACAGGAATTCTGCAAGTTAGACAGTATTTTCTTCTTTTTAGAGATGAGGAAAAGGAAGCCAAGAGGGGTTAGATGACATGTCCGAGATCGCTAATAAATGAGTCAGGATTTGAACTCAGTTTTGTCCAATTATAGAAAGCCAAGCTTCATTGCCTTCAGTTTTCTAATGTATGTAGTAAGATCCTTTGACTGGAATCTATCTGTCAAACTATCTGTCTTAAAGTCTGAGTTAATGTATAGACTCTGTTTGCTGTCTCTAAATCATTGCTCTTTTGAAATAAGACACAGAACCAGCCTAGTAGCCATCTATGTCTGTCAGTTATAAAGATTTGTTGGAATAAAGTAATTAGAGCCCAGAGAAGATAGAGAGGCTTTCTATTTTATATTCATACTTTTACTCGTTATACTATATTTTGACAATTGGCTTGAACCAAATCTTTTTAGATGTTTTAAAAAATTCGTTATTTCTGTAATTTATAGTTTTAATCACAGATTAAATTGAAAAGTATTGACTTAGTATGTACCTCATATTTTTCCAACAGATAAAGAGTTCTATTTGTCTTTTAAGAGGGAAGATCTATGATGCTCTAGATAATCGAACCCTAGCTACCTACAGCTACAAAGAAGCTCTGAAGCTTGATGTGTACTGTTTTGAAGCATTTGACCTTTTAACATCACACCACATGCTAACAGCTCAAGAAGGTTTGGAAACAAAGGTGTTCTTATATTTAGCATGATTATTATTGTTTGAATGTTTTTTTCTCTGAAATCTGTAGAATCAAGGGCAGACTGTATACACATTTAACTAGAACCATTGAATTTCTTTGAAATCCTAGTAGTATAGTGGTTAAAAGCTTTGACTGCGAACATACTCAAAGTCGTAGTCAAAGCCGTCACTGCTAACATAGCAGTTTGAATCTACTAAGTGCTTCTTGGAAACTCTATGGGCAGTTATACTCTGATCATCTAGGGTTGCTATGAGTCAGCATCAACTGAAGGGCAGTAGGTTTAGTATCAACTTTCTTGATGCCTTCAAATCTGAGACTCATTGCAAAATGCAACATTACGCAGTGCCTCTTGTTACCACAATCCTCAGGGACTTTGCAGTCATCAGACCACTGTTTTGAGACATGGTAGAGGTAGGATATGCCCAGATTTCAGTAACTCTCAACCTCGCTATGCTTCAGAATCCTAGAGGAGGTTTAAAAATATCAGAGTCCAATCCCCAACTTCAAAGTCACTGAATCAGAATCTCTGAAGGTAGCCCTGGTTTTAGTGTGGTTTAAAGCTCCGCAGGTAATCCTGATGTATGGTGAGGCTTGAGAACCAGTGGTTAAAGTCACCTAGAAGCTGCTTCAAACCTGCAGGTGATTGTCACCACTCCAATGGGTAATTGATCCACTGTTCCAGTTTCCTCTTGTGCATGTTGATCTTATTTTCTCTTGCAAGTGTGATTTACTTAGACCAAACACTATAGGAGAATATTGTTAAATTGCTTAACTTGTTTTCCTCCTGGACGTATTGTGAGGATATTTCTTTTTTTTGTTTTGTTTTCCTCAACATTTTTAAGAAAAAGAGCTTCTTGAATCACTACCTCTTAGCAAGCTGTGTACTGAAGAACAGGAATTGCTACGTTTTCTGTTTGAGAACAAATTAAAAAAGGTAAGTAGGAACAGAAGTTAATGCTTACTTTATTTCTAGTGTTAAATGTGACGTCTCTTTTTTTTTTTTTTACCAGTTAATCAAGTATGTTTCTCCTGCTGCTAATTTCAAATTGTTTAGAAGTAGGTGTTAATATAGAAGGAAGGCTTACTTTGTCTGGAAAAACAAATTTTTTTTTTTAAGTTCATTAATTTAGCATATTTGTAAGAATGCAGTGAAATTATATGAAACATGTGATGTGATTCCTGAAAGGGCTTCTAAAACTGTTTGCCTTCTGCCCAAGGACTCCCTGAACTAAAAGACTGGTTGTCACAATTCCAGGGCAGGGAGGCAGTAGGTTACTACTGACATTTAGTGAGTAGATGACCAGAGATGCTACTAAACACCCTGTAACGCAGAGTCAGAGGACAACTCCGTAAAACAGAGTTGTCGGGCCCAAGTCTTCCGTAGTGCTGAGTTTAAGAAGCTCAGGCCAGGTTGTTGCCAGTCTGGCAAGGGTTAAAGTCACCTGTGAGTAAATGGAGTGATGTTGCAAGAAGCCCAGCCAGCCAAGTGCCGTCGCATCGGGTTGCATGAAAGTGAGGATTTATTTGTATGCTTTCCGAAATTTGACCTCGTAAAACACGGTTCATCATGGAAATCTTGCAATGAAATTGACAATTTAAAGTATTGAGAGTACCAGTGAAACTGGAGATTAAAATGTTTTGAAAGGCTCGCATACGTCCTTGTGTAAATCCTTTAAACACCTGAGCCAAGCACAGATTGAGTCTGCCTTTTGATTTGTTATCGTGTATTTATTTAGTTTATGTTTAAATTTCTCTGTGTTTCAGTATAATAAGCCTAGTGAGACCATCGTTCCAGAGTCTGTAGATGGCTTGCAAGAGAATCTGGATGTGGTAGTATCTTTGGCTGAAAGACATTATTATAACTGTGATTTTAAAATGTGCTACAAGCTTACTTCTGTGTAAGTACGTACAAAGCGTTTTGTGTAAGAACTTAGAGTTTAGTACCTCTCACCTAAGAAGCCCACTGGCATGCTCTTTGAGTAATCTCCTATGGGTTGGTTGTAATTTAAGTTGCCTCTGCCATTTGCTGAGTGCTAACCAGCGTGCAATGTTGAAAGAGCAATTTTACAGACATAAATTTATGTACGATAGTGGGTTACTCGTAAAATTAACTTGGGAAGAATATACAAGTCCTTCTCCCGATTGTTGATAATTTGCAGATTGGAAAGTACCATGTTATCTTATAGTTTCATAAGTAAATATTTTACTGGACTCAAGATTAATAAAATCCATTAGATATTAGGCACCCAGTCTGGCACTTTCACTAGCTAACTGATCTTCTACACACACCAATGCATATCACTCCCATTGGGCCTTTAGTAAGATTTCATGTACTTATTGTGACTTCCGTGAGTCGGATCCGACTCAAGGGAACATAGCTTTTGGCAATGTGACTTCAGAATTTGCTTAAAATCCTTGAAATTACAGACATTTTAATTCACAAATAACTCTATTCGCTATTTCATGGTTTTGATCCTTTTAAATAATTGTACTACTTATTACATGTATTATAATTCTATTAATTTAAAATAAATGTGTGTAGTAACGTACCATTTGTTATTCCTGCTACATAAAATAGTTTTACCTTCCCTTTATAATCTAATCCTTGCCTCGGTTGAACTAACCTGAAGATAATTGAATTAAGAAAGTAGAAAGTATTATAACCTGTGGTATTGCATTTAATGCTGTTAGGATTATTTAAACATAGCAGATCTTAATGAGTGCAGTCTTGTGTGTTCTGTGGTTAGTAATACATTGCTTTAACTTTCAGGGTCATGGAAAAAGATCCTTTCCATGCTAATTGTTTACCTGTACACATAGGGACGCTTGTGGAACTGAATAAAGCCAACGGTAAGAACTGGTTTGTAAATTAAAATAATAATTCTTAGATATAAGAAAATTCCAGTAACTCAAAATTTTGACTCGCAAATCCTGGATAATTGAAATTCCGTAATGGAGTTCTAAAAATAAAATTATCACATGGCAGAAGTACTTAACAAAATGACCCACAATTTATTTTGTTATTCCAACAGAATGCTTTATTTCTTAATCCTTACTGCCTGCTTTCTTTTCCTGAAAACAACTTGTGGTGGTTCAAAGTGTGTTAGCTTTAACTTAGAGTGTTGGAGGTCACCTTTTCATTTGCCTTTTTTTTTTTTGTAAATTCTCTTAAGAAGAAGCATGTGACAGGAGTCAGTAACAGTTTAGAAGTTAGGAAGGGGCAGATTTGTGGCTTGTGTTTTCCATATTTTAACATTTAGAAACATTCATTGTGTTTAGACTGTATGCACCCGGATGTCTTTGTAAACTGAACAGAAGTTTATTCCTCTTAAACTCCAATTTTATCTGCTTAGAATGTGGGGTGTTAACCAGCATTGTCAGCATCTCCTGGAAACTTGTTAGAAATATAGACTCTGCAGCTGCTCCAGGGCTGCTGAGTTTGTGTCTTTTTAACGTAACGTCCTTAGAGGATGCTGATGCCTTAAAAGAACGATTGTAGACTGGTAGTGTGTATTGAGTGATAATGGAAACTTGAACTCCCATATACTTACCTGCAGGAAAGGAGATCATGAGGTGCTAGGACTTACACATCCCTCAAGAGGAAGTAATTTTGTTACTTTGCTAAATGTGTAAATTTGATCAACCAAACTGGTTGTGGGAGTTGAAGATGTTTTGAAATAGGTACATGGAGTAAGAAACGTAGGTTTCTAAGACAGTAAGTGTTGTAAAATACTCTTCTAAGTGGTATCTGTTCTCACATCACCCACTATTTGCTCTTCATTCGATTTTTCAGTCTCTTAGGGTCCAGCAACTGATAGGGTGTTGGAGATGGTTTGAAGCTGAATAACCATTGTATCTGCCCAGTAGAACTTCTGTAGTCCATTACTTAAATGGATTTTGTATGTGGAAGGAACAAAAATGTGAAATTACTGCTGTGACAGCAGAATTTGTTGCAACATAAAATGTTATTGGGAAGAATTGTAACTAAGGAAAAGTAATATCTTAAAGTGCATTTGCCATGAGTAATTTTCTTTTATTCTTTTCTTTCTAAATACAGAACTTTTCTATCTTTCTCATAAACTGGTGGATTTATATCCTAGTAATCCTGTAAGTAGCATGTATGGTTTGTTTTGTTTTTCAGTTTTAACCTGAATTTAAGAGAACTTTTAACTAGTAGTTAGGAAACCCTGGTGGCATTGTGGTTAAGTGCTACATCTGCTTACCGAAAGATCAGCAGTTTGAATCTGCCAGATGTTTCTTGGAAACTTGATGGGGCAGTTCTGCTCTGTCCTGTAGAGTCACTATGAGTTAGAATCAACTCTACAGCAGTGGGTTTGTTGGTTTGTTTGTTTAACTAGTAGTTAGACCAAACCTAACCCATTGCCGTCTAGTTGGTTCTGACTCCAAGTGACCCTGCAGGACAGAGTAGAACTTCCCCGTAGGGTTTCCAAGGCTGTGTCTTTATAGAAGCACCCTGCCACATCTTTCTCCCAAGGAGTGGCTTCCTTGGCTGAAGCTGTGTGTCTTCCACACTGCCATCATCAAAACTGAGAACTAGAAACTGGAAACGTTATCAGTGACTGAATCCATAGAAACAAAAGAGGGGACCAGACCATAGGTCTTAGACAAGACAGTAATTTGCACCCCAGACCACTGTGAAAATCATTTATAAGGAAGCACAGCTACTACGTGCTGAGAAGTCAGATGAACAAGAATCAGGATCCAGAGGCAGAGAAAGGAGGTAGAGTAAGGGTTGACGAGTAGTTTCAAATGGAAACCACTGACCTTTTGGCCAGCGGTTGAGTGCTTTAACCACTGTGTGTGTCATCAGGACTCCAGTAGTTAAAACAGAGTTAATATTCAAGTTCAGTTAAGAATTTTTTTAAAGTGATGGAACAGATAGATCCTCCTGGCACTTAACATACAATAGAAAGCAATCCTGATCTTTTCGGTCCATCAAGGTATTTTTTAGTACATGGAAGTAATAACCTAAGGCAAAATATGTGTTACTTTCTAATTATAGAAATCATATACATGCTTATTATTTTTAAAAACTTAGCATATAAAAATGTGTAATATTGAAAGTCTCACTCTCATTTCTCATAAATAGTGCTAGTAATTATTTGGTAGGTTCCTCAAGTTACATATATAAAATTATTTACTGGATTGTGCACTGTTTGAGTCAGTGTGAAAATGACTTAATGGATAGTGCACTGACTGAGTCAGCGTGCCTTCCACACTGCTGTCATCAGAGCTGAGAACTAGAAACTGGAAGTGCTACCGGTGACTGAGTCCTTAGAAACAAAAGAGGGGGACCAGGATGTAGGTCTTAGACAAGTCAGTGATTTGCACCCTAGACCACTATTAAAGTCCTTTATAAGGAAGTGAAACCAGTGCCAGCTGAGAAGTCGGCTGAACAAGAGTCAGGATCCAGAGGCAGAGGAAGAAGGGAGAGCAAGGGTGATGAATAGTGTCAGCTAGAAGGCCACGCCTCACAGGCTGGTTTTCCAGGTATGAAGCATCACATCCTTTTCTGTATTAGATGCTAATAGTACACCATCAAGCGCCTCTAAAAAGAGAGCTGAGGAATAGCTGTCCCTTTCTCATACAGAATCCTTAGAAGACAACATGTCTCTGAGAGAAATTTCTAACTTGAATTAAAACATCTGCTGTAGGAACATTTAGTCCACCCTCATCTGGTCTGATTTTTTGTTAGAGATTTCCAATTCAAAATTAGGCATCTTTGGTCATGACAAATTTTGAACTTTTTAGGTGTCTTGGTTTGCAGTGGGATGTTACTATCTCATGGTTGGCCACAAAAATGAGCATGCCAGAAGGTACCTCAGGTAGGAATTCATGTCCTTCCTCCCCCTCAGTGAACCTCTAGGAAAGGGTTTGTTGTTCTTCTGCGTTATTTAATGCAATAATCAGTACGTGCATATAAAGCACATAAAAGACCTTCATTAAGCGTTGAAGCCGTGCTGTTACCACCGTTTATCAGTTAGGTTATAAATGCATCTCTCTGTACTGAGTAAATATTTGTAAATTCTGTTTAGCATGCTAGTGGATTCAGCTTTAGTACTTACAAAGTTATAGACATTTCTCCTACAGTTTTGCTTGCACTGTTAGACTCTTTATTCAACTGCGTTAACAAACCTGTCGCATTTGTGTTTAATATGTTGACAACTCCTTTGTTTAGTTGTCATGTCCTAGAGCTCATTTGCTAACCTGAAGTGAACTCAACAAATTAAGAATGAATAACTTGAACGCACTCTGCCGTTGTAGTAAAGCTACCACGCTGGAGCGGACGTACGGCCCTGCCTGGATCGCCTACGGGCACTCGTTTGCCGTGGAGAGTGAGCACGACCAGGCCATGGCTGCCTACTTCACGGCCGCGCAGCTGATGAAAGGGTACGTCGGGGACAGGTCGGTCGCGCTCTGTGGAAGGGTTGTTTGGTCAATGAAATGAAACTTCTGTTACTGCTTTTACTGCCGCTTGGTTGTTAAACAAGTTAAAAACGTCTCACTGGCATCTTGTTTATTACCTTATGACTACAAAATAACTATCAAATCGAGGGAGAGGAATTGCGTAATCAGTTTGCCATACTGTTAGGCCAACCAATGCATGGAAAAGCAAACCCAAAAAACTGCTGTCGAGTCAGTTCCTACTCATAGTAGGACAGAGCAGAACTGCCCCATAATTTCCAAGGTGTGCCTGGTGTATTCAAACTGGTGACCTTTTGTTTAGCAGCTGTAGCGCGTCACCACTACATCCTCAGGCTCTCCAGTGCGTGAAGGCCCTGGGAATTTAGGCCAAGGGAAAAGAGAACTATGGGAACCCTCAGGTCAGCCTCATCCAACACAGTAGCTGAGATTCCTCGGGGGTAGTTTATGCTTCCTACCTTTTCTTCCTGTAAGTGTGTTGTATTTTTCTGTTGTTTTATTTGTCTCATTTTTGTAAGCTGAAAACAACATTTTAAAAAGAAACGTGGCTACTCTGCAAATCAGATTCTCCATTTCCCAGGATGTATTGTTGCTGCTCGTGGTTTCTTGAGTGACTTTCCTAACTAGTTCTGTAAAGTCTGTATCATTTGTCATGTGTGTCACTGAAATGTCATTTCAGTTCACTTAGTGGTCAGCTCGGTTATATTTGGGACTTCCTTATTGTTGTCAGGTGTCACTGAGTTGGTTCCAAATCACAGTGACTCTGTGTGCAAGAGAACCGAGCACTGCCTCGTCCTCTGCCCTTCGCACAGTTGTTGCTGTGCTGGAGCCCGTCGTTGCACTTCCTGTGTCAGTCCATCTCATTGAGGGGCTCCTTCTTTTTCCCTGACTCTGTACTTTACCAAGCATGATGTTCTTCTCCAGGGACTGATCTCTCCTGATAACATGTCCAAACTATATGAGATGAAGTCTAGTCATCCTCCCTTCTAAGGAGCATTCTGGCTGTACTTCTGACACAGATTTTTCCCTTCTTCTGGCAGTAGCTGGTGCACTGAATATGCTTTGCCAACACTGTAATGCAAATGCATCAGTTCTTCACTTTTCCTCATTCATTGTGCAGCTTTTACATGGATACGAAGCTGTTGAAAACACCGTGGCTTGGGTTAGGTGCACCTTAATCCTTCAAGTGACATGTGTATTTTTAACCTTTTAAAGAGGTCCATTGCAGCCGACTGCCCTGGTATATTTCATTTGATTTCTTGACTGCTGCTTCCATGGGCGTTGACTGTGGAGCCAAGTAAAATAAAATGAAATCCTTCCCAGCCTCAGTCTTTTTCCCCATTTCTTACAGTGTTGCTTATAGGTCCAGGTGTGAGGATTTTTGTTTTTTTTATATAGAAGTGTAATTCATAGTGAAGGCTGTAGTCTTTGTGTTCATCAGTAAGTGCTTCAAGTCCTCTTCACTTTTCCCAACCAGGGGGGTGTAATTTGCATATCACAGGTTGTTATGAAATTTTCCTCCAGTCTTGATGCCAACTTCTTCATAAAGTCCAGCTTCTTGGATTTGCTCAGTATGTCCATTGGATAAGTATGGTGAAAGGACATACCCCTAATGCACACCTTTCCTGATTTTAAACCACACCATGTCCCCGTGTTCTTTTGGAGCAGCTTCCTTTCAGTCTGTGTACAGGTTCCTCAGAGCACAGTGAAATGTTCTGGAATTCCCATTCTTCACAGCGATATCCTTAATTTTTTAAGATTCACACGGTCAGTAAAACACAGGCAAACATCTTTCTGATATTCTCTGCTTTCAGCCAAGATAAATCTAAAATCAACTGTGATATCCCTTGTTCCATGTCCTCATCTATATCCAGCTTTAATTTCTGGCAGTTGTCTGTTGATGTACTCCTGAAACTACTTGTGAATGATTTGTAGCAGAATTTTACATGTTTGCATTAATGATATCGTTCAATAACATCCACCTTCTGTTGGATCACCTTTGTTTGGAATGGGCATGGATATGGATCTTTTCCAGTAAGTTGACCGGATAGCTATCTTCCAGATTTCTTGGTGAACATGAGTGAGCACTTCCAGCACTGTGTCCATTTGTTGAGATGTCTCAGTTGGTGTTCCATCAGTTCCTGGAACCTTGTTTATCACGCATACCTTCAGTGGAGGTTGGACCGCTTCCTTCAGTTCCATCAGTTCTTGATCATGTACTGCCTCCTTAAATGGTTGAGTATCTAGCAGTTCTTTTAAATACAGCAATTCTGTGTATTCCATCTTCCTTTGATGCTTCCTGTGTCACTTAGTATTTTCCCCACAGAATCCTTCAATCCTACTTGAAGCTTGAATTTTTTTCTTCAGTTCTCTCAGCGTGAGAAAGGCCGAATACGTTCTTCTCCTTTGGTTTTCTAACTAAAGGTCTTTGCATGTTTCATTGTAATACTTTATTTGATCTTCTCAAGCCACCCTTTGAATTCCTATTTTCAGCTCTTTCACTTCATCATTTCTTCTGTCTGCTTTAGATACTCGACATTCAAGAGCAAGTTTCAAAGTCTGTTGTGACATTCTGTTTTGACTTTTCCTTTCTTTCCTTTGAATGACCTCTTGCTGTCTTCATGTATGAGGTCCTTGATGTCATCCCACAGCTTGTCTGGTCTTCAGTTACTAGTGTTCAGTGTGTCTAATTGTTCTTGAGATGGTCTCTAAATTCAAGTGGGATAGACTTTAGGTCATATTTTGACTCTCATAAACTTATTTCAATTTTTTTCAACTTCAACTTGAACTTGCGTGTGCATTTGATGGTCTGTTCTGCAGTAGGCTACAGGCTTTGTTCTCACTGATGACGTTAAACTTTTCTGTCATCTTTTTCTACAGATGTAGTCAATTTTGATTCCTGTATATTCCATCTGGCAGAGTCCACATGTATAGTCACTATTTTATTGTTGAAAGCAGTGTTTTCATTGAAGAAACCATTGTTCATGGAAAATTCTGTCAAGTGATCTCCCACATTGTCTTGTATCACTAAGTCTATATTTTCCAACCACAAGTCCTCCTTCTTTGTTTCTTAGTTTTGTATTCCAGTTGCTAATAATTATCAGTGCATGTTATTTGCATATTTGATCAATTTCAGACTGCAGGAGTTAGTAAAAATCTTCAGTATTTTAATCTTTGGCGTGAGTGATTGGTATGTAAATTTAAATAATAGTCATATCACTGTTCTTCCTTGTGTTGTTGTCAGGTGCTGTCAAGCCATTTCTGACTCATAGTGACCCTAAGAATAACAGAACAAAACACTGCCTGCTCTTGTGCCACGTCCACAGTCATTTTTATGGTCAAATCCGTTGTTGCAGCCGCTGTGTGAGTGTCTTGTCAAGGGTCTACCTCTTTTTCTCTGACCCTCAACTCTACCAAACATGATGTCCTTCTCCAGGGACTGATCCTTCCTGAGAAGAGGTCCAAAGTATATAAAATGCGGTCTCGCTGTCTTTGCTTCCAAGGAGCACTCTGATTGTACTTCTTCCGGAACAGATCTGTTTGTTATTTTGGCGATCCATGGTACATTCAGCCATTTTCTCCAGCATCACAGTGGGAAGGCATCAGTTCTTCTTCTGTTTTCTTTGTTCATTGTCCAGCTTTCACATGCATTTGATGCTCTTGAAAATACCATGGCTTGGGCCAGGCACATGTTAGTCTCCAAAGTGACATCTTTACTTTTCAGTACTTTAAAGAGATCCTTGGTAGCAGATTTTCCCAATACAATGCATCTTTTAATTTCTTGACTGCTGCTTCCATTGGCATTGATTGTGGAACCAAGTGAAATGAAATCTTTGACAACCTCATCCCTTTCTCCATTTATGACAGTGTTGCTTACTGGTCCAGTTGTGAGGATTTCTGTTTTCTTGATGTTGAGGTGCAGTCCATTCCAAAGGCTGTAGTGTTTGATCTTCGACAGTAAGTGTTTTAAATCTTCCCTTACAGCATAAACATTGATATCCTAGGCATTAGTGAGCTGAAATGGATCAGTTTGGGCCATTTTTTAATCCAACAATTACATGGTCTGCTGTGCTGGGAATGAAAACTTGAAGAGGAACAGTGTTGTCTTCATCATCAGAAAGAACTTTCAAGATCTAAAGTGTGATGCTGTCAGTGATAGGATGATATTCATACACCTACAAGGAAGGCTAGCTGACACAACTGTTATTCAAATTTATGCATCAACTACTGAGGCCAGAGATGAAGAGATTGAAGATTTTTACCAGATTCTCCAGTCTGAAATTGATCGAACATGCAGTCAGGACACATTGGTAATTACTAGTGACTGGAATGCAAAAGTTGGAAACAAAAGAGAAGAATCGTTAGTTGGAACATACAGCCTTGGTGATAAAAATAATCTTGGAGATCGCATGATAGAGTTTTGCAAGATTAATGCCTTCTTAATTGCAAATACCTTTTTTACCCAACACAAACAGTGGCCGTACACATGGACCTCACCAGATGGAATACACAGGAACCAAATTGACTGCATCTGTGAAAAAAGACAATGGAAAAGCTCTGTATCAGCAGTCAGAACAAGACTAGGTGCTGACTACAGCACAGATCATTAATTGCTCATATGCAATTTCAATTTGAAACTGAAGAAAAGTAGAACAGATACCAAAATATGACCTTGTGTATATTCCCCCTGAGTTTAAAGACCATCTCAAGAACAGATTTGATGTGTTAATCACTAATGACCAAAGGCCAGATGAACTGTGAAGTGACATCAAAGACATCATCCATGAAGAGAACAAGAGATCATTAAAAAGATAGGAAAAACAGAAAAGGCCAAATTGGATGTGAGAAGAGACTCTGAAACTTGGTCTTGAATGTCAAGCAGCTAAAGCAAAAGGCGAAGTAAAAGACCTAAGCAGAAGATTTCAGAGAGCAGCTTGAGAAGACAGAGTAAGATATTATAATGACGGATGCAAAGAGCTGGAAATGGAAAACCAGAAGGGAGGAACATGTTCTGCATTTCTCAGGCTGAAAGAGGTAAAAATTCATCCTTTTAGACCTATGCATATTACACTGTCACTAACAGTGTTGTATATCAGAATAGATCTTAAAATGTTCTATTTGACAGTGAAGAAGACACCATTCCTCTTCAGTTTGTCATTCTCGGCATAGTAGACCATATGACAGTGATTCAAAATGACCAATACCCATACACTTGAGTCTACTAATCTTTAAGCATTCCATTTGATTTTTGACAATTTTAGTTTTCCTGGATTCATACTTTATACATTCCATATTCCAGTTATTCATGGGCGTTCATAGCTGTTTGTAAATGGAGGTCCTCAAAGCTCAAGTCATCCGCATCATTAAAGTTGAGTCTACTTTGAGGAGGCGGCTCTTTCACAGTCATGTTTTGAGTGCCTTGCAGTGTCAGGGGCTCATCTTCCAACACTCTTTTGGACAGTTGTGCTCTTCCTAAGGTTTTCAGAGTTCAATTTTCTTTCTCCAAGTAGATCATCAGGTCCTCCTCTCTATCTGTGTTAGTCTGGAAGTTGTGCTGAAACGTGTCCACCCTGCTGGCATTTGAAATACCAGTGGCATAGCTTCTGTCATCGCAACAATGTGTAAACCACCATGGTACAACAAACAACAAACCAGCAGATGAGCAGTGGGTGGTTATTGTAAATGCCTTAAACAAAAAACTCTCCTACTCTTTTCCAAGAAGCCCTGTGTGCATATTGGGTCATGCCTTCAGTACTCAACCCAGCATTTTACAACTCTACCTTAACCTTCACTTCCTGCTTTTGCAGAACCTCAAGGTCAGTCAGAGGTGATGTTAGATGCCTCTCGTGTCTGTCTTGGGCACGTGCACAGCCCTGCATGTGCACATGTCCTTACAGATCCCTGTTTGAAACTTCAGAAAATCTCCAGTGGACACTTTTGTTTCTCAGGTTTTCCTCTTAGGGTTTTGGCCATCTTCATGTGTGTGGTTTGTGTATATATAAATGTATATGCATGCATATACTGTATTTTTATGCAAATAATGCATACCTTCTGTGTTTGCCAACCACACCTTCGCCTAGAGACATTTTTATAAGCATCACTGTGCGCATTTATTTTATGTGTTGCTTTAAAGAAATTAGCATAGCACACTTAGAAAATACCTCATGAGAGAGGCATGTGTGGTTTGTGTAAAAATACGATGTCTAGCCATCAGGCAGTTGCAGATGTTAAACAGGTTCCATTTATTGTTTCACCAGACATCCTGGGCATAGAGCCTTTTTCACTGAGTTAGATGAAGTAATGACAAGTCTTGTGAATCAGGCTTTTCCAAGGAGCTGCCTTACCTATAAAGTAGGGACAATTCTGTTTGGACTAGGCTTTTTCGGGTACTCAACATGTCAAACCCATTCTTCCCACTCTGCTGGCTGCCGTGAAACTGGGGAAACAGGGTTAGAAATGGTGCGGGTTCAGACACCACAAAGTTTACTGTTCTTACAGGGATTCAATCATTTTTTTCTTTAATAAATGTTTCTTGAATTGTTGCAAGCTGTTATTTAACACCAGAGTTGTGAGTCGGTTGCAACAATACCTGCCAGTGTTCTTATTGCCTTTATGGAGGGAGATTTTTGGAGGTCTTCACTCTGCCATTCTAGAAGTGATTCCTCTGGGTGAGTATTTTTTAAGGGTTCTTCATGACTTCTATAGACTATAGAATTTTGGTTTTTTGATGGCAGTATACACACCAAACATACATTTATGACTTCTACTCATTCAGTTTACTGTCATTGGTCACATATCTCACAAATGTGTCACTCCTTTTACTGCCTCCACCTGTAGTTTTACATCACCATTAATTTAACTCTTCCACCCCGAAATTTCTCAGCTGGCTTTAGAGTTACTGTTATCAGTTGGAACTCACATTGTATCACCATTGTAGCTGGACGCGCACTGGGTCATCACCATTAATTTAGGCTCTCTGCCCTTAAAGGTCACATCTGTGCTTATTAATTGTTGTCAGTTTACACTAATACAAATGATTTTTTATAAGGCTAACATTCTTTATTAACAGAACTTAAGCTGTTGTTTAATGATGGCTTCAAGGGATGGTTTGGTTCAGGGTTTAAAAGTTATGTCCAGGCAGTAGATTCCAGGGACCGCCCCCCACTTCCCTAGTCTCAATGGATCCAGAAAATCTGGTTTCCATGTATGTTAGAAGTTCTAGTCCCCTAGTTTCCTCCTTTTGATTAGGGTCTACCTATTGAGTCCTTGATCAAAGCGTTCAGTAAGGGTCCCAAAAGACCAAGCCCCGTGCCACTGAATAGATGTCAATTCACAGCAACCCTATAGTACTGAATAGAACTGCCCCATAAAGTTTCCAAGGAGCACCTGGTAGATTCTAAACTGCCAACTTTTTGGTTAGCAGCAGTGGCACTTGACCACTGTGCCACCAGGGTTTGCTCAGTAAGGGTAGCCAGGCATAATTCATCTTCTCTCGTCTCCTGTCAGAGGAAGTGATAGTTCATGGGGGCAATTAAACCTGTAGTGTGTTTCCTTCTCTGATTCCTGGGTTCACTTGTGGTGTTTCAGGCAAATAGAGAGCAGTTGTTAAAGCTTAGGTGGCTGCTCGCAAGCTTTTAAGACCCCAAGCACTATTTACCAAAGTAGAAGATAGAACAGAAGCTCTAAAAACAACTTTAGGCCTATTTACATGAGAGACCCACAAAACCATAACCCTAAACCTTGAATCACGAAAATTAATCGCACAAAATGTTTAATTTTAACTAGGTATCATACAAGTGCAGCGTTTTTAAAGCTCCTGTTAGATGGCTGTAAAATTATACAAAACACTTTATTTACCATTTTTCTCCTCTGTTGTGGTGTACAACTTATTGGTAACACATTAGTCAAGCTGTGTAGCTATTACCCTTGAAAGTCTTTTGCTGCTGACTCCTTTACAACGCATAGCAACCCAGTAGGACAGAGCAGAACTGCCCCATAAGGTTTCTGAGGAGCAGCTGGTAGATTCAGACTGCCTTTAGGTTGGCAGCTGAGCTCTTAACTACTGTCGCACCAAGGCTGCTCCGTTAGTTGATGTCAGCTTTCCCGTCATCCTAGGCAACAATTAATTACTTCCCCTAGAACGATTTCCCCTCTCCTTTCCCCTTCCCACTGGTGGTAACCTGTAGATGATATAATCTTAATTTGATTATCACCTTAGATTAGAACTAATACACATACCACCAGTTGGCCAGCCAGCCAAGTGCCGTCGAGTCGGATCCGACTCATGGCGACCAGTTAGTAAATATTTATTAAAATTCTTAGATTCCTTTTATGACACTTGTTTTAGTGCAGTCACTGATCCAATAGTGTGTTATTGTTGTTATTAGGTGCTGTCAAGTCAGTTCTGACTCACAGCAACCCTGGGAACAACAGAAGGGAGCACTGCCCCATCCTGCCCTGTGCCCACAATCGTTTTTATGCTTATGCCCATTGTTGGAGCCACTGTGTCAGTCCATCTTACTGAGGGTCTTCCTCTCTTTTGCTGACCCTCTACTGTACCAAGTGTGATGTGCGTCTTCAGGGACTGATCCCTCTTGGCAGCATGTCCAAAGTTATGTTAGATGGAATTTCGCCATCTTGCTACCAGGGAGCAGTCCGGTTGTACGTCTTCCACGACAGATCTGTTTGTTCTTCTGGCAGTCCATGTTCAGTGTTCTTCTCCAGCACCATGATTCAGTGGCATCAGTTCTTCTGTCTTCCTTATTCATTGTCCAGCTTTCACATTCATGTGATGATTGAAAATACCATCGTTTGAGTCAGGTACAGCTTAGTCTTCAAGGTGACATCTTTACTTTTCAGTACTTCAGAGAGGCCCTTTGCCGAAGATCTTCCGAAAGCAATGTGTCTTTGGATTTTTTGACTGCTACTTCCATGGTTGTGAACCCAGATAAAATGAAATCCTTATCAACATCAATCCTTTTTCCCTTTATGATGATGTTGCTTACTGGTCCAGTTGTGAGGACTTTTGTTTTCTTGATGTTGAGGTACAGTCCATACTGAAGGCTGTGGTCTTTGATCTTCATCATTAAGTGTTCCAAACCCTCCTGATTCCAGCAAGCAGGATTGTGTTATCTGCATAATGCCAGTTGTTAATAAGTCTTCTTCTAGTGAATCTTCTTCATGTAGTCCAGCTTCTCAGATTCAGCTAAAAATTCACTTAAAAAGCGGTTAGTATTTATTCTGAGCCTTGAACTCTTTCACAGGGTGGGAAAACAGTTAATATTCATGACTTAAAGAATTCTTCAGTATAGGAAGGCTTATAACTGATTATCATGGAAGTTTACCAAAGGAAATCATTGAAGTTAGAGAAGTCATAAATAGTCTAGTAAGGGGAAGTGGAGCTGGAACACAGACTTGAAGGAGATAACAGTGCTGAGTAGTCAGGAGGAAGGGGTAGATGGATGGTGTAGACTAGTGATGTGGCGTTGGCACAGGGAGAGAAACTGATAGGAGTGCTGGGCCTTAAGCTGGTCTGCCCCTCTGCTTGAGTGACTTTTCTTTTTTAACTGTAGAATAATTAAAACTATGTAAGTTGGTAATAGATTCCCAGAATAACAAAGATTAGGCTAGAAGCCCATTAAGCACTTATTAAGTATCAGTAGATGAAAAATGTTAGAAAAAGTAAGAGCCGGGTTATAAAAATAAGAGCTGTGTTTTTTGTTGCGGTAAACCAGAAAACCAGACCCACTGCCACTGAGTTGATTCCGTCTCATAGTGGCCCTATCCGGCAGGGTGGAACAACCCCTGGCGTTTCCAAGGAGTAGCTCATGGATTAGCAGCATTTTGGTTATCTATTAACTGCTCTGCCACCAATGTTTCCATAAAAAAAAAAAAAAAAAAACCTGTTGGCTGTCAAGTCAGTTCTGACTCATTGCAACCCTGTGGGACAGAAGAGAATTGCCCCACAGGGTTTCCAAGAAGCGCCTGGTAAATTCAAACTGCTGACCTTTTAGTTAGCAGACATAGCACTTAATCACTATGCCACCAAGTTTTCCAGAATTTCCATGGTATGTTTAAAATATTTTGCAGAAAAGATCTGAAATTCATAAATGACTTTCTGTTGAATGTTTTGGGTATTGAGTATGTAAAATTCTGTAATATTTTTTAGGTGTCATTTGCCAATGCTTTATATTGGATTGGAATATGGCTTGACCAATAACTCAAAATTGGCAGAAAGATTCTTTAGCCAAGCGCTGAGCATTGCACCTGAAGATCCATTTGTTATGCATGAGGTTGGCGTTGTTGCATTTCAGAATGGAGAGTAAGTACCAAAAGACCATTGTGCTGTTTTTGGTAAAACCCCGGTTACTGCAGTTCAGCTGGTAAGACTGACTGTTGAGTAGATTTTTATTCTGTCCTATTTCAGGACACAAGAGTTTTTAAAAATCTTGGATTTCCTTAATAATATTAAACTCAGGTTGGAGTCTGCCTTTCCTCTGGGTTGCCAGAGTCTGTTAATTGCTCTGCTGCACGGTTGATCTGTCTTCAGAGCACTGACATTCAGCAGTATGGCTGGAGGCACTGAAAACCCCCTGTAGAGTACAAGTTGTATTAATACACATGAAGCCAAGTTTTTGAAACAAAAATACAGGAAAACCTACAAAAACCAGAGCCTGTGTAAGGCGAGAACCTGTCAGAGAAGGAAAACTGAAATATTTTATACTAAAGCGATTAATAGAAAATGGGAAGGCTGCATCCAGTCAAAGGCGGAAAACTGGCAAGATCCAGAAAAAGAAGGCAATCTGTTTGAGGTCTGGCCCTTGCAGATTTCACTGTATGGGTAGTCGCTGATTTATGGTGTCCATTTGATTGTTTTTTGTGGGGGGGGAAGTACCTCTTATTATTTATAATATTGCCTACATACAGTGTTGTAATGTATAATTTGCTGGTATTATTATTCTCTGGTGTATTGTTTCCAGCCCGCGAAGACAAAGATTGGATTTATAACAATATTGATAATAAAAGTCAATCATAATGAAAACTATAGAAAAACATATTTGACTTAAATCAGAACTTAGTGACAGAGTAGTCACAGGAATGGATAACCCTGTCTTAAGTTGGAACTAACCATATTTTGTGTTACTCATTGATCAAAAAATTAAGTAAATTAGAACAACCCAGTTTTCTGATGTTCTGTGCAATCAAAGCTGTTACTGTAGCTTTGGATGTTTTTAGAAAATGAATAATCCAGTGTTATACTCAAGAGAAAAACATTTATGATCCTTTGCATTAAAATAAGCAGTCACTAAAAAATAGTAAATGAGTACTTCTGTAGTGTCATTGTGGGGTCTATGTGTGTCTTCCAAAAACTTCTTTAGAAGTTTAAAAAAAAAAAGAAGGTTTGGAGCTTTCTTGGTTTTGCTTATAGTAAAATAATATCTCCTAAAGTCATGAACTTGTGTGGCATGAATACCATACAGTTAATCATTTATTTGACTTAATTTAAATGTTAATCAGCTTGTACAAACAGTTTACCCCATTTTACTTTAGTATATTTGACAGAGATTTTCTTATTTTTCTTAAATGCTTGTATTTTTATGTTCGAATAACTACAGCCTTTCCCTCTTTCCTGTTTTAGCTGGAAAACAGCAGAAAAATGGTTTCTTGATGCTTTGGAAAAAATTAAAGCAATTGGGAATGAGGTATTCCACATATATTTACAAATATATCTATATACACAGACCTAAGAGTGTTTACTGTTGAAGACAGAAAATGTATTGCCAAATAATCCCTTTTGCCCAGGATCATCCCCTGCCATTTATCGTCACACATGGCATGCTAATACTTGAATTGTCAGCAATATCAGCATCCCATGGAACAAAAGGAGTTTATTCCAACTGAAAAGGCGGATGCTGGGTCTTAGCTTCTTGAGAGGATGCTAGTGTAGTGGTAGTCATTGGGATCTGTTAGATGGTTATTGGAAACCGAGGGTTTGTGATGGTTGGTTGAATTTGATGAGTGAGCGCTGTAGCATCTGACATGATAGGCCTTTCTTCTCTAGAACTTAAAACAGGCTCATCTTGACTGAAGTTAAATGCAGTATGGCAGCAGATTCTACCTGTGCAGGAATAGGATGAGCTGTCCTTAAAATTCAGGCATTTCGTTTGCAGTTCCCTGCCTGTACTGTGGAGTCCTGACAGCACGGCGGCTATAACCAAAAGGTTGGCAGTTTGAGCCCACCAGCCACTCCTTGGAAACCCCCTGGGGCAGTTCTGCTCTGTCCTGTAAGGTCACTATGACTGAATCGACTTGACAGCAGCAGGTTTTTGTTGTTGTTGTGTACCTTTCAGTGTTTGGAGATACACAACTAAGCTCCACTGCATGAAAGATGTAACCCGTGGATTTGTGCTTTTGAATTACCTTCCCTGTAAGAAAGGGTGTATATACATGGATACTATTTTAAAATACTGATTTAAGGTATTATAAACTTCTGTGAGTAGGGATTTTCATGCTATCGCTCTTCTGATTCCAGATTCTTTTTCTCATACCTGGCTTGTTTTCTTCTGTTCTGGTTTTCCTCCCACTTTTATGCTTTTCCTATTTGTGCACAGCTGCCCCCAGTTGCCAGTCCTTTGACTGGTAGCTCCATCAGCCTGCCTGCCAGGTGGCATCTGCCTGTCCTTGTGGATGTGGCTTCTTCAATTTTTGGTCTCCATTTGCCTGTCATATCACTTTGAAAAATGTTACATTCCCATGTGTTCGCACACATGTGTGTACATGTATGTTCACACTGTTTCCTAGGCTCTGAGCTAGGCGCTGAGATGCAACAAGAAACTAGTTTGACGTCTTCTGCCCGGAGACCTACTGGGATGCAGACAAGGAAATTAGCGGCGGGGTCTTGAGTGGCTGTGTGTGATAGATGTGGTTTTTGACCGCCTTGTCAGTTTTCCAGGAATTGTATGCCATAGTGCCTTGCTACTCAAAGTGTGTTTCCTGGACCAGGAGTGTCAGCATCACCTGCAAGTGTGTTAAGAATGGAAACTCTCAGATCTGTCCCTCGACCCATTGAATTAGAAGCTGAATTTCAGCCTAGGCAGTGTTCCTACACAGTGAAGTTTGAGACACATTACTTCCCAAGCCACACCTGAGGTTGAAGTGATACTCTTCCTTTGATGATTCAGAGGGCACCTCAGAATTTTACAGACATTTAAAGTAACAGGTTTAAATATGAAAGTTGAAGTGTCAGCATGAAAGTTTTTACTGTTGAGTCAATTCTGACTCACAGTAACCCTCTAGGATGGAGTAGAACTGTCCCATAGTGTTTCCTGGGAGAAACTGGTCTATTCAAACTGCCAGCCTTTTGGTTAGCAGCCAAACTCTTAACCGCTGTACCACCAGGGCTCCTTGAAGTGTCAGAATGCCCATTAAAAAGTGATACAGAGAGGGAGCAAAAATACTGAAGGACTGTCAAAAAACAGCCAAAAGAAAGTAATGATGTCTAAGTGTAACTAAAGGATTTGTTTTGCAGTCCCATAAACTGTGTGTGACTCCTTAAGCTGAATTGGTAGAGCTCGAGAGGTTTAGGTCAAGTTGATATATTCACTTAATCACCTCCTATTTCCTAGGCTCTCTGAGCTAGGCATTGAGATGCAACAAGAAACTAGTTTGACGTTTCCTGCTCGCAGATCTCCCAGGGTGTGCAGACGAGGAAATTGGCAGTACTAATACTGTGTACAGAAATGTCTGCTTGGGGAAAGAAAGGTACCCACATCTAGGGACAGTTGACCCAGACTTGAGGATCAGAGAAGGCCTTCCAAATGAAATGTCTTCCCACTCTGTCCTGAGGTCTGATTAAGCATGAGCCAGACAAAACTGAGAAAGAAGAATGTTTCACGAGTAGAGAATGATGCATGCAAAGCGTGGTGTATTTCAGAAATGGGAGCTAATTCAGTGTGGCGTGGCTTTTAAGTTCATAGAGAATGTTAAGAAATGGGGCAGGACAGTTAAGAGTCTTGAAAATGACTAAAGAGTTTGCAGTTTAACTTGAGGATGATGGGAATACAAAAAGGGGTTTAAGCAGGGGGCCATGTGGGGAGACTTGGGTGATTGTGGCCCCAAAAAGAATTTTTGTTACTAAGGAAGGTAAGGAATAAATAGGTTGGGGTTGTACTAAGGAGGTAGAATAAATAAGACTCTCAGTAACTCTTTGAACAGGAGAAATGAGGGAGAGGAAGGAGTCGTAGATGACACCAACATAGTCAGACACCTAGAAAGAAAATGAGCTTAGGGATCTGATGTGACAGGAGAGACAGAGTAGTTTGGTGTGTGACACACTGTACTGGAAGTGCTGGTGACAGCTCTAAGCAGAAATACCTAGCAGGCAGTTGGATGTCGAGGTCTGGTGTTATAAAGAAAGGTCTGGGCTGGAGGTACAAAATTTGACCTTGCGTGTGGACAAGCTATTTGACAAGCTCTGGCAATACAGAAATACTACAACCCCCTGTTCCCTTCCAGAAGGAAGGAAAGACCAGGAAAGCAGCGCATACTCTGGCCTCCTGCTGATATACAGGCACCCGGAGACTGCTGTCTCTGCAGACACAGAGCAAACACACCCAACTTGCATAAATGTATAAGATTATTCAGTACAGACAAATGAAGTAGCAAAGTGATGTGTGTAGCTCACGAGTCTGCTGCTGCTTTATGTTTTAGGTAACAGTCGACAAATGGGAACCCTTGTTGAACAACTTGGGGCACGTCTGCAGAAAACTTAAGTAAGTGAAGCAGAGCCTTTTCAGAAATAGACTTTGTGGCTAAAAGTTGACTTGATTTAGAAATACAAGGTGGAAAGGAGGTGTGTGCTGTCCCAGTGTGCATGGGGAGAGCGGCTAGTTACATAGCAGTGTGTGTGTAAGTTTCTGTATGACAGATTGACTTGGATTGTCAACTTTTACTTAAAGCACAATAAAAAATTTCAGAAAAAAATACAACTGACTGGTTTTGTGTAGCCTTTCATTTCCTCAGCCTCTTCACCTTTTTTGTTCTTGGCTGCTCAGATATAATAAGTGTAAAAACAAGTTCTGTGTCTACCTCTGTTTAATTTTATTTTTAAAACATATCTATTTAGAAATGATAATTACTTTGTGTAGGTTGAAACAAGTGTGGTGTTCCCAATCAACTGAGAAGCATTTGGACAGCAGGATCTAGTTAGAACCACCTCCATATTCAGACCCCTTGTGTCCCGCTGGACGCTAGTTTTCTAGTGTGGTAAACAGGTGGTGGTCGAAAAATGAATTTGCCACTTAAGTAAGTTTGGGAAACTCTGAGTTACACAAAATTTAACAGGCTTTTTAATTGTGGGATTTCTTAGACCCTTTATTGTGCATTTCCCAAAATTAATTGAAAACAGAGCTTTCCTCCCCACCCCCCAAAAGATTTTCTGGGGAAAGTGTTCCAGAGAACTTTGGGAAACATTGCTCTGGGTAACTCTTTTGGACCTTAAGGCAAAGCTCTCAGTTATTTTTAAGCACACCTGGTGTCGGAGGTTTACCGTCACATAAAAGTATGTCCTAAAAGGCTAGAAGCCTAGGAGTCAAGGCTTAGGGTTTGGGTTCCAGTCTTCCACCAAGTATCACAAGTGATACAACAAGGCCTGTGCAGATTGGGTGAGCAAGCCGAGAAACCAGGCATCAAGGAGCTGTTGTTGACATACGGGAAAGTGTAATACAGAGGAGAGGCTAAACTTACTCTACATAGGAAAATGTTTCTTGCATTTTTACACAGAGGAGCAGTTGTCTTAGCAAGCTGGCAGTTTTATTGTAATCATTAATTATTTCTTTTTTCTCTCCCCACCCTCCACATCTCCCTTCTCCTCCCTCCTCCTTGTTTCCTCTCGTAGAAAGTACGATGAAGCACTGGATTACCACCGACAGGCGCTGGTGCTCATTCCCCAGAACGCGTCCACCTACTCCGCTATAGGATACATTCACAGCCTGATGGGCAATTTTGAAAATGCCATTGACTATTTCCACACAGTATGTCCTTTGTTTGTATCTTACTTTAAACCTGGTTAACACTTGCTGTGACTTTTTGAAAAGATCTTTTCTAAGCCATGTTTTTCTTTGTTTACTCTTTTAAAATTCTTTATGCTGCCTTCTTTTCTTTGCAGAGAAAAGGTGTGTGTGTTTTGCAATTTTCATCAGATCAGGAGATGGTGTTGTATAAGTGTTCATTTGAGCTGGACGTTAGGGTTAGCCTGAGGAGCACAGGAATATCCATTGCCCAGTGGAAGGCCTGGTGGAGCTTGCAGGCTTGAGTTCATGACCCTTGTAGTTTCGTTGGGTCATGCGTTTATCACAAATAAGGAATCACCCCTTAATTCTCATACCCACAATTTCATCAACTCTAAGACACTATTAGTAAGTGAGAGGACCAGTTATGCTGACAGTTAAACTTTAACAATGCTTTTCTATCCCATAAATTTTTTACACCTAGACAAAATGCTCTTTAGACATACTTAGGCATAGGTTTTTATCAGCTCTCTAGTACTGACATAAAAAGAAAATGCAAGGGAAATGAATTGGTTACTCAGTTCTCCACCTTTAGCACCTGAGGATTCTGAATCACTGTTGTACCCTGGCAGTCAGTATCCGTTTATCCCCAGGTGTCATCCGGGTGCCCTCACGTGTGTTCCACTCTTGGTTTGGGGCTTTTCTCCAACCCGTAGACAACTGTTTTGCATATTTTGATGTTGCCACACGCTAGTTCTTACTAGAAGGTGTCAACAGAAGGTTTTTAGACAATGACTAGGATGCATGTATCTTCTCTGAGTGTTGCTCACAGGTTGTTAACTGAAATGTCCACTATCTGATTGTGCATAACAACCAGATTCACACTGCACAGGAAGTGGCATCACGTTGTGGCTGCTTCCTGGCCACGGCAATAGTAAGAAGCTGTTGATGGTAAGACATCCAGATTTCAGAGCTGTTAAAATTTGAAAAAAATGTAGGTCTTAGAATCAGTGAAATGATAGTATTGGAGGAAGTGGTAAGATGTGAGGAAATGCAAATATTCAAAGATAAGTAATAGATTTATAACTAATTTTCAAGGATATTTTAAAGATTTGCAGGCCATAATCCTAGATGGAGTCTTGAGGTGCTTCTGTGTTAAACAGAATACTAAGGTAGTCAAAGCTTTGGGCTGAGCAAAGTTTCTAACTAATCTTGTGTAATCTTTCAAAATGCGTATATTTGAATATTGTATAATTTATCTGCTGTAAATTTCTCTATTCGTGTAGAAGACTTAAAAGGCTCTTATAGGGTCATAGTTTTTAATCTTTTTTGGAAGGGGAATTTCAAACATGGAAAAATAATAAAATAAACCCTCATATACCCATCACTAACTTCAGCGGTTATTATGGTTGGTCTTGTGTTGGCTGTATCCCACCAACAGTCCCTCTCCGTGCCCACCTTTTGTTTCTTGGGGTATTTTAAAGCCAACCATATAAGAGTACTTTTAAACAAAAGAGAAATATATTTTCTGTTAATAATCATGCTTAATATTTTCTGGCAGGCACTTGGTCTTAGGCGAGATGACACATTTTCTGTTACAATGCTCGGGCACTGCATTGAAATGTACATTGGTGACTCTGAAGCTTATATTGGTAAGATTGTATTTATTCTTATTGGCATTTTCATCTGTTTCTTAGATTCTTTCTCTTGGTAGTCCATCTCTGTTTAGAGTTCTCAAGTTCTTCTAAGACTCTAAGTTTAGCTTCCTAACTATATTAATATCAATAAATTCCATTTATTTTGTTGGGAGAATGATGGGGGCAGTAATGACTCATCAGCTGTCCATTCATTTTGAAGTTGGTCTTTCTAAGGCTGGGTTCTTGCTCTGTGAAAAATACTGTTAGGAAATACTTGGACTGCACTGTGTTGCTGGAGGAAACCCTGGTGGTATGGTGGGTTAAGCGCTACATCTGCTAACGAAAAGATTGGCAGTTCAAATCCACCAGGAGCTCCTTGGAAACTCTATGGGGCAATTCTGCTCTGACCTCTAGGGTTGCTGTGAGCCGGACCCGACTCGACAACAATGGGTTTAGTGAGGATCAGTCTACTTACACAGTGGAAAAACAAGGCTTTGAGACATTTTCCTAATAAATGAAGGCTCTGGCCTTGATATTCTATAGTGCTGGCTATAGCATAATGTTAATCTCTATGTTTCAGTGGAATTTTAATAAGTTGTGTTACCTTCACTTAACTGACGTGACTGATTTTAATGATAAGCAAATAGCAAGATAAGTCTCGATGGCACTACTGTAATTTGGCACTTGGTTAGTTATGATGTGACAAATTTGCATAGAGGATAAAAAGTGAGAACTGGACCTTGGCAATGCAAAGATTTGTTTAACATAAAGCAAAAATAGAAAAAAAAAGGATATGTTGGACTTCAATAAAATTAATAGATAATGTTAATCAAAAAACATCAGAGAATGAAAAGGAATACCATAGACTGGGAGAAGTTACTTGAAATTCAAAAATAACTTGTATCTAGAATGTGAAAACAAAAAAACTACAAATCAGTAAGAGAAAGTTAAACAGCACAGTCATAAAATATGGAAAATATTTGAACAGGAGCTTCACAAAAGAGGATATCTAAGTAGTTTTTGAACAAGTGAAGATACTCATTATCATCACTTACAAGAATAAGTAAAACCATAATGAGATACCGCTGCATACCTGCCAGAATGGCTAAAGATGAAAAATACTGCTGACACATTAGTGAAATTCTATTATATTATTGGCTATCCATGGGGTTTTAAATGAGTAAAACCTCTTTGGAAAACTGTTTAGCATATATACTGAAGTTAAAATTGGCCTGCTCTGTTATCTGTTGTCACATAACCTCTCTAAAACTTAGTGGCTTAAACCAACAAAAGTTTATTATTTCTTACAGTTCTGTTGGTTGATTGGGTGGTTCTTTTGCTGGTCTTTCCAGATTTTGTGCTGCTGCGATCAGCAGGTGGCTTGGCTGGGCCTGCATGGTCTAAGATGGTCTCATGACTGGGATTGCTGAAATGGTTAGGACAGTTGGGATCTCCCCACATGGCTTTTCTCCTCAGCTTCTTCTCAGCATGGTAGTCTCAGGGTTCTGAAGGACCGTAACTGAGGCTTCACAACCTTTTAATGGCTGACTTGGAAGTCGTACAGTGTCACTTCCATCACATTCTGTTGCTTATCCAAACAGGTCACGTAACCATGATAATCTCAGCTGACACAGAAAAGGCATTTTCTGAAATCCTACACCCTTTCATGATAAAAAGCACTCAACAAACTAGGAACAGAAGGGAAATTCCTCAATATGATATGGAACATTTGGGAAAAAACCTGAAAGCTTGTCCACTAAGAGTAGAAACAAGACAGTGATACACAGTCTTACCACTGCTCTTCAACATTGTACTGGAAGTCCTAGCAAAAGTTAGGCAAGAACACAGTATAAAAGGTATCGAGATTGGGAAGGAACCAGTAAAACTATCTGTATTTGCAGATGACGTGGTCCTATATACAGAAAATCACAAAGAATCCACAGAAAGCTAGTAGAACTGGTAAATGAATTTGGCAAAGTTGCACAGTACAAGGTCAGCAAGCAAAAATCAGTTTTGTCTCTGTGCAACAGCTATGAGCAAACTGAAAGGGAAATGAGGAAAACATTTTGATTTATAATAGCATCTATGTAATCAAAATACTTAGAAACAAGTTTAACTAGGGCAGTAAAAGACATGTACACTAGCAACTATAAAACACTGCTAAAGGAAATGAAAGGAGACCTAAATGAATGGAAAGACGTTCTTTGTTCTTGGGCTGGAAGACTAATATTAAAATATCAATACTACCCCTAAAATGCAGTGTAGATTTACTGCAATTCCTGTAAAAATCACAACAGCCTTCTTTGCAGATATAGAAAAGCTAATCCTTAAATATGTGTGGGACTGAAGAAATCCCCAGTTAGACACAGCAATCTTGAAAAAGAAGAGCGAAATAGGAGGATTCACACTTCCTGATTTCAAAACATACTAAGAAGTGTCAGTAGTCAGAAGTCTGTATAGTTTAATAAACACATGAGCCAGAACCCCAAACACCAAACCCTTTACCATCACGTCAGTTCTGACTCAGATTGACCCTACAGGACAGAGTAAAACTGCTGTATAGGGTTTCCAAGGCTATAAGTCTTCACAGAAGCAGACTGTCATATCTTTCTCCCACAGAGCAGCAGGTGAGTTCAAACTGTTATCCTTTCATTTAGCAGCCAAGTGCTTAACCACTGGACCACCAGGGCTCCTACATAATAGACTGGTGGAATAGGATTGAGAGCACAAGTATGAATAATCAGTTTTTGACAGAAGTGCAAAATCGAAACAGTGGGTAAAGAGTAAATGGCGCTGTGACACATGATAGCCACATGAGTGAAGTTGGCGCCTTGTCCCGCACTGTATGGCAGAAAACCAAACCTGTTGCCATCCAATTCATTCCAACTCCTAGTAACCATTTAGGACAGAGTAGAGCTGCCACATAGAATTTCCAAGGAGCATCTGGTGGATTCAAACTGCTGGCGTTTTGGTTAGCAGTCATAGCACATAACCACTATACCACCAGGGTTTCCTCACACCATATATGAAAATTAAAATAGGTCAGCAGCCTAAAAAGAACTAAAACCATAAAAGTCTTAGAACAGATCTAGTAATTAATACTTTAGGACCTAGCTTTTGACAGTGCGTTGTTAGATATAACACCAAAAGCACAAAGAAATGAAAGAAAAAACATAAAATTGGACTTCAGAAAAATTGAAAACTTTAGTACATCCAGTTATTTTATGCACAAAATAAAGAGACAGACTACAGAATGGGAGGGAAAAAAATGGGAATTGTGCATCAGATATGGGTTTAATATCCAGAATGTATGAAGAACTCTGCAACTGAACAAAAAGTTGCCATTTTATGTAGCTCAGAAACAACTGAACCTAATACCTCTGATCAAAGTCTCTTTTATCCATCATTCTTAAGATTTTGGTATGTGGAAAATGTGTTTTCTTTCATTGTGATTTCTATATGTATAAAGTTAGTGACTGCCCAGTAAGCATATCACAGACAGCCCTTGTCTGTAACTGCTGAGAAAAGGATAGTCCATAGCTCCGTTAAGATCCTGAGGGCTTCTGGGATATGATGAGTACTTGAGCCACACTGGTATTGAACCTGGAAACCCTGGTAGCACAGTCATTAAGAGCTATGGCTGCTAACTAAAAGATTGGCAGTTCAAATCCACTAGAAACTCGTTGGAAACCCTGTGGGGCAGTTCTGCTCTGTCCCGTAGAGTTGCTGTGAGTCAGAATCAACAGCAGCAGGCTGAGGTTTTAAGCCCTTTGGGTTGGGTCTGGTACTGAGACTGCATGTGCTTCTGAAAGGCTTCCCAACTTGTGTCTTGATGATGATGATGAAAGAGAAAAAGAAGAAAATAATTAGAAGAGACAGTTCATTTTTTAATGGGAAGTAGAACGTTTTTTTCCTACTTCTAAATTTGTGCTCTTAAAAGTCCAGTGTGGGTTCAGTGATACAGTCAGTGCTCTGTCATGTTGGAAATGAGATGCAAATGATGAATTTCATGTTCTAATTATGGTATTTCTTTTTTAGGAGCAGATATTAAAGACAAATTAAAATGTTATGACTTCGATGTACATACAATGAAGACACTAAAAAACATCATTTCACCTCCGTGGGATTTCAGGGAATTTGAAGTAGAGAAACAGACTGTGGAGGAGACCGGGCTCCCGCCACTGGAAACCTCAAGGAAAACTCCAGACTCCAGACCTTCATTGGAAGAAACCTTTGAAATTGAAATGAATGAAAGTGACATGATGTTAGAGACATCTATGTCAGACCACAGTACGTGATGCCAGGAAGTGGTCCAGAGTCCCTCTTGTCATAGTGTGGGTTCAGATTTTCTCACATCCTGGTCATATTTTAAGAATTCCCCATTTTTCAACATGAATCCAAACTATGTCTCTACATTTAGTAGCAGAGATCCGCCTTAAAGACTTGGTAGCACACCTCTGCAGCAGATGTTTTCTGATCCAGCAGGATAGTTAACATGTAGTGGAATAAAGAATAATGAAATTGCTATTTAGTGGATTCATTAATTTACAGAATAGAAATGTTCTGAAAATGAGTTTCAAATCACTCTGATAGCTTATTATCTGATTTCTAGGGAGGTGGGGTGAGGAGAACCCTTTTCCACTCTGAGGACCACAGTGGTTCTGCAGTAGGGCTTATTTCTTCCATTAAGAAGCTGCTTTAGCCGTGACTGTGTTTGTTTGTGTCTCCCCAGATTAAAAGTGGTGTCCTACCTCAGCATATGATCTTAAGGAATTTAGTATGGCTCAGAGTCAACAGCTTGTAGGTTACTGAGTAGCTTGTATTTGAACAGTCCCCAGATGTGAAATTGCCTGACAGGTGTCATCTTCCATGGAGGGTGCTTATGGGGCCCATGGTGCAGTGCGAATTGGTTTGCCTAAATTAGGAGGCCATCATACAGCTGAATAACTTGCCTAGTCTACCTCTGTAAAACCTTTTGTGATTTTATCTTTATGGATCATAACACCTCAAGAGTATAACCATTTTCCCAGATATATTAGGTTTTAAAATACTAACTTGGCGGACAGTGGGAATACCAGCTCTAACCTGGTATCTCCATGAATGAATCCTCTTCCAACTTCACTACTGTTTCTAGGTAATACTGTCCTTTGGCTTCTTGTACAGCCACCCAGTTACACCCTAAGCTGCTCTTCCCACACTGCCCGTGACATGACTGTTACTTTCAGAATGTCTGTGGCCATGTAAATTACTTTGTTTTCTGCATTTGCATTCTTCAAACATGTAAGTTTGTATTAAGCATTTTCCTTCATTTATGGGAATGATGCTAACTAACCACACTACAGGCTTTTTTTGCATTTTGAG
Source organism: Heterohyrax brucei (assembly GCA_028571685.1). Taxonomy (NCBI): domain Eukaryota; kingdom Metazoa; phylum Chordata; class Mammalia; order Hyracoidea; family Procaviidae; genus Heterohyrax; species Heterohyrax brucei. The sequence goes on along the minus strand of CM053162.1, from coordinate 42,677,018 downwards.
TTCTCAGCCTAGGTCCACAAAAGAAAAGGATTCCTCTCTTTTATGCCCTGGTAACTTCTGTTTTATATGTACTTCTTTTATTTAAAGTGATTATATCCAGAGAGAACATTTTTGTAATATTGATGAGTTAAGGCAGTAGTACATAGTATACAGGATTAAAAAGTCTAAGCCTATGAGTATATAAGACATCATCTATAGAGATACTAGGATTCATAGTAAGTAATGTCTTAATTAGAGTGAATGATGTTATAGAATACGATTTTTGTAAACAACATGGCTATTTCTTTGCAATTTTTCTTTTCAAATGTACATGGCTTTTCATATATTTATTTATTGTTTAATTGGGTGTGTAATCTGTCCGGAACTGCTCAGTCCTGGGGATGCAACTGTGAACACGTGGACATGGTCCTGTTCCTCAGGGAACGTGTACTCTGAAATGAAATACAGACATTTGACAAATTACAAGTGCAGCATGAAGAGTGCTACACGGGGAAACGCCAGGTCCTCCTCCTGGAGCATGGTTGTGTGTGTGTGTGTCTGTCGGAGGAGTGGGAGAAGGGACAGGGACAGTGAAGAAAGGACTCTGAGGATGGTGACGTTTGAGCTATGCTGAGGCATGAAGGATATAAGACTATTTGTGTGTTGATGGTGTAGGTGGGACCAATAGATTGCTACTCCCAAGGGAATGGAATAATCCAGAATGGCTGGAGCAGAAAGTGGCTGAGCAATGGTGGACAGTGGGTAGGGTGAAAGGCCTTGTAATTGTCAAGGATTTCTGTAGAAGAGGTTATAAGCAGAGCTTTGAACCAGTTTATGTCGAACCCTGCTGAGAAGTTGAATTTCTAACCAGTTCCCTGCTGCAGATTTGCATTTCTAGTAAGTTCCTTGCAAGGCATGCATGAGAATCACCTAGAGATCTTGTTAAAATGTAGATTCTGATTCAGCATATCTGGGGTGGAATTTCGAAGTCTCAGGAGGGGTTTGAACTGGAATGAACCAGAAAATCAAAGCCCTGGTTGTAATTAAGGAAGTGACATCTGTGTGTATTTAAGTGATGACTCTGGCTGCCATAGACTAGATTAGAATTAGATGGGCAGAAGCTACTATGCTATGTAAGTGAGACTAAACTGTCAGCCTGGTTTAGGTTGGTGGCATTGGGATTAGAAATGGGCTGGTTGAGAAGAGAATTAGAAAGGACTAATGCAAAGGATGGCCTGGGTTGGTGCAAACAACTTTGTGCTGGCCAGTTCACATGTACCCCGCAGTGCCAGAACAGAAACCAGCACAATCATCTGCTTCCATAAAGACGACAGCCGAGAAAATGTCATGGAACAGTTCTCTGTGGGTCACTGTGAGTTGGAATCGACTCGATGGCACAAGATAACAGCAACAGTGCAGAAGAAGTATCTTGATTATCTTGACATCCAGAAGTATCCTGAAGTCCCTAAAACTTAACTTTGTTGACATAACAGTTCGGAAGAGCCTGTGAATGACTGTTTCTACTTCAAGAAGATACTACATCTCTCGTGACTGTGCTAAGTTGCTAACCCACCTTCATGCAGGTAAACAGTGCAGATTTTCTTAAGGGTAAACCTGAAACTCAAGTATAACATCTCACCTTTAAAAAAAAAAAATTGCAGTGAAGCCACAGGATTATATCCTTCACTTTTTGAAAAGCCTTGTTTCAAGTGCTCATAAGAGGATGTGCTATCCTGCTTCTTAGTTTTTTGAAGACACTTATTCATGGCATCATTGGCAAATGATGGTTTGGGACACAAACTTATTGTCCTGACACCTGAAACAGTCCTTTCAACACTGAAATTTCTCATTTTAACCTTTCTAAAATCTATTCCATGTATTTCCTCTCTTAAGCAGAATAATAATCGCTCTCATTTCTTCAGGACCAGCCGTGTTTTATGTGCTCACTCTAGTAAATCTTTTACGCTTTATTACCCCTGTTGGACAAATGAGGACTCCGCAGCACAAGTTATATGACTTGTCCAGTATCACACAGCCAGCCGGTAACAGAGCAGACATTAAAACCTTGTTCTCTGTCTCAGTTTAACCTTTTGAAATTATTCAGCTTCAGCGTAACTGAGTGTCAGTTACTGCATTGAATTTTTATGAAGTAATACATTCAGAGACTGTTTGCATTGGTTACTGCCATTCAGATTTCAAGTAATATATTTCAGGGTTTTTTTTATGTTTTTTTTCTCATCTGTGTCAGACATAACATGTTCCTATTTTATGCCTTCCCACTTTTAGCTGGAGCTAGAAAAGCAAATGACTGAATTTAATTAAAAATAAGTGAAAGTATTCTGTTAATAAAGTACTGAGTTTTTTTATATTTATCTTGCCTGTTCAGAAGCGATTTTTTTCATTTTGTTTGCTTATTGATCACCTGTAATGATTTTTGAGATGTATGTATAGTGACTCCTGTTAAGTGGACCATTGCTATATTGACAGTGCTTTAAGGTTTGAAAGGTGAAAACTTAAATTTGACTAAGCTGCATCTCAGATCAGCAGTAGGGTTAACACCAATGTGTGTGACCTCACTGTAAAGAAAAGGTAATGTTTAGTTGTACACAAAGGGAAGGCACAGCCAAGGTGGCAGAGTAGTCAGATGCTTCCTGTGGCTCCTCTTACAACAAAGACCCTAAAAAGCAAGTGAATCAATTGTATTTGACAAACCTAGGCGTCCTGAACATCACAAGCAAAGCTGAGGAGTGAGACTGAGCAGCAGAGGGAGGGAGACACGGTTCAGCAGCAACTAAGAGTTGCCGGACTTGAGCCAGTGGAAACCAGCAGCTCATAGGCCACATCCGCTGGCACATGCCTGGTAAGGCAAGCAGTGGCATTTAGGACTTGTTTTCCACAAACAGGACAGACTGTGCAGTAGAGAGTCTCCTCATACCTTCAGTATCAGTGAAAAGTGATGTGCAATTGGCAGAAAACAGTCCTTTGCATCTAACCTACTTCACACATGGGCCAAAAAAACCACTCCTTTGGGCAGGTGCCTCCCTTCCGTTTACCTGTCTGCTTACTGCTCTGCAGCGGGTCCAAGCCGGCTTTTGAGACTGTTGTGTTCCCGCTACCTGAAGTAGGCCACGTGCCCTGAGCCATTCTCCTGCCCTTGGAAAGGGAATTAACAAACAGGAAAAAATAATCTGCTGTCTTCCCTAAGCCATGAACTCAGGGCAGAAACAACTCCATTGCCTAGGTGCAGGTATCAGGGGTCTGTGGACACTGAATGCCTTTCTCCCCTGTTCATGGACTTGTGCCGGCCCTTTGCAACAAGGCAGGCACTCGTGAGTGCAGTACCATGGGATATACCTCCCTGTATCAGCTAGCTGGTAGAGAGGCATGTTCGCGACATTTGTTACTGCTCTGCCTGTTAAGCAGGGTCCTCACCTACCCCCATCAGGGGCCTGAGGACTGGTGGCTCCCCCATCCCACTTAGCCATCCGTGACAGGAGTCCAAGAATAACTGTATGCCAAGTGTCATTTCTGTTATTAGCCAATTCTCCAATAATGTTGGATGTTGTTAGGTGCTGTCATATCCAATCCAACTCAGTGACCCCGTGTCACCGAGTTGAACTGCCCCATAGGGTTTTCTGGTTTGTCATTTTGACGAGAGCAGATCTCCAGGTCTTCTTCTCCCTTGGACAGCTGGTTCAAGTTGCCTACCTTTCGATAAGCAGCCGAGCTGCTGAACTCCTTGCACCCCCAGGGCTTCTTACATTGCATAGTTTCCTAAAAAGGTGTTCTTGCCAACTGTAAAGTAGCCATGTTTATAATCACCAAAGGAAAATTTGAGGTGAAGTGCTATCATCACCAGCTTCTCAAAATCACTCATCTACCAATTAGATACGTAGCCTTGCTGTGACAGTTGTTGACCCTAGAGCTATGTTCATTTCAACATTTGGAGATTATTTAGTATTTAGTGCTGCTCTGTGTTGTCTGTAATGTTCTGTGCGTACATAAAGCAAAACTTTATTTTATTGTGATTAAGTGAAAGTATACAATCCAAGTTAATTTTGTATGCCCACCTGTCAGCAGCGCCTTCTTCTCTCCTTGCCTGGTGACAGCACACTCCTTTTCATTCTATACTTGTCCTGTCCTCTTAACAAGCTCCTGTCCCCTCCTCTCCACCCTCTACTTTCCCATCTAGAAAGAGACCAGTAGGACAGCATCCTGTAAATGCGTTGAACTATAAAGTATGCATACCATGTGGTTACATTGTGTCCCCAAGTCCAGTCCCTTTTTGTCCAGTCCATTTTGAGTTGACCTCAGTAGTGATTTCTGGTCAGGGGTAGCAACAGGTCTAGGGCTATGCTCCCAGGGATCCCCCAGGCCATTGGACCATTGGTTGTGATCTTTTAATAGAGTTTTTGAGCTACATAGTTCTTTTTCTTATATTGCCACAGGGGCTCAACATTGCCCCATCATGGCTGTCTTTCGTGGTGTCTGGGGCACCATCTGGTTCTTCTGGTCACATGTTGATAGTCTACCATTGACATGGGTCCTTCTGCCTCCTGACATAAAGCAAAACGTTTTAACAGGTTGAGTAATGTGGTGGTCAGGATTATGTCAACTTGGCTACTCCATATTTGGCTGCTGTATTAAGTGGTAGGGTGGGGTTTGTGGTGGCTTCCCGCCCCTCAGCTCTCATCTCTTGACCTTCCACTACTGCTGCTGGCCTGCTCACATAGCCAGGAGCTCCTGCTCTCTTCTTCTGGCATCTGGTTCCTGGACTTGAACTAGCAGCTGTTGGATTCATCAATCCTTACAGTTAGCACTTGAGAGTCCTGCTCCCTGACCTGCCGATCCTGGGTTCGCCAGCCTCTGCCGCTCTGCCTCACCACCAGCTAGGGATCCACCGACCTACACAACCGGTGATCTAGAACTCTGGTCTCTGACCTGCTGACTTTGGGTTCCTCAGCTTCCGTGGCCATGTGAGGCTTGTGCCAGAACTTGGGACATTCAGCTTCTGTGATTGCATGAGCTGTTTCCTATATCTGTATCTATCTATCTGTATATATTATAAATCTTTTCTTGTACCTACACGTGTTACTGGTTTTGCTTCCCTAGAAAACCCAGCCTAAGACAGGTAATAATAGGTAAGAAGCTAGACTTCTTTATAACACATACTTTTTCATGTAAAATCAAGCTCGTAAGTATATTTTGTTCACTGTATCTTGAAATTTGTATTATAAGATCTTATTTAAGTAGTATCTTTATCTAGCAAACCTAAATTGTAAAACTCCAGAATTTTGTGAAATCATTTATCTGAACATCATTTGTGAGTCCCAAAACCAAAACTACTGCCATCAAGTCTATTCTGACTCATAGTGACCCTATTAGGGCAGAGTAGATCTGCTCCATAGAGATTCCAGGGAGAACCTAGCAGATTCAAACTGCGACCTTTTGGCTAGCAAATGTAGCCCTTAACCACTATGTCACCAGGGTTTCCTATTTTTGAATAGTAAAGTGAAAAAATTAGAGGAGCTTTAAAAAATGGATAGTGGTAGCTATTATTTGGGGAGCAACATTTGGACATTGTGCTAACCAGATTTAAAAGAAATAATACATTCTTTTTGCAAAAAAAAAGATTTGATTTTTTAAAACAACTTTATTGAGATGCAATTCACATACATACAATTCACTTGTTCAAAGTTTGCTGTTTGATGGTTTTTAATATATGCAGAGTTGTATAACCATCACAATGTTAATTTTAAGATCCTTTCATCACCCTAGAAACCTTGTACCCATTAGCAGCCACACCCTCTCCCCTGCTTCACAGTCATAGGCACCAATTTGCTTTCTGTATATAGAAATTTGCCTTTTGTGGACATTTCAAAAAGATGGTATCATACCATAAGTGACCTGTTATGACTGGCTTCTTTCACCTAGCATAGTATTTTCAAGGTTTCAAGTAGTGTTGTAACATGTATCAATACTTTATCCTGTTAGTTGCTGCATACTATTCCACTCCAGTTTTGTTTCCCTAGATGGGAAACATGTAAGGATATATATGAGCAGTACACGAAGATTCCAATTTTTCCACATATTTACCAACACTTTCTCTTTTTTGGTTCTAGCCATTTTAGTGGGTGTGAAGTGGCATCTCGTTGTAGTAAAATACATTCAAAGTATATGTTCTGTATTTAAAGACTGCTGAAACATTCCAAATTTAAAAAGTTTACACTCTTGTGGGGGGTGGGATGGGCAGGCATCAGCAATCCTTTTAAAGCATTCTGCTGCTACTTTACACTCACACTATAGAAAGATTTTGTCTGGCAATCACATTTTCCCACTTATTATCCAAAATGCCATTAGAGCTTTCAACCAACAGCTTTACCAAAGTTGATATGAAACAAAAAGAAAAAAAAAAAAACTACCTAGCCTGTGGCACTTTAACATTGGTGCACGTCTAATAGTATTCTTTAGATTCTATGGATTTTTGAAAACAGCTCCTGGCTGCCTTTGTAGGGCTTTACTCAGTTTTGGAATCACCTGATGAACATTTTGGCGTATTTAAAGTATCACATATCAGATAGGAGCTCAAGGATAAAGTACAGGATTAAAGAAACCTAGATTTACTTCCAGTTAACTGCCCGTGACACCTATAAATCTTTTAATCTCTCAATGCCTCGGCTACTCCATTCCCTAGTCTCATTTATTGTGTGTGTGCTTGAAACTCTTGAAAAAAAGTTACAAATTTAAAAGTATGAAAAACAACCCCCCAAAATCATGTAACTTAAAAATAACTTCCAAATGATTTTAGAGTGTTACTGCCTGTATGTTCTTAGAACATAAATGTGAACTAAGTTTTAATGTCCATTGACTGAAAGGCTTAGAGAACTTAATAAAAATGATATTGGAAAAGTTTAAGACCCTATAATTTTTGAAACATTTATTTTATCTCGTATAGGAAAGCCATCCATATACCAATTTGCATCCGCTACTGGACTTTTTGTTGTTAACTGTAATTGCTGTTCTTTTTATCTTTGGAAAAGAAAGAACCGTAAATACGACTACTTTATTAAGCATATGTATTTCGCCAAGAGCAAACCCTGATCCCGTAGTGGTTAAGTGCTATGGCTGCTAACCAGAAGGCTGCCAGTTCAAATCCCCAGACGCTCCTTGGAAACTCTGAGACAGTTCTCCTCTGTCTGTAGGGTCGCTGTGAATCGGAGTGACTTGATGGCAGTGGATTTCGATTTTTGATTTCGCAGAAATTCTTAGCCAACAGTCGTCTATGAGCAGCCCCCTATTTGGGGGACTGAGATTCAGCCACGCAGACCCATTTTTATGAGCTCCTGCTTAACGCCCCAAATTCTCTGGTTCTGAATTTCTGTGGAGATATGCCTGTCACCTGACCAGCTGAATCGTTAGGGACAAAAAAGCTAAAAAAGAGGAGATGCCTCTAGCACCTTTTCCTTCTAGTTTCCTGGCCTCTCGCATCAAGGAAAAGTGCCTGCAACTCAGCCATCTCCGCACTATCTGCGTAAATCAGTATTTCTCAAAGTGATCCGCACGCAACGCCACTGTTAAGTCATACTCTGGGGTGCTAGTTCAAAGTGCCCACTCCAGAGCCCCTCTTCAACCCACTGTCGACCATGCTGCACACCCGCCTCATCTTCCAGAGCTGTTCCCCCTGTCCGGACGGGGGCGCACTCTTAGGGCTGGCGGATGGACACTGGGAGTCTTGGGAGAAACGCAGCCAACGGCACTCAGCCGGCGGAAGGAGAGCAGTGTTCTCGCGATGCTTCGACCGGCACATCGGGGCGCAGGAGCGGGGAGGCTGTGGGTCCGAAGTGGATGAGAGATGCGCTCGGATAAAGAGGCGGCCGGTGGGGTCGGGACGGCTCGGGGCTCTAGTGGAAGGGAGAAACTGTCGGCGCCCGCTCCCCGCGGGGGGCTGGCTGTGGAAGCTCAGTTCCACTGGGAGTCACCGCGGCGGCGAGAGCCCGAAACGCCACCGGCCTCCGCGTCTGCCAGTAGGGGTGGCGGGGGCGGAGCGGGCAAACCACGCGAGGAGAAGAGGACGGCTCTGAGCAAGGTCCGGGCAAGGGGAGGAGCGAGGACTGAAGAGGGGCGGGGCGGTGAGGGGGCGTGGCGAGGACTGGAGCGGGCGCGTCGTCTTCAGTACCGCGGAGAGCGCCCGGACGGGTTTTGGTCCCGCGGGGAGACCTTGCCTTCTGATAAGTGACAGGAGTTGGCGAAGGGGATGTTAAGGGAGACAAAGAGTCGTGTACCTTCTGACTTGCTCTTTTCTGAGTTACAGAGGACGAGGAGTCATTTAAGTTCTGTGAATGTATTTAAAAAAAAACCCAAGCCTGTTTTGTTGAGTCAGTTATGATTCATGGAGTTCCTATAGGACACAATAGAACTGCCCCATAGGGTTTGGCTGGTGGATTCAAATTGGTGACCTTTTGGTTAGCAGTGAGCAGCGAGGCTCTTAACCACTGTGCTATATTTTTCAGATGAATTTAAAATCCTTACCATCATCAAGCTGGTAGCACGTTCAGAGCAAGAACTTTTCCTCCTTCCACCCCTGCCTCCTTCCGCCCAGTCACTACTTTTAGTTCCAAATCAACACGATTACTAACGACCACCTCTATAGATAAGATTTAAAGATGCCTCAAAAATTGAATTATGAGACTGTTGAGAAGTCCCCCAACCATTCATATGAAGGTAGACCATTGCTTACTTTATGGAATCACATTCAGAAGGCTGATACATACTAATCACATTGAATAAAGATTTCCAGAGACAGAACAGGAAATGGATACTGCAGAAAGTATTGCCAGATAATCCTAATATTACTTGCATAAGAGAGAAGGATGAACACTGGAAAAACGAGCTGCCGGATAATACAAAAAAGAGAAATGAAAATGCTAGCCATGGGCAGCTGGAACACGCCAAATCTTAAAGCTGTACAGGGACTTCTGCTGGCAACAAGAACAAAATACTCCTTTATCATTCCTTGCATTTCTGTGAATGTGTTTTATCTTCTAGTATTATTTTCTGATACACGTTGAGTATGGAAACAATTTTCATTTTCAGTTCTGGCACAAACAGTACATACTGTGTGCCAGCAGCTTTCTTGATACAGTAATGAAATACCATAAAAAATGTGTTGTGTACAACCTTTCCTGACCTCACTGACCACTTTTAAATTAATTCAGTCCTCTGCAGTCTTAGACAGCTGTGTTTTCCAGGCGTCTGTGTCTTAGTCTTTTTTTTTAATGACTGAATGAAAATGTACATACCCGTATAAATTTGCATGCCCACCTACCCAGTGATCGTTGATTTTACCTTGGTCCTCCTCAGGTTGTTATCCGGCGCCTCCCTCCCAGTCTCACCAAGGAACAGCTGGAAGAGCAGCTACGCCCGCTTCCTGCACATGATTATTTTGAATTCTGTGCTGCCAATCTTAGGTGAGAAGAAACTTGAAGCTCCAACATTAAAAAGCTGGAAAGTGTTGTCAGTTGATGGGCAGTTATAATAGATAATGGAGGTCATCTTCCTTTTTTATATTCTTTACCAAACGCCACCAGAAATCAGTATCTGTTTGTTTTGCAAGTTACGTCTAAGTAGGCAAGTAATGCAATTCTTCTAAAACAAAACTTTGGAATATACCTTTTGTATCACTACCAGAGTATAAAAGGAAAAACAAAGCCTACAACATTATTACTTCGTTTTTGAACCATAGTTCATGTAGCTTGTTAAAGGAAGTTGTGTTGAGCTATAACAAAGGGAGGAAGTAAATCATAAATGTGTAACCTGGTGAATTTTCACAAGTGAGCAAGCTTATGTAACTGGCACCAAGATAGAGATGCAGAATATTTATCTTGTGCTCTGTGCCATTACTAGTATGTAATACCCTCCCCCGACCAAGTTGTCTTTTTCAGTTTCCTTTTACAGTTTAGTAGCTGGATGACAAGCCTCAGTTTAACACTTCCTAAGCTCCCTCTTAACAGAGAGGCAAACTCAGCTCAGACTTTATAACAGTGCAGCTAGAATTTCATGATTTTTCACTCTGTTATCTTTGTTATGATTTCCCATTCATGGTAGTCATATAAACTATCCTTTTGAATAAATCCATGCATTTAAATTTTAAAAAAGAATCAGTCCATTGAAAGAAAGATACAGGCAAACAAAGATATGTTGAATACCGTAAAGGTGGTGTTCAGATGCCTAAACTTTAGGAAAACACTGATAACCTTGAAAGAAGACAAGCCTTAGAACTGGAATGACCCAGATTGCAATCCCGGTTCTACCTTTTAACTAACCATACCCTCTAAACCAAAAAAAAAAAAAAGAAAGAAAGAAATCCATTGAGTTGATTCTGACTCATTGCAACACTGTATGACAGAGTAAAACTGCCCCGTAGGGTTTCCAGGAAGCAGCTGGTAGATTCAAACCACAGACCTCTTGGTTACCAGCCAAGCTGTTAACCACTGCACCACGAGGGCTCCCCCAGACTGTCAACAAGTACCTAATTTACCTGAGCCTGAGTGTTGTCATCTGTAATGTGGATTGAAAGCACCTTCTTGTGAAGGAAGCTGGGTAGCTGTGGGATATTGCAGGTCGGGGAAAAAGAAGCTTACTTCTTCCTATAGACCTGCTGAACCTTTTGAATTTTGTACCATCTGCTGTGATGAATACTCCTGAAATACCAGAATGTGTTCTGTAAATTAGTAAAGAATCTCTTTTACAATATTCACTTCTGTAAATCCTGACTAGAGCTCTCTGCCCATTGTAGTGCATAATGTAGGCATGACCTTTTTTTTTGGTGTTTTAACCTCTGCAGACCAATAGCTTAATCCTAGTTTTATGCAGCAGGGAAAGTGTGACCCTAAACTGCCTCTCTCAAGTCATTAAAAAGTACCTCTGTTAACTGCCCCCCTGAAAAAATATCCAGATTATTAAAAATAACTGACACATGATTATTTGGTATAAAGGCTTTCTCTGAAGTAGTTTGTTATTGGGGTGGGTGATGGGGAAGCAAAATTAAAGAGGTCTTGTATTCTTTGCTAACCATTGTCTCTTTTTTCAGTCTTTATCCTCATCTCTACTCAAGAGCATACATTAATTTTAGAAATCCTGATGACATCCTTCTTTTTAGAGATCGTTTTGATGGCTATATCTTCATTGACAGTAAAGGTTGGATCTTTGGCTTTTTAATTCTTTGTTTTAATCTTGGTATGTTAGTGAAGTTTTGCTGGAATATTTGTGAAATTTAATTAAGATGGTCTCAGATACTAATGTAAAATAAGTTCATCAATTTTGATTTTGTTACTCTGATTCAGTTCTGAGGTTAGAAATTAATACTATGTATAAGCCAAGAGGACTCTAGCAATTCTGTGTAACAGTGACAATCCATTTATATGTTGTCATTGGGGAGTGAAATTTTTTGTATCAGTGAGTTTTCTGAATAACTGAATTTTACATTTGTATGTCCTGTGACTGTTATTTTGCTTATGTTTGATAAAACGTTTTCTAAAATGTATTATGCACTTACTCTGTGTCATACTAATAGAGTATTGTTCATAATCTTACCATTTCTTGGTAATGTCACGGGAGAGTGGATTGTAACAATTCATATCAGTTGTCGATTGTGGGTCCAGTGCTGCCTGTAGGCATGGTGACATTGACTCCAGTAGTAAAACTGGTTCTACTTTCTTAGCCTTTTTTGGGTTCTTATATCTTTCTCCTCCTCTACTGTGTGACTGCCAGCTGTTGCATTTGCTGCTGTCAAGTCTGTATTCCATTAACGGCCAATTGTTCTCTGTGCTCCCCTCCCCAAGCAGCCTCTTCCACTCCATGCCCACCCCCACCACTGATCAATTCTTCTCTTGTCTTCCACCGTGAGGTAACAAACTAGAAAAGATTGTTAAAGCATAACTAGGCTGCAGGCTGAAAGATTTTTCCTGTAAGGAAAACAAGTTTAATGCTGTAACTGTTCAACTGCCCATCTATTCAGTAGTTCATTCGGCTCTCTGTAATAAGTGTCTGCTGTGCGCCAGGCACAGCAGTAGGCATTGTGGTGGATCAGACAGTGTTCCTGCAGGTTCAAAGACCTACTTTCTTGCTAGGTCCTGACTTTATTCTGGATAGTGAAAGTTAGCACAGAAATGTCTTCCAGATAAATGGGAGGTACAGTAGCATAGTCACCTGACTACTTGACCATTACAAACAAATCTAAAAGTGATTACTTAGTGGGTTTAGTACTGGAATTTTAGTGTTCCATTTGTTGAGTAAGCAATAGGAGATTCTGTTAGTGAAAGTGTGTGTGTGTTTGTGTGTGTTTGTTGGTTTTCCCCATATGACAACAAAATCGGTTTCTAGTACCTCCATTCTAAACTTTGCTATTTGGAGCAAACTTACATGCAGTATTTTACATATCCTTTTGGAGTCAGTTTTGAAAACCATATGTCTCTTCCCAATGAAGTAATTTCCTTGAATTCGTATAGCAGATTCATAATTGAATTAACCTTTTAAAAACAGAAAGTTTTAAAAATATATGTGACCTGACTATTTCAAGGTATTCTGCACTAAATTATTTTTGGTAGGGGCTAGGTTTATTGAGGTATACATCACATAGGGTAAAATTTCCCCCTGTGAAGTGTACAGTTTGATGAATTTTGAATGTGTACAGTTAGATACCCACTACAAGATGACAAATTGTTTTATTTAATAAATAACTAGTCTTCCTAATACCAGTTTATCCTTTGTTTCAGTCTGGAATTTAATATGTCAAGCCAGCCAAAGGTACTTGAAAATATAATTAGATTATAGTTTAAAACTGTAATAATGCATTGTCATTGTTATACTTAATTCTGTAAATGAACTGCATTGTTATTTTCGAAGATGGATGCAGTAGCATTTCAGAATTGCTTTTGGAATTTGTTTTCTGTTAAAGGGCTAGAATACCCTGCAGTGGTAGAATTTGCTCCATTCCAAAAGATATCTAAAAAGAAGCTAAAGAAAAGAGATGTGAAAGCTGGAAGCATTGAAGATGGTAAGCTGTTTTTTAAATACTGGATTATAAAACTATGGAATTAAACATACCCATCAGATAGGGTTCTTCTCCTGTATATGTAGAGGAGAATTTTTCTTGTATTTTTTTAATTTACAGACCCAGACTATAAGAAGTTTTTAGAAGTTTACTGTATGGAGGAAGAGAAAAGCAGTACCAGTCCTGAGACTCTTCTGGGAGAAATAGAGGCAAAGACAAGAGAACTCATTGGTCTGTTTTGCTCATTTCTTCACTATGCTTTATTGATATATGTGTTTCTAGAGTATGTGCTTCTTTCTTCTTTTCCATGATTATTATAAAAAATTGAAATTTGTTACAGGCTTAGCAGAAATGCAGAGTATGTTCCAGTTTGACAAAAATGGTGGCAGGATGACATTCTGGGAATGTATTTTTGAACATTTGTTGATGGAAAGTACTTGCATTTTTAGTCACAATAATTTTGTTGGACAATTACAACACTTCCAAATAAACCATGGGTACGGCCTTTGAATGCTGTGCACCCAACTATGTTAGGGAAGGGGTGCCATGCTCACAAAGTCAGAGTCAGTCATCTTTGCAAACAGCACAGTCACAGGTGGACGCCTCAGGGCTCCGTGGATGGGAAACCCTTTGCTTAAGTGTGAGGTGATCTCACTGCTATTTAAAAAGACATTAAGCCTCCTGAGGAAACTACACAAACTAGTGAGTAAACCATGCCAGACCACAGAATCTGGTTTAAATCCTAGCCTTTTCTCTATACCTACAGATGGTGTTTTTAGAAATGATTATCTCATAGGTTTTCTTCCAGTTGCCTGTGAGTTCACTATGACTCCTGGTGACCCCCTGTGATTCCTGTCTCCTAGTTAACCTATTTTAACCTATTGCTTTCAAGTTGATTTTTATTCATAACCTTATAAAACAAAGCAGAACTACCCTACAGGGTTTCCAAGGAGCACCTGGTACGTTCACACTGCCACGTTCACACTGCCAGCTCTTTTGTTGGTGGCAAAGCTCTCAACCACTGTGCCACCAACAGCTCTGACTCCTAGTTGCAGTCCCCAAAAACCACAAGAGTAGGTGTGAAACACAATTAGCCATTGTCTTAGTTATCTAGTACTGCTCTAAGAAATATCACAAGTGAATAGCTTCTAGGAGCCTAGAACTCTGAATTCAGGGTGTCAGCTCCAGTGGAAGGCTTTCTGTCTCTGTTGGTTCTGGGAGAAGGTCCTTGTCATTAATCTTCCGAGGTCTAGGGGATTATTAACACAGGGACCCCAGTTCGAAGAATGCACTCCACTCCTGACACTTCTTTTTTGGTGGTATGAGGTCTCATTCTTCTCTGCTCAGTTCTTTCTATTGTATCCCAAAAGAGATTGGCTGAAAATACAGAGTTGTCTTGTAGATTTGAGTCCTGCTTTATTAAAATAGCTGCCTTTAATCCCTCCTCTGAACAGCATAGAGATTAGGATGATCACATCAGATCACACAATACTGGGAATCGTGATCTATCCAAGTCGCCACTTGTTTTGGGGGGGTCACAATGCAATCGACAACAGGCATCAACAGGTAGACTACCTGAGTGTCTCTCTTCTCCCTTTGTGCTGAATGCTCAGCTCAAGGCCTTGATTGTCCCTCCCTTCGCTTCTTGTGCCCTGCCTCGTCCCTGTGGTGCTGTCTGATTCTTCAAGACTGACGTGACAGTTAACATTGTTTATGATTTGTTTATCTGTCAGTCTTCCTTCCACACAAATACCCTTCTAGCTCCATCTTTGTTTTCCCAGATGAACTGTATTTTTGTCTTTGTAGTCCCAGCACATAGTACAGTGCTGAGAAGACTAATTTAGGTTGAGTAAATATTTGTTGAATAAATTAAGGAGAATGGTTAACATTATTGAAACAGAGTCTACTTGCTTCTGTTGAGCATAGTAGTGAAGTTTTTATATTTTGTGATAACTGATTTCAAGTATGACTGAAAGGATTCTTAATGACTAAAAGTAAATATTTGTTAAGATATACTTAGGAGGCATTTGCTGGTTTTTAGCATATGTTGACAAGTTATCAAGTCTGAGCAGGCACTGCTCTAAGCCCTGGGAATGTAGTGATGAAAAGGTAGGCAACGCCTCTGTCCTCATGTAGCTGCTAAGTATCTGCAAAAAATGTGAAGAGACATACATAACATTGGGGAAGTTTAAAACATTTTATTCATTTTACTTTTTGATTTCTACCGTCTTTTTGAATATGTTAAGACTTCCTTAAGAATCAGGAATTAAATGCCTACTATGTATAGAAACCCTGGTGGCATAGTGGTTCGGCGCTATGTCTGCTAAACAGAAGGTCGGCAGTTTGAATCCACCAGACACTCCTCAGAAACTCTATGGAGCAGTTCTGCTCTGCCCTATAGGGTTGCTGTGAGTTGGAATTTTTTGTTTATGTGTAGAATTGTCAGTATCCTCACATTGCTTGACTGTATGGTGATGGAATAAGAAGGCCCAGGAATACAATATATGTTCACGTAGTTTTAAAAATAATGTTAAAGATTAGATTGAAAACATATATTTAAATTAAAGAAGAGAATTTAAATAAAGTATAATTTTTTGTTTTAGCCAGAAGAACCACACCTCTTTTGGAGTATATTAAAAATAGAAAATTAGAAAAACAGGTAGGTATGGCCTTTCTTCTGATAAATATCTTTCCTGTTTTTACCATTGTCTTCAGATAATTTACACACATGCTTTTCCTTTAGCGAATTCGAGAGGAGAAGCGAGAAGAACGAAGGAGGAGGGAGTTAGAGAAGAAACGCTTGCGAGAAGAAGAGAAGAGAAAAAGGAGAGAAGAAGAAAGATGTAAGAGGAAAGAAGCTGACAAACAAAAGAAAATTGTTGAGAAAGAAATAAGGATCAAGGTAATTTTGAATCGATATTTTAGTTCTTTTCCTAAAAATAATACTACTAACTATACCTTGTGTTTATTTTAACTTCAGATTTCAAGGCATTTTCGCTTAATCTATTCTTCTGCTCTGTAGAAAAATAATAGTTTTCAAACCATGTCCACAAAACACAAGGAGCTCCTCAGCCAAGCCCTGTGCGTCTGGGAGGGCTGGGGTTGGGTCACAAAGGCGCCCAGATGGGGCATGCAGCAGGAAGCTCTTCACTCGGGGCAAGCCGGCTGTCCTCCCATTGACTTCCACTCACGGTCACCCTATGCCTGTGTTTCAGGGTAGAACTGCACTTCATCGGGCTTCAGGGGCTGAGTCTTCAGCAGTAGATTCCTAGGCCCTTCTCGTGAGGTGTCGCTCACTGAACATGATCCTCCAGCCGTTTGTTTAGTACCCAAGCACGTTAACCATATGCACCATCCAGGGACTCCTCTCCCAGAAAGACGACATTAAATGTTCTATATTTGGCATCGGCTGAACTTTTCTCTAAAGGAAAGGTTCCTTGACTGAAGGAAAAAAGAAAAAGTCACATCGGAAAACCACAGGCTCATAATACGCTAGCCTTTCCTCCTGGAGGCTGACTCCCAGAATAGGACTTGATCATTTCTTTTGTGGTAGCAGCAATGGATTTCTGCATCTCTTGTCCAGTTTCTCCTGTGACTGCTGCATTCGTTGATGGGGTTGTTTTAAGGTGTGTTCTTGTTGTGTGCCATCAAGTCAGTTCTGGCTCCCAGTGACCCTGTGGGACGGAGGAGAGCTACCCTCTGGGGTTTCCTAGGCTGTCATCTTTAGGGGAGCAGATCGTGAAGTCTTTACTCCCAAAGAGTGGCTGGAGGGTTCAAACTGCTGACCTTTCAGTTAGCAGCCAGGTGCTTAATCACTGTACTACTGGGGCTCTTTGTTTAATGTATACAGGGGATTTTTCTCTGTGCAAAACGTATTGGCCCAAACAGGGATCAATTTGTAACTTTTTAGTACTCTGCTCAGATGATACAATTAAATCTAAATTTTGGCTTAATGTATATCTTAACTCTTCCCTGAAATATTTAGGGTCCTTTATAAGAGTTCAGAAGGGACTTTGGTTTCACGGTAGTGAAAGCCCCCACCTGCCAACTGGAAGATGGGTAGTGTGAACCCACCAGCTTCTCTGAAGTAGAAAGATGTGGCCATTTGTTTCCATAAAGATATGCAGCCTTGGAAGCCCTGTAGGGCAGCTCTGCTGTGTTCTATAGGGTCACTATGAGTCAAAATAAATTCAATGGCAATAAATTTGGGGACAGGGATACAATAAAATTGTACAACGAAAAAAAATTCTCAGGACTTAGAAAAAGGCAAACTAGAAATGGAAAGGATAGAAGAGATCACAGATAATTGAACTATAGATTACTTTCTGTTACTCTCAGCAGTCAAAAACAGAAAAATTGATGAGAAATATAGTTTTCATTATACATCATGAGACAACATAACCAGTTCTTCAAGGGAGGCAAATCTTCATCTTGAGACTCACTCTAAAATTACTTCTCTGTAGGTAGTCACATGGGATTGACTCGCAGTGGAGGGAATGATTTCTTAACAGTATTTCTACAAAAACAGCTAATCATGTGTGTCAGTCAGGATTGGCTAGGTTACATTGCAATGACAAGTAGTTCCCTAGTCTCATTGCTTTAGCAGAACTGAAGTTCATCTCTTTTCATCCTGCATACCCATTTCTTGTCCATCACGCCTTGGTGATAGGCTCTGCCCACTGCAGCCCATCAGTGGCCCAGGTGGTGGCATCATCTTTGGCATTTGCTTCCATGGTCTTTATGACAGGAGAAGGGAGTGTGAGACGTGACTGACTGCATACTAATTCTTCAAGCTTCCAGGTGGAAGTGACACACATTACTTCTGCCTACAGTATTTTGGCCAAAATAATATACATGGCCCTGCCTATTTCAAATGGGTAGGAAAGTCCAGTATTTTTAATTTCCTAGCACAAGGAAATTTTTGAGATAGAAGATGGTCAACAGCATCAATGAGTAACATAATTTATGAAGACTCCTTCTTTAAAATATGAGGGCATTCTTGCAAACTACATCTCGATGAAAGGAGCAGAGGCAGGAGCCAGCTAATGTTGCTCCAGCATGTTTGCTTCAAAGATAAAACCCAGGTAGGCAAGATGAGCAAGCAAACCATTGGTCCCACAAAAAGTGACCCAGAGTGGTTTCTTTCCGCCTGAGTTTGGTAAGAATTCAACAAGAGCCTGTGCATAGCTCTACCATATTTTTACACAAACCACGACTGCCTGTTATGTTTGCCAGCCATTCTACCACCATAGGATATTTTTGTAAGCGTACTGTTACAATTTTTTAACAGCTACATGTAAAAATAATAATAGTAATAAACTGTCAAAGAGGTACTTATGAAAATAGTCCATGGGGAGAGGGCATGATTGTGAAATAAATGTAGAAGGTACATGTGATTTGCATAAAATACAGTGTATATTTCTAAATCTTAAAACCTGGTGAAACATTGATGACATGAGGAACTCAACAAGACTGTAAATAAAGATTGAGTTTCCCACATCTATGAAGGCGTGAACCTAACAGGCAAAGTCAGGATTTTCTTCAGGGAATAATTCTGAGAACAGGCTTTGTTGTTTGGTCCCTGCTTGTTAAAATGTGGGAACACAACTCACCATAGCAAACATTGCAACGAATATAATTTTCCTGTAAGAAACATACATAGTTTCTAAAATACAAATCAATAAAAACAAACCTAGAAAGATAACTAATGAAATATGAAACCTTACTATTACAGGAAAGGCCTTTGTAATTGTAGAAATTAAACCATCGTCATGACTAGGTGCTAGGAAGTGTACATTTAATGGAAAACTTACAGTTATGTGAATGTTTTCTAACCTTATTTGCTCTTCTAAACAAATAATAGTATTACCTAGTGCCTGGTGCTTTACATTTGCAAAAGGAGTTTTATCAACAATCTTTCTACTTAAAGTTTTTAAGAAAGAGACATTGCAACCTGTAGCCCACGCTTCCAGTTATATTTTTACCTAAGGCTTAATTAAGGTATTTGGAGTTGAATATGGAATTAGAATCCAAAATTACTCAAAGAAATAAAGATAGATTGATGTCAGTAAAAGTAAGTTCAGGACCCTTCATGTAGGAAAAAAAAGGAACCAAAACATATAAACCCCAAAAAAGAAAGGAATGGCCTTGTCCAAATCTAGTAAAACAAAATCTTTGTGGGAGATTGGACCCTAGTGACGGTAATCCATGACTTCTGTCCTTAGCAGTGGCTGATAGGATGGTTAATAAAGAAGCCTAATAAGACCTTGGGCGAGATGTATTGGCACAGTGGCTCAAACAGTGGGTTCTGAGGATGGCACAGGACCAGGGAATGTTTCATTCTGTTGTAACAGGTGACTGTGAGCCAGAACCCACTTTGATAGCACTTACCAGTAACTACCTATGAAATTTGAAATTTAGGTCATCTAACCCCAAGTTTAGCATTTCATATGCACCTGTGATCAGTTTGGGAACCTCTGCCTTATGACATCATTTGAAGAATTCACATTTAAAAAAAGAACTCGAATCTGGAGAAATGTCAGAAGAATTTATTTGCATAACCCAAAGACAGGGAATGAGACAGATGTTCTCATAGCTATTATTAACAGTCAAGAGAAATAGGATACAAGGAGAGCAATCCAGCTCTTCATTATTTTCCTTGGAGGACTCTAAAGCCAAGCAGTGAGTTTAAGTTGGAGTAGAAAGTTAGGTTACCAAAGTTTGAAATACAATTCCTGCATATATACATTGTAGGCGGTAGATTATGTTTTCTAAAGAAGTGGTGTGATCTTTTTCATGATGCTCTTAAAAAATAGACATGAGTGTCTGTGTGTATAACTGTGTTACAGGGATGTAGAGTAAGTAGAGGAGAAGTCTAGAAAGATACATCTTAGACTGTTAGTAGCCGTGGGCTTTCGAGAGGTTATCTTTATGACTGTACAGAACTGGACCCTGCTTCCTCTTATTTTATATTGTGTCCCCTGCTTCATTCTCCAGCTACTATTGCTGTCTTCTTCTTTGTTCTGGTATGTCATTGTGCTCTTGGTGAAAGTTTACACAGCGCATTAGGTTCTCATTTAACAACTTCTATAAATACGGTTCAGTGACATTGGTTACACTTTTCAGTTTATCAGCATTCTCATGATTTCCATTGTAGTTGTCCTGTTTCCCTTAGTCTAGCTTCCCTGTCCCCTCGCCTCCCTTTTTGTGTTGGCCTAGGGAAAATGTTTAACATTGGGTTTCATTTAGATGATTATTTGGCAGGGCACAGGTGATACTGTGTATCTTGTGGGCCAGTCTGTCATGTGGCTGGAAGGTGACCTCTTGGAGTGGTTTGAGTTTCAAGTTTACATAAATCTCAGGGCAATAATCTGAGATGTTCATCCAGTTTACCAATCCAAGGAGTCCAGTCCTTTTTATTTTTTTCCACAGAAGTGTGAGTTTTCTTCTGTATTTCTCTCCTGTTCTGTCTGAAATCGTCTTCCTTTTTTCTTGACTACATTAGTCTGTATTTTCACCTTGTGGCCTTTAGTTTGCTTCCCTCCACGGGGAACTTTTTCCCCCGATGTAAGCATGAGTGGTTCCTTCTCATGATACTGATTTCAGTTTATGTTACCCCCTCTAATAGGTCTTCTTGGCCCCAACCTGAGAGATTCCTCTGTTTCTTCTCACTTCAGATATCTCTATCCATATGTTATGTTTTATTACATGTTTGTAATATTTAATCCTATGGAAATTAGCTTGTTCCTTTGTGGTACTCCCCCACCACTATGTTTGGTTGTTTCTGAGGAATATATATATTTTTGTCTTCAATAAATTCATGTGCCTATACCCACATACTTGTATTTAAACATAGTCATGGATAGTTCTGTCTCTTCTCACCTGTGTGCACGCTTATACCTACCTGTATAACAGTATACGTATACCTGTCCATATGTGCTCAAACACTTGTTTTTAGTTTGGTTGTGCTGTGCTCACTACATTTCACATTTGGTGACACTTTCTGGCACCCGAAATAGCAAGTCTCTGTGATCTAAAGTGAGCCCTGGTGGCAAAGTGGTTAAGACCTCAGGCTGCTACCTAAGATCAGCAGTTTGAATCCACTAGTCACTCCTTGGAAACCCTGTGGGGCAACTCTGTTCTGTCCTGTAGTTTGTTATGAGTCAGAATTGACTCAGCAGCACACAGCAATGACAGCAACGTGATCTAAAGGGATTCTTGGTGACGTGTGATCTAAAGTGTGCTTTACCCTTCCCCTCCGTAGTAACCACCAGTGAACACTGGGCTTCCTGTGCCTTCTTATAAAACAAGCATCGTTCGGTGTGTGTCCTTTTATGTTGACTTACTTCACTTAGCATTATGCCTTCCAAGCCCATCCATATGAGGATACATTTCACAGATTCATCATTGTTGTTTATGGTTGTGTAGTATTATATTGTATATATACAAGGTTATTACAAGTTTGCAAACTCATCCTAGGAAAAGTGTTACATACCTCCTGGAATTTTATCACAATGGTTACCTCTGAAGTACTCTCCTAGAGAAGCTGTACACCTGCATCAGCACTGGGAACTCTTTCTGGAGTGACCATCAGAGCTGTCATCGCATTACCCTTCGTGTCCTGAATGTCTTCAAAATGTCTTCCTTTCAACATTTCGTTTATCTTTGGGTAAAGAAAAAAGTCACTGGGGCCAGATTAGGTGAACAGGTAGGGTGTTCCAATACAGTTATTTGTTTACTGACTAAAAACTCCCCTCACAGACAACTATACAATTAAGTTTGCAAATTTGCCAGTGTGCACAATGGGCATTCCAGAAGGACTTCCAAAATTGCTTTGAAGGTGGACTAGGTGCTGGCATTGGTGCATAGCTTCCCAAGGGAAGTACTTTGAAGGTGTTTGTAGTGAAATTTAGCAATGAGGTTGTGTCATTATTTTTAGGTCTCTAGGGTACATATCTAGGAGTAGGATTGCTGAATCTTAGGGTATAGTTCTACCACTGGCTTTCTTAGAAAATACCGTACCATCTGTGTTAGTTATCTAGTGCTGCTTTAAGAGATATGCTACCAGTGGATGGCTTTCAAAAGGGAAATTTTATTTGTCACAGTCTGGTAACCTAAAAGTCCAAATTGAAGGTGTCAACTCTAGGGGAAGAGTTTTTCTCCTGGCACTAGAGGAAGGTCCTTGTTGTCCAACTTCCACTGGACTGGAAGCTTCTGAGTGGCAGGGACCTGGGTCTTTTCCAAAGGGCAGAGCTCAGCTCCTAGCACTGCTTTATTTCTTGATGAGGTCCATGAGTCTCAGCTTGCCTCCCTTTCGTTTTGTACCTCAAGTGACTGCTTTAAGCCACAAAACAATTTCACAGATTCAGCCCTGCCCCACTGACACTACAGCACCCATCTACCCTCACTAACATCACAGAGGCTGGAATTCCAACATCACACAGTACCAGGAATTATGGCCTAGCCAAATTGCTACATTTTAGGGGGAACACAGTTCAATCTGACACCATCATCCGTAGTGAATGTATCATTTTATAGTCTCACAAGCAAAGGATAAGGATTCCAGTATTCCCATATCCTTGCCAGCATTTGTTGCTATTTGATTTTTTTATCAGTGTCATTTTAGCCAGGGTAAGAGAGTATCTCACTGTAGTTATGAGTCCATCTCTTCCATGGCTAACGTGGAGACTTGGTGGTACAGTGGTAAGAGCTTGGCTGCTAACCAAAAAGTGGGCAATTTAAATCCACCAGCCACTCCCTGTAAACCCTGTGGGAAAGCTCCAGTCTGTCCTGTAGGGTTCCTGTGCGTCAGAACTCAGTAGCAATGGGTTAATGGCCAAAGTTGAGCAAATAAGCTGGAAAGCAGCGTCAGAACTGGAGGAAGACTCATAAGTAACCTGTGGTTTGCAGATGACACAACTTCACTTGCCTAAGGGGAAGAGGACCTGAAACAGTGATGAAGATCAAAGGCTGCGGCCTTCAGTAAGGATTACGTCTTAACTTAAAACACAAGTCCTCACCACTAGACTAATAAGCACCACCATGACAAATGGAGGAAACACTGAATTGTCAAGGATTTTAGTTTACTTGGATCCACAGTCCACTCCCATGGAAGCAACAGTCAGGAAATCAGATGGCATTGCCCTGGGCAAATCTACTGCAAAAGCTCTGTTTAAAATGTTAAACAGCAAAGGTGTCACCTTGAAGGCTAAACTACACCTAACCCAAGCCGCTGTGTTTTCAGTTCACCTCACATGTATGATAGCTAGACAGTGACTACGGAAGATCAAAGGAGAATTGATGCATTTGAATTGTGGTGTTGGCAAAGAACGCTGAGTATAGCACGGACTGCCAGAAGAGGGAACAAATTTGTCTTGGAAGAAATACAGCCAGAATGCTTCCTAGAAGCAAGAATGGCAAGACTTCATCTCACATACTTCAGAAGTGTCACCAGGAGGGGCCGGACCCTAGAGAAGGACGTCATGGTTGGGAAAGTAGAGGATCATGGGGACGGTGGATGGACTGATACGAGATGAACTGACTGAGTAGTTGTAACAGTGGTCTCCAGCTGTTAGGGTATTGTGAGGATTGTACAAGACTGGGCAGTGTTTTGTTCTGTTGTACATGAGTTCACTATGAGTCGGGCTTGACTCAGTACACCTAACAGTAATGGCTGATGATTGTGAACATCTTTTCAGTTTTGTTGGCTGCTTGGGTGTCGTTCATTTATCATGTTTCTCTTAAGACTTGGTGTGTAGTCATCTGTTGCTGCTGTAACAAATACTGCCAGTGGGTGGCTTTAGCAAAGAAGCTTTGTTCTCGCACAGTCCAGTAGGATGGAAGTCTGGATTGAGGGTGCGGGTTCCATGGAACAGTCTCTCTGTCAGCTCTGAAGGAAAGTTGTTGTGTGGCATCCGTCTTTTTTTGGTCAGAGAGCATCTGGTCTGAAGGTCTGAGGACTGGTCTGAAGGTCTGAAGGTCTGAAGGACATGCTCTGCTCTCGGTGCTGCTTTCTTGGTGGTATGAGGCCCCCAACTCTCTGTCTGCTTCTCTTTCCTTTTAATCTCTCATAGGATAAAAGGATAAAAGACAGTACAAGCCACACTTCAGGGTAACTCTTTTTACATTGGAGCAGGAAGCTGACCTTAGGGAGGGTGTTATGGTCCTATCCTAATCCTCTTTAACATAATCCTATCTGTTAACCCCAGGCAGAGATTAGAATTTACAGCACTGGAAAATCACAAAATGAAGGGCAGCCACACAGCACTGGGAATCATGGCCCACCCAAATTGCTGCACATATTGGGGGGGGGTGGTGGTGCACAGGTCAATCCATGACACTTGGTAGATTATATTATTGTTTTGTCTTCCAGTTCATTTATTCTGTCTTCTTTCTGTTCCACACTTTAGTATTTCTCTTGCTTTTTCTAATTCAGTTGCTTTTTTTTTCAATTTTTTGTTGTCTTTAGTTTTTTTTATGTTTTCAGTTTCCTTGTTGAGTCTCTCATTTTGTTCCCTGATTTGTTTCTTGATCTCTGTTAGTTTTCTCTGTGTTCTTTTGCTTTCTTTGAACATATTTAGCACCATAGTCTGAAAATTTTCAATTCTTTTTCAGTCTGGCCTCAGTAGGAGAAATTTTTTCTTCTTTGTATTTGCTTTTGACTGATCCTTTTTCTCTTGGGATTTTTGTGTTTTACTGTTTTTTTTTGAACTTGGACCCATTTTCTTTAACCTTTTTGTTTTTTAATTTTAAATTTTATATGAGCTCAGCTGCTAACCAAAACATTGGCAATTCGAATCTTCCAGCCACTCCTTGCAAACCCCGTGGGGAAGTTCTACTCTGTCCTATAAAGTTGCTGAGTCAGAATTGACTCAAAGGCAGTGAGTTTGGTTTCTGTTCATGTCTCTCCCTCATGGGAGCCTCTGCACATGCTGTCCCATGGTGTCCTACTATGGGCAGGGAGCCAGCTGTTTGCCCCGGTGTTGCCTGTCTGCCTGAAGTATACACCTCACCGTGCTGCCGGGACAGTTCTTCCCTGTCCTAGTTCTCATCCATGCTGGGTCTCAGTGAGATTTAAAGCAGTCTCTTGCATGTGTTCTCCTTTCCCTCTTTTGCAGTTGTGCAGCCCACACACTCCCATGGCCCATCTGTATTGTCTTAAAAAATTGGACTACAGCTTCCTCAGATTAGCTCCCTTTCTGTGTTCCCTGTTTGAGGTATTCCCATGCCCCATCCTAAAATGACTGCAGTAAGCAGATGCTGTAGATATTACCAGGTAGCTTCTCCCAGCTTCTGTGACATCTCTGCTCTCTCTCTCTCCTGCTGCTGGACTCACCCTGACTCTCACACTTTGGCTGCTGCCCAGGTTCTGAGATCTCAGACTGCTCATTTCTATTTGTTGTTAATTGGGCTAGTTGCTGGGGTAATAAGAGGGAGCCTCTACACACTTTGCCGTCTTGCTGCATCCTCTTGGCATATACTTTTAATTATACATTTAACAATTTCTTTTATAATGTACTCTTAAAGTGATGTTTTACTAATATTATAATTTCTCAGCTTCTTAAGAAACCAGAAAAGGGAGAGGAACCAGCCACAGAGAATCCAAAAGAAAGAGGAGAGGAAATTGATATTGGAGATGGAAAATGGGAAAAATTTCCTAGCTGTGCAGTCATAAAATCCAAGCCTTTAGAAAGCTCACTGAAGGAGCACAAGGAAAAGTGAGTTGTGGTTTTGTTTTTATGACCACATTAAGTATGGCAAGGTTGTTATGAAGTCATGTTCGATATCCTCTGTCAGTGTGAGCACTTCTATTTTATAGAATTCTTGGATTTCAAGATTTAACTAGAATGTGCTTGCACAGTTTATTTTTTATTCTCATCATTCATGCCAGGAACTTTATAAACCCTTTCAGTCTTCAGTCTGTCTTCAAATCAGGAAACTTTTCTTCTGTTGTTCTCTTCATGTACTTCTTCTTTTTTGTCCTTTATCTTTCTTTTAGGACTCTTGTTATTGTATGCTAGGTATTTGAGATGTGTCCCCTGGCCTCTCGGCCACCCCAATGTCCTGTATTGGTATTGGTCACTTGGTACTTTTGTTTTGAGATGTCTTGTCCGTTTGATCATCTAAACTGCCAGACTCTGTCTCAGCAAGACCAAACCATCTTTCAGTTTCGTTACCAGATTTTAAATCTGAGACCCAGTCTTTCAGGACTGGAAGTGGTTTTTTGGCTAAAAATATACACCGCAAGACCTTCACAAGCACAATAGCTTCCACATTTCCAGTTCAGTAACATTGATTTCTTGTTTGTGTTGTGTTTTCCTTTATTTTTTTTTTAATGTAGAAATGAAATCATTTTAAGTGCTGTAACTCTTTGTCATCCATCTCCTCCAGCTGTTGTTACTGGAACAGCAGCAATCAATCCTGATGTTCTGCTTGTTTCACCTTTTCTCCCTGCTGAATGCCCATAGGTGCACTGTCCCGTGCCTTTGCCTGCCGCTGATGCTCAAGCGGGGCTTACCTGTGAATGGGAGAGACAGAGTCTCTGTTCTGTGGGCCAGAAAGGGACCAGCCAGCTGCTGGTCAAGCGGGCCTGCCCTCTGCTCCCTAATCCTCAGGTTTTGGTCGCCTCCCCTGCAGTTTTGCTGGGCCACATGCAGACTGGAGTTACCCATCCTTGGGTACCTGCAAAATTCTGTGGTTGTGGACTCTTCAAGACCCTCAGTCTTGTTATCCTTACCCAGGGCTCCTGCCCACTTGCTGTATGTGGCTCCCACAGACCTCTAGTCTCCAGGTTGCTCTGCTCAAAGTTGGTGTCTGGGAATGCATATGATTAGGCTGCCACTTTCCTAGAATCACAGTTTTCTGAACGGTTTTCTTTTTTTTAAATTGTACTTCACATGCAGGTTTACAGAGCACATTAGTTTCTCATTGAACAGTTAATACACATACTGTTTTATAACACTGGTTGCCAACCCCACAACATGTCAACACTCTCCCCTTCTTGACCTTGCCTCCCTGTTACCAGCTTTCCTGTCTTCTCCTGCCTTCTCTTCCTTGCCCCTGGGCTGCTGTGCCCATTTAGTCTCGTTTTGTTTTATGGGTCTGTCTAATCTTTGGCTGAAGGGTGAACCTCAGGAATGACTTCAGTACTGAGTTAAAAAGTTGCCTAGGGTCCATACTCTTGGGATTTCTCCAAGTCTCTGTCAAATCAGTAAGTCTGATCTTTTTTTGTGAGTTAGAATTTTGTGCCACAGTTTTCCCCAGCTCTGTCTGGGACCGCCTGTTGTGCTCCCTGTCAGAGCAGTTGGTGCTGGTGGCCATCCCCCACCTAGCTCTACTGGACTCAGCTGGTGGAGGCTCTGGTAGCTGTGGTCCGTTAGTTCCGTGGACTAACTTTTCCTTTGTGTCTGAGGTTTTCTTCATTCTTCCTTGCTTCAAACAGGGTTGCACTATTCCATCTTAGATGACAACTCCTATGCTTTTATGACCCCAGATGAATAATTTCTTACTGCCTCTTTAATGCAGTTTTGCTAAGGTTTTTTTCTTTTTTACTACCCTCTTTGTTTTATGGGGTATTGTTCTATTGGGTTCTTTGTAAAATTAATGTACATATGATCATCAAATCCGTTATCTTTTAGCACTGTAGTTTGTGGCATAGATGGCTGTATTATTAATGCTTGTGTTATAAGTGCACCTAACCTCATGTTTCTGGCATGAATTCATACTTTCCTTTAGTTCTCTTATAGTCCCCACCAATTTTGCTACTACTACCTGATAGATGGATGAGCCACGAGAGGGAGGTGTTAGGTGCCGTCAAATTGATTCTGACTTACATGGACACTATAAGGTGGAGTAGAACTGCTACATAGGGTTTCCAAAGAGCAGCTGGTGGATTTGAACTGCTGACCTTTCAGTTAGCAGCTAGGTTCTTGGTCACTGCACCAGAAGAGCTCCCCGGATGGTGTACAAAATCTTTTTCCTGTGGTTTGTGCAGGGAAAAGACTTAAAGAACCAAATGTGCTAGGCAGTAATTTATTTACTACTCAGTGTTTTGGTATATACATAAATGTAACTGATCTGGCATCATTAAATCTCAGTTCCTTTTAGCTCTGCTTGGAGCAGAAACTAAGTTGTCAGTCCCAGCCTTGCCCATGCCGGATGTTCAGGCACGCTCAACCACTTCTTAGACAGATGTCCCCTGGAAAGTTCCTTGACCTCTTTTAATTTCATTTACTTTATTTGTAACAACAAAGGGGATTAAGCTGATAACCAGAAAATCAGCAGTTCACATCTACTGGCTCCTCCTTAGAAAACACATGAGCCACTTCTACTCTGTCCTGTAGGGTCACCGTGAGTTGGAATTGACTCAACGGCAGTGGGTTTGGTTTTTGGGGGGGGATGTTGTATTTACTTTGGATGGTTATTGAGATTTAGAAATATAGAAGTATGTTATGTACAGACATATATATCTTTGTAAATCTTAGCATAATATCTATGGCATGGATTATTTGTTTTTCAAGTATAACAGTAAAGATTATTATTTCTGTTCATTTTTTTATCGACTTTTTTTTATTGAATGCCTTCTGTGTGCCCATCTTTGTGCAAACTCTGCCCATACACTGACGAGCAGACTTCTATATTTCCTGTGTTTGTGGCACTAGCAGTCTAGAAAGGACAGCAGGTAGTCAGTCAGCAATTTACACAGGTATACTAATGATTTATATTGAATCACAGGTCACAAAATGACAGTGACAAAGAGCAAAGGGACATGGAGAGAAGATTTCGAGAAAAAGAACGTGAAACACAAAGATATCACTTGGATGATGGCAGAAAGCATAGAGCTCACTCTGAATTTGATAAATGTCTGAGAAGGAACGAAGATGAGCTGAAATGGGGGAAAGGCTTCAGCCAAGACAGAGGGAAGAAAGGGAGCCCGAAGTGCAGCTCCACTGTGGAGGCCGTAGAGAGACGGGGGACAGAGGAGAGGTGTGATGATGGCATGGCACCCAAAAAGGAGCGCATAACAAATAAGGTCCTCTTACTCATTTAGGATAATCTTGCCTTCATTAAGCTATAACTTGAGTTAGAGATCTTCTTTCTGTGGTCTTAAAACTGCTTGTCCCCAAACAGTCATTATGTTATTGAACAAAAAAAGAAGAAAACACCTAGATGGGTACCTTTGGGTAAAACACCTGATGACGTGATGTTTTGGTCCCAGCTGGACCTTGCTTAGAGCATTGTTTGTGGGCATCAGTATTTAGTTGAGCAAGAGGCTTGGTTCACCTATTGGACACCAAGCCATGAAAGTCACATCCCAAAATAAAGCCAGCTGTTATGTTTTCTCAGAGAGTCTAAATATTTAATTTTTCATTGAGTGGGGGAATCAAAAATCTTGATAAAAGTAGCACATTTATACAATGTGCTTGAAGTCGAGTAATGGCAAGATTATAAAATTTACCCCTAAGACAGTAAAGAAAATTTTAATGGCATTTCATGGAGCTTGATTTTATATTATTTATGGTAAAAATATACGTAACAAAACATTTGCCAGTTGGATAGTTTTGACATGGACAGTTCAGTGGCACTGATTAGGGCCGTCATGTGGTACAGCTGTCACCACCATCCTTTTCCAAACTGTTCCTCCACCTTTACCAGAAACTCCATGCTCCTACATGGTGACTTCCTCTTTGATGTTACTAACAACATTCTGATATTAGTGAATATTGGAATTACTCATAACAATTCATGCATTAGTTCTGCACAGGGACTGAGCTCCCTCACTGCACCCAGACCTTTTCGTCAGTTCTGTAGTAGACTGGGGCACACTGCCCCGAGCACTGGGAGAGAGTATGTGGCGAAATCGGTCCACAACCGTGAAAAACTCAGAGAACAGTCATTGGAGACTAATATCAAGAATACAAATAACAATACTTGTTTGACTCTCATGTACACATAAAAGGGGAGGCCAGTAATGGCCCCAAAGCAAAATTCAGAAATCTTCCTGATGTGTGCTCTTAGCCTGGGAAGGCAAAACAGTTTCCCAGATTGTTTTCTCACTGGCTAACACAATATCCTGAAAACCCTGGTGGCATAGATGGTTAAGTGCTACATCTGCTAACCAAAATGTCAGCAGTTCGAATCCACCAGGTGTTCCTAGGAACCTGTGGGACAGTTCTACCCTGTCCTATAGGGTCGCTATGAATCAGACTTTGACTCAGTGGCAGTTTGGTTTGAAAACAGTATAGTAATACCCCAAACAGGTCTCTTTTCAGTCCTCTTGAGTTTGCTTACCTTTTCCCTCCCTATCTCCCCCGTCACATCTTGCTCTCACTTTAGAAGTTAAATAATTCTTACAAAATGTTGCCCATTCCCAAACATTCAGCAGCTTTTTTTTTTTCAGAAGTTTGAAGTTAATTTTTATCCAGGGCACATTTCCCCAGAGAAACATTCTGCATGTTATTGAAGCTAACAGATGAGCTCCTGTTTTTCTCCCATTCTAGGTCTGGGTGCACCACCAGCTGCTTCACCTGTCCCTACCTGGAGGCCAGGCCTCCAGGTTGAGGTGCCTGTCAACCAGTTCCCAGAGCTAAGAGACTGAGGGTCAGAGAGGTTCCTGGAGCCTGTCCCCAAAGCTCCAATTCACAGCCACCTGCCTCCCCACCCCCCTCTTAACCCTTAGCTGTCACTAGAGTTCTCCATCTCGGTAGTCTATTCAACAGTCTTACATACATGAGATCATACAGTATGTAGACTTTTGAGGTTGGCTTCTTTCCACTTAGCCTAATTGTCTTGAGCTGCATTCCAGTTCTTCCATGTATCAGTGTTGATTTTTCCAACCTTTCCAGTAAAAGCAAGCCTGAAATCCAGAGGAGAGCATTCTCACCTTCACTGTTGACTAATGACATCCATGTTAAACTGGGGATTTCTGTAGTTAGCTTAACTCAGAGGACACAAAATATAGCTACATGTCTTTTGGGATGGGTGGTTTGCTCATATAAATGCTTGTTTTCAACTGCCTTTTTAGTATAAGTACTTTCTTTAACAGTAATGAATGATTGTATATTTGTACAAATGTGAAAACTCAAAGGAACTCATTTCTCTTATGTCTAAGAAGGCTGCAGTGGTAATGAGAGAGCTTTGTGTGTAACAGCTGTGTGAGGCCAGACAGTAAGTGTGGGACAGACTGGAATATACTGAGTAGCATTAGTATAATTTTCAGATCAGATTTTGAACTCCGTCTCTACACACTAGTGAAAAGCAGAAAAATGCATGTTGGCCCCAGGTAACAGAGTGACTGCCTGTTGGAGTGCCTTCCATGCAGCACATGAAGGCTGCTTCTCTGTCTCATACAGGTCAACTCAGATCTACCAAGGATCACTGAGAGCTTGCCCTGGCTTCCCATTGGCCCGTCTTATGTTTTAAGAACTAGGACATTATGTTAAGCCGTCTCCTTCCTTGCCCCTCCCCCAGACAAAAGCATTCCTGGCCACAGCTGGTGACTGCTGGGGTCGCGGACTCCCTCTGTCAGGGCAGCAGTCTACATTCAGGCTACAAACAGTGGCCATTAAAAGGCTGTTGCTCCCATCAGTCTGTCTACCTGCAGGCAGGGAAAGAAAAGCACATTTAAGGAGGCTACTTCCTTATCAGAGCCCTGTTGGCACAGTAGTTAAGAGCTCACTCTGCTAACCAAAACGCCTGTGGTTCAAGCTCACCAGCTGCTCGAACCTAGAGGGTCACTGAGTGTTGGGATTGACTTGTCAGTAACTTTGAACTGATGCTTGAGGGAAGAGGAAGCATTTGTCTTTTGTCTTAACACTCTTGGTCAATGCTCTTGCTCACAGTAAAGCTGGCTGGATTCTCCAAGGGCAGCCTTTATCCTTATTAGTAATGATTGATCCTAACCTTCAGAATGGCTTTGCACTTTCTTGGCTGCTGTTGTCCTTTTGCCCAAAAGCAAATTGCCTTTCACTGTTGGCAGCCTTGGTTCAGTGGCTAAGAGTTGAACTGCTAACCCCCAGATCGGCAGTTCACATCCACTAGCTGCTCCTTGGAAACCCTGTGAAATAGTTCTGCTGAGTCGTGTAGGGTCACCATGACTCAGTGGCAGCAGGTTTAGTGTGTTTGGTAGGTACTTCAGTCATCATTTTTGTTCCCCGTTTCCAAACGTTTAATAAGGTGAGAGGCTTAGTATTTTCTCTAGAGGGAACAGTTCACAATTCTACATCATTGGAGGGTAGACAGGAATAGTCCACATGGAGATTGTTTGGTACTAAGGTTAATAGCTTCAGGTTCGTAAATCTGAAAAGCCATGTCTCTGCAAGTCCACGCCTCATTCTTTTGCAGGCCTCGTGTTCACCATAACGTTGTGAGATGAGCCTGAGAATTTGAGCTTTAATCTCTCAAACTGGGAGGGAATATTCTAACTAGCTATCAGGTGCAGTGGTTGTAGTATTTCCATGGAATTGCTTTGGCATAAGCAGTTAATGTTTACTTTCAAGTTTTTTTAAGTGGTAACTGCCTTCTTTTTCATAGATGTTTTTTCCTCCTAGAAATTTTTGATTTCTGAGACAGTCATATGAAAAGGGATTTTTGGCTGCAAAATTGGTTTTCATTACCTAGTATCATCAGGCCCCTGAAACACAAAGTGATGTGATACCAGACCCACAGATTGACCACTCGTGAATTGCCTGGTTAGGGGGTTATTTCCTTTGAAAGACTAACCCTTGCTTTGCTCTCCTGGCAGGACCGGCCAGCCATGCAGTTGTACCAGCCAGGTGCTCGCTCCCGAGCCCGTCTGGGCACCACAAGTAACGCCTCTGCGTGTGGTGGGACATCCGCCCAGGAGAGTGGTGATGCGAGGAGGCATGATGTGGAAGCCTCGTCCGGGGCTGCATCTAAGGCCGCGTCTAAGAGGAGTGAAGAGACAAGGTAAACCCATGTGTAAGCCAAGTTCATGACGGGGATTAACTTCCCGTTCAGTTTCCAGAGATTAGAAAGGGCATTCCTGATACATATCAGTACCCTAGGATATAATGTAGGGTGCAGGGTAACTTTATCCCTTACAAGGAAACTAGACACTAGAAATAGAGAAAGATGGCTTACAAATGCCTGGAAACCATTCTTATGGAAGAAGTGTGGGTTTGTTGTTTTTCCTTTTAACTGAGAAGAGTTGTAGGTTTTCCCATTTCCAGAATAAACTCATATCTACTGTTTAGCCGATACAGAGAAAATGATCTCCTTTGGACAGTGTGACCAAAACAGGGAAGAAAATTAGTATTGTGTCAGTGTGAATTTGGATGCACTTTACATATTGTAGGAATAATTTGCACTTTGTTTTGCACATTTGTAAGCATGTAATCTGCAGAAATCATATCTGATGTTGTACTTTCTGTTACCATCAGCAAGGTGAGCAGTTCTCATTTCATTTTATTCATTGTAATCAGCCACTACGTTGCCTCTGTTACAAGCATCCCCAAGTTGTAGTTTTTTTAAAACAGTTTCTCTATCGTAGTCTGTAACACTGTAATGTCCAATAACTTTAAATTATTGTTATTTTAACAGTTTGGCCATTAACATGAAAAACTGTTTCAGTCTCTTGACATACTCATAATTTATACCAACTGTGTATTTAGAATTTACCTAACATAACATAAATGTCATTATTTTGGGAGAGGGATAACATAGGTACTGGATCTAGCCGCTTTTGTTTTATAGGCTAAGACAGCTTTCCTTTCAAACTACTTAATGTATCCTTCTGAAACGATGTGTTCCACAGTGTCGTCTTTTTTTCTTTTACTGAGATTTTTAAATGTTATTGTATTTTTGGTACTGTTTTTGAATATTTTATTAAATAAAAGTTCTTGTTGCTATGGATTTTTAGTTTTGGTTGTTTTCCTACATAAAATTTTGCACAGTAAAAGATTGCTTTTTAAAATATGGCTTTAATTCTGTGATTACATCCATTTTGCTGATTATATCCATTCTTTGTTATTGCTAAATTATAAAACATTTGCATATATCAAAAAACTAAGAATTTGGCATTTATCATTTAAAAAAATGCATGATTGGACCATGTTTTCAGGGGACATCGAGGTCAGTTGGCATAACTAGTCTTTCTGAAAGTCTTCTGTGCCCCCAAATTGGTGAGTGGTGTCTGGGGTCTTAAAAGCTAGCAAGCTGCCGTCTCAGGAATGTCAGCTGGTCACAGCCCACCTGGAACAGATTTCAATGGAGAACATCAAAGACATGAGGAAAAATGAGCCCAGGAGACAGAAGGACCCACATGACTGGGGACTACATCAGCATGAGATCAGAAGTAGATGGTGCCCAGCCACCACCAAAGACAGTCAATGGGGGACACAATGTAGAGTCCCTGATACAGCATGAAAAAAAGAGGTGTGCAGATCAAGAACTTGATTAAAAGACCAGAATTGATGATCCAACAGCCTGGAGGGTCCCCTGAGAACATGGCCCCTGGACTTGCTGCTAGCCCAGACCTGAAAGCAGTACTGAAGCCAACACCTCACACAAAGAATGGACTGGACTCGGGGACACAGAATGATGTGTGTGTACTTTACGGTTTAATACATATATGAGGCTGTGCTACTAGTTTCCTGTTAGCGGGGACAGGAAAGGGTGGAGAGGAGGGGACAAGTGTTGGTTGAGTGGATCCTGGAAGTAAAGAGTGAAAAAGAAGAGTGTGCTGTCACAATGAGGAGAGCAGATAGAGTTGCAGAGAGGCTGTTACTCAGGGTTTTATAGGGAAAATTGACTTGGATGTAAACTTTCGCTTATTAACAAAATTTTTTTTAAAAAGCTCTTTAAAAGAGTATCTATGATTGTTGGACATATAGTCAGTTCTGTAGAGGGGCACTGAGCTGTGGTCTTGAATTGGAAGGAGAGTAGGAGGGAAGAACTTGCTCGCTTGGAAGACTAGCTGCATAGCACACACATTATTCTCCCTTTTTTACAAATGAGAAAACAGGTTCAGAGATGTCTGGTAACTTGTGACTGGTAAGATCTAAAGCTCTCCACACATATGTAGTTTTTTATTACCAACTTAAAAAAGAAAAAAGCCTAAAACTTTTGTGTTTATCATATGACTAAGAAATGGTTAAAAAAAATAATGTTAAGAATTGTGATCCCATGGGAATTATAGTATATCATTTAGGAGCAGGACTCTAGTTCCCAGTGTGACCGAGAAGCTTTTTAGGGTCTGTCCTCTTTTTTTTTTTTTAGATTTCTAGTAATTTGTTTTCAAAAAGTTTTCTTTAATGTTGTCTGTTCTTTCCCATTTTAGATTCTAATCTTTGGCTTTATTCAGCTACTCAGTAGTCTTAATTATTCTATTCTAAATATAAGCACAACAGGGGAGAGGTGTTAACTACTATTACTATCATTGCCAGAACCTTGCTAGGAAATGATGCACACCAACTGATGGAAATCATTTTTCAAATCTGCCGTGAAATAAGCACCTTGAGAAATCTCATTTACTATCTTTGGAAAACTAAGCTTTATACTTGCTTCATAATTGTACTGACTGAGCAGTCTTCTCTCACTGCATGAATTCCATGGCAGGAAAACACTTGTGGAAGAAACTCAGGAAAACAAGTTCACCCCTGGCTTGGAACAGGCTACTCTATGTTGGAGGTGGAAAGAGAGGCCAAAGATGCTGAGATGCACAGAGTCCAAATCCAGGCTCTCACAATGTGGCAGTTTTGCCTGCTGATCCCACTAGCAGTGAATCTGAGGTTAGCTGCTAGTCAAGTCCCAGCTCTGCCCACCAGCTAAGACAGAGAAAAAAAAAAGTAAAAATGGTGCGTTAACTTCAGTCTGTGCAAGTGGGCTCTCACAAAGAGCAGGGTCAGCAAAAAAGAGGAGGCTTTCTGTTCAGTGGTATGAAGTCGAAATTAACAGCTGTATGCTGTGTCCTAGGGCTCACTGCATGTCCAAAAGGCTCCATTTAAGTATGAATTTGGGTGTTGGTTTCCAGAGGGACATAGGGAGACATGTGTTTAGTCCACCATCTTCAATCCTCCCCCTCCACCTCTGCCACCTTGGTCAATTTAAATGCAGACTACCCCAAAGAAGGAATGGCATTTTTCATTTTTAGAAGGATAATTTTAAATTATTTTCATGCTAGAAAAATTAACATGCCAAGTTGACAGCACTATGCCTGCAGAGAATTATCCCAGTAACAATCTCGTGAAGTGGTCATTTTTTATATAACAGTGATGATGCTTTTCTGAACCAAAAAATGTAGCAAGTGATTTGACAGAGGATTCTTATGTGACTTTGGGGTCTGAGAGCCAGGGTGCAAGTTGCTGTTTAGAACCCATACTCCTGGTGCTTCTAGGATATCTTTCTTAACGGATTATAGAAACCGTACTGGAGTATGTTCAAAGTTAGACCTCCACCAGAAAACCTGAGGAGGAAGAATGAATCAATGGTAACATTTGCAGGTGGAAACTTGAAGCAGTTGTTCTCTGTCTCTTGCACATTTTCAGCCTCCTCTGTTGAATCATTTCCCAAGGCATACAAACATGATTTGGTAGCTCCTCTGTTATAAAGAACACTTCTCAAGCAACACTGCCACAATCAAAACATAAAATGGGAATATCCTCGAAACCAGAATTTGGACTCCTGGTGACTACACCTAGTGCTGTTGAGCTGACCCCAGCTCATCCCATGTGAGGCACAGTAGAGCTATACTCAAAAGAGTTTTCAGTGGCAGATTTTTGAGAAGTAAATGTCCAGGCTTTTCTTTCAAGGCACCTCTACATGGGCTTGACCCTCCAGCCCTTTAGTTAGGAGCTGAGCACGTTAAATATTTGCACCACTGTGGTGAAATGAATTTTTTATGTAGCCTTTTGCCCTTGTTCTTTGGAAAAACAACTTGAGAGGTTTTTTTCCCCCAATATCCTGAGGTGTTACCTTTGTTCTAGTTGTCTACCTCAGAGGCTTTGTTACTTTTGGCCAGGTTGATTGACATTTCCTTGGTAAACCATAAACAACTTGGACATTGTAAACAATTTGTTTGTTCAGTTAATTTTCTGTGCTGAGTCTTTTTATGTGTCCCACCACCACCTTTTTCAGTGGTGGTTTTGTCTTTGCTGAGACTTCATGTCTTTATTGATTTTTATTCTGATGCATAGGATCAATAGTTTCCTTTGTGATTACTATTTACCTTGAGTTTTCTGTATTTAAAGCATTCGTTAATTGCTATATATTGCCTCGACTTCCTCCCCATAAGATTTATGACTGCATTTTAAGTCCCTCTTTTTTTTTTTTTTAAGTGTTTACATGATCACATCTCTCCCTATTTTCAGTGTTTTGCCTTTGATTTATTTTTGTGATTCCCCTATTTGGGTTGATACCCAATTGCTCTGTTTTGTGTTCTAGTCTTGGGTTGTTATCTGATTTTATTTGTTTTCTAAACAAAGGACTTCCTTTGTGTTGTTATTTTGGTTTGGTTTGGTTTGGTTTTTGCCATTTCCCTAAATTTCTGTTTACCTGGAAATGTCCTAGTCTTTGCCATCATATTGGAGAGACAGTTCTGCTGGATATATAATTCTTGGCTAACAGTTGTTTTCCTTCAAAGCTCTTTACATATCATCTCGTTGCTTGCTTGCCTGCGTGGTTTCTGCTGAGTAGTCTGAGCTAGTCTTATTGATTACCCTTTGTAGGTTATTTTTTGTTTATCCCAACCACTTTTAAAAGTGTCTCCTTGTCTTTAGTTTTGGCAAGTTTGATTATAGCATGACTGGGCATTTTTTCTTTTGGGATCTACCTTGCGTGGAGTTTGATGAGTGTTTTAGATATCCTCTCATCTTTCCTGACATCACAGAAGTTTTCTATCAACAAATCTTGGATGATTCTTTCTGTATTCTCTGTTATACACCCTCCCCCTCTTTCTGGTACTTAGCCACTTGTAGAGTCCTCTTGATAGAGTCCCACATAATTCCTAGTGTTTCCTGATTTTTTTTAATTCTTTTGTCTGATTTTCCATCAAATATGTTGGTGTCACATGCTTCATCTTCAGTCTCAATAATTCAGCCTTCCATTGCGAAGTATACTGAGGCATGTGACATCAACATATTTGTGGAAAATGAATCAGAATAAACTCGATGGCAGTGGGTTTATCGCCTCAGTGCTGCTCCTTAGACTTTCTGTTGAGTTGTCTAATTTTGTAACTTTATCATTAATTTTCTGTATTTCTTTTTCTTGTCACTGTATGCTTTCTTGCAGCCTGTTTGTTAATATGCTCTGCTGCATTTTTCCTCATTTCCTTCCTGATCTCTTGCAGAATTCTAAATATTAATCTTTTGGAGTCTACCTTTGATAATTCCAGCAAGTTCTCTTCCTCTGGAAAATTAGATTCTTTGTTTTGGGAGTTTTCTAAAGCCATCATAGTCCGCCTCTTTAAATGATTTGAAATTGACTGTTGTCTCCAAGCCATCAGTAAAAGCCAATGCTAATAAGTCAGATCTGCCATCAGTAAACTGTATTTGTTTATTGTTTGCCCACTGTATTCTAGCTTCTTGTTTTATTTTGTTTTGAATTGTCCAGATAGGCTGGACATGGGTGCTAGTTTGGTTATTGGTGACTTTGAACCTTCTTTTCCTGTCACCAGGTAGTTAAAGCTGTTACTAGACATGCAAGCCCAAAAATTCACTTACTTTTCTTGTATGGAGTCAGCTCAGGTGCCCAGGTTGTCAGTCATCAAGTGTGTGGTGCAGGCTTTCCCCTACTGTCCATGATAGGCAGGGTGATTGGTGTTGGCATAGGTATCTGGCTACAGGCACTGAAAAAGATAGGGGGCTAAAGTAGTCCCTGAGTGTCTGTGATTATTGCATGTCTCCTTATGTCTGAATCTAGGTAAAGGAACTATTTCTGCCTCTGAATTTGTGGTTCAAAAGAGTCAATAGATTCCCCTTTCTCTTTACCCAGCTTGTTAAATTGTTCCCTCTCTCAGTTTGGGAGGATGGCCTGGGGGAGACTTATGGAGTCCTACTTCCAGTTCAGTTAATGGTGTCAGACTCTAGGTCCAGGTGCAGTGCAGAGAGGGGCTAGGGCAGTGCTGGGAGAGATGAGAGAGGTTTATCCCAAAGGTAAGGTTTATATCTGTGTGTAGTAGGTTATGTGCAAAAACTTAGCTTTTAATGATCTAGTGCTGTTTTTCACTGGTTCTAGAGGCACAAGTGGATTTTCTGGTCTATTTCCCCTGCTGAGGAGGACCCCCTCAAACCACCTCCAATCTTCTTACCATGCAGGCTAGAGAAATTCCCCAGAGGGGCAGGTCTGGTGAGTCTTACATACTTATGGACCTCTTCTCCCTCCCCATTTACTCAGTCTGATTTTTCAACTTTCCCTTTGATGTTCAGGGCTCCTAGAATGTCATCTGTAATCGATTCTTTGTTCTTCTGTGTCTTTGTTGTTAGAGGAATCACAGGAAGTGTCTGACTACTCCACTATCTTGGCCCCGCTTCCTCCGTAAACAACTTGGTTTTGATATTTTTTGGTCTGCGACTGCAGTTTGGCCTATGACTGATATACATTTTGCAGAGATTGGTCAATAGAGTGTGCAAATCAAGTGAATTGTAGACTACTATGCAAATCAAGTGTCTGTGTCCTACCAAGAGGGGATTGGTCAGTTAGGTCATGGCCCTGACAGGAATGCCATGCCTTGAAATTGACAGGGTTTGTGTGTTGAAGCAGCCAGCCCACAGAGATTTTTTGGACAGAAGGAAGCAGAAGGAGGAAAGAAGAAAGCTAGAAGGCAAAGAACTTACTAAATAGAGCTATAACATAGGTCAAGACTATCATGCTGAAGACAGTGAGAGACTTGAAAGGGACTCAGCAGCAGAATCACTGGCTGCAGGCCAGAAGGGGTCCGGCAGCAGAGCTGGTAGTGATAGACATCAGGGCCAAGAGGAACCTATCTTGCAGGGGTCGAGGGAAGCCTGTCAGCAGAGGGCTGAAGGAAGATGTGCTGAGACAGAGAATTAAAGAGAGACCTGCACAGTTGAGAAGCTGTCCTGCACTGAAGGAGGGAGACTCTGCATGCTTACTGATCTTAATCCTGAGTTGTACCCTGTTACTTCATTAATAAACCACCTAATTGTAAGTATGGTCTGTGAGTTGTGTGTGACCATTTCAGTGGATTATGAAACCCAGAAGAGAATTAGAGCTCTGTGGGAGAAATGGCTTGTGTCAGAATTGGTAAAGATGGTAGAGAATTGAGGTATGTCTAATTTCCACCTCATAGGGATCAACTTTGTGCTGATGGTGAATCTTACTATACCGTATGAAATTAGGTTGTGAGAACATCACTATTACCAGTCCTATTTTACACAAGAGAGCAGCAAGTGCATAAGCTCTGAGGTAGGACTGGGATGGGTGCATTGAAGGACCACTTTACAGCCACCCAAGGGCCCTCGTGGTACAGTGGTTAAGAGCTCGGCTGCTAACCAGAAGGTCGGGAATTTGTATCCACCAGCCGCTCCTTGGATATCCTGTAAGGAAGTTCTGCTTGGTCCTGTAGGGTCAGTATGAGTCAGAATCAATTGAATGACAATAGGCTTTTTAACAGCCACCTAGGGATGCATCCTGGAGCCCTGATGGCATAGTGGTTAAAAGCTCAGGCTGCTGACCAAGAGGTCAGCAGTTTGAATCTTTGAGATATTCTTTGGAAACCCATGAGGAAATGGTACTGTGTCCTGTAGTGTTGCTGTGAGTCAGAATTAACTCAATGGCAATGGGTTGGGTTTGTTTTAGGGACACATCTTACAGATACCCATTGCCATCAAGTCAGTTCCAACTCATAGCAGCCTTATAGGACAGAGTTGAACTGCCCCAAAGGGTTTCCAAGACTAATCTTTACAGAAGCAGGCTGCTGCATCTTTCTTCTGTGGAGTAGCTGGTATGTTCAAATCACTAACCTTTCAGTTAGCAGCCAGTTGCTTAACCACTGTGTCACCAGGGCTCCTTATCCTACAGATAGACTTGCACAACCCAACTGCCACTACAGCCGTGTTTGTAATAGAGGAACAATGGAAACAACGCAAATGTTTATCAGTAGGGGGATGGTTAAGTTATGTTCCATAATATGGAATACTAATATTAAAATTTCTACAGGAAGTTTGAAGTGTGGTGCATGCTTTAAGTTGTGTGCTTTAAGAAAGTTTGTACGTACGTAGATAGAATGTTTGTATATGTACAGAAATCTCTGCAAGAGTGTGCACCAATTATTAAGTTTACGGTGGCTAATGACAGGGATCAGATGGTGGCAGTAGAGCCTTTACCTTTTATTACATAGTTTTAAACTTAAACGAACAAACATCCTTAACCCCACATACCTTTCCAACTCTTGCCCCTTCTCTGTGCTTCCTTTCACAACCACGCTTCGTGGAAGGATTCTCATTTATGCTGTCTCTTCTCATTTGCTGTCTTTACTCACTCCTTCATCCACAGACACACACACACCTGTCCACTGAAACTGCTCTTACTAAGTCTCAGGGGTCTTCATGGCCATATGACCACTTCTTCCTACTGGCTATCTCAGCAGCATTCAACACATCTCCTGACTCCTTCCTCTTGATGTCGGTGACACCACACATTGAAATGCCTGGGTCTCAACACTGTTTGGTGCAGTTAAGTACTTGGTTGCTAGCCAGCAAGACTACGCCATGGGAGAAGGATGTGCACTCTGCTTATGTAAAGTTTACAGCCTTGGAAACCTAATGGAGCAGTTCTACTCTGTGCTATAGGGTCACTGTGAGTCAAAATCAACTCAAAGGCATTTGGTTATTTGTTAGTTTGTGGCTTTAAATGATGTGCTAGTATCTCCCAAATTATGTTCACAGCACTGATTTATCTTTTGACTTGATGAACCATGTACCCATCTATCTGTCAGCCATCACTACTTGGATATGTCTCACAGACATAGTTGATGGCACTTGGCGTGGCATCTATTTTGAATTCTTGATCTGTCCCATGTTGCTGCCACCCATCCCCCAAATCTCCTTCAGTCTTCCTCGTCTCAGAAAATGACACCTTCATCTTTTCAGATGTCCTTACCCAGAGTGAGCACACACTTGCTCGGTAGCCATCACTGTTCGTCTGGACCAGTGCAGTCGCCTGCTTACTCCTCCTGTCTCTGTTTCCAGTCCTGCTTTTCACCAGTCATTGCACCACCAAGTCAGGGGATCATGCCAGTGTTTTCTATTGCTTGTACATTAGAATTCAGTCTCTGGCATGGTCTAAGGGACACTGGTGGTTCAATGGCAGAATTTTTACCTTCTATGTGGGACACCAAGGTTGAACTCCTGGCCAGTGCACCCGAAGCTCAACCACCACCTGTCAGTGGAGGCTTGCCTGTTGCTATGGTGCTGAACAGGTTTCAGCAGATCTTCCAGACTAAAAGGGACTAAGAAGAAAGGCCTGGTGGTCTCCTGCAGAAAATTAACCAGTGAAAATGTATGGATTACAATGGAATGTTGTCTAGTCTACTACCCATTATGAGGATGGCACAGGATCTTCAGCCTTTTGTTGTATTGTGCATGGAGTCACCATGAGGCAGGGGCCGACTTGATGACAACTATCAACAGTGTGCTCTGAAAATCCTGACCTTCCATGGGT
Source organism: Heterohyrax brucei (assembly GCA_028571685.1). NCBI lineage: Eukaryota > Metazoa > Chordata > Mammalia > Hyracoidea > Procaviidae > Heterohyrax > Heterohyrax brucei. Next base: position 42,634,351 of record CM053162.1, on the reverse strand, counting down.
CTCCAGCCTTCTCTCACACCCTCTCTCCTTCGTTCTGCACTCTGACCACACTAGCCATTCAGATCCAGAAAAGCTCCATTCTCTCAGCCACCTGAGAACAGTGCGAGACTATGCCTCTGCAGAGAATGCCGTCATTCCTCACCTGTGTACATGCCACTTGCTCAGAGAGGCCTTCCTTTGCCCCCCAGCTGGCATGCCTTAACAGCCTTACCTATTACCGTGGATTGAACTGTGTCTCCCCAAAAACGAATGTGTTGATTTGACTTGGCTGGGAGTTCCACCATGGTGCCCTTCCTCCCACGTATTGTGAATCCTGCCTCTGTGATACTGATGGTGGAGAAAGGGCCACAGCTGTGTTGATAAGGCAGAAATCTAGTGACCAGCTTGTGGGATGTAGGAGAAGTGAGCAGAGGAAAGCAGCACCGAGAGCAGAGCACATCCTTTGGACGTGAGATTCCTGTGCTGAGATGGTCTCCTTGAATTTGGACTCAGCCCACCAGACTGTGATAACTTCTGTTGCTGAACGGACTTGTCACTTCTAAATGGATTTGTGGCTTACCGGACTGTGACAATAGAAGTGTCTCTTCATGAAGCCTTCCGCTCATGGTATTTTTTTGTTGGAGCAGTACCAGGTGACTAAAACACCTGTGTAGTTTTATGGCGGACATAGAGTTTCTCTCTCTTGCCTGCCCACTAGACAGTAAACTCCATGAAGCCAGGAACTAAGTGTTTACTCCCATATAAGCCAGGCATGTTGCACAGTGCCTGGCATGTACTTAGGTAGAATTCAGAAATACCTGTTGAATGAGTACTTGAATATGTAAACAGGAATGGTACCTCATACCACAACTTTTAAAAAAACAGAAAAAAACCAAACAAACCACTTCCATCAAGTCTATTTTGACCTATAGGGACCCTACAGGACCTAGTAGAACTGCCCCATAGAGTTTCCAGGGAGCACCTGGTAAATTCTAACTGCTGACAATTTGGTTAGTAGCTGTAGCACTTAACCAGTATGCCAACAGGGTTCTCATATTACAACTTCAAACCAAAAAACGTACTGCTGTCTAGTCAACTCTGACTCAATAGTGACCGTATAGGACAGGATAGAATAGCTCCATAGAGTGGCCAAGGAGTGCCTGGCAGATTCGAATTGCTGACTTTTTTGGTTAACAGCCATAGCTCTTAACTACTACGCATCTGGTTCCAAACAAGAAACTTGACTTAAACATGTTATTTATCTTATAAATAAAAGATTGTTTTATGACTAAAATTTTTGATTGACTCACTACTTTTAGTTAATGTATTTTGGTTTTGAAGGTACACAAATCACGTAGTGAAATATCGTTAAAAATACTCAAGCTTTTACATACCAAAATATAACATCATGAATATAAATTTTTTTACCCAAATCCGGTATTTGTCATTGTATAATATTATGATTTACTAAATCACTCCTTTCCTCTTTGAAATTGTAGATAATTTAAAAGAGGAAGGGAATGATTTAGTGTAAAAAATTTTTTGAAGACTGTACCTTTTGGAATCTTTTGCAAGTTTTTGACAGCTGCCCAGTATCATCCATGTCAAGAAAAAAGAAGATCTGTAGGATTATGTGGTCAGGCATGTGAACTAACATCAAATTTTCCATGACATAGGTTCAAAGAAGAATTTTGCACTTCTTTGCCACTTTCTGCATCTGTCCTGAATATGGAGGGAGTGGGGGACAGGAAAGGACAGACAAACAGAGAGGCTAGGTTATGTCACATGCAAATTCACTCCCAACTACCTAAAAAAAAAAAAAAAAAAAAAAAAACCCTGTAGAAAGAAGACCGACTTAACTGGATTTCAGCATAAACTGGAAACTGCTAATCATAACCTGATGTTACAAAGATAGAGTAGCAGGGGCAGGAGCTTGGGGACCATGCTCTCAGGGGACACTGAGGTCAATTGGCATAACTAGCCTGTTTCTAAAAGAGTGAGTGGAAGCTAACAAGCTGCCATCTGAGGTATACCAAATGGTCTCAACTCATCCGGAACAACAAAGACACAAGTTAAAAAGAGCTCAGGAGATACAAGGACCCATGTGAATGGGTGACTGTATCAGCATGTGACCAAGAAAACCAGATGGTGCCTGGCCACCACCAAAGACTGCTGTGATGGGGAACACAATGTTGAGTCCCAGTGGCAACATGAGAAAAAGAGGGGTGCACCTTGAGAACTCCACTAAAAGACTGCAATTGGTGTTCCGGCAGCCTGGGGGCACGGCCTCTAGATACCTTCTGCTGCCTCTGACCAGAAAACATTATTGAGGTCAACTCTTCGGACAGGAATGGCCTGGACATGGGGACACAATATGACCAAAGGTGCATGTATTTTATGGTTCTGTGCATCTATAGGATGCTGTCCTAATGGCCTCTTAGTAGAAGGGAGAGGAGAGGATGGAGAGGAGGAGACACGAGATTGTTAAGAGGATATGACATATAGAGAGAATGAAAAAGAGTGTGCTGTCACTGGGCAAGGACAGCAGAAGGGGCAGCACATAGATGGGCATGCCAAATTCATTTGGATTGTGTACTTTCACACAATCACAATAAAATATTTTTTAAAAGATGACTTGGATTTACAGCACATATACCTTATGCTTTTTCACAAATACATATGTCTTTAATGTCCACAGTCCTCTTGCCATAAACATAAAATGCAACAATTTAATATTATAAGCAAAAAATACTAGCTAAAGTAACAAACACAACACGCGTTATTTCTCCATTGCAGTCAGTGTTGAGAATTTGTCCCTGTTGCCTGCAGAAACTCGTCACCCTCTTCTATCTTCCCAGCAGAGCTCTGCTCAGGGGCGAATACCACCTACTAGCCCTCTGCAGCACATGTGACTCAGGGCTGGACTCGTCCAGTTTAGGCTGTAAGGCTGAAGCCAGTCTGTTTCTTCCATCTAACTACCAGCTGTCATTGGTCAAGTGGTGGGCACATGACCTCAGTGAGTTCAGTGCAGTTTCAGGGCAGATTTGGATTCTGTGGTTATAAAAAAAGATTTTGATCCTGAGTGGGATCAAGGAAGAAAATTTTCCTAGGGCTGCTGGCAGTCCACTTGAAGTCCCCAGGGGAATCAGCTTTAGAATGGAGCCAGCAACTTGAGTGGAAACTGCAAAGATCAAGAGAACCTGAATCCCTGTGAGGCTGCTGAATCAAGCCACCCTAAAGCTCCCCATCTGGACTGCAGTTAGGTGAAAACATACGTTTCTTTATTGTTTAAGCAATTTGAGTCAAACAAAAACAAACAAACAAAAAACAGACTCATTGATGCCCAAGTTGACCTTGAGTCACAGTGACCCAGTAGGACAGGGAAAAATTCTCTCATAGGGCTTCCAAGGACTAGCTGTTGGTTTTGAACTGTTGACCCTCTGGTTAGCAGCCACACTCTTAACTCTGCTACTAGGGCTCCCACTATACCATGTTGCTTATAAAGTCAGGAGTGTAAGTCACTATACAGACCATAATCTCCCAATGCAAAATAACCACAAACTCACTCAAAAGGCTTGAGGTTCTAACCTAGAGCTAATTAATAGATTACAGTGCTATAGAGGTTTGGTCCCTCTTGCAACAGCTGCTAATTAAACAAGAAAGATTTTTAAAGAGTCTAAGTCCCCCAAGTATTCTTAGAACTTAGCATTTCCATTTAATACGCATTTGGGTAAATCTCTTTTGATGTTTGTAAGAGGTAAGCCATGGAGCACTAACCTAAAAGTTAAGGAGCCCTGGTGATGCACTGGTTAAGCGTGCTTGTCTGCTAACCTGAAGTTTAGTGGTTGGAACCCACCAGCCCCTCTGCAGGACAAAGATGTGGCAGTCTGCTTCTGTAAAGATTACAGCCTTGGAAACCCTATGGAGCAGTTCTGTTCTGTCCTGTAGGGCACTGTGAATCAAAGTCAACTCCATGTCAGTGAGTTTAACCTAAAAGTTGACAGGGCCATCTGGCAGTATTGTGAAAGACAGGGTCTAGCAAATCTGCTTCTTTGAAGATTACAGCCAAGAAAACCCTGTGGAGCGGTTCTGCTATGTAACACATGGGGTTGCCATGAGTCAAGAACAACAAGAACAACATCATCTAGAAAGCAGGGAGAAGAAGCTGCATCCTCTTCCCTCCATGTCAGAGGCACAAACTCCTGCTTCTGAGTGGGCACCACTACGCTAAGATCCTTTAGTGCATCACTCAGCCCCTTGTGCCACACTCACTGGTATATACTTGGTGCCATAAGACGTAGTGATAATACCCATGAAGAGAGCATTGTTGTTGCATGCCACTGAGTCAGTCTGAACTCACAATAACCCTATATTACACAGTAGAACAGCTCCCCTTGGGGTTTCATAGGCTGTAATCTTTATGGGAATAGATTGCCAGGTGGGTTCGACTTGCCAATGTTAAGGTTATCAGCTGAACTGTTAACCATTACTCCACCAGGACTCCTTGTGAAGAGAGTGAAGAAAGGGAAACCTCCTGATCCTCCCAGGAGCCAGAGGGTAATAACAGTCCATCATATTCTCTTTGCTTGGAAGGAAAAGTTGCCTGAAAGAAAGATCTACATGGATTTATGAGTAGTGGCTAATGGTTTGTCAAGATGATCCCCATTGCCATTGAGTCAATTCTGACTCATAACAGCACTATAGGACAGAGTAGAATTACCTCATAGAGTTTTCCAGGAGTGACTGGTAGACTCAAACTGCTAACCTTTTGGTTAGCAGCCGTAGCACTTAACCACTATGTCACCAGGGTTTCCTGTATTTAGTATAGTATTTCTCAATTTAGAATGGCTGGCAGTTCAAATCCACCAAGTGCTCCTTGCAGATCTTATAGGGCACTTCTACCCTGTCCTTTAGGGTCACTGTGAATCAGAATCAACTCAATGGCAGTGTTTGTCTGTTTGTTTTAATCTCAACTCAGACTAACCACATTTCAGGCATTCAGTAACCACATGTGGCTAGGGACCACCGTATTGATCAATGCCTATTTAGTCTATCATTTGCAGAGTATCAAGACAGGATTGCAACACAGCCAGAAAAACCATACAGAGGCAGAAGCAACTAGAAGGTGAGAAATAAAAGAGTAAGCTGGAGAGGTAAACAGGGGCCAGATTATGAGGGGCATTATAAGCCATCCAGATCTATCTTGAACTAAACAGGGAACCATAAGAGTAGTGTCAAGGGACTGACCTGGTAAGATCTGAGCTTATACAAAGTTCTTTCTGGCAACAGTGTTGTTGAGTACATTGATTCGATTCCAACTCATAGTGACCCCATGTGACAGAACTGCCCCATACGTCTTTTTTTATTCATGTAATCTTTATTAAAGGGGAGCTCCAGGTTTTCCTCCTGGGAAGCCACCAGATGGATTTGAACCATCAACCTTTTGGTTACTGTTGTTGCTGTTAGATGCTGTCGGTCAAGTCCATTCCACCTCACAGCAGTTCTACAGAATGAAACATTACCAGTTTATGTACCATCTTGGTTGTTACGCTTGAGCCCATGTTGTGGCCAATTATGTTTGCAGCTGTTTCTTCTCATTTTGAGTTGTGTCACACAAGCATTTGAAAGTCCTGAAAGCTTGACTCCATCTGTGTCATTAAGATCTACTCTACTTTGAAGAGGTAACTCTCCCCCAGTCATATTTTAGTGTCCCCCAATGTTAGGGGTTCATTTGAGGCACCATATCAGTGTTCCGCTGCTATTCATAAGGATGGTTTCACTGGCTTATTCTTTTCAGAAGTCCATAACCAGGTCCTTCTTCTTAGTCGGTTTTAGTCTGGCAGCTCAGCTGAAACGTATCCACCGTGAGTGACCCTGCTGGTATGTGAATATCGGTGGCATAGCTTCCCGTGTGACAACAACACCCAGGGCTCCACAGTAAGGGAAACTGACAGACAAGTGAGAGTTTTGCTTACCAGCCAGAGCTTAATCCTGTGCCGCCAGGGCTTCTTCGGGTAGCAGTAGAGTAAGGAGTTTGGCTGAAATGAAACTGGAAACGCGGAGGCCAGGGGAAAAGGGAAGTGAAGAGATGTTAGAGGTATGGAATCAGCAGAACTCAGAAGCTAACTGGATGCATCAAGTAAGAGAAAACTAAAAGGTGGTCCCTGCAGATCCGTCTTTGACCACTGGTTGAACAATGAAGCCATTCTCTGAGACAGAAAATTCATAAGAAAGGATAGATTTGGGGACTGACATTGGCATTCTTGGCAGGTATTTAAACTGGAGATGGGGCTTTGTGAGTCATTAGCATGAACCCGTAAAGCACTAATGCAGACACTCAGAGAAAGTATATTTATTGTACAGTGATACCAGTCTTCTGCACCAGTGTCTGTGGTCTTGAACTAGATCGTGGCTACTTTCTAGGAAGTGAAGTGGCAGAAGATGAAGAGGGATGTACTATGGGGCACATTTTGCCCTCTCCTGTGGGGTAAAAGTATCCAAATGGATCTTATTCATTATGTACCACCAGATTTTTAGAATGACAACTCAAAAATACTTTCATCTAACTCTTAATTTGAATTACATTGTTTTACAAATCCCAGAGCCCTTCATGGCTAATTTAGGGAGAGTAAGAAAGGGGGTTCAAGTTAGGGAAATACAGGGTGTTGGCTATTTGATTCAAATTTGAGTAGGCAATTATCTAAAGAGCTTTCTAAATGTAGGTTCTGAACACCATCCTCCCAAAGGTTTAATTCAGTAGTTTTGTGTGGTCTAGGAACCTGCATTTAAACACTTAAAGCCACTTCAGATAATTTTGACACACACAGAGCTAAGAAGACTGCAAATGTCCCCCCTCACTCTGTGGGAACCACCACACCCTTAGCGTTTGCAAAGTACAGCTGTTAGTCCCCTCAGAAGCCAAGTAAAAATATTGGCTTCTATATTGTGATAAGCTTCCATGTCAGACAGAAGCACGTATTGTGAACTCCTCCAATGTGCTGAGTCCTTTTGCAATTTTCACATGCATTTGTACTTGGCCTTCACCCAGCCCTAGTTCAGCTGCTGTAGAAGCTGGGGGCTCCAACCCACCCAGAAGCTCCATGAGACGAAGGCATGGTGATCTGCTCCGGTACAGATCATGTCCTGAAAACCGTACGGGGCAATTTTGCTCCATCACATGGGGTCACCGTGAGTCCAAAATTAAGTTGAAGGCACCTAACACAGCAGCATCAAACAAAATCCTCGTGAAGTCGATTTTATTGTCCTGATTTTACAGATGCTGTAACTCAGACTGAGTGATCAAGTGCTTTGTAGCTGGTAAGTGACAGGCAGGAATTAGCGAGGAGGAGCAGGATCCTTTCCATGAAAGTGCAGCTGCCGGTGATGGTCCTTTCCTCAGGGAGTGCGAAATCCTAAAAACACTCAATGGTGGCTTATTTAAAGTGCTGTTTTGGGGTGTGGTCTTCCTCACTTTTTAAAAATATAGATGCCTTGAAATTACGTCAAAAAATAGATTTTTCCCCCCCAGTAATTTTAAATAATGGTAATTTTGGATGGAAAATGGTATCTATTTCAGATAGACAAGCGTATTTCACTATATCTCAAAAGCCATTCCTTTGCAGAGAGATGAACAGACCTAAATTCTGAACTACCCAGTTCCTTTAAAAGGAATTTCAACTGTCTTGCTCATTGAAAAATAATATAATCAGATACATGCATGAAGATCAGTTAGAAAATGCTGGAAAAGATGGATGAGAAAATTAAAACCATGTGTCATCTCACCAGATACTAAAAAATAAACACATGGAGTTGGCTTTTCACTGTTTTGTTTAGTAGATAAAATGGGACTTGGGTCACTCTGTATATAATATGCTATACAGCATTATATTTTTATCATTACCTCATGTCACTAATTTTCTAAAATGTGATCATGAGTAACTGAGTAGAGTTTTATATCACAGTTTATTCAACTGCTCTCTACTGTTGGACATTGAAATAGTTTCAAACTACCAAATCCATTGCCGTCTAGTCAGTTCTGATTCTTAGCGCCTCTATAGCACAGAGAGGAACTGCTCCATAGGGTTTCCAAGGAGCACCTGGTGGATTAGAATTGCTGACCTTTTTGTTGGTAGCCATAGCACTTTTAAATACTACACCAATAAGGTTTCGGATATAGTGCCTTAAAAGTTTTTGTTTGTTTTCATAAAAGCAGCTTGTTGAGGGGAAAGACTAAGGTGACATGTAAAAAATGTTGACATGGCCAATATTTTGTTACATGTATATATGTGTGTGTAGGTACATACGCTGCCTTGACTGATGAATATTAGCTAAGGCAGGTATTTAGGGGAAATTTTAAAACCTAAATATAGGTATTAATAAACAGCAATAATTGAGAATTAATAAGAAACTTTTAACTTATGAAGCTAGAAAAGCACAATAGGAAATCCAAGAAGAGGAAGGAAGTAAAGGATGAGAACAAAAAAATAGAAGCCAACCAACAGAAACCGTAATAGAGGTGATCAACTGAACTAAAAAGAAACTAGTGAAACACACAAAGCTCTGATGATAAAAAAAAAAATTTCTGAGAAAAATAAGAGGAAGAAAACACAAATGATATTTGACATGAAAATGTGGTCTTATCTGTAGGAAGGCAGATCATTACAGGCCTGAGTCAAGACAGAACTGCTGAATGTGGAAGAAAAGATACTAGATTATTGGACATGGAATCTAGCAAAATTTGGGTACTGACTGATATAGCAATTAGAAAATTGTAAGCCCCTTATTCTTTAATTCAGACTTGATTAGAAATTACAGTTCATCCTCATCATCTGTGGTAGTTACACCAAAACCAAAACCAAACCTTTTGCCATCAAGTCAGTTCCAACTCATAGTGACCTTATAGGGCAGAGTGGAAGCACCCCATAGGGTTTCCAAGAGGTGTCTGATGGATTTGAACTGCCGACCTTTGGTTAGCAACTGCGCTCTTAACCATTATGCTACTAGGATTCCCTCCTGGTACTCAGCTGTGAAAGGAGCCGTGGTGGTACAACAGGTAGGCACTTGGCTGCTTATCTAAAGGTTGGCAGTTTGAGTCCACCAAATGGGTTTGGGGAGAAGGATTAGCAACCTGCTTTCATAAAGAATGCAGCCTAGTAAACACTATGGGGCAGTTCGACTCTGTCACATGGGGTTTCTGTGAGTAGAAAACTGACTCAGCAGCACCCAGCAATAACAAGGTAGCTATCAAGACTGAAGGTGCTTGTGATGGAACCAAAGCAGAGGCAAAGAGGCAGTCCTTTGAACAGAACAAGAAGTTACTGCATGGTTTAAAATCAGACAAGGTGTATGTCGGCGCTGTATCCTTTTATTACATTTATTCATGCTCTATGCTGAGTAAATAATCCAAGAACTTGGACTATATGAAGAAGAATGGGCACAGGACTGGAGGAAGGCCCTCTAACAATCTAAGATAGGGGGATGACACAACATTGCTTGCTGAGAGTGAAGAAGATTTGAAGCACTCACTGATGAAGATCAAAGACTCCAATCTTCAGACTATACCTCAACATAAAGAAAACAAAAATCCTCACAACTAGACCACTAAGCAACTTGTAAAAAATGGAGAAAATATTGAAATTGTCAAGGATTTCATTTTATTTAGATCTGCAGTCAACACCCATGGAAGCAGCAGTCAAGAAATCAAATGAGATGTTGCACTGGGCAAATATGCTGCAAAACCAAACAGCAACAGAAAACCCACTGCCGTCAAGTTGATGCTGACCCACAGGGACCCTATAGGATGGAGTAGAACTGCCCTGTAGAGTTTCCAAGGAGTGCCTAGCAGATTTGAACTACTGACCTTTTGATTAGGAGCCATAGCACTCAGCCACAACCACTGCCTCTTTAAAATTTTAAAAAGCAAAGATATCACTTTGAGGACCAAGGTGCTCCTGACCCAAGCTATGGTATTTTCAATCGCCTCAGATGCCTGTGAAAGCTGGACAATAAAAAGGAAGACTGAAGAAGAATTGACTCATTTGAGTTATATGTAAAACCCAAACCCACTGCCAGTGAGTCAATTCTGACTCATAGTGACCCTATAGGGCAGAGTAGAATTGCCCCATAAAGTTTCCAAGGCGGATCTGGCAGATTTGAACTGCTGACCTTTAGGTTCACAGCTGTAGCACTTAACCACTGTGCCACCAGGCATAGTTATGTGTCAGTGAACAATTGAATATATAATCCTAAGTTGTGTGTAGGTGAAGAATATTGAATATACCATGGACTACCAGAAGAATTAATAAATCTGTCTTGGAAGAAGTATAGCTAGAATGTTCCTTGGAAGCAAGCTGGTGAGACTTCTTTGCCTTACTTTGGTCATTTATCAGGAAGGACCGATCGCTGGAGAAGGGTATCATGTTTGGCAAAGTAGAGGGTCAGTGAAAAAGAGGAAGACCCTCAATGAAATGGATTGACACAGTGGCTGTAACAATGGGATTAAGTATAGCTACAATGTGCAGGACCAGGAAACATTTCTTTCTTTTACATATGGAGTTGCTATGAGTCAACTCCATAGCACCTAACAATGACAGCAAATACTGATTTGCTCCTAGGGTATGCACAGGGTTAGGTTTCAGCAAGACACTGGTTACAACATACTCAACAACCAGTCAATAATAAGCTTGGTTTTTGTGAGTTTCCATGTAGAGGTACTTCACTGAACATCCATTGTTGATTCATTGACACTGATCTCGTGGCCAACAGCACTGCACTTCATGGCTGAGCAAAACTTATCTGACACACGTGTTTTCTCTGTAAGGCGCACCATCACCTTCTGTACTTGGTAGCGAATGCTAGGCAGCACTTACTTAGGGGCTATTTTAAATAAAATCATCCAAAAAAGCACAAAAATGAGGAAAACATGGCACTAACTAGATTGTGAAGAGCACACTTGTTTACAGTATGAATACTAAAATAAGGTGGAGCATAATCGCCTTGTTCTACCTCAACCAGGAATGTCAGCATCAGTTGACTCATTTTTTTCCTTCTCTATAGAGTCACCCTGGAAACTCTGGTAGTGTAGTAGGTTAAGTGCTATGTCTGCTAACCAAAAGATCGGCAGTTCAAATCCATCAGGTGCTCCTTGGAAACTCTATGGGGTAGCACTACTCTGACCTATAGGGTTGCTATGAGTTGGACCCAACTTGATGGCAATGGGTTTTTTAGTGGGTATAGGGTTGCCCTGAAATCGTGGTGGGGTAGTGATTATGAGCTATGGACAATTCTACTCTGTCCTATGGGGTGGCTATGAGTTGGAATCAACTCAGTGGCTGTGGGTTTGGTTTTCCATGTATGTCTGCAAATGACTGTGAAAGCACAGCAAGTATTAATATTGGGGTTGTAAATGAATTTTAGTGAGTAGGTGAATTGTGAAATAGAAAATCTGTAATTAAGGAGGATTGGTATAACTGAAGCCAGAAGCTATAAACTTTAGTTCAGTGGAGTTGTAATGATGAACTGAAAAGTGTGTGAAGGCTATTGACATAGATGCTTTTGGAGCAGAAAGAATTTAATGAGCATTTCATATTGTAAGAGAGAGATAAAGACGAATGTAGTGAATATTTATATACAAGAAAACTAACATATTTTATATCCATACTTTATCTCTCCAAAAAAGGACTAAATGAGCACACCAGCCCACAGGCAAGGAAGAGAAGGTAACAGGGGACAGGAAAGCTGGACAAATGGAAATGCCCCAAAGGCAGGATGGGGAGAGTGTTGCCATGCTGCAGTGTTGGTGACCAGTATCACAAAACAAATGGGAAACCTGATTTGCTCTGTAAACTTCACCTAAAGCACACTAAACTAAAAAAGAAGCAGAATAGACACAGAGACATACTCAGGGACAAGACAGACCATGTTACTGTATAAATCTATAAACCCAACAGCTACTAGAAAGAGCCAGGAAGGACTTTCTGCCAGAGTTGATGCACTGAATTTGGATCCTCAGGGTCCTGAGCTGTGAGACAGTACATTTCTGTTCTTTACTCTTCTCCACTTGCATATTTTGTTGTTGTTGTTATGGCAGCACTAGGTAACTAAGATAACATGTTGGCTGAATATCTATGAGTCATCAATATCTACACTGAAAATGGATTTGATGTGTTGACTCAAAGAGAGTGAAAATCAGTAAGAAATGGGGTGAATGTGGAAATTGTAAAATATCAAACATCTCCAGGGTAGGCAGAGGAGGGAGTGGTGGTGGAGGGAAATGAAAGTCGAGTTTCTAGAATAGGGAGAGATGTGCCAACCATAGACATCATTACAGATATCAGAGAGAATGAGGATGGTGGCAGGCAAGGCCTTGAAAAAGGAAGAAGTTGATAGAGACCTTACTAAGACAGTGCCAGTAGAATACTAAGAGTGAAATTGTTTGAACCTAAATAGTTGGACAAATGAAAAAGCACACATCCAACTTTCACTACTGGCAGTACAGCAGGCTAGATACTTGGAAGGAATCTCTTACTACATATACCGAAGATCCTAGATGATTATAATAAATATGCTTTTAAGCTCATCACTTGGCTTGGACAGGTAAGAAAAATCTCCAAGAGTATGAAAAGTGAGTTAGCTTGTAGAGCTGAGCAGTAGGCAGATGCTAATAATGGGTTGCCTGGAATCAACTGCCAATGTCAGTGCTAGGGATGAGACTGGGAAACTCATTCTTAGGCTCACCACGTGGCCGAACTGCCAAACTTTAGGTTCCACGTAAGGCTGGGGACCCTTAAGGGGAACAAAAATATCCTTGGCTAACAGTACTCCTTAGCACATAGCAAAAACAGATGCAAATCTTCTCCAGAGGAAAACATTCTATTTGGGGCCCTCATGCCTCCCATAAACTAAGTTTAAGTAAATATGAGCTTAAAATAATAAATTACCTAACACACAAGGAAGCAGAAGTAAATAATGCCCCTTGTTCAACTTATAAATTAAATACAATCTCAGTAAAAATATCACCAGTTTTTTTGTTTTGTTTTAACTAAGTTAAACTAAAGTTCCTATGATATAAATAGGAAAAACAAACTTGGAAAAAGATGAATCAATAGAGACTAGCCCCATCAGACATGAAAAAGTATTTTTTAAAAACTCAATGATTAAAGATGGTGTGGAATTGATAAACAGACCAACAGAATGCAATAAAAGAGAAAAAAAACACAAATGTGGAAATTCAGGGTATCTGAAAGGTAGAATCTAAATGAAGTGGAGGAGAGAGAAGATAGACTACTGAGTAAATGATACAAACACAACCGGGTTGCGTTTCTGAAAAAGTAAAGCTGTGTTCATAATTTGCAGCTGATAGCAGAATAAATTTCAATGGATAAAGGATTCAAATGTGAACTCTAAAAGAAAAGATGGGACAGAATTTTTTAAGTCTTACAAAGGGAAAGTCAGGAGTGTGTTGTCACCACACAAGGAAAACAGAGGAAGCTGCAGATAGGCAGGCATGTAAATTTGAATTGTGTTGTAAACTTTCACTCAATTGCAATAAAAAAAAATAATAAAATGGGAAAGCCTTTCTAACTAGGATGAAAAATTAAGGAGCCATAAAATAAAAGATTACTGTATTGAGCCACATAAAATCAAAACCCGATTGTGGTATTTTGCTATGCAAAAAATTAAAAGAGAAATCAGAAACTAGGAAAAACGTCTGCCCAACTAAAGAATCCAAATTAGTTGCTATTGATTTAATGCTGACTCATAGCAGCCCTATAGGACAGAGTGTAACTGCCCACAGAGTTTCCAGGGATGCCCATCTTTATGGAAGCAGACTGCCGCATCTTTCTCCCACAGAGCACTTTCTGGGTTCAAACTGCTAGCCCTTCAGTTAGCAGTCAAGAGTTTAACCACTGCACCAAGAGGGCTCTTTAAAATACCTGAAACTCTCATCATAAAGGACAGAGTTTTCTAATGTCACTAGATTAGGTTAAGTAGTATGCCCTCAAAATTCATGCCCTTCCTGGAACCTTGGAATGTAACCTTGGAAATAGAGTCTTTGCAGGTGTTGTTAGTGAAGATGAGATCACACTGGAATAGTGCGGTCCCTAATCCCTTATGACTGGAATCCTTGTGAGAAGAAAATTTGGACACAAAGACACACCCAGAGGGAAGATGGCCACGTGAAGCCACGGACACAAAGCCTGGAGAGATGCATCTACAGGCCAAGAAGTGCTGCGGGATTCTAGTAACAGCACGGTTTTCTGGCAATACTAGAGGCTAAGAGAAAGACATGGACCAGATTTTTACCTGGAGCCTTCAGAGGGAGTGTGGCCCTGCTGTCACCTTGATTTCAAACTTGTGATCTCCAGAAGTGTGACAGAATACCTTTTCTTCTTTTAAGCTGCCCAGACTGTGGTACTTGCTTATGGCAGTCCCAGGAAACTATTGCAGTCAGTCAAGAGACATGGACAAAATGTCTCTAACAACCTCAGTGCAAACATGATGAAAGGGGTTTATTTGGGCAAGGTGATCAACAGAGGGTCCAAAAGGCACACATGCCCAGGTAGGAGCATGGCTGGCGGGATGCACAGTGGAAAAGGTCCTTTAGGAAAAGGACCTTTGGAAAAGCACCACTCTGTGCACTTGCAGTGATGTTGTGAGAAACAACAGGAAACACCTCGCACTATGATTGTGTAGCACTGGTCCTCTTGGTAAGGGGGATGTTTGGAGCTCAGTGAAGGCATTTGAATATCGGTTTGAATACTAGTGCCGGCTAGAGATTACATAGTTCCTCGTTTAACAAAGTCAGTCCGTGTGTGCTAGGGAGCACAGGGAGAGATCTAACAGGTCTGTCCAGGAGAAAATGTGCTCTGCTTTCATCTGTTGGCCTCTTGGCTTTTGGAGACTCATTAAAAAAAGTCTTGCCAGCCAGAATAAGCAAGAGTCCAGGGAATTCATTTAGCACGCCACACCATCAGTTGACCCTGCACCAAAGAAAGATAAGAGGTAGAAGGTATATATGTCCCTCTCCCTGTCCCTCCAGTAGACAACACTGAGATGCCTTCTCTCTAGCTTCTTTCGAGGTCCTGGAAGGATGGAGCCACGTTTGCCCAGACTAACTCAAACATGCCTTCTATTGGCTTTTCCTTTTTCCCTAATTTGCTCTCCTAGTGCCCTGCTCCTATTTGGGGGATTACTTCTAAACCACCTGAGTGCAAGTCCTTGGAGTCCCTGTGTGGTGCAAACATTTAATGCTTTTAGCTGAGCTGCAGATTCCCCCAAATCAACCACTGGAAACCCTGTGGAACACAGTTCTACTCTGATACACATGGGGTCTCCCTGAGTCACAGTTGACTCTGCAGCAACTGGTTTGGTCTTTTATGCAAGTCCTTGTCTTAGGGATCCGACTCGACGGCACTTGGCTTGTCTTGTCTTAGGCTCTGCTATCCAAGAGGGAACCCAGACTGAGACACTGTCAATCAATCCACATATCAGAGCAGTTGCCAAAGGGTATGCTTCTCAAATCCTCCTGTCCCACCCTCTGACTTTCAGGAACCCAGGAGACTTGCCACGATTACAGAGGCTGCAGTGGCAGTGGAGGGGAGCTGTTGAGAGTTAGGGTTTCTTCAATGACATCACCTGTCTCCAGGAAGGACCCCATCACAGACTAACAAATGCTGTGTAAAGGGGAACTGTCATTTGGCAGTTCCTTGGGTAGTGCAGATGGTTTGCCCTTGGCTGGTATCTAAAGGTTGGCAGTTTGAATCCACCCCACCCCAAAAGAAAGACCTGATCATCTCTTTCTGAAGGGTCACAGCCTTTGAAAACCCTGGAGAGTGCAGTTTTACTCTTCACACATGGGGTCACCATGAGCCGGGCTCAACTCTGTAGCAACTGCTTGGTGGTGCAGTTTTTGCATCCCTCAGAAATAGACTGCATCATTCATTTCTGTATCCCAGAACCTAAAGCTGTTCCCGATACAGCAGACACTTACCAAATGCCAATGAGTGAACAGTCCCGTGTATATCCTTCATTGGTTCTACTCACTGTGACGTGACTGGATAGAACAAGAAGGGAGGATCTGACAATGAGGTCATGATAAAGTCATCCCCAAGTGTCAGGTCCCGGGGGCTCTGGGAGGAAACCTTAACAGCTGCCCCACAAGAGGTCCTCACCAGCCTGAGGCCTGCAGATTTTCAGAGGGCCTCAATAGCCTGGGTTCAGCTCAGGAAGAGGCAGTAGCCTGGGCTGCTCAAACCACAGGAAGAGCCTCTCCGAGTTTAGGCAAAGCTCGTGCAGTCCCTTTGATGAACTCCTAATGAACTGCTCACATCTCCCACCCCTGGCATGTAGTGCCAGGAGCAAAGAGCTTTCATGAAAGAGTGAGAAAGAAGTCACCCAGGCAGTTTCTCTACAGCAGGGAGCCCAGGGAACAACTTCAAGTTGTGCCCCGCAACACACACAGACATGCCGAGCTCTTTCTGCCAGCCCCAAACGTGCTGTGTTGCTGCTTGCTTAGCAGAAAATCCGCATGGGGTTTCCTCACTTCTCTAGGGAGGGTTATTTCTTGTTCCAGGTGAAGAGAAACTATCCGTGGTTTCCAGATAACCAGCTCAAAGAAGCAGACAACTACAGACTGGTAAAAGTAGACTGAATTGTACCCCAAGGAGATCAGAGAAAAAGGCTTTCAAAACAAGTCTTTAGATGACCTGGCCAGGCATGGCAGGGACTTGGATAGATAGAGTGAGACACACACCTAGGGTACAGGGTTTAAGAGGGTACATGAGAAAACTTGATAATCAAGATAATATTTTAGTGTAATGTCTTTAAAATGTAAATTAATGCCAAAAATTCATCATAAACAAAATATCAACATTTCCGATAAAGACAGATTTGGCCACCTCTTTTGGATACTCCATGAATGCTGACACTACATGGCTTGAAGAGGCCACTAGTGATGACACATGCAGAACCCTGTCCCAGTCCAGCCTGGGAAGGGTTAGTCTGAGATGGGCCAATCACCTGTATTGGCATCTCTGGGGCAAACAAACTGAAAAAAAATCAGACTTGTTGCCATTGAGTCTGTCTCATAAGTAACCCTAGAGGACAGAGCAGAACTGCCCCACAGAGTTTGCAGGGAGCACCTGGGGGATTTGAACTGCTGACATTTTGGTTAGCAGCTGTAGCTCCCCAAAGCTACACCGCCAGAGTTACTACCTCTGAGGCTGCTATCTATGCATGAAGTTTCCTCAACCCCACCCTAGGCCTGCTGAATCTGACTTTACCTAATACCCAAATGACTTCTTAGTTACAATAAGTCTGACTTTTTTTTTTTTAACTTCTCCAGGCTGCAAAGGATTGGCTGATAATGGTTTCTGTGGGAGAGGAAAATGCAAAAAGTGACTAAGGAATCAGGGAATACTTGTTCCAGTTTCCACCTGGTCAGTTGTTATACTTAGTCAACTGTCGTTCATTAACAAATAGTCTTCAAAACATTTTGGTCCTATGACTCCTAAAAGACTTTTCATATTTCAACCTTATTTCCCCTACATAATTTTATTCTCATGAAAATTTACATTGTACTCCCTTGTGATAAAAATATGTACATCAATTTTAAAATTTAATATCCTTTCATAAAGTCTGTAGTGCTACTGGTTAGTACATGGTACTTATGTAGCAGAATATGTGCAGGTGATGCCAAGGTTGTGAGTTCAAGTCTCACCTGGAGTATGTTTTCTTCTCTTGGAAACCCTAATGGTGCAGTGGTTAAGAGCTACCACTGCTAACCAAAAAGTCAGCAGTTAGAATCCACCAGACCTTTAGAAACTCTGTGGTGCAGTTCTACTCTATCCTATAGGTACACTGTGAGTTGCAATTGACGTAACAGCAATGAGTTTTTTGGGTGGGTTACCATAAAGTCCTAAGTATTAAAAACAACTTTATTGTAAGTACTTATTTATCAAAGCCAATGTTAAAATTGTTGATATCAAGAGTAAAAATGGTTAGAAATACATTTTCTTGAATTAAAAACAGTGAAATATTGATAACCGTTGAACCTGGTGAGTGTACATGGGTATCTGTTTTCCGTTCTCTTTATCATGGTGGGTGTTTAAAACTTTCAATATTAAAATGTGTACAAAAGTTATCTCAGATAAATGGAAAATTATCTTCCTATTCATGCATCAATGGATGAGTTGAATGAGTATTTTTATTAATAAAATAAAACAGGGTTGGACATTCTTTTCTAATTTTTCATTTGTATTGATATGGTTGCTAAAGAATGTTATTTATAAAAGTAAGTAGAACAGAGTGGAAAAAGGTTCAGTATACTAACACCACATAGTTCTGTAGACTTCTTTCAAGTTACATGTACAAATGCATGTAGTTTTCTATAGTAAAAATGACTTCTACTGATCTACCACCCGATAATTCTTCCAGTTTTATTGAAGGCAAAGAACAGGAAACTACTTGACTCTTAAAACAACTCTAGACTATAGTCATTCCATTTCTCAATTTCTGATAAGTAGTCACTTTTATGACATCAAATAACTATTAGTTATACCTATTACTCTTTCACTCTTGAAGGTAAACACTGTAATCTGTTATACTCAAAGGCTTGAGGGGGGAAAACAAATCAGTAGTTTCAGTATGTCCCTGCCAGTTAAAATATTTCATAGAGTGCTCTTATGCTACCACATGCTTTAAATATAATCTCAGAGCTTTGAATTGCAGATTTAAGTCATTCAATTTATTTAAAACAATCACCATGAAACTTTGGCTAAAATGTACTCATGATCAAACCAATCAGCCAAATCAAAGAAGCACAACTTTATTTTTCAATACAAGTAAATGTGAAATGTACGTCTCAAAATGAGGACTTACGTATAAAAACAAATTTGGACCATCTTATGGATTCAACTGTGTCCCCCAAACATATGTGATGTAAATTCCAACCACTGTATCTGTGGTTATAATCCCATTTAGAAATAGATCTACTTTGTTGTGTTGATGAGACAGTATTAGGTTAGAGTGTATTTTAAGTCGATCTTTGAAAATATGAAAGAGCAGATTAAACAAGAAAGCAAGCACACTGAGATGAGGGAAGATGTCACATGAAAATCACCCAGGAGCCAAGGAAAAGAATCTCAAAAAGATACAAGTAACCTCCCCTAGAGCCAGTGCCCTCAGTTGGATCAAGCCACTTAAACTGTATACAGTCACTGTGAGTCAGAATCGACTCGATGGCACTGGGTAAACTGTAAGGAAACAAATATCTGTTTGTTAAAATCACTCACTTCTGGTGTTTCCATTGTAGCAACTCTAGATAACAAAGACAGAACACATTTTTTTTTAATTGTGATTAAGTGAAAGTATACAATACAAATTCAATTTGCATGTCCACCTATCTGCAACTCCTTCTACTCTGCTTTGCCCATGGCAGCACACTCCTCTATTTCATTTTATACTTGTATCCTCCCAACAATCTCCTGCCCGCTCCTCCCCACCCTTTTCTCTCCCATCTAGAAAGAGACCAGTAACATAGCATCCTAGAAATGCATGGACCCATAAAGTACACACGTCATAATGCTCACCTTGTGTCCTTGAGTCTAGTCCATTTTTGTCTGAAGAGTTGACCTCAGTAGTGTTTTCTGGGAAGGGGCAGCAGTGGGTCTAGAGGCCATACTCCCAGGGGAATTCACCAGGCCATTGGACCATCAGTTGTGGTCTTTTAGTAGAATACAAGAACACGTTTTTTTAAGAGTTTACTAAAAGTAGCAAAATTGAGATTAAAATTATATATTGCTAATAGTCTGTGTCTTATTGCTCAATTTAAAATAATGCAGTATAAGCTATAGCTAAATTTGAGTTATTGATGAAGCAAGGAGCATACTAGAAATTTTATTTCTTCAGTAAATATGTTGGTATGAGTGTATAACCCTTTAGCATAGGACTTTGGGGAATAATTAAACAGATTCATTTATTTTAAAACTCGTAAATAAATCCATTAATTTTGTTTTGCACCATGACCAAACATTTTCTATGTATTTAATAAAAAAGAAAAACATATACTGCAAAAAACAGTCTATCAGGTAACTATCATATAATTTTATTGTTTAATCAATGGATAGTAGAAATAAATATTTAAATGATGAATGACTGTAGTTGGAAAACAGTTGATAAAAAGATTTTAACTATATTAATGATCACCGAACATCTTATCAGAAACTCTGGTGGCATTGTGGTTAAGCTACCACTGCTAACCAAAAAAGGTCAGCAGTTCACATACACCAGGCGCTCCTTGGAAACTCTATGGGGCAGTTTGATTCAGTCCTATAGGGTTTCTGTGAGTCAAAATCAACTTGATGGCAGTGGTTTTTTGGTGTATCTTATGAGGAAGAGAGCACATAAATTTTTTACCCATAGGCTTTATAATGTGGATTTTGGGAATAGTCCAAGGAAACTTCCAGCTCTCTTTAGGAGAATTAACATCGATGGCAATTGGGTTTGGTTTTCTTTTCTTTCCATCTTCTTCTTTTTATGTGTTCTGCTTCAGCTTGTTGAGGGCAATTTCTTATTCCGATCATGATGTAGTCTAAGGACAAGAACTGATAAGTCACTGAAAATTTTTCCTGTTGTTTACTGTGTCTGAAAAGGTCTTAGTTTTGATGCTAAAGGTCTCTCCCACAAGGACTGTATGTATTTTAACAATAATGAAAGATGAAGAGGCATAGTCACCGTTATCACCAGACTCGAGGATATGTATGAGTTCAGAACACCCTGGCGCAGGTTTAAATACCCTAGGTGGTAAGCAAAATAATTACACACACACACACACACACACACACACACACACACGCATACCTTCTCCAAAGATATTTAGATCCATTAAGTTGATTCCCATTCATGTGAACACTGGACAGTGATAAAGGTAGACAGAAGAATTGCTGCATGTGAGCAGTGGTGTTGAGGAAGAATATTGAGTGTACAGTAGACTGCTGGAAGAACAGGCACATCAGTCTCAGAAGAAGTCAGACCAGAATGCTCTTTAGAAGTGAGAACAGGAAAAGTTCAGTTCACTTACTGCAGACATGTCATCAGAACAAACTAGTCACTGGAAAAGTACACTGTGGTTGCTATAGGAGAGGTCCATCGATTACAAGGGAAGTTCAATGAAATGGATGGACGCAGTCACCTCAGCAATGGACTCAAACATACCAACCATCAGGAAGGTGTTGCAAGACCAGAGAACGATTCATTCCATTATACACACGTGGCCAGAGTCGGAGGCGACCGGACAGCAACTAACAAGAACAACAGAGATGTCTACACTCTGATCCCTGGAACCTGAGCAGATACGACTTCTGGCAATTAAGTCCACGAACTTAATTGTTCTAACTAGTACATACCTCATTGCTGAATATCACTGCAGTTACATTCGAAGTACTCCCCCTGGGAAGCTGTGTGCCAATGCCAGTGCCTAGCAATTTTGGAACTCTTTCTGGAATGGCCACTGTGCACGGTGGCATGGTGGCAAGTTCACTTAATTGCGTAGTTGTCTGCAAGGGAATTTTTAGCCAGTAAATAAATAACTGTATTGAAACACCCTCCCTACTCACCTGCTCTGGCCCTCAATGACTTTTTTCTTTACCCAAAAATAAAGGAAATATTGAAAGGGAGACATTTTGGTGACATTCAGAATATCAAGGGTAATATGACAACAGCTCTGATGGCCATTCCCGAAAAAGAGTTCCAAAATTGCTTTGAAGGGTGGACTAGGCACAGCTGTTGGTGCATAGCTTCCCAAGAGTAGTACTTCAAAGGTGACGGTAGTGATATTCAGCAATGAGATATGTAGCACTTTTTCTAGGATGAGTTCTCGAAATTAATTGGCCACACTTGTATTACTTCGCGTGGTAAAAGACACTTTGTCAATGTGATGAAGGTTAAAGATTTTGAGATGGGAAGATTAGTCCAGAATATGCAGATGGTCGCAATCTAATCTCACGAATCCTTGAAAGCAGAGGACTTTTTGTGAGTGCAGTCAGACATAACAATGGAAGAGATGCCTGATTGATGCAAGGGGTGCTCTTGTTAAAGATGAAAGAAGAGTGGCCACAAGCCAAGGAAAGCTGACAGCCTCTAAAACCAAAATCAAATCTACTGCGGTCAAGTTGATTCTGACTCCTAGCGACCCTATAGACAGAGTAGAACTGCCTCGTAGAGTTGCCTAGGAGCGCCTGGCAGATTTGAACTGCCAACTTTCTGGGTAGCCACTGTAGCACTTAATCACTACACCACCAGGCCAGAAAAGGTAAGAAAACAACTCCCTGTCTTAGTCATCTAGTGCTGCTGTAACAGAGGTACCACAAGTAGATGGCTTTAAAAAGAGAAATTTTATTCTGTCACAGTCCAGTAGGCTACAAGTCCAAATTCAGAGCATCAGCTCTAGGGGAAAGGTCCTTATTGTCAGTCTTCCCCTGGACTGGGAGCTTCTGAGGTGCAGAGATCCCAGGTGCTTTCCAAAGATTGCACTCTATTACTGGTACTGCTTCCTGGTGGCATGAGGTCCTCCAATTTTCTGCTTGCTTCCCTTTCCCTAATTTGCCAAGAGATTGTCTCAAGGCACAATACAATCTTATAAATCGAGTCCTGCCCCACCAACGTAACTGCCACCCATCATAGAGGCAGAATTTACAACTCTAGGAACATCACACAAAATAAGGAATTAAGAAATAGCCAACTTACTAATCACATTTTCGGGGAGACACAGTTCAGTCCATGATACTGCCCTATAGTCTTCAACCACAAGTACAGCCCTCAAAATACTTTGATTTAACCCAATGGGACCCATGTCTGACTTCTGACCCCCAGTACTGTAAAAAAATACATGTTTACTGTTTTGAGCCACTCGGTCTGTGGTAACTTGTTACTGCAGTCATATGAAATTTATATACCTTGTTTCTGAGGCCACACTTCAATCTTAACAGAAATACAGTTAAATCAGGAAGAAAAGATAAGCACTAACCAAATTGGTAGCACTTTGATTAGTCATTAATTAGTGACTTCTCCAAACCAATAATTGAAATTATTCTTTTGTTTTGGGCCCAGGAAGTTTTTAGGAAGGGATGGTACCTGGTGGTCAGATTTGGGATGGGTAAGGGGAAAGCTTTTCTTATGCCAAGAGAAAGAAGGACTATTGGGTAGAGGTAGGGGGGCAGAAAATCAGTGGACTTGAAGGTCAGTTCTCAAGCAGATAAATGTTAGCAAAGAATCCTTCTGAAAGCTCAGGCTCCAGAAATTGATTACTTTAAAATCATCTTATTGATTTCCAGCCAGTCAGTTCTAACTCATGCCAACTCCTGTCCAGAGTAATCCAATACTACTTTAAGTGGCTAAAGCCTGGGTGGAAGAGTGCAGGTTGCGATTTTGTGGGCTCTGCCGTGAGCTGGACACACCAGCGTACGTCTCTGTGCTTCTGCTGAAATGAAGGAACACTGTCTGCTCATCTGTTCCCCAGTAATTGGAAACACCATGGATGAAACCTGGACATTACAGTCTCCCATGAGTCCCGAGGCACCCACTTGGAGCAATCATGTGATCTTTTGTGAGGAGTCTGCCTTAACTTAGTCCCCCAAAGATCAATAAGTCCCAGTAAGATCACTGGCAATTCACACCCCGCAGTCACTCCTTAGAAGCCCTATGGGGCAGCTCCACTCTGTCCCGTAGGGTTGCTGTAAATCTGAACCAACTTGATGGCACTTGACAGCAACCGCAGGATCATTCAGAGAGGTCGCTTCCTTGTTCTGGACCCATAGCTCCGGCCCTCACAAGGCCTCTGACCTTCAGAGCTCTAAGAAGAGGACTTTGTTCATTTGGGAAATGTGCCAAGATGGTGAAGATTCTATTCACCAAAACATCTCTGGGGAACTCCACATGGTTGAAGGGAATATTTGGGAAAAATTTTGGTTGGGGAAGCTTCTCCCGTGAGCATCTCACAGGAGCAATGACTAGTCACAAGCCTGCTTTCTGAGGAGTTTGTTCTGAGATAGGAGGTAAAATCACTCGGGACAGCTGAGAAACAGCAGCTGAGCACTCCCTGCTCTGTCCCCCACTTCTGGCATGCAGCCTCCTCTCCTAATGAAGCTTGAGCAAATTTTTAAAAATATCAATTGAAATGTGAACCAAAGTATTTGCCTGCTTTAGCACCTACATGACTCACTCTGGCCCTGTTTCAACTCTCCCCTTCCATGAGTCTAGAGAGACAATAATTTAAAGAAGCCAACTTCTTTATCTTCTCTCTCTGCTCATGAAAACATTGCATTTTAAACCTAAAGGAACAACAAAAAAAAATACAGTGGTAGGACATGATTGCTTCATTATAGTATTTCATATTTACAGATATGACACACCATTTATTTATCTGCTTTTACTTAAATGTTTCTTTTATTCTAACAGCTTCATAAAGCAAAAGCCACTATAAACCAAAAAACCAACCCCGTTGCCACTGAATCGATTCTGATTCATAGCAACCCTATAGGACAAAATAGAACTGCCCCACAGGGTTTCCAAGGAGCACCTGGTGGATTTGAAATGCTGGCTTTTTGATTAGCAGCTGTAGCCCTTAACCAGGATGCTACCAGGGTTTTCAATACCATTATGTTCCCACTTTAAAGACAGAGAAACTGAGGGAGAGGGAGGTAAGATGCCATCCCTTATTTAATGGCAGGTGTTCTAATTCCCACGTGTGGAGCTCTCTGACCATAGCTTCTCTGACCATGGGCTACCTAGCCTGGGAAGAAGCCTCAGATCCTAACCACTGTGGTTTATAACAGTAGATCTCAACCCCGTTGACATCAGAAGCAGAGAGATTCTAGAAAACGTCCATCCCCAAAGACTGGTGCTGGGGTCCAGGTGCTAGTATTTTTAAAAGGTCTCCAGGATCATTGTAATGTGCAGTAAGGGTGGAGAGTCACTGATATATATAAAACCGTATCTATGGGGAAAATGCTGGCTAGCAGCACAGAATACTCCAGCCTCTATTCATTCACTTAGTCAACAAATATTTGAGAAAGTACTATATTCCAGGAACAAGGCAGCAACTCTCTGCCCTGGAGGAGTGCTGGGTATAGACTGGAAGACACACTAATAAAAGCTAATTGCAATGACGTATACAGGGGCATGGTGGACGTGTCTACGGAAGGCCAGGGAAGGGCCTCAAGGAAGTGGTGTCTGGACTGTGTTTTTCATCAGGCCTTCTGTGACGACAGCAAGAAGGGTGCACGGAAAATCAAATGCTGCTTTAACTCACTGGAGCTCCAACATCAGTGATGGGAGGCCACCATCAGTATTTCCAGGGTGGTTGTAAGCTCTTCATAACTGAAATGTTTGATAGAAGGAAGTTTCAAAGGTCCTAACTGATTACCAGTAACAGTATCAAAACTCAAGCCAAACTCACTGCTGTCAAGTAAATTTCAACTCATAGTGACCCTATAGGACAGAGTAGAACTGCCCCATGGAGTTTCTAGGGATCGCCTGCCTAATGGATTTGAACTGTCAACCTTTTGGTTAGCAACTGTAGCACTCAAGTACTACACCACCAGGGCTTAAATCCACAAAACACTTAATTTTTAATATTAACCTATTTTCCCTACCAGTGATAAAAATTTTTGCCTTTATGATTCTATCAGAGCATGAAGTAGTAATACCATTTAAGATTTCTTAAGTGCATTCAATGTGGCAGGCACTTTGCTAAGCGCTCTGCGTGCATTATGCCATTTTATACCATAAACACCTATTAAGTACTACAATTCTATACCATTTTGCATATGAAAAAATAGCTTGCACAAGTTCACATTGGCATGCATGTGCGTGCACATGTGCACACAGACAAAGAATTGGAGGTGGGATTCAACCACAGGTTTGTCTATCTGGACAACTCAAACTCTTAACCACTGTGCTGTTACTAGTATGTGAAGCACTGTTTGCTGTTCAGGCATTAAAGCTGGAATGCCCAAGATGACAGGTCCCTAGCCTGGCCAGTGCTTTACCTCAGTTTGGGTGATGGTGGGGTGGTGGAAGTCCTTGCTTGGAGAAGGAGCCTGGTTACAGATCTCATACAGAACGCTGGATGGGAGAGAAGTCATGGGTTCACTCTGCAGGTGCACGACCACAGACAGTATCCAGGGCCCGGTCAGAGTCCTTCTGTGGAATGGTTTCTGTGCTCACTACTGCTGCTTTTTTCTTTTTCTTTTAACCAGCAAGAACAAGTTGCCTTCACTCCTGGAGCAGCCTGTTTGCAGAAAATTACTCTCTGCCCCTCCTTTCACAGGAGCTAAACAGGACTGTTTGAAAAGAAGTTTGGCTTTGCACTGTCATGATAAATTGGCAATGCTGGCGCTTGGCTGGCTTGGCTAAAGAAACTCAATTGCTCCAGCAGGAGGGGCTCAGAGGCAGAGTTCCTGGTTGCCCTCTTATTTGCATGCATGTGAGGAGCCCATTTATTCGTTTACTATTTGGGGGTCACCTACATTGTTTCAGGCACTGTACCATGTACTGGACAGCAAATTGATGCTGTCAGTTCCTGGCTACCCTCACCCTAGCCAGCAGCAAAGGCAGCTCTGCCTGGCAGAAGAGAGTTCCAGTTCCTTGAGCAGAGGATTCTGGGATTGGTCTACTACCCTAAAGTTGAGTTTCTGGTGTGTGTGGGCACCTTTTTTTTCCTCACTTTACTAAGGAGCATGTCTTGGTCATCTAGTGCAGCTGTAACAAAAATACCAAAGTAGATGACTTTGCAAAGAGGCATTTTATTCTGTCACAGACCAGTAGGCCAAAAGTCCAAATTCAGGGCATCGGCTCCTGGGGAAGCCTTTCTTTGTTGGCTCTGCAAGAAAATCCTTGTGGTCAATCTTCCCATTGACTGTGAGCTTTGGAGGCACAGGGAGCCCAGGTACTTTCCAAAGGTTACACTCTGCTATACAGGCACTGCTTATTGGTGGTGTGAAGTCCCCAACTCTCTGTGCTAGCTTCTTTCTTTTATATCTCAAGATATTGCTTCAAGGCAAGATATAATCTTATACATTGAGTCCTGCTTCACCAACACAACCACCACCCATCCTGCCTTGTTAACACTAAAGAGGCAGAGTTTACAGCCAGAGGAATATCACACAATACTGGGAATCACGGCCTAGCCAAACAGCTACACACATTTTGGGGGGAGACATAACTCATTCCACAATAGCGCACAAGCTTGTGAATGGTCCTCAGGCCATGACATGTCATCTGATTGTTTCCTGCTGAAACTCTGCCTGAACCACTGGAACACTGGCGTTTTTCTAGCTTAGGAGGGCTGAATCCTGCTCCTTAATTCTTGGTGTAGCCTGGAATCCTGCTTCAATAACACGGATCCCCACTTGATAAACCTCCAGGTTGCCAGACTTCAACATCTTCATCACCTTAATACAACATGCTGATCTTCTGGCCCCTGGGTGCTAAGAATCAGTTTGGAGAAGACTCAACTTAGTCAGATCGTCCTAAACAGGATGATTCAGACCTGGCTACCTCCTTGGGGAACAGTTCTGCAAGAATAAGTCAATGTCTATGCATTTGGCCCTAGCAATCTCTTACTTTATCGTCCCTTAGCCAGTCACTAAGGCTGCCTTCCGAGGTCAAGCTTACATTTTGGTAATGATTTCAGGCGTTTCAGGTGACATCCATCAACTAACCACTGACCATCAGCAGTGCATATATTAATAGATGATTGACTTTTCCCTTGTAAATGGTCTTCATTTTGTTTGTTGGTCTTATGAAAGTGATAAATAGGCTAGACATGGATTTTTTTCCCCAAGACTACCATGGAGATTGTCAACCAAGATTCACTGTGTTGAGTTTCTAATAAATAGATAGCGGCCATGGAGTCAGCTCCAACTTGTGGTGACCTTTTGTACAACAAAACAAGATATTGTCCATCCTGTACCATCCTCATAATCACTGGCATATTTGAGCCCATAACTGTGGCTAGTGTGCCAGTCCATCTCACCAAGGGTCCCCGTTGCCCTCGCTGGTGCTCTACTTCACCAAACACGGTGTCTCCTCCACTGATTGTTCACTCCTGATGCTGTGTCCAAAGCAGTCAAGTTGGACAGTGTTCCGTTGTGATCCACAAGGTTTTCATTGGCTAGTATATAAACATAGCTCACCACACTTTTCTTCCTACTCTGTCTTAGCCTGGTTGCTCCAGTGGAACCTGTCCACCATGGGTGACCTTGCTAGTATTTGGAAGACCAGTGGCATAGCTTCCAGCATCACAGCCACGTGTAAGCCACCACAGTATGACAAATTGACAGGTGGTAGAAGTTTCTAATAGGAGCAGTTAAGTAATTGTACTGAGAAACAAAAGGATACCAAGTTCAATCTTCTAATTTTTATAGTAAGTAGGGATGAGCAGGTGGAAGTAGGAGCTAAACGTATCTGGATTCTGCTCATAACTCTGGCACTTAGTATTTGTGTGGAGTTGGACAAGTTTTCTCATCTTTAAAATTAGCTAATACCTCAGAGGGTTGTCTTAATGAACAGGAATTAGTAACACTAAATGAAGACATGCTGTAAGCCAGGCATTTTCAAGCAACATATAAAATGGTGTATGAAGACCTCCCAAGGACACGGACTTGGTGAGTTAAGGGTACTAATTTTGTTTTTAGCATCATATTGGAAATGCTGGTGGCATAGCGCTTAAGAATTACGGCTGCCGCCCAGAAGCTGAGCACTCCAGGCACTCCTTGGAAACTCCATGGGGCCGTTATTTCTACTCATTTCATTGGATGATGTTTGATAACATGTCAAAAATATTATGGAGTTGATCTTCATTAATTGATTTTTATATTTGATTCTTATCTAATAAATCCTGGCAGGAAAAACTGTTCCAAGCATGAAAACAAGGCAACAGAACGATCTCAAGGCCTTTTTATGTCATTTGTGAGAGGCCCCAAAGGATCATTTGGTGTGTGACTTACTATTTCTTAATGATGAGGGCTGTCACACTGTGACATGAACTCGTTAACTTACAGATTTTTGTCCAGTAGAGATGTGAATGATCTCTGTCAGAAAGAAAATAGTGCCCTTAGGGTTAGAGTTTTATTGCCCTGTAAGATAGTAATCACTCTTATATCTAACCTAGCAATCTGATTCCAGTGTTCCTTCTTCTGGTGACTAGATGTACTCCAAAACCAAACCCACTGCCACTGAGTTGATTCCAACTCCTAGTGACTCTATAGACAAAGCAGAACTCCCCTATAGAGTTTCCAAGGAGCACCTGGCGGGTTTGAACGGCCGACACTTCGCTTAGCAGATGTAGTACTTAATCGCTACACCATCAGGTTTC
This sequence comes from Heterohyrax brucei, assembly GCA_028571685.1. Taxonomy (NCBI): domain Eukaryota; kingdom Metazoa; phylum Chordata; class Mammalia; order Hyracoidea; family Procaviidae; genus Heterohyrax; species Heterohyrax brucei. Next base: position 42,604,998 of record CM053162.1, on the reverse strand, counting down.
AAGATATACTCAGTCACAGGAACTCTTTCACCGAGCTTTATCTTTATTTTTATGCTGGAGAAGAATGTTGAATGTTCCATGGACTGCCAAAAGAACCAACAGATGTGTTCTGGAAGAAGTACACCCAGAGTGCTCTTTGGAAGCAAAGCTGGCAAGACTGCATTTTACATACTTTGGCCACGTTGTCAGGAGGGATCAGTCCCTGGAGAAGGACATCACGCTTGGTAGAGTGGAGGGTCAGCAAAAAGAGGAAGACCCTCGGCGAGATGGATTGTCACAGTGGCCCCAACAATGGGTTTAAGCATAAAAATGACTGGGAACACAGTGCAAGACTGGGCAGTGTTTCTTTCTGATATGTGTAGGGTCTCTGAGTTGAAACTGACCCAATGGCACCTAGCAACAACATCTTCCTCTTGATGCCCTCATTAATGACATCGATCAATCTTTGATAAATGCTCACTTCATATTTGTGCAACAGTAGGGTTTTTAACTTTTTGAGAATTACACTTTGATATTATTAGAAACCCACCACTAGAGCCTGACATATTCACATATAAAGATAAAGCTCGGTGAAAGAGTTCCTGTGACCGAGTATATCTGGGAACCCTGGTGGTGTAGTGATTAAGTACTACATCTGCTAACCAAGTGTCGGCCGTTCAAATCTGCCAGGTGCTCCTTGGAAACTCTATAGGGGAGTTCTGCTTTGTCTATAGAGTCTCTAGGAGTTGGAATCAACTCAGTGGCGGTGGGTTTGGTTTTTGGTTTTGGAGTACATCTAGTCACCAGAAGAAGAGACACTGGAATCAGATTGCTAGGTTAGATATACAAATGATTACTACCCTACAGCGCAATAAAACTGTGACCCTGAAAAAAGGGAGGAATACCCTTTTCCTCATATGCATCTAACAACTAACTTACTATTGTAGCTACACATTTATTATAAAATAGAGAGAAATAGAAAATAACCTAGAGTCCCTGGATATCAGAAACAGTTAAGCACTGGACTACTAGCTCAAAAGTTGGTGATTCATACCTACCCGGAGGCATCCGAGAAGACAGCCCTTGGCCATTTGCTTCTGAAAGCTCACGGCTTCGAGAACTCCACACACGTGGAGTCACAATGATTTGAAATGGACTTAACAGCAACTAATGACAGAGAGATTTATCTTGTGCTTGTTAATTATTCCATAGACATGTTAATCAGGCTGTTGTTAGGTGCCCTGGAATCAGCTCCCACTCATAGCAACCCTACGTACAACAGAACAGTTTTGACTGACAGCGACCCCACAGAGAACAGAACCAAACACCGCCCGGCCCTGCGCCGTCCGCACAATTACTGTTATGCCTGAGCCCATCGTTGCAATCACTGTGTCAACCCCATCTTGTTGAGGGTCTTCTTTTGGGGGATTTTTTACTTTCGTTACCAAACATGATGTCTTTCTCTCCTAACAGTATGTCCAAATTACGTGAGACAAAGCCTCACTATCCTTATTTCTAAGGAATATTCTAGCAGATTTCTTCCAAGGCAGATTTGTTAGTTCTTTTGGTAGTCCATGGTGTGTCTTCAGTGTTCTTCACTAACACCATAATTTAAAGGCATCAACTCTTCTTCTTCTTCTTTATTCACACGCATGTGAGGTGATTGAAAATACCATGGTTTGGGTCAAGGGCATCATAGTATTCAAAGTGGCATCTTGTTTTTAAATACTTTAAAGAGTTTTTTCGTAGCAGATTCACCCAGTGTAATACGTCATTGGATTTCTTGACTGCTGTATTGGTTGTGGAACTGTAAAAAGACCAAGGGCTCAAAAATTGTGAGTTTCTTTGCATTACTCATCTTGCACTGTTATTTGATAACTGTAGCTTTGCCTGCATAATTTCAATTCAAAATAATGGTGGAAGTTTTTTATTTGTTTGTGTTGTTGTTTATTTTGCAGAGGAAACATCAACAAAAAAAAGATACAGAGGTTTTGCCCTATGACAGTGCAGGTTTAGGCTTTCAAGAGTTATTCTCTCACAGAGTGACTGTATCTTGTGGGAATTTTATGGTTCTATGAGTCTATAGGATGTCATCATGCTGACTTCTTGCTGGAGGAAGGGGAGTTGGTGGAGAGGAGGGGATAGGAGACTGTTGGGAGGATAGAACATGTATGGAGCAGAGAAGAGGGGTGTGCTGTCTCTGGGCTGGGAGAGCAGTGGGAGCTGCATATAGGTGAGCATGCGAATTTATATGGGAATATAAATTTTGATTCAGTCATAATTAAAAAAAAAAAAAGAGTTGTCCTCTGCTGGAGGCTTCCTTAGGGTCCAGCTGAGATAGGTCTTTGGGATAATCAACCCATTCAAACACTTCAGGAAAGAACCAAGTAAAGCAACTCTTCAAAGTGAGGCCTGAGGAGCAATGAACATTGTTTCTAAATGTGGAACTCTCAGCTGAAGCTTTCAGGTGCCAAAAAGATTTCTTCAAGAAAAGCAAAGGCAGGACTCCAGTGCCCAGGTGATTGAGAGGCCTGCCCCACCCTGTTGAAAAGGTGTCCACTGACGTGGTTACATACTCTGCAGCCAGGTATAGACCTCAGAGCATTTCCTTTTGCAGGTAAAAAGCATGAAACACCAAAAAGACAGTGGTCTTACACAAACTGATCTTTCATTGAAAAGTTACCCTAGAGATAGCTGATCTTTGTCAGCTGAATAAATAGTAAACTGGTATCGTGATACTGGTCTCCAAGCTCTAACCAGTTCTTTAAATGGAAATTACTTGATGTGAATGTCAAAGGAAACTACCTTCCAGGAAATGGATTTAGGAACTGAGACCAGGAAATGGAACAGTGGGACTGATTTAATCCAAATATAATGTGAAATATGCAAGATGAGACAGTAACTATCTGGAATAAAACAACTCTGCCTTGGCCTTTCTGCATCCTGGAAAGATAAAGTAAGTTACTCAAAGTAGCTAACTGGTATCCTTGAGTTGTTTTTGCAGAAACCAGCCAGCTAGAAACAGAGCGTGCCTAAAGAGAGACCCCTTCACTGCTATAGGACTTTCCACTGGGAGCTCCTGGGGATTCAAACAGTGGGAGCAAGAAACCGCACAAGCACAACAACCCATAATAGGTCCTGCTCCAGGTCCTAGAAACCTTTGCTTCCAAATCCATCTTGATCCCAACCGTGCAGGCAGCCTAATTAGCCTGTTCCTGCCCAGGCCTCCAGAAACTGGGCCCCCTCCTCGGAAAACTCGTGAATGATCATAGCTGCCTGCTTAGCCTTGATACTATAAAGCCTCCAATCTCTTTCTCTGAGCGGAGTCAGACTTTGGAGAGGCTTAGGCATCGGCTGACTCCTGTTACTTGTCACAAGTAAAATAAAGCTTGCTGAAGTAAAACCCAGGGAAACCCTGGTGGCACAGTGGGTTAAGTGCTGCATCTGCTAACTGGAAGGTCGGCAGCTCAAATCCAAGCTCCTTGGAAACTCTAAAGGGCAGTTCTACCCTGACTTCTAGGGTTGCTATGAGTAGGACCCGACTCAACAGCAGTGGGTTTGGTTTTTTTTTTTTGAAGTAAAACCCTTGTGGCATAGTGGTTAAGTGCTACATCTACCAACCAGAAGACTGGCACTTTGAATCTGCTGGACGCGCCTTGAAAACTCTATGGGGATACTTCTACTCCGTCCTATAGGGTCGCTATGAGTTGGAATCAACTTGATAGCACTGGGTTTGGTGTTTTGGTTAAAGCAAAACTAATTCTGGTCTTTCTTGTGTATTTTTGGAAACCCTGGTGGCCTAGTGACTAAATGCTACATCTGCTAACCACAGGGTCAGCCATTCGAATCTGCCAGATGCCCCTGGGAAACTCGATGGCGCAATTTTACTCTGTCCTACGGGGTTGCTATGAGTCCAAATCGACTGGATGACACTGGGAGTGGTTTTGTTTTGGTTTTATGTATTCCTACTTGGGAGACAAGACAGATAGGCTTTTCTAGTAACAATTTTGGCCAGCCAGCCAGGAGATCTGTGGAGGCTGCCTTGGCCCCAGCCTGGAACAGGGGGAACAAGAGGCCGTGAGATCACTCACTTGACTGTTGCCTGGAAACAAGTAGACTCCAGAATCTGTTTGGTCTGGTATTCTCCAAAGCAGTGAGTGTGCTCGCTCCAGCTGCTAGTCCTGTTGCTTGGTTGCTTTTAGCAATCTTGACTGAGCCCCTATTCCATCTTACTTTTCCTTTTCCTCTTTTCTTTCTTTTCAGTATTCAGGATAGGAGCAATTAGATCCTTATCTTTGCCTCTCCCTGCCCCTTCTCTCACCTGTCCTTTGCAAACCCTTGCCTCTGTTTAGGATACCCCCACGCTCCACGGCCCGGGGAAATCCCTAGTTGGTCAGTCATCTGTTAATGAGGCACACGGGCATGTCCCTGGCAAGGGTGGTGGTGATCCTGATCACCCTCTGTCTTTTTAGGAACCCTGATGAGATGCTCTAAAGCCCGGAGTGGGCTAAGGGTACCCGGGAGATTGAGGCAGCCAAGATGACCTCTGTCAAGCTCACGTGGTTGGGAGGTTGAGGCGGCCAAGATTACTCTGTTTCCTTGAGGCTGTCTCTCCTCCTTTGCCATCTTGACTTCTTAAATCTCAGTTTCTTAATTGGGAGCGCCATCTGGTGTCTGATCCGGCTTACTGCATCCTAAGCACCTGCCTGACCTCTCACTATTTTTCTCTCTCGAGCCTCTGCCTATGGGGACTCAAAGTGTGTGATTACTTTTGTCAAGTCTCAGTTGTTCAGTACTCATCTTAAACAGTCGTTTGTTTGTGTGAAGGTTTATATGATTTATCTACTGCCAAGTCCCTGGGCCAAGGCAGCAGCCCGAGGCCTACTCCCTGTAAGGGGATGTCTTTGTCAGCTAGTGCTGCTCTAACAGAAATACTAGAGTGAATGGCTTTAAAAAGAGAAATGTTTATTCTTACACAGTCTAGTAGGCTACAAGTCTGAAGTCAAGGTGTCTGCTCCAGGGGAAGGCTTTATCTCTTTGTCAGCTCTGGAGGAAGGTCCTTGTGCTGCATCAGTCTTTGGTTAGGGAGCATCTTGGCGCAGGAACCGCACTCGGGTCTGAAGGATGCACTCTACTCCCTGTGCTGCTTTCTTGATGGTATGAGATTTCCAGCTCTCTGCTTGCTTCCTTTTCTTTTCATCTCTTGTAAGATGAAAAGATAAAAGGTGGTGCATCCACACTTCAGGTAAACTCTGTTTACATTGGATCATGGAGGTGACCTTAGGAAGAGTTTTGCAGTCCCACCCTAACTCTCAACATAAATACAATCTATTAACCACAGTCAGAGATTAGGATCAGAAAAAGCACAAAACGGAGGGCAATCATACAATAATGGGTGTCACGGGCCCAGCTAAATTACTGTGCACATTTTGGGGAGAACACAGTTCAATCCATGACAGGGGGCATGTGGGTGCTGTGCTTCCTCTGAGCCAGCACCCCCACCTCCAGTCCTGTCACCCATGGGATCAGGGAATAAATACTTTCCTTTGGCCCCTACTTCCTCATCACTGCCAGTCCCAGCCACCCCCACTTCACCACTACATCAAGTGGTAGATGGGGATGAAGGCACTACTTGAGTATCCATATCCCCTTCTCCATGTCACGTATTATTCAGTGCAAGGAAAAGTTTGGGAGTTTCTCTGAGAGCCCTGATAGATTTAGAGATGAATTTGTACAACTAAGTTTGGCGTTTGACCTGACTTGGTAGGATGCGATGGTGATTTCAACAAACTGCTGTTCTACTGAAGAAAGAACCAGGATATTAGCAAAAGCTAAGGAGTATGTGGAAACTCTGGTGGTATAGTGGGTTAAGTGCTACATCTGCTAACCAAAAGGTTGGCAGTTCCAATCTTCCAGGTGCTCTGTGGAAATTCTATGGGGCAGTTCTACTCCAACCTCTAGGGTTGCCAAGAGTCAGGCCTGACTCAATGACAGTGAGTTTAAGGAGTATGCAGATAGTCTGGCTTGAACCAAACTACAGCATCATAGAGCAAGAGGAGAGGCAGTCCCTGACCAAGATCCAAGGTGGGAGTGTAAAAATCGATATGATCAGGAAAGTATGAGACATTGTATAATCTGTGTGTTTGAATGGATGAAGAAATATGTATGCAATTCTGCTAATTATGATTAAGGGAGGTGATTCAAGGGGAAGATGAAAACCCCTTGGTATTTTTAAACAAGTTGACAGAGGCCTTTAAGAAATACACCAATGAAGACCCTGTGTCTGCTGAGGGGTGACCTTGGTAGCTAAGCATTTTATTACCCAATCAACATTAGATATAAGAAGGAAGTTGCCAAAGTTAGAGGCAGGGCCCCAACCCCCATTTCATGGCCAGCTGAGGAGGCTTTAAAAGTTTTCAATAACCAGGACATGGTACAGAAGATGGAAAAAGACAGAAGAATGGAACAGAAGGCCCAGTTACTGGTTGCCATTATCCAAGGGCCACCTTGTGGTAACCCCCCGAGGATCCCAATGCCAACCTGTGCCAGGACCATCGAAAGGACAAGGGCCAAGGTCGGGTCCGAACTACTGTGCCTATTGCAAGGAAGAAGTCCACTGGAGAGCAGAGTGCATAACAGGGTGCAAGATTGACCCCCGCTTGGAAGTTCACTCGCTGGCACTGGCCCAGACAGACTGAAGGGGCCCGGAGGACTGCCTGGCTCTGGAAGGCTGATCAACAGTGACTGTCACTGTGGTAGAGCCTCAGGTTGCCATCAGCCTGGCTAGTAGGAGGGTCAAATTCTTGTTAGATACTGGAGCCACCTACTCATCCTGACCCACAACCCGGGGTGCCTCTCCACATACAACTATGTCATTACCAGAGTTGATGGGACTCTTAAGATAAGGAACTTTTGCCTTTCCGCTCTCTTGTGCAGTGGCGCCTATTGCTTCCCAGCATTCCTTCCTCTATATTCCTGAGTGGCCTACTCCTTTGTTGGGTGGAGATATTCTGTCTCAGTTAGGGGCTACCATCTCCTCTCAGAGGTCTCATGTAGATCCATACGGTGAAGATAACTTGTGCATCAGCCTGTTGGCTTTTTTAGTTGCTAAACCCTCAGTGCAGTCACCCCTGTCAGCAATTTTAGCTCATGTTGACCAAGTAATCTGGGATATTTTTACCCCAGGCCATGCTAAGGATTTCCCTCCAGTATCCATCATTCTCTAATCTGTTGTGGGGCACCTCTGGAAAAGACAGTACCAATTAATACTAGAAGCAAAGAAAGGAATCCTTCCAGTGCTCCAGAAACTCCTTTAGCAGGGACTTATGTAAGGACTTGCCAGTCACCATGTAACACCTCATCATCCCTGTCAAGCAACCAAATGGCAAATGCTGTTTTGCCCAAGATGTGTGGGCTATAAATGAGGCCCTAGTGCCCATTCACCTATAAGTCTCTAACCCTTACCCCATGTCATGGGTTGAATTGTGTCCCCCCAAAAATATGTGTAGCCACGTGGCTGGGATATGGTTCCCAGTATCTTGGGACTGTCCTCCATTGTGTGGTTTTGCTAAACTGTATGTTAAAGGATTAGGGTGGGGCTGTAAATTCCTGCTGTAGGGGGAGTTTCCCCGGAGTATGGCTTGCCCCACCCTTAATGCTTTCAGCTTGCAAGAGATAAAAGGGAAAGAGAAACAAAGGACAATTGAGAACCTTGCTACCATCAAGCAAGCAGCACCAGGAGAAGAGCGCGTCCTTCAGACCAGAGGTTCTTGCGCCAGGACGCTCCCTGGACAAAGACTGATGCAATATGGGACTTTCCTCCAGAGCCGACAAGGGGAAAGCCTTCCCCTGGAGTGGTCACCCTGAATATGGACTTGCAACCTATTGGACTGTGTAAGAATAAACGTTCCTTTGTTAAAGCCATCCACTCTGTGGTAGCAGCCCTAGCTGACTAAAACACCCCATTTTAACTTTAATACCAGAGGATGTTCAGTTTTTCTGTATCATGGATTTCAAAGATGCTTTCTTCTGTATCCCGTTACACCATGATTTCCAGTATCTATTTGCCTTTGAATGGGAGGACCTGACAACTCAGAGAAACACCCAGTATACCTGTCCTGTCCTTCCTAGGGGTCTAGGGATAGCCCCCACCTATTTGGAAATGCTCTGGATCATCACCTATTGGAATTGAACCCCCAATAAGGGGTCCTTCTCCAACATCTAGGTGACCTCCTCACTGCCAGCAAAACAAAAGACAGCTTGGATGCTAATACAGTGAGTATTTGACTTCCTGGTGAAGAGATATAAGGTGTCACCTCAGAAAGCTCAGATTTCCCAGCATCAAGTTTAGTACCTGAGTTTCATCCTGCCCTCTGGGGCCAGAATGCTGGCCACCAAAAGGAAGAAGGCCACAGAAGCACTCCCCGTCTTGAGGAACCAGCAAGTACTCCAAGGGTTCCTAGCAATGGTCAGGTTCTGCTGAATCTGGATACCCAACATCAGCCTTATTGTGAAGCCCTTATATGAAGCGTTGAAAGGGGAAGAAGAGGAACTACTGGAATGGGAACAAGAAAAACAAAAAGCTTTTCAGACTTTGAAAGCAGAATAGGGATGTGCACCAGCCCTGGGGGTCAGTGACTTGGCTTAACCCTTTAAGTTGTACATCTATGAGAGGAAACAACTAGCTCTGGGAGTCCTGGTCTGATCATTGGTTCCTGTTGCCAGACCTGTGGCTTATTTTTCAAAACAGCTGGATTCAGCTAACATGGTGGATTAGCCAGAGGTATCCTCTGATCCTTCTAACAACCAAGGCCCCAAAAAACAAGTTCATGGATTACATAGGACATTCTAGAAGCCCTGAACATCAGGGGTAATGCTAAGAGAATGAACTGGCTGACAGAGAGCAGACAGTAGGTCCAGAAGTAACCAAATAGGCCTGAAGAGGCTCTCGAGAATTCACACTTGGCAGTAGGATCTGCTGTACCAGTGCAGTGAGGAAAGCCATGTTTGGTGAGCATCTTTCTCAGCAGAGAAGCTGAGCTTTGGACACATGCCTACAGAGTTGCAGTGCTCTCTCATCTGAATGTCAAAAAATAGGTTCTCATGGCTACATGTGGATCAAAACTTTTTCTTTGGGCATGACCTCTCTCCTTTTCCCCAGTGCTTCCCCCCTTTTTTCTCTGCGTGGCACCAGATGCCAGATCCTGACACTTGACCTAGACAGGAAACAGCAAATTTTGTGTGCACCCTCAGGTATTCTCACACACTTAGAGAGGGAACAGTTTAACAAATTGGAGGTAGGAGGAAGAGGTGGTCTGCTAACTCCACTGAGCTGGGAACTCAGGGCAGAAATAGACCATTTCCCTAGGTGCAGGGCTGCTGGCCCCTCACCTTTCTCAGCATGAGCCCCCTACCTTTCTCAGCACACGCAGCCAACAACCTGAACCCATACTAACCAACATTCCCCAGCTAGTGCTGCATGCTTGGGAGCTGACTGATGGTGTGCCTGTGTGAAATGCACACAAGAAAAGTAAACTGATCCTGGGGCCCATGTGTCTAGCAATAGCTCTAACCATCTAGTGGCAAGACTTTGGAATTTCTAAGGCTCCAATAAATAGAACAACTCACACAAGCAGCTTATTTGGACACATAAAAAACTAATTAGCTAGCTAACTAACTAACTAACTAACTCTTTCTCTCCACACACACAAATAGGTAACCGTATATATATATGTATGTATGTATAGGTTGAAACATAATAACCAAAAGTAAATAAATTACAATTTTCTAATGGTTCAGAGATAACAATCTATTTCAAACCATTTTAAAAAGCAGACCACCATGGCTTCAGAAAACCCTCAAGACAAAAAACAAAAAACTTTTCTAAATGAAGATTTCCTTCAATTACTGGAGGTAGAATGCAAAAGAGTGTATAACGCTCTTCAAGACATCAGAAAGGAGATTAAGCAAAGCACAACACAGCCTAATGAAAAATTAAATAGGCCATTAGACATACATGAGCAACAAAGATCTGAGCTTTGGAAAATTAACAATGAAATTACAGAACTAGATAATTCAGTAGGAAGTCAAAGGAGGAAAATTGAAGCAATGGAATGCAGATTAGTGAAATTGAAGATATGACAACTGAAACTGCCTATTTGAGGAAAAATCAGATAAAAGATTTTTAAAAAATGAAGAATCAATGAGAGAAATGTGGGACTCTATTAAGATTAATAATTTATTATTGATTGGAGTTCCAGAATGGGGGGAGGAGGTGACAGAAAATCCAGAGAGACTTGTTGAAGATACATAGGCAGAAAATTTCCCTGGTACCACAAAGAATGAGAAGATATCTATCCAATATGCTCATCGAACTCCACACAAGGTAGATCCCAAGGAAAGACAGTAAGATATAATCAAACTTACCAAAACTAAAGATAAGGAAATTATCTTAAAGGTAGCTAGGGTTAAACCAAAAAGGGTTACCAAAAACTATGAGTCAGTAAGATTAAGTTTGTACTGCTCAGCAGAAACCATGATCACAAGAAGGCAATAGGATGACATACAAAGCCTTGAAGGAAAAAAACTGCCAGCTAAGAATTATATATCCTGCAAAGTTGTCTCAGACATGATGGTGAAATTAGGACATTCTCAGATAAACAGAAGTTTAGAAACTTTACAAAGACCAAATTAAAATTACAAGAAATACTGAAGGAAGTCCTTTGATCAAAAAATCAATAAATTCAGATATACAATCAAGGATACAAAGCAGGACAGAGCATTCAGACATCAACACTGATAGGGTAAACACAAAAATAATAAAAGATGAATACTAAAAAAGTAAGAAGGCAGAGATCTCAATATGTAAATGATGATACCCTTATATAAAAAAATAGGGATGTTTGACCCAGTAATTCCACTACTTGGAATATATCCTACAGATTCAAGGCCTTTCACACCAACGGACGCATGCACCAGAATGTTTATCGCAGCACAGTCCACGATAGCAAAAAGATGGAATCAACCCAGATGCCCAACAATAGAAGAATGGATAGGTAAACTGTGGTACATATACTCAATGGAGCACTAGGCAATGATAAAAAATAACGATGATTCCAGGAAACATCTCCTAACCTGATTTCAACTGGAAGACATTATGTTGAGTGAAAGTAGTCAGCAACAAAAGGACAAATACTGTATGAGACCTCTACGATAAGATCTCAAAAACAGACTTGTGTATAGAAGACTCTTTGACAGCTTCAAGGGAGGGGAGGGAGGGAGGGCAAGGAGGGGAGGGTTTAGTTTAGATAGTTACTAGAAATCTAGTTGGGAGAAAGTGGTGACAGCACACATTAGAAACAAGAACAACATTAAGTGGACTTTAGCATAACTTGAGTACTCCTTCTGTCTTAATACTGCAAGGATAGAGTAGCTGGGGCAGGGGGCGGGGGACCATGCTCTTAGGCGAATTCCAGGCCAATTGGCACAACTAGCATTTTGCTAAGAGAGCTCTCTGCACCCCACATTGGTGAGTGGCATCTGGGGTCTTAAAAGCTGCCAAGCTGCCATCCGAGGACAGAGCAAATGGTCCGAACTCAGCAGGAACGGATGCTCACCGAGGGCCAAAATGGCATGCGGTAAAGACAACCGAGAAGACAGAGAGACCCACAAGAGTGGGTGCCTACATCGACTTGGGACCGGAAGAACCGGATGGTGCCCGGCCACCACCAGTGATAGCCACAACGGAGCTCACAGAGAGGAGCCTCACTGGCAACACAAGAATAAAAAGAGGTGCATCAAGAGATCTCCACTAAAAGACCTCAATTGATGGTCCAGCAGTTTTGGGGTTCCTCTGAGAGCATGGCCCCCTGCCCTGATGCTGCCCTTTCCCATAAATTATAACAAAGGTCCACTCTTTGGACAGGAATGGATTGGACTTGGTAATGCAGAGTAACCATATATTGGAGGCACTTTATGGTTCTATGCATCTATAGGATATCAACTTGCTGACCTCTGGCTGGAGGAAGGGGAGTGGATGGAGAGGAGGGGAAGGAGGCTGTTGGGAGGGTGAGACATGTATGGAGCAGAGAGGAATAGGGTGCAGTCACCGGACAGGGAGAGCAGTGGAAGCTGCATATAGGGGGGCATGTAAATTTATATGTGAATGTACATTTTCACTCAGTTATGTTAAATAAAAATAAAAATAAAAAAATAGGGATGAAATAATGTCTTCATAGATCTATAACATGGAGAGGAAGTCAAAGCAACACAAAGAAATTAAAGACTGGTTTAAACTTGGAACATTAGGGGTAAATATTAAAGTAATCACAAAGGACATCAACAATCCAACACACCAAAGTCATGTAAGCAAATATAAAGCCAACAACAATGAAAAGAAAAGCCATAAAGAATGATTCAGTACAGAAACTAAAGTGGAATAAAGAATCTGTCAACAACAGACAAAAAAGATACCAAATGACAGCACTAAAGTCATACCTAGCAATAATTACGTTGAATGTAAATAGATTAAACACACCAATAAAGAGACAAGGAGTAGGAGAATGGATTTTCAAAACATCTGTCTATATGCTGCCTACAAGAGGCAACTTAGACTTAAAGATGCAAACAAACTGAAACTCAAAGGATGGAAAAATATATACGAAGCAAACAACACTCAAAAAAGTGAAGAAGTGGCAATATTAATTTCAGATAAAATAGACTTTAAAGTGAGATACATGACAGTGGGCAAGGAAGGTCACTATATACTGATTAAAGGTTACACACATCTGGAGGACATAACCATCTTAAATATTTATGCACGCAGTGATAGCACTACTAAGTACATCAAACAAACTGTAACAGTATTGTAAAGATTAATAGACAGCTCCAGAATAATCATAGACTTCAATACACCACTTTCAGTGATGGAAAGAACATCTAGAAAGAAGTTCCATAAAAACACAGAAGATCTAAACGCTACAATCAAGCAATTTGACCTCATAGATACATACAGAACACTCCACCCAACAACAGACAAGTGTAGATTATTTTCCAATGCACATGTAATATTCTGCAGAATAGACTACATACTAGGCCATAAACCAAAACTTAACAAAATCCAAAGCACTGAAATAATGCAAAACATCGTTTCAGACCAAAAAGTGATCAAAATCAAAATCACTGGCAGAGAAAGCAAGAGGGGAAAAAAAAACAAACACATGGAAACTGAACAACCTTACTCAAAAACTTCTGGGTAATAGAAGAAATCAAAGATGGGATAGGGACATTCATAGAATCAAATAGAATGAAGATAAATCCTATGAGAATCTATGGGACACAACAAAAGTGGTCCTTAGAGGTCAATTTATCTCAATAAATGCACAAATCCAAAAAGAAGAAAGGGCCCCTAAATCAAAGAATTAATCCTACAACTGGAACAAATAGAAAAAGAGCAGCAAAAGAACTCCTCATGTACCAGAAGAAAGCAAACAACAAAAATTACAGCTGAGCGAAATGAGCTGGAGAATAGAAAAGTGGAAGAGTTCACAAGACCAAAAGTTGATTTTTTGAAAAGATCAATAAAATTGATAAACTATTTACCAAACTGACAAAAGAAAAACAGAAGAGGAGACAACTTAAATAAGAAATGAAATGGGTGATATCATAACCAGACCCAACCAAAATTAAAAGAACCATAACACAATAATAAAATGGTAACTCTAATAAATTTGAAAACTTAGAGGAAATGAGCAATTTTCTAGAAACAAACTATCTACCAAAACTAACACAAACAGAAGTAACATAATTTAACAAACCCATCACTAAAGAACAGATTGAAAAAGTAATTTAAAAACTCCCAACCAAAAATAGTCCTGGCCCAGACAGATTCACTGGAGAATTCCATCAAACTTTTAGAAAAAAGTTAACATCACTATTACTGAAAGTATTTCAGAGCATCAAAAAAAAAAAAAAAAAGAATACTCCTAAATTCATTCTATGAAGCCAGCATCACCTTGATACCAAATCTAGGTAAAGGCAACACAAAAAAGGAAAATTACAGACTAGAATTCCTCATGAATGTAGATGCAAAAATCTTTGACAAAATTCTAGCCAATAAAATTCAGTGATACATTAAAAAAAATATACTCACTGCCTGTAAGTAGAATTTATACCAGGGATGCAGGGATGGTTCAACATCAGAGAAATAATCAGTGTAGTCAACTGCATAAATAAAACAAGAGTCATTTAATCTTATCAGCTGATGCCAAAAAGGCATTTGACAAAGTCCAACAGCCATTCATGTTAAAAACTCTCAGCAACATATGAATGGAAGAGGAATCCCCTAGCTATAATAAGGCACACCTATGCAAAACCAACAGCCAGCATCATCTTTGTTTTAGTCACCTGGTACTGCTCTAACAGCAATACCACAAGTCAATAACTTCAACAAGGAAAAATGTTTATTTTTACTCAGTCCAGTGGGTTACAAGTCCAAATTCAGGATGTCTGCTCCAGAGGGAGGCTTTCTCACTTGTTGGCTCTGGAGAAAAGTCCTTGTGTTGCACCAGTCCTTGGTCAGGGAGCATTGTGGCACAGGAACCTCACGTATGAAGGATGTGCTCTACTCCCAGTGCTGCTTTCTTGATGGCATGAGGTCCCCAACTCTCTGCTTGCTTCCCTTTCCTTTTATCTCTAGTAGGATGAAAGGATAAAACGTAGTGCAAGCCAAACTCCAGGGAAACTTCCTTTACAGTGGAGCAGGGAGGTGATTTTATGAAGGGATGTATAGTCCCACCCCAATTTCTCTAATATAATCCACTCTACTAGCCCCAGGCAGAGACTAGGATTTATAGCATCAGAAAATTACAAAATGAAAGGCAATCACAGAATACAGGGAATCCTGGCTCAGCCAAATTACCATACATATTTTTGGCAGATACAATTCAACTCATGGCAATCTTAAATGGAGAGAATCTGAAAGCATTCCCCTTGACAACAGGAACCAGACAAAGATGCCCACTGTCACCACTCTTATTCAACATTGTGCTGGAGGTTCTAGCCAGATCAGACAAGACAGTGAAATAAAGGGCATCTCAACTGGTAAGACAGAAATAAAAGTAGCTCTATTCACAGGTGATATGATCTTGTACTCAGAAAACCCTGAAGAATGCACAAAAAACTATTAGAACCGATAGAGAAGTTCAGCAAAGTATCAGGATATAAGATAAAAATACATAAATTAGTTGGATTCCTTTACACTGAGACCATCAAAGAGGAAATTACTGAATCAATGCTATTTACAATTGCCTCCGAGAAGATTAAACACTTAGGAATACATCTAACCAGAGTGATCTATAGAGTCAAGGCAATCCATATTCTAATGGCATTTTTTAATGAGAGGGAGAAACAAACCACCAACTTCATATGGAGAGGGAAGAAGTCCTGGATAAGTGAAGCATTACTGAAGAAATAAAAACAAGCAAGAGGCCTCAGATTAGCTGATGCTGGAACCTATTACACTGCCACAGTAGTCAAAACAGCCTGGCACTGGTACAAAAAGAGATACATAGAGCAGTGGGACAGAGTTGAGAATCCAGATATAGCATCATCCACCTATGAGCAGCTTATATTTGAAAAAGGTCCAAATTCAATGAGCTGGGGAAAAGACAGTCTTTCAACAAATGGTGCTGGCAAGACTGGATATCCATCTTCAAAAAATTGAAACAAGATCCATATCTCACACCATGCATAAAACTTAACTCAAAATGGATCAAAGAACTAAATATAAAATCTATAACTATAAAGGTCATAGAAGGAAAAAAGAGAGGCAATGCTGGGAACCCTAATCACAGCATAAACAAACTACAAAATATTACTAACAGTGTACAAACAGCAGAAGAGAAAGTAGACAACTGGGAACTCCTAAAAATCAAACACTTGTGCTTATCCAAAGACTTCACCAAAAGAGTAAAAGGACTACCTACAGACTGGTAAAAAAAAAATGGCAATCACATATCCATTCAGAATCTAATCTCCATATCTATAAGGTTCCTCAAAACTTCAACAAGAAAATGACAACCCAATTTAAAAAGTGGGCAGAGGATATGAACAGGCACTTCACCAAGAAAACATCCAGGCATCTAACAGATACATGAAGAAAAGCTGACGATCATTAGCCATTACCAAACCCAGTGCCATGAAGTTGATTCTGATTCATAGCAACCCTATAGGGCAAAGTAGAACTGCCCCATAGAATTTCCAAGGAGTGCCTGGTGGATTTGAACTGCTGACCTTTCGATTAGCAGATATAGTGCATAACTAATACAAGATTTGCCTACAGAAAAAGCCCCCAAACCATCCCCGCCCACCTGCCCTTATAAAACCTGTACAACATTGGGGCATGTATGCAGGGGAAGACTGGCAGGTTGACTTCACTGTGATGCCCTCTACTCAAGGTTACAAATATTTGTTAGTATTTTTTGACACTTTTCATGGGGTGGATAGAAGCCTTTCCTACTTGATCAGAAAAGGCAACTGAGGTATGCAAAGCCATCCTTAAAGAACTTCTTACCCACTTTGGCCTGCCCTGGTCTATCCAAAGTGATAATGGACCCAGATTTGTAACAAAGGTGACTCAAGGTGTTCCCTAGGTATTAACTACAAGTTACATATAGCATGGCATTCTGAGTCTTTTGGGAAAATAGAAAGAGCTGATCAAACCCTCAACAGAAGTTTAGCAAAACTCTGCCAAGAGACCCAGGAAACTTGGTTAAATGCTCCCAAAATGAAACTCACTTAGCTGTAATGAAATGATGCACAGGCAACACTTTCTGATTAACTTGTTTGCTATTGAAGTAACGGAGGCCTTGCACAACATCCTCACTCTAGGACAGGTACAAGAAGCCAGGTATTACCAGCCCCAACCTCAGGAGGGGAGTTTCCAGATTCAGTGTTAAGGTTCTGTTAAAGTCCTGGGTAGAGGGCTGTCCAACAGGGCAACTCCATGAAAAATGAGAAGAGTCTTACTGTGTCATTTTGGCCATACTCTTAGCAGTTAAACTGCAAAAACTAAGACCTTGGAGTCCTGTCTCTAGACTAAAATCTTATTCTCAGGAAAACCAGAAAGACCTGAATACATCTGTACCTTAGTGGAGGATCCTAGGTTCCTGTTCAAGAAAAAAATCACATGAGTAACAACTCTAATGGGCCACTAGCTGTGGCCCTGGGGATACTCTTCTCTGTCATTATCTTAGTTCTTGCTCTGCTTGCACTCTGCTGCCAAATCTCCCTAGTATTGCCAAGAGTCTTCCTCTTTACCTTCCTGAGTTTTGTTTTCTACAGTCACACAAATTCTTTGACGGAGGGTTTGAAAACTGGAGGGCAACTATTATTATAAGATTTCAAAAGCCATCAGTAAGCATCAACCACTCCAGTCATGTTGGATGTGTTCTTCCACCCCAATAACAGCGGCCATGGGGACCTCCACCAGGACTTTCTTTGAGTCTTACCCGTTACTGATTACTACTGTGTACCAGCCCCTCTGTTCATTATACTCACTTTCTCCTCAAGGCTACCTTTTCTTCTTCTCTTCTCTGAATGGCCCACTGCCGGGTTTAATTGTATTGAGGTCATTAAATCAAACTTAGCTTGGTGGATCATACCAGATCATGTAACTAATCAAGATGCCTTAAACTATATAGCAGAGAGGAATTTCTACTGATTGTAGGCAGGCCAGTGCTACTTCTCAGCAGGAAGTAGCCAAAGAAGTGACTTTCATCTTTATTCCCTCATAAGAAGTATGAAATCTCTCAGGGGGCATACTGAGACAGGGAAATGAGACACTAGGGCTGAGGTAAGCCAGATATAATGTGAAATATGCAGGATGAGATAGTAACCATCTAGAATAAAACAAACCTGCTTTGATCTTGCTGCATCCTGGAAAGATTAAGTAAGTTACTCAGAGTACCTAACCAGTGTCCTTGAGTTGTTTCTGCAGAAACTGCCAGCTAGAAACAGTGTGCTAAGCACACACAAGGGAAGACCGCTTGCTTGCTATATGACCCTCCACCAGGAGTCCTGGAAGCCCTGACCTGGCCTGAGGATTTAAACAGGAGGAACAAGAAACTGCACAAGTGTGGCAACCCATAATAGGTCCTGCTTCAGGTACCAGAAACCTATACTTAGCTTGATATCCAGCTGTGCAGGCAACCTCCTTAGACTGTTGCTGCCCACTCCTCTAGAGACACTTGCCCTTCCTCTGAGAACTCTTGAATAATCATAGTTTCCTGCTTAGCCTTGAGACTAAAGCCTGCAATCTCTTTCTCTAAGTGGAATCAGACTTTGGAGAGGTTTAGATCCTGCTGATTGCTTTTATTTGTCACAAGTAAAATAGAGCTAGCTAAAATAAAACTAATTTTGGTCTTTCTTGTGTGTTCTTACTTGGGAAAGACAATGACCTTGAGTCAGAATGGCTTTTCTAATAACAGAGCAACAAGAAGAAGAAGAAAAGTTTGCAAGTTATTTAAGGAACGCTGGTATCAAGCAAAACCCACATTACAATGATTACAAACTTTATACAGACTTACAGCAAACAGCATGCCATCTTTGCAGATATTTATTTCACAAAAGAACACAATCTCAAAAATTCTCAATACGCGAAAAGTTGTTCAGAGAAAAGGACCTCTCGTGATGTCTACCTTTAACATTTAGAGTTCACAAAGTACTTTTAAAATATGCACTTTTATTGCCAAGTCTGAAGATCTTTTTTTGTTTGTTTGTTTCACTTGCTTATTCAACATTTGTGCTTCCTTTTCTGGTAAATTATCTATTTGTGTTTTGGGACTGTATTTCCAAAAGAATGTTCAACATTTTCCTTTTTAAAAACTCATGAGAGCAGAGATCATTACAGAGGTGAACCTTAGGGGATGGGAAGGGTTTGAAATGTGCTTATTATTTGATCATCCAATAAATGTTGAGCATCCACCTGTGCCAGGAAGTGGATAGTAGATGGAACTAAAACCACTGCTGTTGAGTAGTCTCCAACTCACAGCGACCCTACAGGACAGAGTAGAAGTGCTCCACAGTTTCCAAGGGGCGCTTGTTAGATTCAAACTGTAAACCTTTTGGTTAACAGCGGTAACACTTAACGACTATGGCACGAGGGTGACCTGCAATCCCTCCCTTACAGTGCTTACGCTGCCCTGTGGTCAGTTCCCTCCATCAAGTCCCACGGAGGCAGCCTTCATTTGCCCAGTGTCCTGCAGAACCCCGAGGGACCGAAGTAAAACTGTGAGCAAAGTTTTTCTTTTTTCTTTCGTTTTCAAAAAAGTTATAATAGATCAGATTTAATGAATCACTATTGCTAAGGAAAAGTCAGAAAATTTCCTAAAACACTTGTAGTTAGTATTTGATTATTCGATATCAAAATCACTGCAAAGTTGAATACATGATCTTAAGACGAGAAATACCGACACAGAGACTGAGTGAATCCTTGTTTATGCCAAGGTAAACTTGACTTAGGCGAAGGAGGCCAGGAAGGCCGCCCTAAGGATTTTTGTCCTCGTTCCACCGGTAACACGATCCACACAGGCATGTGCGGCGCAAATAATTTATTTTCCTTTTGCAAAGGCATTGGCTTGCTGCCAAGCCACTATAGGGCTTAATGAGCCTATCAGTTTTGAAAGACCAAACATAAAGAAGCAAAACAAAGAAACAACAGGTCGCAGCAGCCATCTGTGCCGCACCCAGGGCTGGGCTCGGGTCTACCGAATCCAGGTTAGGGGTGACTGAGAGCTAATGGCCGCCGCCATCCCCCGGCCCAAGCCCGGCAGTCTGCGCGACCCGCTCTGCACCGCTGCCCGGGCCCCGCCTCCAGCTGCCCGCGCGCGCCCGAACCTTCCCGGGCGCTGGGCCCGCCGACCACGGGCGGGGGGACGGGCCGGGTGGACGCACCAGGCACTTCCGGTTGCGGGGCGGGAGAAGGCTCCTTTCGTCCGCTCACTCTCGGCCTGGGGCGCCACGTGATCTGCCAGCTGATTGGTCCGCGCTGGACGGCGGTAAACTCGCATCCCTGCTCACCCGTCAGCCCCTGCCCGGCCCCCGGCTCCGCCCTTATTCCCGCGGTCGCGCGCACGCTCGTGCGCCCGAAGCTGTGCTTTGCTCTCTGCTTCAAACGTCGCCATTCGGGAAAGCAGCCGTGCTCCGCGGGGCCCCCGCTGAACAGCCTAGGTTGAGGTGAGCCCCCGGCGCGGATGAGCCGGCTCTCCTCGCCGTCCATCCCCCGTTCTCTCTCGTGGCCCTACTTGGACGCCGCCCGTGGGCCGGATCGGTGAGTAACCGGAGCGGGACCGCTGAGGAGGCTCGGCGGCGGGGGAGGGGCGGCCGTGGGGGCGGGGACTGGCGGCGTCGGTCCCGCTGGTCCGCGCTAGGCCGGAGGGTCCTGGCCGCAGACGCAGACCGGGGCTGGGTCTCCCAGGGGCGGCCGTCAGCTTTTCCTGACGGAAGGGCGCGGCGTAGCGGAACGGGAGCGTGTCGCCCCCTTAGCGTTCTCTCGCGCAGACCTGCCGCACCCCATCGGGCGCCCCGAAGGGCCTTTCTGGCAGAAGCCGGTGGTCCTGGTGGGGCTTTTGTGCCTGAGGGCCGGCGTCTCTTTAGTCCGAGCAGGCACTGCTTTGGGACGTCACAGAGGAGTGGAGGGAACCGGCCTTTGGTCGTAGCAAGGCCGAGCTTCTGGAAACCCGCTCGTTCTGCGGAGAACTTAGGGAATGCTGGGGGTGTCAGTTGCATTGAAGAGTGGAAACATTTTGCTTAAAACTCGTTGGGATGTTGGGGACTTGGCACAAGAAGAAAGATATTTCTTCTTTAGTCCTAGATGCCATTTTACTCTGCCTCTAATCGTCCTCAGCTCCTGTTATTGTTTAAAAATCAGCTAGGGATGAAGAACAGTACTACAGGTAGTCCCAAGTTTCGACGTATTCAAGTTACCACAACCTCACTAAAGACCGTCCCTTTTGTTTTTTGCTCGTCTTATTGGTAGAAATCTCGGTGGCATAGTGGTTAAGTGTTCGGCTGCTAACCAGACCCCAAAGGTCGGCAGTTTAGAACCCAGTAAGCGCTCCCTGGAAGCCCCGTGTGGGGGGTTTATTCTGTCCTGAAGGGTTGCTGACAGTTGGAATCGACTCGAGGCCATGGATTTTTTTGTTGTTAGCAGTATGTACTGTGTACGGTATTCTGTAGCACATAACTTGCTGCCACTGTCGTTCTCAAATGTTCCGTCCTCTTGCAGATGTTCAAAGATTCGATTTATAAAGACAACTGATTATAAAAGGCAATAATAATGAACACTACTCCCTGTAGTATGTATAGATACTAATAGAACCCAGTTAGCTTCATTTTAAAAAGTTGTAAGTTAAAATGTATTTTGGTCAGTGGTGATGATCAGTGTGATAGGACGTTGGATGAGACACAGGTGTGCTTACCATATGGTGTAGAACTGCACTGAAAAATACTGGATGGTGGGAAGACAGTACTAATGATTCGGATTTTTGTTTTTAGAGACAAGATGTTGGTTCTGTAGAGAAATGTAGATTGGAGACTTTTTTATTTTTAGTTTAATTGATCTAGACAATTTAAAGTTTACAGTTTCCGTCCAGTGTTAAGAGCTCTGAGATTTAGAAATCTAGACTCTTAAACCAGAAAGGAACCACAGATGTCAAACCTATGCCTATAAGCTGGATTCTGAACAACATCCATGTTGAACAACATCCGTGTTGTTCAGAACACTGAACAACATCCATATTGAAAAGATAGTGTAGTCAGTTACAACAGAACCAAGAGGGGGAAACCATAATCACCTATTGCTTTCTCTGACCTAATTGTGTGATCTCTGACAAGTCTCTTTCCTCAGCATCAGTTTTCTCAACTGTAAAATGAAGAGGTTGAACTCAGGTCCTCTGAGGATCCTTTAAGTTCTGTATCGATCGTTGACTTCCACTTATAGGGTGCCCCTACTTGGCTTGGCTACCTGACAAGGCAACTTGTTCTAGTCCGTAATAAAGTCGCTTGTAAAACTCTTTTATGACTGAGCCGAAATCTGTTTTGTTGCTGGCTTCCACTTGCTGTTTCAAGGACAGCTTAGTATTCGCAGTAGTTCTTCCCTTTTTGAAGTTAAATATTACTGGTTCTCAAAAGTGACATGTTAAGATACCCACTATCCTGATTGCTTTTTTTGAGTCTTCCCTCGGAGTCTCTCTTACAGTATCTTGCCTGCCCAGAGTTAAACCAGTGATCCAGGGGGATAGTCTTTCCAGTGCAGAATATGGGGTGCAGTTCTCTGTGGTCCTGTATTTCTGTGGTTGGTATTTGAATTCTAAATGCTTGATACTTTGTCATCTGGTTAATTTTGGTCAATGTACTTGCCTTTCAAGATTTTACCAGATTCCATAGTATTAGTTTGATAGTAATATAACTAGACAGAAAGTGAGTAGATAGGAAATGTGAAAGGCCTTCAACAGATGCTGAATGTTTACCTTACCTTGGGTAAGTTTGGAGCCGGAGTGGTATAGTGGTTAGATGTTATGGCTGCTAAACAAAAGGTTGTCAGTTCAAATCCACCTGCCACCCTTTGGAAACCCTGGGGGCAGTTCTGCTCTGTCATATGGGATTGCTGCCCATTGACTTGATGGCAGCAAGTTTATTTGGGGGAAGGTTATTTGAGGTGAAGACTTGGATTTCAGTAAGTGATCCCTGAGGTCTTCCCCTGCTGTATTAGCCGTATGACTCCAAGGCTAGATCCTAGCTTAAGTTGCCTCCAGTTTCAGAATTCTGCCAGTCTCTGATCAGGTCCTCAAGTCTTCATAAGAGAATGCAAATAGAATGAACAGATGTTTTCTGAACACCCACTGTCCCCCAAGGATGTGCAGTGGTTACAAAGGTGGGTAGATAGTCCCTGCCTTCCAAAATCTCACTGCCTGTTGTGGATCAGCTTATAGTGCTGAGGTTAGTTGCTGTAATGGAGACACATGTACAGAAGGGCCATCCAAGGATGACTGGGAGGTGATGGGGAATTGAGAAATGTTTGAGGAGAAATACTGCTTGAAGAATGGATATAGCTTCGTCTAGTGGTTATCAAGATGGAGAATGTAAAGGAGAAGATACAGCTTATGTACAAGTACAGAAGCTTGAACAGTCAGGGAATTATATGAAGGAGGATTCAAGTCAAGCAGGGGGTCAACTTCTGGAGTGCTTTGCCTGCCATGTGTGAAATTTGTACTGTAGCTGTTGATTAGCCTCTGAGGAATTGTGAGCAGGCAAGTGACACTAGATTTCTGTGTTTGAAAGATAACTTCAGTAGACATATGATTAGTGGATTGGAAGAAAGCTAGTCTAGAGGTAGAGTGAACAGATACTGGAGTTGAAATAGCAGAGAAATGTAGGGAAGAGAGGAAGAGATAGGTGGTGTACTAGAGTTTATCAGAATCACGTTGTGAGATATTACCTAGCTTGTTTTGCCCACTAGATTCATAGCAGGTATATCCCAGTCAAGTCAACAGAATAACTCATTTGTTTTTTGTATGTACTAACTCAGCAACTTTTACTAATACCACCTCATAAAATATATGTCATCAAAGAACTCAGAAGTATATATAATATATAATATAGGGATTTTATGAACTGTAAAGATAAAGATTTTCTGTTCACATAGAGGCTTTCTTTTTCAAATTTGTCCTGAAAGAGGCCAGAGGAGTCACTGAAACAGATCCTGTCCATACTTTTACCATCCTGGCTTGCCCAGAGTTGTCAAGTTTTGCCCTGTGTGGTCTTGCAGATTGTATATTGTCCCTTTCTCTGTTGCTTGTTAACTTGTCGCTCTGTATTGCTGATAAGTGACAAAACATCACTTGGTCCTATAGTCTGTGGTCATGGCACCAGAGTCTTCTGAGTGCTTGTCGGAGAAGTAGAAGTTTTCATCAGTGTCTGTGAAGCTGTCTAAGTTGAAGTTGGATGGGTGGGTTTGAGAAGGGTGTGACTATACACATGGACAGTCACAACAGACTTGTTTCCGTCAGGTCCATTCTAACTCACAGGGGCCCTGTGGGACAGAGTAGAACTGCCCCATAGGGTTTCTGCCAACCTTTTAGTCAGCAGCTGAGACAAGACAAGGTGTCATGGATTGGAGTTTCCCACAAAGCTTCCCATCTTTGATTTTGTTTCATTAATTACTGATCTTGGTTGTTGGACTGATTGCTGGCACTGTTGAAGGAGGTGAGAGTGGTAAAGAAGTAAGCAAGCAGGATGTAGTTACAGGGGTACAGATATCACTGAGATGGCATTTTCATTCCTTTTTTTTTCTTTCCTCAGGTTCATCCTCTTATCTTTTTCCTTCATGTACTGCAGCATTTTTCTGATGGGTTAGTCAGAAAGCCATGTAAGTTGCCTGTGGTTTGAAGGCCCTCATAAGAGCTGGTAAGTCCACTAGGGGGAAAAAAATACATGTCTATCCTTGTTTCTTCTTCACTCTAAAAGCACTTGTCCTCGATTTATAAAGTGATATTCCACCAGCATTACTCTGCATGTTTTTTGTTTTTTTGTTTGCTTTTAAGGGAGAATATTTACAATGAGACATTCTTTGAGAACTGCTTTCAGTTTTGGAGAGGACGAACTTTATATAAATGCACACATGCCAAAACTTTTGTATAAAAGTATACATACCATACTGTGGTAATTAATGTATGAGAGTATATATGTATCTGTGATACCAGCTGAATATCCTGGATGGTCTAAGGAAACCCTGTGGCAAAGTGGTTAGGTGTTAATGTGTGCTAATGCTAACCAAGAGGTAGGCGGTTCAAATCCCCAGGGCGCTCCTTGGAGCAGTTCTCTGTCCTGTAGAGTCCCTATGAGTCAGAATGGAATCAACACCAGTGCGTTTGGTTTGATAGATAGTCTAAATGATTGCGGTATATTAGTGTGAATGTGACCATTTGAACACACCCAGTGATGCTTCAGAAGAAGGACCTGGCAATCGGCATTCGTAAAGATGCCAGGCAAGAAAACCCTATGGAACAGTTCTACTTGTAACACATGGGTCTCTGGGAGTTGGAATCAGCTCATGGGCAATGAGTTGTGATAGAATTTGGGGTTTGAGAAGTGAATGGTGTAGCATTCTTTTAACATTTTTTTAAAATAGATTATTGGAGTGATAATGAGAGATGGGTGTTAGCAAATTTTGAGATGGCTAAGAATCTGGTAGGAAGAAGAAAAAGGGAGGGGCAGTTGGAATAGTTAGGGAATGGTAAGGCTTGACGAGCAGTTGGGATTTAATAAAAACTGAAAAGGAATGAGAGTGAATGTTGTATTAAGTGGCTGTAAATGAAAGATGGGAGAGCTGGAGAATGTATAGGTTTGACAGGCAGGAAACGAATAGGCGCGGCAATTAAGGACAGCTGATTGTCAGAGAAATTACGGTGGCTGGAGCACTTAGCCGTTGGAGAAGCAGGACTTAGTCCAGGTGTTATTCCTTAGAATCAGGAATGGTATGGCTGTGTGGTGTAGTGTTAGTATAAAATATTAAAAGGGAGAGATGCAGTTAATGAAAAACTAGAAATACAGAGAAAAATGGGTAAAGCCTTGCATACAGAAAGGGATCACAAGAGTTGAGTAGCAGTTGGGAAAGCGGAGGGGGTGCTAAAGAGAAAATCAGTTGTTGGCTGTTACGGTGCCCATTGATGAGGCATGGATTTGTCAATGTGTGTAGCTATTTCTATGGGAATAGAAAAGTTTTTATCCTTACAGTTTATGAAATCTCTTTATTATATACTCTCTGAGTCTTTAATGACCTATATTTTATGAGGTAGTATTAGTAAAAGTTGCTGAGTTAGTACACACACAAAAAAAACCCAAGAATAAACCATGTATTATGCAAAAAGACAAGGGTTGCAGTGCAGTAAGTTTTACACTGAAATAATAATTACTGTATATCAGACTCGATGGCACTTGGCTTGGCATATCAGATTTGTGAGATGATAGGAGAACTTTTTGTATTTGATAGTTTATATAAGTAAGTTTAAGAAATTTAACCAGAAATCATGAAAATAACACCTTTCTGCCTGTTACAAACAGGACTTAGATAAATGTCTTTTTTGGATGAACTTCTGTGGGAGTACCCTATGTATTGGCCAGTATCCTGTATGTTGGTCCTACTTTACCGAGGTGGTTTGGAATTATTTGCCAAAAGTTGGAGTGAATTTTTTTCAGAGGATGAACTTGTAGTTTCTAGTATATATACTGTGTGTCAGATACTGTTCTAAATATGTTAGAGTATTTGTGTCTGTAACAGATGATATATCTATTTTACAGATGAGGCACCTTAAGCATGGAAAGGCTTAGCTTGCCATAAGGCACATACTAAGTAGTAGAATCAAGATGCACATCTTGTTAGCCTGAGTTCTTCACCTCTGTGCTATGCCAAAAAAAACAAATCTTGCTGTTGAGTTGATACCAACTCATAGGGAGTCTGTAGGTCTGCATTTCCAAGACTAGAGATGGGTTTGAACCACTGACCTTTTGGTTAGCAGTGGAGCACCTAGTCAGTGCCTCTTTCATCTGATCCTTCCTCAGCTGCTCATGACTGCCACGTAGGACTCGATGAGGTTATTGAAACACATTTCCATTTTCCACTCATGTCTTCTAGTTTTTGAGATTTTTGTCTTCAGTACTAAATTACATGCGTCTCTTGTTGTGGTCCTCCTCTCCACCACCCCCAGATTATAGAGAACTAGAAAGTCCTACAAGCAGTTTTCTAAAAGACAGTATAATTGAAAGATAACTAAGAGAGGGCTAATAATGCTTTGTGAAGAAAAACGTTTGTTTTCTCAACTCTTTATTGTGGTTTCAAACAGACTATGGAAAAAAAAAGATAAACCACTCATACAGATCTCATAGAAGCAGTATCAAAATTAGAAATGTTAATATCTTTGTAATTAGTGAGGGGATACCGTGTGATTAGAAGTGCTTCTGATCTGTTCTTTGAGGAACAGTAAAATGGAATGAGTACCTTTTTATACCGTCATTATCATTCATATGAAGTGTACTAGATGCTCAATAGTGACTGGTACTTTTGGTAAGTGATGCAGCATAATTCATTATGGAAGGATTTTTCACAGGTATCAGTCACAGGTCTGTTTTAGCTGTTGCTGGATAGCATGAGAAGAGCTATACCAGATATAGAAGTATAATAGTCAAACAGAGTACAGAATAGGATCATGTGCATGAAATTTAGTAAATCCTACCTGAAACATTACCAGTCACTGAGGAAAAAGATTAGGTAATCAGTATTGTTAAGACAAGTGAACTAGCTGTTTGAGATAACAAAATCGGCTGGATTTCTACCTCACTCCGTGCACCACATGGATTAAAGACACAGATGTGAAAAGATAATGAAATTACCGAAATCGTAAGGAAAAATACTGAGTGATTTTAAAGTAGTGTTCATCAGCCATCACCAGTAACTATAAATACCAGCATTTGCCGAGAAAAACGCTTAAGTAAGATGATACATGGAAAAAAGTGGATCTTAGAATAGTATGTTCGTTACGATTATAATACACTAAATTATAGCCACCTGAAGATGTTGATAGAGGTATGATTTGAAGAGGTAAATGTGGAATGAAATCATGTTCTGGTCATGGTATGGATGATACGTTTGCATCTTTAAAAAATCATTCTATTTGTGTAATAAATTTAATCAAATTTGGTACGTAGACAATAGGGATAGAGGCTGTCTTTGGTGCTAATGAAGTTTAAAAAATGTTGATATGGGAAGTATTAAGTATCACTTAAATCCATAGTCATAGGAAAACATTTTAAAGTTTTAAATTTTTATGTGAACTAATTAACATGGTAAAAAATATCACAAATGAAATTAAAAACAAAAGTGATTAAACAGCAAAAAGTACTCTTCAGTAACAGGCCTGATTTATTGTACACACAAAGACAGCGTATGAGTCATTAAGGAAAATAGGTAAATGAACTGACACGTCATAGAAAAAAATACGAGTGGCAAATAAATTGAAAAATGTTTATTCTTATGCATTAGACACAAGTAAATTAAGATAATAGCAAGATAGCAGTAGTTATCTTAGTATCAAGTAGTGAGGATTAATAAGGTTAATAATAGTCCTGTGGGAAATTGTCCC
Organism: Heterohyrax brucei; assembly: GCA_028571685.1. Taxonomy (NCBI): domain Eukaryota; kingdom Metazoa; phylum Chordata; class Mammalia; order Hyracoidea; family Procaviidae; genus Heterohyrax; species Heterohyrax brucei. The sequence goes on along the minus strand of CM053162.1, from coordinate 42,576,826 downwards.
CCATATACACACTGTTGGTTGGTATGTAAAAGCACTACAGGTTTGAGAGTTTGAGAAAATGTGTCAGCTTTAAATGCATATAGGCTTTGAACTAGATAGTCCGTTATCAGTGGAATTTCCCCTTCAGTTAAAGCCTCAAATTCAGAGGTGTATACAAGGAAATTGAATCCTTACTCTGTGTAACAGCATCCTAGAGAAATTGTTAAATGAAAATAAATGTCAGAACAATATGTGTAAGATTTTATTTCTGTAAAATATGTGTCTGGATTTGTACTTGCCTAGTAAAGTTCTGCAGTGATACATAAGTAGCTACCTCTAGGGGCTGATATTGTATGTGTTGATACTTGTAAATGAGTTTGTTTTTAACTATGAGCTTAGTTTTTGAGCTCAGGTGATATACTGGTTAAGATTTTGACTGACAATAGCTTCTCTCAACCACTCCTTGGAAACCATGGGGCCAATTCTAATGTCCTGTAGGATCCCTGAGTCAAAATCGACCGAGTGGCAACAGGTTTCAATTTTATCACCAAAAAAAGGCTGGCTTAAAAATCCAGTACAGCTAGATGGTGCCCAGATACAGTCACTGACCACTCTGACAGGTTTCAAAATGTAGGTTCTGGACAGAGCTGGAGAAAAACGTAGAACAGAATTCTGGCACGCATGCACGCACCCATCCCCGCCCCCCAGCCCCCCCCCCCCCGTACTCCCGATTTGTGGCTTGACAGACACTGGAGAAACCCTGAGAGTATGGTTCTTGGACACCCTTCCTGCCCAGTAATGAAATTACTTCAGAAGTGCACCCTTCAGCCAAAGATGAGACAGACCCGTAACACTACATGAGACTAAAAGGGCACACAAGTGCAGGGACAAGAACTAGATGGCAGGAGAGGACAGGAATGCTCATAATAGGGAACCCAAGGTTGAGAAGGGAGTGTTGACCTGTTGTAGGCATATTAACTGATGTCATAAAACAGTATGTACTAATTGCTTGAAGAGCAGCCAGCTTGTTTTGTAAACCTTCATCTAGAGTACTTGAAAAAAATTTTTTAAAGAGATCTTTCCTAACCACCTTATCTACATTAATTTCCGCACTATCTCCTCCAAAGTGTGTGCTGCATATTGTAAGACAACTGCTGAAAACCCAGGTAGCTAGGTCAGCATGGACTGTGGTTTATGTAGTGAGTGAATACAGTATTTTATATTAGGCTAGATAAAACATTATAAGGTGTTAAATAAGCCAACAAGTAAAAGACAAAATAACCATCTTTACATAGATGTATTCTAGTCGTTGCTTTTCTGAAAGCAGTTGCATTATCTAAAAACAAAAAACCAAACCAAACCTAGTGCCATCAAGTCAACTCTGACTCACAGTGACCCTATAATAGGCAGAGTAGAACTGCCCCACAGGGTTTCTAAGGAGCGGCTGGGGGATTTGAACTTGCCAACCTTTTGATTAGCAGATTTAGTACTTAATCACTATGCCACCAGGGTTTCTGCATTATCTAAATGTAATGCATATTATGTTAAAACTCAGCTTTAAGTAACCTCGGTTTAATTTTGATGTATCTTAAGTTTTGTGTGCTGGTTAATTCAGGCTTTAGAAAGTTAAAGCAAGGCACATATAGTATGTAATTCTGGAATCAGCCTTTGATGTGAACCGCAGCTCCATCACTGATAGTTGTACAACCTTGGGTAAGTCACTTCTCTTTCAGTTTTTTCATTTGTAAATGAAAGTAGTATATCCTAGTGTTAGAAGGCTTGAATGAGGTAATGGATGTAAGACCCTGGCAGAGTGCCTAAAGCCAAGTGCCCTCGAGTCGGATGCGAGTGCCTAGGACTTAGTTAAAAATGAATTCTGTTTCTCCTTTCTCATCTCCAAAATCTTCATGGTGTTATCTGGTAAGTCCAGGTGCCATTCTAGGCTTAAAATTATGCAGTTACAGAATGTGTTAGGATAGCCTTTTCTTCAAATATGTTCCGTGGAAATAATTTATTTCTGCTTTTTTGCAGCACTATTGAAAGTTTTAAAGAGGAGTAGTGTGTGTTGTAACAAAGAAAAATGGAAGTATTCCAGGAACTTCGTAAGGCATCAGCACGTTTGGAGTGTGACCACTGCAGTTTCAGAGGCTCAGATTACGAAAATGTACAAATCCACATGGGTACCATCCATCCAGAATTTTGTGATGAAATGGATGCTGGTGGATTAGGTAAAATGATATTTTACCAGAAAAGTGCAAAGCTATTTCACTGTCATAAGTGCTTCTTCACCAGCAAGATGTACTCTAATGTTTACTATCATATCACATCCAAACATGCAGCCCCAGAAAAATGGAATGATAAACCAAAAAATCAGCTGAACAAAGAAATAGATCGTGTGAAAAGCCCTCCTCTTCCTGAGCAACAGAAAATGCCCTCTAATTCAGCAGAACTGAAACCTACACCAGTCCTTTCTATAGAAACTCAGAAAGTTGGCTCAGAATCACCAAAACCTACTCCTCTGACTTCGCTGGAGCCTCAGAAACCTGGTCCTGTTGTTTCTGAGCCACAGACACCTTCTCTTACTCCTCTTGACCCTCCAAAACCTGCTTCTGTTTCTTCTCCTGAACTTCCAAACCCTGTTGTTTCTGAATCTCAGAAACCTGTCTCTGTACCTTCTCCAGAACCACAGAAAGTTGCCCCTGTATCTGTTGAGCCAGTAAAGACTACCCTTACTAATACCAAACCCCAGAAACACTCTCATTTCCCAGAAACACTGGGACTACCTTCAGCTTCATCTCCAGAGTCACCAGTTTTGGCTGCTTCCCCTGAACCTTGGGGGCCATCCCCAACTGCGTCTCCAGAGTCTCGGAAATCAGGCCGGACTGTCTCCCCTGAGCCCAGGAAGCCATCCCCATCTGAGTCTCCTGAATCTTGGAAATCGTTCCCTGCTGTCTCCTCAGAGCCTAGGAGACCAGCCCCAGCTGTGTCACCAGGTTCTTGGAAGGCAGGGCCACCTGGATCTCCTAGACCTTGGAAATCAAGTCCTTCAGCATCATCAGGACCTTGGAAGCCAGCTAAACCTGCTCCATCTGTGTCTCCTGGATCTTGGAAACCAATTCCGTCTGTATCACCTGGACCTTGGAAACCAACTCCATCTGTGTCCCCTTCATCCTGGAAATCTTCATCAGTATCTCCTGGTTCCTGGAAATCTCCCCCTGCATCTCCTGAATCATGGAAATCTGGCCCACCAGAACTCCGAAAGACAGCTCCCACTTTGTCCCCTGAACACTGGAAGGCAGTTCCCCCAGTGTCGTCTGAGCTCCGTAAAACAGCAGCTCCCTTGTCTCCTGAGGTTCGCAAACCAGGCCCACCACTATCCCCAGAGATCCGTAGCCCTGCAGGATCTCCAGAGCTCAGAAAACCCTCGGGGTCACCAGAGCTTTGGAAGATTTCTCCTGACCAACGGAAAACTTCTCCTGCTTCTCTTGATTTTTCGGAATCCCAGAAAAGCTCCAGGGCTGGTTCTCCTGATCTGTGGAAGTCTTCCTTTTTTATTGAGCCTCAGAAACCTCTCATCTTTCCCGAAACCCGGAAAACAGGTCCTTCTGGGCCATCTGAATCCCCTAAAGCGGGCTCAGAGATCTGGAAACCTGTTCTGTCTGTGGATACTGAGCCTAGGAAACCTGGCCTTTTTTCAGAGTCCACCAAACCAGTGCCAACTGCTCCTGAACCACGAAAGCGTGCTTTTTTTCCAGAGCCCAGGAAACATGCCCTCTTCTCTGAACTTCCTAAATCCGCTGTATTCTCAGAATCTCAGAAGGCACTTGAACTTGGTGATGAACTGCAGGTGGATGCCATAGATGATCAAAAGTGTGATATTTTGGGTCACGAAGAACTTTTAACGACACCGAAGAGATTTTTAGAAGATGCTTTAGTTTCTTGCTCGAAGAAGCTTAAGAAAGACAACCAAGAGAACTCTGATGCCGAACTTAGTAGTAGTGAGTATCTCAAGACAGATTTGGATGCAATAGATATTAAGGGCCAAGAGTCCAGCAGTGATCAAGAGCAGGTTGATGTGGAATCTATTGACTTTAGTAAAGAGAACAAAATTGATATAACTAGTCCAGAGCAATCCAAAAACGTATTACAATTTACTGAAGAAAAAGAAGCTTTTATATCTGAAGAGGAGATAGCAAAATACATGAAACGAGGTAAAGGAAAGTATTACTGTAAAATTTGTTGCTGTCGTGCTATGAAAAAAGGTGCAGTTTTGCATCATTTGGTTAATAAGCATAATGTTCACAGCCCTTACAAATGCACAATTTGTGGAAAGGCTTTTCTTTTAGAATCTCTGCTTAAGAATCACGTTGCTGCTCATGGGCAAAGTTTACTTAAATGTCCACGTTGTAATTTTGAATCAAATTTCCCAAGAGGCTTTAAGAAACATTTAACTCATTGTCAAAGCCGCCATAATGAAGAGGCAAATAAAAAGCTAATGGAGGCTGTTGAACCACCCCTAGAGGAGCAGCAAATGTAATTTTTAAACACAGTGTACATATATGCTCTACAAAAGGTGTTTGTTAAAACCATTCTTTGAAGATACAGCTAAGTAGCCAGATTGGATCAGTTAGATGTTGATATGTACGGTTGTTGTATTGTGTTAAATTGTCTTGGTAGTGCTATGGAGAATAAGTATTTGGTTATTTTTTTATGGTCTGTTTATGTGGCTGTCTTGAAAAATCAATACATTCTTACTGTATATTCTAGATGGGTTAAAATTTCTCATTTCTTTTAAGTATGTTTGACTAATAATATAAAAAGGCAGGCATTCCATTTTAACAATCATGAGCAAGCCACACTCATTTTAAAACATGCAATACTTATCTGTGAAACTGATTCTGGACAATAGACAGAAGTTATTCATCTGTTTACAAATTAGGCTTGAAAAGTTGGGAGAAATTTTGTTACTTTAAATGTATTTTCAGATCCTAAAACTTAATTCTGGTCAAAATTTCTGTTTGACATGTAAAAGTATTTACAAATCTTGAACAGTTTTAAATGTTCATTAGCTCTTATGTCGTGGAAAATTGGAGTCTCAGGGTTTCTGATTTTCTGCCAAAAAGGGGAAAAATTAAGTTTTTAAATGGTTTGCAGTCTTCTTTTGGAGGACAGTACTTAGAAAAATAGGGTGACTACAGGAACGTAAGAGAAAGGTGATACTGAGTCTTTTTTTGCCCTTAGTTGTAAAATAGACTTCCCATTGAGTCTTCCATCCTGTAATTTTATCCCAAAATCTTGCTCCTTGCTTCCCTTCCAGCTCATGCCAGTACATCATCACCAATTGCCAAATGTGTTAGAACTTGTATGTCTTGGGTCTTGCATATCACTTGTTGGGGCTTAAGATTGAAGGAAAGAGTAGAAGCTGAGAGTCTTCCAGATTCACAGTAGGAAATTTTATGAATAAATGTTGCTGTTTGAAAAATATATCATTGTTAGGTTTTTTACAGTTCTGTTACTGGTGCCTGTTCATGGATAATTTTATTCTAAAATATTTTGTCAGTTGTGTATCTATCACAATAAAAAGCAAAGTTTTCATGTCAACAGTGTCTTTAATTTTCATTGTATGCTATCTAACTTGTATTATTTCCACTTGTTTTCAGTATGCTAATTTTCATTAGAGGGGGAGAAAAGGCTGTGGTCATGTAAATTAAGGAAACACTGTATATTATGCATGTCTTTTGTGGAAAATCCCATACATGCACATTAGGATATTAAAGGTTCTGAGAAGTTTAGCGTGTGATTCTTAACTCGATGTAATTAGAGACATTTATAGACTGGAGGAGTACTTGGGGAGTGCCGTAAGGGGTTCCACTATAGAGCCATGATTGAGCAATAGGGCTTAATTTAGCTATTCACAGACCTGTTTTTTTTTTTTTTTTAAATAAAGAATTCCTTTTTTCCCTCCATCTACACTGACTTGACTGAAATGGAGAGGCAAGGGTGCTCAGCGTTTAGAAGCCCTCCTGAAGTGTGCATTCTCAAGATCAGTTTTTACACAGAATCCTTGTTCTTAGGACTTCACCTTTGTAGTGCAAGCCTCTCACAGAATTCTTCCTAGACTGCAGCTCAGGGGGTGCCAGGTGGCTCACAGGGCTGGCCATCTGACTCTTGCTTGTCTGGATTTTCTCATAGTGCCCTGAAATGGGGAATCCCTTGCCTGAGTAAGTGGTGATGCTACATGTGTAGTTTTGGCTTTAGACCCTGGCCTCTTCTAGTTAAACACAGTCATCTTCTCTCACCCCACCTCTGTGGTTTCCTAGTATTGGTCCATTTGGCTCTCTGAAGATCAGAATGAGCTGTACCATTCCTTGATAACTTAGTAACTTAACTATGATAATGTTCCCTCCTGTATGATAGCATCCCTTTCTGATCAGTTTGATTGACTCAGTAATTTTTGTTTTCCAGTTGTACATAATATGAACAAGAATAGATCTGTTGCATTATTTTATTCCACGTTTATGGAATTTACTTGATAACTGTGATGCTTTGAGTGACCGTTTTAATTTTCATTACTTTTGCTGTAAGTACATAAATTGTGACTTATCTGTAGCAGATTTTGTTCTCATACTTAATATTGGTGTGGTTTCCATACTTTTGGATGAAGATATTGAAGGATGCTTGTTAAATCTGTGTAAGTGTCACAAAATGAGTAAGGGTGACTTTTAGGGTTAAAGTACATCCCCAAATCTAAAAATCTGAGAAATGACCCTCCTTTTCCAACTTGACACATTTTGTTGATGTGACGTTCACACCACGTGGTATATATTATTTTTTTATAACTGCTGTCATATGCTTTCTGCAATATTTTAAGAAACAAATTGGTTACAGTTCTCTTAAGTGTTTTCTTTGGAGGGTATACCTCTTCATCTGACACTCATCTAGAGATTGCTTTGAGAATCAGTGAGACAGATTTCCGACTTCTATAGTCTGTGCAAGTTTATTTAATAAGAAGTACAAGATTGTAATGTAATTTACACATTCTTGAGACAGCTTTTAAAGGCAGCTCCTTATGTGTTTCATGGATTCTTAAATATGAAGTCTGCCAGTTAAGTTTGCAGACTTACAGAAAAAGTGCTACGTACCTCTGCTAAATGTTACTGTGCTCACCTTCAAAGAACTCCCCTTAGGAAACTATGCACTGAATGCCAGCACCTAGTCCACCCTTCAGAGCAATTTTGGAACTCTTTCTGAAATGGCTATTGCACACGGTGGCAAGGTGGTAAGTTCACAGACTTAATTGTATAGTTGCCTGTGAAGGCGTTTTTAGTGGATAACAACTGCATTGGAACACCCTCACTACTCACTTAATCTGGCCCCCAATGATTTTACCTGAAGACACAGGAAATATTGAAAGGAAGATGTTTTGATGACATTCAGGATGTAAAGGGAATACAACATCTCTGATGGCCATTCCAGAAAGTGTTCCAAAATTGCTTTAAAGGGTAGACTAGGCACTGGTGTTGGTGCACAGTAATGAGGTATGTAGCACTTGGAACAATTAAGTTGATGGATTTAGTTGTCAGACCTTGTGTGAAATGTTCTGGAAAAATTAGGAATAAATTCTGTTTTCCATTTTTCTAGTAGGTGGTTTTGAGGACTAGAATAAAGTATGTAAGAGAAAAGAGCCGTGGTAGTTCAGTAGTTAAGAGCTTGGCTGTTTATCAAAAGGTCAGCATTTTTTTCTGTGTCCTGTGGAGTTATCATGAGTTGGAATTGGCTCTCGCAACACGTGGTGGTGGGTGGTGTAAAATAATCTAGTTTTAAATTGCATATACCCTGGAGAAGACTGTAGTCTTGAGTTTTAAACAAAACCAAGATTGGTCAAAAAAAAGAACTATTGTCATGAGCTAAGCATTGTTCTAAGTGCTGTACATGAATCTCTTGATCTTCATCACAACCCTGTTTTACACTACTACTATGTGTGTGTCATAATTTGAAGTTACAAAAAAAAAAGTGCAAATTCAATCTGATTCCAACGTAGACAGCTCCTAATCACCATGCTATATGATGACTAATTGGTTACTGGTGTGCATGAGAGTGGCTTATAGAGTCGGAAAGTCCCCTTACTCCGTGGAGCATCAGCTTGATTTTTACACACCCTGTTCCCTGTCTCTACAGTGGTTAAGTGCAGCTGCTATCTGAAAGATTGGGTTGAACCCACCGGCCACTCCACAAAAGGAGGATGTGGCAGTGTGCTTCCATAAGACTACAGCCTCGGAAATTGTATGAGGGGCAGTTGTACTCATGGTTCTTTGAGTGGAAATCGACTCAATGGCAGTGGGTTAGCTACTTAACGTAAGCCTCCCTCCCTCGCAGAAATGATCAAGGTCTCTCACTCCAGAGATCTTCGCATTCACCACTGGTCTTTAGAGCCTATAGATCGTTTTTGTTGCTCATGAGTTGATTCTGACTCATGCCAGCCCCGTGTGTGCAGAATAGAACTCCATAGGATTTTCACGGCTGTGGCCTTTTGAAAGCGGATTGCCAGGTGTTTTGAGGCACTTATGGGTGGGTCAGAACCGCCAACAGTGCTTAACCGTTAGTGCTGCTCAGGGACTCCTGAGACTTAGCAGTATTCTATGTATAGATATACTGTTTGTCTTCTCATCTAAAACCCATTGCCATCGAGTTGATTCTGACTCATAGCAACCCTATAGGACAGAGTAGAACGATCCCATAAAGTTTTTAAGGAGTGTCTGGTGAACTTGAACTGCTGACCTTTTGGTTAGCAGCCATGGTTCTTAACTACTACACCACCAAGGTTATCTTTACCATGTAAATATGATAGCTTTCCTCATGACAGGATGGAGAGAGCCATGTTTTCCTCTTTAATATGAATGAAAGTCCTGAATCCTGGGTAAGAATTAGGGCAAACATGGGATGCTTTCTTGTCTGGGTTACAGGTGTGAGTGACTCGAGACCATTGATTGTCACAGAGATCCATGTAATTTGTCTGGAATCTGTCCACTTACTACCGTACAGTGTCAAACTTCCTAGTCTCCCTGACTGCATTTTTGTCTCCCTCTAATTTAACACACTAGGATAAAATAGATCTCTTGGAAACACATCTTAGTCTATAGATTTCTTGCTTGTAACGGTTTAGTCATTTCCCAGTACATTTAGGCTACAATATAAAATCCTCAAAGTGACCCACAAGGCCTGCACACTGTGGTCTCTACTTCCTACTTCATCCTTCTTTTGTCTCTCTCCGGGTCCTCCATCTTCTGAGGCAGCACTGTTTTGAGTTACGTACTCTGTCCTGCTTACTGTGATGCTGGAAGCTATGCCACCAGTGTTTCAAATACCAGCAGGGTCACCCATGTTGGACAAGTTTCAGTGGAGTTTCAAGGTAAAGACAGGCTAAAGGGACCTGGTGAAACACTCCTAAAACAATTGGCAGTGAAAACTTAATAAATAGCAGGAGGACATTGTCTGATGCATAGTGCCAGAGGATGAGGCCTTCAAGTTGGAAGACACTCAAAACACAATTGGGGAAGAGCTGGCTTCTCTAGAGTTGACCTTATTGATACAGATGGCATCAAGCTTTTGGGACCTTCATCTGCTGATATGGAACACCTCAGAAGATAAAAAAACCTGCAAACAATCAGAATACACAATGTACAAAGTATAAATCTAGGAAAGTTGTCAAAAGTGGAATAGAATGCCTGGAGATCTATGTCCTATACATTAGTGAACTGAAATTGACTGGTATTTGGATTTTTGAATCACACAGTCATATGGTTTAGTAAAATGAAAGTGACAAATTGAAAAGGCAAATGACAATCACCACATTCATTGTTAAAAACATTTTAAGATGTATCCTAAAGAACACTGTCAGTGATAGGAAAATATTCATAAGCTTACAAGGAGGTCCAGTTAATACCACTATTACTCAAGTTTACGGAACAACCACTAAGGCCAAAGATTGAGAAATTGAAGATTTTCACCAGCTTCTGCAATCTGAAATTGATCAAGATGCATTGATAATTACTGGGGATTGGAATGTGAAAGTTGGAAACAAAAGACCAGTAGTTGGGAGATATGGCCTTGGTGTTAGAAATGACACTGGAAATTGCAGGAATTTTGCAAGACCCATGACCTATTCATTGGAAAGAACTTTTGTCAGCAACATAAATAGTGGCTGTCCACGTGGACACTGCCAGATGAAATATATAGGAATCAAATAAGCCACATCTGTGGAAAGAGACCATGAAGAAACTCACTATCACCAGTTAGAGACCAGAGTTCCTGGACTGTCTGTCAGACTGCAGCTGAAACCATTCTGAAAGTCAACTCTTCAGACAAAGATTGGACTGGACTATGAAGCAAATGATAACAGAGAGGAGTGTGCTTCTTGGCTTAAGTAGACACATGAGGCTAACTGGGCAGCTTCCTGTCTGGAGGTGAGATGAGAGGGCGGAGGGGGACAGGAACTAGTTGAATGGGCATGGGAAACAGGATGGAAAGGAGGAAAGCGCTGTCACAGTGTGAGGAGAGCAGCTAGAGTTATGTAGCATTTGTGTGTGGGCTGGGGGGTGTTTAATGACAAATTGACTCGGATTGTAAACTTCCACTTAAAGCACAATGAAATATTAAAAAAAAAAAAAATCAGAACAAGGTCAGGAGCCAACTACGGAACAGACCATTGATTGTTCAAATACAGGTACAGTTGAAGCTGCGGACGATTAAAACAAGCCCACTAGCTCCAGAGTACAACCTGAGTATGTCCCACCTCAATTTAGAGACCGTCTCAAGATTAGAGTTGATGAGTTGCACACTAATGACCACAGACCAGAAGAGTTGCGGAATGACATGGAAGACATGAAGAAAGCAAAAATTGTTAAAAAGACAGGAAGATACTGAAAGTTGCTGTTAATGTAGAATAGCTAAAGTGAAAGTAAAAACAATACAGTGAAAGTGCTAAACATGCTTTCAAAGGATGGCTCAATAAGACTTAAGTATTGTAATGAAATTGTGAGAAGACCTGGAGTTAGAAAACCAAAAGGGAAGAACATGCTTGGCGTTTTTCAAGCTGAAAAAACTGAAGAAAAAATTTGAGCCTCAAGTTGCAAGTTTGAACAATTATTCTATGGGCATAGTGTTGGAACAATTATTCTATGGGCATAGTGTCAAATGACACAGGAAGCATCAAAAGAAGATGGAAGGAATACATAGAGTCACTGTACCAAAAAGAAGTGGTCAACATTCAGCAATTTCAGAAGGTAGCATTTGGCCAAGAACTGATGGTATCGGAGGAAAAAGTCCAAGCTGCGTTGGAGACATTGGTGAAAAACAAGACTCCTGGAATTAATGGAATATCAGTTGACATGTTTCAACAAATGGGTGCAATGCTGGAATTGCTCACTCATCTATGCCAAAAATTTGGAAGACTGCTACCTGGCCAAACGATTGGAAGAGATCCATGTTTGTGCCCATTGCAAAGCAAGGTGTTCTAACAGAACGTGGAAATTATCAAACAATATTGCTAATACAACACACAAGTAGAATGTTGCTGAACGTAGTTCAAAACTGGTTGCAGCAGCACGCTGACAGGAAGCTGCCAGAAATTCAGGCTGGACTCAAAGAGGACATGGAACCAGAGATGTCACTGCTGATGTCAGATGGACCTTGGCTGATAGCACGGAATACCAGAAATCAGATGTTTACTTGTGTTTCATTTACCGTGCAAAGGCAAGACAACTTAAACCCAGGTCTTGGTTGCACGTAGAACATTCTGCTGGTAATACAGCTCCGAACATTCCTGAAATAGTCAACTTCACCTCCAGGTCAGAGATCATTTCTCTTGAACAGTCTCAGAAACTTTTTTTTAAATTATGTTTGTACATTCCCATATAAATTGACATGTCCACCTATATGCAGCTCCCACTGCTGTCCCTGCCCGGTGACAGCACACTCTTCCTCTCTGCTCCATACATGTCTTATCCTCCCAACAATCTCCTATCCCCTACTCTCCACCCACTCTCCCGCCTCTAGTAAGAGGTCAGTAGGACGACATCCTTCAAATGCATAGAACCATGAGGTGCACACATGATATGGTCACTCTGTGTCATGAAGTCCAATCTATTCCTGTCTGAAGGGTGGACCTCCATTATGACTTATGGACAGGGGCAGCATCAGGGCCAGGAGCCATGCTCCCAGGGGAACTCCAAGACCCCTGGACCATCAGTTGCAGTCTTCTAGTGGAGATCTCAGGGTGCACCCGTTTTTATTCTTGTGTTGCCAGTGAGACTCAACTTTGTGAGCTCCATCGCGGCTATTGCTGGTGGTGGCAGGGCACCATCCGGTTCTTCCGGTAACAAGTCAATGTCGTCACCCACTTATATGGGTCTCTCTTCTGAGTTCTCTTTTAAAAATCTCAGGAACTTAAAGGCTTGGGACAGATCCACTGCACCAGGTAGAGTGATGTGAACCCAGGATTAACCAGGACACCCAGATTCTGCTCTTATGTCAGCTTGACTCAACAGTCCAGGGACATCTCACCCCTGAACCCATCTTCCTACCTTGCTTTTCTTTCTTTCTTTCTTTTTTTTTGTTTAAAGAACTCACAGTACATGGATACATTTTCATTATAAAAAAAATCAAAGAATACAGACAGACACACAGAACAAAACTTGGAATTCCTTCACCAGGAGTAATTAAAGGAAATATATTTCAGGTTTTTTGTTGGATCAACTAGAGAAATGAAGAAGACTGATCTTTGGTAAATTGGAAAGAGAGGTTTTCTTTTGTGGAGGGGGCGGGGGGTGGGGGAGCACAGAACCAGCAGGAAGACTGGTTGCTAGTTGCCTCCATTGATCACTGGCTGGGTGACCTTGGCAAGCTTCTTCCAGTTTTTCCCCTGTGGGGAAAGCATTAGCATCGACTATCAACTCTGGTGGTGTAGCAGGTTAGTTGCTACGTCTGCTAACCAAAAGTTGGGCAGTTCAAATCCACCAGGCACTCCTTGGAAATTATAGGGCAGTTCTATTCTGACCTCTAGGGTCGCTATGAGTCAGACCCGACTCGACGGCAGTGGGTTTTATCAGCCTCACAGGGTTGGCATGAGGATTAGAATAAAGAGCAGGAAAGAGCTCTGTGTTCTTCCATTCATGAGAAACGACTATGGCTGGAGGAAGAGACATCAGCAGGTCTTTGATCACAAACTTGAAGGCTGAGATGGGCTTCCAAAGTATTACAACTTCTTGTAGCCTAGTAAATATGAAATAGAGTATAAAAAGATCAGCCACTTTTGGTTTTCTGACAAACTAGTAGGTAATACCTACTAAGCTGTATGGCCTATCTTCATCAAAATGTAGAAAGAATGAGTACAACTTTCATTCATCTGGCTCTAAGAATAGCCTGAAGATTCCCAATCAGGTGAGTTTCAGGGTTCCCTTTCTACTTCCTGCTTTATTCTTTGTACTGAGATTCTCATAATAAATGTTGCTTAACTGTGACAGTGCTACACGCATTTCAAAACTTTAGAAAAGAAACCAAGCATATCAAGAAACCTTGGTATGACAGGTGACCCAGCTCTGTTTTGCTGTCAGAATACCTTGGTGGAGCTGTCTTCAGTTATCTCCTTCCTTCAACCTTTTTTCAGCTCATAATTCTCCCACAGTTAATTAAAGATGATAGTTACCTCCTGCTCCTTTTGAAATTTAGAGCAAGAAAATAGAAGTTGGCCTCCTTTGCCTCCCCTTTCTTTACCCCTAGCCTCCCCCAGATGCTTTGGTGCCTCAAGAATCAGTTACATTTATCAAGTTCACTTAACTGATTTATTCTTGACAAGTGTAAAAATATGGCTTAGGAGAGAAGAAAATGACAAAAATAACTTCATCTGCAAAGTTAAAATTAAATCTAACATATACTTCTACGATACAATTTTTTTAAAGAATGCTTCTTGACAGATGTCTCATATCTTTTTGAATTCCACATTGCCCTAGAATTAAAATTAATTTTCCAAACTGTCATCTAAACAGACAGCCTAGCAGCTTTATTACCATGAAGCTTTTCTGTACCTGTGACAACTCGGAAGACAGGTGATGTTGAAAATAGTCAGAACTGAAAAAGTTTACAGGTGATCTGATTTTTTTCTGAATTCAGTAACCCAAAGGTCTTATTAAACCCTAAATTATTCCTGTTTGGATCTCAGCTGGCATTTAAGTCAATACAGAGATTGGTTTGGGACACAAGCCAAGTTTTATGTGCTAGCTGGACACTGTTTCAAATTCTGTTCTTATCACATACAATTAAAAAGAATTGTATAGTGGTTAAGTACTATGTCTGCTAACCAAAAGGTCAGCAGTTTGAATCTGCCAGGCACTCTTTGGAAACTCTATGGGGCAGTTCTGCCCCGTGCTATAGGGTCACTTGAGTTGGAATTGGCTCACCAGCAGTGGGTTTGGGTTTTGGGTCAGATGTAAAAATGGCAAATTTTTATTTTTTTCAACAATTTATATTTGTTCTTGCAACAACCCGTAGTAATGGTGTAAACTGAATTAGGAAAGCATCTAACTGAAGGTGGGTATGCATGTTCTGGAGCAAGAAACTGGAAGCTGCCAGCAATTTCTGTGTAAATCAAGTTAATGACTATTTATCTTTGACCACAGCCTGAAATGCCATTACATTTGGCGAGCCAGTGGTAAGTGGCAATGCCTTTCTGAAAGTGGGATTTAGAAAGTGGAAAACTGGCATCTTCACAAAGTGTTTTCATGTCCACATTGCTGTGCATCTCTAATGAGCTTTGGGAGAAGCGCCTAACTTACAAGGGAAGAAAGAGACCTACAGTGGTATCCCTTGCCCAGATTCACCCTGAGTTTTAGTTACTGCAGGACTGGTCTTCCTTTTCTTGTGATAGGGCCTCTCGTGTGACTAAAGTGAGTCACCACCCCTTTTACCTCCTTGGCCAGCTTCTGCTTGAAAGTCCTTGACAGATATCAAGTCCTTGGTGTTGCAATTATAGAAGCCTTAAAAAAAAAAAAAGGAATGATCAGAAGCTTTTTCCAGAAAGAAATAACCCTGGGAACCCAGAAACAGCTCCAGAAGGAAGTGCTGCTGGTGTTGACTACATATTTTATCTGCTCATAATTTTGCTTAGCAGGACTGGAGAAAAGGATTTGAAAATTTATCATCTTTTATCTGAGTTGATCTGCCCTATTTTCCATGTTTAATCAAAATATGGAACCACAGTGCCCAGAGCGAGGAGGAGGTATCTAAGTGTTTTAATTCAAAAAGCCTTTTCTGGAAGCAGAACGTCAAGTCCTAGCCTTCCAGATGTTGATGAACTGCAGAGTGTAGTCAGAGTGGAACAGAAATAATGATAAATTTATGTGGCTGTTACATAGATGCCATTAAAGAATGTCAGCAAGGGGGTGGGGAAATATCTTCATCCTGTTCTTAATTATGGGTGTTTAGGCTCTGCTTTTCATGAGATGATTGTGTTTTGTACCATCTTGTCAATCGTCAGAACATATGGCGTAGGTGACAGTCATGTTTCAGAACTTTATTATGTATGTGTGATGTGATTGCGGTGACCATGGAAATGTGCCTTTCAGATCTCATACTGAGAGGACCAAATTTGATTGACAGCAGTGGTTACTGTGCACAGTATGCGCCAAGGCCATACTTCTCATGTGCTGCTCCCAGGCAGTGATGGAGTGTGGCAGGGATGATAATGCAGCCCCCTCCTATGGGACGGAGTGGGGGACCTCTCTGAGGTCCATCTGGCTTGAGACTTGCCCTTGGTCTTGTTGAAACATCCTAGCACTGCACTGCAATCTCAAACCAACCTTGCTCTCTCCGTCCCACCATCCCTTTATCCTTCTGTCTCTCCCTTTATCCCTCCCTCCCTTGCAATGCTCTTCATCATCGTGATCCATATGGTTCCAGTCTCCTCTGGCTCCCTCTCTGTTTTCTTTTATTAGCATTTTCTCCAGTATGTCTCTGGCACTTTGTCATGGTTTGAGTTGTGTCTCCTAAAATATCTGTCAACTTGGCTAGGCTGTGATTCCCAGTATTGTGGGATTGCCCCCCACTTTGTTATCTGATGTGATTTTGCTGTGTGTTGTAAAACCATGTGAATGAGGTGGGATTAGTGGCAGCTATGTTAATGAGGCAGGACTTGGTCTATGAGATTAGGTTGTATCTTAAGTCAGTATCTTTTGAGATACAAAAGACAGAAGTGAGCCAGCAGGCCTGGGGACCTCATACCACTAAGAATCACCAGCCTGGAGAACAGTGCATCTTTTGGACCTGGGGTCTCTTTGTAGAGACCTCCTGGACTAGGAAAGATTGATGACAAGACCATTCCCTCAGAGCCAACAGAGAAAAAAGCCTCCTTCTGGAGCTGGCACCCTGAATTTGGACTTCTAGCTTCCTAAACTGTGAGAGAATCAATTTCTGTTAAAAACATCCACTGTGGTATTTCTGTTATAGCAGCACTAGATGACTGAGACACACATCTAATCCTTTCTTGGTGTCCAAGTCCAATTCTTGGGACATCTAGACTAACACAGTAGCTAATCAAGACATCAAAATCTCATATTTCATCAATATGCCTTATGAAAACCAATGCAGAAAAATGAAGATAACAAAAGTTAAGCTAATAACAATGTATTTTTGTTATTGAAACGCTCAGTCCTTCTCTAGTGAAATATGATCATTTTCTCAGTGTGAGATTGTGAAACCGAGAGTGAAAACCACCAATCTTAATCTCACTGTTTTGGATTGAATTGTGTCCTGCAAAAAGATATGGTGAAGTCCTAACCTCTGGTACCTAGAAACTTGCCCTTGCTTGGTGTCATGTATTGAATTGTGTTCCCCCAAGAATATATGTAGTAATTTGGCTGGCCAGGGATTCCCTGTATTCTGTAAGTGCTCTCCATTGTGTGATTTTCTGATGCTGTAAATCCCGATGTCTACCTGTGGCTAATAGATAAAATGATTATATTAAAAGAGGGTCAGGGTGGGACTGCAACACCCTTGTTAAGGGAGTTTCCCTGGAGTGTAGCTTGCACTGTACTTTATCCTTTCATTCTATGGGAGACAGAAAGAGAGAGAAGCAAGCAGAGAACTGGGAACCCCACTCCATCAAGAAAGCCGCACTGGGAGAAGAGCACGTCCTTCAGACCTGAGGTTCCTGTGCTGAGATGCTCCCTGAACAAAGATTGATACAACACAAGGACTTTCCTCCAGAGCCGACAGAGGGAAAGCCTTCCCCTGGAGTAGACATCCTAAATTTAGACTTGTAGCCTACTGGACTATGTAAGAATAAACTTTTCTTTGCTAAAGGCATCCACTCGTGGTATTTCTGTTAGAGCAGCACTAGCTCACTAAAATGCTTGGAAATAGGGTCTTTGAAGATGTTATCAGTTAGCATGAGGCCGTACTGGAAGAGGGAGAGTCCTCATCCCTGCTAGTGACTGGTGTCCTTACAGACGGAGAAGAGACACAGAGAGATACACAGCAGAAAGACAGTCACCGGAGAAGTATTTACATGCTAGGGAACTCTTGGGGTTACCAGACACTGGGAGAGCTTCCCCTGGGGCAGATGGGGTCTGGCTCTGCTCAAACCATGCGTTTGGAATTGTAGCCTCCAGAGGTAAGAGAATCTCTGTTGTTTAAAGCCACCCACACTGTGGTCTTTTGTAATGGCAGCCCTAGGAGACCAGGATACTCTATTGGTAAAGTGAAAAGAACACCATAGCACATTACCTGCCAGTGGGACCAAAAGTTGGCACTTAAGCTTTTTGGGAGGCAGTTTGACAATGTGTGTAAAAAGCTTCAAAAACATAAATAGTCTTTAATTCAGCAGTTATAGGAAATAAGATAAAGAAATAATCTGGAGTATGTACAAATATGTCTATCAAACAATGTTTATTATAGTGCCTATAAAAGTAAACATTTTTATAAAACCCTAAGTGTTCTGTTACTTAAGACATAGTGTAACCATACAATGGAATAACATTCAACTATTAAAAGTATTGTTGATGATGTATACTTATTGACATGAAAAGGTGTTCATGGTATGTTGTTAACTGGAAGTGTAGCTTTTAGAATTTTTCATATAGCACAATTCCATACACCTGATAAATATCAAGTATTAAGAGTGATGCTTTTAAGTGTTTTTTTCTTCTTTTTGTGTATTTGTGTTTTCTAATAATGTTTTTGCCAGAAACATGTGTAGCCTTTACCTTAAAGTGTCATTTTTAATTAAAAATATCCATTAATTAAAGCTAGAGTAATTAATGGATAAAGGCTAGTATGCAATGAGAACTACCAATGACGTTTGCAAACTCATCCTAGAAAAAGTGCTTACATACCTCACTGCTGAAAATCATGAGGGTCATCTTTGAAGTACTCTCCTTGGAAAGCTATATACTGACGCCAGTGCCTAGTTCACCCTTCAAAGCAATTTTGGAAGTCTTTTCCTGGAGTGGCCATCAGAGCTGTCGTTATATTAACCTTGATGTCCTGAATGTCATCAGAACGTCTTCCCTTCAATATTCTCTTATCTTTGGGTAAACAAAAAAGTGGGGCCAGATCAGGTGAGCAGGGAGGGTGTTCCAATACAGTTGTTGACCGGCTAAAAACTCCCTTACAGACAACTATACAATTAAGTTTGCGAACTTGCCACAGTGCCACCATCCACAATGGCCATTCCTGAAAAAGTTTCAGAATTGCTTTGAAGAGTGGACTAGGCACTGGCATTGGTGCATAGCTTCCCAAGGGGAGTACTTCGAAGGTGACTATAGTGATGAAAGAGGGAGAAAAAGCTTTTAGGAGGATACCACTTAAATTCCAGAAGGCCTGGGTGTGGGGCTTGTGAGCCTATGAATGAGTGAATGTAAAGAGCCGAAAACGGCTGGAATGCAAGACGTCCCCCAGTCACCGCCATCGAGTCCGGCCATCAGACCCTCACAAATGATGGATCTGGCCTGGATTGGATCCACACCCAGGCCTACACGCTTTCCTCCTTGAGAGGTGAATTCACCTGAGGAAGTAGCCTTTGTTATGCTTTTCAGGTAAGAACACAGCAGTTTGCTTTGTGAGGAACTTCCCAAACCCTATTTGAATCAATGCCTGCTTTACTACGTGTATACTTGTTCTGTTCACTAAAAAAAAAAAAAAAAAGAGCTGTCTGATGCCTAAATTAGGGTTGAGGCATCAGAGATACCAGCTTCCCTCCCCCCCCCATAGAAATCCTGAGATAAGCTCAGTTTCTAAGGAGAAGGAAAAAGTCCAGATGCCTCTCTCTGGCACCAGCCCAGGATGCTCCCTCCTCCCCCCATAGAGATGTTTGATAAGTCCACTTTCTAAGGAAAAGGTAGCTTCTTCCCATGTAACTTAATGCTAACTCCTTATTTAGTGCCTCTTTAAGTATACTGGGCCAATAGGAATGCAATATGAAAATCTGTATACCTGTAACTGCCAATTACGAGAATATATGGAAATTCCTTTGTCTGGTTTTTTGGAAAAACATATAAATAGATATGTCTGATAATGGAATGAGGTGCACAGCTATTTTTCAGACTTGAGTCCATCTGCTGCATCACTAGCTAATAAACGCCTCTTCTCTACAAACAAAGTGGTGTTTGAGGTGCTTTCTGCTCTGTGGGCTGAACTTATCTTTTTTCCTGCTACTGTGATATTCAGCAATGAGGTATGCAGCATTCAGAACAATTAAGGTCATGGACTTAATTGTCAGACCTCGTATACAAACACCTTCTTGAGGTGTGACTGAAGCTGGATAGTACATGCCTCCATTGCTGGCTCCCAAAAGTAGGGAATTAGGGACTTGGGTTGGTTGGTAGGGGAGTGAAGTTTTGAGAAGGTTTAAAAAGGAAACGGAAAGAAAAAAATGATAAGAAGTGGTGAAGAAGGGAGGAAAGGGTATTCAAGATAGACGGAACAGAAGGAATTCTCAACAGAATTGCCCAGAAAAGAGGACACACCATTCAGGGAATTCTGTGTTCAGGGCCCAGGGTACCTCCAGTGTGGGTCTTTCAAAGCTACCTGAAAAACAGTCCACCAGGGTCTTACCTAGAAATGACCCTCAATCTGCAGGGTTGAAGGAGGATGAAATAAAGAACTCTCAGCTTGGACCAAAGTGCAGAAATACGGTGTACTGGAGTAGAAGAAGTTGCTATGAGTTGGATTGACTCCATGGCACAAGACAGCAATAGTAGGGATGGAAGGGCAAAGTGACCCAAAGGATTTTGCCACCATAGGAAGCTGGTTCCCTGGAATGTGAGGACTGGTTGGGTCTATAAGAGCTCAAGAAAAGCTTGAAGCCAAGTGAAATGAAAGGGAATCCAATCCCACTGGATTCCTGAAACTGCGCCTATCTGTAGAGCTTATCCCTCTGGATTCCTTCCCACTCGCTGTCACAAAGCTGGGCACTTGAATCAACTTTCATCAACAGAGACTGTTGAACAGATCAGAACAGGTCAGGAAGGCGCATTTGCAGGTGCTCAGATTCTGGAAACAGCCTTTGGATGAGAAACCCTGGTCACCCAGGAGGTGGCAGTAGACAGTTACTATAGCCCCGTGATCTATCTGGAAAACTTTCTCTTTACGGTTTTCCCTGGCCTGTCTTTTGAGCAGCACTGCCAGAGTGACATAAAGGGATAACATTTTCTTCTGATACCATCTCCTATTGTTTGTGTCTGCCCAGCACCTCTTTCCTTCCGTCTTTTCTGGTGAAGCACCCCTTCCCTCGTGTAACTGCTTCTTTCTCTCTGCAGCCACATTTCCCCAGAGAGGCTGCAAATTCTAGGCTCCACCCACTAGCCCCAGCCATGGGCACATGACACAGCCTGGCCAATCACAGTATGCCAGCAACTTTGATGGACATGTGACCTTAATTGGACCAATCAAAAGCCTTTCCCAGCTAGTAGGGAAAGAGAAGTCAGCAGTCCTGGTTGCTTGGAGAAGGCTGAGAAGAGGGTGCTTGTCTATGACACCAGAGGCCCTTTTCTCACCCAAGATGAGCACAGCGGGACTCCTGGGAGCAGCGAGTTCCCCACGAGGTTCCAGGGGCTGCACTGTGCCTACAGCTTTCCCATTCTGTGGGCTGCCTCGGTATCCTTACCTCAAAGTTCTATTTTAGATAAAGCTACTTCCAGTTGTGTTCATCACATGTAACTTAGAGTCTATGCTAAATTCCTCTCTGATCTCGACTATTTTTTTCTTCAACGGCTGAATTTCTTGCTTTTAGAAACAGGTTATAAACTTTTAAATGTTAATTTCCTCTTACATAAATGAATTATAAACAAACAAAATACTTCTTCATCAGACACTCCGTTGACCACCAAGCTTGGTCACAGCCTGTTTTCCGCATCCGTAGGAGGACTTTGGTTTGAACCCTGGCACCCTCCGTGTTATTGAACTCTGGAAGATGGATTCTTATTTGAGGTGCTCAGACTTGCTAATTACCTGAAACTAGTTTTTGAGAAGGAGAAAGTAACGGTATTGCGATGCACAGAGCAAGAGACCACTAGGAAGCCCCTCAGATATAGCTCCTTGAGCTATGCGGAAGTAGGGCTTATGTGTAATGTGGGCAGCAAGATGGTGGCCATTCAGGTGTACTAGGGAGGGAAAGTTCTAGAAAGCACTTAGGAAACAGGAAGCGATGTGGTTCTTGTCTAAGCTCTAGCTTTGATATAAGGTCCGGATGATTTTCCTTTTCCTCTGTTGAGGTCATTTAGCAGTCACAGCTTGTCTTTTTGTACATGCAGGCTGGACCAAATCTGACAGGGGCTTGTTTAAGGACTAATGGAAATTCACTGGGAGGTTACACCCAGACTGGACTCTGCGGATGGTTCTCCTAGGTAAAGGTACTGGGGGTGAGTCGCTCCTGACAGAACCCCAGGTGATCTCCAAGGAAGCTATGGACCTGAATCTACAGAGTAGAAGCGTGAAATGTCATTTAAAGAAATAAAAGATGACAAATTCAACCAAGAAGATCTCCGTCCTCCAGAGACCCTCCACAGAGGCACACTTCTGAAGACAACTTGGGTTGGCAGTCATCTCCATGGCAAACTTCGGAATCACCTGCTGAGATGGCAGGGTCACAACATGAGGGCACCTGCGTTACAGATCAGGCCCGAGTCCCCCTTCCTTTACCACTGCCCCAGGACTGGTGTGAGCTGCCTCCACAGGAAATCCCGGAAATGGTAAGAGGCTGTGAGTTCTGATAGATTCGAGTTCTCACAAATTGGTCTCACAGCTAATGCCTCTGGTGAGGCCTGCAGTTCCCTGGCCCTGCCTGCCTGCAGTGACCAAACACAAAGCAGAGAGATCTCTGTGAGCTTTGTGGGCTTTGTAGAACCCAGCTTCCACGCTACAACTTTGCACTAGGAGAATGAGCCTCACACAGGCATAGTCATATCCCACCATTATCCCTCGACATGTTTGTGTGCAGAGAATGGGTTATGGTGGGCTACTGCTTTGATCCTCCAGGTTTGTTGTAGGGCCAGGTGGGACCTGGAGTGAGCAGAGCCCACACACTGCTCTCTGGGTACAGTCAGCATTTTCCACTTCCCACAATGCACTGTGCAATTAGTATCACTTTCTGTTTATGCAGTAACCAGAGCAAAGTTGCAGAGCCCAGCTTTATAGAACCTTCCCTCACCCAGCTCCTCTGGTGGACTCTCTTGTTTACGAGGAACCACAGGGCTCCATGTGGTCATTTGTGGTCCACAGGATACTGGCTAGCAGAGACAGATAGCTGTGCCTTCACCTGGAGCTGTAGAGGGCCTGCTCACTGTCACAACACGTTTCTTCAGCTGGTCTTGGAGCAGCTGTCTGAGTGCTTGAGACAAGACCCAAGTCTCTTTGGGTTTCCCTAGGAGATTCTAGTATGTACTGCTATGATTATTATTATTTATTTTTTATTGTGGTTGAGTGAAAGCATACAATCCAAGTCAATTTTTCGTGCTCACCTATCTACAGCTTCTCTGCTCTCTTTGCCCTGTAACAGCACACTCCTCCTTTTCATTTTATACTTGTCATATCCTGTTAACAAACTCCTGCCGTCTCCTCTTTACCCTCTTCTCTTCCATCTAGAAAGAAACCAGTAGGATAGCATCCTATAAATGCATAGAACCATAAAGTACACCCACCATATGGTCACACTGTCCCCGAATCTAGTCTGTTTTTGTCTGAAGAGTTGACCTCGGTAGTGTTTACTATATAGGGGCAGCAGCAGGTCTAGGGGCCATGCTCCCAGGGGATCCCCCTGGCCATCGGACCATCCACAGGTCTTTTAGTAGAGTTCTTGAGCTACACCCCTCTTTTTCTCATGTTGCCAGAGGGACTCAACATTGCGTGCCCCATCACGGCTGTCTTTGGTGGTGGCTGGGCACCATCTGGTTTTTCTGTGCTATGATTATTTTAGGGAAGGGAGCTAACATACTTTAAGAAAAAAAAAAAAAACTAAAAAATTTTCTGTCTTGGTTAAAGAATATTGGCAAGTCAGTAAGAACATCAGAGTGATAACACAATTCAGTGGAGCCCTTGACTCACCTGAGCAGAGCCCAGGCCTCTGATGTTACAAGCAGTGTGCGCGGCAGCACTTAATAAAAATCTGAACAGGCCTATCCTTCACTTGAAGATACAGTAGACTTTCTCAACAAGGGCTAGAAAAGCGAGCCCCTTAAACTTTCGTTTCATGGAGTGATAACAGCTCATTTTTAAGGACAGACTTGGTTATTCGAAGATCCATCAGCATCCCTCCAAATAACAGGGAGTGATGCCAAGCTTCTTAAAAGCATTATGGGAGAATAGATTCTAACTTCAGAAAAAAAGAATGGGTGGCTTCTAGGAAAATGTTCATCTCTAGGAGAGACTAAAACTGCTTTCCTGAGAAGCTGTGTGCTGGAGAAAAGAGTGCAGGAACTGAAAGAAAAGGAAAAACATGCTGTGAACTCCATTAGAAAAATGCAACAGGCTGTGATAGAGGACCAGTGACCATCTGTGACTGAAACCACGGTGAAGATTCTCTTTAGAGTGAGGCCACCAAGACTGTATGTCAGAAGCAGATGTGCAGAAACTCAATGCTGCTGTGAGCTTAAACTTTCCCTTAAAAAAGACTTAAAGGAGCAAAATGAGGAATGTTTTTTGAATTCTGTGGATAAAATCAAATGAACAAAGAACTACAAGTCAAATGAAAAGCCAAGCTGAGCACACACCGTGGAGACCTGACAATTTACAGTATGAAAATGACATTCAAAAACTTCCACTGAAGCTTTAAGTACTGTCTGAACTGCACCGAGGACACGTCATGCAACTTCACAGAACAGTAATGGTGTCTTTCAGTAGTATGTTGGATCTTTGCTCTAAAAATAACCCTAGCAGCCCATACTGGAATCTCCCAGGGAAACCCAAAGAGACTGAAAATAGAGAAGAAGCTTCCTAAACTGCAGCAAACCATCAGCCATAGACTTAAGAAGTATGACTCCTATTGGAAGGTGGCTAAAGATAGGACCTGGAAAGAATCACTCGATTCCTGCCATCAAACTATTGCCCAAGAAGAAAAAGCTCAAGGAAGTTGCTTGGTAGCTCTGTTGACTGAAAGTTCAACCAGGTGGAAAAAGAAAATGGTCACAGCTTTTCATGAGTACCCCTTTTTGGTGTGTACTCTTCCATCTCCAGCCATAGGCGAAAGCCACAGAAGAGGAAGGCATTCTCCAGGTCGTCAGGTCCCAGCAAGGGAGGAGGGCTGGAGGTAAGGCCCAGGGATCCAGGGCCAGAAGCAGGTTTAACTCCATAGTGGCTGGTTCCTGAATAGCCAGGTATTTTCTCACCTTAAAAGTTATTTTGGTTTTTCTCTTTGTAGTTTAACTGCTGTTATTTCATGGATGCTGCATGTACTCTTATTTGAATTAGATAGAACTGGAATTCCTAAGATAGTGTTTTTTGACTACAGATGATTGTAGTAAAATCCTTATGAATACATTTGGGTTTGAATATGTGCTAGTAATGGGATGGGAAGTATGGGGTGGTTGGGGTGGAATGGTGGAGTTTTCATTACTATGGCAAGGAAGTCCTCAAGGGGAAGGCGACATTTGAACTGGGACTCAGCGAGGTGAGGAAAAGGGGATGTGTGCGTTATCTGGGAATAAAGGAAGCAGTAAGTGCAAAGGACCAGAGGTAGGAGCTGGGGGTGGGGTGGGAATGACTGGGGGGGGGGTGATGCAGTCAGAAAGGCCAGGAGGAGGAGGAGGTGTCAGCCCGTCTTGCCTTGCCACATCGTTAACTTCGGGGAGTTGTTGTAAGGTTTTGACCTGATCCAATAGGATTGCTGTGGCTTCTGTGATGAAGACATACTATAGTGGGGACAGCGGTGACAGCAAGACCATAATGGAAACCACTCAGAAGGGTACTGCCGGAGGCACCACAGCAGCTTCTCACAAGCCTCATCTGGGACACAGAGGCCACTGGGCTCCCTTCTACTTCTCTCTACTTGCGTCCCTCAGCTGTATTTTCCTAAAGGGAGAAACCCTTTGGCAGCTGGCTTCTACTTCCCCTCCAGGTGACCCTTAAGTGGCCCAGCCTCCTTGTGCAGAACACCTTCTGCCCTGTTACCCCTCACCCACACCCCTGTATCCTCTAGAATCTGGGTTTTACTGCCAGGAATCTTCTGTAGCTTTCACAGAAAATATGCTCCTTCTCCTTGCTGTAACTGAAACTTGGCTGTCCTTTGCAGAAACTTTGCCCGTCACGGTCTTTATAAGTGAAGGCTGCCCGTGTGTCTACCTCATCCTGAAAGTTGAAGGTCTATCCTTGAAAAACATCTTGTTGTTCCTCCCTGCTTTATCTTCTTCCCTATTGTGGCTTCAACTGTTTGCAGACAATTCTCAAGTGAATGCTCACCGTCCTACCCTCTGCCCTGTGATACAGTGCTGTCATTCTCATTGCTTCCTGAAAACTCAGTTTTCCCCAACCATTTCTATCGCAAGTTTTTGAAAAAGATGTGTAGAGTTTGCTCATGGGTTACAGTTGTTAGCACGCCACAGTTTTGTCCTGTGGTCCTAAAATAAGCTGTAGGTGGAGCACATTAGGATAAATTTGAGCTGACTCAAAATGTACTCCTGTTACTGGAAATGGTCTTGTGGTCTCTTTGTGTTTGTTTTTGCTTTCACATAAATCACCTCCTTCTCTGAAATGGAAAAAGTATATAAAGGCATGACTTGACAGTTTGATGTGAGATTTGATTATGTACTTAGGAATCAATATTTTAACCGAAAAAGAGCAGTACACAAGTGATTTGCTGATGCCTACACACCATTTGGTCCCTGGTAGTTTTCTTTCAAAAGATTTCTTGGAAGGGAAAATATAATAAAATAAATAAATGTTTTAGAAAACTTTTTAGACTTTATCCTGCTATTCAAGTGGTTATCTAAAATAATGATGTTTATTTGTAAGTCACTTAAAGATCTGTTTATTTTTTTTATAGGTGACTTAAAGATGGATTGGAAACCCTGGTGGTGTGGTGGCTAAGTGCTACATCTGCTAACCAAAAAGTCAGTAATTCAAATCCACCAGGCACTCCTTAGAAACTCTATAGGGCAGTTCTACTCAGTCCTTTAGGGTCTCTAAGTCAGAATCAACCTGATGGTAGTGGATTTAAAGATCCGTTGAGTCTTCATTTTTCCCAATAAACAAGAAAGATACAACTCTGTGTCCATTTCATTAAGCTTTCATAACCGTGTTCTCCAGTTGGAGCTCATTTCCCTAATAACATAAGAAGGCCAGTAGGTAAGTTAACTCCCACTGCCCATTCTGGCATTGAAGGAGCACAAAGGTTGTATTCACAAGAAACTGGCTGGATGATGGTGAAAGCAAATGGGTCCTGGTTAAGTGTAAGTCTTGGGGAGGGCCCCGGGCTGAACACAAAAGATAAAGAAGGAAGTCTGTGAACAGGGCAACAGGGCTGTTGAGCTATCGTGACTCCATAAATCCACGACTGCTAACTGAAGTGTTCCCAATGTTAAAAGGTGTGCCAGGACGCTGTTGATAAGCCTTGGCTCTGGGGAGGAATGGTGACACACAGCAGAGGGGCCAGCAGTGGAGCCTGTGACTTTAGTTCCCAGGGAAGTTCATCAGCATTTCCTTTTTCTTTTATTCAATACCGTCTTCTCAAATCAGTGTTTCTATGTCTACTTATTTCAGTGGAGCAAGACCACGTGCTGATACCAACAAAGAAGTGGGGGAGAGCATGTGGGACAGTGAAGGGTGAGCAGAGGCATTTCACAGTTTCTCCAAGATTTAGGTAAAGCGTCTCATTTTAAAAATAAGAAGAAACAAAGTTCTAGCAGTAGTATTGACCATTTTCATAGATAAGATTATTTGACAGTTAAAATTTTTCTCCCTCAAATTCAATCTGTTCTTACTTTTTTGAAGTAAAGTGCCTCTCAGATTAAAACCAAACAAAGCCTGCCAGTTAAGCTGACAAGAACAATACTGCCAGTGGGCAGTAGGATTGTGCAGGCTGGGGGTCTCTTTAGGAAGTGTGAACTCAAAAAGCCCCTGAGCAAGCAGGTGTCAGTCTCTGCCCTGCTGCTGTGGGCTCAGGCAGAGTAGGAAATTGGTGCTCCAAAAAGTAAAAAGCAGAACCAAAAACTATTAAACTGGCCCTTTCCCACAGCCCTCTTTGTACTACAGGAAACCTGAAGACAAAGTGAATCACATCTGCTGAACTTATGAACAGAAAACGGAGCTTCATTGTTGTTTGCCTTGGGGATTGTTGCTGACTATGACTTTACATGAGCTTGCCCCCTGTCACGGATTGCATTGTGTCCCCCTGAAAATGTATGTATTGATTTGACTTGGCCATGAGTCTTCACATAGTGCAGTTCCTCCCATGTGTCGTGAACCCTGCCTCTGTGATATTGGTAATGGGTAACGGGCAGCAGTTGTGCTGGTGAGGCAGGACTCCAGTTACCAGCTGTGGGATATAAGGGAGAGAAGTGAACACAGTAAGCCAGGAACCTCTTGCCACCAAGAGAGCCGCGCTGAGAGCAGAGCACCTTCTTTGGACCTGAGGTTCCTGTGCCAAGATGCTCTTACTGGATCTGGACTCGTGGCCTGCTGGAATGTGATGATTTCTCATACTGAGTGGACTTGTAACTCGTAAATGGATTTGCAGGTTACCGGACTATATCAATAAAGTTTCTCCTCATGAAGCCTTCCACTCATGGTATTGTCTGTTGGAGCAGTACCAAGCACTAAAACACTCCCAAATGCGTTTTTAAATAGCTCTCCCCACCCTCTGATTAAGAAAGTCGTATGTGTTGTTTGCAGGGAATTTAGAAAACAGAAATGTGAAGAAAATAGAAATTACTCTGTAGTTCCAGTATCCACAGAAAACTTGTGATAAAATTTTGTTACATTTCCTTTAAGTGTTTATATGCATTTATGTGTGTAGGTATGTGTGAATGTATGTGAGTTGATGTGTGTGCATATTCTTTACTGAAACCATACTATATATATAAATTTTGTATTTTCTAACTTGTCATTTTAATAAAATTAATTGTTACAAAGATTTTTTAAAAAATTCAGTTTTCCCACCATCCATTCATCCAATAATGTTCAAATGATTGATGAGAACATTAGGGAATGGATAAGGGTGATGGTTGAACAACGTAGTGCACAGTCATTAACTGTCCATGTGAAGACTGTTGAAATGACTAATATTATATGTATTTGCTACAGGTAAAAGAAAAGCTTACTATATGGTAAAAAAGTCCAACTATATTATTTTTCACTCAATGTTATGGACAAACCAATGATATGGTATCAATATATGAGTCCATTCAACCAATATATACCTATTTTGTGCCAGACAATATCCTCTTCTCAAATCAGTGCTTCTATGTCAACTTATTTCAATGGAGCAAGACCACGTGCTGCTATGAACCAAGAAGAGAGGGGAGAGCGTGTGGGACAGTGCCTGGGTCCTGCTCTCGTGGAGCATGCGTTCTGGTGTGGGAAACAGACTTGAGGCAAGTAAACAAATCAATAGAAAAATTTCAGTTCCAAAAAGATATATAAAGAATTCAAAACAGAACTTCATGATGGATAATGTATGGGTTGGAAGGAAGTCGTACTATGTTAGACAGTGTGGCTAGGAGGCTCTTCTGAGGGGGAGCTGAACTGAGCCCCAAATATATGGGAGGAGGCACCAAGGGAAGAGTTAAATTACACCAATAAAGAGACTAAGTAGCAGATGATCTGTCTGTATGTTGGTTATATGAGACACACCTTATCCTTACAGACATAAAGAAACTGAAACTTAAAGGATGGAAAAATACAAATCAAGCTAGCAGCATTCAAAGAAGAGCAGGACTGGCAATATTAATTTCAAATAAAATAGACTTTAGTATCTACCACAGTGGACAAGGAAGGTCACTATATGTTGCTTAAAGGG
Organism: Heterohyrax brucei; assembly: GCA_028571685.1. Classification (NCBI taxonomy): domain Eukaryota; kingdom Metazoa; phylum Chordata; class Mammalia; order Hyracoidea; family Procaviidae; genus Heterohyrax; species Heterohyrax brucei. Next base: position 42,547,353 of record CM053162.1, on the reverse strand, counting down.
TCAATACATCAGGAGGACATAACTATGTGAAATATTTACACACCCAACAACAGAGCTTCTAAACACAGCAAATGACTTCTAATAGCATTGCAAAGTGAGATAGATGGCTGCACAATAATAGCAGGAGACTTCAACACATCATGTTTGGTGATGGACAGAATATTCAGAAAGAAGCTCAGTAAAGACACAGAAGACCTAAACGCCACAATCAACTTGACCTCATAGATATAAACAGAAGACTACACCCCCCAAAAGCCAAGTATATCTTTTTTCCAATACAAAAACAATTGAAAGAGTTAACAACCAAAGAGCAACAAAATCAGCAAACCACTGGCCAAACTGACAAAAGGTAAACAGGAGAAGAATCAAATAATTTGAGTAACAAATAAGATGATGTCATGGACTGAACTGTGTTTCCTCCAAAATCTGTAGAAATTTGGTTGGGCTGCGATTCCTGGTACAGCCCGGTGTCCTTCCTGTTGTAAATCTTGCCTCTATGATGTTAACGGGGGTGGATGGGCCGCAGCTGAGTTGGTGCAGCAGGACTTAATAATGTATGAGATTGTATTGTGGCTTGGGACAGTGTCTTGGGCTCTAAAAGAAACGGAGGCAAGGTGAGATTTGGGGACCTTGCACCATCAGAAAGAAAGCAGTACCTGGAGCTGAGTGCATCCTTTGAGAAAGACCTGGGTCCCTGTGCCTCGGAAGCTTCCAGTCCAGGGGAGGATTTTCAACATGAACTTCTCTCCAGTGCCAACAGAAAGTTTTCCCCTGAATTTGGACTTGTAGCCCACTAGACTATGTAAAAATAATTATTTCCCTTTTTAAAGCCATGTGCTTGTGGTATTTTTGTTAGAGTAGTATTAGCTGACTGAAACAGATGGGCACTATCACAGCAGACCCAAGTGAAGTTAAAAGAATCATTAGAGAATACTATGAAAAATTGTACTCCAACAAATTTGGAAACCTAAAGGAAATTGAAAAATTTCTAGAAACACAGTACTTACAAAAACTAACACAAATAGAAACAGAACAACTTGATTACACCAATCATAAAAAAAAGAGATTGAAAAAGTAGTTAAAAAACTCTCAACCAAAAAATGTCCTGGCCCAGACAGCAGCACTGGAGAATTCTACCAAACTTTAAAGAAGGGTTAACACCACTATTACTAAAAGTATTTCACAGCATAGAAAAGGATGCAATACTAGCTCCAACAATTAAGTCTGAGAAGTTAATTGTTCTAAGTGCGACGTATCTCATTGCTGAATACCACTATAGTCACCTTTGAAGTGCTCCCCTTGGGAAGCTATGCACTGACATGAGCACCCAGTCTACCCTTCAAAACAATTTTGGAACTCTTTTGGAATGGCCATTGTGCATGGTGGCGAGTTTGTGGACTTAATTGTATAGTTGTCTGTGAGGGAATTTTTATCAAGTAAACAAATAACTGTATTGAAGCACCCTCCCCACTCACCTGATCAGGCCCCCAGTGACTTTTTCTTTACCTGAAGATGAAGGAAATATTGGAAGGAAGACATTTTGATGACATTCAGGACATCAAGGATAATATGATGATGGCTCTGATGGCCATTCAAGAAAAAGAGTTCCAAAATTGCTCTGACTGGTGGACTAAGTGCTGGCATTGGTGCATAGCTTCCCAAGAGGAGTACTTCGAAGGTGAGAGTGGTGATACTAAGCAATGAGGTATGTAGCACTTTTTCTAGAATGAGTTCACAAATTTAATTGGCAGTCCTCATACTACTAAATTCATCCTATGAAGCCAACATAACCCTGATACCAAAACTGTAACAACAGCACAAAAGTGAAAGTTACAGACCAGTACTTCTCATGAACTTAGATGCAAAAATCCTCAACAAAATTCTAACCAGTAGAATTCAACAACAATAAATCAAAAATAATTCACTGTGACCCAGTATGACTCATACTAGCAATACAGGGATGGTTCAACTTTAGAATAACAATTAATGTAGTCAATCACATAAATAAAATGAAAAACAAGAATCACTTGATTTTATCCATTGATGCAGAAGAAGCATCTGACAAAGTCCAACTTCCATTTATGTTCAAATCTCTCAGTAAGATAGGAATAGAAGGGAAATTGCTCAACATAATAAGGGAAATTTATACAAAGCCAAGAGCCAACATCATCCTAAATGGAGAGAGACTGAAAGCATTCATCTCGAGAACAGGAACCAGACAAGGATACCCACTGTCACCACATTTGTTCAACACTGTGCTGTAGGTTCTAGCCAGAGTAATAAGGCAAGATAAAGAAATAAAGAGCATCCAAATTGGTGAGGAAAAAATACAAGTATTTCTATTGGCAAATGATATGATTTTATACTCAGAAACCTCCCCAAAATCTACAAAAATCCTGCTAGAACTAATAGGAGAGTTCAGTGATGTATCAAGATATAAGACACATATACATATAAATAGGTTGAATTCCTTTATGCCAACAAAGAGACAAAGAGGAAATCAGCAAATAAATACCAATTACCATAGCCCCCAAGGAGATAAATTACTTAGGAATAAATCTAACCAGAGATGTAGAAGACCTATACAAAGAAAATTCTAAGACTGTTCTGGAAGAAACTGAAAGACCTATGTAAGTGAAGAAACCCACCTTGCTCATGAATAGGAAGACTTAACACTGTGAAAATGTCTATTCTACCCAAAACAGTGTACAAATACAAGGCAATTCCAATACAAATCCTAGTGACATTTTTTAATGAGATGAAGAAATAAATCACCAGCTTCACATGGAAAGGGAAGAAGCAAATTCCAAATAAGTAAAGCATTATTGAAGAAGAACAAAGTGAGAGGCCACATTACGTGACTTTAGAACCTTAATAGTTCACTGTCATGGTAGTCAAAACAGTCTGGTGCTGGTACAAAAACTGATACACAGATCAAGGAACAGAATTGGGAATTCAGATACAACACAATCCACCTAGGAGCAAAGCCCCGAAGTCCATGAACTGGGGAAAAGACAGTGTTTTCAACAAATGGTGTTGGCAAAACTGGATATCCATCTTCAAAAGAAAAAAAGAAACAAGACCCATATCTAACACTATGCACAAAAAATAACTCAGAATGCAACAAAGACCTAAATATAAAATTGGGAACAATAAAGATTATGGAAGAAAAAATACTGACAGTGTTGGGAACCCTAAAACACAGCATAAAGAGACTACAAAATATTACTAACAGTGCTCAAACACCAGAAGTAAAAATAGATAAATCGAAACTCCTAAAAATCAAACACTTATGCTATATGCTTGCTATGGGTCATAACTGGCTCAATGGCAGTTGGTTTGGTTTTTTTGGTTTATGCTCATCCAAAGGCTTCAACAAAAGAGTTAAAACAATTATCTACAGACTGGGAAAAAATCTGGCAACCACGAATCTGATTGCTTTCTTATCTCCATAATCTACAAGGTACTGAGAAATCTCAAGAAAAAGACAAATAACCCAATTAAAAAATGGGTAAAAGATATGAACAGGCACATTACCAGAGAAGACATCCAGGCAGGTAACATGAGAAGATGCTCACAATCATTAATCATTAGAGAAATCCAAATCAAAACTACAATGAGTTACCATCTCACTGCAACAAGGCTGAGAATCCAAAAAGTGGAAAACAATAAATGCTGGATGAGCTGTGGAGAGACTGGAGCTTTTCTATACAGCTAGTGAAAGTGTGAAATGATACAATCACTTTGGAAATCGATTTGGTGCTTTCTTGAAAAGCTTGAAATAGAAATACCATATGATCCAGCAACACCAATTCTTGAAACATATCCCTGAGAAAAAATGGCTGTTACATGAATAAACACATGCACATCCGTGTTTATTGCAGCACTATTCACAATAGCAATGTAGGTGCCCATCAACAGACGAATGGATAAACAAGCTATGGTATATTCACACATTGGAATACTACACAATGGTAAAGAACAATGATCGTCTTGGGAGACATCTGATAACATGGAGTCAACTGGAAGACATGATGAGTGAAATTAGTCACAAAAGGACAAATACTGTATGAGACCCCTATTACAAGGACTCAGGAAAAGGCTTAAGCACAGAAGAAAATAATCTTTGGAAGGGTGAGAAGGAGAAGGGTATTTACAATTAGACAGTAGACAGGAATTGGGTTACATGAATGGAGGGACAGCGTGCAGAAGAAGGGAGATTAACACTGCTGGACTACACCAAAAATAAGAGATCAGAGTAGCATGGGTCCTAGGGGCCATAGTTTCAGGGGACATCTAGGTCAATTGGCGTAACTGTTTGCTTGTTTGTTTTAAAAAAATGTTCTACATCTCATTTTGGTGAGTGGTGTCTGGGGTCTTAAAAGCTAGCAAACTGCCATCTAAGTAGCATGTTTTGGTCCCAATCCATCTGGGGCAGAGGAGAACCAAGGGCATAGAATACATGAGGAAAATATGAGCCCAGGAGACAGAAGGGGCCATGTGATCAGGAGACTACATCAGCATAAGACCAGAAAAATTGGTACCTGGCCAACACCGGTGACTGCCCTGACAGGGAACACAACATAGATACCCTGAGGTATAAGGAGGAAAATGGGATGCAGATCTTGAACTCTACTAAAAGATCAGACTTTTAGTAGATCCCGGAGGGTCCCCTGACTACGCTGGCTGCCAGACTATGTGCTAGCTCAGAGCTGAAACCAGTACCAAATATAACTCTTCAGACAATAAGACACAGAGTGATGTCACTGAAGTGTATGCCCCTTGGCTTAAATACATTACATGAGTCTGTCGGAGCAGCTCCTGTCCAAAGGTGAGACAGATGGGCAGAGGGGCAGGAGAGGAGTTGGTTGAATGAATACTGGATGTATAGGGTGGAAAGGAGGCATGCACTGTCACAGGGTGGGGAGAGCAGCTAGAGTTGTATAGTGATATGTGAGGGGCTTATATGGCACATTGACTTGGACTGTAAACTTTCACTTAAAGCACAATAAAATATTGAGAGCGAGAGAGAAACCAGAGCCAAGATAATAGTGTATCCTTTGGACTTGGGGATCCTGTGCTGAGAAGTTCCTAGAACAGGAAATAATTGATGACAAGGCCCTTCCCCCAAGAAGTGACAGGTAGAGAGTCTTCTCTTGGAGTTCATGCCATGGATTCGGGCTTCTAGCCTCTTAGACTGTGAGAGAATAAATTTCTGTTTGCTAAAGCTGTCCACCTGTGATATTTCTGTTACAGCAGCACTAGATAACTAGGACAGCTGGGGAATATATACCTAACCTTATGAAGATTATTTTCAGAAAGGTGGTGGCATTAGGGTCAAGCAAAGTGTGTCCAAAGTGGGATCTTTGACTTTTCTATACGTGTCTGTACATATATGTGTATTTTTTCTTTGCTTTGGGAGTATATTCCTACATAAACCCAGTCAAGTGTATTGCAGTCGATTTCTAAGACCTCTTACTCTAAGTGTGGAAACAAGTTACACACAGTCAAGATAATTACCTTGCATAGTAATTGTATAACTAAACGCAAAAGACTGACAGTAATCCAAGTGTCCATTACCATAAACCAAAATCAAACTCCAGGCTCTCAAGTCAATTCCAACTCATAGAGACCCTGTAGGGCAAAGTAGAACTGCCTAATAGGGTTTCTGGGGCTACAATCCTTACAGAAGCAGATTGCCGCGTCTTACTCCTATGGAGCAGCTGGAAGATTGGAACCTTTTGGCTACCCACAAAATGCTTAGCCACTGTACCACCGGGGCTCCGTAGAGGTAAACAGAGAAAGGTGCAAAACATTTTTTAACACTTGTGTGCTTATATATACATAGAATATATAGGTTATTTTAGAAAGCCTGCACAGGAAGTGGACAACAATGTCACTTCTAAGGAGGAGAATGACAGGCTTGAAGGCAGGGATGCTAGAGAGAAAAGCAGAGCCATGTTTTTCATTGCAATACCTTTTGTACCTTTCAAATTTTTATCACACATATATTATTCTGTCAAAATAAATAAATGGCAAAACAACACAGTTATAGACATAATTAGGAATCACAATGAATTCCTGGCCCGAGGAGATCTGAGAATGGGGACTCCAGTGTGGGTTCACATTTTCAGAGAAGTTTTCCTGAACAATATGTCAGTCAAGAAACTTCCTAACCCCCAATGATAGGAATCTCTCTCTTTTGGAGGAAGCAAAAAACATTTTCCAGCTGTGTCTTGTGAAGTTTCCCTCTTTGTTCTTCCAGTTAATGCAAGACCAGACCAGTGAGTTCCTTAGTGTCCTTCCCTCCTCCTGTTTTTTCTCTCTCTTTCTCTGAGCTGGAAGAATCCGGACCTAGAACTCGCAATGATTTTCTAAGTGTACAGGAATCCAAATATGGTACTATTCTTTGAAGATGGATTTCGGCCAAAAATGAATCTGATTTTGATTACTGCAGAAGGTGCTGGGGAGAGAAGGCATTCTCTCACTCAGAGATTCTGTTGAGCCCCCCATCATGGAAAGAGTAAAATGCAAATCACTTTTTCAAGGTGTTTGAAGCTGTTCAAGTGGACTCTCATCTTTTGATGTTCAACACCATCCCTTCTCCAATCTCTCTCCCTTGTTTTCTTGAACACCAGTTCATACTCATCTTCCTTCTTTCATTTGTCAAAATTCTGTTCACCTCTAGTCCCAGTTCAAAGGCCAACTCTTCCATGATTTGCCCTTAATCCCTACGTCTCTGACAAGTGGTCAGCCTTTGAAGGATTATTAGTTCGCATTTTAAACTCCTGCAACTCTGAGAGCAGATCCAGAAAGCCATTTAAAAGGTACATCATGTCTTAATTCTTTGTTCACAGACATCAAAGGGAGATTTCTAGCTGATCTAATTGCTTCCTGACATTGTAGATGGGGCAAAAATGTCCTGAAGGTCTTCAGAAACAACTTCAGAAGCCCAAGACTGTTTGTGACTTCCCTCTGTCAGGGACTTTGTGAAATCTGTGGGAGCTTTGTAAGCTTTCAAATATGATGTGTGTCTCTGATAGCTTCCAAAGTGAAACCATAAAGTATTACATAAAACCAGTAGGTTTAACCAAAATTGTTAGATCAAGGAGGTTCTTTTAAAGTAAAAAAAAAAAAAAAAACCCAGAAGACACATAGGGAAATGGCTATTTTGACTGCATAAAATTTAGAAACATTTAAACAGCAAGGAATAGCTAAGCAACAGTTTTTAAAAAATTACAGAACCACAAAAATGGTTGTGAAATGTCAGACCCCCTTAACTAATCTATGTAAATTTAGGACTAAACTAGTAAATATGTTATCAATTTTATTTTGTCTGTTTACATTTTTGCTTCTGTTTAAAACCAATCAAAATTTCCTGGGGGCTAAATCTTAAGTTACTTTTATAGAATTATAATAATAGGCCAGAGTATATAGAAATGGTGTTTTATTTCAGATGTGTCAGCCTGGTCATGTCAAACTTCAGTGATGACAGCGGGCCTTTCATTTCAGTCAAAATATAGGACATACAAGATCTAATTCTAGGTTTGAACTACCAAACTTTTGGCTAACAGCCAAGGGCTTTAATTACTGTGCCACCAGGATTTCTAGCACATATCACCTAAAATACTATCTTCTGCATTATTGTGATGTTAAGTCTGCCCTCATCAGGATGCAAGCTCCATGAGGCTAGGACTTTGGTTTGTTTTGAGTATTGCTTCATCCTCATTGCCTAGCACAGCACCTAACACGTAGTAAACGCTCACTAAGCATTTGTCGATTGGGTGACTTGCGGCAGTTAATGCCTGGTAGTGCTACTGGTGGCGGCTGTATGCGAGATGCACCCCATGTTCTGCAGCTGTGTGGAGGTTGCAGGTATGGTATATGTGTTTTGTTTAGCTTCTGACTCTGGAAAGTCTTAAAGGGGCAGGCGTTGGGCAAAAGGGCATGACAGATAAAGCAGCTATTAAAGAGAAAACGGTGCAGCCTCCAGGCCAAGCAGTTCAAACTGTGATTTGAACTTCAGGATCCCATTTCACAAAAGCTGATTGGACCAAAACGTTGACTTGCTAGGGCTTCCAGGCCATAGATTGACAATTTACGTTGTGGTCTGGCTCATGCAGATGAATAGCAAGTCGGATTCCTTTGCTGGGGAATTTGAGCTGGAAAATAATGAATTGGGTTACCAGCCACATTCCATGAAAACAGGGAGTCAGAAGCTGAAAAGCAGTGGGCACAGAGGCCATGCAGGACTGTGTGCAGACTGAAGAGAAGAAGAAACCAAAGGCTGTTGCAGAAGCTGGTCGGTAAAGAGAAGTGGGTGGCGAAGGTATGAAGAGATGAACAGAAAAGCTGTGAGTGTAGTAGCAGTTCCCTACGACTGCCTGGCTCTTGGCCGCTTTCCACTTCTAGCACCAGGCTGTGCTTATCTTTATAGTAAACTCCCCTTTTCCTGAAATAACTTGAGTGGGTCTGTGTCTCTGGTAATCACCAGATCCAATTATAACAAGTAATATCCTACCAACTGTCTTACAAGTGACACTTTCTGGGCTATTAAACAGTGGCGTCGAAGAGCTCTGAGAACAGCAAGAGTTAGGTGAAGGCTGCCTGCTGAATTACACTAATGCCTTTCCAGGAAGACCACTTGTTCTGTTGCATTTAGATTCTGTGTTCCTCTCCCTGGGTGCATAATACAACTGCATTTTATCATACACCATAGTGGTACAGAACACAAGATTTGGAGTTTGAATCCTGGCTCTGCCGCATACTAGCTGCATCACTTGCTACTGTTGAGTTGATTCTGATTCATGGTGACCCCATGTGTTACTGGGTAGAACTGCTCTGTAGGGTTTTCTAGGCTGTAATCTTTACAGGAGCTGACTGCCAGGTCTTTCTCCCACGGAGCTGTAGGGTGAGTTCAAATCGCCGAGTTCAAATAGCAGATGGTCACAAACTGTTTATGTCAGTGTGTAATCTCTACTAGCTGTACAACCCTGGGCAAATTATTTACCTCTTTGTGCCTCAGTTTACCTGTTAAATGAAAAAAAAACTAGTAATTTCCTTTCAGGGTTATGGGGATAATTACATAAATTAATAAGTGTTTAGACCAGTACTTGGACCATGGAACATAGTAAATACTCAATGTTAGGTAAGATTATGTATCAACCATTTATTTGATCTAGCTCTGCAGCTAGAGCAAAATCACTGCATCTGAGGGTTAATCACAGTTTAGAGCCAAGTAGAAATAATAAATACTCAACAAGGCCTTGTGGTTAGATTGAGATGTGATTTCTAACCACATGTGAGGATAATGGAACTGATTATGCATGAATGTGGGGTCATGGGGTCAGATAAGGTGTGTTCAGGCAATAACAGAGGTTGAAAAACTGCTACGGGGTAGGGGTGCAAATGTCCCAAACTGGGTAAGAATGTCCCACTTTAGGAAGATTTGTCCTACCCAGATGCTAATAGTACATACTTTAGTTGTTTGAGCTGGTGATACAATGACAGAAAATGATCGAAGTCCTCTAGACTGGACACTAGAAAATACTGCTGAGAGAAATTAAAAGAGACCCAAGGATCACTATGAGCTGGATTTGACTCAAAGGCAACAAAAATACCTCAAGTGGGCAACTTTAAAGACTAGTAGTTTATTTCCTCACAGTCTGAGAAGCTAAAGTCCAAATCAGAGTCTTGGTCATGTTGATTCCTTCCTTATTGATAGTCATGGGCATTCCTTGGTTCCATAGCAATCCTCACATGACATCTGTCTTCCCCAGTTTACTCCTGTTCTGTGTCTAATGTCCTGTTTTTCGTAACTCAGAAGTAATTACATTTAGGACATGTCCTACACTGGTATGGCCTTACTCAAGTAACATCAGTTTGCATCATGGAAGAAAATTACACTATATTACATTACAGCCACAGGTGTAGGGGTTAGGAGTTAAGCATGTATTTTGGAGATTACAATTCAATCCATAAGAAAGGAATATATTTTTCTTTACGAGTTCTTTAGTGCTAGGCAATCCTTGGGAGAACCTAGCACTACACATGTAGATTTTAGGTGCTCGATGAAGAGTCTGGTGAATTGAGCTGGACAGTTTGGAAAGAAGAAAATTCTGTTGAATAAACCAAACTCCTCAGATCAGCTCTGGTTACCAGTAAGTATCCATATTGGTCTCCTAAGGGAAAGAGAACAAGTGTGGGTGTGTGTGCATCTAAACGGTCAAATACATTTATATTTGTAAGAAGCAACCTATAGATAGGTTGGAACAAGCATGGCATTTAGAACCCAGTCAGCCTGGTGTGAATCCCAGCTCAGCTTCTGTGTGACCTTGGACTTATTTCTTAATATCTTTTGACTTCTGGTTTCTCCTCTTATATTGTAGGGATAACTATTCTTAATAGCAGGATTGTTAGAGGGATTAAATGAGATGCCACAGAAGACCATCTGATAAAATGATCATTTAGTAAAATCATAGTGATTATTTTTTCCCTCTGCCTCCCATCTAATTATCTTCCCAGATTTGTCTGTCTTAGAAAGATGGAGATTGTGGCCTTCATTTGTTTTAGAGATGAAATAGAAAACAGGGAATGTGGGATATGAACTGTTTAAAGTCTGACTCAGCTTTTTGAATTCATTGGAGATTTTCTTCATGTTGCTTCTTGAGTTTTATCATTAATGAAGACATCAGGAGAAATGAAAGCCACATAGCACTCATGTCAGTAATAGTAATAGCTAACATCTACTCATCATTGCCTGTGGGCAAGGCAAGGAGCTCTGGTTGTTCAGTGGTTAAGTACTCAGCTGCTAACCAAAAAGTCAGCTGTTTACCTTACCAGCCGTTCCACAAGAACAAAGACCTAATGATACTCTTCTGTAAAGATTACAGCCTTGAAAACCCTATGGGGCAGTTCTACTGTGTCCTACTGGGTAGCTATGATTTGGAATTGATTCAGTGGCACACAACCATGGCAACAACAGGGACTACACACTGGGTGAAGGTCTTGTCAGGAATTATCTCATTTTATCTTCTCACAATGACCTTTTAGGTTCATTATTTTTATTATTCCTGGTTTTACTGATGATGATACTGAGGGTCAGAGCGGTTAGTTAGCCTGCCCTAGGTCCCACATGTGGCTCAGGTTTGTCCAGGTGAAAAACTATACCATACTATGCTATACTATAATTAATTATAATTATCATGTAAATTAATTATAATATAATAAAATTATATTATGAATCTAATTTTAATTGTTAAAATAACCTCATGTCAGGTTGAAATGGTGAGCATGCGTGTGCTTTGTTTTTTCTCTCACTCTCTCTTCCCCTTTTTTACCTCCACTTTCAGTTATCAGTCTAGTTAGTAAGTAAACTGATGAACAGAAGCCACCAACAGCTAAAGTGAAAAGGTTTTTTTTTTTTTAGAAATTACTGTGCTTATCTTTTTCATGTGAAGATCCGGTGCTTTAATTTAAATACATTCATTGTGTGCTGCCCCAAATTTAATATCCCCCTGGAGCTCGTTTCTGGCATAAATGTATTTTCCCATTATATGACTTCTTTGTCCTTTGTCAAGACTGAAAACAACCCAGCACTGTTTGGGGCGCCCGTCCTGTGATGTAACCCATGAATGAACGATGGTTTATATGAAATAAGGTGCTTATACAGACTTTAGTTTAAATGGTGATCTATTTAGTGCTTTAAATGTAAGTGGAAAACCAGTCACCAAACCGGAAAATAAGTTCTCAGGGCCGCCCTTTCCAAATGACGTATTTTAGGAAGACTGTCAAAAACTGAAACTAAATGCGCTGACACTGAGTGGCTGCTGGTTCACAGCCACCCAGGAGGACAGGGCAGAGCTGCTCCGTAGAGCTCCCAGGGCTGCCTATCCACAGCGGAGCAGATGGCCACATCTTTCTCCCCCAGAACGACTGGGGTTTGAACTGCCGACCTGTTGCTTAGCCCCAAGCTCTTCAACCGCTGTATCACCAGAGCCCCAGGGAATATCACAGCTGATTGATTGAAAAAAAAAAAAGATAGTGCTGACATTTCTGTGGTTAAATGCATTTAGAAAACACCAGTTTATTCAGAGACAAATCTCTTCCCCTTGGGACTTATTCAGCTTTAGTATAAATGTTATGTTTAGTACTCGTACGTGGGGTCAGAATCTCCAGAAGAAGCCCGACGTATGCATGTCCGAAACTCGTCACCTCAAAACGATTTCCTCCACCTGACCCTCAGTATCTTCAACACTTCCAGTCTGAGAAATACTGGCTTTGCTGGTTTTCTTTTCAGTTGCAACGTGAGTACTTGATTCTTTTAACGACATTTTTATTTCTATCTCAAATCCTGGACATCTAGTGGAGTCTAGTTTTGCAGGTGAGACACTACAAGGTCATTGACTGTGACTTTCAGACACTTTCTAGCTGGCATTTCAAGAGACTTTTCCATGACGACCTTACAGATTTATCATCTATGTGTTGTTGGTTTTTAAAAAGTAGTATACGCCTAAAAGAGTTATACATGAAAACAAAAAGCAGGTTTTCTCCACTCTTAACTCTTCATTTCTCCCCAAGGCAAGCACTGTTATCAGTTTCTTTGGTCTGCTTCCAGATGGATCCTGTACATACATAAGTGTGTATGTGTATATATCCTTTTTTAATTCTCTTAAACAAAATGGTAGGTAACATAGTTACGCAGTGCTCTGCACCTGGTTTTTTTCAGTTAAGGACATATCTCTGAGTTAGTTGTTTATCAACATATATTTTTCACGTACTAATTCTTTTCTGTGTTTGCATTTTAGTCTCTATTTTGTTGTATGAAGGGACCGTAACTCACTTCATGAGACCCTATTGATGGACATTTAAGTCTTTTTCAGTCTTTTCTGACTATAAACATCACAGACATGAATAAACAAAACTCAAACCCATTGCTATTGATTCAATTCTGACCCACAGTGACCCGACGGGGCAGAGAAGAACTGCTCTAGAGAGTTTCCAAGGAGCAGCTGGTGGATTCCAACCACCAACCTTTTGGTTAGAAGTCATAGTGCTTAACCACTGCAAACAGGCAACTTCTATGTTGAGGCAGCTAATCCTCTGGCAGCTAGAGGCATTTCAAATATTTTTACCACCCTCCTTACCACCCTGCCCCTTGTAGACACAAATTTAAGAAGCTGTTTTCTTGTGTTTACAGCCTTGTATGTTAAAGCAGCTAGATGACAACTGACACAATGCACTCAGTCAAGGTGGGGCTTAACTACTACCTTGCTTCAAAGGGAAACAAGCCTGTTTTGCCTGTTTTTTTCTCTCAGGGTTGCCTGTGTCAGGATGATCTGGCAGGTCATCTGATTTATGATCTCGTAACCTAAGGGATAAAAATACTCTTAAGATGTAATATTACCACATAAGATGCTCATACTGATGGAAATACATCAAAGGGATACAGGAACCAATTGAAAGAGCTCCCAGTGGCTGATGACAGAACAATTTGAGCAAAACAAAACAAATGTACCATTGGATTATAAACCAAAAATATAAAATAAATATCATTCAGTCCATACTGGCATACACAAACGAGTGCAGAGACAGACCTCCCTTGTAAAAGAATTCCAGACGGTTAGTATAGAAGCTATCCAAGTAGGTGGAGCTTAACTCTTCACTTTTTAGGTATGAGCTCCACTCAAGCTTCCTTCCAAAGAATACTGCCAGGAGCCAGTCCCAACACTTTGTAGGGTCCCGCACGGAGGGAGGGAGAGGCGCGGCGGGAAATGAATCAAGGAGACAGAAAAGACTTTTCTGGTTTAAGGCAGCCCGACCCAGAGAGCAAGAGAGAAGGCTGTCTGTCTTTATTGTTTTTATAGTAAGAGTGACGTGAATTTTACCTGCCCACTGACCACACAATCTATTGGCTAGTTTAAAACCAAAACCTCATGGTTGGCAAATTTGAAACCAAAAACCTCGTGGTCTTGAGGTGATGTAATTTTTTACTCTGCCACATGAGCTATTAGTTAACTGAAACCTGGTGATCCTTTTAACTGTCAAAGCTTTTTAGATAATGGCCTATGGATGCCTCGAGCTCAATCAGCCCTACTTATACCTCAAGGTTAAAAGGTTCACGAGGAAGGGTCTAAAGTTTATGATCTCTATTTGTTCCTACTTTGCTCTTTATCTCCTCCTGCAGGGATAGTAAACATCTACTGTCCCCCACCCTATGTTCTTCTCAAGCTGTTCTAAAGAGGATAATTCCTTTCACATGGGTGGGGATGTGCAGTTGGGGGAAGTCAGCAGGGGTTGGGCCGGCCTCGTTGCTCTCAAAGCTGGCTGTGTTAGAGATCATTCCTCTGACCTCTTTTTCCTCAGAAAATTCCTGTACAGCTTTCCCGATATTATTTCATAGACCAAGGGGGTAGTAAAAAGGGGCCCCTCTCAGAAGGCATCTCCCCTGATCCTTGTGCCAGGAGAGGAGGGGGTATCTTTTTGAAGAAAATTTGATTAGGAAGCCAAATAATATCAAGGGCAGTAGGCTAAAAAACATGTCACAGGTGAGATGCTTCAGCCCGTCATTTGCAGGAGCTCGTGACTTTGTCTACAAGGCTGATGGCGGACCTCCACAGAATACAGTGTGGAAAGGGAGTAATGGGGGGCTTTTCAACAGAGACAGACACTATCTCCGCCGTGGTCAAGGTTAATATATACATATATATGTATAAAATATCTTATTGTGCTTTAAGTGAAAGTTTATAATCCAAGTCAATTTGTCATATGAAAGCTTGTGCTCACACATAGCTGTATAACTCCAGCTGCTCTCCCCACCCTCTGACAGCACACTTCTTCTTTCCACCCTCTGTTTCCTGTGTCCATTCAGCCAGCTCCTGTCCCCCTCCACCACCCCATCTCTCCTCTGGACAGGAGCTGCCCAGTTAGTTTCACGTATCTACGTAAGCCAAGAAGTACACGTTTGTCCGTTTTCTTTTATGTCTTATAGTCCAGTCCAGTCTTTGTTGGAAGAGTTGGCTTTGGGAACGGTTTCAGTTCTGGGCTAAAAGAGTATAATCTATATTTTCACAACAACAAAAAATGCAAGTGGTGCAAATAATGGAAGGTTTTTTAAAAAAAATTTGTTGTTCTTGTTAGATTCCATTGCGTTGGTTTGGAGTCGTAGTATCTCTGTGTACAGCAGCTCACTGCCTGGTCCTGCGCCCACTTTGCAGTTGTTTTCCTCGAGCCCGTTGTTGCAGTCACTGTGTCAATCTGTCGTTTTGAGAGTCTTCTTCATTTTCAGGGAACCTCTACTTTACCAAGCATGACCTTGTCCTCCAAGGGGCGGTCCCTCCAGATAGCATGTCCAAAGTACCTGAGATGAAGTCTTGCCATCCTTGTGTCTAGGGAGCAGTCTGGTGGCACTTTTTCCAAGAGAGATTTATTTGTTCTTCTGGCACTGCGTGGTATATTCAATACACTTCACTAACATCATATTTTAAAGTCTTCAATTCTTCTTTGGTCTTGCTTATTTCATTGTCTACCTTTTGTATGCATTTTTTTAAAAAGAAAGATGAGATAGTGCAGGTTACTGTCCTCTTATTGCCATATTTGGGAAAGCTCCTGGCTGGCTGGCCTTATAAAACACAGGAGCGTACAGGACAGTGACCCACTGTTTAGCTCCACAGCCCATCTTTTCCTCTGTGTCTTTAACATTTCCCTCCCTCCCCCCTACATCTCCTGCCTGCTAGCTAAAATGCTGGGGGTTAAAATTTGTTCTGTGTTGCAGGTCTGGTAACCTCAGAGTAGGAATTTTTGCCAGAAGCCAGGCTTTCATCCCCTGAGCATCTCTCCCTGCTCTGTCTGGGCTGCTGATGCTGTTGCTGCCAAGTTTGTGTGAACTCAGAGGGGTTTGTTCTGGCTGGGGAAGTATTCCCAGCTTCCCAGCTCACCTCTGAGGGCCTTGGGGGTGCCTGATTCCTGAGTCCCATGGAGTGGCAGCAGCGGGGACGAGAGTCACCACTTTGAGGAAAGTTAGAAAAGAACCTGAAATTTTCATCAGTTTTCGTGACAGCAAACCCTTCGTGATTGGCCTTTTATGACCAATAAAAAAACAAACAGCCCTACAAGCAGCTGACCGGCTTTGGCTGCTCTGGGCTGCAGGCAGATCTCCTTTGGCCCTGGGTTCCTTTCCCACTGTTTGCAGTGGCCACAGAAGCCTGGTCTTCATCCTCAGCCAACTTTACACACCACCAGTGCCATTTTAGGAGTGGTGACAATGCTGCCAGGGCGGTCCCTGAGAGGCACAAACAGTAAAGCACTTCGAATCCGCCCAGAGAGACCTTGGAAGACAGGCCTGCTGGTCTCCCCCATAGGTCGCAGCCTGGTAAAGCCCGTGGAGCAGTTCTGTCCTGCACTCACAGGGTCTCCAGGAGTTGGAATCAATGCCACTGTATGACAGTTGGCTTAACTGCCACCTGTATGGAGCACTCGCCGTGTGACAAGCAAGTACCGTGCTGGCCCAGTCTTCTCAACAACTCTGATAAGAGCTGTTCTGTTGATTTCACTGTCTTAGAAAAATGGAATATGAAGCTTAGAGAGGTAAGTAAGTTACCCAAAGTCCCCCAGCAGAAAGCTGGGGTTCAAACTCTGGACTGTCTATCTCCAACGTCCTTAGCCATGTGACCCCACATCTTTAGTATTTGCAGTTGGAACTCAACTCGTGCCCCTACACTGCAGATAAAAATACTGAGAGATTTTGTTCTAACTCTTTACGACGTCTTCCCTCCCATCCTGCATTTCATGACTTGCTGATACGGGGTGCGTGGAGATCCCCTGTGTGATCTCACCGTATGTGAGTGTCCGTATTGGCTTCTCTGAGGAAGGTGGCTGACTTACCGTTAGGTTCTTCTGGCACTTTACTAACACCCACCCACCCCCGTGAGCTCTTGGGTGAAAACGCTGCTTTCCAGATCACAAATGTAGACTGTAAAGGAGCAGAATCCAAACACTCCAGTGCCCTCCCATCCACTCGTTCAACCAAGAAACATATGATTAAACTCCTGCCCCATAGAAAGCGGGAGGCTAAAAGAGAACATTTTAAAACTGGATTATCATGCAGGGCTGGACAACTGTCAGTTACTCAAACTGAAGGAAGAAAATACAACAGGAAGAGCTGGTCTCAGCAAGTTAAGGAAATATTTAGGCACACTGAGTACAGGACGAGTGCCCGCGCACTTGGGTGGAGGGCTGGCCAGAAGGAGTCTCGTGTGTGCGTGGTCATGCTGCTCCCTCGCTCTGGGGACCACCCGCTGGCTCTCCACAGTCCTTTGGCCTCCTTTTCATCCTTCTTCAGAATTCCCACGCCTGGCCCTACATCCATTTGTGTGTGTGTGTGTGTGTGTGTCTGTTCTTTCCATGACCTGTGTCAAACAAATTCCCATTTGCTCAGCAGAGTGGAAAGGAAGATTATTTTTAGATTTTCTACAAACCCAGTCAGAAACAAATGCAAAGAAACTGGAAGCCAATCACGTGGTAGCAAACAGATTCAGCTTAATGATTTTTCAGAAATTGCGGAATGATAACACAGAGAGCCAGTGACTGTGAGAGCGATGCACGGCCTGGCAATGTTTCCTTCTCCTGTATGTAATGTCACCGTGAATTAGACTTTACTCAGTGATGGCTGGCAAGCTACATCGAATGTACACATTCTAAGTGTGCAGTTCACCGAGTGGTTATATCCTTATACAAGAACCTCCAATTAAATCTGCAAACTCATCCTAGAAAAAGTGTTCCCTACTTCGTTGCTGAATGTCACTATGATCCCCTTCAAAGTACTTCCCTTTGAAATCAAGGCCAGTTGGCACAACTAGCATTTTGATAATGAGAGCTCTCTGCACCCCACATTGGTGAGTGGTGTATGGAGTCTTAAAGGCTGCCAAGCTGCCATCTGAGAGTACAGCAAATGGTCCCAACTCAGCAGTAACAAATGATCAACAAGGTCTATAGCGACACGGGGGAAAGAGAATCCAGAAGACAGAGAGACCCATGTGAGTGGGTGCCTACATCGACTTGGGACCAGAAGAACCGGATGGTGCCCGGCCACCACCAGTGATAGCCACGATGGAGCTCACAAAGTTGAGTCTCACTGGCAACACAAGTATAAATAGGGGTGCACCCTGAGATCTCTACTAAAAGACCACAGTTGATGGCCCAGGGGCCTCAGGGTTCTCTTGGGAGCAGGGCCCTGGCCCCGATGCTGCTCCTGTCCGTAAATCATAATGAAGATTAACTTTTCAGACAGCAGTGGATTGGACTTGGTAACATGGAGGGACCATATCGTGTGGGCTCTTTATGGTTCTATGCATCTATAGCAGGTTGTCCTGTTGACCTTTACTGAAGGAAGGGGATTGGGTGGAGAGGAGAAGACAGGAGACTGTTGGGAAGATAAGACATGTATGGAGCAGAGAGGAAGAGTGTGCTGTCACCGTGCAGGGAGAGCAGTGGAAGCTGCATGTAGGTCAGTATGTAAATTTATGTGGGAATGTACATTTTCATTCAGTCATGAGAAAGAAAAAAAAGTCCTCCCCTTGGGAAGAAATGCACTGATGCCAGCAGCTCGTCCACCCTTCAAAGCAATTTTGGAACTCTTTCTGGCGTGGGCTTCAGAGCTGTCATTGTATTAACCTTGATGTCCTGACTATCACCAAAACGTCTTCTCTTCAATATTTCCTCTATCTTTGGCTAAAGAAAAAAGTCCCTGAGGGCCAGAGCAGGTGAGTAGGGAGGGTATTCCAATACAGTTATTTGTTTACTGGCTAAAAACTCCTTCACAGACAACTATAAAAATAAGTTGGTGAATTTGCCACCATGTCACTGAGCCCAATGGCCATTCCAGAAAGAGTTCCAAAATTGCTTTGAAGGGTGGACTTGGTGCTGGCGTTGATGCATAGCTTCCCAAGGGGAGGACTTTGAAAGTGAGGTATACTTTGAAGGTAACTGTAGAGATATTCAGCAAGGAGATATGTATCATTTAGAACAATTAAGTTCGTGGACTTGAGTGTCAGACCTCGTATACCTGCATAGCCACCCTGACCAAGCTACAGAACAGTCTTGTCATCCCAGAAAGATTTCTTATGTTCCCCTCCAGTACATACCCCTTTCTTCCTCCCAGAAGTAATCACTGTTCTATCATCACAGATTGATCTTGTCTATTCTTGAACTTCATATAAATGAAATCATATACCATCTACTTCTCTGTATCTGGCTTCTTTTGCCCCACGTATTGCTGAGGGTCATCCATATTGTTGTGTGTGTCAAAACTTTGTTCTTTTTTATTGCTGAGTAGTATTTCACCAAATGAACATTACTCAGTTTTTCCCGTTCTCCTACTGATGTGTATTTTCGTTGTTCATAGTTCGGGGCTATTGCGGATAAAGCTGTCGTGAACATTTATGCACATGTCTCCTTGTGGATGCCTGCACTGATTCCTCTTGGGTGTATGTACACTGGGGACTGGGGTTACTGGATCACCAGGTGGGCAGTAAGTAATGTCATAGATCTAATTTTACTTGCACCCACACTCAATACCCATGGGGGTAGTGATCAGGAAGTCAAACAATGCATTGCATTGGGCAAATCCGTCACAAAAAGTCTCTTCAGGCTATTAAAAAGGAAAGACATCACCTTGAAGACTAAGGCGGGACTGACCCAAGCCATAGTGTTTTCAGTTGTCTCATACGAATGTGAAAGCTGGACAATGAATAAGGAAGACCAAAGAAAAACTGATGCTTTTGAATTCTGATGTTGGTGAAGAATACTGAACATACTCTGGACTTCCACAAGAAGAAGCACTTTGGTGCTGAAAAAAGTAAAGCCAAAATGCTTTTGAGAAGCAATCACGACAAAACTTCATCTCACATACTTTGGACATGTTATCAGGAAAACAAAGTAGAGGGTCAGCAAAAAAGAGGAGGATCCTCACCGAGATGAAATGACCCAATGGTTCCAACAGTGGACTCAAGCATAGAGATGGTTATTAGGATGGCACAGCAGCAGGTGGTGCTTTGTTCTATTGAACAGGGGGTGGCTGTTTTAGTGATGTAGGGCTGCTCTAACAGAAATACCATGAGTGGATGGCTTTAACCAGGGAAGGTTTATTCTTACACAGTCCGGTAGGCTACAAATCCAAATTTAGGATGTCTGCTCCAGGGGAAGGCTTTTCCCCTTGTCAGCTCTGGAAGACAGTCCTTTTATCACATCAGTCTCTGTCCAAGGAGCATCTTGGGCTCAGGAGCTCAGGTCTGAAGGATGCGCTTTTCTCCTGGCGCTGATTTCTTGATGATATGAGGTTCCCAATTCTCTGCTTGCTTCCCTTTCCTTTTATCTCTTGCAGGATGAAAGGATCAAGGGTGGTGCAAACCACACTCCAGGGAAACTCTCTTTATAGTGGAACAGGGAGGTGATCCTATGAAGGGATTTACAGTCCCATTCTAATCCTGTAACGTACAGCACTGGAAAATCCCCAAATGGAGGACAATCATAAAATATTGGGAATCACGACCCCGCTATATGGCTACACATATTTTGGAGGGACACAATTCAATCCATGACAGTGGCTATGAGTCAGAACCAACTCAATGGCACCTAACAACAACAACAACAGCAAGGTGGACATGGTTTCATTTTTAGGAGAAATTTCTAATTTTATAATTTTGTTTCCTTCAAGCACAACTGTAATCTCTGTCTTGCCAACAGCCAACCTTTGGTCTGGAAGCTCTGTCCAAGCTCGATGGGCTAGCATCCAGGTTTAGAAAAGCCTGTCCTAAATGAAGAATTCGATATCGTGGACAGACACGAGTGAGCTGATCTCTGTGGGGTATCTTTTCCATAGTCACGTGCACACGCAAGGCTTTAATTCCCTATTCGAAGCATCCTTCGTCTCAGTGAATGCTGGAAGAAGACACGATGGGGAGCAGGGAGGCCAGGCGATGGGTCTATTGGAGACCTGGCATACAGGACCAGCTTTGCCTATAAATCAAAAACCTCACAGTGACCTCATAAAATAGAGTAGAACTGCCACATAGAATTTCCAAGGCTTTAATCCTTACAGAAGCAGACTCATACATCTTTCTCCCATGGGCTGGCTGGTGGGTTTGAACTGCTGAGCTTTTTGATGAGCAGTCTTGCACTTTACCACTGCACTGCCAGGGCCCTTGGCTTTGTCTGTAGTAGGCTGATTTTTGTAAATACATATGAAAGTCCTACACAGAAAGAATTCTGTAGTTTGTGGACCCAATCCCTGAGCTGTGTTTTCATGACCATATATACCCCATATTGTTCACCCTAACATGCCTGTAGCACATTTGAGGGTTGTCATCACTTTTGGATAATTCTGCCTGCTGTTTCCTTTAGCCTGTCCAGTGAGGCAACACTGCCAGGAAGAAGGAAGCTGCGCTCCCAGCCGCTGCATCTCACAGAGAGCCAGATGTCTCTGTGTGACCTGGGGCCTGGGAAGTGTGCCTCTGGATTTTGTTATGTAGTGTCACTGTCCAGATTGCTCTTTTGTGAGCTAGGCCATCCTGTGTAATTATTGTGTACCTTCTTCTCTGGAAGCCCTTGAACTTTCCCTTCTAGAAGCCAGAAAGCTCCTTTGTAGCCCAAACCATGCTCTGAATTCTGTTTGCTTTATTAGCTCACATGGCAGGCCAGGGAGGAGAGATCCTGACAATCAAGTTGCCAGTGCAGAGGCAGGGTGACCCAGGCCACCAATAGCCTCTGTCCTGCTGAAGGGAACCCTTGGCAGGACACTGTTCCTTGGAGCTGTCCGTCAGCCAAAGTCAAGTTGGAGATTGGGGCTCATCCATCAACAGAGGGTGGGAGTGGCTGTGCAACTTGAGGAAGTTACTGTCATTCAGTGGTTCATGTAGAAACTTGAATTGACATTTGTTTTTGCTGTGTATATTCTCTATGGCAGCATTTATATATATATTATATATATATTCTCTATGGCAGTTATTTTTAAAAAATTTATTTTGAAATAATTACAGAGGTACTCATCCACTTGGATTCGAGATATATTTGTATCTTTATGTTCTCATCAGCAGAGCTGAGACCCAGGGGAAAGCAAGTCAGATGGGGCTGACAGGATAGTTTGCCGTTGCCGGGCTTCTGTTGGTAGATACGGCAGCCACATTTAAAAGGAATTTTTTTTTTTTTTAATGAATCCCACAGAGCTTTTGGGAACCCTGGTGGTACCATGGTCAAGTGCTGTCTATGGCTGCTAACCATAGGGTCAGTAGTTAAAATCCATGAGGTGCTCTTTGGGAACTCTATGGGCAGTTCTGTCCCCTAAGGTCACAATGAGTCGGAATTGATCTTACAGCCAGGGGTTTAGTTTTGGTTTATAGAGCCCTTGGATGCAGCCATATCACCCAGCTCTTGATGTGCAATTCAGACAAAGTCTGAATTAAGTCTCAGTTAAGCTACCTGGGTTTCTGAGATTTCTTTTTCCTCAGACAAGACTAAAAGAAGATAGTTTCTCACAATTTTGTGATGAAGATGCTTCCGTCTCATTTACGTATCTGCTTGTTTTCTTGCCTATTTTTCTTCTTTCTTTTTCGCTTTCTTCACTATCTCCTTTCTTCCCTTCTTTTCTCCTTTCCTTCTGTTGAAACCTGGTTTACTGGTTGATGATTGGCCATTCAGCGGTGTGGATACCTCTACCATTGAATTTATCGATCAGTAATATATTAATCCCTAGTTCCTTCCACACCTTTGTTATTTATAGAGTTACATTAATACGATCATATACATTTTTATGCTTTTTAAACACTGTGATAAATATGTAGATAAAAAAGTTTACCATGTCAACGGTACCCAAAAAAACCCCATTACGATCAAGTCGGGTCCCAGTCATAGTGACCCTATAGAGTAGAACTGCCCCATAGAATTTCCAAGTAGTGCCTGGCAGATTTGAACTCCTGACCTTTTGGTTAGCAGAGACATAGCACTTAGCCCACGACCCCACCAGGGTTTCTGTGAACAGTACAGTGACATTAAATATATTAATGTTAAATGGTTACCATTAACCAGCTGTATTAACTGTTAGCAAATTTTCCCATCACGTTTAACAGAAGCTTAATGTCTCCAAAGTGTCTTCCTTTCCCATTCCTTCCGTCCACCTACAATAAACACTAGTAAGCACTGATCTCAATATACTGGCTTATCTTAGTTCTTTCACGTAAGTGGATCATACACTATTTGTCCTTTGTGGTTGACTTATTTCATTCAGCTTAATGTTTTTAAGATTTTATATATATTTTTTATTAGTATCCTTTTGCTTCTTTGCCTTTGTGGCTTGGATCCCTTTCTTTCTGCTGCTTCCTCCACCAAGCCACATCCTACCCCTCTATCCTACGAGGTAACTCACACTAACAGCCTACTGTGTGTCCCTTCGAACATATTGTCCTCTTCTGTAGATGTATAGGCGGACATGAACATTTTTATGTATCATCTTCTCTGGCTTGTTTTACAAAATGTGGGTCATACTGTACACACGTGTCTGCTTCTTACATTTCTCAGTCCACATTGGCTTGGGGAAATCTCTCCAAATCAGTTAGTATAGCTCTGATTCAGTCTTTTGGTGGTTGCATCACCCTCCATAGCATGGGTGTACCATGGCTTACCAGACGTTCTTCTGCTACCGACAGCTACTTTGTTTCCTGTGTGTGTATTTTTGTGTGAATGGTGCATGTACCACAAATGGTCCTTCAATAAACATCCCCGTACACATATCCTTACATACTTGTGCATTTATTTCTATGGGATACATAACTGCACTGCTAGATAGACATGTATATATGTGTTTGATTTTAATAAACATTACTAGATTGCTTTTCAAAAATGCTGTAACACTTTGTCCCTTTAAATCTTATTGATTTTTACAACGATTTCCTGGAAATCTTGGCTCAAGCAATCAGAAACAACTAGCATTCCAATAAGTCTCTTTTCAACAAGCCCTGGAAGAGTAGCTTTAATATGTTCCCAGACGACTCAGCTAAGAATATCTTATGCCCAAAATAGGCTTCATCCACTTCATCAGGAACACTACCTGTCTCTAAGATCCTGGCAATTCTACTTCCAAGACTGTGCTGCCACTGTCTTCAGGCAATGACACTGCTGCTGTCCCTACGCACTGGGGATGAGGGTTGTGCACGCTTCAGCTGGGGCAATCATTTGTGCCTACTCCCCACTGCCGCTGGTTCAGTAGTGTTCTCCTCCCCAGAGATGCTCTCCCATACTTGCTCTGGCACCAGGTGACCTATTTCCAGTGGTCAGAAATTCATCTTGTCCTTCAACTACTTGTACCTTCTTTTGGTGGGATCAGGTTGCTAGTAATAGGAACAAAGTGGGGTGAAGCTAGGACAGCTGAAAGGGGTATACAGTACTAGGAAGTGTCTTCAGAAATAGAGGCAAGGTTTGAACTGAACTAAGTGATGCTGGTCTTTCAAGTTCAGGTGTAAGCGATGCTGGGGCAACAAATATCTTTCTGCAACCAAGACTTCAGATTTGGATCTGGCTAATGAATGAGAACACATGTGACATGAGCCAAATCAAAACCAAACCCAGTGCCACCGGGTTGATTCTGACTCATAGTGACTCTGCAGGGAAGAACAGAACTACCTTACGGAGTTTCCAAGGAATGTCTGGTGGATTTGAACTGCTGCCCTTTGGATTAGCAGACGTAGCATGTAACCACTACACCACCAAGGTTTCTATAAGCAGAGACTTTAAATATGCCTGTGTCGTTGGGATTGCCACTTGTAGCCTGTGATTTACAGTGAAAAGGTAGTCGCTGCCCCTTAGCCAGGCCCTGACGATGAGGAGGATGGAGCAGATCTGAACTCATTCGCAAGCCTGAAGCCAAGCCCAGCCAAGTCTCAGCGTTGTGAGAAAAAGAAATGTTTTTATTTTGTTGTTGCTATAAGCCATTAGGTTTGAAGTGATTTGTTATACAGCATTATTGCAGTAACAGCTGACTACTACCTTTCCTCTGGTTAGAGGTGGCTGAAGGCTTAGGTCTTCTCCCCAGCAACTTCATTGTCAGAGGTCTTCCAGAGACAAACATTTTTTAAGAAGCTGACCCTCAAATGTTGATCCAGCCTGTTCTCTGAGCTCAGAGACATTTTAGCTCTGAGCTTTAGGCACTTCAGCAAGGACCTTGTGTGAAAGAGTCAAACGAGGCAGCTGCAACAGTGCTCTGGCTGCAGGATTCAGGCTCACCTTTGACTGGGGCTGAACAATAAAATGCTCCTTTGATGGCTGGACACAGGGCCTGAACGTCTTCAGGCTTATGGAACCACTTCAAAAAACATAAGCTTTGTGTAAAGAAAATGGGCTTTGTACGTAGACTGGGAGGGCCCTCATGGTGCAGTAGTTAAGTATTTTGCTGCTAACTAAAAGTCGGCAGTTAGAATCCACTAAAGCTGCTCCTTAGAAACCCTATGTGGCAGCTTTACTTTGTCCTGTTGAGTCACTGTGAGTCGGAATCCACTCGAAGGCTATAGGTTGGTTTGGTTAGTTGGTTGGTGTAGTGGTCAGGGCTATGTCAACTTGGCTACTCCATGTTTGGCTGCTGTATTAAGTGGCAGGGTGGGGCCTGTGGTGGCTTCCTGACCCTCAGCTTCCTTCTCTCAGCCTTCCACCACCTATTGCCTGTCTGCTCAGGTAGCCAGCAGTTCCTGCTGTCTGCTGGTGTCTGGTTCCTGGACTTGAACTAGCAGCTGTTGGACTCATTAACCCTGACAGCCGGTGCTCGAGAATCCTGTTCCTTAGCCTGACTATCCTGGTTCACCAGCCTGGAATCCTCTGACCTACACAACCGGTGATCTAGAACTCTGGTCTCTGACCTGCTGACCTTGGGTTCACCAGCTCCTGTGGCTACGTGAGGCTTGTGCCAGGACTTGATACATTCAACTTCTGCAATTGCATGAGCTGTTTCCTACACACACACATATATATACATTTCCTTGTACTTTATATATATAAATCTTTCCTTGTACATAACACGTGTTACTGGTTTCGCTTCCCCAGAAAACCCAGCCTAAGACAGTTGGTATAGACTAAAACTGTTCAAAAGAATTGTAAAACAATTACAGACATCCAACAATGGAAAATTAAAGTGGAGCATCGTATCCTAGTCGTGGTCGTGATGCTAAAGAACAAAATAAAACTCATTGCTATTGAGCCCTGTGGGAGACAGTAGAACCACCCCATAGAATTTCCAAAGAACATCGAGTGGATTTGACTTGCCGATCTTTTAAGTAGCAGCTAAACTCTTATTGAGAGCCGATGGCAGCTGGGCACTGTACTGGATACTTTATATATGCTATGACAACACTCATTCATTCACTGACCTTTAAGTAATTATTAGGTGACTGATGCTACTTCAGGTATCAGAATACCCCCAAATGAATAAACAATTCTGCT
This sequence comes from Heterohyrax brucei, assembly GCA_028571685.1. Classification (NCBI taxonomy): domain Eukaryota; kingdom Metazoa; phylum Chordata; class Mammalia; order Hyracoidea; family Procaviidae; genus Heterohyrax; species Heterohyrax brucei. The sequence continues at coordinate 42,520,881 of CM053162.1, read as the reverse complement.
ACTCTCTTGGATCTGTAATCCTACAAAAGCTTATGCTCCATGCAGCTGAAGTTCCTAGGAGGAGATAGTGTCCTTACTTTATAGGTGAGAATCTGAAGTCTGAAGAAGTTAATTGATTTGTTAAGGCTGCACAAGTGAATCTCAGAATAGAGGTTGCACAAGAGTTTGCCTGATTCAAGTCTGTGCTTTGTTCTTCCTGCTTTTTATTTTGAAATAATGATGAGTTCATAGGAAGTTGCCAAATAAATAAATAAATAAATAAATACAGGTGATAGGGTTAACAGCTGTAAAAAAAAAAAAAAAGAAAAATCTTAGCTGGTTTCTTTCTTAATACTTTACCCCGTTTCTCTCTCCCAAGAATGCTGACACATAAAGAAAACTATAGCCTCCCTCCTGACTGGTCCTCATAAAGCTTTTGAGATTGTTTTCTCAGGCTGTTGATCACTGATGGGACAGAGTGACACCAATTTTCAGACCACTATGCAGATAAGCAGTGCAGTTCCTGAGAAAAGGCAGACTCCAGACATTAAGGACAACTCGTCTTGCAACAAAGAAACGGTGTTTCTCCACCACGCTCTCCTCCTCTGAATACCCACATGACTACCCCCCTTCCCTTCTTGAAACACTTCTGTAAAACCAACCTGAACTCAGATGGGAACGTAGTTTTTAGGGTGCTCACCCAACATCTTCTTGGGTTGCTGGCAATCTGAATAAAGCACTTTTAAAAATTCAATTCCTATCTTGGCATAACCAGCTTAGTAGTGACAGGCAACATGAGTCAGCAACCGGGATTTTTCTGGTTATACAGGAAGGCCCCGTGTGCTCTTCCCCAGTTTCCTCCAGTGTTACCATCTTTCATCACTACTGTACAGTGACAAAGCCAGGAAACTGACAATGATACAATTCATAGACCTTGATCAGATGTCAGCAGTTTTACACGCACGTGTGTATTTAATTCTAGGCAGTTTTATCACCCTTGTAGATTTACATAAGCACCACCACCGCATTTAAGACATAGAAGTATTCCATCACTCCAATGGTCCTCTAGCTATACCTTTGTAGCCACATTCAACTATCGTCTGTCACCGACTCTTACCTGTTTTTCATTTCTAGAATTTTGTCATTTCAACCTTCTGAGATTGGCTTTTGCCAACTCAGCAGAATGGCCTTAAACCCCAACCCAGTTGCTGAATGTATCAGTGGTCCATTCCTTTTTACTGTTGAGTAATATTTCATGGTATGAATGTAATGGAATATAACTACTCGTCCATTGAGGATTTTCATTTTTCTACTGTTGTGAATAATAAAGTTACCATGAACTCTTGTGTACAGATTTTGTGTGAACATATGTTTTCATTTTTCTATGACAATGCCCAAGAGTGAAATGGCAGGGTTGCAAAGTACATGCATAATTTTATAAGAAACTGCCCAAGTGTTTTCTATAGTTTCTGTACCATTTTATATTCCCACCAGCAACGTATGAGGCTTCTAATGTCTCCATATTTTCACCAACACTTGTTAGAGTCCTTTTTAAAAATTTCTTGGTATAGCCATCCTAGTTGATGTGAAGTGGTATCTTACTGTACTTTTCATTTGCAAATTTCCCTTATGGCTAAAGATGTTGATCATCTTTTCATGTGCTTACTGACCATTTGCGTCTCTTTGGAGACATGCCTATTCATATCTTTTGCCCATTTTAAAATTGGGTTACTTTTATTGTTGAGATTTAAGAGTTCTTTACATCTTTTGGAGCTCTGGTGGTGCAGTGTTTAAGAGCTTGGCTGCTAACTGAAAGGTCAGCAGTTGGAATCCACCAGGTGCTCGCTGGAAATCCTACGGGACACTTCTACTGTGTCCTATGGGGTTGCTATGAGTCAGATTTGACTCCATGGGATTGAGTTTGGTTTTAAGTATTCTGGATAGTAGTTCCTTGTCAGGTATATAATTTGTAATATTGCCTCACATGTTGGAGATTGTCTCACTTTCATATTAGTGTTCTTTGAAGAATAAATTTTTAAATTTTTATGAAATCTACTTTCTTTTTCATTTTTTTGCTTTTCCTTTTGATATCACATCAAAGAAACCATTGAGTAATCCAAGGCCACAAAGAGTTACGTCTGTTTTTTTCCTAAGAGTTTTATAATTTTAGTTCTTACATTAAAATTGTTGATACATTTTGAGCTAACTTTGTGTATGGTATGAGACAGGGATTCAACTTCATTGCTTTGAATGTGAATATACAGCTGTCCCTGTACTCTTTGTTGAAAAGCCTGTTTCTTTCCCCTTTGGATTATCTTCGTATTCTTGTCAAAAATCAATTGGCCATAAGTTTCCACTGCTCTATACATCTGTCATGCCATTCACACACTGTCTTGGTTACTATAGCTTTGTAGTAAATTTTGAAATTAAGATGGGTGAGCCCTTCAACTTTGTTCTTATTTTTCAAGACTGTTTTGACTGTTCTGGGAGCCTTGCATTTCTACATATCTTTTACAACCAGCTTGTCAATTTCTGCAGAAAAGAAAACTGGGATTGAGACAGAGATTGCTTTGTGTCTCCAGATCATTTTGGGGAGTACCACCATGTTACAATGCTGAGTCTTCCAATCCATGAACGTGGACTGTCTTCCCATTTATATAGATCTTCTTTAATTTCTTTCAGTGGAGTTCTGTACTTTTCTGTGTACAAGTCTTGAACTCCAATTGTTAAAATTGCTCCTAAGTATGTACTCTGAAGGGTATATTGCACCATTGCTGAACTTGCTTATTAACTCTAGTAGATGTATGTGTGTGTGTGTATTCCTTAGGGTTTTCTATGTATGATTCCAATGCCATTTCTTCATGATCTTTTTTAGGCAATAATCCAGAAGTCACGTATGTTCCATTCCAGCCTCTGTAGCCTTTTCATGTCTACCTTGTCTTATAGAGGCAGCAAGTTAGTATTGTGTTTTAAACCCAAGAAGTCTAGAGCCAGAGTCCTGGGGTTCAATCTCAGCTCTACATACTTACTAGCTGTGTGACCATGGGCATGTTATTTAATTTCCTGTGTCTCCATTTCCTCATCTATAAAATGGGCAACAGAAGAGTACTTACCAAGGGCAGCTCCAGTTTTACAAGGCTGAAGTCCACGTAATTTTGGTATTCCTCTGATAAAATGAATACAAAAGTACCACTGTAAAATAAAGTAGAAATGTGAGAATCAAGAATAAGAAAATATATAACAGCTCTAAAGTATTGAAAGCTGAGAAATATCTCAAACATCTAAAAAATCTGGAAACATAGCATTTGTATAAATGTTAACTGTTCACACCTCTGTAATAATTTTTCTTCCTTATGTTATTTGAATATATACTCTTGGATAGACTCTTCATGTTCAGTGATTTTTGCAATGGTTTATTCCATAGAGCACAGGGAGATAATTCAGTCTTATCTTGATCATGGTTGATCAAGGCTTGTTTTTTATTAGCATCCCTGTCACAAGGCAATGGCAGTGAAGGAGCTGGCAGAAAATGGAATTAATAGGTTAGCTGGTTCCTTCAAAAAGGCATTCATCCACTGTGTTCCTCACGATTTCTCCTCTTTAAGATCTACTGTAATAGGAGGAAGGAGGCCCAGTGGTACAGTGATTAAACCCTTTGCTGCTAACCGACAGGTCAGTGGTTCAAAAACCCACCAGTGGCTCCCCAGGAGAGACGTGGTCTGCTTCAGTAAAGACTGCATCCTTGGAAACCGTGTGAAGCTCCCCTCCTCTGTCCCATAAGGTAGCTATGAGTCAGAATTACTTGACTGGCAATGGGTTTGGGGTTTTGATGATGCCCCGGTACAGATGGCACAAATGGTTAAGATGCCCAGTTGCTAACTGAAAGTTTCAAGTTCACCCAGAAATTCCTCAGAAGAAAGGCCTGGCAATCTACTTTTGAAAACCCTTAGGCACCATCCTACTCTGACACCTAATAGTGTTGAATGTAAGTCAGAGTCAACTTGATAGCAACTGGTGGAACAGTGGAGGAGAAAACCACCATTAGGCCTCGTGTGTGAAAATCTATCAGGGGACTTGGTAGGTGGAGTTAGTTGTTAGAACCATCCAGTAAAAGTGTTTTATGAAAAAGTGAGCTAATTTCTGGTTCAGAAAGATGCAGGTGCTCTTATCTGCCACTTATCTACCATTGCCAACCTCAGTGGTGTGCGTGTGACAGTGTTCCTTGCGAACAGTAGTTAGTTGCATGTGGCAGAAGTGTGAGCTCTGGTCTTCCCTTGTCCTGTCACAAGAACAAGAGATGTTCCAGGACAGTAAGCATGAGCCTCGTGCACGGAAGCAGGGGAATTTCCCCATGGCTCATTAACTACATCTCGCCCTCCCCAGGTGCGTTCTTTGCTGTCACTGACCCAAGGAGAAGAGTTCATAAGCTCTTACCTGTAATTACATTCCTAAAGCCATCGACTTTCACCCCACCTCTCCCTACCCCACCTTTTTTGAGAGGTACAAATTGAACTTAAAAGAACCTACAAAGCCCTAACAGAGGATAAGTAATTAATCTGGGAATCCATTTAATGCAGTACTGTACTCTTCTTTCAACTCTGGGAAACTTGCAACCCAAGTTTTAGATGCAGTGTGTTCACGCAGAGGAGGCCTGCATGCTAGAAGGTAGATAAACCTATTGCTGTCCAGTCATCTCCAACTCATGCAACCCTGTGGGACAGAGTAGAACCATTCCATAGGGCTTCCAGGGCTATAATCTTGACAGAGGTGGACTGCCACAGTTTTTGCCCAAAGAGCAGCTAGTGGGTTTGAATCATTGACCATACTGTTAGCTGCATTACCAGATTGACTCATGTTACATGGTAAAGAAGGAGATGAATATCCTTATTTTGAGGTCAGTTTATTAGCTACCTTAATTCCATCTGCAACCTGAATCCTCTCTGCCTCCCCCAGGTTACATAGTAACATGGAAGATTAAGATTGCAGGTGGGATTAACAGTTGCTAATCAACTGATTTCACGACCCAAAGTGACATAAATATATTTTTTTTTGACAAAGAGAACCTGAAAGAATGTCCTATTAAAAAAGAACTCTAGGAATGACTGCATTAATAGGGCAGTGCTTTGGAGGCTTATAGGACATCTTTATGCAGATTCAAAGCTTCCTAGGTACTAAACAACATGCCTAGTAACCTAGCCTCAGTCACTAGCTGTGGGACACTGAGCAAGTTGCTAACTCTGTAGAGCTGTATCCATTGCTGTTGAGTCAATTCTGACTCATAGTGACCTATTAGGACAGGCTAGAACTCCCCTACAGGGTTTCCAAGGATTTGAGCTGCCAACCTTTTGGTTAGCAATCGAGCTCTTAACTGCTGCATCACCGGGGCTCCTTGTAGAGCCTTAGTGTCCTTATCAGTGAATGAAGATAATCAACCTACTTGACAGAGCTGTTCTGAGCACTAAACACGAGCAGGTATAGCAAACACAGCAGGCTTGTCGCAGAAGTACACAGAACCTGAAGAGTGTGACTTGGAAACCCTGAAGTGTCAGGCCCTCAGCTGTGTAAAAGCCCCAGGTCTCCACACGTCTGGCTTTGTTTCTTCTTGCTGTCACCCAGATCTGTCAACGTCATTATTCTGGGAACATGTTTCCTCTTACAGAGCATTGGGATAACGCTTAGTGCTTGAAGCTGAGCGGGAAGCCCAGCTGATGTTTCACCAATTGCTTTGCCTCGGAGAGTCCAGTGACATCGAAGAGGCAAAGCAGAGTTAGTGCCACCACCACGCGCTGAGCTCTGTGCACCAGGGGCCTGCCAGAGATGCTCACTGAAGGAGGTGGGAGTCACTTGTCACTGCTCTACTGCACCTGGGCCTCTGCTGAGTATCTTTGAAAAGGCCAATCAGCCATCCTCTACCCTGCATTCAGTGCGAGTGCGCTGTGGGAACCAGAGTACGAGAGCATCTGAGCCTTCTGAACAGGCAGTTGTAGCAGAAAGAGCCCCTAAGGCTCTGGAGTCACACTGCTTGGCCTGAATGCAGCCCAGCCACCCTGGCCTTTATGTCACCGTCTGGACTGTGAGAACCAGAAGGCTGGTCTCACAGACATGCAGGGAGCCTCACATTGCAAAGTTTATTGGCTAATGGGGTCCGTGATGTTTGTCAAATAAGTTACAGAGCACATTTTTTCATTTCTGATGGGCATTTTTATTTTAATGTTTGCTCATTTAAAAATGTTTTAATATGTATTAGAAAATGCTGGTTTTCCGTTTTTAGCTAAGATCAAGTGTCCTTTTAAGAGAAATGTAGTTCAATTAAAAAACAAAGTGAGCCGATTTAAAGAAACTTATTAGGAGAATAGACTCAGCAGCAGTGGCTGCTTTGTTAGTGGAATAACAGTTCAGCTGCTGGGCAAACAGGGCAGCGATCGTGAAGGTGGCACACAGTGACTGAAGGCAGGTGACACTGTGCCCAGTGCCCCCCTAGACTGTCAGGTCTCGAGGGCAGGACTTCGTTGGCCCTGTTACCACTGTCCCAGTACTTAGCACACATCGGACTCACAGCAAGAAACAAGTACAATCCTGAGAATGAGGGGACCCAGGGGAAGTGACACACAGCAAATGTGAGGTCCCTCCCTGGCCTCTTGTCCACTGAGAGCCTCTGAGAGATCACCAAGCTTCCCCAGGTTTATTCAGGAGTGAACCAGATGTTACAGCCAGATTCCACTAAAATAATGATATTCCAATGTTGAGACTGCTTTTCTAGCAGAGTCAGTGAAGTTAAATGGTCTCCCCATGGTTGTATGGCTTGTTAAGAGCATAGTAACCAAGCGGCTAAGCTCACCCGGCTACGTCAGAAAGGCAGGCTGTGTCACTGGTCCTACCTCTCTAGTCTCCTTCATTCACAGGGGTCCTGAAGGTGGCTGCTAAAACTTCTGTTTTGCAAAAGAGAGCAAGCAACCTCAGAAAGATGAAGTTACCTTCCAGGGGGTGTTGCATTACCTTGCCCCTGTCCAGCCCCTCCCCCAACCCCATTAAAGCAATGAACAATAAATTAAATCACATTGTGACATTGCTATGGGTACCAACAGGGTTTCCATGTGTGAATTGCTGGCTAGCTCATCAGTGAGTCCAGTCTAGAGAGAGCCTGAGATGTGAATTTTTGTGTGCTATGTTGACTATGGACTCACTGGGGACAAGAATGCTGGAATTTCTGAATAGGGAAGTCTGGTCAGCTGTATTTATTAAAAGCATGCTAGATAAAACCAAAAAGAACCCCACAGCCTCTGAGTTGATTCCAACTCATAGCAACTGTAGCACTTAACCACTATGCCACCAGGATTTCCTTGCTAAATGAAGAGACCTTTTATTTTTAAAATTGGGCATTTGATGGTCCAGCTATAGAACTCTCATCTTCTGAGCAGGAGACCCAGGTTCAATTCCCAGTCAATGCACCTCATGTGTAGCTACCACCCATCTGTCACCGGTTGTGTGTTGATACGATGCACCACAGGTTTCGGAGGAGCTTCCAGACTGAGAATGACTAGGAAGAAAGGCCTGGTGATCTATTTCTGAAAATCAGCCAGTGAAAACTCTGTGGATCATGGCTGTCTGATCCGCACAGGACTGGGCAGCACTTCCTTCTGTTGTGCTTGGAGTTGTCATGGTCAGGGCCAACTTCAGGGCAGGTGACAACAATGACAGGATGCAGACTCTTCCAGACTGGTTTCCAAACCACTGCGTGTCACAGAAGCAGAAACTTCACTATGATCTAACCACTGGTGCAACTGCCATTGCTGGTATATTTATTCTCCAGCTGGGCCACCACCGAAGGTCAGATTTCTTTTAATGATCAGATTTTAACAACTGAGAGACCACACTTTTCCAGCTAGGTGAGAAGCTCTGACTTTCCCAGGGCTCTCTGCCCCAGGCAATGTCTAGCCTTGCAAAGGTAAGGAGGCCTGGAGGGTCGATAACTTTGTCCCTACAGTTGTTTTTCTTCACTGCCCCCTCCAGACATATCTTTGTCATGTCACTCTAAAGTTCAAAGCCTGTTTCTTCAGGCAGCTTGCTCTCCATATTATACCTAGTTGCTCCGAGCTTGCACACAGGGCTCTCCTTTAATGTGTCCCAGCAGGGCCAAGGCCAAGGTTAAGCTGAAGGAAGCACAGAGCTAAGAATAAGTTCCCCTGCCACTGGCAGTGTTGACTCTTGGGCTCACAGACCATAAGTATAACCTCAGGCTTGGCTCTCTCAGAGTCCCAAAGTCCCCAGTCTTTCCCTAGAATGGGTCTCTTCCTCTAGGTAAGGAAATGTTAGTTTGCTCCCCAACGTAACTGAAAGCTGCAACATAAGCGCCTTTATGGGAAACCTAGCAGGTGCAGCCAGAGGTGGGACCCCAACAATCAGCAATACATCCCCCAAAGTTTGCTTGTGTATTCTACTGTCACCTTTGTGCCAGTAGATGAGTGTATGTGTGTGTGGTGCTTGTGGATTTGACTGTCCCCTTAGTGCCAGTATATGAGTGTGAGTATGTGTGTTCCGTGCTTGTATATTCTACTGCAATCCTATTGCCAGTGTGTGTGTGGTGGCTATGTAGTGTACTGTAATCTTAGAGGCCAGCTTTTGTGTGTGTGTGTGTGTGTGTGTGTGTGTGTATGTATGCACATGTTAACAGTGCCATAAAACCCACTGCCATTGAGTAGACTCCAATTCACAGTGACCTTATGGAAATCCGTATTTAGGAAGACCATTTACTAATTCTTTGAAGTTCCAAAAACCAACAAAAAAAAAAAAAAAAAAAAGAGAGAGAGAAAGAAAAAGCCCAAACAAACCAACAAACTAAACCTGTTTCTTTCGAGTAGTGTCCAAGTCATAGCAACCCTACAGGACAGAGGAAGACTGATTGATAGGGTTTCCAGGGACAGGCTGCTGGATTCGAACTGCCGATCTTTCGGTTAGCAAAGCGCGCTCTTAATCACTGCACCACCGAGGGCTTTATTTTTCTTCCAAAGTGTGTTCTACTTAACTAAAGAGACAGCCAGTTCAGCAGTGTTCATGTCCACGGTGGTGAAATAATTTGGAAAAGGACAGCCAGTTAAACAACTTGAAGGACGTAAAAAATGTCACCTAATTATACATGCAGAAACTGTTGAATTGGTGTGTGTTTTTCTGTGTGTATTTTCACGGGGGGAGGAAAAAGACATTAACATAATGAAGTAGATTTCATCTGTCTGTAGCAACTGTTTTGACATTTATGGTGACTTGGTTTCCTCCCAAAGCAGTAGATTGATAATCTCTCTTTTTTTTTTTTTAGCTTGGAAGCTATAGAGACTAGCCTACCGAATCCCCCAAACAAAGTGAGTCTGTTGCAGACGCACCCAAGTCTGGTCACTGCCGGCAGCTGAAACAGCCGTTCCTTCACCAGGAGAAGGATTTCGTGGTGGCTCTTCTCGAGGTCTGAAAAATAATATGGCTCCCCACATGCTTTCAACTCGGGAGCGACACTGCTTTCTTCTCACTTGGTCTCACGAGGTCAGCCCTGGGGATGGCATTTCCTGACAGCTCATGTGGCTTACACTGGTCAGCACAGAGGGTGGCTGTGTTAACACAGAGTGCAAACACAGGCACGACTGAGAGCCAGAAAGAGGTGGAAAAGCACCTTTAGCTACACGGTGAGCGGAATGCAGCCCCGGCCGCGGTGGAAGCCTGCATTTCGCCACCAGGGGGCAGTGGACACAAGACTGCGGCTGCTGCAGGGCTCTGTCCCCAGCATACCCGGGTGACCGTGGGTCACTGACTCAGTGTGCCAGTGTGAGGTGAGGTACAGCCCACGTTCCCTTGCACGCTTGCCATCTTACTTCCCGTACCCCACGGTTGGCAGAGCCCCCAGGACTGCACTTTGCAATCCTCAATCTTGTCTTGATCTGACAGGAAGAAGTTATTTTTATTTATATTTTTTCTTTTGGCTACGTGCCCGGCACACTTAGTATTTCCTGCTCGGAGAAAACAAATTACTTAGCTGAAAGTGCCTGGTGCAAGCCAGGCCTCAGGAAATGGCCCTGCCATCTGCATCTGGTAGGGTCCTAGCTGCCTTCTTGGACAGTCTCTCAGACTAGACATCCCTCCCTGTCCCTCCTGCCTGCAGGGTTTGCCTTTTGTCACTGAGGAGCTGTCATCATTTTATTCCTCTGGCCGTTTCACACGCAGTTATAAATCTGGTCCTCTGCTCCCCTAACCTCCAACCTCAGAAACACTCAGTTCAGCATCGTTTTCTCAAGTGTACGTCATTTCCTATTTGCAAGCTTCTACCGCTTCCCCCAGCGTCCCTGGGTGGTTAATGCCCTGGGACGCTAAAAGAAAGGCTGGAAGTTTGAGCCCACCAGTGGGTACCCTAGAAGAAAGACCTGGTGATCTGCTTCAAAAAAATTTGCCACAGAAAACTCTAGGGAGCACATTTCTACTCTGGATGTGGGGTCACCTTGAGTCAGAATAGACCTGATGGCAACTAACTTACTGGTCCTCAGGGCCTGCTATGCAGACACTTGTCTCTGACACTGGTTTATCAAGAGTCCTGTCCCTTTCATCACAGTCTTTGTGACACAGTGGTTAAGAGCTGTTGGTTGTTAACTAAAAGGTCAGCAGTTAGAATCCACCACCTGTTCCCTGGAAACCCTCTGGGACAGTTCAGCTGTGTCCCATAGGGTCACTCTGAGTCTGAATCGACTTGACATCAATGGGTTTGTTTGGCTTTTGATCCTTCTCACCTGCCCTTCCCAACATGTGCATGGGAACTCCCCCTCTGCCTCACTGGGTCTGCTTGCTTCATGGTCAGTCTCCCCGTGGTCTTGCTCTTATGGCTCTAAACTTCTCCCCAAGATACTTTTTGGTGTGTTACCACTAGCAGACAGTCTATAAATATTGGTCTGAAGCAGCTTGCCTCTTTTGCCCCCTGGACTGAACCTGTCTTCTTGTCCAGCCACCATCCAAAGTATACTTTTCAGCAAATTTCCCTAACTTCAATCTCTGCATCTGTGAAATTGTGGTTGCACTTAATGAGTCATTATGTATATGAGGTGAGAGAGCATGTGCCAGGTCTTTAGCACAGGGTTAGCATGTAATACATTTCAACTCTAATGAGTGAACTCCAGCTGCTGTATGAAGACTGCCTATTAAGTTTGTGAACTTGTCCTAGAAAAAGTACTACATATTTCATTGCTGAATATCACTACGTCACTTTCAAAGTACTCCTCTTGGGAAGCTATGCACTGATGCCAGTGCCTAGTCCACCCTTCAAAGCAATATTGGAACACTTTTTCTGGAATGGCCATCACAGTTGTCATCACATTACACTTTGATGTCCCTAATGTCATCAAAATGTCTTCCTTTCAACATTTCCTTTATCTTCAGGTAAACAAAAAAGTCACTGGGGGCCAGATCAGGTGAGTAGGGAAGGTCTTTCAATACAGTTATTTGTTTACTGACTAAAAACTCCCTTCCAGACAACTATACAATGAAGTTTGTGAACTTGCTACTGTGCCCCTGCACACAATGGCCATTCCAGAAAGAGTTCCCAAATTACTTTGAAAGGTGGACTAGCTGCTGGCATCAGTGCATAGCTTCCCAAGGGGAGTACTTTAAAGGTGACTGTAGTGATATTCAGCAATGAGGTGTGTAGCACTTAGAACAATTAAGTTCTCAGTCTTAATTGTCAGACCTCGTATAGTGCCTTTGTCTCCATGCCTTTGTTTCTGTGAGTTCCTGTAATTACAGTCCTTAAGCATGAAGTACACATCTAGAGTGAGGAATTGTCATATCTTCTTCAGTCAAGTGGAAGCACATTCATCCACCTATTCACCTGACACGTTTCTGGGCCTAGGATCTACTGTTAGGTGTGGTTGCAGATGGGGTCTATGCAGCTTCTCCTTCAAGGAGCTGGCTTTCTGCTGGGGAAGACTGTACAGGGCTCTGTTGGGGCTCCAAACAGGGAGAAGTCAGTTTTACAGGGGACAGGAGAGTCTTCTTAGAGGAGGTAACACTTTTGCTGAGTCTGGTAGAAGACTCTCTTTGGGCCTTCACCTGGCAGATAAACTAAGAAGAACCAAACTCATTGTGGTTGAGTCAATTCTGACTCAGAATGACCCAATAAGGTAAAATAGGTCTACCTCATAGCTCTTCCAAGGAGCAGCTCATGGATTCTAACTGCTGACTTTTGGTTAACACCCATAACTCTTAACTACTGTACCACCAGGGCCCCACTTGGCAGATAGTTGAGAGAAAATAATGAAAGTGCATGGACCTTTCCTCCACAAGATGAAGAGAGACTCAAATGCTTTCATTGCCAAGGCATTGCCTAGAAAGGAGCCTGGATTGAAACTCCACCTTTCTTCCTTTATGGAGAATCCATCCTCACTGGCATTTCCATCTCATCCTGTGTCTGAGAACATACGGACAGAACATCCATGGATCTAAGTCCTTTTCATCCTTTCCATGGCTCTGTGGAATTCTCCTGTAACAGGTGCAGAGAGCAAGACTCAGAGAGGATGATTTAGACACCATCACCATGTTAGCGGTGGGAGAATGCTGCTGAGCCAATCTAAGTTCGTTCCTTGCCCACTATGGAACCCCGGGTGCAGATCCGGGAGGCTGGGCATGGTCTGTTTTACACTGTGTGCCTCAAGCATGTGACATAGCATTCTGCCCACAAAGACAGACGATATGTTTTCCTTGCTACTTCAATCCCATACAACAAACTAAAGTTAGAAAGCGGGTGGATGAGGAAAACAAACAAAAAAGAAAAAAGATGAGCCAGCAGTGAAGTCGGCTCACAGGATGCCTGCTGGGTGTCCTGTGCCCTTGCTGGAGACCACAGAGTTGGCTCAGAGCTTTTCAGCAGCTACATACAGCTTGGGCTTTGTGAAATGACTCATGTTGCCCGTACATAGGGCCCACAGCCATGCTCGGAAAAAGCTCGGCCATTCCTGGCACCAAGACCAGTGACATTTGTTTTGAGAGTCCTCAGGCAGAGAACTTACATAATGAGGTGCTCAAGGTCCTTCACTTTGTCCCAACTAAAGATACTACAGTGGTTTTCACAGAGGCCGTGGTACAGCACAGAAGGTTCAGGAAGCGCCGGCCCAGGAGAGTGTTCTTCTCCTGAGTGAAAGTTGATGGTGTAACACCAAGGTGTTTCAGATAGAGTAGTTCTTGGGGGTGGGGACGGGGCAATGGACAAATTGTATCCAAGGACAACGGGTTTCTCTCCCATCCAGGCCTTGCCTGGGGAGGAACTGGTGTTTTCTTTTCTACTCCACACCCACTTCCTGGGCACTGAGCCTAATCTATGCAGTTGAGTGGAGGTGGGGCACACAGGTAACCTGGGTAGTGACCCAGTGTCATCTCTGAGCTCAGGTGGGAGGACCTCCTTCAGGTAGATGAGAAGCAGGAACTCGGTTATGGAAGGCTTTGTACCAACAGTGGGATGGGGAATGGCTTAGCTGTGTCTGTGTTTATTGTTGGTTTTCCCTCTAAGATGCAAGCCCCATGAGAACAGGGAGTTTTGTCCATTTTATTAGCTCCTGAATCCCCAGTGCCTAGAACAGTGCCTGGTACACTTCTCCAGTACTTACTTGCTGAGGACTGCCTGAGACAGCCGTTGGTCTCCGGGGTTGCTTGGCTGTTTTAATACTGGCCACCCAGATGTTCTCAGCCCCGTTTCAGCCTTTCTCCTCCTTCCTACCTCACTCCCATCAATGGCTCACTCTCTGTTCTTCTGCCCTATTCCACAGAACTCTTTTTGGGGTGAGATTCCTTGAGCCGTCTGCCTCTGGTATGATACAGCTGAATGCTCTGCTTCCTTCTGGAATCTCAAAGTTAAAGCAAAACAAACAAAACAGCGACTCTTTCATTTGGTAATCCTGCCAGGGCAACCCTGATTCTGGCTGCCTCAGAGGTCCTACTAGGGTCAGGGAGTGCTGGGGATCAATACACGTGACTGATGTTCTAAGATCTTGTCTTGCACCAGGTGCACTGCAGGCTCCATCCAGGGCCCAGGTTCGGATCAGCGACAGAGGACAGGACTCGTTCCTGGGGAGTGGCTTGTAAAATCACACAGGGCCCACCCCAGATTCCAGCAGTGTCCTCAGGAAGAAAAGGACCCTTACGAATGTGCTGTACTCGGACACACCGTGGACATAGATGGCCAGCAGGTTGGATAGATCACACACCTTTCAGGCCATCACATCGGAAGGTAACCTCTACATTCAAACTCTGAAGATGTACTGAGCTGGGCAGGAGTTCCAGGCTGCAGCCCAGTGGGGTCTGGCTGGGAGCCAGCTGGTGTTGATATAAGATTAATCCTCTTCTGAAAGGTGAAGCATACAGCAAGCAGGACCAAGATTCTCGTCTTAAAATACATCAGGCATGTGCAGGATGCAGACGAAAGGGCTAGTGGGGTTCCCAGATTCTGTTCCTTAGACCATGACCGTGACCGCTATCAGCTCTGCTCAAAGCATCTGAAAGTCAGGTTTAACTGATGGCTGCTTTGATGTTCACCTCTGTATCTCATTTCAGCCCCCTACCAAAGACGGGAAAACGCTCACTAGAGCGACCGCGCAAGGATACCTCGGTGGTACAAACAGTTAAGTACTCTACTACTAGCAGGAGCTGGAAGATTGGCAGTTCGAACCCATCCCATGAAGATTTGGAAAACAGGCCTGACAATAGCTCCCTAAAAACGCTATGGAGCCGTTCTGCTCTGCAAATGTGAGGCCACTGTGGTTGGAATTGCCTGGACAGGAACTAACAAGAACGCAGCCGTAGAGCACTTACCCTTGGGCAGCGAGACTTCTTTGTGTTCCCTCTCAAGTGAATGTGCTGGAGAGATAAGCCTCACTCATTACCTGAGTGAACTGCCTGTGCAGGACTCTTGAGGTTGAGTTGATTGTGCCGCAGGAGGTGAAGCCCCACTGCATTTGAAGGCGTTCATTTTCAGCCACTTTGGCCGGGATCGGGGGGACCGGGTCGGTGTGTCTCTAGTGTAAGCATGTCTTCTGCATACACAAGACTGTCACATAAGGGAAACTCAAGGGCTTCCAGCACATGCAGCTGATTGGAATCTATTTTATATACTAAATATAGTTCACAGGGAAACAATGAAAAATAATGGGAAAGCGGATTGCTTTTTGTGAGGAAAACACAGGATGGGGGAATCAAAACAGCAACGACCACCACCAGTTGTCTCCACCCTGGTCCTGCCTTTAGCAAGCAGTGTGGCCAGGGCAATCCTGTGCTTGGTCTGTGGGCCTTAGATGGACTCGAAGAAGGTGCTCCCCACTCCTGTCCTGGAGCAAATTCCCTAACTATCTTTCTGATTCTATCTTTTCTCTAATACTTGCCTGCTGAGGTAGCCCTAACGACATTATTTATTACAAACACCCAGCACGTTCCTGCACAATCTTTGGCTTTTATGAGTTCACTGCTTCGGTAATAAATCACATGTTTCATGTTCCATAAGCCCTGCCAGTGTGGAATTTCTGGTATGACAGCTTTTTAGCTGCTGAACAAACTTGTTGGGCTTTGCCTCTTTGAAAAGAGGCATCGAGTCAAAAAGAGCTGGAGTGGGAAAAAGTATGTTGAAGTTCTTCTTGCAGGGGTTGATTACTCTTTTAAATAATACTCAGGGTCTATTCAAAAGTCTTGTGGAGAAAACTCTAGAAGTGAAATCAATGAATATTTCACACATCTGTTCCAGCATTTACATCACCCCCCTTCTGTTTTCTGTTTTTTATTTCTTTTTCTTGAAGAAAACAATTTAGTGTGGTTTTGGTGAAAGTTTACATAGGAAATTAGGTTGTCATGTAACAATTTCCATACATATTGTTCAGTGACATTGGTTACAGTCTTTGCAGCCGTTGGCATTCTTGTTTTCACCGTTCTGGTCATTCTGTTTCCGCTCATCTGGCTTCACTGTCCACCCCCACCCATGTCCCCTCCCTCCAGCCTTTTCATCTTTGCTCCAGCGTACATGCTGACTGTTCAGTCTCATCTGGACGATGTTTTGAAGAGCACAGTACTCCGGGGGGACAGTATGTATTTTTATGGGCCAATCTGTCTTTTGGCTGGAAAGTGACCTCTGGGAGTGCTTTAGTTCCAAGTTTAAAGAGTATCTCAGGGCGATGCTCTCAGAAGTTTGTCTGTTTTTTACTGGCTCAGTGAGTTTTTAGGAATTGGAGTTTCGTTCTACATTTTTCTCCCATTCTATCTGGAACCATCTATTGGGTCCCTGGTTGGAATGGCTGGTAATAGTAGCCAAGCAGCTGATATTTTCATCACTGGTGGCCAACTTTGGACAATCTTAGTTCAGCTGTATCGGCCTCTTGGGCCAATGTCCGTGACCTGGCAGACGTTTATCAAGGTGAACAAGTGAAGAAGGCCTCTGAGCCAGACACAAAGAGGCACATGAGAAAGGACACCTCATTCCTAAACTGTTTGGCAATGGCCCCCTTCCTGTAGGGTTAGGCTGGTGACACGCAAGGAGAGGGAATGGTGGTTGGCAGAAGCACAGGATCCTGCTTCAGTTTCCCAGCCTGGAGAAGCTCCCGAACCTTCTGGGGACAAGGGCAAAACCAAAGAACCATGGGCAAGAACTCACATCTGTGGGGTCATTTACACACCTGAAAACTAAAGAAACGGGGTTAGAAGGCAGCTTAAGTACCTTAGTACCATAAACAGTGGCACATTACTTGGTGCCTGGATCCCTGGCAGGAGGAGATAAATTCCCTCTCTGCCTAGTTATGGTGATTCTCAGTCTCCACATTGCATTAAATCAAACCAAACCCACTGCCAGTTGAGTGGATTCTAACTCACAGTGACCCTATAGCACAGAGTAGAACTGTCCCATAGGATTTTCAGGAGCACCTGGCGGATTCATACTGCTAAACTTTTCATTAGCAGACGTGGCACTTAACCAGTATGTCACCAGGGTTTCCACTCATTGCATTAGAATCATCTGAAACCAAACCAAACCCATTGCTGTTGACTGGGATTCTGACTCATAGTGACCCTACAGGACAGAGTAGAACTGCTCCATAGAGTTTCCAAGGAGTGCCTGGTGGATTCCATTTGATTAGCAGACGTAGTACTTAACCACTACACCACCGGAATTTTCAGACTCACCTTAGGACTTTTTAACCGCTGACTGAGAGGTCAGGAGTTCGAACTCATTAGCTGCTTGGAGGGAGAAAGACGTAGCAGTCTGCTTCCATACAGATTAAACCAAAAATCAGACCCACTGTTGGTGAGTCAATTCCAACTCATAGTGACCCTATAAACAGAGTAGAACTGCCCCATAGAGTGTCCAAGGAGTACCTGATAGATCTGAACTGTCAAACTCTTGGTTGACGGCTGTAGCATTATACCCTATGCTACCAGGGTTTCCCGACTACAGCCTTGGAAATCCTATGGGGCAGTTCTACTTTGTCCTGTATGGTCACTATTAGTCAGAATTAACTTGACGGCATTTTTTTCTTTTTTGTGGGAGTTGCAGGTGTGTGGAGCTTTGAAAAGCTGCCAATATCCAGTACAGATTTGATTTGAATTTGTCTGGGTTGGATCCCAGGCTTGGCAGTTTTTTATAAATTGCTTGGAAATCCTGGTGGCATAATGGTTAAGTGCTGCATTTGCTAGCCAAGAGGTCAGCAGTTCAAATCCGCCAGGGGCTCCTCGGAAGCTACGGGGCAGTTTGACTCTGACCTCTAGGGTCAGTGTAAGTTGGAATCAACTTGACAGTTTTAGATTTGATTTGGTTTTTGTTAGGTGATTCTAAAGTGCAGCCTGTGCTCCATACCTTGGGTAAGTGTCCACAGCTGCTACAGCCACAGTCACAGTGAAGTCAATCTGACTTAATGACGCATTGCTGTGGGGTTTGTTGGAGAAATAAACTCAGAATCCAAATGAGTCTTGGAAGGAGGTGTGGGGAAGTTGTCTAGTATTTTATATTGGTCTCTGCAGGGCTTGTCCTACAGCTAAAAGCTTTGAAGTCAATGGAAACGTCAAACAAAATTTTATGTTGACCACAAATAGCTGCTGATGGAAGACAGCTGGCTGATGAGCGAGAGCGGTGCTGGCTGAAGTCCAGCTGTGAAGAAGGAATCACTAGGGTTTGGACAGAACAGTAGCGTCTGGTCGCTCGTTTCCTCCAGTTCCCCCCAGCTTCAGGCCTGACACTGACGCATTCTGAGCAATATGGGTGACTGTCAGCACATTTGCTTAAAAATGATTGCATCTTTCTGGCCAAGGCCTGAAGTGTATGATGCCCCAGGTGTGGTCCACCTGCCCCAGTGGTTCTGGAATGGTCTTTTTTAGGTAGCAGACACTTTGGGGAGTCTGATGTAGCTATGAACAAGCCGGCGGCCCCCGTTCAGTGGTGTCTAGGATCTCAGGGCTCTGTTAAGAAGGCCAATACCAAGGTCACCGGGGCACAGCTTGTCCTTGGCATTCTCCTTGCAGTGTTCTTGATCTCGGTTGATTGTCAGCCCTATGATGGCGTGATGGTTAGTCTCTGTGTATAGCGGATGCCTGACATGCCTTGTCACAGTTTGTGGTAACCCGTTGGAGCTGGTACACTAGCTGTCATCCCGTGGTGCCCCACCTGGTCAGCCTGACTGTTCGGTGGCTGGTTTGTCTTCAAGCCAGGTCTGACCTTTGAAGTGGTTGAGTGTGGAGGTCCGCCATCAGCCTTGTAGACAAAGTCACGAACCCCTGTAAATGACAGGCTGAAGCATCTCACCTGTGACATGTTTTCTAGCCTACTGCCCTTGATATTATTTGGCTTCCTAATTAAATTTTCTTCAAAAAGATACCACCCCCCCTCTCCTGGCACAGGGATCAGGGGAGATGCCTTCTGAGAGGGGCCTTTTACTACCCCCCTCGGTTTATGAAATAATATTGGGAAAACCTGAACAGGAATTTCTGGGGAAAAGAGCTCAGAGGAATGGATTCTAACACAGCCAGCTTGAGAGCAGCGAGGCCGGCCCAACCTCTGCTGACTTCTCCCAGCTGCTCACCCTCCCTTTACAGGAGATAAGCAAGCTTGCCAGAAGGCCCTGAAGGGCTTTCCAGAGACTGCTCCCCTCCCTCTCTTTCTCAGCTCTTAGATAGCAAACATCTTACTTCAGGAAAATAACTAGATTCCAAGTTTATTACATTTGGAATCGGCAAACAGACAAATACTAAAGAAATGCCTTTCTTAGAGTAGTTTAAGAGAAACTTAGAATAAGGGACGGTGGACACTCATTGTCCTTACAGGAAGAGATAAGGGAGAACAGAAAAGGAACAAATAGAGACTGTCAAAGTATAATTTTTAAGATGGGTTTGTCCTCTATTCCTGCTTAGGTAAAGTTAATAGAAGTTCTAGAATTAGTTTTGCCCCAGCTGTTAATTATAAATCACAAACATGCCTGTCTCAGACCATTCTTTAGAGGGCCCTAATGGTTAACATAAAAAAGAATGACAGAATGTTTGCTCTTTACTAACAGAGAAGACCCTAATAGTCAACAAGAGAAGAAGACCACTGTCTCTAACCATTGTTTAGAAGATCTTAATAGCTAACATGAAAAGAAACACTAGTCTCTATTTAGAAAACTCTAGTGATTAACATGAAGAAACCACGAGGTACCTGCTTCTTGCCTAGCCAATCACCAATGTGGTCAAAGTACTACTGCCTTGTTCACTATAAAAAGATAACAATAAACTAAGACGGCCTCTCTCTTTTGCTGTCTTGGTCGGGCTGCCTTGAACCAAAAAACTCTTTCCTGTCTCTTATTTACTTCCCGCTGCGCCTCTCCCTCCCTCCGTGCGGGACCCTGAAAAGTGTTGGGACTGGCTCCTGGCAGTTGAGGAGGAGCCTTTGCCCAGGTCTAAGTGATATTTGCAACAAGGACAGAGTTGAGTCCCCCAGGGCTTTCCTAGGCTGTAATTCTACAGGAGCAGATCACCAGGCCTTTCCCTAATGGGACTGCAGGTGGGTTCCAGCCACTGACCTCTGTGGTTCGCAGCCAAGCACATAACCATTGTGTCTTATCCATCCATATAGGGTCAAGGAAATGAACAGAGAAGGGTAAGCAGGGCTGGCTCCTCCCTTAGGCAGAGTGGGCGCAGTGCTGGAAACCAAACCAAACCAGTGGCTATTGAGTTGGTTCTCACTCTTGGTGACCCCTATGTGTGTCAGAGCAGAAATGTGCTCCACAGGGATCTCAGTGACTGATTTTTCGGAAGCTGATCACCAGACCTTTCTTCCAAGGCACTGCTGGGTAGGTTCGAACTGCTAAGCTTTTTGATTCATAGTCGAATGCTTAATCATCTGAGTCATCAGGGACGGTTACAATGCCTATGACCGGAGATACTTGTCTTAGAGGCCCACGAAAAGGTTATAATTTCTTGCACAATCAGAAGAAAAAACTTAACATATGAGGACAACCAATTAAGTTCATGAACTCATCCTAGAAAAAGTGCTACATACCTCAAAGCCGAATCTCACTATGCACCCTCGGAGTACTCCCCTAGGGAAGCTGTGCACCGAGGCCGGCATCTGGCCCACCCTTGAAAGCAATTTTGGAACTTTTTTTCTGGAATGGTCATCAGAGCTGTGTTGTCATGCTACCCTTGACATCCTGAATGTCATCGAAATGTCTTCCTTTCAATATTTCCTTTATCTTCAGGTAAAGAAAAAAATCACTGGCGGTCAGATCAGGTGAGCAGGGTGTTCCAATACAGTTATTTGTTTATTGGCTAAAAACTCCCTTACAGACAACTACACAGTTAAATTCGCCAACTGGCCACTGTGCCACCGCGCGCAATGGCTGTTCCAGGAAGAGTTCCAAAATTGCTTTGAAGAGTAGACTAGGCACTGGCTTCGGTGCGTAGCTTCCCAAGGGGAGTGCTTTGAAGGTGACCCTAGAGATAGTCAGCAAGATGGATGTAGCACTTAGCGGACCTAATTGTCAGACCTTGTAATAACAATAAGTATAAAATAATCAATCCAGCCTGGATTTTATTAGTCTTTATTCCACAACAGCTGAAAAATATAATTTTTAAATATTTTGATATGGAGGAAAGTCCCTAGAAAAGCAAAAATGCCCAGGATACACGAAGATCGTATGTGACCCTGAGGCTGAGCATAAAAGACACATAGACCGCAAGCCCAGGATAGTTCAAGGGCTTGAGTATCAGCCTGGGTAGGTGCCCTGTGAGAGCCAGGAAGGGCTCATGTAGCAAATGAGCCCAGTTTCCCCATTCTAAGCATGTTCCTTCGCACAGCCCAGCCTGAGCTGCTCTCAATCAGCCAAGAAGAAATTATCTAGGAGATATTTTATTTCAGCAGTCTGTGTGAATTTGGAACCTTCTGCTTGAGAAAGACCAAAATATCCAGCAGTCAGTAGGTGTCTGTTCAAAGCCAATGTTGAATACTATGTTGCATACTGTCCCCTTAAGGATCTCAGAACCAGTTGCCTACATCAACCACGGACCTGAGAGGGAAGGACAAGACAAGGAGGATTCTGGGATGACTTGAAGCATACATCCTGGCTCTAAAAGGAAAGGAAGCTCCATTGTCACCCTAACACAGACCCTGACCCTAACCCTCAACCTAACGGTAACCCTAGCCCTATCCCTTAAACCTAACTAACTGCAACCTTAACCCTAACTCTCACCATAACCCTAACTTTAACACTAACCCTAATGAACCCTAATCCTAACCTGATCCCAAGCCCTAACCCTCCCTCCTTCCCAGGGTAGACATACACAGACAGAGCAGCTTAGCTCCAGCCTTGGGGCAAATGAGTCCACACAGTCCTGAGCCAGACATCAGCTCCCAGCCTGCCCTGAGCTCTCCTTTCCTATGTGCTGTCTCTCTGTGGAAAACCATTTCTGTGGCTCTAACTCACAGACCCTAAATAAATAAACGAATGGAAACCATTTCCATCAAGTCAATTCTGACTCATAGTGACCCTGTAAGTCAGAGCAGAACTGCCGCATAGAGTTTCCAAGGAGCACCTGATGGGTTTGAACTGCTGATCTTTTGATTAGCAGATGTAACATTTAACCCACTATGCCACCGGCGTTTCCCGTAGACACTAAACGTCTCTAAAAACTCTGATTGAGTTTTACTTTCCGGCCCTGCCAAAGACCTCTTTCCTTTTGGTGGGGAGGATAAAGGACTTAGTATTGTACAATTCAGCATTGTATTTTCTCCATAAAAGAAAGGAAGTGGATCAGAATCAATCTGGCCTCTAGGGAAGACAATCAGTTGAGGGTGAAGGACATACTTGTCTTTTGAAACTGAGGAGTCCTTCGGAGGTGTGACTCAAAGACAGTTAATGTCACAGAATTAACCTCAGAAATAAATGTAACTAATACAAGATTTTTGCTCAGTGTTGGATTTCACTTTTTCAAGTTGGTTTTTCAGTTCGTAAGATTAAATCAAAAAAACCAAACCCATTGCTGTTAATTCCAACCCATAGCTATCTTATAGAAAAGAGAAGAACTTCCCAGTAGAGTTTGCAAGGAGCACCTGGTAGATCTGCATTGTAGCCCTTTGGATCAGAAAGGAAGAAATTTCAATGTAGCAAACATTTACTGAGTATTTTCTATATGCCAAACTTTGTTCTAGGTGCTGAGGTCCCCCCAAATGAAAGGAGCACGGTATCTGCCACCCTCAGAAGCCCGCAGGCCAAAAGCAGAAAGACAGGTGCTATGGGGAGGAATGTGATGGTGCCTGGCTCCTGGTGACCTTATGCACAATGGGATCAGAATGTTGGGATCTATAGGGTTTTTCGGAGAATGGGCTGCGTTTTGGAAGTGGGTCACCAGGCCTTTCTTCCTACTCTGTCTTATTCTGGGAGCTGCACTGAAACCTCAGCATCTCAGTGACACACCAGCCTCCACTGACAGATGGCGATGACTGTGCAGGTGGCGGAAACTCTGGGGGCGTAGTGGTTAAGTGCTACGTCTGCCAACCATAAGGTCAGCAGCTTGAATCCACCAGGTGCTCCTTGGAAACTCTATGGAGCAGTTCTGTTCTGTCCCGTAGGGCCGCTGTTAAGTCAGGGTTTGTGCACGAGGCACACCAGCCAGGCATCAGAGCTGGTTCTTTGCATGGAAGGCAAGAATCTTACTACTGAGTTGCCACTGCACTCCACACCTCTGTTTATCTTCTAACGGAATTCCTAATAGAATGCTAGTGTTCCATTGGTGAAAACCAGTCATAAGGCCCCTCCTCAGTGCAGGGCACCTGGGAAACACACTGCCGAGCTGAGCGTCCACTTCCCAGACAACTCTGTGCAGGGCTCGCTCTGCCAACATGAGTGTGACTTTTGACCTTTTTACAAGCCAACTCCTTACAAAAAGTACTTGTTACATTAAAGTGATTTCTTTAAAGGTACCTGGGTGGTCTCAGGGTTAATAGGTTTCTCTCAGACATCTGAATTGTAGCTGTTGAAATTCAGTTACCACAGACAAGACGCAACCTCACGCATTTGAAGGACAGCACCTTGGTTCAGTTGCCATTTCCTACAGTGCGTTTCCTCCACACCTAGGTCAGAAGGGAGGAGACCGTGACTCAGAGAGGTTGGTCAGCACACCCGTATGACAGCCTAAAGGAGGCGGCCCATGCCTACCCTCTGAGACATGTCAGCATAACAATGCATTGGACACAGGGTGCCTCCTCAAGAAGAAAGCAAACAAACTTGGGTATCTGTGCTAAGTCACAATGACTAGGTGGTTAGGGTGGCTAGGTGGTGCAGTGGGAGGAACTCTGAGCTGGGGTTACTGGGCACTGTGAGTCACTCCTGGTGTCAAGTGCTTCATACTGCTCTGAGTCATTTCATTGTGACCACGTTCCTTGAAGTACGTACATCTCTATTCACAGGCCAAACAAACAAACAAACAAACCTGCTGCTGTTCAGTTGGGTTCCACTCATAGACTAGAGCCAGGACACTGAAAAACAGATAAAGTCACAGATCCAATTTTCAGAGCTAGCAAATGACAGACAAGGCCATTAACTCCTTCCCACCCCAGACTCCTTGCTCAGAGTTGGGAGAAGTCAGATCAGGTCACTCTCTATCATGCGCTCCCTGGGGTGTGTGTGTGTGTTCATGATGACTGGGTCTTGCCTTGGCTTTTCATCTGTAAGCCAGTGGACTGGGGAAATGACCCATGCCTACTCTTAGAATTCGCCTAAAATGTCTCTCTGCTCTCTGCCTAGACGAGGGATTCTTAACTGGAAGCTGTGCTAGGCTCTGGGTATTGTGTGCCCCACCTCATATGGATGGGGGGAATGCTTGCAGAAAGTAGGGGCAAGAAAGGCAGCAGGGAGTTCCGGACCATAATTTTTACGAGAGTCTCAAAGGGTTTAACACCCCAAACCTGTTGAAAACCACTGACAGTGGTTACAGCCTCAAACACTTTAGTGACCCATCTTATGTAATAATAGGAGCAATGTAAAGAGAAAGCAATCGGAGGGCCCATATACGGAGCCCCGGTGGCACAGTGGTAAACACTCAGCTGCTAACTGAATGGTCAGCACTATGAACCCACCAGCTGCTCTGTGGGAGAAAGGTGGTGGTCTACTTCCGTAAAGTTTCCAAAAAACAAACCAAATCTTTATTCTTGAGTTGATTATAACTCACAGCAGCCTTATAGGGCAGAACAGAACTGCCCCATAGGGTTTCCAAGGCTGTGATGGCTATGGGAGCAGATCACTGCAGTCACAAAGACATTTAGTGTTTACTGTTTGCACTTCTTAGTGGCATCATTGAACTTGGGCCAAGCTGTGCCCATTGCACCCGCATTTGGTGCTAACTTTTCCCATCACCCACAGTAACAAGCATCTGCCATCTAAGAGAGTGATTCTCCTTCCCCTCCCTCCATCCTTGGTGCCTATCCGTGAACACTGGTCTCTGTATTTGTATCTGCTCTTGTTTTCTGTAGAAAACAAGACACTCATACAAGATTTGCCCTTATGTGATTGCTTGTTAGCATCATGTCCTCCAGATCCATCCCTGTTACGATGTGTTTCGTAGACTCGTCATTGCTCTTTATGGTTGCAGAGCATTCCATTGTACATATGTAGCACATCTTGCTTATCCATTCATCTGTCGACGGGCACTTAGGCTGCTTCCATTATTTTGCTATTATGAACAATGCTCCAGTGAACATAGGCGTACATATGTCTGTCCATATCTCTTTTATTAGATCTCCAGAGTATATAGCCAGAAGTTGGATTGCTGGATCATAAGGTATTGCTATTTCTGGTTTTTTTTTTTAAAGGATGTATCATACAGTTTTCTATAGTGGTTATACCATTTTACAGCCCCATCAGCAATGGGTAAGTGTTCTGATCTCCCCATATCCTCACCAGCAGTTTTTGTTTTCTGTTTTTATTTTTTTAAATCAATGCCACTTTAGCCAGGGTGAGATGGTATCTCTTTGCAGCTCTGATTTGCATCACTCCAGTGGCTAATGACTGTGAGCATCTTGCCACGTGTTCATTGGCCACCTGAATGTCTGGCACTGTGACACCTAAATGCACTTGATAAACCAGGCATTTTGTTGTTGTTGTTGTTCACTATTGTGAAGACATCTTAGTGTCTCCAGCCAGCCAAGTGTCACCGAGTCAGATCCAGTCTCAACAAATCCTTCACTTTTTACGCCAAAGCTGTTAATTCCACACAGCCCGAGTGCCTCAGCAATGCTATCTGTCTTTCCCAGTGTTCTTTGGCTCCTGCTTCACTCCCTCTACTTTTGGCCCCTGTCCCTGGTTAAATGCTTTTTGCTGGTTGTGGCTGTTTTAGTCATCTGGTACTGTTCTAACACAGACACCATGAGTGGATGGCTTTAAAACTAGAAAAAAGTTTATTCTTACACAGTCCGGTAGGCTACAAGTCCAAATTCAGGATGTCCACTCCAGAGGAAGGCTTTCCCCTTGTCAGCTCTGGAGGAAGGTCCTTGCATTGCATCAGTCTTTGGTCAGGGAGCACCTTGGTGCAGGAACCTCAGGTCTGAAGGGCCTACTCTACTCCTTTCTTGGTGGTATGAGGTTCCCAACTCTGTACTTGCTTCCCTTTCCCTTTATCTTGTGTAGGATAAAAGGCGGTGCAAGCCACACTCCAGGGAAACTGCCTTTACAATGGAGCAGGGAGGAGATCTTAGGAAGGGATTTACAGTCCCACTCTAATCCTCTTTAACATACAGCATAAGAAAACTGCAATAAAGAGGACAATCATAAAATATTGGAAATCAAGGCCCAGCCAAATGGCTACACATATTTTTTGGGGGACACAGTACAATCCATGGTAGTGGTTAACTTTAGGATTCATCAGAATCACCTGAGAGGCTTATCAGAAATACAATAGTTTGAAGAACCGGGTGGTGCCCAGCCACCACCAAAGACAGCTGTAACGGGGCACACAAGGTTGAGTCCCTGTAGCAACATGATTAAAAGAGGGGTGCAGTCCAAGAACTTTACTAAAAGACCACAGCTGATGGTCTGATGGCCCAGAGGATCCCCTGGGAGCAGGCCTCTAGACCTGCTGCTGCCCCTGTTTAGAAAACACCACTGAGGTCAACTGTTCGGACAAAAATGGACTAGACTTGGGCACAGAGTGTGACCACATATTTTGGGTGTACTTTATGGCTCTGTGCATTTACAGGAGGCTGTCCTACTGGTCTCCTTCTAGATGAGAGAGAAGAGGGTGGAGAGGAGGCGGCAGGAGCTTGTTAGGAGGATACAACAAGTATAAAATGAAAAGGAAGGGTGTGCTGTCACGGGGCAAGGAGAGCAGAGGAGCTGTAGACAGGTGGGCATGCCAATTGATTTGGATTGTATGCTTTCATTTAATCACAAAAAAAAGAAAAGAAAAAAAAATACAATAGTTTGGACCCCAGGCGGTCAGTCCCCTGTGGTGCAGTCTGCACAGCTTGTGTGTCTCTCCCCACCCACTTTCAAGAACTCCAGTGAACATCCAAGCCTGAGAACCACTGGAAACCACCAGAGTGAGTTCAGACTCAAGGTGACCCCAAGTGTATCAGAGCTGAATGGTGCGCCAAGGGGTGTAGGGGTGTCAGTGGCTGACTTCGGAAATAGACAGCCTAGATAACACTGGGCTGGACTTGAATCTTCAGCCTTCGGTTAGCAGCTGGACACATGCACTGTTTGCAGCACCCAGGGACTCCCTGAGAAGCTGAAGTGTAGATTGCTGCAGTGCTCACTGGCCTTTTCCTCCCACCAGGAGGAAGTGCCACACTTGCAGAAAAGAGCCCTTTCTGTCCCTTGCCTGACTCCAAGTTTGGTCCAGGTCTGCTTTTGAACATCTCCAAATTTTGTCATTCATTCTTAAATTATTTTACCTCATCAATTTGACCACTGCATATTATAATTTTTTAAAAAATATGATCACAGACATTACCTCCATCTGTAAAGAATAACATGTTACCACTTGGCTGATAACTTCTGTTAAGCCCTTCCTAAGTGCTGGGCATGATGCCAAGGATGTTTTGTGTATTATCTTGTTCAATCTTTACAGTAACCTAATAGTGTAGACACTGTTATTATCTCTAGGTTACAGACAAGGAACCCGACACTCAGACAGGTTAAGTAACTTGTCTGGGATGATGGAGAGTGGAAAAGGTGAACCGGGTCGTGCAGCCCAGGCTGCCTGGCTCTGGTGCCCAGGCTCTCGTTCACATGTCCTAGCTTCAGATTCTTTGCACTTCACACTAGAGAGCAAGGTTCCAACAGTTCCATCCCCTCCCAGCAGCAGCTACCAAGGCCAACAGATTTACTTAAAGAAGTACTTAGCATTACTGTGTTGTCCTTAGGTGCTGCCCAATGAGTTCTGACTCACAGTGACCCCGGGTACAATGGGGGAAGGAATGCCTGGTCAGATGCACTCCCCACAATCGTCAGTCAGCTTGAGCCCATGGTAGCTGCCACTGTGTCAATCTGTCCTGTACAGCAGTTGAGTAATTTTATGTGTAACTCATGATCTGTTTTGTACTTGGAAACATTATTCAACAATTTGCCTCTTAGATGCAAATGTCAAGACTGCAAAAACGAAAAAGTGGAATCTACAATTACAAAGCTGAATTAAAATTTTGAATTTCTCTGTATGTCAAATAATCTTTTCTGTTTATAAATGTTCTGACAGTAAATTTTCTCATTTCTTCTTCCTTTTTGAAATTACTTAAATCTAGGGGTTTAAAATTTTTGTTTTGCTTTGCAGTGGGTCTTGTTTTCTGTTCCTAAGATTGGCTGTCAAGAATTTTTAAATCGCTGTCTTGTTATCTGGGACAGAGGAAAATCTTTTGTATATATATATACACAGATATAAAATACATATAAAATTTTGATTGCCGTATGTGAGAGTTAATGTTGTGTGTCAACTTGGCTAGGTCATGGTTCTCAGTATTACATATTTGTCCTCTATTGTTTAGAATTAGATTATTTCTCACTGGTGGGTCTATTTGTGTCCAAGACTGAGGCTGTCCAGAAAGTGGCTTGGTTTTATTTCATCCACACCAGAAAAGGTTATAGGGAAAATCAATGTCTCCAAAAGTTGGCCAGTGTGAGGACTAGTGCAGGTATTCTAGGGAAACATTAAATTTGACACTGGGATTCTGGGTAGACCTGGTGGCTTAAGCTAATGTTACAGCTTTGCTAGTAATAGGGGAACTGTCCATTTTTCAGCAAGGACTAATATTTCCTTGCTTAACAAATTTAAAAGAGACCAAGTCTGTGCCAGGAGCACTCACCGTGGTATTAGCCTTTGCTTTCCACCATCATGTGACAGCAAACGCACAGCTGGTGGTCCCACAGCTATTTCCTTCACTGACACTTGATTAACCAACGACATAACAGTCAATTCTGAATCAGGGAAGGTGGTTCTGCTGTGAATACAAGAAAAGGCTTCTGCTACTCCAGTGGAGCAAACTGTCTTGTTACGTATAAATTATACACAGGAAGGAAACCATCAGAAATATTGACCAAGACTTAGGTAAAGTTGTGAACCAACAGTGGAAACTCTGTAAATCAGAAAATGACTGAATAAATGATTGTAGTCACATGGTACTATTAGGCCTCATTAACAGTTACGTTTTCTATGGAGAGTTAACATAGAGCCAGAAAAAGAGATTACACAATTGTGTATGTTGTCATTTTGTTTAAAAACATTATTTTAAAATAAAACATGTTTGTATTGTTGAAAAGACGTTACATAATTATGCATACATATAACTCGATTTTATTTGAAACATGTATTTGTGCTGTAGGTAAGTGAAAATAGTGTTAATGGTGGCTACTATTCAGCAGCCCATGGAAGAGGTGCTTGGTTCACCCAGCAGTTCTGTGGTTAGTGTTTCTGCTGAGGCTCTGACCTAGTTAACAGCTGTTTTTCCAACCTGACTCTGAGAACATCTTTGAGCTAAATTCCTTTTCTGCTTCATCAGTCAGTTTTCACTGCTTGCATCTAAGAACCTTCCCTGGAGCAGTTCATTAACTAAGACAGGAAGTGCTGCCTGACTTCACAGAGTCTGGAACCAGGGGCTGGGGAGCAACCAGGTCCAGGCAGACCCTCTGCCAGTCTCTTTCTCTCTCGAGAATCCTTATGCTCTCTGATTCCACTTCTCTCTGTGCATCAATGATATTTGCTAGAAAATAAAGTTTATTTAATAATAAAAGTAATATTTATGTTATATGTAAAAGGTTTTCAAGAATTCAGAGCTCTGTAGAATAAAAATTCCCCTCTTTGTCCTTCCAGCCCACTCTTTCCCCAGAAATTATACTGTTGGTTCTTTGGTGTTGTTCCCAGATTTTGTTTAATACATTAATAGCAGCCACATATATGAGGACTGCCAATTAAGTTCATGAGCTCATCCTAGAAAAAGTGTTACATACCTCATTGCTGAATATCACTATGGTCACTTTCGAAGTACTCCCCTTGGGAAGCTGTACACTGACTCCAGAATCCAGTCCATCCTTCAAAGCAATCTTGAAACTCTTTCTTTGGAATGGTCATCAAAGCTGTCTCATACTTGATGTCCTGAATGTCATCAAAACGTCTTCATTTCAATATTTCCTTTCTCTTTGGATAAAGAAAAAAGTCATTGGGGGCCAGATCAGGTGAGTAGGGAGGGTGTTCCAATACAGTTATTTGTTTGCTGGCTAAAAACTCCCTTACAGACAACTATACAGTTAAGTTTGTGAACTTGCCGCCGTGCCACTGTATGCAATGGGCATTCCAGAAGGAGTTCCAAAATTGCTTTCAAGGGTGGTCTAGATGCTGGCATCAGTGCATAGCTTCCCAAAGTGGGTACTTCAGAGGTGACTATAGTGATATTCAGCACAAAGGTATGTAGCACTTAGAACAATTAAGTTTGTGAACTTAATCATCAGACTTCACACACAGGTCCACTTATGGCAGCTGGGAGATTAGCTCAAAGGATAGATTCTAACTTAGCATGTGAGAGATAACAGGACAGATGCCCACACCCACCACTCAATTTTGAAGCCCTGGCTGTGAGGTGGTTAAGAGATCAGGCTGCTAACCAAAATGTGGGTGGTTTGAATCCTCTAGCCACTCCTTGGAAAGTCTACGGGGCAGTTTTACCATGTCCTCTAAGGCTGCTATTGGAATCAACTCAACAGCAGCAACATTATGGCAGAGATGAAACTGGGAATCCTTTGAGGGAGTTATAGCAAATGCTGTACCTGCGAAACTCTTCTTTTGGGAGGAAACGTGACAGAGAACCTCCTTGTAGCACAGCGCCTTTGCTTTGTGAAGGATCCTTGGGTGGTCCATCTTAGTTACTTCGGTCAAAGGCAACTTGAGACTCTGCCAGAAATTAAAGATTTAACAGAGATCATTTGATTAGGATGACCATTCATTCTTTCCTTTATTTGTTCATTCAACAAATACTTATCGAGTACCTACTATGTGCCGAGTATTGGGCCAGATGCTTATGAATAAAACAGAAAAAGGTGCTTGGGAAGAGAAGGAAACAGATGATACATATAATAAATACTTGATCATAAGTACCAGAGTGGGGAGAGGAGCAGGATAAAGGAGGATTAGTGGTGCTGGGATTTGAACAAAATCTTAAAGGAGGGAAGGAGACAACCACAAGGGCTTCTAAGGGAAGGGCATTCCAGACAGAGGGAACAGTCAGTGCAAAAGCCCAGAGGAAAGATACGAGCCTGCCAAGTTCAAGGACTAGGAAGGAGCCAGCATAGCTGAAGTGGAGAAAGAGATCAGAGAGCTGATGGGAAGCCAAGTCACACAGGGCCTTGTCCTCCAAGGAAAGACTAGCTGTTACTCTGGGGAGGTGGAGGGGGCCAAACCCACTAACATTGAGTCAGGAGTAGAACTGCCCCATAGAGTTTCCAAGGAGCACCTGGCAGATTTGAACTGCTGACCTTTAGGTTAGCAGGTGGAGCACTTAACCTACTAGGCCACCAGGGTTTCCCTCGGAGGGAAAGAGGAGTCCAATCCAGGGTGGCGCTGAGGGTGGAATGATCGAATTTACAGCCTATAAGGCAACTCTTTTGTCTGCTGTCTTGAGAACAGACTCCAGAGGGTGGGGCGGAGGCCAAGGGAGCAGGTAAGAGGCCACCGCACCGCCTAGGTGAGTCACCGCAGTCGTTCTCACCAGGCTGTCGGTTACGAGAAAGGGTTCAATTTTTAATACGTTTTGTAGAATTTTCCAGTAAACTGGATACGAGTTTGAGAAGAAGAATCTGGGACGACCCAAGGGTTTTTGTTTGCATGAATGGCCCCTTCTTGAACTGGGGCAGGCAGCCAGTGGCCAGGGTTACTTTTTCACAGTGGGCTGATAGGAATTTCATACCAGAAGACTGAAGTTGAGATGTTCATTAGACAATGCTTCCCTAAAACCTCAGCAAGCAGAGCTGGCTTTCTTAGTATGAGAACCTGACACCTCCTTAGGGATCAAGGCCTTAATTCCTGCCATAAACTTTGAATTTAGGAGGTGGATCTGACTAATGACCAGAAGGAACACAGGGCACTGTTGTAGCTTAGAAGAATATCCTGAGGATCCATGGGCAGCCCGGCTCAGGTCCAGTTTGAGGCTGAGGCTGGGAACCAGCCACCCATCCAGAGCTTGCATGCTTTGGGGAAAACGGCTGAGCAAGAGCTGTGAACCATGCCAGCTGTAACTCCAAATCTGATTCCGGAAATAGCACAGTAAACTCCGCCGAGCAGACAAGGACACCGGGGATCGTGCAGGACCCAGCAACTCCATGTTACAGTGAGAAAGCCACCCAGCAGTGAGCTGACCGGACACCAGGGCTCTGCCATCAAGCTAGTGATCCTCCCCATCCTGATCCATTCTCTCGGCTGATATTCAATTGTTTTTAACTTGCAAATCTGATAGAAGGGAGGGTGGGGAACACCTCACATCTCATCATTTCACTGGTGGCACCAACTCAGTGGCTTCGCAGAAGTAAGACCTGGCAATAGGCTCCTGTGAAGATTACAGCCCAGGGAACCCTGGGGCTCAGTTCTGCTCAGTCACACGGCTTGCTAATGGCACCCAACCACAAAAATATAGTTCCTCGGGAAGTTTGAACATCCTAGATGAGTACTGACTTAAAATAAAAATTTCACTTTTCATTGATTTTGGAAGCTCTTGTTGACATAGGTTTTATTTTCTCCTTCCCAGAGGACACTGACCTCTGCTGGATAAGCCTGTGACCCTAGTGGCTCCATTCAAGGCTCACCATAGCCTAGCTGGGGTTTCTAAGCTTCAGTTGCAAGTTAGAAGAGAAAATCTAATTTACCTGATGGATCATGTTTCAACTCCTGGGTCAATAAGCACTGGCTAGGCCAAGCCAGTCAAGCGCCGTCGAGTCAGGGGTCAGTTAATCTAACCCACTGCCCCCAGCCTGGATCCATTCTCTGATAAGAGAGCATGGAAGTAGTGAGAAAACGGTGAGTGAAAGAAATGCTTGGCAACTCTAGTACATTTCAGAGTAAGGATGTATCATTCAGATATTGCCAGTGACGGCAATTTATCTTGTCACTTGCAGAGTCCACCAGTGCTAATCTGAAAGTGCCCTGTTACATGATTTGAGCTTTGTTGTTGTTGTCACTTGGCTTGGCTTCGCTGTTGTTGTTAGGTGCCATCTCAGTTGGTTCCTACTCACAGTGACCCTGGGTAAAACAGAATGCCATGCTGCCCAGTCCTGTGCCAGCCTTGGAGTTGTTATGTTTGAGCCCACTGTTGCAGCCACTGTGTCAATACATCTCGTTGAGAATCCTCCTCTCTTACTCACCCTCTCCTTTACCCAGCACGGTATCATGCTCCAGGCACTGGTCCTTTCTGGTACCACGTTCAAAAGGTGTGAGATAAAGTCTCACCATCCTCATTTTTTTTTAATTGTGATTAAGTGAAAATATACAATCCAAATTAATTTTGCATGTCTGCCTATTTGCAGCTCCTTCTGCTCTCCTTGCCTTTTCATCCTATACCTTATCTTATCCTTGTAACAAACTCCTGTCCCCTCCTCCCCACCCACTTCTCTCCCACCTAGAAAGAGACCAATAGGACAGCATCCTATAAATGCACAGAACTGTAACGTACACCCACCTTATCAGCATCCTCACTTCCAAGGAGGACTCTGCTATACTTTTTCCAAGACAGAATTGCTTGTTCTTTTGGCAGTCCATGGTATACTGAATGTTCTTCAATAGCACTGTAATTCAAATGTATCAATTCTTCTTTGGTCTTCCTTACTCTTTGTCCAGGTTTTGCATGTAATGAGGTGACTGAAAATACCACTGCTTGGGCCAGTCGCACCCTAGTCCTCAAAGGGACATTTTTGCTTTCCAACATTTTAAAGAAAATTTTTGCAGCAAATTTGCCAGAAACAGTGTGTATCAGAGCTGTATCCTTTCACCATACTTACCCAGCCTATGTGCTGAGCAAATAATTCAAGAAACTGGACTACAGGAAGAAGAATGCAGCATTAGGATTGCAGGATAACTCATCAACGCTCGGCAATATACAGATGACACAACCATGCTTTCTGAAAGCAAAGAGAACTTGAGCCTGATGAAGATCAAAGACCACAGCTTTCAGTGTGGATTCCACCTCCACACCAAGACAACAAAAATCCTCACATCTGGATCAAAAATCAACATCATGATAAAAGAGAAAATACTGGAGTTGTCAAGGATTTCATTTTACTTGGATCTACAAACAATGCCCTTGAAAGCAGCAGTCAAGAAATCAAACAATGTATTATTACACTGGCTTTGGACTTTAACCAATAGTAATTAGAAACCTTTATATGTTTTTGAGAAGAAGAGAGGTAGGATGTCTGGAGAAGATTATTGACAGTGTGTGTTAGACGGGAAGAAGAAAGGAAAAATAAAGGAGGAAGACTCAGCTGGAAAAATACCATCACAACCCAATGTAAGACAACCCAGCTAAAATGGAGAAAACAGACACTAGTTGCCACCACATCATATTTATGTAGTGAATGAATGTGAACATATTATGGCAGGTACTGAGCCCGGGTCAAAAGACACAATATTATTTTATTAGAGTTTACACCCCAGCTCGGTGGCAGGATGCAGTACCCGCAGCTAAAAACTCAAACTTCAGCAACTACCACGATTAGCTGCCTAATCTTGACACTTAGTAAATGTCCAGGAATTCAGCAGTTTCATCTGGCCTACTATTATAAGCCTCTGAAGCTTAATTATTTGGTTGATACGTAGTTATTTTCCTATTACTTTTGCTTTCAAATGGTTATTTTTGTTCCTTGTCGTGTTAGTCATCCACACAAAAGCTCTCTACTTGGACAAGTCTTTTCATATATTACATTTCTAGTCCTTCTTCCAAATCCAAACGAGATTGTCTGCTGTTTTTATGCTGTGACTATTATGTTACTGTGTCTGAAGTTAGCAGCACAGGTGCAAATGTGGAGAGACATACGTACACCAGTGTGAAATCCTCTTGAAAGAACAGGAGTTTAGAAGGCTTAAAATAGAGCTCAAGGTCATCCCCTGGCAGGCTACACCTCTGCTGTTCCATAACACAATACAGGAAAAGCTACTATATCTATGACTTGTCATAACAACAGAATGACTGACTCAGAGCTCACAGAATGTGACTGAGAGGAGGAGAACTCTAGGGAATGCAGCCGGTCAGCTATCACAAGCTGCACTTGATGCAAGCAATGAGTAATAGAAATCCTCTGACTTCCTTCTGATAGCATCTCTAATAAAGTTCCATGAGGAAGGAAAGTCAAGGTCAGAACAAGAAGAAAGATTGCTCAGAAATGACTTCTTTCTTGGTGTAAGTTCAGGGCTCACTGGGCAGTAGGTAACGGGTTGTCTTTCTCTGGGGTGTGGGAAAGAGGCAGCACCCAGAAGAGGCAACTGAGATGCACCCAGACAGTGTTTGCACAGTCAAGTGGTTTGGGACACGCTCTGCCTTGTTGCAGGTGACCAAAAGGAGCATGCTTTTGGCTTGGGTGCCAGATGGGTCATGGGCAGATTGGTCTTTGAACCATACACAGTTGGACTAAAGGTCGGTGTAATGTAATACTGGTGATTAAGAATGAAAACACTACCCCAGAGCCTGCCCCAAGCAAGCTTACTGGCCGGGTTTTGTATTTGCTGTCTTGTTTTGATCTCCTGTTTCAATACGCTTTAACCCTTTGCTTTCTAACCCTCCAAGCCTGTCCTCTCAAGAAAGTCCTGGTTGTCTTTGTCACCTAGTGCTGCTCTAAGTGAAATTCTACAAGTGGATGGCTTTAACAAAGAGAAATTTATTTTCTCACAGAAAAGTACGTTAAAAGGCCAAACTCAGAGTATCAGCTCCAAGGGTAGTCTTTCTCTGTTGGCTTTAGAAGAAGGTACCCATTGTTAATCTTACCCTGGACCAGAAGCTTCTGAGGCAGAGGGACCCTGGGCCCAAAGGATACATTCTGCTCCCAGTACTGCTTCTTTCCCGATGATTTGAGGTCCCTAGCTCTCTGCTTGCTCCGCTTTCCTCTATATCCCAAGAGGTTACCTCAAGGTACAATAAACTCTTGTAGACTGAGTCCTGCCTCACCAAGGCAACCACCACACATCCTCCCTCATTAACATCACCGAGGCAGGAATTATAACATTTAGGAACCTCACACAATACTGGGAATCAAGATCTAGCCAAATTGCTACACTTATTTTGGGGGGGACACAATTCAACCCATGACACTGGTCTTAGTCATTTGTCACGAGGAAATAGAGCCAATATGTTATGTCACACAAAAGTGGGACTGCTAGGTGGCTGGTTTGTGAGGTCTGTCTTCTTGGTGGTGCTTCAGGCATTGTGACAGACATCTACGGAAGTACCATTCCAGGCAAATGACCCTTCCTGGAGTCCCCCAAGTCAAACTGGTTAGGTGACTGTTTACTGTGACTCCACAGGAGACTGTTCAAAGGTGTGTCATGAAATAAAACTCAATTACAGTCTCTGATGAACCAAAAGCATCAGAAGGAGGCTCTGGGACTGACTGACCTTTCTGATTGCCTAAGAAGAAAAACAACTGACATATTTTTGATCAACTCAAGTAAAAGTTGAGATTTAAAATAAAGATTTTCCAAAATAAGTATTTTTGAATTAGTCATTTTTTTAGGGCAACTGTAAACTAACAGAATGCCACAAACTGACAGCTTAAAGGAATAGAAACATATTCTCTTACAGTTCTGGAGATCGGAGCCCAAAATCAAGGTGTCAGGGGCGCCATACTTCCCCTGAAGGCTCTTGGGAAGAATTCTTGGTTGCCTCTTCCAGCTTCTGGCAGCTCCCAGCAGTGCTAGACAATCCTCAGCAGCTGCCTGACCCCAGTCTCTAATTTGCTGCTTTACGTCTTGCTCCATGTAACTGCCATGGCACTGAGCTTCTCTAAGCCCGAGTGTGCCTCAGTGTTTCCACGTCCTCAAAGGAAAGAAGTCAGCAACTACTTGGTGCCCTCTAATTACGCCCGCACCCCCTGGCTCTGCTGGACTTCTTATCTTTCTGTTCACTGTATCCTTATTAGTCATACCTAGACCTCAGAGCAAAAGTACTTTATGTTCACAGGATGCACAAACAATAATTAACCTGCCCACTATCCCTTGTAGATTGTCAAAGATTCACACTAAGTTATCATTATGATAATTATTATTTTCCTCTGATATTGAATCTTTACAATGAAATATCATACACCATCATTAAAAACAACTCTGTTGAACTATATATAATGACATGAATAGAAAGAAGTTCCTGTTGTATTAATAAGTTAGAAAAGCAAGTTACAAAGCAGTGTGTGGAATGTAACCCTCTCTCTCTCAGCTGAATACAGAAGAAAAGTCTGTGTATATGTGCAAAGAAAAAGCCTGAGAAACTGTGGAGCCAAATGGTACCTGCAGTATGACAGAATGGTGGGCTAATAAGAGATCTTTTTAAAAAATATTTTATTGGCCGAAAGACCAATAAAGGAGTCATTCTGTAACTGGACTGGGGAACAATTCTCCCCTCACCTTCTTCTTTGGCTCTACCAGCGATGCATCAGTAAGCCCAAGAAGAGAGGCTGTCCTGATTTTCCATAGAGTTTCCCTCTGCCTCAAGCTGACACTTCACTTGTTTCTGTGTTCTGGGATCTCAGTTTCATGCTCCCTCTTGGGATTTGCTGAGTGTAGCTAATTATTCCATTTCCTAACCAGAACAATTGCAAGTCGAGGAGGAATTTCCTATATGAAATACCATTAGAATGTTTGCTCTCCTGCTTTTGTCCATGGTTCCTCTACCCGACGGCATCCACCCATTTTCTTCTGGAAAAAGTGAGTATCAAAGGCAGAATGATGCCTCTGTTGTTCCTGAGCATCAGTGGGCTTCTGGCTGTAGGTAGAGCCTCTACCAGCTTCCTTGGTGGGGTGAGTCTATGAAGTCAGGCAATGTATTCTCTGGCTGGCAAGACCAAGACAGGGCAAGATATTGATTTCCAGTGCTTCATGCCGCCTCTTCCCCTGACCCATCTAATCTTTGCTGTGTCTACTCAGGGAAAGCCCCACTCCCAACTCCCAACCCTAGCTCCAACCCCAGCCCTAGCATCTTTCAGAAGATTCTGGCCACCATATTCTAGGGTTTGCCAAAATTAAGTGCAATCTCATCCCTGGATTAGAATAATTGGAATGCAGAGAGAACAAAGCTTCAGAACACCTGGAGCTAGGTGGCTTCACAGGTCTCTTATTCCCTCCCCATGGTCCTCTGACTGATGAGGAATTTCAGTCATCTTTTTGTCTTGATCCCCATGGCTGGTGCTGAAATCACTTTTCAAAGGGAAGGCAGACAGTGGAGGGGCATTACCTGCTGTCTGCAGCCTAACCCTGGGGAATGTTCTGTATCTCCTTACAACCTAACCTAGGTACGAGTTGTCACCCAATTATAACGTCCTTTTGCATAACTAGAAACCCTGGTGGGGTAGTAGTTAAGTGCTTTGTTCTGCTAACCGAAAAGGTCAACAGTTCAAATCCACCAGGTGAGCCTTGGAAACTCTATGGGGCAGTTCTACTCTGTCCTACAAAGTCGCTATGAATTGGAATCGACTAGACTGCATAGGTTTTTGTTTTTTTGTATAATTTGGCTTTCTTACTATCATATCTATGGAGATATATATATATCTAAAAGATCAACCCAACCACTTAGGCCTGGATCACCTTAGGTGGACCTGGATGGAACAGGAGAAAGATGTAGAACAAAAATGAAATTCGTAAAAAGCAAAAACAGAAACTAGACTTATTGGCCTGATAAAGACTGGAGGAACCCCAGAGACTCTGGCCCCAGGACACCCCTCCGACGTGGAACTGCAGCCATTCCCAGAAACCACCTTCCAGACAAGCAACAGACAGGCCTATAAAATAAACAATAACACTCAGAAAGAATGTGTTCCATAAAACAAGCAATTACACAAAACCAAAACAGCAACACTGCCCAAAAATAAAGAAGGCAGGGAAGGGTAGGAAAGCGAGGTGAAGGGAAACAATCTAGGACAGAAACGGGGTGAGTGTTGACATAGTGTGGCATTGCAAACAATGTTACAGAACATTTTCTGTACAATTTGTTAATAGGAAATTAATTTGCTCTGCATGCTTTCATCTAAAACACAATACAATATTTAAAAAAATACCAACAGTTTTCGAAAATAAACAACAAAAGATCAAGCAAGCTGCCTTTCTTAATGTTTGGATCCTAGATTTTACCCTTCTTCCTCAGGGTACCAACTTTGACAAGTCTTATGTACCACTGATCACTTACCTATTACCTAGGATAGACTTGCAGGTGTTCTCAGTTGTAACAAAACACTGAACTTAAACTGATTTTAGGAACAGGGTGATGTATTTGCTCAGATACCAGGAAGTCCCAATGCAGGCCAGTTTCAAGCTTGGCACTATCCAGGTTTCCTCTCCATTTCTCTGCAGTTCCCTCAGATCTGCCCTTATTCCTGTGCTGGCTTGGTTCTCAGCTTTATCGTCGGAGATGCCTCCAACAGCAGCTAGGACAAAGCGCTCGCCTCCAACTGTGGAACAGAAGCCCTTCCCCTCAGCCTTATTGGGCCAGCTTAGGTCACTTGC
Source organism: Heterohyrax brucei (assembly GCA_028571685.1). Classification (NCBI taxonomy): domain Eukaryota; kingdom Metazoa; phylum Chordata; class Mammalia; order Hyracoidea; family Procaviidae; genus Heterohyrax; species Heterohyrax brucei. The sequence continues at coordinate 42,481,230 of CM053162.1, read as the reverse complement.
CCATCCTTAGACCAATGACTGCAACAGAATGCCATACTCCGATTGGCTTAAGTCTGGATCCCTGAACCAATCACTGGCAAGAGGAGGTGGGATTGGCAAGAATGATTCATTCAGACAAATCAGGACTCACACTAATGGAGCACGGGTCAGCCTCCCCTGAGGCACGTGGTTTGCAAATCTGAGTTCTGATAGACAGGAGGAAGGACAGCTAAGGAGCTTAGCAGACAACTAAGAGTATATACAATTCCTTCTTGTTGTTCTTGTTAGGTGCCATCGATTCTGTTTCTACTCATAGCGACCCTATGAACAACAGAACGGAACACTGCCCACCACCCGCTGCCGTCCAGTTGGGTCCCACTCATAGAGACCCTAGAGGTCAGAGTAGAAATGTCCTACAGTTTCCAAGGACTGCCTGCCGGATTTGAACTGCTGACCTTTCTGTTAGCAGACGTAGCACTTAACCCACTACTCACCAGGGTTTCCAAACACTGCCCCCTGTTGCCCAATTCCTTGCTTAAGCCCGAAGGGCATTATCTGTTAATCTCCTTAGTTCTAATTTCTGGTGATGTCAGGGCTCTCCGGCCACGTTGGGGATTTTCCTGAGCGTTCCAGCTAGTGCCTCCTTGATGTCTCTTCTCAGGTCTGCTCTACAGCTCCCGTCTGGGTTGAGTGCTGCCTTCTTCGCTGTTGTTTCATGTCTTCTAGTCTTACTGCCCAAGTAAAGTGTGAACTATCTAAACACAGGGCTTCTGACATATAAAAATAAATCCACTGGGAGGAACGATGCTTTTCAAAGTCAGTCTGTAAAACGTGTAAGTCAAACCCTTCATCAGCGAGTTGGAAACAATATGAGGCACAGGAATGCATTGTAGAAAATTGCACCTTTTTGGAGTTAACATGCTCAGCTGCTGATTGAAAAGTTGAAGTTTCAAGCCCATCCAGAAGCTCCTCTGAAGGAAAACCTGGTGGTCTACTTTCAGAAAATCAGCTGTTGTCAACCTTAGGGAGAGCGATGCAATTAAAACTGTGATATCACTTCATTTTCAAAGAAGCAGAAAACGACAAATGTCAGCCAGGATACAGAGAAATCAAAACTCTTACCGATTGCTGGAAACGTAGGCAGTGCCGTGGTCAGGTGCACTACACTAGAAGGTTGCAGCTCAAATCTACCAGGAGAGCCATGGAAACCTGATGGGGCAGTTCTGCTCTGTCTATAGGGTGGCTGTGAGTTGGAATCGACTCGACGGCAGTGGGTTTGCTTTGGGTATCCACTGCTAGTGAGAATGCGCAATGGTACAGCAGCTGTGGAAAACACTTGAGTGGTTTCTCAGAAAGTTAAACACAGAACTACGACACGACGTAGCAACTCTACTGGGTCTGGAAACAAGAGGCTTGAAAGCAGTGAGGCTCACGGAAAGCTGAACACCAGTGTCGCAAGCTGGAAGTGACCTAAATGGCCATCAGCAGATGAACGTGTAAGGAAAGGACAGTGTATACATAAAATGAAATATTACTCAGCCATAAAGAGAAATGAAGTCCTGATATGTGTTATAATATGGATGAGCATTAAAAACATCAAGTAAGTAAGTGAGTTAAGTGAGGCAAATAAGTTGATCACAAAAGGACAAATACCGTAAGTTCTTACGTGAAGTATTGAGAAGAGACAAATGTATAGAGACTGAAGTTGACGCGTGATTTACCAGGGGTGGGGGCGGGAAGAGAGAGGGAGAGAGAGAGAGAGAGAGAGAGAGAGAGAGAGAGAGAGAGAGAGAGAGAGAGAGAGAGAGAGAGAGAGAGAGAGAGAGAGAGAGAGAGAGAGAGAGAGAGAGAGAGAGAGAGAGAGAGAGAGAGAGAAAGGAGCCATTGTTTAGGAAACCCTGAGTTTCTTTTTATGGTGAGGGAAAACTTGGCAATAGATTTTGGTGACGGTTGCACAACAGGATAAATGCAACTGATGCTATTAAATTGTACCCAGAAAAAAATGTTGAATTGACAAATGTGCTGTATATATTTTTACAACTGAAAAAAAGAGAGAAAGAAAACCTTATGGAAAGAGCTATTACGAGAAACACGGGGTTGCTATAAGTCATAACTGACTCAGGGGAAGGGGCTGACAGATTAGGATACTCTCAGGAAGGCATTGCCCCGGGTCAGTTTATTCCAGAATAACCAACTAATAGTCAGTCCTGACCATGCCGCCCTCCTGCTGGAAACCCTTCCGTCTGGGGGCACCCCTGAGCCTGGCCCTGTGGACTTTCCAGTCTGGTCCTCAATTATCTTTTCATCCTACTTTCCAAGCAGCACTGAGGACCGTTATGTCTCTGAGCCATCCTCCACATTAGTCCTCGTCTAGATGGCCTTCTTTTTCCATTACTGCTTCTTGACATTTTCAAGGCTCAGCTCATGTATCACATTCTCCTCACAGAACTGGACTGAGGCCTGAAGGTATGCTTTTAAAAACATGTCCTGTAAATATTTACTCTAGGCTTATTTTATGGAGGCAGAAAGTGATTTTACATAAATAAATATGAAAATCTTTCTTTTATATTTAATGTAAGGGATTTACCACAGGCACTGAATATAAGATAATACCCTAACTTACTGGGAATGGTTTCCATTTATAGCTTCCTTTATTCATAACTCAATGGCATTAGTAACAAGGGAAAATTCAGGCATTTACTTCAACAGTTCAGATATGAACTTGACATGGATAATCACAAATATTTTTTTAATGGGTTTATATCTACCAAAACCACAAACCAAGTTTGCAAATAGAATTTCTTTTTAACTAACTCTTTTTATAGTATCTTGAGTGAGAGAAACAGCTATTGCTGAAGTCTCAGAGACTTTGAAGTCTCCCTGTCTTACCGTGCGTTTTATCTTGTGGTATATTTCAACCACGATTCATATGAAGTGCAACAGGCTACTCATCCAGACCACTGGAATTAATTTTTAAAGCATTAATCTAACATGACTTAGCCACATGCTGGAATTTTCATGAATACAAAAATAGATCCATTCATAGCTGACTTTTAATAAATAAATTTTGAGATTAAGTTCACAACACAGCAGAGGTTTAAAAAAAATCCTATTTTATATTCTGTTTCAAACTCTGTTAATCAGTATCTTCACACAAAAAAGAACTTTTCAAAAAAACAGTTGACCTTACTAATCCACCCCACTGGCTAAAGCAGAATCAATATCCTGGGGCAAAAGAAATAGAAAAGGCTCCTTGTGTCCCTGAAACTCTTTGGTCTTCGGTTATCTGTTCCTGCCCCCAAACCCACTACCGTTGGCACTCATAGTGATGCTATAGGGCTTCCAAGGTGCGCCTGGTGGATTTGAACCGCTGACCTTTTGATTAACAGGCATAACACCTAACTACTGCAACGCCAGGGTTTCCAAATCCTTGGGTGGTACAAATGGTTAACTGCTTGCTACTAACTGAGAAGCTAGTGGTTGGAACCCACCCAGGGGTATGTCGGAAGTAAAGCCTGGCAATCTGCTTCTATAAGTCCCTTCCCTCCCACCCCCAAAAGCCCCTTGCTGTTTGAATTGATTCTGACTCATAGTGACCCTACAGGACAGACAGGATAGAACTACCCCATAAGAGTTTCCAAAGAGCACCTGGTGGATTCAAACCGCTGAGCTCTTGTTTAGTAAATATAGCTCTTAATCACTACACCTCCAGGGCTTCTTCCATGAGATCACAGAACACAGTTTTGCACTGAAACAAACCAGGTCACCAGAGGCAGGAATTGACTCAATAGCAACTGTTTTTTTTCTTTTTAAAGTAATCTTTTATTGCACTTTTGGTGAAACTTTGCATGGCAAATTAGGTTCCCATGTACCAATTTCTATACAGATCATTCAGTGACTTTGGTTACATTTTTCACAAAATGTCAACACTCTTGTTTCCATTCTGGCTGTTTTATTTCTAATAATCTAGTTTCTCTGCCCCCCTTGATGTCTCATCTTTGCTTTAGAGTATATATTGACCATTTGATCTCCTATGGATGTTTTTCAAAGGAGCACAGAACTCCCAGCTGATAGTCTTTATTTGATGAGCTAATCTATTACTTAGCTGGAGCTGTGGTTCAAAGGTTAAAGCGTATCTCAGGGTGATGGCCTGGTGGGGGAGTTGGGGAAGAGGTACAACTGTTTTGTTTTAAATTAAGTCATTCATTCTAGTAAAGAGCCATACTCTAGGCGTCCTGTAGGCTTAGAACTTCAGCTGGTTGAGTTTTCGACTTCAGGCCACTGTCAACCGCTGATTTCAGAGCTGTGGTTCCACCATCAAACTCCATGTTCACTGTGTGAAAAGCACTGGACCAGAAAGAGTTGGTATCTTTCCGCCTAGATGCTTTCTGCTTTAACGAGAGCAGAGTGAATACATTTTTCCAATTATGAAAGGTGTCACATGAGAAAACTTACATTAACCTGTCTTATAGTTTCTATTTATTCTAGAATTACTTTACAGCACCAAATAAAGAGGAACCAGGACTCCTGTGATTGCCCCTTAACCAGTTCTGTTTCCCTGAAGCTTCATGACCCCTCCGAGCTGGAGGCAAACCTCTTCTTCTTCTGCATTCTGTGCTAACTTTGTACCTCTCTCTGATGGCTGTCCTGTGGTGGGCCTGCTGTGTGTCCCCTGTGTGAACGTAGAACCGTTGAAATCAGAGACCCTGTATTAGCTGTAGTGGGACTCAGTCCTTTTCCATTTTCCTCACTCAGTTGCTCAAACCAAAACCCTGAGAGTAATCACTGGTCCTTCCCCACTTCATCAGTTTGCCAGCAAATCCCATCCACCAGTCCCCCCAAATTGTCCCTCCCTCCCTCTTGCCTAAAGCCAGGCCGCCCTCCTCTTTGCCTAGATTCCCACACTGACCTTCTGCACTCCCCTGCAATAGGACCTCCTCCACTCATTTGGCAGAGTGATGCATTTAAAAGAATTTTTCAAATTAACTTTATTAAGGAAAACTGTACACAACAGGGTATACATGTTTTAAAGGGATGAGACTTTGCCCATAAACCCCACCCCACCCCCTCACTCACTTAGTACCAAGCTCATCTTTTTCATCCCTGGAATACACCAGCCCAGTCTCAGAGCCTTTGCAATGATCATTCCTTCTGCCTGGAATGTTCTTTCTTGGCTCTGCCTTGTTATTCAAGTCTCATCTTAAATGTCAACTATCAGAGAGGTCCCCCCAGGGACCCAGTCATTCTAGAGTAGCATTCTAGTCTCTCTTACTTGCCCACTGCCCACTGAGATGAATTTCTAATTGTATGCATTTTACTTCATAAAAACCCAAACCCGCTGCTGTTTTGTCAATTCTGACTCATACAGACCATACAGAACAGAGTAGACCTGCTCCATAGAGTTTCCAAGGAGCTCCAGGCGGATTAGAACTCCCAGGGTTTCCAGCTACGTGTTTCTTTCATGATGCAACTGATGGGGCCCAACCACCAGACCTTTAGTTAACAGCTGAGTGCTTAACCACTGCACCATCAGGCTGCTTCCCTCTCTCAGTATATCGCTCTACTTTATGCTTAGCATTGCACTGCTCACTACATTAAAACAAAACAAAACAAAACAAATAACTCTTTCATCTGTTATTTCTGCCTCCCTGTACTAGAATGTAAGCCCCAAAGTGATAGAGACAGAGCCCTAGTGGTGCAGTGGTTAAGCACTTGGAGGCTAACAGACAGGTTGGCAAGTCGAATGTACCAGCTGCTCCTTGGAAACCCTGTGGGGCAGTTCTGCTCTGTCCTATAGGGCTGCTAGCATTGGAATTGACTAGATGGCAGTGTGTTTGGTTTTGTTAAGGGCAGGGATCTTCGTATAACTTCTGTTCTGTATCTCTATCTCATTGTGTTCAACACCTGAAGCCTCTCTGCTGCTCGCTGGAATTCAGCCTAACAACAGCACTGTTTTAGTCAGCTAGGGCTGCTCTAACAGAAATACCATGAGTGGATGGCTTTAACAAAGGAAGGTTTATTTTTACACAGTCTGGTAGGCTATACATCCAAATTCAGGATGTCTGCTCCAGGGGAAGGCTTTCCCCTGTGTCGGCTCTGGAAGGAAGTCCAGCATTGCACCAGTCCTTGTCCAGGGAGTGTCTTGGTGCAGGAATCAGGTCTGAAGTACACACTCTTCTCCTGGTGCTGCTTTCTTGATGATGTGAGGTTCCCGATTCTCTGCTTGCTTCCCTTTCCTTTTATCTCTCGAAGGATGAAGGGATTAAGGGTGGGTGGGCCCAGCCATACTCCAGGGAAACTCCCTTTACAGTGGAGTAGGGAGGTAATCCTATGAAGGGATTTACAGTCCCACCTTAATCTTCTAACATTTACATCACAGGAAAACCACAAAATGGAACACAATCACAAAATATTGGGAATCATGGCCTGGCCACATGGCCACACATATTTTGGGGTGGACACAGTTCAATCCATGACATCCCACCCTTTGGTGCCTCAAAAAACACATCTTTGCAATGTGTAACATATTCATCCCGTCATAGCAAAATCATGTCCATCTCATATGATAAAAATCTTACATCAGTTCCAAGTCCAAAATACCAAAACTCCTGTACAACTGTGAAACCTAGGAGGTAAGCTATCTGTTTCTAAAGGTACAATGGCAGAATAGACACAAGTTAGACATTCCCTTACAAGTGGGAGAAATTGCAGGGAAAGAAGACATTAACAGGCAATGAACAAGTCAGCAGAACACATTACAAGCACCAAGTCACCATACACTTCAGCTGCTCACTCTGTAAAGGTACCGCCTCCCCTGCAGCCCACTCAAGCCATGACAGCCATGCCTAGCTGTTCTCCCTCTAACTACTGGACCTGGAGATGAGTGGGAGGTGACCTTCCTCTTCACTCTCAGGCCACTCTCTCACTCCTCCTTAACCTCTCAGCTTGGACCTCACGCTGTCAGACTATATTGTCCACTACTTCTAACTTCTGCTGCTTTCAGCCAAATCTGAGGGATTCATCCTCTTTTCTCCTGGCTTACTGTTTCTCTCTGCAGTGCTACACCTGCCATAAATCTTTCAATACACAGGAGGATGATTCTCCCCTATCTGGAATTCTCATTTCTTTGAATTCTCCTGCTCCACTGAACTTGGAGCCCTGGTGGTACAGTGGTTAAGAACTATGGCTGCTCACCAAAAAGGCTGCAGTTTGAATCAACCAGGTGCTCCGTGGAAACCCTATGAAGTAGTTCTACTCTGTTCTGTAGGGCCGCTATGAGTTGAGACTGACTCAGTGGCAATGGGCGGTGAACTTGCCAAGACATGACCTTTTCTCAAGGTCACCTGTAAGCATTGTGGTCAATTCTCTCTTCCTTGACCTTTCAGCAGTGTTTCACACAGGTGAGCATGCCCTCCTCCTTGATACAGGCTCTTCTTCCCTTGGTGCTGGGACAACATGTTCCTCTGGGTTCTTCCTACTTCGTGATGCTTCTTAGTTTCCACTGCTAGTCTCTACTTCTTACCGATCTCTTGATGTTGGCATCCACAAGCAGGCTTTATGCTGGAACCTCTTCTCTTCTTCCTAGGTGATGTCATCTGGCCTCATGGCTTTAAATGTGCCACTTCCCATATGCTGGCCACTCTCAAATTATCTCCAGTCCAGTTGTCTCTCCAGACTCTAAACTTGTATGTTTGATACCCCCTGTGTTGCTGGGTGCCATTGAATTGATTTTGGCTTCTAGCAAACCCCTGTGACAGGATAGAACTCCCCTAGGGTTTTCTTGAGTATAATCTTTTTTTTTTTTTCCCTTCTTCTTCTTGTTTTTTCTTTTACTATAATCTTTATAGGGAACCCTGGTAGCATAGTGGTTAAGGGCTATGTCTGCTAACCAGAAGGTCAGCAGTTCAAATCCACCAGGGCTGACCTTGGAAACTCTATGGAACTGTTCTACTCTGTCCTACAGGGTCGCTATGAGTTGGAATCGACGCAACGGCATTTTTTTAAAAATAATCTGTATGAGAGCAGACCACTAGCTTTTCTGCTACAGGGCCACTGCATAGGTTGAATCGGCAACTTTTCGGTTAGCAGCCAAGCACTTGAGGTTGTGTCAGTAGGGCTCATCTAATAGACATCTCCAACTGAACACATCCAACACTAAAATCCTAATCATGCCCGTCCCGCAAAACCTGTTCCCCCTACAGCCTTCTCCATCTCAGCTGATGCTCAGGACCAAACTTGGGGTTGTCTCAACTACTCTGTTCCTTTTTCACCATGTGTCTAATTGATCAAAGTCTGTAGTCAATATAGCTGCACTCATTTCTCCCGACCTCCATAGCGACTAGCCTGGACCCAGTTACCCGGTCTGTTACCAGGATGGTGGCAGTAGCCTCCCAGCTGGTATCCTGGATTTCACCTTTGTCCCTTAGTGTATTACTAACACAGTAACCAGAGATGCCCTGTAGGAACAGACCAGAACAGGTCTCTCCTCTGCCCCAAACTGTCCAGTATTTGCTTACATCTCTCAGAAGCCAAAGACAAAGTGCCTTATGTCATCTGCAGCCCCTGCCCCCTACCTTGCTCGACCACTTTTCCTGTTCGCCCTTCACTGATCATACTAACTTGGCCACCTTGGCCTGCTCCAGCCTTAGGGCCAGTGCATGCAGCTGGGACCTTCCGCGGGATAGCCGCAGGGCTCGCTCTCTCATCCCTTCAAGTTGTCGCTCAACTGACACCTTCTCAGTGAGGTCTGCTCTGACCACCTTGTTTTCAACTTGCCTCATCCCCACCCCAATGCACTTCCAAGTCCCTCTAAAGCCAAACCAGCTGCTTTCAAGCTGATTCTGACTTATGGTGACTCCGTGTGTTTGTGCGTGTAAAGTAGAACTGCACTCTATAGGATTTTTAAGGTTGTGCCCTTTTGGAAGTGGATAGCCAGGCCTTTCTCCTGGGGCACTTCTGGGTAAATTCAAACTGCCACCCTACTTTTTGGTAGTTGAGGACTTCACCATGAGCACTACCCAGGGATTCCTCCATGTTCTTCAACCCTGCTTCAAACTTTGTTTCTTCTCTAGCCTTTATTACTCTTCACCTGCCACACAATTTACTTATTGTGTTTACTGCTTTTCTGTCTTCTTCTATTAAAGTGTAAAACCCAAGCCAAACACACTGTCATTGAGTCAATTCCAACTCACAGCGACACTGCGGTAAGCTCCGTGAATGGAGGATCTGAGGTATCCCAACTGCCTGACGTGGTGTCTGGCACATAGCTGGCCCTCAATAAATATGTGTTAAATGCTACCACAACCTCCACAATCCTGAGCTCATAACAGCTAGATGGTGCCCAGTTACTATCACTGATTGCTCTGACAGGAATCACCATAAAGTGTCTGTTTTAGTCAGCTAGGGCTGCTCTAACGGAAATACCACAGAGTGGATGGCTTTAAAAAAGAAAGATTTATTCTTACACAGTCCGGTAGGTTGCAAGTCCATATTCAGGGTGTCCGCTCCAGGGAAAGACTTTCCCCTTGACGGCTCTCTAGGAAAGTCCTGTATTGCATCAGTCATTGTCCAGGGAGTGTCCTAACGCAAGAACCTCTGGTCTGAACGACGTGCTCTGCTCCCGGTGCTGCTTGCTTGATGGTAGAGAGGTTCTCAAATTGTCCTTGGTTCTTTTTCCTTTTATTCCTTGCAAGCTAAAAGCATTAAGGGTGGGGCAAGCCATACTCCAGGGAAACTTCCCCGATAGCAGGAATTCACAGCCCCACCCTAATCCTTTAACATACAGGTTAGCAAAACCACACAATGGAGGACAGTCCCAAGATACTGGGAACCATATCCCAGCCACGTGGCTGCACACATTTTTGGGGGGACACAATTCAAACCATGACAGTGTCCAAGATAGATTAGGAGAAAACTGTAGAACAAACTGAAATTTGCACACATACACTCACACAAAGACTGGACTTGCTAATCTGACAAGAGACTGGATAAACCCTGAGAGTGTGGCCCGAGACACCCTTTCAACTTCACCCTTCAAATACAGAAGGCTGAAGTCAATTCCAAGATTTACCCTTCATGCTCAAATTAGACAAAACTCTGATTCCGTAGTGGTTAGGTGCTATGGCTGCTAATTAGAAGGCTGGTGGTTCGAATCTACCAGCTGCTCCTTGGAAACCCTATTGGGGAGTTCTACTCTGTCAATAGGGTGCCTACGAGTTGGAATTGACTCGACAGCAGTGGATTTGGGTTTTTTTGTTGTAGGACAAACCGTAACATGGGTGAGGCATGTGCTTCATACTTCAGTCATGCACGTGAGACTAAATGGGCCCCAAAGCAAAGACGAGAAGGCTACAAGGGGCAGGAATACTGTACTAATAAAAACAGGGATCTCAGGGTGGAGACGGGGAGAGTTATTGACACATGGTGGAGATGGCCGTCAGTGTCATAAAATGGTTTGCGTATAAACCGTTGAATAGGAAACTAACACCTCTGTAAACTTTTGACTTCAAGCACAATAAAATAAATGCATTCAGTGATGACAGAAGATAAAGAACGATGAACGGGACACATGGGGACTCACTGCTAGACAACCTTGGAGGTAAATTAGTTCTGGTTGTATTTTAATCACTTGTTAGAAACCAAAAATTCTAACTTAGAGAAAGAAGAAATGACAAGGACATAAACCGTGTGAGACACAGAGCTGAGTCACTGAAGCTGTGAGCAGGATGCTGGTGGCTGTGGGTCTCCGCAGGCCGTCCCAGCCAAGCTGCTCTATGAGGATGAGCTTTGTGATGGACTGCGCTGTGAGCGTGGCAGCTGTGGTGCGTTTTGGCACCTTTTCCTGTCGCGGGGCAGGAATGTGGAGCTGGGAGCTGATCGGTGGCACTGAGAAAACTTGGGTGCAGGGTGGTGGCAGGTCCCTGGGGATGGGCATCCGATGCCGAGCAATGCAATGCCTGCCTGTGACATCTATCCCTCCCATCAAGGCCAGCCTGTGTGCTGTTATAAAACAAAGCCTTGAAGGAAAGAAAGCAAACAAACAAAGACTGGCAAAGGGCCAGTGTGGGGAGAGGAGAGAGGCCATCTGTTTGAGGTTTGCTTTGGTATGGCCCGTAGCCTCTAGCTGAGCTTAAAAAAAAAAAAGTCAAAAATACAGTCCAGGGACGTTTCAAATGAGAAGACGTGCAGGAGGACTGTTGGCTTCAATTTGGTGTGTCTCAGGTTTGTTATCATATTTTTTATTGACAGTCTACTGTTATAGTCAGTTTTTCCTATAAAAACATACACAGCTTACTGTTTGACTCCAGCTACTCTTCCCACACCTTGACAGCACCCTCCTCCCTTCCAGCCCGTATTTCCCATGTCCATTTGACCAGCTCCTGTTCCCCACTTCCCTTACCTCTTGCATCCCAGCATGTTACCTTCATTATTTATCAGGACAATCCACATACCATAAAATCTGCCCTTATATTCACAGATTTATGTTACTTTCACCACTGTATAGTTCAGAACATTTCATCACCCCAAAAAGAAAGGCTTCGCACTTAGCCGTTGGTCCTCCACTCCCTCCTCTTCCTGGCTCCTGCCAACTGCTGATCTACCGTCTGTCTAGATGGATTTGCCCACTCGGGACATTTCACATAAATGGGGGATTACAATATGTGGCCTTTTGTGACTGGCTTCTGCCACGCTTGATTAGCGCCTGATTCCAAACTTGAGGACCAGTTCACCCGGGCAGTAAGCCTGCAGAAAGATTTGGCTTCAATAGACATGAAGCACAAACTGATCACCAACATTCAACCGGAAAAATACCAAACTGGTTGCCATCAAGGCAATTCCATCTGATAGTGACCTTATAGGACAGACTAGAACTGTCCCATAGGGTTTTCCTAGGTTGTATTCCTTACAGAAGCAGACTGCCACATCTGTCCTCCTCAGAACCACTGGTGCTTTCAAACTGCTGACTTTTTGATTAGCAGCTGAGTGCTTAACCACTGGGCCACAATGCTTAAGGTTGGGAGTGAGAATAGGGGTGTGTGCGTGTAGGAGCCCCACAAAGCTTCCATCCTGACTGTCCATTCCCATCTCCACCCTTAGCACCCTCTGATGGGCACAGGAAGGAGGGAGACGGGGTAGGAGCAAGGGTTCCATTTCCAGTCCCTGGGCAGCGCAGTTTGCAAAAGACTGCTAACCAGAAAATTGGTGGTCTGAGCCTGCCCAGTGGTGCCAAGGAAGAAAAACTTGGCAACCTGCATCTGTGAAGAATATAGACCAGAAAACCTTACAGGGCAGTTTCGCTCCATAACACACAGGGTCACCGTGAGTCAGAGTTCCACAGCAGTGGTCTGTTTTTAATTTGGGAGAACTAGCCAAGTATTCTTTGAGGTATGTTCTAGGCTTAGACTGGCCTCTGAAGCTAGAGTGCCCTAGCCAAATGCCAGGTCATTCTGGGTGTTCCTGCTTTGATCCAGCCTAGAGCAGAGCCCTGAAAACAGGCCTGAGTGAGCCAGGAGCCCAGCGCCCACCCAGCCTCATCCCTTAGGGAAATATCTCAGTGCTAGGGGAGACAGAGGTTGACCACTGGACTGTGGCTTTGGATGGCTCTGGATCAAGTCACCCATGTTAGGCACTGTCCACCAAAAACCTGTTATTTAAGGGACGTTTCTCACCCAACAACTAACAACTGACTGTGGCTGGTTCTGTTACTTGAAATTCAGTTCTGTTTGTCTTTAAAACATTTTCTAGGCTTCTGGTGAGGACTATTGTAAACACTTCTCATCATTCCTAAGTATTTTTAGCCCCAACTTTTTTCCGTGCTGAGGAGCGACCCAAGGTCTCGGCTCTGTCGTTTGTAAAGAAAACCACCTGCCTTGCACAGGACCCAGCTGCCTGCTCTGGTGTTTATGACTGAACATTATAAAACCTGCAGAACTGGCTGTGACCTGACCCACTGCCCCGTCGAGCGTGAGAAGCAGAGGACAAAGCTGGGTCTGGCCCAGCAGGGCTAATCAGAGGGGGGATGTTCCGAATCCTCTGGTTCTGGATCTGGTAAGAAGGAAGAAGGTGGGGTGAAGGAAAAACCAAAATCAGGGAGAGGTGGGCCTGGTAAGGTTCTTCTTCCACTGTCCAAAGTGGCTCTCACCCTCATGCACTGATTTATTTTATTGTGGTGAAAATATCCATAATAAAACACATGCTATCTCAACAATCTCTACATGTAAAAGTCATTGATATTGATTATATCCTTCAGGTGGTTGAACTCTTCTGCCACTACTTTGCCATGCATTGATTTATTGATGATAAGCTGCAGATCGATCTGAGGGCAGAGCTGCCTTCAAATGGTGGCTCCATCGTCATGTGGCTGCGAGCAAGTTACTGCCTCTCAACTGGGCATGTACGGAGCAGAGAGCAAAAGTGTGCTGCCACCATACAGGGAGAGCAGTAGAAGCTGCATATAGGTGAGCATGCAAATTTATATGGGGAATGTACATTTTCATTCAATCATAATAAAAAAAAAGAAAATGTCAAGTGATGCTGGAAGTTCCTCTATGCTGCGGTGGTCTCCTTTGTCACATGCTCCTGAAACAGGCTAAGAATTCCCAGGGGTGTCATCACCAGGCCACTTCTACTTTCCTCTTGAACTCCAGGGGACTAGGACCCAGACATCTTTTATCTTTGTACCCCTAGTTGCAGGCACATAATAGAAATCTGCAGCTGTCAAGTCCATTCGGACTCACAGCAACCCTATGGGACAGGGGAGAACTGCCCATAAGGGTTTCCAAGGAGTGCCTGGTGGATTCAAACTGCCAGCCTTTCACTCAGCAGCTGCGTACTGCAACCACTTCTCTGCTAGAGCTCCTTTCCACATATTATGGAATCTCATTAATGCTTACTGAGTTGAAAGGAATTTTAAGGAACAGGGAGAGAAAGACAGGCCAAACACTAATTTTTGACCTTTAGTTATCACATTTTCTAGAAAGCATTTATGTTTGTCCAGAGATGCTCAACAACTGAATAACACTTACAGAATAGCTGTTTTTATGAGCTAAGTGTGTATGATCCAAACCATGTGGAGCAAATTTCCTTTTAAGAGTTTGGCTATGCTTTTAGAAATAAAAGTAGGGGTGTAGCATGGGGAGGAGGGGTGTGAGGAAGAGTGGCCTTGGCAGAAGAATTCTAGAGTTTACTGACCCAGGAGGGAGGAGAGGGAAGAGGACTTTGCTGAGTCCCAGGCCTGGCTAGCTTGTGTCATCCCTAATGGGAAGCAGGTACTGGAAGTATGCCACAGCTCTTGAAAAATGCCTCCAATAATTGTTCCCTGCCATTTCTCCTCTTCTGGACCTGATGACCCAAAGGTTTGCAAGATAAAGATGTGCTCCTTATAAGTTAAGTTCTACTCTGTCCTTTTTGTGCTAAATGGGCATAAAAAAAAGAGTGTTTGACACCTTTGGACTGCAAAGGGTCATCTTACAGCTGGAGGCTAAGGAAATGTGGGAAGGTCCCCAATCTGCTGGCAAGCGTGTCCTCCCCCTGCTTCCAAAGCCCTAGGCTCTGGGCCTCTATGACAGCCCACCTCTAGTTCTGAAGGCCCTCTGAAGGGTGCCAACCTGATTTTGGAGAGTGAGGTAACAGTGTACTACTAAATGTCAGTTTAAGGAAAGGATGACATGGACACGCTGGTGAGCAAGCGAAAAATATTTTGTATTCATTCTAAAAGGAAAAATAGAGATCCAACTGGATCTCTTTTCAACTTGAAAGAGGCCAACCCAGCCAACAAAGGTCACACTCCAGAAAGCAATGTAGCCAGTGGGGAGCCAGAGGCTGGCTGGTGCCTGGGAGAAGAACCAGTGTCAATGCAAAAGAATCCTCACCTAACACTGAGCCATCCAAGGGCCAGCAGTTTCCTCAGTCACCAGCCTACTGTGTGGCTAGCACAAGGCACACAGTTTAAACTGCAGCTCATCCAGGGAAGTAGGTTACCAGTCAGTCTCTGCAGCCTGGCCAAGAATTAGAGCTGTGTCCCCCTGGTGACTGACCTACAGGGCGTGGCAGGCTTTGGGAAGGTCTTTGGCTGTGTGTTGCCACTGTAAAATTTCATGCTCCTTTGCTTGGGGCTGAAACCCAAACAGAAATCTACAGGTCCAGCAAGGCTAAGAACAAACTGGTGTAACAGTCACCATTTAGGAACTGTTTCCTGGGGTGGCATTTGTAATTGGAAAAGCACCATGGCTTTATTTGTCTTCTGCATCCTCTCCCACCTCAGGCTTCTGTTTGTCTCATCACATTTTTCTTACCTTTTGTATCATCTTGAAAATAAAATAATTTCCCCAACCTTCTGTAAAAACATTGCTGATGAGTAGTCCCTGCTCATGGCAACCTCAGAGGTCAGGGTGGAACTGCAGCACAGTGTTTCCAAGAGTGCCTGGTAGATTCAAACTGCCAACTGCCTGGTTGGCAGCCATAGCTCTTAACCCCTGCACCACCAAGGTACTCTAAGGCTAATGACCCAAGAACATTACACAAACACTGTATTTCAGGTGATAAGTTTGCTTCTAGAGGAGAAAGGGCTATTAGCAATTCTCAAGCTACTTTTAAGTAGCTGCCTTCAACCCAGTTCCAACACAAGATGATCCCATGTGCCCTAGAGTGGAACTGTGCTTCACTGGGTTTTCAATAGCAATTTTTTTTAAAAAATAGATTTTTCAGGCCTTTTTTCCAGTATGCCTCTGGCTAGACTCAAATCTCAAACCTATCGTTAGCAGTGCCAAGCATATTAACCATAACCCAGGATTTCTATACATATAAGGTCTCCATGAGTCAGATCCGACTCGACGGCGCTTGGCTTGGCTTGGCAGGACAGAGTAGAACCACCCCGCAGAGTTTCCAGTGAGAGGCTGATGGGTTTCAATTGCCAACCTTTTGGTTAGCAGCTCAGCTCTTAACCACTAAGCTACCAGGATCTCCGTAAGTATACTAGGGTTGAACAAATAAGTAAATATGCTGTAGACAATGAGAGCCAGGTTTCTTATTGTTGGCAAAAGAAGTCACAGATGAGGCTGGAATGAAGCTTGTGGCACTGGACTGGAGATACTCATCTCTGTATACTCTGGTGGTATAGTGGCTAAGGGCCACAGCTGTTAACCAAAGGTCAGCAGTTCAAATTCATTAGCTGCTCACTGGGACCCCAATGGGGCAGCTCTACTCTGTACTATAGGATCACTGTGAGTAGGAATCTACTTGACTGCAATTTTTTTTTTAATGAATACTCACGGTGTTTTATATGTATATACATACATGTAGATCATCAAGAAATAAATGTAGATGTGTGTGTATCTGTGGGCTTGTATACTTTCTATTAAAACAAAAATCATACTAATCCAATATTAGAAATTGATTGAAGTTGATTTAATACACAGTTTGCAAATCAGGGCATTTCTGACTTGAGGATCAAAAATATTCCAAGTAACAACATTTACAGACTTTAATATTCCATCTTGCCACCAGTAAGTGTACTTACCATGGAAACAGCACAAAAACAATATTAATGTAGTATTGGTGTTTACATCCTGGATATACTACATTTTCTTGAAGGACAATTTAGATAATCACTGATTTACCCTAAAACACAGACCCTAATCTGACCTTTGGAGTTTCTGTTGTTAAAACAGCATACAGATAGTTCTTTAAAAGAACATAATGCCCAAAGCTAACCTACTGTTTGACCTCAAGGTAATTTTTAAGAAGCCAGTTTTCTTAAGGTTTAAGTTTCAAAGGTCATCTCAGGGTGACAGCTGAGTGGGTTGCCTCAAACTCCATGAAATCCAGAAACCTGGATTCTGTGAAAATTAAAACCTTCACTCCTTCAGAATTTCAGATTCTCATTTCTGGCACCGTGGAGGCTGGATAAACTTCCAAAACAGTTGCCCTGAGATAATTTGTGAATCTTACACTGAAAATATCTCCTGAAGTTGTTTTAAAATCAAATATCGGTCTGATTTAATTAGTAAAGAATGTCTATTTTGAGTACTGTGCTGTTTTAACATCTATCTGTGGGGGATCAAACTGACAACAACGACTCCAAAGATTAGATACAAAACTAAGGAGACAGTGTGTTTGTGTTAACAGGGGAGGAACAGATCAGGAACAGAGAGGGAGAACAGTTGCACAAGTGACACACGTAGTCAGTGTCACTGAATAGTGATATGTAGAAATTGTTGAACTGGTGTAAGTTCTGCTGTGTATATTCTCAAACAATAACAGCAATAACAAAGATTCTATTTCTCAAATATGTATTTCCTAGTTGTGTCCACTGCGAAGGCCTAGAAGCAGTGATATCTCAGTAGCAATGAGCACCTCACTGCGCAGATCTTGGTTTCTAGGTATCATTCTGGCATAAAAGGAACCAGGGCTCCTTGGAGAAGGGGTTGATGACAGAGATGAGGCAAGAAAATCCAAAGTGAGTCCTCACATCTCACAGCGGCAGAAAGGAAAGAAGTGCTCCCCACATAAATTGGAAACATCCCAGAAGGACGTAGAAGCCACCGGAAAGAGCTCCCAGTGGCCAAAGCTGAACCACTACAGCAACAGAATAGATAATGATAGTAATAGTACTGGAAGAATGTAAGAAGTATTCTTAAATTCATACTGGTGTAAATGAATAAATGTGTTGAGCCCAGTGAGGGCTCATGCCAACTCATATGTGCAGAGTAGAACTGCTCCCTGGGATTTTCATGGCTGTGACCTTTTGGAAGCAGACCATCAAGCCTTTGCACTGAAGCATCCCTGGGTAGGTATGAACGGCCACTTTTTTAATCAGTAACCAAGCATTTAAACATTTAAACCATCCAGAGGCTCTAATGAAGGCCTGCATGTGCGTGGTAACTACACAAATAAAATACATCTGATTAAGGGGGAAAAAAAAAAACACAGAAGACTTTATTGCGACAATTAACCAACTAGACCTCATCGACATATACAGAACTTTCTATCCATCATGTTGAGTGAAATTAGTCAAAGGCACAAGGACAAATATGGTACGAGACCCCTACTTTGCCAGCCAGCCAAGTGTAAAGAGTTGAAAACCTACCCATACAGAAGAAAAGGCTCTTTGATGGCTGCAAAGGAGGGGAGGAAGGGAGGGAGGGAGAGGGCTGGTTACAGATTAGATAGTTGATAGAAATTTGGTTGGGTGAAATCAGTGACAGCACACATTAGAAAGAAGATCAATTTAACTGGACTTCAACGTTTCCTGAAAACTCTTACAATCTTAACCCAATAGGTAAGGGCAGAGTAGAGGGACGGGGCTCTGGGAACCATGCTCTCAGAGGACATTAAGGCCAATTGGTACAACTTGCCTATTGCTAAGAGAGTCCTATCCACCCCATATTGATCAGTGGCGTCTGGGATCTTAAAAGCTAGTAAGCTGCCATCTGAGATACACCAAATGGTCCCAACTCATCCGGAACAGATGATCACCAAGGACAAAAATGACACAGGGGAAAAAGAACCCAGTAGACAGAAAGACCCATGTGAATGGGTGATTACACCAACATGCAAGCAGAAGAACCAGACGGCACCCAGCTGCTTCCAGTGACAGCCGTGATGGGGCTCACAAAATTGAGTCCCAGTGGCAATATGAGAATAAGAAGGAGCACACCCTGAGAACTCCACTAAAAGACCACAATCGATGGTCCAAAAGCCTAGGGGTTCCCTTGGGAACATTGACCCTAGACTTGAAGCTGCCTCTAATCATAAATCATTACTAAGGTCAACTCCTTGGACAGGAATGGATGGGACTTGGTGACACAGAGTGACCATACTGGGTGTATACTTTGTGGTTCTTTGTATCTATAGCTGTCGCCCAACTGGCCTCTTGCTAGAAGGGAGTGGAGAGGGTGGAGAAGAGGGGACAGGGGATTGTTAAAGAGGTTATGACTTGTATAGAACAGAAAAGAGTGTACTGTTACCAGGCAAGGAGAGCAGTAGGAGCTGCACATAGGCGGGCACGTGAATTTAAACACTTTCACTCAATCACAATAAATAAAAAATTCAAAAAAAGAAAAAAAAATCAAATGGACCTGATGTAGAAACAGAAACTGCATTTAGAGGACAAACATCTTTATAAAATATCTGTGGGAGATCAGAAGAACTAGATGGTACCCAGCTGACACAACTGATTGCTCTGACTTGGGACCACGGTAGTCAGCCCTGGACAGAGTGGGAGAGAAATGTAGAAAAAAATTCAAAGTTATAAATAAGACTAGGCTGACTGGTCTGACGAAGACAGACAGAATCCCTGAGACTTTGGCCCTTAGACACTCTTCAAAGTTGAAACTGAAGTCACTGCTGGAGTTCCCATTATAGCTATGTGATTAACGGGCCTGTAGAGTGAACAATAACACCAGTGACGGGCTACACCTCAGAAAAATCCGCAATATGAGGCCGCAAAGGCAGCATTTGCCCAAAAGCAAAGTTTGGAAGGAAGATGGGGGCCAGAAATCAGGGAGAATGGACACAGGGAACCCAAGGAGAAGGTGGAGAGGACCGACACATTCAGGGGTTTGCAACCAATGTCACAGAACAAGCTGCTCATCGACTAGGAAACTAATTTGCTCTGTAAACTTTTACCTAAACCAAATACACACACAAGTGTTCAAAAGATTTATGGGAATGTGAGCAATTTCCTGATTGCCCGGGCATGTTTAGGAAATAAACTCTTATGCATTCAAACCCGCACATTCAGAATTAGAAATGTCACCCACTTTATATACATTTATCACATCTGCAGTGAATTTAAATTTAGGTACTGGAATGAAACCACTTTGCTTAAATTAGAATTTGAGCTTGTTACTCAAACCACATAGTTAAGAAATAATTGTAGATGCGTGCATGCGTGCGTGCGTGCGTGTGTGTGTGTGTGTGTCTGTGTGTGTGTGTGTGTGTATGGGTTTCACCTAAAAATGAGTAGATTTCCTTGGTGACACTTCTGGTGGTCATTGGATCAGGGTTGACCTGATTCAGCATGAATCCACAAGGCTCTCTAAAATCCTTCTCAGAGGTTGTCCCAGCGGCTGCCAACGGGTCCTCCAAATGCTAATATCCAGTCTCCACAAGACTGAGCAACAGTGGTGAACCCAATGCCACAGAGAGGATTCCGACTGCTATCCACCCTACAGAACAGAATAGACGGACCCACGGGGTTTCCAAGGAGCGATTGGTGGATTCCAACGACCAGCTTTTCGGTTAGCAGCCAAGCTCTTAACAGTTACATTAATTTCCTCTCATGGCTTAGTTTGGACTTTCTTTTACCCCCCCCCCCAACCCTTTTTCTCTTCTCCTGGAGTACCCTGGACTCCCCCGTCTCCTGCACCTGAGGACACTGAGTATAGTTACTCATTCTGTTCCTCTTTATTTCTGACCCTTCGTTACTCTCCGAACCACTTCCCCCTCTCGGTTTTGTAACCTTAATGTAACCCTTCCCACAATCTGGCAGACTTTTAAAGATAAACTCAAGTAACAGCAACTGAACAATCCCAAATCCATAAACCCTCTGAGAACCTCAATGTGTAACGCCAAAACTCAAACAAAAACGCATTGCCATCGAATTGACTGCGACTCACTTTGACACTACAGGTCAGAGTAGAACTGCCCCATGGAGTTCCGACGAGTGCCTGGTGGATTCGAACTGTCAACCTTTTAGTTAGTAGACACAGTTCCTTAACCTTTGTGCCACCAAGGTTTCCCGTTATCTTATCTGTCATTGTTGCTAATCCCATGTGGTTGTTCTGTCCAGCATGGGAGTTGTCAGTCAACAGACGCTTCAAAGGAGTGAGGTCTTCTTTCCTGTTTTAGCTTTCTACATATTCACCAAGCAGGAAGCTATCACAGAAGGCATTTAGGTAAAAAAAAAAAAAATTTAATCTCAATACAAAAAGTTAGATAACACACTGGATTTCTGAGGTCATGGGAAATATGACTTATATATTACTTGTAAGTAGATGAATTGGTACAACCAGAGTTAGTTTGTCTGTGTTTATCACAATTTAACACACAGATACCCTTACACTTAAATTTGGTTCTTCGGTAATTATTTTAGCAGATATACTGGTGCACATGTAATGTTGGGCATTTATAAGCATGTTCATCACAGTGTTGCTTGCCCTACAAGTTCATCGATGGCAGCCTAGTTAAATAAACTCCATGTCCATCCTGTGTACAATGAAATAGTGGGCAGCAATGAAAAAGAAAGTCAGAGCTATGTGTACTGATATGGAAATTCTGCAAGGTACAGTGAGAAGTGACAAGAACACCATACAGAATGGCAAGTATACTGTGTTACTATTTACATGAAAAAGCTGCAATATATATTCACAAATGTTCATAAACTTAGAAGGTCTCTCATAGCCTAAGAGTGGCTGCTTCAGAAGTAATTAAACCCATTGTTGTCTGGCTGATTCTAATTCATAGTGACCATAGAGAGCAGAGTAGAATGAACCACCCCATAAGGTTTCCAAAGAGCGGCTGGTGGATTTGAACTGCTGATCTTTAGGGGAGCAGCTGAGCTCTAAGCAATTGCACCATCAGGGCTCCATTTAGAAGTAATTAGGTGGCTCAAGGCAGAGGAGAGGAAACACTTTTATACTTGAGAAGTTTATTCATGTTTATATTTAATCTACCCTAAAAAATAAAATATTAAAGATATACCTACTTGTGTCTCTGAAAACATTTGGGGAAGCTAAGAGCATTACTGCATTTTAACTCACTATTGAGGAGCTCTGGCAGTTCAGTGGTTATGCTCTCAGTTGCTAACTGAAAGGTCAGTGGTTCAAATCCACCAGCTACTCTGTGGGAGAAAAGACCTGGTGGTCTGCTCCTGTAAAGATTGCAGTTCTATTCTGTCCTATACTGTAGCTATAAGTTGGGATCAACATGACAGCAACAGGATTAGATTTTTTTATTTTTTTAAAATGGCCTGTGTACTCTGCTTGTGCCTTGAGAAATACAAAAGGAAAACACAAGACAGTCTCTATTCAGAATGAAAATAAACAAACAACTGTTGGCAAAGAATACAAGGAAGGATGTGGTGGAATTGTGTGTTGTGATCTTCAGTTAACAGGACCCCCCAAGGATCAGGGAAGGTTTTAGGGCACAGCAGGGCCTTGGAGGGACAAGCAGAACGTCAGTGGCCGAGCCCTGGGAGGGCTCTGGCCAGTGTTCGAGGAAGGCCAGCCAGAGCAGAGGGGACCTTCTGTCCAGGGAGACCAGGAGTTCATTGCTCAACAGACAGGCATTTTTGTGAAAATAGTCATTCATTGACGAACGATTCGGTGCCAACAGCCTGACAGGAACACAAGGACTGACTTGATCTGTGCTCTGGGAGAAATTTTTGTCCTGTGACAGGTCATACTGTGCCAGTTGTTCACTCGTGATGTGCTTGTAGCTGGGTGGAGGGAGGCAAATACCAGGGTAACATCATAAATTACACAGCCCCGCCCTTGTGACTCAGGACGCATGAGTCAGATTTTGAACGTTCTTATTTCTTCCTGATATTCTGGACTTTCAGTGTCTCCCATGTTCTGGCCACTTACCTGCATTCAGCTCATCCCCACTGCCCTACTCACTCACGCCGCTGCCCGTCCGTCTTTTCCACCCCACACCCCATCAGGCCCAGTTCTCTATGTCAACTTACTCCAGCTCCCCTTCCCCATCCACGGTCCCCTATCCACCTGGCCAAATTCTATGTACCTCTCAACATCCAACTCATGTCTCACCTTCCTCTCAGTTGTCATGCGCCCTTGAGTAGATTCTGACTCGTAGTGACCCTACAGGACTGAGTGAAGTTGCCCTATAGGGTTTCCAAGTCTGTAATCCTTATACAAACAGATTGCAAAGTCTTTTCTCCTTTGGAGCCTTTAGTGGGTTGAGCACTTAACCACTGCATTACCAGAGTTCCTTTTCCCCTTTTCTAGATCTCCCAATTACCATTCAGTGGTTTTTATTACCAGCATTTTGCAGTTTAACCCTTATTTATTCCTAGTATACAATTTTGTTTTCCTTCCCAAACAAGTTATAGTGGCCCTGGTAGCTCAGTGGAAACCCTGTTGGTGTAGTGGTTAAGAGCTACATGCTGTTGACCTTTGGGTCAGCAGTTCGAATCCACCAGGTGCCCCTTAGAAACTGTATGGGGCAGTTCTTTTCTGTCCTATAGGGTCATTATGAGTTGGAATCAATTCAACAGCAGTGGGTTTTGGGTTTGGTAGTTCAATGGTTAAGCGTTCGGTTGTTCACCAAAAGGTTCGCAGGTTAAATCCACCAACTGCTGCTTAGAACCTCTTACGGAGCAGCCTTTTTGTCCTATAGCGTGGCAGTGTGTCAGAACCGACTCAGTGGCAATGGGTTTAAGGAGACAGAAGCTCTTTGAGGACCAGGCTAAGTATTATTTTACACTGATGTCTTCTCCAGCACCTATTAGTTTCTCACTAAGCACTTTTTGAACAAATGTATGATGTTTTCCCCCCTTTCTGATCATCACTACCCAAAAGACAGGGTCAGCTGTCTCACTGAAACCACTGAAACTGATAGGCACATGAATCTTAAAAACCAAAACCCACTGCTGTAAAGTTGATTTTGACTTATAGCAACCCTGTAAGACAGAGTTATATCACCCCTGTGGGGTTTCTAATTCTGCTGCCTTAGTAGTTAAGTGCTCCATCTGCTAACCAAAAGATTGGCAGTTCAAATCTGCCGGGTGCTCCTTGGATACTCTATGGGCCACTTCTATTCTGACCTATAGGGTCACTATGCATCAGAACTGACTCGATGACAGTGGCTAGGGTTTCAGGGAAGTAAATCTTCATGGATGTTGAATGCCTCATCTTTCTCCCTCAGAGGGGCTGGTGGGTTTGACCGGCTGACCTTTTGGTTAGCATCTGAGTGGTTTAACCACTGCACCACCAGGGCTCCTCTCCCAAGTCTTAGGTAATCCTTAAGGGGAAATTTAAAGAGTTGTTTGCTTATTATTTATGTAGGGAAAATTAAAAAAAGGTGAGGTTTGTCCTGAGTTATAATCCCTGAGAACACGTCTGTTAAGGAAAATGAACTGGTGTTTTTTTTTCCACTGAGGAGTGTCACATAGGAATTTGCAGAGGAGTTTCATGGGTTTGGATCACCACCACCAACAATAATAGCTGTTGTCTTGGCTGACAGGGTAAATTCTATTGCCACCACACGGGCACCAGGATCTCCCATGTCCTCTGCCTCTGCAAGCTGTGTTTCTGTCTGCCATCCTGGTTTTGCTGCTTTCTCTGTTCTCAACTGGTGCCCCTTTGCTTCTTCCCGAGGAGCAGAGTTTTAAATTCTAGTGAAATCCAGATTTCTAGATCCCATAGAGGTTGCAGTGACCCAACCAGTCAATTATTCTGAGATAATCTTTGAACCTTAAACCTTGAGAAGATTGGTTTCCTGGGGACCCCTTTTAGGTCAAACAGTGGTTTGGCTTAATTGGTGAAGAATGTTTGCCCTGGGCATTGTGTTCTTCTTCTTCTTCTTTCAATGATTCAGTGAAAGAATACAATGCAAATCAATTTTGCATGCCTGGCTCTGTAGCTCTGACCGCTCTCCTTATACTGTGACAGCACACTCCTCCTTCCCAGTCTTCTAGTATCCTCTTAACAAACACCTGTCCCCTTCTCTCCACACTCTCCTTTCCTCTCTAGAAGGAAACCAGTAGGAGAATCCTCTATAAATGTATAAAACCATAAAGTGCACACATCACATGCTCAGTCTACATCCCTGAGTCCAGTCCATTCTTCGGCTGAAGTGTTGACCTCAGTGCTGGTTTCAGGTCTGGGCCAGCAGTGAGTCTAAGGGCCACATTCCTGGGGACCCCCAGGTTGTTGGACTATCAGTTCTGGTCTTTTAGCAGAGTTCTTGATCTGAACACTTCTGTTTCTTGTGCTACATCAGGGACTTTACACTGTGTCCACTATCAAGGCTGCCTTTGGTGGTGCCTGGGTACCATCTGGTTCTTCTGGTCTCATGCTGATATAGTCTCCCACTCATACGGATCCTTCTGTCTCTTGGGCTCATTTTTCCTGATGTCTTTGATGTTCTCAGTCATCACACTGTGTACTTTTAAAATAAATACATCACATTATGCTCTTTTAAAATAAATACTTATGTGTAGTTTTAGCAACAAAAACACCAAAGGTCAGACTAGAAGCTAAATTTCAGGGTAAGTCACTAATTATCTGACTTGTTCTTCCAGAAAATGTTAACATATCCATAAGTTATTATGTAAACATTGTTGTGAACCTCTCTCCATGGTAATGTACAATTACTGGTGTTAACCTAAACCACATCATTGAGTCAATTCTGACTAATTGAGACACTATACATAAGACAGAGTAGAACTGTCCCACAGAGTTTCCAAGGAGTCCCTGGTAGATTTGAACTGCTGCTTTTTTTGGTTAGTAGCTGTAGCTCTTAACCACTATGGCTACCAAGGTTTCAGATCTAATCATACCAGCCTCAAAATAGAGTCATCTGTGCTGACTGAAACCTAAATTTGTTTTTCCAGCGAATGCCTAGCCTTCCCAGGAAACAAAATTGAAGGCAACCAACTGACTCTGAGAAGTAGAAAGCTAAACTAGCCAATCAGTACTGGTTCGAAATTTTCCCTTAGTCTCAAATAAGGATAGAAAATTCCCACAAAATGCCCAATGTATCTCCCTTGTCTTTGTTTGCCTGCTGTTACAGATGTGTTTCCCCTTGGACCAAACTCAGGAACTCTCATCTGACTTTCAGATCAGGTGTTCCCTGGTTCATGACCCAACAAGTCAAATTTAGGAGTTCATATGCAAGTTTAATATTGTGAAATCTTTATTTTCCCCGCTATCCATGAGCTGGAGTACAAGAATCTGTAAAAAATTTTTCTTCTTTCAGATCCTTGTTGACTTTCTAGTTGGAAATTTTACCCTGATTGCAAATCGTGTATTAAATAAACTTCAACCAGTTTCTATTATTGGCATAATAAGATTTTTGTTTTAACATTCCCTGGGCTGGCACACCACATCATAGTCTTTTTCTACCTAAGATTTAGTGAGAAAAGTTCTTTTTATTGTTGTGTGGGGAGATCCTAGAGCACAAACCACTCATAGTCACAAACTGGTCCCACTGCGGAGCTGAACTTTGTATAGGCTGTTTCCACCATCAGGCTTTCAGTCACAAGTGGTAGGTCTTCTTGGGAAACTGTTCCTTCCACCCACGTCTAAGCTAGTGTGTAAACTCTCCATCTCCCCAACCTCACACCTCCCCACATACCAGCTCTTCTGACTGACAAGGAAGTGAGATCATTTTTTCTCTGAGGAAATGAGGTCTTTGCTTGCTGGATACCAGGTCCATGGTTGGTCCTAGGTGGAAACTGAGCTCTTTCCAGCTCTAGCCTCTTCCTATGAACTGTCATGTTTCCCCTCCCCAGGCAGAATGCCAGGACAAGAGGCATCTTGTTCACTTTCTACTTTATACAGCATCATAAACTGAATTGTGTCTCCTCCAAAATGTGTACAGCAATTTGGCTGCATCAGGATTCCTGGCACTGTCTGATGTTCCTATATGCTGTAAACCTTGCCTCTATGATGTTTATGCAGGACGATAAATGGCAGTTGTGTTGGTGGGGCAGAACTCATTGTGTAAGATCATATTGTACCTTGAGGCAACCTCTTGAGATATAAAAGAAAGAAGCTAGCAGAGGGAGCTGGAGACTTCATACCACCAAGAAGTAAAGCTGGCAGCAGAGTGCCTACTTTGAAAAGTGCCCCGGATCACTAAGCCTCAGAAGTTCCCAGTCCAGAGGAAAACTGACAGCAAGGACCTTCCTCCAGAGCCAGCAGAGAAAGACTTCCCCTGGAGCTGATGCCCTGAATTTGGACTTCTAGCCTGTTTTTCTGTGAGAAAATAAATTTTGTTAAAGCCATCCACTTGTGGTATTTCTCTCATAGCTGTATTGAATGACTAGGACATAGAACTTTTAGTTCAAGTCTTTGAAGCAGCCTCTATGTTCCTTGGCTTACCAATCTCTGAGCATTACACAGTGGTTCTGCACTCTAGTGGACGTTAAAAATCACCTGCGAAGCTCTGAAAAGTCCTAGTGACTTTTTAGCATTGGGTTCCTGTACCCTGGGCCACTGAAATCAGAATCTTTGGATATTGGAAGCAGTAATCACTGTTTTGTTTATTTTATTTTATTAAGTTCCCCGAGTAGTTTCAATTTGTAGCCAGAATTCAGAATCGTTGCCTTGAAATAACTATCTGTGTGTTTAGGCTGCTTTAGACTGCAAGGGAAATGCTGGTGCATAGTGTTAAGTGCTACACCTACTAAGCAAAAAGTCAGCAGTTTAAATCCACCAGGCACTCTTTGGAAACTCTATGGGGCAACTCTACTTTGTCCTATAAAGTCACTATGAGTCAGAATTGATTCAACAGCAGTGAGTCTGGTTTTGGCTTGTTTGTTGACTGAGAAGAAGAGAAAACCCACCTCAACAGTTTAAATAGAAGGAAATTGATTACCTCAAATAACAAAAGCCCAAAGGTAGAGCAATTCCAGGGGTTGGTTAACTCCTGGAAGTGATAACGTCATTGACAATCTGGTTTCTCCTCATGTCTGTGCTGAGATGGCCTCAGCTCATCAATCACGTTTTCAAACTAGTTCTCATCAGCTTCTGCCAGCACAGTGGTAGACAGCAAGGCTCAGAGGCAGAAGAGATGCCGACGTCTTTCCTTTGTATCTCTTTCAATTGGTAGAGAAGAAAACTTTCCTGTTCCGGGAAACTGTTGGCAAGCTTCTCTCATGTGTCATTGACAAGATGACTTCTGGTGCTCAAATGTAAGCCCACCATTGCAGGGGATGAGACACCAGGACTGGCCAGTGGGGACCATAGTCCAGCCCTGAGCTGAGGGTAGAAAGTGACATCACCAGCTGAACCAAAGAGGCTCTGAGAACAAAAGGAAGCATGGGAACTCACTGGAAATGCAGCCAGCCACTTTCTCTGTAAGTCATACTTGTCCCCCTGCCTAGCCTCTTTTCCATGGTCTCATTATCTTAGCTGAAACTTGTTTTACCCAACCACCCACCCACCCACCCACACACATTTACACACTTTTTTTTTTTAAATCTCCTCAAGTGACACTGATATGCAGCTGGATTGAGAACCATTACCGCTGATTCTCATTTGAGATTCAAGTTTCCTAAATACTGATGCGGGAGCCCCACCCGCAATGACTCTGATTTACTTGATCGGGCATGATAACAAGCCGTTGATTCTTGGGAAGCTTCCCCGGTAGGGGACAGCATCTGAACCTAGCTCAGCTTCCAGGCACAGATAGTGGACATTGGGACCCCAGGATGGGGGAAAGGAAAAGATGACTTCACATTCCTGAAATTCTTCACTTCTCTTTGTTGTCAAGCCCAAAGCCCAAGAACCAGTTTACCTGGGTTAAAAAGGAGGTTGTTTAAAATGTAATAATGGAGGGGGAGGGGCTCTTATAATTTACTATTTAGCTTGTATTCCTTAGGTTCCTTTTATTAAAATACCTTTCTGTCCAATATTTGTAGTTGTCATTAGAGGCCTTCGAGGCAGTTCTGATTCACAGTGGCCCCATGCACAACAGAGCGGAACACTGCCCGGTCTTGTGCCATGTCCAAAATCGTTTTTATGCTTAAGCTCATCATTGCAGCCAATGTGTCAATCTGTCACATTGAGGGTTTTCCTCTTTTCATCAACTCTCAGAAGATCAACTACCTTCAAATCTGGGAGTTCAGAATGAGGAAGAAAGTAGTTGTGAAAAAGTATAAAACAAAAAGTAAAAATATTGTCCTTCTTCCACCCCACCAAACCCCAAAATTCATTGCCATTGAGTTGACTCCAACTCAGAGTGACCCTATAGGACAGAGTAGAATTGCCCCACAGCGTCTCCAAGGAGTGGCTGGTGGATTTGAACTGTTGACCTTTTGGTTAGTAGCTGTAGCTCTTAACCACTGGGCCACTAGGGTTTCCTTTATACATCTAAACCAAAAAACCTATTTGCCATTGACACAATTTCAACTCACAGTGACCCTGCAGGGCAGAACGGAACTGCCCCATAGAGTTTCCAAGGGGCACCTGGTGGATTCGAACTGCTGACGCCTTGGTTAACAGCCATGTCACTTAACCACTATACCATCGAGGTTTCCTTTATAGCCCCCAAACCAAACCCAACCCACTGCCACTGAGTTGATTCTGATGTCTAGTGACCCTATAGGACAGAGTAGAACTGCTCCACAGAGTTTCCAAGGAGCACCTGGTGGATTTGAACTGCTGACATCTTGGTTAGCAGCAGTAGCACTTCACCACTATACCACCAGGGTTTCCTTAAACTTTTAAATCAATAAATCCATTGCCATTCAGTCAATTCCAACTCACAGTGACCCTACAGAACAGAACAGGGCAGAACTGCCCCACAGAGTTCCCAAGGAATGTCAGGTGGATTTGAACTGCTGACGTCTTAGCAGCCATAGCACTTAACCACTACACCATCAAGGTTTCCCTTATAGCTCCGCCCTTCCTCCCCCAACAAATCAACCTAGTGCCATTGGGTTGATTCTGACTCATAGCAACAGCATAGGACAGGGTAGAACTGTTCTCGTAGAGTTTCCAAAGAGCACATGGTAGATTTGAACTGTTGACCTTGCGGTTAGCAGACACAGCACTTAACCACTATACCACCAGGATTTCCTTGATAGCCTCAGTGTTCTTCAGTTCCTTGGGGATCTTTATCTCCTGTCAATATCCACCTACTATCACTATTAGTACTTAAATTTGTATCTTAATCTGCTCTTTTTATAACTCAGAAGTGATTAGGTTTTGAACACCCTGCATGAAAATGGTTGATACGCCATGACTAACACAACAAAGAAAATCCTATTCCCAAACAGGATTGCATTCACAAGTATAAAGTAAAGATTCCAGCACATGTCTGTAGGAGATAATTCATTCTACGACATTCTGACTTTCATAGATACATTTTTCAAATTATCCATATTCAGTCTCTGTTTCCTCACATCAGTTTTTACTTCACTCTCTCCACTCTGATATCTGCCCCCACTGACACAGCCGTTGATGAGGTCGTCAGTGACTTTCAGGTACTAAATCCAAAGAGTGCTTTGCAGTCCTCATCTAACTTGATTCCAGTATCATTTGACTGCTATGAACACTCCTTCTTCCTTACTCTCCAGCCTTCCACCTCTCTTGGTTGTCCCCACCTTTCCTGCTGTTTCTCTGCATTTCTAAAGTATGTCCTCTTCTGCATAGTCATTTGTGTTGGAGAGTCCTATTTTCAATCACCTCATATGTATTCAAAAGCTGGACAGTGAATAAGAAAAATCAAAGAAGAATTGATGCCTTTGACTTACGATGTTGGCAGAGTATTGAATGTATCATGCACTGCCAGAAGAACTAACAGGTACAGCCAGATTTCTCCTTGGAAGTGAGGATGGTGCGACTTTGTGTCACCTGGTCTGGAAATGTTATTAGGAGGGATCGGTCTGTAGAAAAGGACATCACACTTGGTAGTGGTCAGCAAAAAGAAGACCCTTAATGAGATAGATTGGTACAGTGGCTGCAGCAATAGGCTCAAACATGGTAACACGTGTGAGGATGTAGCGGAGGCAGGCAGTGATTCACCCTGGCTGGGAGTCAAAACCAGCTCCGCAGCGCCTAACGACAACAACGGGCTTTGGTCGAGGCCCTCTTTCCTTCACCTGCTTGGTGACATAGCAATCACAATAACTGCTTAGTATGTGAATTATTCAACAACAGATGGAAGAATGCGTTTTGAGGACTTTTTCATGTCAGTATATACAAATCTAGCTTTTTAAATGGCTATTTGGTATGTAATTTTACAAAGAAACTATGTATTTTTTAACCATGCCCCTACTGAGAACATTTAGGTTTGCACTTTCTCAGTTTTTATTTACTGTTAGACTCAGTGCTGCAGTAAGTATTTGGGGTGACACTGCAGTGCTCATCCTACAGCGGAAAGAGTATGTGCATTTATAAATTTTCACAGATATTACTAAGTTGCTTTGCAAAAGCTGTGTTCAGATTTATTCTCTCACAACAGTGTATGAAAACACCTGTCTTCCCACACCTTCAATATTGCAGACTATCACTCTTTAAAATGCTAGTCAATCTGTGTTTTAGTCAGGTGGTACGCTAGTCTAATGGAAACACCAGAGTGAATGACTAAAGAGAAATGTTTATTCTTACACAGTCCAGTAGGCTATAAATCTGAATTCAAGGTGTCTGCTGAAGGGAAGGGTTTTCTCTCTTTGTTGACTATGAAGGGAAGTCCTTGTGTTGTATCAGTCTTTGGTTGGGGAGCATCTTGACGCAGTTACCTCGGGTCTGAAGGATGTTCTCTACTCCTGGTGCTGCTTTCTTGATGGTAAGAGATTGCCAACTCTCTGCACACTTCCCTTTCCTTTTATCTCTTGCAGGATGAAAGGATAAAAAGAAGTACAAGCCACACTCCAGGGAAACTCCCTTCACATTGGAGCTGGGAGGCGACCTTGGGAAGGGTGTTACAGTCCCACCCTAATCCTCTGTTAACATAATCCACTCTATTAACCACAGGTACAGATTAGGATTGACAGCATAGGAAAATGACATAATGTAGGACAACTGCAAAATATTGGGAATCATGGCCCAACCAAATTCCTACACACATTTTTTCTTGGTAAGGACACAGTTCAATCCATGGCAACCTGGTACATGAAAAATGATGTGACAGCATAGATTTGAATTTCTTTAATTATAGTCCTGGGAAACATAATATTTATGTGTCGAGCTGACAAACAAAAACAAATCAGACTTAAGTTGCTGACTTGGGTCAAGGTGGAGTGAAGGCAGATGAAGAGTGTAATGTTTTCCCCAGACACTCTTTTAGCTCAGTCCTAAAGTCACTCTGAGGTTCACCCTTCAGTCAAAGATTAGACATGTCCATAAAACAAAATGAGACCAAAGGGGCTCACCAGCCCAGGGGCAAGGGCAAAAAGGCAGGAGGGGCCAGGAAAGCCAGTAATAGGAACCCAGGTCAAGAAGGGGAGATTGTCAACATGTTGTGGTATTGGCAACCAATGTCACCAAACAATACGTGTGTTAACTGTCTAACAAGAAACAATGGGCTCTGTAAACTGTCTAAAGTACAATAATAAAAAAAGAATGAAATGTTTTTAGTGCCAGTTCTGTGAAGTCAAGGAGGAATAGCTGGTAGGAATAGCTTATGCTACCAGAATCCTCTCCCACACCCCTTTGGGAAGGGCCTCTGGGAAGAGCTCACCACCAAGAAGGCCTGGATTAGACTGGAATGCATGGCTCAGTTAACCAGAAAAGGTGGGAAAAACTGCCAGAAATGTGCCTAATCTCCCTGCTTGAGAAACAGCTATCCCACTCACCCAAGATGGAGTTCTCCCAGATACATTACAGTTCTTTTCCTGCCTCCGTCCTGGACCAGTGCCCACTATGAAGTCTTAGGCAGATTCTATCAGAACCCCTTTGCCCTGACCTCCACTCTGAGAACTCTGCCCAGGGGATGGGCTGACCCAGTGCCTCTTGCTTCATTATCAAACAGCAAAGTGAGGCAAAGGTGACAAGTGGGCAGGAACTGGGCAAAGCATCTACATGTTTGAGGGACACTGAGGGAAAAAGGAAGCAGACTGGTTGTTCTAATCTTTTTGGAAGGTGGGGAGAAGATTAAAGGCATAGCTGAATCTCTGATACAGAGCTGTACCAGAAGTTCTAGAAACAATTTCCTCTAGTAGGCTAGGAGCTGCAAGCTATGTCTATTTTTGTTCTCTAGCATATGACACAAGTCCTAGAACAGTGCCTGGTGCATAGTAGGTGCACAGCAAGCATTGCTTGAATAAATTAATGAATTGTGGGAATACAAAGGAGCCCTGATGGCACAGAAATTAAAGCTCTTAGCTGCTAATCTAAAGGCCAGTGGATCAAACCCGCCAGCTACTCTTTGGGAGAAAGATGTGGCAGGAAATCTTATGGGGCAGTTCTACTCTGTCCTATAAGGTTGCTTTGAGTCAGAATTGACTTGATAACAGTGTTTTGTTTTTCGGGTGTGTGTATGTGCAGTGGTTAAGATCTTGGCTGTTAACCAAACGTTAAGCAGTCTGAATCTACCGTCATCTCCTTGAAAACCCTATGGGATAGTTCTACTTTGTCCTATAGAGTGGCTATGAGTTGAAATCAACCTGACAACAATGGGTTTGTTTTTTTTTCAGCTATGTGCTGAGTATGTACTTGGGTAGTGCAATGATTTACACGCTCGACTACAAGCCAAAAGATTGGTTTGAATCCAACCAGAGGTACCTCTGATGAAAGGTAGGCCTTGGCAATCTACTTCAAATCAGCCACTGAAAACTCTGTGGAGCATAGTTCTGCTCTGACACAGACAGGGTTGCCATGAGTAGAAATCGACTTGATGGCAACTGACCTTTTTATGTGCTGAGTACATCAGAGGCGATGAGGACTGCCATCAGAGAATCCCTGTTCCAATGCACCATAAATACACAGCAGTGGGTCACCTCCTGCACCAATGGAGACGTGCAGGACAGTCCTCTTCCTCCCACACTGGCCCCACCAGCGTATTCTCCTGTTCACCCAAACTATCAGGAAGTGGAGGGGAAGGAAAAACAATCACAGAATGTATAATTTGTGTTTTCTGGCACAAACTGGGGGAAATCTGTCTGATTAGCTAGGATTATTCACCTCATATGAGACTTTCAGAAGGCAAATATTTCTAGGAACTTGAGTTCATACAAAGATTTTCTAGGTCACAGATGGACAATAAATCCAAATGATTGTCTTCTGGGACAAAGCTAGACAGGGAAGTGTCAGTCACATACAGAAAACCTTTCTGTCCTTGGCCAGCAGCCATGGTTTGTGATCCCTTGCTGAGCCAAATGAGTGAGTTAGCTCTATAAGCTTGTAAGAACGACAAATGTACTTTAGAGCTAGGAACATGAATGTCCAAAGCTAATTGAATTTGTTCCTTCAGGGAATATGAAGCAGGCTGTGGTCTCTTGCAAATCCTTCCAGTGTCCCTGGGACTCACATCTAACCTTCTGACAAAGTGAATTTCCCCTTGGACTCAGAGTCAACCCAACGAGTGGATTTTGGGCTTTGACTATTTGAGATCTTCAACATTTTTCCCTCTTCCAGTCCTTAAAAAAAAGCCCTACATATTCTGAGCAGAGACAAAAGGAAAGTTTTACCTATTTCTAGGCAAGATAGATCAAAAGATCCAGTCTTGTACTAAGGATTTTTTGGTCCTGTCCGTTCCGAGTGATAGAGCAGTGATGAAAATGTTGCTAAGCAACACTTCACATCTCTCCCTGAAACTGAGCAACCTTCTCATCCCCTAGCAACATCACCACCTGGTCCTGGCTCTCACGCCAAAAAACAGAAACAGTGCAGAGAGTGTTGCCTGATAGGCTTGTCTTAGTAACCTAGTGCTGTTGTAACAGAAATACCTCAAGCAGGTGGCCTTAAAGAACAGAAATTTATTTTCTGGTAGTTCAAGAGGCTAAAAATCTGAATTTAGAGAATGTCTCTTGTGGGATGTTCTTTGTCTATTTCAGCTCCTAGTAGCTGGCAGTCCTTGGAGATCCCAGGCTGACAGATTCATTTGCCTTCCTCATTGCTGGATAGAGTCTGCCTTCCTCACCTGTCTGCCTGCTTACCTGTCTAATCTGCTCTTTTTATAACTCAGAGTGATTAGATTCAACACACACCCAACATGATATGGCCTCATCAACATAACAAAGCAATGCCTATTCTCAGATAGAATTATATCTACAGGTACAAGGATTAGGATTCCAACATGTATTTTAGGGGACATAATTCAACTCATAGATCCCTGGTCCCATAGTGGTTCAGAACTTGGCTGCAAACCAAAAGGGCAGTGGTTTGAATCTACCAGTGGCTTTTTGGAATCCATGTGGGCAGTTCTACTCTGTCTTATACTTGACAGTAATGAGTTTGGTTGATTTTTAAGCAGTTGGCACCAGAATTCCTCGTAGAGAAGAAACTGTCTCTTAATAAACTTCAGGCAGGATGGTAAGTCCTTTATTCTTGTTAGTTGCTGACGTTTGAGTTCTGAGTCAGGGCAACCCTATGTACAACAGAACAAAACGTTGTCTGGTCCTGCACCATGCCCCAAATCCTTTTTATGCTTGAGCCCATTGTTGTAGCCTCTGTGTGACTCCATCTCGTTGAGGGTCTTCCTCTTTTTTACAGACCCCCTACTTTACCAAATGTGATGTCTTTCTCCAGGGATTGATCCCTCCTGACAACACGTCCAAAATACGTGAGAGGTAGCTTTACCATCCTTGCTTCTAAGGAGAACTCTAGCTGTCCTTCGTCAAGGACACATCTGCACATTCTTTTGGCAATCCGAGATATATTCAATCTTCTTCTTCAATGTCACAGCTCAAAGGTGTTAATTCATCTGTCTTCCTTATTCATTGTCCAGCTTTCTCATGAATATGATGCCAATGAAAATAGCATGCCTTGGGTGAGGTGCACCTTAGTCTTCAAGGTGACATCTTTGCCCCTTAGGGTATGGGTATTGTCAAGGAGAAAAGTTGAGCACGGGAGTTAAGGTTGTGAATAGGACGGGAAGACTAGTAAGAGTGGCTAAGTTATGAGAAATTCTAGACAGAGGACAGTTAAAACAGTAATGTGGATTTCAAGTACTTTGCTTTAATGACCCACTTCCTTTGACCCATAAACCATAAGTAAACATTTCTCTGCTCCCAGTAGCTTCCTGTTCATTGTTACTGTGAAGGGGTGATCAAAGAGAAGGGGCTGTGACTCTTGTTTGGGTTGATGCCAGCTGGGATAAAGGACTAGCTGCAAATCACAAAGTAATGAACAATGTGGCTAAGGCTGAAAGTTGGTGCACAGGTGTCCTTGAGAATATAAATGCCTTCCCCAGAAAGTCCATGGAAATCTTGAAGAAGATGCTGGCTTCCAATGCTCAGTACTGTGTAGTGGGACCTAAGTTAGGGCTTGCCAGACCTTCAGAGCAAGTGAGACTCCAGCTACGACCAGGGGTGTCCTGTAGGGGAGTTGAGGGGATGGCTGCTGATTCTCCTGGAGGCAGGCATGCAGCACAGAGGAAGTGATTCCTAAGCTAACTCCCACAGAACGGGCTGCTCAGAGAGGTACTGCTGGGAAGGGGCAGGAGCTAAACGGAAGGGAGTGGAGACCTGGGCCATCTATGGGGTTTCAGACCTCAGAAAATAGAGACTTTATTATACGGATGGCAATGTGACCCCTTTTAGGAAGGAGTGGGGCAAAGCTGGAAAATTCAGAGATGACATCCTAACTTCTGAAAAGATGACTATGTTTTTTTCTCTCAAATTCAAATCTTGCCACAAGTATGACCCTTTCTGTCTTCAAGATTGTTCCCATGCCCTGTCTGAAGCAAAAGAGAATGAAAACCAAAGATACAACATAAAAATTAGTCCAAAGAACTAATGGACCACAACAATCACAGCCACTACCAGACCGAGACCATCATAACTAGATGTTTGTCTGGCTACCGCCACTGACTGCTCCAACAGGGATCATAATACAGGGCCCCAGACAGAGAGGAAGAAGCTATAGAACAGAATTCTAACACACACACACAACACAAGATGGATTTAATGGTCTAACACAGACTGGAGACACCCTAGGAGCATGGCCCATGGTCTTTCTTTTAATACAGTACTGAAGTCACTCCTAAGGTTTACCCTTCAGTGAAAAATTAATCAGGCCCATAAAACAAATAATAATAAACATAGCTGAACTGTATAAATGAGACTAAATGGGCACGCCAGCCCAGGATCATGGAGAAGTCCAGAGGGACCTGGAAATCTGGACAAATGGAAATGGGAAACCCTAGGTCAAGAACAGGAGAGTGTTGATATATCATGGGGTTAGCAATCAATGTTACAAAACAATCTGTATATTGTTTAATAAGAAACTGATTTGCTCTGCAAATCTTCCTCTACAGCACAATTTAAAAAGTAGAAAGAGATCATGAAATAACTTTGCAGAGCTTAAAATTACCTGACTAAATAGAAAAAAAAGTTTCTATATCCAGAAATAGTTGATTGACTGATGATAGAAAGATGGATGGATGGATGGATAGATAGATAGGCACCTATCTAGGCACCAAAGTAAAAGTCATTACCATCTCTAGGAGAAAACCTCTGTAAAAATAGATTCAGAGATCTCAGGGGGAGTTCAGAGTCAGAGTACACATGCCAGTTCTTATATGGTGATTAAACTAAGTGAAGTCAACAAACAGGGCAACTACCTCTCTTTCCTAAATGAAATCTTGTAAAGTATTTGTACTGTGAATATCTTCTTTGCCCCTTTACTTTGGGAAGAAAAAAAAAAAAATACTCACTTTTCTTGACATAGAACGCTTAATGATCCCTCCTTTAAAGATGGAATTTCCTGAGCCTGTGGCCACATGTTGGTTTACCGCATTTGTCTCTGGCTAATGTAAGAGAAGAACGGACTTCTCGTACCTGGCAGTGCTGAGTCCGTAGAAAATTGACTTGATGGTATTAACAGCCCAGGCCCTGGGGAATGGGTGTGCTACATGTGTCTCCACACGCCTGTCTGTGGGGCTCTCTGCTTCTGTGTTAATCAAGTTACACTTGGCAAAGGTACTTACTTAGGTGAACACTTTTAACAGAGTGGTGATGAAAAGTTTCTGTAGCAAAAGGGTGAGAGACGCAAATACAGGCACAGAAGAGACAGAGACACAGAGAACTTGAGTGTCCGGTGTGGTGATGATTGATGGTGCTGGCAAAGGTTGCCCTTTAAGTGGTGTCACGGATTGAACTGTGTCCCTTAAAAATATCTGTCAGTTTGCTTAGACCATGATTCCTAGTATTATGTGGCTGTCTTCCATTTTGTGATGGTAATTTTCCTGAGTGTTATAAACCCTGATCTTTGCTGGTGGGTAATAAGGCAAGATTAGATGATGTTAAAGACGGTTAGGGTGGGATGTAACACCGTTACTCCTTCACATCCCTGATCTAATGTAAAGGGAGTTTCCCTGGGAAGCTGCCTACACCATCTTTTATCTTACCAGAGATAAGAAAAGGAAGCAAGTCAAGAGGGCGGACCTCATACCACCCAGAAAGAAGCACCAGGAGCACAGCTCACCCTTTGGAGCTGGGGTTCCTGTGAGGAGAAGCTCCTTGATCTTGGGAAGATTGATAAGAAGAACCTTCCTCCAGAGCCAGCAGAGAAAGAAAGCCTGCCGCTGGAGCTTGACACCCTGAATTTGGACATTTAGCCTACTAGACCACTGAAAATAAAATTCTCTTTGTTAAAGCCATCTGCCTGTGCTATTTCTGTTAGAGTAGCACTAGATGACTGAGGCACTTGGTGGTGAAGACGATAACAGGGAGCCTGACTCCCCTTTCCACCCAAGACTTCTAGAGACACCCGGGTACAAGTGGGAAGACAGAAAGTATAAGCCTTACTGTCACGGGCGACACATCCAAGAGGGCTCAGGTGGGGAGGAGACCAGAGGGCATGCTCTCCTTGCAGTTTGTGGGAAAAGACTTCACTTGAGCACTTTAGACACAAGACTGTGATGACTATCAAGCAGGGGGATTTGCCTTGTATGTAAATGTTTTGGGAAGGAATAAATGCATGGGTGAGTTGGCTAAACAAATATAATCTTCCTTATTGGCCATCGCAATCTCACTAATTCACACATACCCCATCTGGTCCTGTAGGAAACAAGCGCTCTACTGGGTACTCATAAATCCAAACCCAAACCAAACTCACTGCTATCAAGTCAATTCTGACACGTACAGACCCTATAGGACAGAGTAGAACTGCCCTGAACAGTTTCCAAGGAGAGCCTGGTGGACTTGTGCTGCAGACTTTTTGGTTAGCATCCATGGCTCTTTAAACTACCCCAACAGGGTTTCCATCTTTATAGATCATGGGCTGGGAAATAGGAGCGCCTGCCTGTAATTATTATACTCCAGCACATTCAAACAGATCACGCCCTTGGCAAAGAGAGGCAGGTGTAGCAAGGAAGGAAGCTGGGGATTAAAATGGAGCCGTTAGGTTGCTAGGGTGTTTCTGGCCTGCGCTGATCTGAACTTGGTGTTATCAGGGCACAAAAGGGACGTGCCAGTGGGAAATTTATTGACACACACTAAACTTGTAGATTAGCAGGCAGGGTTACTCACTTACAGAAGGAAGTACATTAGCCATGGGCTCTGCCCAAGCACTTTATACCTAGCGAAATTGTCCTTCAAGTATGAAGGTAACAGATAGACATTCTCCAGTATCATAGAACAACAGCATCCACAGATACCAAAAGAAAAGTAATTAAAAATGAAGTCCAGGCATGGGGGCCTGCAGACCATGCTCTCAGGGGACATCAAGGCCAGTTGGTGTAACTAGCGTTTTGCTAAGAGAGCCTTCTGCACCCCACATTGGTGACTGGCATCTGGTGTCTTAAAAGCTGCCAAGCTGTCATTTGAGGTATACCAAATGGTCCCAACTCAGCAGGAACAGATGATTACCAAGGACCAAAACAACATGAGGGAAGAGAACCCAGAAGACAAAGAGACTCACATGAGGGGATGACTACACAGACATGTGACCAGAAGAACCGTGTGGTGCCCGGCCATCACCAATAATAGCCATCATGGAGCTCACAAAGTTGAATCTCTTCAGCAACACAAGAATAAAAAGGGGTGCACCCTGATATCTCCACTAGAAAGACTGCAATCGATAGTCCAGGGACCTCATGGTTCCCCAGGGAGCATGGCTCCTGGCCCTAATGCTGCACCCGTCCATGAATCATAATGGAGGTCAACATTTCAGACAGAAATGGATTGGACTTGGTGACACAGAGTGACCATATCGTGTGTGTACTTTATGGTTTCATGCGTCTATGGGATGTCATCCTGCTGACCTCTTACTGGAGGCGGGGGAGATGAGGGGACAGGGATTGTTAGGAGGATATGACATGTATAGAATGGAGAGGAGTGTGCTATCACTGGGCAGGGAGAGCAATGGGGGCTGGACATAGGAGGGCATGCAAATTTATATGGGAATGTACATTTTCACTCAATTATAATTAAAAAAAAAAGAAGTCCAGCCAAGAGGTGAATCAAAGTGGAAGATGAAGCAAGTTAGAAGGCATGGTAAACAAGAATGGTAGAAAAGGATGAACTACATTTAAACCAGGAGTTGAGACTATGAAGACTCATTGCCTTGAGCTGATTATAGGACAGAGTAGAACTACCCTGCAGGGTTTCCAAGGAACAGCTGGTAGATTTAAACTGCTGAGCTTTTGATTAGCAGCCTGTACTACTGCAGAAAACATGGTTTCAGAATAAAATGTCGATAATAAATCTTGACCTTATAAACGTAGTAAACTAGGGAGATTGGGAGGGAGGAGGTTAGAGGAAACATAAGAAGGTTAATGTATTCTCTTTCAAAGCAAGAAATGAATAGGCGATGTCTAGTGTTAAAACATGTTTTAAAATAACTACTGGTTGTGGTCAAGTCAATTCTGACTCATGACAACCTCATGTGTGTTCCAGTCGGACTGTTCTCCGTAAGCTTTTCAATGGCTGCTTTTTTTCTGAAGCGGATCTCCAGGCCTTTCTTCCTGGGTGTCTCTGTGTGGACTCAAAACTTCCAACCTTTCAGTTACCACTAAGCACAGTGACTATACCACCAGGGACTTCCTTAAGATAACAACCACCTATTAATGCTTTTCATTAGCCCATTTCTTAGGCTTTCAGAAATGAGTACTTTTTTATGGTGAGGACATAATTATCTGAAATTCAGCAGTTCCTTCACTTTTCCTTCAGTTAGTTCAAGCACAGTTACACTGAATATTTATTATTTAAAGTAGGTTGTTTAACCATAAAGTAACAGCTGATAAGATTTTTAAAACACTGTTTATCAAAAGAGAGAATTAATGGAGTGAAGGGTATACCACAGAGCATGATAAGGTATTTGTAACACATGTAGTCAACAAAAGACTCATGTCTGGAATGTATATTTAACTCCAGCAAAGCAAAAATAAAATAATAGATAACCTAGTAGAAAAATTGTACAGAAGATGCAAACAGGCATAAAAGACATGTTCCAAATGGTCAATAAATATATGCGAAAGTGCTCAACATTATTAGTCTTTAGATAAACGCAAATTTAAACTCCAACAAGTTCTCACTTTGTAAGCAGGCATGTAAAAGGAAAAACAACTGGCAAATACCGAGTATGGAAAAGGATGGGGACTCCTGAAACTCTCAAACACCTCTAATAACAGTGTAAGCTGATAGCACTACTGTGGAAAACTGTTTGGCCTTTTCTATTTAAAGCTGAGCACATGTGTACTCTATGACTCAACAGTTCCATTCCTGGGTAATATCTAACACAAATGCATGCATATGTGGCTCAGACAGCTATAGAAGTGTTGGTAATGACATTGTAATATTTCCAAACCAGAAATAACTCAAATGTCCAATGAGAGTTGACTATGTGTATAAACCATGGAATACTATACAACAATCAAAATGAACTACAGATGACTTTGCGATACTGGTAATGAATCTTACAAACATGATTTGACCCAAAGAGCTAGACATAAAATATAACTAATATATGGAAGTAAGAGGCAAAACTAATGTCTGGTGTTAGAAGTTAGGATAGTGACGTATTTGGGGAAGAAGGAAAGAATGACTAAGGTTATGTGTCAGCTTGGTTGGGCTATGATTCTCTGTGGTTTGGCAGTTATGTAATGATGTAGTCATCTTCCATCTTGTTATCTGATCACTAGAATGATGTGATATGACACTATCAGCCAATCAGTTATAGGGTAGTTTCTTCAGGAGTATGGCCTTCATCCAATATATGTGAAAGTTATGACAAAGCTTGCTGGCTTTTGTTTTGGATCTTGCATCTAACTTGTCATTATCTACTCTCTGGTTCTTGGGACTTGAGCCAGTGGCCTGCCTTCTTGCCTGCCAATCATGGAATTCGTTGACTTCCACAGCCTGTGACCCGGCAGGCTGCTGTCTTACCTGCTGATCTTAGATTTATTCAGCCTTTGCAACTACATGAGTGAAGAGAAGCCTCCACCCTGATGATTGACTCATGGACTTGAGACTTGCCTACCTCTACAACCATGTAAGCCATTTCCTTCATTCAAATATCTCTCTCTATAAGCATATGCTTCACTGGTTTTCTTCTCTAGAGAACCCAGCACAAGATAGAAAGAGTCATGGAGGAGGGTGAGTGGGCTTCTAGGATGCTGGTAAGGTTTCCTAACCTGAACGGATGTCACACAAATGTGTTTACTTTGTGACAACTCATCATATTTACATTTCTGATTTGTTCCCTTTTCTGTATCTAT
This sequence comes from Heterohyrax brucei, assembly GCA_028571685.1. Classification (NCBI taxonomy): domain Eukaryota; kingdom Metazoa; phylum Chordata; class Mammalia; order Hyracoidea; family Procaviidae; genus Heterohyrax; species Heterohyrax brucei. The sequence continues at coordinate 42,438,738 of CM053162.1, read as the reverse complement.
ATTATACTTGAATAAAAAGTTTCTTAGCAATAAAATTTAAATTTAAAAATTTTATAATGATTTTTATCTATCTCTGTATTTCCCTTGAAATATCTCTACAAAGATGTTCACTAAATATTAATGAAGGTTATTCTGATGGGAGATTTTGGTATGATTTAAAATTTTCTTTGTACTTTTCAATATTGCTTGAATTTCTGTAACACATGCATCGTTTCTTTAGAAATACATTCAGGGCATTTAGCCCGAAAACAAAAGATCTGGTCTAATGGGAAACCCATTGCCATCAAGTTGATTCCAACTCATAGTGACCCTATAGGACAGAGTAGAAAAGTCCCATAGGGTTTTCTAGACTAGACTTTTTATGGCAGCAGACTGCCACATCTTTTTCTTTCATGAAGAGGCTGCTTAGTTCAAACAGCCAACCTTTCAATTACCAACCGAGCGCTAACCATCAGTACTCCTTCGTTGATGGGAAGGATGGGCTGAAACCAAGGTGTATTAGAAGAGTAACAAATGCAGCTAGGACTGTCTAGTAATAGAACAGTCTACTTTGCAAAATAGTAAACTTCTAATTTCAGAAGTGCTCAAACAAAGAGGTGAAGCATTGTCTTTGGGGGATTTCTTCACTGCTGAGCAAGATGCCACTCTCAGAAGTAATGAGCCTATGAGCCCTTGGCTATGCCTTAGTTGGCCGCTGCCCAGTAGTGCTTGGGAGGTACCTCATTCTCACTGGAACATTTCCCGAAGCCATTCAGAGCCAGGGTTATTTCTGGTAATGATTCCTAGACACATCTAGTCCCTTTGCTGACATGTGGATTCTAGTTAGCTTCCAGTACAGAAGCTATTCCCTCTGATCTGGGTGTTCCGTGTTCTGTCGACCTTCTAACCTCTTACCTCATGGAGTCCAGCCTAAATTTGGGACTTATCTCACTTTGATTTGTGTAGATATTCTCCGATTTCTGCAGATTTTCCACGCTATGATTTCATTTTCCCCTCCTAACGGTGGTTTCCGCCATTAAGTCGATTCTGACTCACAGTGCCCTGTAGGACAGAGTGCAATTGCCCCCTGGGGTTTACAAGCAGTGCCTGGTGGACTTGAACTGCCAACTGCAGAACCACCATGTCTGTTAGCTACATATAGCCGCTAACCAAAAGGTCACCAGCTCAAATCCACCAGCTTTTCCTTGGAAACCCTATAGAGCAGGTCTACTCTGTCCTATAGGGTTACTATGAGTTCGATCTGATAGCAATAGGTTTGATTTTGATTTCTGGTCGTTGTTAGGTGCCATTTAATTAATTCCAACTTGAACTAACACCATGTGACAGAGTATAAATGCCTGATAAGGTTTTGTAGGCTGTAATCTTTATGGGGGAACCCTGGTAGTGTAGTGGTTAAGTGCTATGACTGTTAACCAAAAGGCTGACAGTTCAAATCCACCACATGCTCCTTGGAAACTCTATGAGGCAGTTCTAGTCTGTCCTATAACATCGCTGCAAGTCAGAATTGGCTTGACAGCACTGTGTTTGGTTTAATCTTTATGGAAACAAATCACTAGATCTTTTCTGTCACAGAGCCGTTGGTTGGCTTTTGTCATGGAATGAATTACGTCCCCCCAAAAACATGTCCTAGCAATTCGACTAGGTGGTGATTCCCAGTATTGTGTGATGTCCTTACATGTTGTAAACTCCGCCTCTGTGATGTTAATGAGGGAGGATGGGTGGCAGCTGTTGGTGGGGCGGGACTCAGTGTGTAGTATTGTAGTGTCCCTTGAGGCAATCTCTTGGTATATAGCAGAAAAGGAAGCAAGCAGAGAATTGGGAGATGTTATACCACCAAGAAGCAGTGCTAACAGCAGAGGGTTTCATTTGGAAAGGACCAGGCATCTTTGTGCCTCAGAAGCTTCCAGTCCAGGGAAAGATTGACCATGCTGACCTTCCTCCAGATCTGACAGAGCTGATGCCCTGAATTTGGATTGTAGCCTACTGGACTGTGACAAAATAAATTTTTCTTTTTAAAGTTATCCATTTGTGGTATTTCTGTTACAGCAGCACTAGATGACTAAAGCCAGTTGAACTGCCAGACTTTCAGTTTGTAGCCAAGTACCCAACCTAGGTTTCCTTCATTGGGTCAGTGGACATTTAAAATGATAGAATCTCCTGTTTAACATTGTAGTAGAGATTTAGGCACTTACTACAAGTACCATTCAACACCGGGTGTGTGCTAGAATGAAGCTCCAGGGGAGTAGGGGTTATCATCTGTTTTGTTCTTTGATCATCCCCAGCATCCAGTGGGCCTCGATAACTGTTCGTTGAATGAATTTCCAGCTAGTGGAAGGGCAGACACGCACTTAAATCAAGATGTGCAAGGTAGAGAATATGTGCAGTGTTGGGAAAACCTAGAAGAGGAAATAAAACAGGTCTTTGAGGATCAGGAAAAATTTTGAGCTGGCTTTTGATAAATGAATAGGATACCGTGACACAAGGAGAAATGGGTGGAAGTCATTTTGGGTAGAAGGAAGAACCCAGGCAAAGGGGGGTATTGTATAATCAGGGAAAGGCAAGTTGTCTGGATGCAGCTGAGGGGAGGACGGTGGTGACAGGTAAGAAAGGTAAGGCAAGATAGTGAAGGTTTTTGATTGAAGTTCTAAGAAATTTGGGTAGATTTCATTAAGAAGCAGATGCCAACGTTGGATCAAATGTGCAAGAGATTGATTTAGGGTAACATGTGTGAAGGATAAAGGGGAGGAACGAGAGAAGCTGGGGTGAGCCTTCAGACCACAGAGTAGGTCTGGCCCCTGTGAACGAGAGATGGAAGGAGGAAAGTTTCGGACTCAGCACATGTCTGCCCGAGGGGGATTCCTGGTGCCAGAGTCACCCTGTAAAGCATTTCTGAGCTTACCAGGGTGGATCTGCATGTGTGCTTAGTCACAGGTGGGGAGTAGCTCGTGGGACGAAGAGTCTTGGTACAAACAGATGGGTCCAGAAGGGCAGCAAATGGGACTGCCAATCAATTAAACCCCCCCTAGCAGGAGATGTGAGTTGTGGCCACCAAAACTTCCTGAAAGTTGGCTGTGAGGAAGAGGGAAAAGGTGAATTGACTCAGAGGTCTGTAGCTAGGCATCTGACTGGATGCTAGTATCATTAACAGAAGAAGGGAACGTGTTAGAAGGAGCAACTTTTATTGAGGACATTAACAGGCCCGACTTTGGGTATGTTGAGATTCCAGTACGACATCTAAGAGATATCCAAGGGACATTCCATCTATGAAGATAACTGGGAATTCAAGACTGAACAGGACAGACACTACCAGCTGCTCACCAAACCTTGCTTCTGCTTTCTGGCTGGATGTGTCTGTCAACATTTATCCCAGCCTTCCTTGCAGTTAGGTGTGTAACCATGTGACTGAGTTCCAGCCAGTGAAAATACAAGCAAAGTTGTCTATCTCTCCCAGACATGGAGCTTAAAACTTCCTGCTTAAACCCCCTTATGCCCCTTCCACTGATTGGCATTGACAGGGAAACCATGAAGCTGCCAAGCTGAAGGTGGCAGAGACTTCACCATCCTGGATCCCCCAATGACTACATGGAATAGAGCCCTTCTTTCCACCTAGTGGAGTCCCGGGGGGTAAAAACACTGAATGTTAATGTGGTCTGCTGCTAACCTAGAGATTGGTGGTTTGGGTCCGCCCAGAGTCTTCCCAGCAAAAGGCCTGGTGATTTACTGCTGAAAGTTGAGCCACTGAGACTCCTGCGAAGCACAGTTCCGCCCTGTCACATGTGGAGGTGCCAAGAGTCATGACTGACTCAGTGATGACTGGTACTGGTTTGCCTACTGTCTCAGCCATCTAGTGCTGCTGTAACATGTGGGTGGCTTTAACAAACAGATATTTTATTTTTTCGCAGTTTAGTAGGTTACAAATGAGAATCCAGCGTGCTGGCTCTAGAGGAAGGCTTTCTCTTTCTGTTGATTCTGAGGGAAGGCCCTTGTCTCCTTTCAGCTCCTATTTTTCTGCATGGCATCTGTCTTCCCCCATCTCTGCTTACGTGCTTGCTAAATCTGCTCTTTCATATCTCAAAAGATAATTATTTAAGACACACGTGCGTTAAGGGCTACAGCTGCTGACCAAAAGGTCAGCAGTTTGAATCTACCAGATGCTCCCTTGGAGTCCCTATGGGGTGGTTCTACTCTATGCTACAGTGTTGCTGTGAGTCAAAATTGACTTGATTATCTTTAAATATATTATACAATAATATACAATAATACTGCCTCATTACCAACAAAGAAAATCCACCACTAAATGGCATTGTTGGGTCATACAGCTGATTAGAGTCCAGTCATCTGATTCGGGTTCCAGGAGATCGAGCTAGCAAGTTTGGTCTCCCAATAGGTGGCAAACTGGGGTCCCCCTCTCCCAAAACACACGAGGATGCATCTTTTTTGGTAGTGAATGATGCAAAAGTTTACTAAGGGCAAGTATGTTCCAAATAGGGAATGGGTCAGTCTGCATGAGTGGAAAAGACCCAGTATACATTTTCAGGGTGCTTTTTATCAGCAAAAGCAAGGGGTGATATCATAGATGGGTGCGGAGGTAGTAACTGGGTTTTTTATTGGATTTGAGGCTACTGTAGCCACTTCACAACTGCCAGGAGGAATTGTATTTGCATCACAAGTGCTGGGAAGAATTTATATTTACTTGAAAAACTGCCAGGAAGAACTGTTGATATGTGGCAGATCAGGTTCCCTTGGTAACCTTATCAACACTGTGTGTGTTCTACAGTGCAAACCATGACCTTTGTTATCCCTAGAAAATGTTAGATTCTGGAGTAGAATATGTTAGTATGTGGCAGAGGAGATCAAGTTCCCTAGCTAACCTTTACAGGATTATAACACAAGTATAAGCAAACCAAACCTGTTACTGTCAAGTTGATTCTGACTCCTAGCATACTCACAGCACAGAGCGAAACTTTGCTGTAGGAGTGCTAAGGATGTAATCTTTGCGGAAGTGCACTGCCAAATTTTTATTCTCTTGGGTGGTTGGTGGATTTGAACTTCACGCCTTTCAGTTAGCAGCTGAATGTTTAGCCACCTTACAACCAGGATTCCTCAAACCACAGGCATAAAAGTTAAAATTGACAACCATATTTTTGAGCAGGGTGGAAGGGAGAACCAATTCAATCCATAATTGCCACTGAGCAAAGTCTTGGACTGTGAAACTGAGTGAGAAATACATTTCTATCATGGTTAGGTCAATCATCAACCCTAACTAAACCTGACAGGTACTCGGAGGTTCTAGAGGCTATGGTTGGAGATGTAGCTGGGGGAGTGTTGTTGTCCAGTTGGTTTGAACTCATGGTAACCCTGCACACAACAGGAAGAAACACGACCTGTTTCTGTGCCATCCTCACAATCAGTGTATTTGAGCCCACTGTTGCAGCTGCTGTGTCCAGCCCATGTCACTGAAGGTCCTTCTCCCTTTTGTCGACCCTCTACAAAGCACGATGTTCTTCTCCAGAGACTGGTCCTGTAGGAACAGATGAGGAATCCACGGAGAGAAGACAGAACGAGAGAAGAGTGCTGAAGACAGACAGACTCGAGGACCAGGTGGATGGCAAAGAGCCAGGGAAGGAAACAGACCATAACCCAGACGGCTGGTGTCATTACTGCTCTTCTTCAGAAAAAGAAAGTGAGAGGTGGCAAAATCAGAACCAGACTTCTGTCACTGAGGCCCCAACAGCCTCCCTTGGCCCCCACTGGGTACTTTTATCAGTAGGACCCATATGCCCCACCTGGCTGCTCCCTGACTTTCTCCCTCCTGCTGGCTGTGGGGACTGCTTGATCTCTCACTGTCTGCTCCGCTCTTCTCAGAATCAGTGCTAAACTGAGACAAGTGACCAGTTTCCACTGTTCATTCTGTGACTCAGCTTTGTTACCGCTTTGTCACGTGCTTTGTCACTGCTCTGGTACTGCCTTTGTTCCCCCTTTTAGCCAGCTGGGTCTCTGCCTTGGTCGTGAGACTCAGTCCCCAGCTTGTACCACAGTTGTCATAGCTGGGCTATGTTCTGGTCCCTGATCCAGTCCCATGTCTCATGCTCAGTGTACCTGCCTAGAGTACTGGCCCTCTGCACACTGGAATGTTGCTTAGTTACTTTTCCCTGCCTTGGATTTAAATGTGTTCCCTTAAACTTCTGTGTAGAAGTTAGCTCAGCCTTGATTTCTGGTATTATGTTCTGTTTCCCCGTTGTCATCCTGCCTCTACGATGTTAAGAGTGGATGTCTCGCAGTTTTGTTGAGGGGGCAGGACACAATGTGTAAGATTGTTTTACGCCTTGAGGCAGTCTCTTGAGATATAAAGGAAAGAAGGGGTCAGAGAGATTTGGGAACTTCATACCACCAAGAAAGCAACACCAAGAGCAGAGTGCATCGCTTGAATCTGAGGTTCCAGTGCCAAGAGGCTCTTGTATTGAATGTGGACTCAGCCTACCCAACTGTGACGATTTCTCATGTTGAATGGACTTGTAGCTCACCTTCTACTCACAGTGTTTGCTGTTAGAGTAGCACCAGACGACTGAGACGTTCCCTTTCTTGCTACAGAATCCCATTCCTGAAGCCTGGCCGGAGGGCTGGCATCCCACAGGCAGACTCCTCGTTCAGGTTGCTGGCTCCTTTGCCAGGGCCCCGCCGCCTCATCTGCTCCCCGCCCCCGTCACTGACTTCTTTTCTAAGTGTGTGTGGGGGGGAGTGGAATCTATTTCTGCTCTTGCTTTACCAAAGCTTTCGTGCTGTGCCTGACCAAACTTGCTTTCCGTTTAGCACCTGCTGCAGGTGTGGAGCCCTCCCCTCCCCAATCAGACTACCTGTCCCGCCCATAAACCCTACCACTGCGCCCATCCAGCAGCCAGCCCTGACCACATTCACAGTAAGCCGGTCCTGGATAAGCCACAGCACCCCACCCCATCAGCAGACGGGGCTTTGACTGCCACTTGTCAGCTGCCACCACTTTTGGAATGGCGCCGAGGCCTCTGGAGGGCTGTTATGAGAGCCTTCTTTCATTTTCTTATCTAATTTTCTCTTGAGATATCGCTGATGGCTTTCATCAGTCTTTGAATAGCCTTAATGAGATCCTTCCAACCTGACTCCAGCTTGTTCTGAAAGGATCTTCTCACTAGATGTCACAGTGTTCTGTTTCAATAAAGGAGAGAAGGTTCTCTTTGATTCTTATTTATACTTGTTAGGACTGAAATGGTTTTATTCAGAAAAGAAAAACAAGGAGAATCAGCTTATATCCCATAATGTCTGATCTGGGCTGATTTCAAAGTTGTGAACTTGGGAGTGAGCCCTCCACATCACATAACTAATGACAAATTCAACTAATTTATGACTCTGGAACTTGAGCCAACTCACAGTCCCTCCTGAGAATGTATTGCCTCTTCCTATCCCTTAATAAATATATTCTCCTTAGTGATTATTAATAATTAGGTGTAACTGACATAAATGTATAACGAATTTAAATATTTACTTCAAGCTGGACTTCCCTGAGCACAGTTAGAAGATTTTCTTTCCTCTAGGAATATAGAGAACATGGGTAGGAGTGTCCTGGGTCTGTTACAAAAAGCTGTTTGGCCGGTTGAGATTCTGGGATGACTGTGAGGCCTCCCCTACTCCCAGCGTAATCATTTGTCCTGTGGCAATTAGGTAATGTCTAGGTTTGGGCCATTTGTGAAGGCAGACTCCAGAAGTTTCTTACTAACTTGAAAAGACTTTATCTTTCAAATCTTAGCAAGGATTTTCTTGATCTCATGGCTGAAACAGTGGGTCAGTAGACCATCCCCGCTCTCTAGTTCATTTTTACCGTCAATATTTTTCCCTCTCTGTTGGGGGATCTTGATGGAGCCTGTGAATCTTCTTTTTCTAAATCATTTTTATGTCCTTAGCAGAATGACAGAGCTCTTGCTTCATCTCTTTCTGTATCCCTGAGACCTTATTCTGTGTTCACTAAAATTTTAGCTGAAGAAAATTTGGTTTCTTTTTTCTGATTTCTCCTCTTAGATGCTGGAGTCAGTAGCCGTGTCTTCGAAATCAGAAATTCTCTTTTCCATTTGTTCCATTCTGTTTTCTTGGCTTTGAATTGAAGTTTCTATGTCTTTGATTTTATTCTTGATCTGTTGGATTTCCGAGTACTGATATTCCATCAGATCAAACAGCTTGCTTAATTTTTCATTTTGCTCTGCTGCATTTTGTATAAGGTCTATGAGGGCTCTCTATATAATCCTTTTGTATCCACCTTCTGATAGTTTCAGAAAAGCTTCTTCATCTGGGAAGTTCTGAGGTGGTTTCTTTTGGGGGCTTTCTGATGCCATGAGTGATTTCCGGGTTACCATCTTCTCCAACATTTGTTGCTTTTGGAGCTTGATGTGGGTCAATAGAAGCTGGGAGAGATGCTGTGAAGATGGACCACAGTTATTTCTCTTGGCCTTCTTAAAATGAGAAGTAAAAAGTATTGGACAACTTCCAAAGTCAGTCAGGTTTTCAGGTGTATGCGTCCCTCTTCCCAGCTGGCAAAGTAAGCACCTCTGTATTGAACCCCAGATGTTATAAACTAGGTCAAAATACAGAAAGGCTACTGGCCTGCTGGCCTCTGCTGTTGGGCTCCAGCTGTAGGTGATACTGTGTAGAATTCTGCTTTTCTGCTGGAAAAGTAGTCTCTTCTGGGTAAGCACTTCCTCCCAGCCCAGGAATTAGGCCCAGCTGAGGCTTCTGTATGGATGACCCTGCCTCCCAGTGAAACCAGATGATGTCCCACACAAGCACTCCAGCTGGCTGGGACCAGACTCCCAGAGGAAAGAGAGGCCAAGAGTGCCGAAATACCCAGAGTCCACAGCCTCTGACATTTTGCCCCAGCCCCAGGTAACCCTGTGCAAAACACCGCCTCCCCGCTGGCAAAGCACTCTCCCCCCGGCAGGTGCCACCTCCCAGTCTAGGAACCAAGTCCGGCCGGGGCCTCTGCCTCAGCTTCTCTGTTTCCCGGTGGATCAAGATGGCATCCTGCACAAGCATATCTGTACGGCTACCATATGTTGGAAGCAGAAAGATAGGCCAGGGGAGTCAAGGTGTATAGAGTTTGAAGCCAGGCTCTTAGAATATGGCAATTACACTTGCTTGTCCCACCAGCAGTGTGTCCAAGACAAGCAGCTAGTCAAATCCCAGCTCTGCCCACCAGCCAAGACAGAGGAAAAAAAATTAAAATGGTGAGTTACTTTCAGTCTGTGTAAGCCTCTACTTGCCAAGAGTGGGGTCAGTGAAAGAGAGGAGGTTTTGCATTTTGTGGTATGAAGTCTAAATGAACAGCCCTATGCTGTGTCTCAGGGCTTACCAGGTGTCCAGAAGTCTCTGTTTAATTATCATTTCAGGTCTTAGTTGGTTTCCAGAGTGATTTAGGGAGACGTGTGTTTAGTCTGCCATCTTGACTCCTCCCCCAGCTGAAGAAAATTTGGCAGACTCATACCATATTCTTTAATGCCAAGTAGCAATTTATTTTATTATTGCTAACCAATGAATTATTGTATGGTATACATTTCAGAAATGATTACAGATGATAAACACCTGGACAAATGAAACCTGGAATTCCTTTGGAATTCCATTGTTAAGAAAAACTAAACCACACCAAACCAAACTCATCGCTACTGAGTTGATTCAGACTCATAGCGATCCTATAGGACAAAGCACAACTGTCCCATACAGTTCCCAAAGAGTGGCTGGTGGATTCAAAGCACTGACTTTCTGGTTAGCAGGCAAGCTCTTGGCCACTGTGCCACCAGGAAGGTGCAAATTAAGAGGAGAAAAATGTGCACTGTAGTGGGCCATACAAGCTTCACTCACTCAGGAATCATTTACTCTACCACATCCTCTTTAGGTGCTCTCTGTCATGCCCAGTAAAGGATAAAGGGATTGGATATGGCCCCTGAATGGAAGAGGCTTATAGCCTGATAGTAGAGATCAGGCAGGTATTGCTGGGTGGCATAAATGCTTATGCATGTGGCTCTTAACGAAAAGGTCAATGGTTCAAACCCACTCAGAGTCTCCTTGGAACTAAGGCGTGGCCATCTGCTTTCGAAAGGTCGCAGCCTTGAAAACTCCACCGAGCAGTTCTACACATGTGGTCCCAATGAGTTGGAATCGACTCAGTGGTACTACCAATAACATCATTTTACAAGGCAGCACAGAATCAGCTGCTGAAGCAGAAAAGGGGCGTGACTTCTCCCAGGGACTTGAACAGTTGTTAGTGGTGATGCCACTGGAACTAGGCCTTGGAGAATGGGTAAGAGTGGACAGCCCCACAAAGGTGTTTGGAATGGAATTATTATCTTCATTCCACAGTTGAGGAAACTGAGGTTCAGTGAAAGTTAAGCCACTCATGGCCAGAGCTAATAATAAGTGATAGATGCAGCATTCAAACTCTGAGCTAGCTGACTCGGAGAAGAAGTCTGTTGCCAGTACCTCCAGGTATTAACGCAAAACACTTTCATTTGATACTCACAACAATTCATAGGTAGATGTTATATTTGTTCCCAGTCAGGGACTTTTAGTTTTAAGAAAGAGAGTGCCCAGATGGTTCAAGTGAAGGCATGTTCTTGTTTTGCCTTTTTTTTTTTTTTACATTTCTATTTTAAAAATAAAGGTATAAGGCATCTTGGAACATAAGAACCTTGTGCTAATTGAACTATTTGTTGTTGTCGTGTCTCTCTCTCATTCACTTGTTCTGTTTTTCCTTTTTCTCTTGCTGTGGACCAGCTGCCATTCTTTTTCATTAGCTTACACGGGCCCCCCCAGAGCCCCCAAGCCCAGAAGCTTCAGAGCACTGCTCATGTTAATTCTCAAATGACAGACTTGACAGCATCAATTCTTTCCCTGGGTATTGCCCTTCACTGCCTGCCTGTGAAAAAAGCTGCTGGTCTGATGTTCTCCTCCCTTGCAGAGAAGTGTGGCTGGAAGCACTAGGGGTAGAGAGAGACACGGTTCACAGCCACTCTGCAGAGTGTGGTCAGACAGAGAAATAATAGTCATTTCTGTTACAGAACTGATAAAACTCTCAGAAAGATCAAATAACATTCCAAACATCATATAGATTCCAGGTCATTGAGAACAGACCATAGCCTGTTGCTGTTACCTGCCATCAAGTCAGGCCTTCAACTTGTGGCAACAACAGAAGAAAACACTGCCTCTTGGTGTGCCACCCTCAGGATCGGATCAGAGGATGGGACTGTAGGAGCCAAGGATTTTCACTGGCTGATCTTTGGAAGTAGATGACCAGGCCTTTCTTCCTACTCTGCCTCTGAAACCTGTTCAGTACCAGTAAGCAACAACAGTTCTTGTAGACATTAACTGATAAGACCTAGAACTTGCCAGTGATTTTGGTGCCAGAATCAGTGCACCAGCAATCTTTTGGGATGTTGTCTCCCAGCTGGTCCCCAAACGGGTGGTTTAAACTAGGTAGCAACATGCAGTGCTGTTTCCCTCCATAGTGAGATTCACAAATAGCCGAGTGGAAGAGGTAGCGAACTCTCTCACTAATAACCTCTTACTGTTCTCAAAAACTTAGTCTCTATGGTTTAGAGGGTGTGGTTCCCGAGGAGAACATGCTTTCGTGAGGGTTACAACAATGTTCCCATTGAATTTCATCCCAAGGACTGGCTATTTGGGGTGCTTTTTATAGTAGGGAGACCTGATGGTGCAGTGGTTAAGAATTCAGCTGCTGACCAACAGGTCAGCCGTTGGAATTCACCAGCCACTCCTTGGAAGCCATATGGGACTCTTTTGTTATGTCCTATAGGATTGTTATGAGTCAGAATCAACACGACCAGCCACGGGTTTATCACTAAAATTATGGCAGCTGGAACTCAATGGAACTGCGTTATTTTTCCGGGTCTCGCCAGTTATACACCTTTGACAGGGAGCAGTCATCACTATTTTATTGCTTGTTTTAGTGGAAAATATTTGAGTTTTCCTTCTCTGTTTCCACCTTACACAGGTTCCAGCTTTTGCAGAATTTACTATACCACTGAACCAACAGGCAGATAGAGAAGAGAAAGTTACCAAATGGGCCGGGTAATACAAGGGGTCCTTAGGGTGCTATACAGTGAAGAACAGAGAGGACCAGATATGGCACCCAGGGGATTTGCTGGGCTCTTCTTAGTATTCTGTGTCTAAAAGGAAAATCTTGCAGAGAACTACAGCTACTGATTAAGGCTAAGACCACTAAGAATTCACAATACACAGATGTAAGAGTCTGTGTCACCTCACCAGGTTAAAAAAAAAAAAAAAAAAAAAAACCCAATCAGTTAATGGCAAACGAAATAGGCACAGGTGGTGCTATGAATTGTGTCCCCCAAAAGATACATTAAAGTTCTAACCGTGGAGCCTGTAAACTCACGCTTTTATGGAACACCGTCTCGGATGATGTCATCAGTTAGCAGTCTGGGTGGGTCCTGAAGCAATCTGAGTGGTGTCCTTACAGAAGAGAGGACCCAGATGAATCAGGCACAGGGAAGATGACCGTGTGATGACGTAGTTCCACTGCAGCCACAGTCAGGGAACAGCCAGGGCTACCAGAAGCTGGGAGACAAGGGAGGGTCTTCAACCAGAGCCTTTGGAGGGAACACAGCTCTGTCTCCACCTGAGCTCGTGCCAGCCTCCAGCACCATGAGGCAACAGATTTCTGTTCTCATAAGTCATCCGATTCGTGGTATTTTGTTACCGCAGCCCTAGGGAATTAACCCAGGTGGTGAAAAGAGAAGTGATAAAGACCAATCTCTGAACAGTTACAGAACTGAAAACTGTAGTTTTAAACAGGAAAGTATTATGAATATTTTTTGAATACAGAATCACAAATATATATACATGTATACAATGTATAGATATAACATGTATTGTATTATATATGTATACATATATATTGTATGTATATATATATACATGCATGTATGTTGTAGGTATATGTATACATATATAGTATGTATTGTACTATATATGTATACATATATATGTATATGCATATATATACATGTATATATATTGTATAAATACATATATTCAGTCATACAAATATGTCTGTCTTTGTCTCTATCTCTATTTTTATCTCTCTCTCTCTCTCTCTCTATCTCTATGTCTACGCATGGAAACCCTGTTAGTGTAGTGTTTAAGTGCTATGGCTGCTAACCAAATGGTTGGCAATTTGAATCTGTTCGACACTCCTTGGAAATTCTATTCTGTCCTATGATCTCACTATGAATCGGGATCAACTTGACAGCAGTGAGTTTGGTTTGGTTTGGTTTATATGTACTCATTGCCGTTGAGTCAATTCTCAGGCACAGGGACCTGACAGGACATAGTAAAACTGTCCCATAGGATTTTCAAGGAGCAGCTGGTGAATTTGAACTGCTGACCTTTTGGTTAGCAGACAAACTCTCAGCCACTTTACCACCAGGGCTCTCTTTCTCTATGTACGTATGCCTACAAGGTCTGACCATTAAGTGTTGGAACTTGCCACTGTGCGCTTACGTTGGCAGCACTGTACAAACAACTCAGTGAAGTTTCATAACCTTGGTACATCAGTGCCTCACAGCCATGTTATTGTCTACTTATGGTGGTATCTTGCTGAATGGCATTCATTACAGTTGTTGCATGTTTTTGTGTGCTGTCATGAGAATGAGGGAGCCTCAGTCAGAGCAACAAACAAACATTAAATTTCTTGTTAAACTTGGCAAGAGTGGAATTGAAATCAGGGACACGTTAGCTCAAGTTTATGGGGATAATGCTATGAAATAAATGGCAGTGTACAAATGGATTAAATGTTTTTTTTTCTGAAGGGAGAGGAAGCATCACTGATGAAGAGAGTTCAGGGCAGCCAGTAACAAGCAGAACTGATGAAAACATTGCAAAAATTTGTTGAATTTTGCTTCCAATCATCATCTGACTGTGAGAAACATAAATATTGATAAGCCAGCCAAAACCAAATGCTGTCGAGAAATATTGATAAAGAAACAAGAAAATCTTAATGGAAAATCTAGCATAAGAAAGATGTGTGCAAAAATGATCCTGAAGGAGCTCACTGATGAGCAATAGCAACAGAGAGTTGAAGTTTGCCAAGACCTTTTAGAGAGGCAAGATGATCTCTTGGGCCACGTTATCACTGGGGATGAAACATGGATATACCAACACAACCTTGAAACAAAGCATCAAGATGTACAATGAAAGTCAGCCAGTTAATTCTCTATGACCAAAAAAGTTCTGCCAATCAAGAGTCAAAACAATGCTGCTAACCATTTTTGATATCAGAGGGATTGTTCATTATGGACTTGTACCAACTGGACAAACAGTTAACCAAGCTCACTGCTTGGAAGAGCTTAAAAGACTACATGAAAAAACTAGATGAAAACGACCTGCATGTTTTGCCAACAACTCACGGCTCTTGCATCACTGCAATGCACCAGCTCACACGGCACTGTCTGTGAGGGAGTTTTTAGTCAGTAGACAAATAACTGTATTGGAACACCCTCCCTATATACCTGACCTGGCCTCCAGTGACTTTTTTCTTGACATGAAGATAAAGGGTATATTGAAAGAAAGACATTTTGAGGATTTTCGAATATCAAGGGTAATACGACAACAGCTCTGATGGCCATCCCAGAGAAAGAGTTTCAAAATTTCTTTAAAGGGTGGACTAGGTGCTGGCATCAGTGCCTAGCTTCCCAAATGGAGTACTTTGAAGGTGACTAGAGTGATATTCAGCAAAGAGGTACGTATCATATTTTCTAGGATGAGTTCACGAACTTAGTTGGCAGTGCTCATAAGTATCTGCACATGTATGCACACATATATGTATATGTGTGTATCTATACATACATATGTAGACATATACATAATACTTCACTTTACAGTTTAGTTCACATAAAAAGAAGTGGACTGTTCCAGTGTGTTGCTCTCAGATACACTCTTCACCTCCCCCTGCTCTGCTCTGTGTCATGGAGGACTGACCCCTGCAGACCATATTTCCCAGGCTCCCTTGCCAGCTAACTTCCAGCTAGGTTTGACCAATGGGAAGCCCTTGCAAGAGACTGGCAATGTCTTCTTTGCAGTTCAGCCCACACTGGGTACTTCCTTACCCCAGAGCCCCAGCTCCAGCCTGATGGCTTTTCTAAGTCCAGCTCATACAGATATTCCTGGCATTTGGACTTGCTTCATCTTCTCTCTTTGTCCTTTCTGTGCTAAGGGCTGGTAACAACTTCCTGTGGTTACTCATCCCTGGGTGTGCCTCACCTTACCGTGGGTGCACTCTCAGTTTCTCTAACACATTACTTCTTAATCACCCAGAATAAATTCTTGCTATTAACCTACGTGGCCTAAACTCTTATGCTCTGAGCGACTAACGCCATATGTCACTGATTGAATTGTATGGCCCTTCTTCCCTCCCCGATACACCCTGACCCTATGAATGGAACCCTATTTGGAAATAGCATTTTGTTGCTTATGCATGAAGGCCATGTCAGTGCAAGATGTGTCCTAAATTTAATCACTGACAAGTGATAGACAGAGCTGCATAAATGCAGAAATATGCAAGAACAAATAAGGTGATCGGGGGCAGAGCACAGACAGATGCCACATGAAGGTTGCCACAGACCTGAGGAATGCCTGAGCAACTGGAGTTGAGATAAATCTCTTCTCCTAGGGGCAGTAGGAAGAGAAACTTCCCCTGGAGTGGTGTCCTGAATTTGAACTTGTTGCCTCCTGTCATGGATTGAAGTGTGTCCCCTGCCCTAAAATGCATGTAGTTGGCTGGGCCATGATTTCCAGTGTTTGGGGATTGTCCTCCACTTTGTGATTTTCCTATGCTATAAATCCTAGTCTGTATCTGTAGTTAGTAGATATGATTATGTTAGAAGGGGATTAGGGTGGGATTGCCACACTTTTCCTAAGAAAGTTTCTCTGAAGTGTGGCTTGTACCATCTTTTATCCTACAAGAGATAAAAGGAAAGGGAACCAAGCAGAGAGTTGGGGACCACGTACCACAAAGAAAGCAGCACTGAGAGCAAAGGGCATCCTTCAGACCTGAGACTGCTATACTGAAATGCTCTCAGATCAAAGAAAAAAGGGTGGAACATGGAGAACTTCCCCCAGAGCTACAGAGAGAGTACATTCCCCAGGAGATGGCACCTTGCATTTGGACTGCTAGCCTAGCGGAGTGTGTGAAAATAAACTTTTTTTGTTAAGGCTGTCCAGCTGTGCTATTTCTGTCAGAACAGTACTAGATTACTAAAACACTTCCTAAACTGTGCAAACGCAGACATCTACAAGGTATGACAGCGAAGTCTGTGAATTCATCCTAGGAAAAAAACTACATACCTCATTGCTCAATATCACTATGCCAAGCCAAGCCAAGTGCCGTCGAGTCGGATCAATTCACCTTCAAAATACTCCCCTTGGGAAGCTAGCATCAACACCAGCACCTGGCCCACCCTTCAGAGAAATCTTGGAACTGTCTCTGGAATGGCCACCAGAGCTGTCATGGTATTACCCTTGATGTATTGAATGTCATCAAAATATCTTTCTTTCAATGTTTCCTTTATCTTTGGGTCAAGAAAAAGTCATAGGAGGCCAGATCAGGTAAGTTGGGAGGGTGTTCCAAAGCAGTTGTTTCTCTACTGGCTAAAAACTCCCTGACAGACAACTATAAAATTAACTTCTGACTTACTCACTTAAGTGGCTGACTTGCCACGACGCCACCATATGCAGTGACCATTCCAGAGAGAGTTCCAAAATTGCTCTGAAGGGTGGACTAGGCTGTGGCACTGGTGCACAGTTTCCCAAGGGGAGTACTTCAGCAGTGAGGTATGTAGATGTTAGAACAATTAAGTTTGAAGGCTAAACTGTCAGACCTTATATTCTCTAAAGCCATCCACTTGTGGTATTTCTGTTACAGCAGCACTGAAAAAATAAGTTCCATGTCTCTGTGTTATTATGCCACTAGAATGCATTGTTATAAGCCTATACATTTCCATCATCTCAGTGACTTTTGTGACCCACAAAATTGAAATGAGCACAAATGTAAGTGACTGAGTTGAGAAAAACAAAACCCACGCATCTGTGCCTTGCAAGAAACATCAAGAACGAAGACTGTTCCCGTAATTTTAGGATTATTGCACCCTTGCCCTAAGAGAAGGTCACAACTGTTTTGCAAGAAATAATAGCCTTCTAGAATTATTGTTTCAATCATTTCAAGTATGATACAGTGACGAGGGCGGGGTCATGGCCTCCAAAGGCTAACATGTCATCCTGATAGTTTTCCTAAGTCAACTTTTGCATAAGAAGCCACTGTTTTCACATAAGGACATGAGAAGAAACATTTCTTAAAGAAATTCTGAAACCAAAGTTGTGTTCCTAGGCAAAACTGGAAATCTGGTCTTAAGAAAATGGAATATGAAAACTTGGAACTTTCAAAAACAGATAGGTGAGGAGGTAATTAGATGCCTTACACAAAGTACTCCTCTCTTTAAGAAAGAGTGCAACTCACAGTGCTTTAAATACTAAATCCCTACAATACATTTATATTGGAAACCCTGGTGGTACAATGGTTAAGAGCCATGGCTGCTAACCAGAATGTTGGCAGTTCAAATTTACCAGGTGCTCTTGGAAACTCTATGGGGCAGTTATACTTGGTACTACAGGGTTGCTAAGAGTCAGAATTGACTCAGTAGCAATGAGTTTATTTTATTTTACTTTGGTTTTAATACATTTAAAGCCCCACCTCACATTCAAAAGCTTCAGCTTCAGCTTTGTTAGCTTAGTATAGAGCCAAGGGAATTACTTTTGCATTCTCAGCAACTTCTAAGTCTTGCAGTTAATCAACTTAGATGAAGCTTGCTCTTAAGTTTTTCTCTCTTGATTTTAAAGAGAAGATAGATGTCTGTTTCCTAAACTTGAATTACAGTGAGTATTTTGTTTTTTCTTTATCCTATTATTTTTTATATATCTTGTTGAGGTGAAGAAATCCTGGTGGTGTGGTCATTAAGGGCTATAGCTGCTAATCAAAAGGTTGGCAATTCAAATCCACTAGGCACTTCTTGGATACTGTATGGGGGCAGTTCTACTCTGTCTTATAGTGTAGCTATGAGTTAGAATTTGCTTGACGGCAGAAGGTATGTTGAAGTAAAGCAGCAAAAGCTGATTAGTCCGAACTATATAGATGGTCACAGAGCCGAGTCAGTGTGGCCTTATTAGTCTACTGTTTGTGGCCCGCCGTTGCTTGTGAGCTAGCTGGACACGCATGGTCTCCAGTGCAATCCCACACCCAGCTCATCAGAGTCTGCATTTCAGTGCGTCCCTTGCACCATGTTAAAAAAAAAACCAAACCCACTGCCAACTCATAGTGATCCTATAGGATAGAGAAGAATTGCCCCATATAGTTTCCAAGGAACACCTGGAGAATTTGAATTGCTAACCTGATAGTTAGCAGATATGACAATTAACCACTGTGCCACCAGGCACCCTGTAGTCACATGAAAGAAGTTTTACGAAAGCAATGGAAAAGTCAAAATTGCTGTGGCTAAGCCCACAGAGAAAACCCTGGTGGCATAGTGGGTTAAGTGCTACATCTGCTAATTAAAAGGTTGGCAGTTCAAATCCATGAGGTGCTCCAACTCTATGGAGCAGTTCTTCTCTGATCTATAGGGTAGCTATGAGTTGGACCTGATTTGATGGCATTGGGTTTTTTTAAGCCCACAGATATTAAGCTATACATGTCAGTCTCAGATTGTCTTGGGTAAATCTCTAAAGGAAACCCCGAGGAGGCTGTGGTCTATGAGGACCATCACTGAAGTAGTGAACAAGGAAAGTCAAGGATGTCTCCTCCTATTTTCCCTACCTGTGGGCCTTTAGAAAACCCTGGTGGTGTGGTGGTTAAGTGCTATGTCTGCTAGCCAAAAGGTCAACAGTTCGAATCCACCAGGTGCTCCTTGGAAACTCTATGGAGCAGTTCCCACACTGTCCTGTAGGGTTGCTATGAGCTGGAATCAACTCAATGGTGGGTTTGATTTTAGTTTTGGTGGACCTTTATGGTCACTGTGAGTCAGAACTGACTCGAGAGCAGTGAGTTTGTTTTTTTGAGTTTGGGGTGCCCCTTTAGAAGGTAGCTGTGTCTGCAACAGACTTTGCTGGTATTTTCCTGACATGTGTCCCTTCTTTCCTCCATCTTAACCAGGTGTCCCTCTTGGGCAAGTGACCTTATTCCCAGCTCTGAGATAAATACTGGTGTGCTTCTTTACTTAATAGTGAGATACTCTTCAGAAGCCATGTACAGACTCCCTACATGTTGCATTCGCCAGAACTGAGTTGCTTGTCCTATAAGGGGCTAAGGATTTGTATCCACACTGTGAGAAGGAAGGATCCTTGAGCAACGCTTGTTAAGGAAAAGTGATAGATACAGAGACAGAAGGTCCCCAGATCTCTGTAGGGCAGAGGTGATCTTCTGGACTGGTCGGAAGTGGGAGGAAATGAGGGGGAAGCAGGAGCTGGTTAAGGGCGGTCCTGACCTTGCCTTTGGCCTGTGTGCCCCTATTAGGATCCACTACTTCCTCCTTTGTAGTTCTCTGGGGGAACCAGAGAAGCTAGCAGTTTGGGAAGCTGCCATCTCTGAGGTTAAACACTTCCTGCTGGGCCACAGCCCGGAGGAAGCTGTTTTCATCATTCTGATTAAGAGAATGGTATTCCCCAAGTCCATGGGGTCAGAAACCAGCTAATCATCTTCCATGGGAATTGTGGCGGCAGTGGCGGGGGGTTGGGGGCGCGGGAGGGCGGGGGAGGAGACAAGCAGGAATGTTCCCACCTCCTCTTCAGTTCTGCCTCCTTCCCACCCCTGCCTGGCAGTCCCAGGTGCACAGAGCCAGGGAGGACAGAGTGCAGGCCTAGCTGTCGGCTTTCCCAGCGTGCTGGGTAAGCCCCTTCTCTTCTGGTGCTTATTTCCCGAGCCACTGGCCCTAACAGGAAGGACAGCAGGCAGAAAAACAAATCAGCCCGCAGTAGCTCACCCTGCACCCTCCATCACAAAGGACTCCGAGTAACTGTTGACCACAGCCCTCTTAAAAAAACAACAGGACCTGGATGACTGGTCTCAAATTCTGCTGTCTGCACCGTGGAGCTGCTTTTGTCTCCTCTGTTTCTGTCTGCACATTTCTCTCTGTCTTTGCAAGTACCCCTATTCTGTTTACATGACCAGCTACAGCCATCCCTTCCTTTCTAGGTTACTATGTCCCCTGCTTAGTGACCAGCGGAGACCGGCCTCTCTTCTTCCCAGTTCTCAAGGAAGGTGTACTCTGACTGGTCCAGCTTGGGTCAAGTGAGGATCATATCATACAAATACAGCCCATATGGGCCACTGCTGTGGGTGAAAGAACAGTGTCTAGATAGGAGAGTCCTGGTGACAGTGGCACCTCAGAAAGTGTCCACTAGCCATGTGTGGGCAGTGGTGGTTCACTGGTGGAATTCTCATCTTCCACGCGGAGATCCAGGTTGGTTCCCAGCCAGTGCACCTCCGTAGAGTCACCTCTTCTCTCTCAGTGGAGACTTGCACACTGTTATCACACAGAGCAGTTTTTAGCAGAGTTGCCAGAGTAGGAAGAAAGGGCTGGCGATCCACTTCTGAAAATCAGCCAGTAAAAATTGTATGGATCACAATGGTCAGAGTCATGACAGATTATGGGTCACTGCAGGGACAGGCAGCAAGCTGTTCTGTTGTGCACGAAGTCACCATGAGTGAGGAGCTGACTTCGTGGCAGGCAGCAGCAAACATACAAGGTCTGACAATTCCTTTCTCAAACTTGCCACTGTGCGCTTATATTGGCAGCACTGTACAAGCAACTTGGTAAAGTTTCATAACCTTGGTATACCAGTGTCTCATAGCTGTGTCCTTGTCGATGTGCGGTGGTGTCTTGCTGAGTAGCATTTGTTATTGCATGTTTTTGTGTGCCATTGTGAAAAAGTGGGAACTTGAGTTAGACTAATGAACAAACAATAAATTTCTTCTTAAACTTGGCAAGAGTAGAAGTGAAATCAAGGACATGTTAGTCTAAGTTTATGGGGATTGTGCCATGAAGAAAACGGCGGTGTACAAGTGAATTAAACATATTTCTGAGGGCAGAGACAGTGTCACTGATGAGAATTCAGGGTGACCAGTAATGAGCAGAACTGACAAAAACACTGCAAAAATTCCTGTGTGTCAAAATTCAATTCATGTTTGTCAAAGATATTGGCTGACTGTGAGACAGAAGACCAAGCAAACAGTGACAGAGAAACAAGAAAATCGTAACTGAAAATCTCGGTATGAGAAAGATGTATGTAAAAATGGTCCCAGAGGAGCGCACTGATGAACAAAAGCAAAGGAAAGTTGAAGTTTGCCAAGACCTTTAAGACCTTTTGGAGAGAGAAGATGGTATTTGGGGCCAAATTATCACTGGTGATGAAACACCAACATAACCCTGAAACAAAGCATCCGAGTGCACAATGGAAGTCAGCCAGTTCTTCATGACCAAAAACACTCCTTCAGTCCAAATCAAGAGTGACGACAATGTTGCTAAACTTTTTTGATATCAGAGGGACTGTTCATTATGAATTTGTACCAGCTAGATAGTCAACCAAGTTTATTATTTGGAAGTGCTGAAGACGCTGTGTGAAATAGTTAGATGAAAATGACCCAAACTTTCACCAGCGACTCGTGGCTCTTGTATCACGACAATGTACCAGCTCATATGGCACTGTCTGTGAGGGAGCTTTTAGCCAGTCAACAAATAACTGTATTGAAACATCTTCCCCACACACCTGATCTGGCCCCCAGTGACTTTTTTCTTGACGCAAAGATAAAGTAAATATTGAAAGGAGAAAATTTGATGACATTCAGGATATCAGGGGTAATAACAATGACAGCTCTGGTGGCCATTCCAGAAAAAGAGTTCCAAAATTACTTTGAAGGATGGACAAGACACTGACATCAGTGCATAGCTTCCCAAGGGGAATACTTTAAAGGTGACCATAGTGACATTCAGCATTGAAGTATGTAGCACTTTGTGTAGGATAAATTCCCGAACTTGACTGTCAGACCTCATGTGAATACCTAACCAGGTCTGTAAGTCTCAGCGCCCTTCAGGGCTGTACTGGAGCCTGAGATAAAAGGAAAAATGCATTTATCCCATCTGCATTTTTTTAAAGGTTATTTTTTCCCCAAACTTGAAGGCAGTTAATAAATACTGAAAAATAAGTTTATTAAAATTTGCAACATTATTTTATGTTTAAACCTAGGCAGTCCCTAGATTAAAAACATCTAACTTACAGACAACTCATACTTGCCCTTTAATGTTGTGTAAATTTGCTCTTATTTTGAGAGGACTGGGAAAAAAGAGAAACCAAGTCAATTCTGACTCATAGAGAACCTAAAAGACACAGTGGAACTGCCCCATAAAGTAACCAAGGAGCACCTGATGAATTTTCAACTGTCAAGCACTTAACTACTACACCACCAGGACTTTCTTAAAAGGACTGAAACAACCCCTAACTAACCCCTACTCAACAGTTCTTATTTATGATCAACTTCCTTGTTGTACGTGCAACTTTTAAATCATTGAAAAGGCTTCAAGCCATTGCCACTGAGTTGATTCTGACTCATAATTACCCCAATAGGGCTTTGAAGGCTGTAAATCCCTATAGGGCAGCCCTGGTGCCATGGGGATTAGGGACTACGGTTGCTAACCAAAAGGTTACCATGCACTCCTTGGAAACCCTATGGGGCAGTTCTAGTCTGTCCTATAGGATGGCTATGAGTCAGAATTGGCTCAACAGAAATGGGTTTGGTTTGGTTTTTTGGTACATGTCTATAGAAGCAGATGGCCACATCTTCTCTCAGAGATGCTGGTAGTTTCAAATCGATGCCCTTTCAATTAGCAGTTGATGGCTTTAACCACTGTACTGTCAGGGCTTCTTTCTTGAAGTAAAAAAACAAAGACCCACTGCCATTTGGTCAATTCCAACTCATAGAGACCCTATAGGATGGAGAGGAATCGCCCCATAGAGTTTCCAAGGAGTGCCTGGTAGATTTGAACTGCCAACCTTTTGTTTAGCAGCCATAGCTCTTGTCATGGATTGAATTGTGTCCCCCCCCAAAATATGGGTGGCCATGTGTCTGGGCAATGATTCCCAGTATTTTGTGACTGTTCACCATTTTGTGGTTTTGCTATGCTGCTTGTTAAAGGATTAGGGTAGGGCTGTAAATCCCTTCATAGGATCACCTCCCTGCTCCACTGTAAAGGGAGTTTCCCTGGAGTATGGCTTGCCCCACCCTTAAGGCTTTCATCCTATGAGAGATAAAAGGACAGAGAAGGAGGCAGAGAATTGGGAATCTTGTACCATCAAGCAACCAGCACCGGGAGAAAAGTGCGTCCTTCAGATCTGAGGTTCCTGCGCCAAGATGCTCCCTGGACAAAGACTGATGCAATACCAGACTTTCCTCCAGAGCTGACAATGTGGAAAGCCTTCCCCTGGAGCAGATAGCCTGAATCTGGACTTGCAGTCTACTAGACAGTGTAAGAATAAACCTTCCTCATTAAGACCATCCACTCTGTGATATTTCTATTAGAGCAGTCCTAGCTGACTAAAACAGCTCTTAATCACTACACCTTCAGGGTTTCCTCTTACAATATAGTAAGGCTTAAATAAGAACCTTAGGTACTTTTTATCTAACTTGCAAATTTGACTTAAAGATCCAGTTAGAAATGGATCTCTTTTGTAAGTAAGAGACTACTTGTATTTTATTTATCCAAAATTTATTATAATCTTAATTACACGGCTTTTATGGAAGCAAATGCTTCAATTTTTATAAAAATTGTTAACTGTTAAAAAATTACACAAAGCCATGTGTACAAGGAAGCACATTTTTCCTTTGTCTCAGACTCCAGGATGGCATGACCATTGGATCTTGTCTTCATTTAACATTATAATACTTTATTTATCATGATTGTCTTTGTGTGTGTGTTCACTTCATCTTTTAAAAAAATTACTGTGTCAATATGGTTTCAGGGAACATCTAATTCAGTTGGCATATCATAGTTTATAAAGAAGTATTCTGCATTGTACTCTAGTGAATACATATGGGGTCTTAAAAGCTTGTTAGTGGCTGACTATGATACTCACTCAACTGGTCTCACCCCATTAGGAGCACGGGAGAATGAAGAAAACTGAAGACACAAGGAGAGGATTAGACCAAAGAACTAATGCCCCACAACTACCACGGCTTCCACCGGACTGAGTCTCGTACATCTAGACGATGCCTGGCTACAACCAGTGAGTGCTCTGACAGGGATCACAGAAGAAGATCCCAGACGGAGCTGGTGAGAAATGGAGAAGAAAATTCTAACTCACCAAAATACGTAAATAAAATAATCAGACATACTGGCCTGACAGAGACCGAGAAACCCCGAGATTCATGACTCCCAGACACCCTTCTAGCTCAGTAGTGAAGTCATTCCTGAAGCTCAATTTTCGGTCAAGGATTAGACAGGCCTATAAAATGAAACCAAACTAAAGGGGCGCATTCGCCCGGGGGCAAGGATTAGAAGGGCACAGGAAGCTGTTAAGAGGGAACCCAAGGTTGAGACGGGAGAGTGTTGACAAGTCATGGGGCTGTTAGCCAATGTCATAAAACGGTATGTATATTGACTGATTAATGAGAAGCTTGTTTGCTCTGCAAACTTTCATCTAAAGTGTAATAAAAAATACATATTATGTCAAAATAGTATTGATCTTGATTGTTGAACTGGGGGTGCACTCTACAGTGGTACCCGAGGTATGTGTCTCACTTGCCTCACTCTTATCCACCCCAACGCCAGCTCCTGAGTAAAGCTGGTCAGGTGTCATCTAAAGGTTGAGAGTCAGTCACCTGGGAGGAAACCAGGAATATGACCAACAAGACAGAACCTGGGGAGAGTGCACTGGGAGGCTGAAGATCTCCAAGGAAAAGAGGCTGGAAGTCAGGAAACAGGCTAGGCACGTGGGATGCTGAGCCTACATTTTGGGGCACGTGGCGATACGTGCCAGATGCTGGAAACCTGCTTCAGGTTTTCTTTACTTCCTTTTTTGTTCTGTCTTGTGTCTTAGTGAAGCTCGAGTCATCAGTACAGCTTTTCTTAGCTGCACTCAGAGGGAATAGATGTGTCCATATGTAGTCCAATCAAAAATGATACAAGTTGCCCATCAAGTTGATTCCAGCTCCCTGGAGCCAGAGAGTTTAAAGGGGAAGAATATACCCCCTGGGAGCCAGCATGGGGGTGACAGTTAAAATACAGTAGTTATAATTAATATAGATGCTGTATTTACTCTGTGTAGCCACTGTTCTAAGTGTTTTATCCATGTTAATGAAGTTTAACCTCAAAAAGACTCTACCAGGTAGGTGTTATCATTAACCTGCTTAGATGAGGAAATGGAAAGGTTAATTTGCTTAGTACAACCCACACAGAGGGGACTGTGGTGTCTCAGCAGTACAAGCATTGCTTTTCATGCAGGAGACCAGGGTTCAACTTTCGGAAACTGGCCAATAAAAACCTGTTGGATCACATAGTGGCTCAAAAATCTTTGTGCATGGGGTTGCCACAAGTTGGGATGGGAGACAATCTAGTCACAGTTGACAGCAACAACCATCCACACAATTAAGTGACAGCCCTGGGACTCAGATCCAGGCAGTATGACTCCAGAGTCTAGGAGCATACATGCCTCTCAGTGAGCCACCCCTGAGAACAAGCCGAAGCTTGAAGGCAGAGCCAGGCTGCAAGTCTGGCTCACCATTCCCCACCTGGAAGTTCTCCTTACCCACAGAAACTTTGGAGGGTCTCTGTATTTATTTTAACAAGACATGCTTTTGCTCACTCAAGACAGCGGTAGTTGGCTTTACATAGAAAACAAACTCAAGCAGAGAGGCTGAATGTCAGGCATCGTCCATCAAGGATTTACCCAGTAGGCACTGGTACCCAGTCTATGCTAATTCACAAAGACTCTTTGCTTGCTTACTCTACCTCGAGGTAGCTCCATTTACTTACTGGACCAGTGGCATTTTGCAACAAACACCCCCAACCCTACTTTCTCCTTCTAAATTATCTTTAAACTCATTTGCAATATAAAATTAATCCTTAACTGTACTGGTAATCAAAGCTCAGGGAAAGGTGTCAAGGACTTAAGATTTAGGCTTGCGTTCGAAATAAAAATGTCATCTGCTGGTGGGAGAATTTTGCCAGAGTCTGAAGAGTAACTTTGCTGCTGGCATTAACACTGACATTTAGGATCCCACTGGCCTGTGAATTGTGGCATTGTTGTTTGGGGCCACACAGTCTGGGAATCAAACAAAAGCTGCTCAGAGTGAGTGCTGCATTGCTATTCTGGGGAGGTGGGAACCAGTGGGAACAAACCAAGGAGGGAAAAGTCCCTAAAAGTACACAGTTTCACAAGAGTCGTTATTGTTGACTTCCCTTTCTGTTTGTTTTAAGTGATGGGTCTTGGGGCTTGGCAATGAGGGGGTCCCGTGATCTGTAAATCAAATAGGGACAAGCAGCCTGGGGGAAGGGGGCAGACAACAAGGTCCAGCTTTATGTGACAATGCCATGGCTTTGGTAAATGGAATGTGGGCTGTAAGTTTAAATTCCTGTCTACGGTTGCATCCAGGCAACGTTACTCTGCGATTTCCTTTGTGAAAAACTGAGCAACCGTTTTTTTTATAAATGCCCTAGGGTATAAAAAGAGTAGAATTCAACTCACAGCTCTTGGACTTTGAGTGTCATTACTGTAAAGGCTGATTTTTTTTTTAGAGATATTTTTTACAGATTTTTTTTCATAGCTATCTAGTTACTCAAAGTCAAAGATACAGCAACCATAATTTGTCCTTTTCCTAACTCTACCAGTAAACTTATCTATTCCCCAAATATGTCCTGAATTCTTCCAGTTCTTATCATCTCACTGATAACACTAAGATATCTTCTCTCACTTAGACTATTGCAAAAGTCTCTCTCCCTCCTTCCCACTTCTCTCTCTCATTTGTTTTATTTTTACTTGTTTGTGTTTTAAAACATTTTATTAAGGAAAATTCCAAACACATAGAAGACAGAAAGAATAATACAATAAGCCCATGTCATGAATTGAATTGTGTTCCCCCAAGAATGTGTGTGGCAGCTTGGCTGGGCCGTAATTCCTGGTATTATGTGACGTCCTTCAATGTTGTGTGGATCCTGCCTGTGTGATGCTAATGAGGGAGGAGGGGTAGCAGTATGTTGGTGGGGCAGGACTCAGTGTGTAAGACCGTTTTGTGTCTTGACGGAGTCTCTTGTGATTTAAAGTAAGGAAGTTAGCAGAGAGATTTGGGGACCTGTATCACCAAGAAGCTGTGTTGAAAGCTGAGCACATCCTTGGGAAAGGACCCGGCTTCATGTACCTCAAAAGCTTCCAGTTCAGGGGAAGATTGATGACAAGGACTTTCCTCCAGATGCAACAAAGAAAGCCTTGTCCTAGAGCTGATATCCTGAGTCTGGACTTGTAGCCTACTGAACTGTGACAGAACACAATTTCTCTTTTTAGAGCCATCCCCTTTGGATCTGACTCCACGGCACTTGGCTTGGCCTTGTAGTATTTCTGTTAAAGCAGCACTAGATGGCTAAGACAGCCCATGGTACCCACCACCCAGCTTCATCCATCCATTATTAATGTTTGGTCCATGTTATTTTATCTGTTCTCCCCCACACACTGCTATTTTGTTTTGTTTTAGAATATTTAAAAAATACGTCATGTCATTTTTACCTGTAAATACTGCATTATGCACCTCTAACTCACAAGGGATTTTGAAGAAACATAACCACAATACTGTTTTCCTAGCTAATTTAATTAGTAACAATTACTTCACATTATACATACTGTCTTAAAAATAAATTTTTACAATTGCTTTATTGGAATTGTGATCCAAATGAGTTCTACATATTGGAGTATTTAGTTAATATGCCCTCTAAGTCTCTTTTACTCTATAATCATACCCCCTCTTTTTTATGCCATTGATTTATTGCAGACCTGGTCATTTGTCCTATAGAGGTTTCCACATCTGGATTTGGTTGACAACGTCTTCATGGTGTCATTTAAGTTGTTTTGCTGCCCCCTGCATTTTCTAAAAGCTGGCAGTTAGTCCTACAAAGCTGTTTAGATTTAGGTCCCATTTTTTTGTCTGTTTGTTTGTTTTGTTTTATGGCAAGACCACTACTCCATAGACGGTATTGAAAACTTGCTATTACGTTACACCATCCTCATGGTCATTGGTGTGTTTGACTCCATTGTTGTGACTGTTGTGTCGATCCATCTCCTTGAGGGTTTTCTTTATTTTCACTGACTTCTGCTTGACTAAACATAATGCCCTGTTCTAGCAATTGATCTTTCCTGATGATATGTCCAAAGTTAGTGAACAAAAGAAGTGTTTCCATCCTTCCTGTGAGTGGCATTCTGGTTGTATTTTTCCTAAGAACAATTTGTTCATTCTTTTGGTAATATATTCAATATTCTTCACCAACAATACAGTTTAAATGTATCAGTTCTTCTGTCTCCCTTTTTTATTGTCCAGCTTCTTTAATGCGTATGAGGTAGCTGAAAGACCATGGCTTCAGTGGGCACACATTAGTCCTCAAAGTGACATCTTTGCTTTTTAAAACTTTAAATAGGTCTTTTGCAGTAGATTTGCTCAATACAATACTTCATTTGATTTCTTGATTGCTGCTGTCATGTACATTGACTGTTAAACTGTTGACAGTATTAACTTTTTCTCCATTTATCATGACCTTGTTTATTGGATGCAGGTGTGAGGATTTTTGTTTTCTTTATATTCAGGTGTAACTCATATCGAAGTCTAGTTTTTGACCTTCATCAGTAAATGTAGTCTTCATTTTCAGCAAGGAAATTTCTGTCATTGGTGTATCGCAGATTGTTGATGAATCTTCTTCTGTTCTTAATACCATCTTCTCTCATATAGTCTAGTTTCTCAGATTATTTGTTCATCATACAGATTGGATAAGTAAGGTGAAAGGCTACAACCCTGCTGCACACCTTTTAAACATCATATCTTCTTGCTGTGTTCAAACGAACTGCCTTTTGATCCAAGAGCACAACTAAGTGTTCTAGAATTCCCATTCCTTGTAATGCTATCCATCATTTGTTATTATCCACACAACTGAATACCTTCATGTAGCTGATAAAACACAGATAAACATCTTTCTGCTATTCCTTCTTTTCAGCCCAGATCCATCTGACATCAACAATGATATCCCTTGTTTCATGTCCTCTTATGAATCCAATGCAAACTTCTGGCAATTAACCGTTGTTATATGACTGCTGCCATTTTTGAATGCTCTTCAGCAAAATTTTTCTAGCATGTGCTATTAATGATATCATTTAATGATTTTCGCATTCTATTTAATCACCTTTCTTTGGAATGGGCTTTCTTCCGGATGGTTGGTCAGGTAGCTGGCTTTCAGATTTCTTAACATAGAGGAATAAGTTCTGCTCTGTGCTCTACAGTCACCATGAGTTGGAACCAAATCAATGGCAATGGAAATGAAATGAGTGGTGCAAACATTTAAGCACTCAGCTACTAAAAAAGATTAGTGGTTCAAACCCATCCAGTGGTGCTTCAGAAGAAGGGTCTGGCCATCTGCTCCCAAAAGCCTACAGTTCTGAAAACCTCATGGAGCACAGCTCTGCTCTGATATGTGCAGGATCTCCGTGAGTTGGAATCAACTTGATATCATCAGATTTTAACAAGTAAATAAAGTCAGGGATCTGGGCAATGGTCTTTAGTACCTGACAATATCATATACACAAACATAAACAACTCTGGATGCTATAAGTTTCCGGATACTAACACACAAAACCGATTTTGCAATGTTCTTACAAAAAATGGGATCTGATAAAGAACATACAGAAAAAAATCAGCCCAAGAGACAAAAGTGGTCACATAAAGCAGAGACTCCATCAGCCTGAGATAAGCAGAACCAGATGGTGTCCAGCTACCACCAGTGACTGCCCTGACAACGAACACCACAGGGTCCCTGACAGAGTAGGAGAAAAGTGGGCTACAGAACTTAAATTCTAGTAAAAAGAGCAGACTTAATGGTCTGACTATGACTGGAGGAACCCCAGAAAACATGGCTTGGACACTCTACTAACCCAGAACTAAAACCATTCCCAAAGCTGAACTTTAAGACATAAAATGATACTTGTACAGAGTGTGCTTCTTAGTTTATGTAGGTACATGACACTAAATGGGAAACTCCCATCCAGGGCTGAGACGAGAAGGCAGAAAGAAATGGGAGCTGACTGAGTGGACACCAGAAATCTGGGGTAGAAAGCAGTAATGTGAGGCCACATATAATTTTTTGTTTGAGAAATCAGCTTGAGTTACAAACTCTCACCTAAAGCACAATTAAGAAAAGAAAAAAAAAAAAGACTACAGCCTAGGAAACCCTATAGGACAACAGCTCTGTCACATGGGGTCACTAGGACTCAGAATGGACTTGATGGCACCTAACATAACAATGTACCAGTGTCAGTTTCTTAGCTGTGGCAAAGGTACCACAGCAATGTAAGACGTTAACAATGAAGGAACTAGGGGTAGGGTATGTGGGAACTCTCTGTACTATCTTTGCAACTTTTCTGTAAATTTAAAATTATTACAGAACAAAAAGCTTATTTTAAATAACTGGGGCCTGAAATGATCAAGATTCTGGACATAAATATCAAACCACAGGAACTACAAGACGCAGAAGAATTCATTAAGTGACTCTATGGGCATGCAGTCAGCAAAATCTAGACTGTGGGAAACTACTGCAAAAATGACCTAGTTGTTTTCAAAAAATAAATGCAATTAAAAAAAAAATGGTAGTAGGATGGGGAGAGGGACTATCAATTGAAAACGTCTTAAGAGAATGTGACAGTCCCAGTGCATGAACCTGATTTGTATTCTACTTTGAAAATACTTATTTTAAAACATGGGAAAATTGGGGAAATTTGAGTATTCTGATCATTGGTGATGTTAAGGAATCACCATAATTTTTTAAGTGTGACCATGGTACTGTGGCATATGTATGTTTCATCATTTAGAGACACAAGTATTTACAGATGAAATTAGTTAATGCCTGCTATTTGCTTCAAAATACCATGAAATAATGACAAGGGGGTGGGGAAATAGGTGAAAGAAGATTTGATCACATTATTGATAAATGTGCCTATGTGAGAGTTCATACCCTGTTCCAAATAATTTTCTATGCTTATGAAAATTTCCATAATGAAAAGTCAACAGCAACAATAAAACCATCAGGAACTAACTATATCCTATATAACAATGTCTTTTATTTTCCAGGTCCATACTCCTGTGACAACAGTCTATATTTCCATTCTTATCTTTCACTCCTCTGCAGCATGCACCTTTTGTTCTTGGTCTCCCAATACCAGATGCACATCCCAGACTTTGAGTACCCGCATTTTATTATTGTATTGCTAGAATCAATCCTTCTATCATCATTCCAAGTTTATGATTTCCATGAATTACAGATGACTCAGCCTAAGCATCATCTACTTTATTCCTTCCTCATTTAGGAGGATCTCTCTTCACTCAACATCAGTAACACATTGTTATGGGTATCTCAACTTCAGCTAGCTGTACCTTTTTGTGTACATATGACTTTACCTACGTTATAAACACTTGAGAGCAAGAACTTTATCTTTTACCTGTTAGTTCACACAGAGGTCCTAGCACCACGGTCAGTGGTCAATAAATACAGTTGACTTGGCCACAATTGCTCAGTTAAATGCCAATGGTGGAGCCTTGAAAGCTTGGGAGAAAAAAAAAAATGTTGACATCTGAAAGTAAAGTTGGGACAAAGAGAAGCTGGAAGTGAGGCAACCTGCCTAAAAGAGAGAAAAATTACTTGGTGACGTTATTGTTGTTGGTTGCCATTCAGTCAACTAACCCCATGTGCACAGATGAGAATTACTCCGTAGGGGTTTCAAGGCTGTGACCTCTGGGAAGTAGACTGCCAAACCTGCTGTCCATCTGGTGCTAGCTTTCTGGATATTCCAGGCTGCGCGTGGGAAGATTTCATGTTATGACCTAAGCAGATGATATTAGCAGACTCCCCCCGGACTTTGCACAGAGTGTTATTTTGTGCACATGTAAAGGGCTTTTCTTTCCTCTTGCAGCATACTGCTTCTGCCTGCTCCAAATGTTCCCCAGCGCACCATCTGGCACAACTCTCCTGAACTACTCATTAAATGGCCATTACCCGGTTCTCTTCTCATGCGTTTTAAAGGGCCAGGAGAAGCAAAGGAAGGCTTATTAGAGAAGAAAAGCCCATCTCTGCCACTTACATGAACGGCTAGGAAAGAGTTCCTTTGTTTTCCAAATTATCTCTTTGGCAGAGGCTCAGATTCTTGAGTTCTGTTGGATACCTATATTTCTTAAGCACCCTGAACATTTCTTTCCCCATCTTATTTTTCTTTAAGTTAGTCTGGCAGATGTACCCTGAATTTCCAACTGTTGGCAAGCCACACCATCAAAGCAATGGCCTCAAAGTGATAGGAGCTATCAGAAGGTGAGGGGGATGAGTGTGGACAGGCTTCCTGCCCTCTGATTCAGTCCTTCCTAGTAAACCTGGGCTTGATTTAGAACAACACACAGCGTCAGTCTCCAGGCTGGAGAATTTAGAACGACTGTTCAGTCAACAAGAGTCACGCAGGACGAAAACAGAGCCCAGGAAACCGAGCCTCCGCTTAGAAAAGCTGACTACGACAGTGATTCACACAGAACAAGTTGAAAGCCAAGCAGTTCTGAGTGTGGAGCGTTCCATCGACACCCTGGTAACGTAACGTCACCGTGGCCCTCTGTAAGCCATGTACTCGGCTTGCGCTTGAGTGAAGCTGTTTT
Source organism: Heterohyrax brucei (assembly GCA_028571685.1). Taxonomy (NCBI): domain Eukaryota; kingdom Metazoa; phylum Chordata; class Mammalia; order Hyracoidea; family Procaviidae; genus Heterohyrax; species Heterohyrax brucei. Next base: position 42,405,716 of record CM053162.1, on the reverse strand, counting down.
AGAAAAGCTATCCTGTAATGCTTGCTCACTGTTCGGAGCTAGTGTGGGGAGAAGGAAAGAGAAATCCCTAACCTTTATGAGAAGGTAATTCCTTGGGTTCTCTTTCGCTTTTCGCTTTTAATCTGTTGTTGATAGGTGCAGTCCAGTTGGCTCTGACTCCTAGTGACCCCATATACAACAGAATGAAACAGTGCCCAGTTCTGTTCCATCCTCACAGCTGTTGCTCAGCTTGAGCCCGTTGTAGTCACTTGCACCAGTACACTTTATTGAGGGTCTCTCTTTCTCTTTATGGCTGACACCATACTTTCCCAGCATGATGCCCTTCTCCACCTGATCCATCCTGTCCTGCTAAAGACCACGAAGGACCCTATCAGTAACCTTTTGTAAAAGGTAGGTCGAAGTCTCAAGACTGAGATTCCTAACATGATTTCCACAGCCAAATAATGATGTCGGTGACACTTGTGAAAGATTCTGGAAGGCTTCTATTGCAACGTCCCATGTTTGAGGGAAACGGCTGCTTTATTTTTAATGTAGATCCCGCGTACCACTTACATCCGTCACTGACTACTATTGACTTCTGATTGCTGAAAATAGAAAAGCAAAGAACTTGAAATAAATAATCTGAATAATTGTCCACAAATGAGTGACTACTGCTGATCAAACTACCTTGACACATGAAATCTGCATGACACAAAGAATTCTATGCATTAGGCAACTATCCCCATCCTTCAAAAAATATTCAATAGAAAATTTAGGAAACACCTCTTTTAGATTGCCCACATGTTCTCCGTGATGGAGTCTGGCCAGTAGCAAAATCTCCTGGGTTCAGACTTTATTTTGGAGCATGGCCAGGCAGCTACTAGAGGCAGGAAAAGGTCCTCAATCTCCACTGAACTTCTCCATGAAACATCTCAGGGGCTTTGATGAATAACCGAGGAATTTCGTGATAGCATCTCAGAAACATAATTTTTCTAGGCATTTAACTGCTTTTATTTTCCCAATTTTAATAGTGGGCATTGATCCCTTGTGAACGAGCCACTAAGAGAATGAAAAAGCTACAGAGCATCAGGAGCACTATTGCTGATGTTCCATTGAAAACAATTTTATTTATTTGTTTGTTTACTTGTACTACTATAAAAATCTGGAACCCCTGGTGGTATAGTGGTTAACAGCTACATCTGCTAACTGAAAAAGTTCAGCAGTGCAAATCTATCAGGCCCTCCTTGGAGCCCTATGGGGCAGTTTGTGTTATATAAGGCTTCTATGAATCAAAATCGACTCAATAGGAACAAGTTTGGCTTATTAAAAAAATATACAAACATAATATTTGAAAATACATTACATAGTGTGATGGCCAAACACTAGTCTAGTTGCTATTCCTTAATGTAAATTGTAATATAATTCCCTTAAACAATGTAATTTAATGCAATCAATCAATCAATCAATTGAATATGGAGTTTCTCTAGGTGTGTTTTGCCTCTAAAATAGAAACAGACACTTTGGGAGGACTTTGCACTCTACTCTTCCTATTGCTTGATCTAGAGATTTTGGGACAAAAGCCTGTAGGATTCTCCAGCTTACCACCTAGTCTTGGAGTTTAGGCTTGCAACAGCCCTCACACAATCTTGTGAGCCAGTTCCCTGAGGTAGATCTCTCTTTTCCTCTCTCTCTATCTGCCGATTCATCCTTATATTTATCCATCTATCTGTGAAGGTCCCTAGTTAGCCCAAGTGATTTATGATTGGCTACTAACCTAAAGGTTGGCAGTTTGAACCCACCCAGTAGTGGTGTAGATGAAAGGACTGGCAACCTGCTTTCTTAAAGATTACAGCAAAGAAAACGGTTTAAGCAGTTCTACTCTGTAACATATAGGATCACCATGATTCCAAAATGACTCAATGGCAAAGGGACATATATATATGTATATGTGTGTGTGTTGAACACTAATGATCGAAGACCAGACGAGTTGTAGAATGACAGCAAAGACATCATCCATGAAGAAAGCAAGAGATCATTAAAAAGACAGGAAAGAAAGAAAAGACCAAATTCCATGTCAGAAGAGATTCTGAAACCTGCTCTCAAACATTGAGTAGCTAAAGCAAAAGGAAAGAATGACAAAGTAAAAGAACCGAACGGATTTCAAGAGGCAGCTTGAGAAGATAAAGCACTATAATGAAATGTGCAAACAACCGAAAGGGAAGAACATATTCTGCATTTCTCAAACTGAAAGAACTGAATTAAAAATTCAAGACTCAAGCTGCAGTAGTGAAGGATTCTATGGGAAGTTTTTAAATGACTCAGGAAGCATCAAAAGAAGATGGAAAGAATACACAGTCATTGTATCAGGAAAAACTGGTTGGTGTTCCACAATTTCAAGAGGTAACGTATGATCAGGAAGCGATGGTACTGACGGAAGAAGTCAAAGCTGCACTGAAGGCACTGGCAAAAAACAAGGCTCCAGGAATCGATGGAATCTCAACTGAGATGTCTCAACAAATGGATGCGGCACCAGAGGTGCTCACTCATCTACGTGAAGAAATCTGGAGGACAACTACCTGACCAACCGACTGGAAGAGATTCGTATTTATCCCTATTCCCAAGAAAGGTGATCCAGCTGAATGTGGAAATTATTGAACAGTATCATTGATATCTCAGGCAAGTAAAACTTTGCTAAAGATCATTCAAAAGTGACTGCAACGGTATATTGACAGGCAACTGCCAGACATTCAAGTCAGATTCAGAAGAGGATGTGGAACCACAGATATCATTGCTGATGTCAGACAGATCTTGGCTGAAGACAGAGAATACCAGAAAAATATTTATTTGTGTTTCAGTGACTATGTGAAGGCATTCAACAGTGTGGATCATAGCAGATTATGGGTAATATTTCAGAGAATGGGAATTCCAGAACACTTCATTGTGCTTATGTGGAATCTGTATATGGATCAAGAGGCAATTGTATGAACAGAATAAGGGGATATTGTGTGGTTTAAAGTCAGGAAAGGTGTGTGTCAGGGTTCTATCCTTTCACCATACTTTTTCAATCTGTATGTCAAGCAAGTAATTGAAGAAGTCAGATTTTATGAAGAAGAACGAGGCATCAGGATTGGAGGAAGACTCACTAACAACATGTGTTATGCAGGTATCACAACCTTGTTTGCTGGAAATGAAGAGGATTTGAAACATTGATGAAGGTCGAAGACAACAGCCTTCTGTGTTGTTTGCACCTCAACATCAAGAAAACAAAAATCCTCCCAACTGGCTGAGTTAGCTACATCATAATAAATGGAGATAGGATTGAGGTTGTCAAAGATTTCATTTTACTTGGTTTCACAGTCAATGCCAATGGAAGCACCAGTCAAGAAATCAAAAGACACACTGCATTGGGAAAATCTGCTGCAAAGGACCTTTGTAAAATGTTAAAAAGTACAGATGTCACCTTGAAGACCAAGGTATACCTGACCCAAGCGGTGCTATTTTCAATCTCATCATATGCATGTGAAAGCTGGACAATCAATCAGGAGGCAGAAGAGTAACTGATGCCTTTATATTCTGGTTTTGGAGAAGAAGATTGAATGTACCATGGACTGCCAAAAGAACAAACAGATCTGTCCTGGAAGAAATACAACTAGAGTGCTCCTTGAAAGCAAAGATGGTCAGACTGCATCTTACATGCTTTGGACATGTTATCAGGAGGGATCAATCCCTGGAGAAGAACATCATGCTTTGTACAGCTGAGGGTCAACAAAAAAGAAGAAACCCCTCAACAGCAAGATGGATTGACATAGCGGCTGCAACCATGAGCTTAATCATAAAAATGATTGTGGACACAGTGCAAGACCAGGCAGTGTTTTGTTCTGTTGTGCGTAGGATCACTATTTGTCAGAAATTACTCAATAATGTCTAACAACAACATATATACTTGGACTGACAATTAAGTTTGCGAACTCATTCTAGAAAAAGTACTACATAGCTCATTGCTGAATGTACTACGGTCACCTTTGAATTACTTTTCTTGGAAGCAATTTTGGAATTCTTTCCGGAATGGCCCTTGATGCCCGAATGTCATCAAAATGTCTTCTTTTCAATATTTTCTTTACCTTTGGGTCAAGAAAAAAGTCATCAGGGGCCAAATCAGGTGAGGAGGGAGGGTGTTCCAGTATAGTTATTTGTTTACTAGCTAAAAACGTCCCTCACAGACAGCTATAGAATTACATTTCAAACTTGCCACCATGCCACCACATGCAATGGCCATTTCAGAAAGAGTTCCAAAATTGCTTTGAAGGGTGGACTAGGTGCTGGCATTGATGGATGGCTTCCCAATGGGAGTACTTTGAAGGTGATCATAGTGACATTCAGCAGTGAGGCATGTAGCACTTAGAACAATTAAGTTCACAGATTTAGTTGTCAGACCTTGTACACATGTATATGTGTATACATACACATATATATGTGTATATGCACATGTGGAAACCCTGGTGGCAGAGTGGTTAAGCGCTGCATCTGCTAACTGAAAGGCGGCAGTTCCAATCTGCCAGGCACTCCTCAGGGACTCTATGAAGCAGGTCTACTGCATCCTTGTAGGGTTGCTGTGAGTCAGAATCAACTTTGATGGTAGTGGGTATATGCACACACACACACACACACACACACACACACACACACACACGTATAACACTGGCTCTGTTTCTGTAGAGAACACTAAGACCTATGTGCAATCGGTAATTGATTCTTTGGCAAATGTTTGAAAGCTAAAATCTAACTGGATTCCTTTTTAAGCTAGTCAGTTAAACGAAATCACAGACAGCTGGCAATTACATCACTGCTGTCCTCTGCTCAGCCACATTGTGGAGGTCAGCTTTAAATCCAAGTTCATGGAAAACGAAACTGAAAGCAGTCCAAATACTTAACAGGTGTGTACCTGGTGGGAAACCTGGGAGGTGACCTGGCTTTTACTAAAGACAATCAACATGGAAATTTCTAGAAAAAACAAAATCTCATCTGGAATCCTCACAGAGAGCCACCGCTGCTTACTCCTTTCTTTCAATGGATGTAACTTGCTCTTGGTGAGTGCTGGCAGTCCCAACAATCGCTTTTGGTCCTTTACCTTTTTAATTTTATGTAAATTGTAATAACAGTAGTAAGAATTATATCCTTTATCCATTTTCCTTATGTGTTAACATTTTGCCCTGTTTGTTTTATCCTTGTCTAGTCTTCTTTTGGGGGGTCATTTGAGAGTCCGTTGCAGGCGCAATGCCCCTTAGTCCAAAGACTTCAGTGTGTATTTCCTAAAAGCAAAATCATTCTCTTACACAACCACAAAACAATGGCCAAAATCAAGAAATTAGCTTTGACACAGTACTGTTACAACCTGCAGAACTGGTTTAGATCAACTGTCTCAATAATGTCCTTTATAGCAGAACAAAAATCTGGATGTAGATGTATTCAGTTGTCATGTTTTTTGAGTCTCTTTTAATCCAGAGTAGTTCTTCAGTCTCTTTGTCCTTGTCTTTACAGAGACACTTTTGAAGACAATATGCCAGTGTGTTGCAGAACCTGTTGCAAGCCAAACCTGTCCAATCCGATTTACAGTGACTCTGCGGGACAGAGGACAACTGCCCCAGAGGGCTTCCCATAAGTGTCTGGTGGATTCCAATTGCCAGCCTTTTTGGTTAGCAGCCAAACTCCTAACTTCTCAGCTACCAGAGCTCTGTGTAGTGTAGTATGCCCTCGATTTCACTGAGAAGTATTTCCTCATCATTATGCTCAGGTTGTGCACTTTTGGCAGAGATTTCTTAGAAGTAATGTGTTCTTTTCAGCCCATCGTATCAGGACATATGACGTGTATACTGATGTATAATGTTTTTTAAGAGGAGAAAATATATATGTTGATATGGTCTTCTCAGTGGGGGGCAAAAAATGAAACCAACATCAGATTCTCAACAATATTGTAACAAAATTCTGTGTTTACTTACCACTTTCCAGGGCCAGCTTGTGTCTTGGGTGAGGAGCACATCTCATTCAAGTTTGCAATTTAGCACTGAGCAAAGTGCGTGACATCCAGCTGGCACTAGTTAATGTTTATGGAATGAATTATTGTTTTTAAAGGAGCACCCTTTCCCTTGTCTTCATAAATCATCGGTACCAATTTCTGGGTGTTTCTCTTCCGTCTAGCCTTCTTTCCCAGCTTAGGTAAGATTGGACAATCCAGTTTGGCTCTGGCCCGAGCACCTTTTTGGGATGTGCTGTCTGACTCTAGTTTTGAAGGTGTGACTTTGCCCGTCACTCTGTTCTCAGTGAATGCTTGACCATCGAACGAATGAAAGGTGAACAAATAGCATACCAGTCTTTCTCCCACATCTGATAAACCCTGAAGTTTCATAAAGTGTGTTAAAGGTGTCATCTGTAACATGTAAAAGCTATCTTTTTGCAACTTATAATACTAATTATTATAGTAAACATTGGATTTTTTTTTAATGGTCATCTTGGTTTAATCTGTCAGTTTCTGAATGCTGTTGAAGGAAAAACATCACAAGTGAGTCGCTTTGAAGAACAGAAATTTATTCTCGCACAGTTTAAGAGGCTAGAAGTCTGAATTCTGGGCACCAGCTCTAGGTGCAGGCTTCCTCTCTCAGCTCTGTGGGGAAAGATCCCATCCCAGAGTCTGTCACCCCCGTGTTCCTCGACTCCTTGGCCATCCTTGGGCATCTGTCTTCTTGCTTTTGCCTGATTCCTGTGTCTAATCTGCTCTTTTCATAACTTTGAAGTGATTAGGTTTAGAACAAGTCCTATGTTGATAGTCTCATTAACATAACAAAGATAACTTTGTTTCGAAACATGATTGTATCCACAGGTATGTTGTTGTGTGACAGTGAGTCTATGCCTACTCATAGCGACCCTGTATGACACAGTAGAACTGCCTATAGGGCTTCCTAGGCTGCAATCTTAGCTGCAGCATCCTGGTGGCTCAGTAGTTAAGAGCTGAGTGCTAACCAAAAGGCTGACAGTTCGAATCCATCAGCCTCTCCTTGGAAATCCTCTGGGGGCAGTTCTATTCAGTCCCATAGAGTCACTATGGGTCAGAATCGACCTGATGGCACCAGGTTTGGTTTGGTGTTTGGAATGTTTACAGGAGGAGATCTCTAGGCATCTTCTCTTAGGAGGCTCTAGTGGATTTCAACCACTGACCTTTATATCAGTCAAGGACTCAACCGTTACTCAGCCAAGGTTGCTTTCCGTAAGTATGGGAATTAGGATTCCAACATATATTTTACGTATTTATTTTAAGCATTATATTATTGTGCTTTCAGTGAAGGTTTACACAGCAGTTTAGGTTTCCATTCACCAATTTCTATGCAAATTATTCAGTGATATTAGTCACATTCTTTACAATGTGTCACATCTACATCATTTCTTTTCTGGTTGTTTTGCTTCTGTTCATCTAGTTTCCCTATCTGCTTACCTCCTCCTCTTTGAAAGTCACTGGTGACTTTTTGATCTCATACAGATGATATTTTAAAGCAACACGGTACTCACAGCTGATGTTTTTTATTTTGTCACCCAATTTGTTATACAGTTACAAGGTGACCTCAGAGATTAGTTTCAGGTCAAGCTTTAGGGAGTGTCTTAGAACAATAGTCTCAGGGAGTCCTCTAGTCTGAATCGGTCCAGTAAGTCAGGGTTGTCTTTAAAGAATGTAAAATTCTGCTCCACATTTTTTCTGCATTCTACGAGGACCTGTCTATTATGGCCCTGATTAGAACAGTTGTTAGTGGTAGCTGGGCAGTTTTTCTGGTTACATAGTACACAATGCTACGGTTTGTGCAGCTTGTTAGTCCCGTAGTCTAGTAGTGAGTCCTAGGTTTCCTTCTCTCTCTTTTGTGCTGGGTGACTTGTACCTTAGATGTCTGCTCACAAGCTTTCTGATAGTGTAGTGGTTAAGTATTATAGCTGCTAACCAAAAAGGCTGGCAGTTCAAATCCACCAGGTGCTCCTTGGAAACTCAATGGGGCAGTTCTACTCTGCCCAGTAGGGTCACTATGAGTCAGAACTGATCCACAGTAGTGGGTTTGTTTTGTTTTTTTAGTTAATTATGGGCACTCTTTTTTGATATGGTACTTGATACTGTAAACTTTATAAAAATTTTATTGTATTGTAATAATTCTTTTGTGAGTGCCATTTCGATCAATATTATGTTTTTAAAAATTTATTCATATTATGTGTTGCTTCAATATGTTAATTTTCACTGCTGAATCATTGTCGATGTATAAATGCACTCAAATTTATTTACTCAAGTCTACTATTTGGGAAGTTGGATTGTTTCTAGCTTCTTCTTCTCCTTTTCTTTGATGGTATTGCACTGTAGATGAAGGTTTACAGAGCCAACCAGTTTCTCCACAAACAATACACATACTGTTTTATGGCATTGGTGGCAAACCCCACAACATGTCAACACTCTCCTGTTCTTGACCTTGGGTTCCCCTTTACCAGCTTTCCTGTCCCCTCCTGCCTTCCTGTACTTGCCTCTGGACTGGTGTGCCCATTTAAAGTAGCTTTGTTTTGTGGGCCTGTCTAATCTTTGGCTGAAGGGTAAACTTCAAGACTGACTTCATTTCTGAGTTATAAGGGAGTGTTTGTAGCTTCCAGTGATCATAAATAATGCTGCTACGAAGATTCTTGCACAGGTTGCCTGGTGCGTAAGTATAGTAGCTCTCTAAGTTTTTGGCTTTAGTCCTTTCAACATTCTTAAAAATTACAAAGAGCTTTCAATCATGTAGGTTATATTTGCTGTATTATAAATTAAAACTGAGAAACATTTAAATATTTATTTAATGCATTATATTTATCATGTTATAAATTAAAAGTGAGAAAATGTAAATATGTATCTAATGTACTAAAAATAAAACTATAAACTCATTCTATAATACAATGCACAAAATGCATTTATGAAAAAATGCATACAGTTTCGAAAACAAGATAGTGAGAAGAATTGCAGTGTTTTCAATTTTAGTATTTTAAAGAAAGCAAATGGATTCTTACATCTGTGCATTTAATCTACTTGCAATACTTGTTTTGATGGGCGTATATGAAGAAAGCAGCCTCACTTGGATGTGTAGTTGGTAAAAGGAGCACTGGTGTTGGGATGGTAAAGAAGGAGTATTTTAACAACCTTTTTGGTTAATTAGAGACATCCTTCTTTGATAGCTCCCCAAACATGTTACGAGGTTGTTTCTTGAAGTGTTGCAACATGGAATCCAAAGCCACATCAATGATTTTTTTTGTACTTTGCTGCATTAATATCCATTTGTCTTTCACTTTAAATGGTTCTTCCTCTTATGCCTGATTTTGTGTCGTGTCTTAATTCATCGGTAAACTATTGGTTCTCTGAGTTATACACACTGTTCGAATGTTGACTCATTTCATCCCACAATATTTTCCATAGTTACAGTTATTAAAATCACCATTGAATTCATCAGAAAAGTCTAAGGATTGGGTAATCCTGACACTCACACTGGCTGACATAGGTTTTCCACTAAATTTCACTTACAAGGTTGAATATTATCAAATACAGACAGTTGGACAAATACTGTCAACAAACACTGTCAGATGTTTTTCTTGGCAAGTTCACATTGTTCCTTTTCAAGAACATATCTGCCCAAAGGTTGAGCCTGATTAACCATACCTTGTCTGCCACTCATTCAAGTAAAAATGTCATTTCATGAAAAACGGTGGCAGTTCAGGTGGTGACTCAGCTTCCCAAATGCTTCTCTCTGAGACAGCCATCATTCTGCAGGGTGTAGCGGACATGCCGTACGTGTAACCTCCCACTTTGTCACACAGAATACTAAAGAAGCGTGTACTCTGGAACTGAGATCTAATAAAATTGATATTGACTATTTTATCAAGGATATTATCAAACAAAGTGAATTTTTTGTTGTAACTTTATTGTGAGCACTTTTCATGAACTGAATTGTCTCCCCAAAATATGTGTATAAATTTGGTTAGCTCATGCTGTCCAGTATTGTGTAATTCTTCACCATTTTGTCATCTAATATGATTTTCCTATGGGTTGTAAAGTCTATCTCTATGACTTCGATGAGATGGGAATAGTGTTAGTTATGTTAATGAGGCAGGGCTCAGTCTACAAATTTAGATTGGGTCTGAAGCCAATCTCTTTGGAGATATAAGAAAGAGAAGTGAACAGAGAGACAAGAGGACCTCATACTAAGAAAGAAGCACTGGGAATATAGCGCGTCCTTTGGACCCAGTGTTCCTGCAAGGAGAAGCTCCTAGACCAAGGGACCCTTGATGACAAGACTCTTCCTCTGCGACCATCAGAGGGAGAAAGAATTGCCTGGAGCTATCACTTGGAATTTGGACTTCTAGCCCACTAGACTGTGAGAGAGTAAACTTCTGTTTGTCGAAACCATCCACTTGGGATACTTCCATTATAGTAGCATTAGATGACTAGGGGAGTGCGTGACAGTGTTAGCTGCCCTCATCAATGCAGACTCACAGAGACTCCACATGTGCAGAGTAAAACTGTTCCATAGGGCTTTCTGAGTGCTATGGTTGGATTCCATCAGCCAGCCTTTAAGCTAATAGTTGAGCTTTTAATCATTGTAACATCTAGAAACTCCTCAATGGCCTCTATTATATTTTACCTCATGCTAAGCACCATTTTCCCCACCACTGCTTTGGTAGCAAATCAGTGCAAGTATCTGCACAGTGACAAAGTCAAGTAGTATCTTAATATTGTTAAGAATATAGTTTTGACCTTGTAGACCTCCTAAAAAGATCTTAGAGATGCCCAGGAGTGTGCAGGCCTCACTTATTAAAACTTCTTGTTGTGTTGTACATGCTATATCTACATGCAATTTCATTAACCATTGCTAAGTGGTTTTCTAAAGAGATTGACTCAGTTTACCCACCCACAAAGCAGTGTGTTAGAACCATCATTCTTTACATCCTTGCTAGCACTTGGTTTTGTCTTAGTTACCTAAGGCTGTCGTAATGAAATATTATAGAGTGGGTGGCTTTAAAGAACAGCAATTTATGTTCTGAAAGTTCTACAGGCTGAAAGTCCAAATTTGGTATTTGGCTATGTCAGTTCCTTCTGTGGGCTTCTCTCCTGGTTTCTGGCATCTGCTAACAATCCTTGGTATTTCTTTGCTTTTAGACAGGTCCTCGCTTGGGATCTGTCTACTCCATGTGTGTCTATCTGTGTCTATTCTGTTCTTTTTTATAAGATATCACTTAGATGTGATTAGGTTTAGGGCCCACAGTACTCTAGTATTGTCTTCTTAACATAGCAAAAGAAAACCCTCAAACAGTGTCATATTTATAGGTTAAGTCTTAAGTACATATTTGGGGGAAATGCCACTAAATCTATAACAGTATTACCAGGTTTTTAAAGTTTTGCTCATCTGTTGTGTGTATGATGATATATCATTGGGATTTTAATGTGTATTTCCCTGAATACTAGCGATATTGTGTAGCTTTTCATGTGCGTATTGTCCATTTGGAGCTCTGGTGGCACATTATGTAACAGCTCAGCTGCTAACTCACAGGTTGGCAGTTTGAATCCACCAGCTTCTCCTGGGAAACCGTGTGGGACAGTTCTACTCTGTTTTATGGGGTTGTCATGAGTTGGAGTTGACTTGATGACACTGCATTTTTTGGTTATTGCCTATTTGGATTTCTTCTGTTGGGAAATTTCTCTCCAAGTTCTTTCTTCATTTTTCTGCAATGTTATTTGTCTTTTTCATATTGACTCTTGAGAGTTTTTTACAGTGTTCACTATACTAATCTTTTATCAATAATATGTATTGCAGATATCCTGTCCTATTCTCTATATTTCCTTTGTGTTATCTTTTAGAAAACATAATTTTAGAAACAGAATATCAATTTTAATAGAGTCAAATGTATTAGCCTTTTCCTTTACAAATGATGTTTTTTGGGGGGCATCTTGTATAAAAAACATTTTCCTACCCAAAGTCATGAGGTATAATCTTCCAAAAAGCTTTAGTTTTGCTTTATATGTTTAAGATTTCAGTTTAGTTGGAAGTGATTTTTATGACTAGCGTAAGATAAATATTCAATTAAAAAATTGACTAGCATAAGGTAAATACTCAATTAAAAATTGTTTTCATCATGACTATATAGTCATTAAGCACCATTCATTAAAAATTTCTCCACTGATTATTTCCTAACTGTTCTACATTCTCCTTCTGTCATGTACTAAGTGTGCATGTATAAATAGGCTTGTTAATGGGGTGTCTAATATATTCCAGTCATCTATGCCTCTCTGACTCAATACGACGTTGTCTCAATCATTACAGCTTTATATTAAGTGTTGATATCTAGCAGGAGAAGTCCTTCATCTTTATCTTCTACTTTAAGAAATCTTCACTTATTTTAGACTTTCATACTTCAGTAAAAATCTTAGAATCATATTATCAAGCTTCATACAAAAAGAGTCCAATTGCATTACACTGAATCATAGGTTAATATGAGAAGAACTGAGATCTTTACAATGTTTGATCTTTCAGTTTATGAACATGGTATACGTATAATTTATTACGTGTTCTTAAATTTTATAACAGTTTATAATTTCTTCTATAAACTCTTCACACATTTTTGTTACATTTATTCTTATTTAATTTATAATTTTGTGAATTTACATATAATATTTTCCTTTTAAATATTATTTTCAAAGTGGTAATTTTTGGTACATAAAATACAAATAATATTTAAATATTGATTTTGTATCTAGCAAACTTGCTGAACTCCGATATTAACTCAAATAATTCATTGGTATACTCTTTTATACTTTCTACATGCATAACTGTATCATTTAGGAGGAACAACACTTTGATTTCCTCTTTATTAAGCGTTTTGCATCTTTCTTATACATCTAGGTCCTCAGTGTATCATTAAATTATATACCATGCTTTATTTCCATATTTAATCCCCTGATGTCTCATGTTTGGCTAATGTTCACATTGGTCAAATCGTTTCCTTATCCAGCTATTATCATACCTTCCATGTAATAGCAAAAATGAAAAACTCTGTATGAAGATAATACTTGAGTGAGTTTCATGCATCAGTAGCCTATAAATGGATGGATTTCTACGAGATGCTACCAGAAATATTGGCAATAAAATACAATGGAAATTAAAAAAATTAATATAGTTATTGTTTTCGTCAGCTAGGGCTGCTCTAACAGAAATACCACAGAGTGGATGGCTTTGACGAAGGAAGGTTTATTCTTACACAGTTGGGTAGGCTACAAGTCCATATTCAGGGTGTCTGTGCCAGGGGAAGGCTTTCCCCCTTGTCGGCTCTGGAGGCAAGTCCAGTATTGCATCAGTCTTTGTCCAGGGAGCATCTTGGCGCAGGAACCTCAAATCTGAAGGACGCGCTCTTCTCCCGGTACTGCTTTCTTGTTAGCATGAGGTTCCCAATTCTCTACCTGCTTCTCTATCCTTTTTATCTCTTGTAGGTTGAAAGGATTAAGGGTGGGACAAGCCATACGCCAGGGAAACTCCCTTTACAGTGGAGCAGGGAGGTGATCCTATAAAGGGATTTATAGCCCCACCCTAATCCTTTAACATACAGCATAGGAAAATCACATAATGGAGGAGAGTCACAAGATACTGGGAATCATGGCCCGGCTACAGAGCTACACATATTTTTGGGGGGGACATAATTCAATCCTTGACAGTTATATAATAAGTGAACATAGAAAAAACAAAACATCCTGTATGAATGATTCCTATTTGCCCATTGGTAAACTATAAATGAATGTATTTCTAAAATATGACATCAGAAATACTGGAAATAAAACATAATGGAAACTAAAAATGTCTAACATGTTTACATGAATAATGAACTTATAATATTAAGCATATATTAGTTAATATGTTAAGTAAGTTATAGTCTGATACATACTGCTTGGCTTTCTGTTCTAGTTGCTGGATGTTCAGAAAAAAATTTAAAAAGTACGTGCCCTGGAAGAGCTCATAATATAGTAGAGAAAACAGGCTGGTGGTAAAACTAAATAATAAACCAAAACAAAAACCAAATCCAGTGCCACTGAGTCAATGGCAGCTCACAGTGAGGCCATAGGACAGAGTAAAACTGCTCCTTAGAGTTTCCAAGGAGAACTTGGCAGATCAGACTGCCTATCTTTTGGTTAGCAGCCCACCATGCCACCAGGGTTTGTGGTGTCACGGAAAAAATGTGTCAGAGGACAGACTGCTTGAAGACAGCCTAGGGTAGGGAGTGAATCTCTCCTAGAAAAGACAACTGGATACAGATGATACCTGAGCTCACGAATTAATCCAAATCACTCCTGTGCTAACAGCTGTTCTACACACCAGATTTTTGATGGAAGTAGATTGAATTTATGCTACACAAGAATAGAATGGTCAATGGACTTTTTGATTCTGTGACACTCCTGGAATCCCGTAGTCTCTCATTTTGAGCCCTAGGCTGATGTCCTATGCTAAATACCACCCAAGAGCCCCCAGGACTTCTCTCAATCTGGGAGGATGACTTTTGTGGACCTAATGATGGGGGCTTCCTTTTCATTTTGCTGTTGGTTTCCTTCGACTGCGGAGAGGCAGAGGCCAGAGACAGGGTGATGTGAGGTGAGCTTGGGGGTTGGGGTGGGGAAGGAACAACCAAACCCATTGTTGTCAAGTCAATTCCAACTCCTAGTGATTCCGTAGGACAAAGTGGAAGTGCCACATAGGATTTCCACGGGGTAACTAGCTAGTGGAGTCAAACTGCCAACTTTTTCGTTAGCAGCTGAACTCTTAACCACAGCACCACCGGAACTCTAGAGAAAGGTTAAATAAACAAACAAACAAAACCAAAAACCCAAACCCAATGGCGTTAAGTTGATTCCAATTTGTAGAGACCCTATAAAACAGAGTAGAGCTGCCACATACAGTTTCCTAGGAGTGGTTGCTAGATTTGAACAGTTGACCTCTTGGTTAGCAGCTGAACTCTTACTGACTCACCACCAAGGCTCTAGAGACAAGTTAAGGACAGTCTTTTTCCTGCTTGACTTTGGTCCTGCAGTGGCTGCATCTTTCTGGGACTGCAGGTCTTGTCACCCAGCCTCTGGTAAAGCTGCGGGTTAAGGATTGTAACACCTTCCTCCTGTTGCTAAGCCTGGGGTGCCTCAAGATTATCTGCTGGTTTCTTGAATTCTCTCTATTCTTTCAAAAATATCTCCTTCCTTGGAAACCTTGGTGGCACAGTGGCTTAAGTGCTATGCCTGCTAACCAAAAGATAGGCAGTTCAAATCCACCAAGTGCTCCTTGGAAATTCTTTTCTTTTTTTTATTCTTATTTTTTTTTATTTTCATTTAACATGACTGAGTGAAAATGTACATTCACGTATAAATTTACATGCCCACCTATATGCAGCTTCCACTGCTCTCCCTGTCCGGTGACTGCACACTATTCCTCTCTGCTCCATACATGTCTCATCCTCCCAACAGCCTCCTTTCCCCTCCTCTCCGTCCACTCCCCTTCCTCCAGCCAGAGGTCAGCAAGATGATATCCTATAGATGTATAGAACCATAAAGTGCTTCCAATATATGGCCACTCTGCATTGCCAAGTCCAATTCATTCCTGTCCAAAGAGTGGACCTTTGATATAATTTGTGGGAAAGGGCAGCATCAGGGCCAGGGGCCTTGCTCTCAGAGGAACCCCAAAACCGCTGGACCATCAATTGAGGTCTTTTAGTGGAGATCTCGTGATGCACCTCGTTTTATTCTTGTGTTGCCAGTGAGACTCCTCTCTGTGAGCTCCATCGTGGCTATCACTGGTGGTGGCCGGGCACCATCTGGTTCTTCCGGTCCCAAGTCGATGTAGGCACCCACTCTTGTGGGTCTCTCTGTCTTCTCGGTTGTCTTTACAGCATGTCATTTTGGTCCTCAGTGAGCATCCGTTCCTGCTGAGTTGGGACCATTTGCTGTGTCCTCAGATGGCAGCTTGGCAGCTTTTAAGACCCCAGACGCCACTCACCAATGTGGGGTGCAGAGAACTCTCTTAGCAAAATGCTAGTTGTGCCAATTGGCCTGGAATTCAACTAAGAGCGTGGTCCCCCACCCCCCTGCCCCAGCTACTCTATCCTTGCAGTATTGAGTCAAGATGGAAGGAGTACTCAAGTTATGCTGAAGTCCACTTAATGTTGTTCTTGTTTCTAAGGTGTGCTATCACCGCTTTCTCCCCACTAGATTTCTAGTAACTATCTAAACTAAACCCCCCCCACGCTCCCTCCCTCCCCTCCCTTGCAGCTGTCAAAGAGTCTTTTCTTCTATACACAAGTCTGTCTTTGAGATCTTATCATAGAGGTCTCATACAGTATTTGTCCCTTTGTCACTGACTACTTTCACTCAACATAATGTCTTCCAGTTGAAACCAGGTTAGGAGATGTTTCCTGGAATCATCATTATTCTTTACCATTGCGTAGTGCTCCATTGAGTATATGTACCATAGTTTAGCTATCCATTCTTCTATTGTTGGGCATCTGGGTTGATTCCATCTTTTTGCCATCACGGACTGTGCTGCGGTAAACATTCTGGTGCGTGTGTCCGTTGGTGTGAAAGGCCTTGATTCTGTAGGATATATTCCAAGTAGTGGAATTACTGGGTCAAATGGTATATCGATATCCATTTTTTTAAGGAAGCGCCAGATTGCCTTCCAAAGAGGCTGGACCATTTTGCAACCCCACCAACAGTGTAGGAGGGTTCCACTTTTTCCACAGCCTCTCCAGCATTTGTTGTTTTGTGTTTTCTGGAGCTCCTTGGAAATTCTATGGGGCAGTTCTACTCTGACCCCTAGGGTTGCTACGAGTTGGAACTGACCCGATGGCAGTGGGTATCTCCTTTATTTAAAAGCCTTTAAAAAGAAAGGCAGGATCCCACCTGATACGCTTCCCCAAACCACGCTATCTTCCAAAGAGCACGAATGTAATAAAAATGGAATAACAGCATTTAAAGATAGATTACCGGATTTAGGAGCTGCAAGGAATTTAAAGGGAAAGAAATCTAAAATGATAAGCATGCATTTTATCTTGGACATCAATGTGTAGTTTCCTGCAGAAGAATCTGATTTTAAAATGTTTACCAATGGGGGAGGGGGACTTAGGACACAAATCAATGCAAAAGTTAGCCCTGGACATGTAATTAAGGTTGCAGAAGCTACGAACTTGACACAGTATGACAGATGTCTATGTATTTGACTCAGTTTCTAAATGATTTGGGATTGTGAACAATTCTTTTCAAAATATTTCATTACAAGGAAGTAAAATTGGTCCAAGTCACAAAAAAATAATGCACGTGGAGAAACAAGGTTGGGCTGAGAGTGTGCAGACTTAGATCCAAGCCTTGGATCTGCCACGCTGTGACCTTAGAGTCATCCCTTGTCTCTGCTTCTTCATCTGAAACGCCAGGGGTTGGGCTAGACGACATCTATAGTCCTGTGACTATCACATGTCCCTGTTCAGTTTACACAGCAGTAATAGAATGTCTATTTAAATATCAAATAACTAACACTCTTTTGTAATGGAAAAGTATCTTGAATATTTATTTTTCCAAGTTTTCATCTTGGAAACCTTCTCCCTTTATTCTATACATTCTTTAATAGTTCCTCCACAAAGTACTCCAGCTGGAAGTTTTCTGTTTCCTAAACCTTAGTATTACCTTGTCTGTGTAACCCATGTGGATTATTTCTTTCTTACCTATTATTATTATTTATTGTTGTAGTTAATATACATAGTAGAACATACACAATTCAACTATATCCATGGGTACCATTTAGTGATGTGGATTACATTCTTTAAGTTGTGCCACCATCCTCACCCTCCTTTTCCAAACTGAGTCTTCCCTATTAATACAAACTGGATGCCTTCTAAAGTTCCTGTTCAATCTTTTGAGTTTCTATTGTCGGTATGATCTCATATAGATACCTCTTAAAAGAGCATAATGCCTATGGCAGATATTTATTACTAGTTAAGCTAGGCTGTTGTTTGTTTTTTAAGAAGACTTCAGGTAGTATTTTTGGTTTAAGGTTTAAAGTTTATCTGAAGGTAATAGTTTATGGGGTTCATCCAGCCTCCGTGGATCCAGAAAGTCTGAATGTCATGATAATTTGAAATTCTATTTTACAGTTTTCCCCTTTTGATCAGGACTTTTCCATAGGATCTTTGATTAAAACATTTAGTAATAGCAATCATGGACCATGAAGTTGTTCCTGTCTCATGGCAAAGGAAGCAGCAGTTTGTGGAGGCAATTATCCACACATTCCATTTCCTTTTCCTGTTTCTGACTCCCATTTTCTCTGTTCCTCCAAGTGAATAGAGAGCAAATGATGTACCTTGGATGACAACTAGGAAGCTTTTAAGACTCCAGGCCCTACACCATTAAGTAGGAGGTAGAACAGAAGCACTAAAACACAATATTAGGCCAATTGACTGGATATCAGGCCATTGAACTATGACTCTAAACATCCAGACCAAAGCCACAAGAATTTTTCTTATTTTTTCTTCCACTGCAGCTGTTTGTGGGCATGTTCTGTTTGCTTTTGACTAGAAACTGTTCGAGGGGAAAGCTTGGAGCATCTATATCACTGTTTTCTCTGCAAGGTGAAGCAGAATCCTTGTCTGGATCCTCGGATTCCTTTTTAATGAATAAATATTAGGTACTGCAAAGTGCATGCATATATATAAAAGCATATTCACACCCTTTTTCATATTTACCATTCATTCTAGTACAGAGTGGTACTGAGAGTTAAATTAAAATCTCAATTTAGTAAACACATGTAAAGCTATAATTTTTACATTCAGATGAATAGTTATTTTTCAAGCTTGCAGAAGTAAGGTCTAGAAAAATGAAAATTCAATATTTTTATTTAAAAAAATAAAAAAAAAGTTTAGGCCAAGTAATGTTTGTACTTGCTGGTGGTTATCCGTCCAAAAAGTATTTTGCATTAGTCAGACTTGATTTAATGATTGCTAGCCTGCTTGCCAAGTCTTGAACTTCTTCTATAAAGGGAAATGAATAACAAGGAGAATTCACTAAAGCAGCATTGGTTTTTTCAGGTTAAAAAAAAAGTCTACTGTTTAAAATTAGATTAAATTTGTTACTTGAGTTGTGTTGTTTTGAAAATAGCATGCCAGCATATTGATAAAATGCCTTGAAACAAAACAGGGATTGGTTGGAAAAGACAACAGCTTTGTACAAATGCTGAGATTGGCAGAAAAATGCATTTACCTAGAAAGAAGGTCTGGGACAGGAACCCCTAAGACTGTAAGCCCAGGAGCTTAAGCTAGTGGACCGAATGTCTGGAACAGGAACCTGTAAGACTATAACCGCAGCAGCTTAAGTTAGTGCACTGAATGTGTCCACACTGGAAAAAATGGCATGTATCTTTTTTAATGGGTGTGATCAGTCGCATGTCACAGCAACCAGAAGAAACAGATTACCTCAAGTTCCTTAGGTGTTTCCAGCACTTTAGCAGTTTTGGAGAATCAAGCTTTAGGTGGCACTTTTAGGAATGACTTTGGGAGTAACTCCACGGAAGTGGACCACTGGCGCCACCACGTCTGTAGCAATCTGGAAACGGGGAATCAAGAAGTCACTACCCTCCTATCTACCAGAGTTAACAAAATTAAACCTGACCACGTGCAGTGTCATACCTATACGCACCGAAAGCCATCTATTAGAATGTTCTTAGCAGCACTACTGGTGACAAATGAATCTACTCTAATTCCCACGAGCAGTAGAAGGGGTAAATAACCTATGGTGTCATGTAGTCCCTGGGTGGTGCATATATTCAATGTGCTAGGCTGCTAACTGAAAGTTTTCAAGTTCAAATCCATTCAGAGGCACTTCGGAAGAAAGGCCTGGTGATCTATTTCCAAAAAAGTCAGCTACTGAAAACTTTGTGGAGACAAGTTTTACTCTGATCCATAGGAGAATCTACTCGAACACCGTAACTAGTTAGTGCTCCGGTTGTGCAACGAGATAAACAATCTACAACTCCAGGCAACAGCATGCATGAGTCCTACAAATAATGCTGAGCAAAAGAGACATACATAAGGAAGACATATTGGATGGTTTCACTCAAATAATGTGCAAAAAGCATTGACGTTAATCTGTGATATTAGAAGTCAGGGTAGTGTTACCCTCGTAAGGAGTTACCCTTGACTGGAAGGACACGTCAGAGTGACTTCTGGAGCAATGGAAACGTTTTGTTCCTTGTTCTCGGTGCTGCAACAAGGTGTGTTTAGCTTATGAAAATGCATCATTATTATGGGCTTAGAAATACGTGCACTTTTCTGTACGTATATTATGTATTTCTATAGAAGTTTTTTTTGTGTGTGGTGTGTGTGCATGACTGCCTTAGCTCCTGGATCTAGGACCACACTGCCCCAGTCATCGTCTACACAACAAATTGAATGCCTGCACACTGATTCTCAGCATCTATGCAGCTAAGGGCCAAACCGAGACCTCGCTGCCAAGGAATCCTCCTCCTACCTCATCACCAAGCGTGCTGGAAGAAACACAGAAACAACAGGAGAACAGCCTGCTCCTTACTCCGCTGCTTAAATCTGGATTGTTTTCATTTTATTGTTATTAGAAAACAATGCTGCAACAAATACACACGTGACCTTATACACCAGTGTGTGAGTCCTCTAGGGCCACTGGGGGGAGGGAAGAATTGTCCTAGAGTCAATTCCATCTCATAACAGTTTTAAACTATAGAGTTAGAACTGCTACAGTCTCCAACGAGTAGCTGGTGGATTCAAACTGTCAATCTTTTAATTAGTAGGAAATCTCTTAACTATTGTACCACCAGGGCTCCCCTCTAGGGCTGGTGCTTCCAAATTCTTGGGGACCTTGTTGACAAACAGATTGAGCAGGTCTGGGAGGTGGCCTGAAACTCTGCCTTCTATTAAGCTCCAGAATGATGCTGATGCTGATGGTGCAAAGGCTACATTTTTGGTACAGCAGAAGCCACTTGATGACACCTAACAACAACAATCTAACTGGTTTGTGGTAAGAGTACTGGGTCTATATGATGTTCTCTGAAATTTGCCAAGACTGCCTTTCTTACGTAAAAATGCTGTGTTTAATGGAAAAAATACACATTCTCAATTTATTAGGTGCAAGGTTCATTTAAAACCACACATTACGTAGTTAGTTTGGTTATTCAGATATTCAGTATCATTTCCTGTTTAGAATACATGATCAGTTTCTGAAAGACATTAAAATACTTTGACCATGGACTAATTTCTCTTTTAAATCTGTATGCTTTTAATTTTACCCAGGGATATATAATGGCAGTTTTAGAAAGAGTCAATTTTGTCAGTGAGGAAAGAAAATCAACTCTGAGACTGAGCTTCATTCCATACTCGACATGCCTAGTGTTTTAAATTATTTTTAACCATACACATGGTCTCTAATTTGAATCTCAAAATAACTGTGAGTAATGGCTGTACCGGATATATCATTTCCAATTAATAGAAAAATTACTGAAACTCAAAATATGTAAAATAGCTTGTCTAAGTTTAGTTGTCCTATAAACAGCAGATCAAGAGATGGTGATCACTTACATGGCGAACATAAAGAAACTACTTTTCACATGAAACAAGAATGTGTAAGCAAATTAAAAGTATAATCACTACAGATTGGATGTCAGCTCACATGAACTGGTAAAAAATAAATTGTAAGATCTTGTAAGTGAAGTTCAATTTCTGTAAGATAAATTCAAATCAGGCTAACAAATCTTTACTGCAGCATGGGCCCCAGCATGAGTGAGTGCTAACAGTGATCCTGGTGGTGTAGTGGTTAAGTGCTACAGCTGCTTATCAGAAGGCTGGCAGTTCAAATCCGCCAGCTGCTCCTTGGAAACTCTATGGGAGAATTCTGCTCTGCTTATGGGATCACTATGAGTTGGAATCAGTTTGATGGCCGTGGGCTTGGTGGTTAGTTACTATTATTATTATTTTGGTTAAGAGTGATCTGTAGCTGGTTTCTAGAGACATGAGAGCAGGCATCTATATCACAGAGTTTTCTAGTTAAAAGAACCTTGAAGATCACCCTAGCCAATTTCCCATTCAGTTCAGGAATTCTCTTTTCCATTCCGCCAACTAATGATAGCCTTAGCTTCTGTTTGTACGTCAGTGAAAGGCATGTGGTTGTGCTTTAAAGTTCTCAGAAAGAATTTATTTACCTAGCAAACACTTCCCTTAAATACTTCTTTATGCCGTTCATTTGCCTGTCAAAATCTCTATTTATGATGAGTTAAGACATTTATTTCAATTTATCCCAAAGCTGAATGACTAGATTTTGTGTCTAACTAAGAGCCAGTAAGAGATGAGGGAAAGGATGCAGGAGAGGGAATCTGCAAGAATCCGACACAATTTACACATGCGTAGACTACACACTCGACGGCACTTGGCTTTGGCTAGACTACACATGCTGTCTCTTCATGAGGGAAGACGAAGAAGAGCAGACATCAAGGAAAGCTCTGCGGGCAACCTGAAGAAGACTTCAAAGGGAAAACCCAAACAAAACCAGAAAGAAATAATATTTGTGAGACAGCACAAAGCCAAAACTAATTGCTGTCAAGTCAGTTCTGACTCATAGTGACCTGAGAAGACAGGGTAGAATAGCCCCGCATAGAGTTTCTAAGGATTACTTGGTAAATTTGAACTGCTCATCTGTCGGTTAGAAGCTGTAACTCTTAATAACTACACCACCAGGGTGTCTGAAAGACGACCAGGTAGGGTGATATTACATGAACATATTCTGGCTCAGAAAGTCCACTGAGCAAAAACAAGTTATTTGCCAGATTAACTTTCTTAAAATATAATAATGTGTCATCTTATGTTCCTGCTCAAAAAAACTTCCAGAGTCTCCTTATGGATGAACTCCTGACTTTGGCATTCAAAGGGTTTCATCACAGGACCCCGTATCTGTTCTCCTATGCTTACCTCCTATTAACCTTCTCTTGAGCACCTTCAGAACAGAAATTATCTCAAAGCCATTAAGTATGGTGGGCTGAACCACAGCATCCGTTATAGTCTTAGCCTCAGATCACCATTCCTTGCATGCTTGGAACACACACACTAAGATGCACCTACCATGTGCAAAGCACTGGTTGAGCAGTGGTGAACAAGATAGACCCAGCCTTTCCCTCCTGTAAGCTAGACACTCATAAGGCATGCCTAGAAGGGCACAGAAAAGCAACCAGTACAGTCTTGTAGGAGTCAGTTGATACAAAGATGAGATAGGTGAGGACCCCTGCCCAGCTTCTCTCTTAGCAGTTTCTTCCAGGAAGGACTCTTAAGAACATCTCTTCTGGTTCTGACCCCACCTCAGGCTACTCTCCTGTTCAGAGCACTTCTACTGTCTCCTGCTCCTCTTCTTCTACCTCAAACTCACCAACCTTGTTTTTGGAGTTTCCTTAGGAGATAGATTTGAAGCTCTTGATAAAGGAAGGCAGGATTGTTTTTTGGTTGATAATGCATTAAAACTTTACCTCCCCATAAAGGAATTTTCCTACAACATCCCTGCACAGGATAACTTAATCCATAAACATGCTGACTTTAAGGTAAGATACTGGAAAGATAATCAAGGTGGGATAATTTCTAAATGAATAATGTCAGACCATACAGACACATACCCATGAGGTTTACCTCGCTGGCAGAATTCCCTGTCAAAAGCCATCGACTGGGGCTACTCAGTTTTGGTTAAAAAAAAAAAAGCTCCACATACCTTCCTCTTAGGGATCCAGAAGTTGCTAGGCAAATTATAAACTGTGGGAAGACGGTTGGCAAAAAGATTTGCTCATTCTTTTAGGTCATAAACAACCACTGTATGCAAGCATGTGTCGTGATCACTGAGTACTGGGTATGGAGATGATTAAGACATGGTGTCCGCTCTGAAGAACAGCCTAAAGTTGGGTAAGAAAACCAGTGGTTCACAGGAGAGGGCTGAGCAGGGTGCCTGGAGGCACAAAAGAGAGCCCTCCAACTGGTCAGCATGGGGGGAAGGGGTGCAGGGGGAAGAACGCCAGAGACAGGGCACCAGGAGTTTCCAGGCAGCCAAGTGGAAAAGGGTCCTAGCAATTGGAACAGCTTGAAAAAAGTCTCCAAGGCTTCCCAGAGCACAGTACACTTTCAGAAATGCAAGTAGTTGGGCATGTGTGAAAATATAAGGTGTGTGTAGGCAAGTCGCAAGAAATGAGGTCAGAAAGACAGTGACCCCAGGAATATGGCCCCTGACACCCTTTTAACTCCATACTGAAGTCACACCTGAGATTCATCCTTCAGCCAGAGATTAGACAGGCCCATAATATAAAATGAAACTAAATGAGTACATCAGCCCAAGAACAAGGACAAGAAGTCGGGAGGCGACAGGAAAGATGGTAAAGGGGAACCTTAGGTTGAGAAGGGGAGGGTGTTGACATTTCATGGAGTTGGCTACCAATGTCACAAAACAATATGTGTATTAATTGTTTAATGAGAAACTAATTTGCTCTACAAGCCTTCATCTAATAAACAATTAAAGAAAGATTATTAAAAAAGAAAAAAGGCAGGGAGTGAATGAGGGAAAGTCTTTTGTTAGTGCAATGAAATCTGGATGGCATAACCAGATCGGCATCTTGGAAACCTCACCCTGGGAACGGCACACACATCAGTTGAGAGACTGCTGCAGTGGGTATAGTAGACAGGGTAAGAACCTGGCTCAAGCTTCCAGAGGAATCTCATCTGTAACAAGTTGTACTCTTATCTCTGAAGTTTTTGACTGAAGTGTCCTTTTAATAGGATTCTAAATAACTAGGTTTTTTCCTCCCCCTCTCACTTATTCAATGTCTACATTAGGTATAATCCAGTATAAATGGAATAAATTAGTTTAACTCAGAGAAAGAAGCCAGCCTGAATTACAGAAAAATATTAATGTCTAAAACGATTAAAGTTACAGTGGTGAATGGAAATTGGCAAATGAGTAACTTATTTTTCACTCCATCTGCTTCTACATTACCATTTGTTTAAAACCATGACCACATACTTTTTTAATACTAAAAATTATTAATAAAAAACAAGGCATTTTTACTCACTTGAAGCACCAAACCTAAACCAAACCCAGTGCCACTGAGTAGATTCTGACTCATAGCAATCCCAGAGGACCGAGTAGAACTGCCCTATTAGTTTCCAAAGATTATCTGGCAGATTTGAACTGCCAACCTTTTGGTTAGCAGACATAGCTCTTAATCACCATGCCACCAGAGTTTCCACTTGAAGCAGATATACAGTTTAACTGGGCATTCAGGTTGTAAGAAGTGACTCATTTTTAAGAGCAGTTAGTAAACAATGGGCTAATATTCTTAATGATTCTGTATTTTAAAACATTCAAACACCACTCTTTAAAACAAAGTAAAGGTTCTGTCTATTCTGATGTGAATTATCAAAATTCCAACTTAGTTAGCTAAACACTGTTTCATTTGACAGAATGCAAAACGGATGCTATGTTGGTACTTTTCTTGCGGGCCTGTCTTCAGTCTCACTGATTATGTCGATGTCGGCCTGGGCCCTTCCATTAGTGCTGAAGTGCTCAGATAAGATGCTATGAGAGAGAAGGCATGTGAGCCTTAAAAAAAGTTTATATATAACCATAACCAAACCCCACACATTTAGCAGTTCCATCACTATGGACAAGGTACATAGTCTTCTCCAGTCCAAACACAGATTATCCTTGGTAGGAGTAAAATCTCAAAATCCAGCTCTAATCCTATTCGCACTTAGCAGTAACCTTAGCATGCTAAATTCATTACTTGCTTGAGCCACTGGGTTTTTTTTTTTTTTTCCTGCTTTACCCATTAGTGGTCTTTAGTGTGACAGCTTTGTCAGGTACTGTGGTCAACAGTTTTCTACATCATCAGAAGGTAGCTCCGTAAGTTCAGGGCCAGTTGACTGTCTTAGGAGACATCCCCAGAGAAGTGGCCATGGAGCAGTGGTCAAGCATGCAAACCCAGGAGCCAGGCTCTACTATTAACTAGCAATGTGAACTGGTAAGCGAGTTGTTCAGTGAATTCAGCAAATAGTGAAGTCACCACATCTCAATTTCCTATCCATAAAATGGAGATACCAATATTGAATGGACAGATGAGGGTTCTAAGTACTGAAAAGCTTACTTTTTGTCAAGTATGTTTTCCTACCCTCAAAAAAAATCCTTAGCCAGGCTTAGAATCTCGTTGGCATACAACCATAGCATTGAACCAGATTAACTGGAATCAAACTAATTTCTTCTTAAATGCTACAAACTTAAGTGTCACATCTATCAGTATCAGAAACTTCCGGACAAATTTCAAGGATGTTCACCTATATTTCCAGACTATTACATTTCTAGGCTAGCTTCCTAGAGACCTAAAAGAGTATTCTAATAGAGGCTTGCAGGTTTTTTGGTCAAGACAGCATAATGTTGGGAGAAAAAAAAATTACATGATCCTACTTTATGCCACTGATGAAGGAATGATTAAATCACTTCATTCTGTTGTTGCCTTGGCTCCATTTTTGGCTGAACCTTTGGTCAGAATGGATATGGCCTAGAGCAGTCGTTCCCAAGACGGAAGAGGTCACAAGTATGCTTTGAAATGATCTATTTTAATCTCTTATATGCTCACATAACCTCTGGCACTATTTACAGAGGTTAAACGTTGTAGATCTGAGGAGGCAACTGTGCCATTTTAAAATGATTACTAGAAAATTCAATGCGCTAAGTTAAACTTTACCTCCTCACTTTTATGATCTTTAGGATTTCACAGATTAGTCATTACAGTATATACTATATATTATATATGTATATACTATACATGACAGTAGTTGGAATATTTAAAGCCAGTTAGAGTAGATTGTTTTAGGGGTTATATACTTGAGTCAGCTTCTAAGGTTAAAGTTACAATAAAATTTACTCTTGAAGACCTATATAAGTGAAGAAACCTATGCTGCTCATAGATAGGAAGACTCAGCATTCCGAAAATGTCAATGCTACCCAAAGTGATCTGCAGATACAATGCAATCCCAATTCAAATTCTAGTAGCATTTTTTTTGAATGAGATAGAGAAACAAATCACCGAACTTATATGGGAAGAGAAGGAGCCCCAGATAAGTAAAGCTTACGTAAAAAGAAGAACAAAGTGGGAGGCCTCACACTACCTCACTTTAGAACCTATTACACCACCATGGTAGTCAAAATAGTCTAGTATTAGTATAATGGATACAGGCCAACGGAACAGACATAGGAATCTAGATAGAACATCATCCATCTATGAGTAGCTGATATTTGACAAAGGCCCAAGGCCCATAAACTGGGGAAAAGACAGTCTCTTCAACAAATGGTGTTGGCATAGGTTGACATCCATCTGTACAAAAACTGAAACAAGACCCATCTCTTTTACCATGCACAAAAACTAACTAAAAATGGAACAAAGACCTAAATTTAAATTCCAAACTGATAAAAGTCATGAAAGAAAAAATAGAGACAATGCTGGGAGCCCTAATACATGGCATAAACAGAATACAAAACATTACTAACCATGTACAAACACCAGAAAAGAAAATAAATAACTGAGAACTCCTAAAAATCAAACATTTATGCTCATCCAAAGGCATCACTGAAAAGTAAAAAGATTGCCTATAAACTTCAACAAAATTTTGGCTACAGTGTCTAACCTCTAAAATTTACAAGATTCTGTAAAACCTCGACAAGAAAAAGATAAACAACCCAACTTTAAAAAGGGCAAAGAATACGAACAGGCACTTCACCAAAGAAGACATTCAGGCAGCTAACAGATACATGTGGAAATGCTCATGATCGTTAGACATTAGAGAAATCCAAATCAAAACTACAATGAGATACCAGCTCATTCCAACAAGGCTGACATTAATTCAAAAAACACAACATAATAAATGTTGGAGAGTCTGTGGAAAGACTGGAACACTTATACACTGCTGATGGGAAAGCAAAATGTACAGTCACTTTGGAAATCAATTTGGTGCTTTCTTCAAGAGCTAGAAATATAAATACCAGATGATCTGGCAATCCCACTTCTCAGAATATGAGGTTTGACAATTAAGGGCACAAACTTAATCGTTTTAAGCGCTACATACTCACTGCTGAATATAACCATGGTCACCTTTGAAGTGCTCCTCTTGGGAAGTTATGCACAGATGCCAGTGCCTAGTCTACCCTTCAAAGCAATTTTGGAACTGTTTCTGGAATGAACATTGTGCATGGTGGCACTGTGGCAAGTTTGCAAACTTAAATGTTCAGCTGTTGGTGAGGGAGTTTTTTAGTCAGTAGACAAATAACTGTAGTGAAACACCCACCCTACTCACCTGATCTGGTCCCCAATGACTTTTATTTACCCAAAGATAAAGAAAATATTAAAAGGAAGACATTTTGATGGCATTCAGGACATCAAGGGTAGTATGACGACAGCTGTGATGGGCATTCCAGGAAAGGAGTTCCAAAATTGTTTTGAAGGATAGACAATGAGCTGGCATTGGTGCATAGCTTTCCAAGGGGAGTACATCAAAGGTGACCATAGTGACATTCAGCAATGAGGTATGAAACCCTTTTTCTAGGATAAGTTCACGAACTTAATTGGCAGTCCTTGGTATACACAAATTATTGTAGGTGAAGTGAGGGACAACACACAGAAGTCAGAACAAATGGACTAAAACAAAAGCTAAGAAGTTTTCTAAATACAATCAAACATTTGAGGGACAGAGTGTCAGGGGTAGGAGTCTGGGGACATGTTTTCTAGGGACATCTAACTCAATTGGTTATAATAAAGTTTATTAAGAAAATGTTTTGCATCCCACTTTGGTGAGTGGCGTCTAGGGTCTTAAAAGTTAGCAAATGACCATCTAATAAGCATCGGTTGGTCTCAACCTACCTAGAGCAAAGTAGAATTAAGAACACCAAAGACGAAAGGAAAATATGACCCCAAGAGACAGAAGGGACCATATAAACCAAAGACTGCATCAACATGAAACCGGAAGAATTAGGTGGTGTCTGGCCACCACTAATTACTACCCTTCTATGAACCTCAACAAAGTCTCTGATGGAGTGAGATAAATGTGGGGTACAGAACTCAACCTCTAGTAAAATGACCAGATTTGATGGTCTGACAGATTGGAAGGTCTCAGGAAGACATGGCTTCTAGAATGTCTATTACCAGAACTGAAGCCATTCATGAAGCCACCTACTTAGACCATGATTGAACTGGTACCTAAAGTGTAAAATGATACTGGTGAAGAGTGTGCTTCTTGGCTTAAGTAGATAAAGGAGACTAACGAGACAATTCCTGTCTGGAGGTGATATGAAAACACAGAAGGGGACAGGTGCTGATGTAGGAAGCACAGCTAGAGTCACATACAAAGTATAGGTTTTTTTATGAGAAACTGACTGGAATTTTAAACCTCCACTTAAAACACAATGAAAAAAACAAAAACCAAAAAATGAGCAATGAACAAGAAGAAAATCAAATTTTCCCTAGAAAATTTCTTAAATTGTTTACAAAGTAAAATCTCAGTAAAAGCAATTTTACTTCCAGAATTGGGATAATTGCTGTTCTTTTGTTTGAGCTGTAGATGAAGTGGTTGGCTGGCAGTTAGGAGTTACATTGTATGAAAAATAGTTTTACTTGGCATGAAATGCAAGCTGTCCAATTTATCCATGTTGAGTATATGATGCATTGCTACTACATACTTCCTCAGCATTTTCCACAAACACACACACAAATGACTCCACTCCACTTATTCACGACTTCAATGTGCTAGGCATGTGCCAAGAAGCATTTGTCACACATTTCTCCTCAATACATCAAACAGGTAATTATTAACAGAATGGGGAAGCCACTTCCTAGTTGAAACTTACATTTAAAGAGAGGGTTAAGGGGAAAAAAAGCATAACATGAAAAGTTATGTTCATCATAATATTGGGAGAAAAAAGCTGAAAGGAATGCAACCAACTCTGCTGCTTTACCTAGAGAAATAAGTTCAAGTATAGTGCCATTTTCCAGCTAGTAAGTAAGTTCATTTTCTGAAAATTTGTGACTCATCATTGAAGGAACACTGGTTTGGAGCAAATTTTTGGAGTTAACCTTACAAGGAATCATAAACAATGTAATTTATTTAACAAAACAAAAATCAGTCACTAGGAAGTGTCAAATATATCACCAGTGAATTCTTTTAAAATACATACTCCTGGTTAAAATACATACTGCTAGGGGAAGAAGGCATTCTAGAAACAAACTACTTACCTAGACCTTCAGTCATACTAAAAAATGTTGCATGGGTGGTTACAAAGCCACCAAAATACAGAAGCAGTCACCATGCCCTCTCCCTAAGACAGCACAATGGTGGAGAGCTGCTCTAAAGATTGTTATATCCCTGTGCCCTATTATGCAGGGGACTTTTGTTATAGATCAAAGGTAGTTTTGATGAGGGGATGAATTCACTGATGTCAAAAGCTTGATGGATGCTGAAGACAACAGAACAAGGTATTCCTACACCTGTTGAAGATCAGGTCTGGATAAGGAGGGTTTATGGCAGATGGTGCGGTCATGAGCCACAGGGTTGGTTTTCTTTTTTTTTTAATGTAGTGGTGTAAGAATCAGCTTTGGCTGATTCTTACATTGTAGAGGCCAAACTATAGCAGTTTTCCCAAAACTTGGAAATTTGTAGTGCAGAAAACATAACATGGAAAAGCTCTGAATCATACAACCTTACTAACAGCCATTTACTTCTGATCCTGAACAACCATCAACCTTCTGCTTCATTTCCTTATCTGCAAATTAGGGATGTATGGCCAGTAACCCTAAATGACAGTTAAAGGATCAGACAAGTTGAAACTGCAAAAGGCATTCTGGGAACTGTAAGCCACTATACAAAAAAGTGAAAATTATAAAGAATTACAAAGTAAAAACAAACACAACAACAACAAAAAAACAAATCAGAGAAGAATACTAGTGGGTTTCTTTTATTTTTGATAAAACTAACTTTATAAAGTTTACAGTCTCAAACTCTCAAAGTTTCACTTATTTAAAAAATTAGACAAGACATCCTGGACTGCAACTTTTCAGGCATAACAATAAAATAGTACCAAATTTTCAAGTTCTATAAGCTAGCTGCACTTTATATACCATAAAATCGAACAAAGCTGTGACAAATATTTACGAGTTTCAAGTGCACCTTTAAGAAACACATACAACCACACAACAGTTTTGTATCAATAAACACCTAGTGTACACATTTCCATTAATGGTAGGCACAACTCTATAAATAGGAAATGACGCAAATCATTTGCTTTTTATAATCTCTTGCTTTTGAAATTGAAAAAAATTAAAGGAATGTAGAGAGGCTGAAAATGCTACTTTACAGCATACAAACAGTAAATAACAATGAAGACTGCAAGTAGCTTCCCTCAGGAATGACTTTTTTTTTTTTAATTTAAAACATATCTTAGTGGAATAGATAAAGCTTTTCAGGTAAAAAATAAGTGAAGTGTTGACTCAATCAGTAAAGATCTAGGAAATTATAGATTTTGTGCATTTAGTTACTAATCCACATATTAAATAGATCAATACTGACTGTTCAATAGAAAATATCAGTGGTTCCGAAGCATCTACTTGTTATAGTTCAGCTTAGCTTTACACAACAATACAATTTAAGACTTCTCCCTGGGAAGTTATATAGCTTATTCTGCGCTAGATGCATGTAATGTGTATATAATTTCAACACAAATGATCACTTTTCACCTCCAAAGAACCCATTTTTAAATAAAAATTTACACTGTTTTTTCACCCACAAAGGTGCTTCTCAAATGTTCATGTTCCATTTCGATAATCCTAAAACAAACGTAAAGGCACACAAATGTACAATAGTTCATGTATTTCTTGTGACTTTTTCCATTCATTTTAAAACAAATTCAGCTATCACCTATAAAGACATGATGAACTTGTCACAGATTTCTGACCCAGGAAATCAAAAACTTAAGAACTCTAAATGCTGCAGCCTTGTGCAGCTGCTAGCTTGGCTCATTCACTCTGCAGGCTGTTACCCACTTTACCTCTAGAGGCTGTAGGTACATACATTTCAGCAACAGTGAGACCAGAAAGGCCCAGGATAGGGACTTGTTCAGCTAGTCCCCCACAGAGTTGTTTATACTCTCATTAAAAGCAGATTTATGTTTGTGAGTTCAATATTAAAGCAATTACAAAACCATTCACCCTAACATATTTGAATGAAGTGTAATTAAGAGCCACAGTTAAACAAGTCTTTAATTCATAATGGGTGGTACTTTTCATTTATATACAAAGGGAGTCAATAGCTAGCAGCATTAAGTATAGAAATAGTCCCATGTCTTTCTCTTTTGGTTATAAAGTGCTCTTTAACTGGGTGGGTTTACTACCCAGTTTTTCAGTAACTGTATCATAGGTCTCTAATAGATTCAAAGAAACATTGGAAAATTTAAAAGATTTACAATTTTAAACATCTGTGAACACTGCTGCAAAGTATAGAGGCTATGAATGTATTTTATTAGTAAAATAACAAGTGTATAAGGGAAAGTCATCGAGTTAATAATTACTTCACAGAAGCATAAGCTTACTAACATTTATGTCCATTTTGCTAAATCATCTAAACTAGAAACGGTTTCTGCAGGCAATTCAGCTCTCACCCAGCACCATAAATTCCCACTCACGGTGACCCCATAGGACAGACAAGAGCTGCCCTATAAGGGCTCCCAGCTGTGATCCAACTTGACGGAAGTGGACTGCCTTTCTCCCACGGAGCAGCTGGTGGGTGGGTGCAAACTGCACACTTCAGTTAGCAGCCGAGCACTTAACCATGGTACCACCAGGGCTCCCCAGGTAAACTCTAAGCACCACAGTAGGGTCGTGCTGAATAAAACCAATGGCTATATGGCCCCTAGAACAAAAATTTAGACTTTTAGAACAGCAAAGTAAGTAATGTGCATCAGAACAAGAGGTGATATGTTATTTGAATGTGCTGCAGTATGCCAAATGTTATCTTTTAATTAAAAAAAAAAAGTAGTTAATAACACTCTAATACCCAGTATAGTGGTATGAGAGACAGTTAAACAGAAACCAGACTACAGATGAACTCAAAAGTGAATGTTGCCTTTTTTCAGATCAGTAATTAAAACTGATATTGCTTTTGTAAAAGAAAAAAAGCTGCACTGTTATAATACAAACAGGACATAAACAAGATTCCCGCGTTTATTTGCATTATTCTAATGAGTACTTCTGCATTTCAACTTTGACCTGACCTTCAGTAGTACCTTAATAATCAAATGCAAACAGTAAATAAACAGGGCAGCATGTAGTTTGTTCACATTTACAAAGACGATCAATTACAATTTGCATTTCTGTTGTTTTTGGAGAAGTAACCAACTTTTAAGAGATACATAAAACCACCAACCAAAAAAGAAATTTCACCATCTGGTGGATGGTGAAAGCAAAGAACGATCAATGGACACCCCCTTCCCGAATCTAGGCATGTATCCAGTCCACAGAAACAGGGACTCCAGGACAGAAGGGAAGAATGGGGAAAGCCAGGGTTTGATGAACCAATGAGAAAGCAATCCAGTTCTCCGGAAGGCTGGCTTGCGGATCCTCCGCACAGGTACAAAGAGCCCGAGGTACCTGTTCATACTACCTCTCACCCGCGCCAGCCCTGGAAGTCTAGAACACAGAATTTTCGGGTTTCACTTCCGTGCCCATGCCCAGCGTTCTCTTCTCTAAGGCAAATAAACTTTACCACTGTCTAAATGAAACCACTTTTATCCAAATACATTGGACTTCGGCCTCAGTTTGAATGAAGATGGGTAGCTTTTGAGGGACCGTTCCTCTTCCTCCTCCTCCTCTAGCGGCTGTTCCAGGTCTCTGAAAGTGGGTGTGGTGTGGATGATCTGGGTTCGAAAACGGATTTTGTTAAGCCTGGGTTTTAATCGCCCAGTAGAGCCGACGGAGCCTTTGCGACCCGAATCCTTTGCTCTGCCTCCACCCCAAGCATCAGCCAAGTGATGATGGTGATGGTGGTGGTGATCCCCTGCATCCTCCAGGGCGTGCGAGAGTTTGTGGGTGATGATATGCGAGGGGAGCACCTTTGAAAGCCTCCAGCGCCCACCCCCGCTGCTGGCGGAGCTCTCCCCATCCGCCTCGTCCAAGGCTCCCACCAGGCTCTTGATCTCCTCGGCGACGCTCTGATTCAGGTACTGCGAGGCCTTCCTCCCGCTGTAGTCCCTGATGTCCACGTCCGCGTCGTAGGCCCCCACCAGCAGCTTCACCACCTCCACGTGCCCGTGCATGGCCGCCAGGTGCAAGGCCGTGTAACCCCCGCTCGTCCTGGCGTTGATGTTCACGGGCAGCTGGTGCTTGTTGGCGAAGTTGACCAGCATGGCCAGGAGCTCCTGCCGGCCGTGCTTGGCGGCCCAGTGCAGGCAGGTGAAGCCGGTGATGAAGTCCCGCTTGGCCAGCAGGCCGGGCTCGCAGCTCAGCAGCCCCTCCAGGCTGTCCCACTTGCCGTCCGAGGCCGAGAGCATCCAGGCGTGCTCCAGCGGGTCCAGCGTCACCGAGCCCGGGCCGCTGCCCTCCTCCTCCGCCGACGACGAAGCCAGGGAGGCGCTGTCTGAGTCCCCTCCACCTTTGCTGCGGCCTCCCCCTGAGGCGCCTCCCGGGCTGCTGCCCCCCGGAAAGAAGCTCCTCTTGAGCTGCGGGGAGCTGCCCATCACCAGGTCTCGGAAGTTCTTGCGAGTGGACCTCGGGGTGGTGGGTCCCCCCGAAAAGCTGCCACCCTCTGCGTCCTCCCAGCCGTGGGCAGAGGGTTCCAGCTCCTCGCTGGACCCTGGGGGCGGTGGCCGGAGCAGGAGCTGCACATTGCGCCCGGAGTTTTTCCTCCGAACCCCGATGCTCAGGGCCGACACCTGCCCGGACCTGGGTGGCTCACACCGGCTATCCGCAGCCGGGCGCTCCCGGTCGCCAGATTCCCGGCCCTGTTCCGGAGGTTGCTCGGCGGGCTCGGCCGTCGCCGCGGGGGGCGAGTCGCCCTCCCCAGGCTGGGGCAGGTCCTCGGGGGTCGCCGGAACGTCATCACAGGGCTCCGAGGTCACTGAGATGCGCGGCAGATCTCGAAGGGGAGCGGGGAGGGCGGCGGCGTCGTCGTCGAGGGGCGGCGGCGGGGGCTGCCCCGGTCTGGCATGGGGCTCCCCGGCGCCGCTGGCTTCTTCAGGACTGGCAAGGCGCCCTGAGTCGGCCGCGGGCGCCGGGGCCGCCACGGGGGGCAGGAGTCCCGCGCCGAACTTCTTCTTGAGGTGCACGTACTTGGCGCCGTCAGCC
The DNA here is from genome assembly GCA_028571685.1 of Heterohyrax brucei. Taxonomy (NCBI): domain Eukaryota; kingdom Metazoa; phylum Chordata; class Mammalia; order Hyracoidea; family Procaviidae; genus Heterohyrax; species Heterohyrax brucei. Next base: position 42,370,263 of record CM053162.1, on the reverse strand, counting down.
GGGTCGGTGCGGACTGTGGCCACGGCGTTGACCAGCTGCTTGAAGTGCTCGCGGGCGCGGGCCCGCTGCTCGGGTTCGCCGCCCAGGGCGCCCTTGAAGTGCTCCACCAGCTCGGCGTTGCGGACTCGGCCCCCGTGCTGGACGAGGAAGCGCAGCACCGCCTCCTGGCTGAGCTCCGCCATCCCCTCCGTCCCGGGTCCTACTACTTCGCCAGACGGCGGGGGGCTCAGCCCGGCCCCATGGCGGGCGTGGAAAGCGGCCTGGCGCGGAAGAGGGGCGGTGGCTTCGCTCGGAGATGCTGGGCTTCTGCCCGTGGCGGCTCTTCGCCGGCTACGCTCGCCGGCGCGAATGCAGAGCCCCTCGGCCAGCTACGCTCTCCAGCGCGAATGCGGCGGGATGAAGCCGCCACCTCCTTCTGAGCAGCTGCAGCGGCAGACACGCCCCCACCCCGCAGCCCGCGTCGCACAAGCCCCGCCCCTGGGGTCCCGCCCCACTTCCGGTCTCTGCGACCGGTCCGCAATCTCTGCTCCGTGTCAGCTGAGGTGGGCGGCTGAGGAGGCCGGATGGTATCGTCTGGTATCTTTTTTCCTCCCAGACCGAATTTCCTTCACCTACCCTCCCCCGCACTTATTTTTCATTCTTTAAAACATGGAAGTCCCACCTCCACCCCGTGAGGGGGTCGCTCAACACGCGCGCTAGATGAGTTGACACGGTTAATGGCTCGCGACCCGGACTTACAGGGCCTGTTTCCTCCTTCTGTACCTCTTTGTCACCTAGGACGCTAGGTTTGACCCCTCCCCTATTCCGTAACCGAGAGAGCGAGAAAGCGCGAGGGAGGGGGGTCGAACCCAATACCCGGCTGCCCAGCTCATGCCCTCCGGCGAAGGTTTCGAATCCGGGCCTCTGCTCCTTGGGCGCCCCCTACCGGGCCGCATGGATCCACTGGCCGCTTCCCCGTCGCGCCCGGGCCCGCCTCGGAGCGCTCTGTGGCCGCCCGCGCGCCGCCGGTTACATCCCCTCCCTCCCTCCCCGGCCCCGCCCTTTGCCCCCTCCCGTTCCACTCTCTTCTCCCGGGCTCCACCTCTCCAGCCCGGACCGGCTGCTCGGGGGTTCCGGCCTTGAGACCACCGCTCCGGCTGGCCCCCGCCCCGCCCTCCGCTCCGTTTCAGCTCGGAGCCATGGCCTCCTCCGAAGTGTCGCGGCACAGGGTAAGTCCTGGACCATCTCTTGCACTCATTTCCCCTGCAGAATCGCCCTCGTCCTGGCTGTGGGGCCCTCGGATGCCATTCCCGCTCGCTGTCCCCCACCCTCAGGGCCCCAAATGCGCGGACCCGGCTGCCTGGGTCTGCCCTTCCCGGGCTTCGGAACGTAACTTCCTTAAATCGGGAAACTGCTACTCGTTGCTGGCTCCAGCCCTTCCGTGTTAGCCCCTCTCCCTTCGAGCTTGCCCCCCTCGACCTCTGCTTTCTTCCTAGGTCCCCATTTGTGGGAGGCTCTCATTGTGATCCGCGCCGCCTTTGCCGCGCCCCTCCCCCGCCTCGGCCCCTCCCTTCAGCCCAGTCCCCAAGGCGGATGAAGCCGCGTTCCTGCTCCCGGGAGCCCAGATACCTAGCTGGAAAGAAGAGTCGGTTTTCGTTCACTCCAGTGGGAGGGGAGGCGTGTGTCAGTCCCATTCCCGCGCGAAAGACGCGCGCTTTTCTCCTTGCCGGTCCCCTTGTAGTCGCCCCTCACCCCCAAACTTGGAGAGCGAAGGTGGACCCTTCACTGCTTGTAGTGGCAAGGGCTGGAGGAGGAGGCTGGGTGTCTGGGACTTCGGAAGTTTTCTTTTGCGTGAGTTTTTGGCCATTGCCAGACGTTAAATTTAAAAGTGATGTGTGTGCATTATTTTTTTATAACGGTTTTGGACACCTAATGTACATTAATCTTACTGCTGTATTACACTTTCATGACTTGACTCACTGGATACAGTACAGTTTCCCTTGGCCTGTCAGAAAAGTCCACCTCTTTAACCCAGCCCTCTTGTTTGTCCGAGTTACCCTTGTCTCTCCCCTTCGCCCTCCTCTCTGTTGCCTTGGCACCCTGCTGTGTTCAAAGAAAACGAACATGTGATTGATTTGTCCAGTGTTTTAAAAAAAATCTTTCAAATCCTTTTCATATACATATATGCATGTATACATTTCTTGTAAATATATACTAGCTTGATAGTTAGTTGGTAGTTTTCTTCAGTGTGGTCACAACTATTTACATAATAATAAAACCAAACCAGTTGCTGTTGAGTAGATTTTTGTCTCATGGTGACTCTGTATTTCCGGGTAGGTCTGTGCTTCCCGGGTTTTTCAGTAGCTGTAACTTCCAGAAGTAGATCGTCAGCCCTTTCTTCTGAGGGACCTCTGTGGATTCGAACCACCACCTTTCATTTAGTAGCTGAGCGCTTAACCAGAGAGGCTCCATGATGTGTAATGGCATTATCCGGCTTAAGGCTAATGGAATATGTCTTTATGTATTCTTGTGTCTTAAAAATATTGTTTTAATTCCTGATACAACAGTCATCAGTGGTTATAATCCATCTGGAAACTTCTGATAGCATAGTTGTTAAGAGCTGTAGCTACTAACCAAAAAGTAAGCAGTTCAAATCCAGCAGGCACTCCTTGGAAACGCTGTGGTGGTATTTCTGCTCTGTCCTATAACGTCACTATTAGAATCTACTGGACAGCAGGTGGTTATTTGTTTTTTGATATAATCAAGATAAAATCTCTGGGGGCCTGAAACTAAAATTTGTAAGAACTGCTGGTCTAAATAGCCTTCTAAATGACAGATAGGGTGATTTGTTCAAACTTACACAGCTCATTTGTTCTGTAGAACCTGGGCAAATATTTTTCTTCTCTGATTCTGGTAGTATACAGAAGTCGTATCAGGTGCAACTTAGCAAAGTCTGAATTGGTCTGTCTGAACTGCCTTGTTAAACTTGTCATGTCTGTATGTGTGTGTGGGAGGGGAGGAGTATCTCCTTTACACTTACTGATTCACAGGTTAGTATTAAATCAGACTTTGGCAGTAGTGGAAACTTCATTTATTCACTGTCAGATTTCTTCATTTGTTTTGAGGCTACTTTTGTTTTTAAAACTCTTTGACACAATTGCAGATGCACAGGCATTTGTAAGAATAATAGATCCTCTCTAGTCTTTATCCAGGTTCCCCCTTGGAAACATCTTGCAAAACTATAGTGCAGTAGCACAGCCAGGGTACTGGCATCCATGCAGTCAAATTACAGAACACTGCATCACTACGAAGATTCTTCATGTTCTCTTTTTATAACCGCACCGTCTTCCCTCCTGCCCCTCCTCAACTCCTGACAACTACTAACCTGTTCTCCATTTGTCTAATTTTGTCATTTCAAGAATGTTCCATGTGCATGTAACTCTTTGTGATTGGGTTTTTCCACTCAGCATCATTTTCTGGGTGCCTGACAATGCGTCTCAAGCACAGCCATCATTTGCATGTCCTTGTGTGTGGCTATGATGCTGAACAGTTTTCAGTGGCGTTTCTAGACTAAAGCTAGAAAGAAAGTCCTGTTGATTTACTTCCAAAAAATCAGCCGGTGAAAACTATGGATCACAATGGTTGTTTTTGAGTATGGGGTTAGCAGTAGCTAACGGTAACAGCAGTCCTTCTCTGGTGATTTATTCATGTTGTTTGTTGCTTTTAATTGCTCAGTAGTATTTCATGGCATGGATGTATCACAGTTGAGTTTGAATGACATCTGAGTTGTTTCCAGTTTTTGTCTGTTACAAGTGAAGCAGCTATAAACAGGCATGCTGAAGTTTTTGTCTTCATTTTTCTGCAGAAATGCCCAGACATCAGTTACCGGGTTCTATGGTAGTTTTATAAGGAACTACCAAACTGTTTCCCAGAGTGATTGTACTATTTAGTGTTGCCACCAGCAATGTATGACTGAGCCAGTTTGTCCACATCCTTACTGGCATTTGGTTGTCGTCGTTTTTTATTTTAGCCATTCTGATAGGTATGGAGTGATATCTCATTGAGGCTTTAATTTGCATTTCCATAGTGATTACTGATAATTGAACGTCTTTTTATGTGCTCGACATCTGTATGTCATTTTCAGTGAACTAGTTCTTCATGTCTTTTGCCTATTTTCTAATTGGATATTTTCTAATTGGATTCTGTTTTTTATGAACAATGATCGTTTCTTGGATAAACTGCATTGGCTACAGTGCTGCCATTCTAGAAAGCTGGATTGTTTCTTTTCACTTTTCACTTTAGAGTTCTTTATAATTTCAAGATAATAGTTTTTGTCAGATATATAAGGTATGACGATTAAGTTCGTGAACTGATCCTAGAAAAGGTGCTGCATACCTCTTTGCTGAATATCACTACAGCCACCGTTGAAGTACTCCTCATGGGAAGCTGTGCACCAATGCCAGTGCCTAGTCTATCTTTCAAAGCAATTTTTAAATTCTTTTTCTGGAATGTCTGTCAGAGCTGTCATCAAACGAGGTGTGACAATTAACTTTGCACACTCATCCTAAAAATGCTTTGATGAGTGGACCAGGCACTGGCGTTCAGTGCACAGCTTCGCAAGGAGACTACTTTGAAGGTGACTGTGATGATGCTAGCAAAGAGGTATGTAGCACTTTTTCTGAGACGAGTTTGCAGACTTCACTGGCAGTCCTTGTGTTATTCCTCTACTACCACACAATCTTAATTACTGTAGCTATTTCATGGTGATACTATGTGTGTCATAGGGTTTTTATGGCTGTAACCTTTCAGAAGCAGATTGCCAGGCCTTTCTTCCAAGGCACCTCTGGGTGGGTTCCTCCTGCCAGTGTTTCAGTTAGTAGCCGGGTGCTCAACTGTTCCATCTCCCAGAGATTCTTCTTTTTCACATTGGTTTAACTATTTTAGTTCTTTTTCCTTACAAGTTTTAAAATAATCTTGCTTATATCTACAAAATATCTTGTTAGGATTTTGATAGGAATTTATGTGAGAGCAGTGTATCCATTTGTAGCAAATTGACATTTTCACTGTATTGAACCTTCCAAGATTTGAACACATTGTGTGCCCTGTTTCTTGACGTCTCCTTTGACTGATTTCATCAGTATTTTGTAATTTTCAAAATGTAGACCATGTATGTTTGTGATTCATACCTAATTATTTCATTTCTTGTTGGAGAACTTGTAAATGGCATTGTGTTTTTAATTTTGTTTTCCACATACTTGTTATTAGTGTATAGAAATGTGATCAGTTTTTTGTGCTGATTTTGTGTTTTGCAACTTTGCTGAACTCACTTATTCTAGGAGTTCTTGTACAGAGTTTTGGGGATTGTCTGTATAGATAGCCATGTCTCTGCTTATGAGGGCAGTTTTACTTCTTCTTTTCTGTGTGTTTCTCCTACGCCTTTTTGCCTTTTTAAACTGGTTCCTGACTTCTAGTACTATGTTGAATCCAAACTTTTTACTGTCAGATGTAGTGACAGTGTAGGATAGAGTAGAAGTGCCCCTCGGAGTTTTCTAGGCTGTGTGTAATCGTTGTGGAAGCCAACTTCCATATCTTTCTCCTGTAGAGTAGCTCGTGCCTGAGAACTGTCTTCTAGTTAGTAGTGGAGTATTCAAACCGCTTAACTTCAGGGTACCTTTCCTTCATTGACTTGAGACGAGTCACAGCAAATATCCTTGCCTACTACATGATCTTAAGGGGAAAGCATTTGTTGTTTCACCATTAAACATTATGTTAGTAATTTTTTTGTAGAAACTCTTTATCAAGTTGAACAATATCCCTTTGACTGTTGTTTCTGAGAGTTTTTGTCACAAGTGTCTATTGACTTTTGCCACATGTTTTTTCTGCATCTGTTGGTGGCTTGGTGGTTAAGTGCTATGGCTGCTAACACAAAAGGGTAGCAGTTCAAGTCCACCGGGCGCTCCTGGGAAACTGGGGCAGTTCTACTCTGTCCTGTAGAGTTGCTATGAGTTGGAATCCACTCGATGTTATTGGTTTTTTTTTTTTTTTGGTTTGGTATTGATGATATGATTTTTCTTCTTTATTCCTATTATAGAATATATTGATTTATTTGTGAATATTATACCAATCTTGTATCCCTGGAATAAGGCCTGCTTGTCATGGTGTATAATTCTTTTTATGTATTTGTAAGTTATATTTTGCTAATACATTTTTTTAAGGATTCTTGTGTATGTATTCATAAGGAATATTATTCTATAGAGTTCTTGTACTGTCTTTCTCTGGCTGGGTATCAGTGGATATCGGTAGAAGGAATTGATGAGTGTTTCCTCTAAAACATCCTTCTCATGTTTTTTAGGATTTGTAGGGATACCCCCAGTTTCATCTCTGATATCGGTGATTGTGTTTTCTACCTTTTTCTTTTTGTCAGTTCTGCCAAAGGCTGTTAATTGATCATTGCAAAGACCCATTGATTTTTCTGTTTCCAATTTCACTGATACAATTTCTGATCTTTGTTATTTCTTTCCTTTTGCTTTTTCTTGATTCGTGAGGTATGAGCTTAGGTTTGAGACTTTTTCTCTTCCATAATGTATGCATTTTGGGCTGTGAATTTCTCTTTTGGCATTGCTTTAGCTGTCCCATAAATTCTGACATGTTGTATGTTTTCTTTTCCTTTCTACTTTTTTAAAAAGTTCTTATGTTAAGTGTCATTTGATACCCTGAAGAGAATTTTTAAACTGATTTTTTTTTCGTTTTTAATAGAAGAGCAAGTTTAGACTCCAGAGTTTAGTGTCTTGCTCAAGGAAGCACAACTAGTAATGTTGGGGCTTGATATAATCTGTTTGCACCATTGTCTCCAATATGTCCCTTATTAGTGATCACAACAGTTTCGTGATTCAGGAGCTCTTGACTATATAATTACTTATTGTTGACTTTAGTAGTAGATCTTAATGTTGAGTATGTTCTACTGATGTCTTCTTCCTGTGCTGTGAGAAACACACCCATAATTTTCTACTTGTTCAAATTATCCTTGCCAAAACGCTTTTAAAATGGTATCTAAATCTTTCTAGTTCCTATCTGTATTTGTCATTTCCTGTTTCAGCTTTGATGCTTCTAAACTTGTTTCCTCTTTCCTTTCTCAGTTACCCTTAAGTGACACTGTATCCTAAAGGATCCCTGGAAACCCTAGTGGCGTAGTGGTGAAGTGCTACAGCTGCTAACGAAAAGGTCAGCCTACCGTTCAGATCCCCCCAGGTGCTCCTTGGGAAACTTTGGGGCAGTCCTACCATGTTCTGCAGGGTTACTATGGGTCAGAATTGAGTCGATAGCAACGGGATAGAGTCCCTGTGAGTCTGAATCAACTTGGCAGCAGCTTGTTTTGGTGTTTTTTTTTTTTTTTTTTTTTTTTAATGTGAAGATCTGAAAATCTTAGAGGCTTCTGTCATTTGTCTTCTTTGCCAAAGACGTGATTCTTAATTCTTTCCTTTCATGTCATGGAGTTAATTACCTCCTGAGTGCCTTTGGATATTCCCAACTCACCATCTGAAGAGACATCACTTCCTCACACTGATCAAGTCCTGTAATTATTACAGTACAATGAAAGACTTAACCCCTGGTCCCATGTCCTCTGAAGCTTTCCCAGGGAACCCCAGTACTCAGTAGTCTCTTATACTGATACCCTGCAAGACCTTTAAGTTATCCTTTGTATTGTTGCTTAACATTTTGAGTCTTGCATTAATGAGGCTTGCATTTTTTTCCCCTCAATTAAGTGATCTACCTTCAGCAGAGTAACTTGTGTTATTCTTTGTATCTTTCACAGTCATGACCTTGTATCTTTGAGGACAGATTGATTTTAGTATGCAGCATAGTCACCTTGAGTGGTTTTATCCTTGTTGAATATTAAACAAATAAATTATAGACTCAGGCAGCCACGAGCTATGTTTTTAAGTCAGCGTTTATGTTCTGATGAATCTCCACCTTCCCCGGACTGTAGCTATTTGTATTTATATTTATTTATTATCATTTTGGTATGTTTGGGAGAAGAGAAGGGTCTTCTTTTTATATTCTGCTACTGACAAGATGAGTTTCCTTTCTTCAAGAATTATGTACTAGCCCTTCATTTTCAGTCTTATCTAATTTTCTCTGCTTAAGAGTTTGAGTATTCCTGATTGAAAAAACCAAAAACCTGGTTCTCTGAAATTTAATTCATATTCTTTCTTATGATTATAGTTGGGAAAAGATTTAATTTAGATGATGCTTTGTTTTAAAAATTGAGCATTTTGTAGGATTTGTATCTAACGCTGACATGGAAACTGTGAATCACTTATGTTTACAAAGTGTAACTAAAAGATGAAAAACTCATTTAAATGTATTGTCATGATCTATTAGACTAGAGTGTAGCACTCATGCTTTGTTAGTGTTACTTTTTATAAATGTGCATATTTTGCTCAAATAGTCTTCCAGACTTCCAAATTTTGATGCCTGGCGGTAGTTACTGTGTGTGTTGTCAAGTTGACTCTGACTCATAGTGATGCCATAGGATACAGTAGAATTGCCCCATAGGATTTCCAAGGTTGTAATCTTTCCCCTGTAGAGCAGTCAGTACGTTAGAGCCACTGATGTTTTGGTTAACAGCTGAACGCTTAACCACTGTGCCACCATACATGGTAGTTACACTTATTTAAAATTAACTCTCCTCCTTCTGTTTTTGAAAACTTCGTTACTTTTAAATGTAGCGGTTTACATATAATGGAACTCAAAATTCACTTATAGAATACAGTTAATTTCAGAACATCTAGATGACTTTGTATTTGTTAATCTTAAAGTTGTTCAGAATTACATGGCAGCCTGTTTTTGCTTATTTGTTTGTTTTGGTTTATTTAACCGATGCTACATCTAGTAGATAGATATCCCTTTTGTCCACCTAAGGTGAATGATTAGATTTTTACCAAGTTAGTGTGGTCTTGAGTCCTGGATTTTCTTGAACAGCTGCTTGTCTTTCCAAGAGCTTTTTAAAAATTCTTTCTTGTGTTTTCCAACAGCTACTTGTATTTCCATGTGTTGGAGCTTCTGTTTTGGGACACATGGCCACAGTAATCTCTTAGCACTCAAGAGTTGATAATATTGGGAATTCTAGAATGTGCAGATTTCCTTCAGGCTAATGTTTCATATGTTTTTAGTTGCTGTTGTGTGGATTCCAACACTTGGTGACCTGTGTGTGCTAGTAGAACTGCTCTGTAAGATTTTCAAGTTTGTGACCTTTCAGAAGCAGATGGCCCTGGGCCTGCCTTCCCAGGTGCCTCTGGGTGGGTCTGAACAATCAGTTTTTCCAAGAGTAGTCAAATGCTTCCAACAGTTTGCATCACCCAGGTGCTCCTTTTCAGACACTGGAAGATTTTAAAGTTATGGAATACTTTATTGGAGAGGATTTTAGAAAGTAAACTAGGCCTTGAAACAAGGAAAGGAAGGTAAAGTCAGAGCAGAGGACACATTTTAAAGTCCAGCCTGAGGGAGAAAGGAAACTGAGGGAAAGTGAAACTAGTACTTCACTCCCGCTTGTTTGAAGGAAAGATGCTTAGAGAGCCACAGAAGAGTAATGGATAGCTTGTGCCTTGTCTAACTAGAAAGCTTTAACTAGGGGAGGAAAGACTATAGATAGAAATTTGCTGATGGAGGGGGAGTGAGATACACCCTCTCAGCTATAGTCCATGCAGAGTTGTCCAAATCTTTCCATTTAAGGAATCCTAATGACTTTGATACCTAGGTCTGAGACAATAGACAGATGTAAAAGGAAATGTATGGTGGTTAGTAGAGTTTGTAAACACTTAGCTAACAAAGGATGTGTTTGAGAAATGTTTATTACCAGGAGGAAAAATTGTATAGGAGGCGTAGAGTGATTTTTCTGGTATATTGAATCTGAGTAATGTAATTGAAATAGGAATTAAAATTATGCCATATGTTGAGAAAATAAGATATACCGCTTGAGAAACAAGAAAGGGTTACTGTTAGGGGACTGGGAGAAGAGACCTAATTTTTGTCTGATGCTTGAGGTAGGTACCAGGAGGACAGGTAAACTGGCTGGCCCTGCAGGTCTGTGCCGGGTGTGCATTCCTGGCAATTTAGTCTAGTTTCAGGCAATTTAGCCTAGTTTGAGGCAATTTAGCCTAGATGACCCAGGGGTCACCAAAGATGGGATGGGAGAACTGGGGGAGGGGGGACATCTTGTCTGATCTCCTTTACCTTCTTCTCTTAATAACTAAGTCAAATTCATTCTGACCTCTCTGAGACATATCTATGGAGACAGTGGGAAGCCCTGTTGTTTAATTTGAGGGTATGGTACATGTAGGAAGAGGTCCTAAGTAGTGAAATATAGGCACAGAGGGCGTTGGTGGATGCGTGACATGTTTTTGAAGTGGTCAGTGCGCCAGCTTTTTCACAGACCAATGAAAGTTGTATACGGTGATAATTTTCCTTAGTTGAGTATTACCCCTCACTTTTAGTATCATTTTCAGCATTTTCCCACCTACTGCATAAAATCCTTTTCCTAGAAAGTCTTTTTCAGTCTTTTTAACAGTGGAGAGGAGCCCTGGTTGCACAGTAGTTGAGAGATGTGGCTGCTAATCAAAAGGTTAACAGAATTCACCAGTCACTTCTTAGAAATTCTCTGGGAGCAGTTTCTCTCTGTCCGGCTGGGTCACTGAGTCAGAATCGACTTGATGCCAAAAAGTAGAGATTCCTCAAGGGAGGTTAGTCACTGGGTCACTTTCTTAAAACTGAGTGAGACCTTGGGAACCAAGAAAGCAGGAGTTTTGTTAGGGGCAAAGACTGGTGGGTAGATTTTGATTTAGGGCAGTCCTAGGTGAGGTGGCTGATGGCCAGGAGGTTATTGGGGCAGGGTGAGAGAGAACTTCAAAGGGAAGTGGGAAAAGACTAAAACTGTTTCAGGGTTTGTCTCCGGCAGTTTCTAAACGTTTTCTCCATTGTTGTCCCAGGAGAAAAAGTAAATTTAAATACAATTTAATGAATACATTTGATTAATTAAGTGATATTAACAAACCCAGCTAACTAATTTAACTTTCACTTTTCCCTAATGAGAGATTACAGTAAAAGGAGTAAGATTTTATCTGACAGAGTGTAGCTTTGAGGGCCACAGACCTTTGTAATGTCTGATTTGTTTTGTGCCTCAAGACTCAGTTTTTGCCCCTGTGGGATAATATTGCTCCCACTGAGATTGCATGGTTTGGAATTAGCTTTCCTAGGAGTAGAGCAATAAATGTACTTTCTTCTTCTAGACCTGAAAGCTTAGTCAGAGTTTGCAAATAGGGATTTTCCTTGCTATCTGTGAAGGCTTTCCTAAACTGAAAAAATGTAAAGCCAAGAAGTGATTACCATTAATTTTTGTTGGAATTTTTTTTTCAGTGTCCCCATACCCTGCCCAAATAACCTACCAAAGCATGTCAGATGACATAAACCCTTATGAACTCTCTTAGGCTTTTCTGACACAAAATAATCAAGATAAAGCACAAATACTCACAGACACAGTTTTTCAAAGCCTTGGTGACTTGATGCTGGGATGCCCAGTGTGCTTCCCAGGGGGAAGTGCTTGATGACACTGCTTTCCACTCTTGATGCGTGGAGTACACTGCTGCCTCATAACGGTTTGCTGCAAACACTGAACTTTATTTGTCACTTTTTGCCTCTTTTTTTTTTTTCATAAAAGCAAAAGTCCTCCGGATTTTTTTCAGTTAGCAAGAACAGGTGCTAATGGAGGCCTTTCATAAAACTGCAGTGGCGTGAAGCGAACCTCTGAAAAGTGGGGGATACCTGTAAATAGGGCATTTGTGAACCTACCTAGTTTCATATATAACGTTGTTTCTATGAAGAATGCATTCTGAATCTAATCAGTCTGCTAAATTGAACTTTTGGAGTATAATCTTTTTGGGAGAGTACAGTTAAAACTAGCTTTAAATATGTAAAGAAAGAAGGCTTCTTGGAAAAGCTCGATATTAAGCTAAATATTGAAGAGTTGAGCCTGGATTACAGAGAATTGGCTGAATATTTCAGGATTACAGAGAATTGGCTGAATATTTCAGGCAGGAAGAGGATTCTTCCTCTCTGGCTCTTTCTATACACTCAGCCTTAAAATAACACCAGAGCCTTTTAATTGTATTTACCAGTCATGAAAAAACAGCTTAAAATTTGTCTTTAATGAATATTTGAAAGAAAGTAAACCTTGTTATATGAAACTTCTTTGGACATAATGTTATCTTTTCAGTGCTCTAGCAATCTAATGATCTTTGCAAGTGTTGAAATATTCAAAGTGTATTTTTATAAGAATTTGTCCTTTGAAGGTTTAAAAATATCCAGTGCTCTAATTGAATGGTCTACTACATTTCCAGTCTCGGAGACCACTTGGAGCAGTTCTACTCTGTTGGCAGTGTTGATGTGAGCTGAAATAGACTCCATGGAAATAGGTTTGGTTTTTGGTTTAGATGCTAAGTGCAGACACTATAGCTGGTGCTTGACTTGCTTTGTCATGTTTATTCTCCTAACCTCATGAGCTGATACATACTGTCATCTCCATTTTCTTGGATGAGGGTCAATATTCCCGAATTTTGTTAAACAAAATAGCTCTTGTTTTGTTCATGTTGTCATTGTACCTCCTTGCCCCAGGCCCGCACACATGGCTTTGGCAGTTATTTAGTGCTATAGCAGTTTGCATATGCTGCTGCCATAAGCAGTTAATTCTAACAGCCGTGCATTTATACTGATGTCATGTTAATTCTTCTCGATCCTGAGATGGGACACTGAGATTATTTCTAGAGCCTCTCTGTTTTGGGAGAAGATAGGCTGCTTGTCATATAGTAACAGAGATCCTGTTGTGTAGAAAATAATTAAAATTTACAGTTTTCACATATCAGAGGGCTTAAAGAACCCAGAGCTTCAGTGCAACTTTGAATAGAGAAAATAACTTAATCTTGCTTTGTATTCATATATTTTCTTTTATTGTTGCTCATAAATAGTCACATGTGTATTAAATCATTTAATCTTCAGTTGTTCTATAAGATTTGGTGAGCTACTGCTTTCTCAGGTATTGGTTACTTACCTTCTGGTCAGAAAATCTTGTATCTTTATGGATAAACTTTTTTATTTTACAGATAGTAAAATTTACTTTTTAGTATAAAGTCCTTTGAGTTTTAGTGAACACATACAGTTGTGTAACCACAACTGGAGCCACCAGAGAACTGTTCCTCACCCTTTCCATTCCCTGTTTCTTTGTATTCAGCCCCTCCTCTTACCATCAGTCTCTCCCAGCTGCTAATCGATTATGCTTTTGCCTTTTCTACAGAGTCATATAAATGGAATTATACACAGTCTTTGAGCTTATTTCTTTGATTAAGTGTAATGCTTTTGAGAGTCATTGGTATGTATTCATTTTTATTGCTGTATACCATTCTTTTGCATGGATTACTAAAATTAATTTTTTTTGCCTGTTAAAGGACTTTTGGGTTTTCAGTTTTTGATGATCATAAATAAAGCTTCTGTACACATTCATGTACAAGTCTTTGTGTGATGATATGTTTTCATTTCTCTTGGGGAGAAACCTAGGAGTGGAATTACTGGGTGGTATGGTAAGTGTGTGAGTCTCTGGGTGGCATAAACAATTAAGAGCTTGATTGCTAACTGATAGATTGAAAGTTCAAGTCCACTGATAAGTGCCTTGGAAGAAAGGACTGGTGGTCTGCTTCTGAAAAAGCAGCTATTGAAAACCATGTGGAGCACAGTTCAGTGACACACTTTGGGTTGCTGTGAATCAGAATTAACTTGATAGCAATAGGTTTAGTTTTTTGTTGCAATCAACTTGAGGCCAACTGACAACAAATTGGCTTTTTAGTGAGGCCTTCCCTAACCACCCAACTCAACACGACAACCCCCCTTGTTCATGCCACCTTCACATTTCCTATCCCTGCTTCCCTGCCTTAGTTTTCTTAATTGTATTTATTATTCTAGAACATAGCATAGGTTTCACTTAAGTTTCTGTCTCTTCCCAACTGGAATGTGTGTTCCATAAGGACAGGAATTTTTTTTTTCCTATTTTGTTAAATTACGTATCCCCAGTGGTCAGAACAGTCCCTGGAATACAGTAGTCACTCAGTAAAAATTTGTTGAGTGCATGCATTTTTGTAGAAATTGGAGGAAGACTCATTCTTTTCACTGGTTTAGTTTTCATTCAATTTACATAAGCAATAATACTAATTTTAAAAAGAAAATCTATTGCTGTGGAGTCTATTCCTACTCATAGTGACCCTATGGGATAGAGTAGAATTTCCCTTAGAGTTACCAAAGAGTGTATGGGGGGTTCCTGGTGGCCAAACTTTTAACCACTGCATCCAGAGTTCTTGATGATAGAGATCAAAAAGAAAGGCAAATGCTTATTCTCTCACTCCAGTGAACGAGGCTCTGCATTGTCTGTACTGTCTTCTAGGGCTTGCGCATATGTGTATTTTTCACCTGCAGCCATGCTTTGAGATAGTTTTAAATCTTCTTTTTTGCCACTTAATAGCACATGTACCTATTTCTCTTAATTTTAACAATAACTGCATCTAATCTTTGCAGTAATATTCCCTGTTTCCAGTATTTCAGTATAGACTTTTCGTATAACGCCTTTTTCTTTTAGAGATGTTTTTTTCCTGGGTTATAAAAATACAATAATAACGTTTAAACTGTGATGTGGTACTAGTAAAATGTGGTAAAACTATATTCAGTTTAAAAAGTAAGCTCAAGTGAGTTGGGCTGGAGCTTTAGTGTTCTTACTAATGTGGGAGAATTCAAGTCTTAGGGACTCAGTGGAAACTCCAAGAAAAATGAGACTCACGACTGGGGTATATATATTTAATAATCACTATAAATTTTCCTGGATTAAATATACACTAAGCTGAACTTCTAGAGGGTTAGATGGAGGCTTCTTGAGGTATCCAGGGTATCCATAGGAAACGTAAACTCAGCATTTCCAAAATGGAACCAAACTTGTGCCGACTTGCCTCATGTTCTCTCTTGTTTCATATTTACCATGTCTTAAACCATCCCAGTGTAAGATGTTTCAGTTTAAGACTGTTGAAGGCTAGTTAGACCAGTGCCTGATGTACTGTTGGCCTTTCATGCTGCCCTTGCACCTTAGGCTTAATGTTAGAGAACTGACCACAGTTTTCCAAGCACGGAAAGCATGCGTGCATGCTTTTGTGCACATTGAATCCTCTATCTGCTTGGAAGATTTCTCTTTCTCCTTCAAGTCTCAGCTCAAGCCTTTGCTTGGCAAAGCCTGTTGAGCTACTATTGTGTCTTGTACGTATTTTGAGTTATATGTGTGTCTCTCACCTGTGCTAAAAATTAAATTGTAGAAAGATTGACTTACTCATCTTTGGTTCCCAGTGCCTACAGTCTGTTATTCTGTTCTTGAAATGTAATGTCTTTTAGTAAACAGAGTATTTGTGGAATAAATGAAAAGCAGTGTCTATTGCTCAGTATTCTTCCTTTCCCAATTGCTCATCATCAGTTAAGTCTTTTTAATGAGTAATTGGGTCTTCAGCCTTCCCCTTTTCTTCAGTTCCTTTTACAGTTGCTTTTCTTGAGTTCAATAAATGACCTTAAACAGGGTTGGATTTTCTACCACCTTGTGGTTTGCTCCCTCTTTCAGAAGTTTAAGCCATCTGTTTTCCAAGTAACCAAAGCCTTGAATTTCAATTCCCTGAAGTCTTCTTATAAAAACTAGTTGCAATTTTGTTGTGTCTTACCTTCATCCAACCTGTTGGAACATGCAGTTTCTGTTACTCATTCTTTGTCCTCCACCACGTTATATACATTTTCCTCTTCCCTTGCTCAAAGTATGTAGTCATAAAATCTGACTTGAAAGTGGCTGTAGAAGATCATTCTTGAGGCTTCCCACTCAGTGCAAGAATCAGCTTCATAGAATGCTTCCTGCTGGTTACTGTGCTGCTCTACTTGAGTATTTCCAGTGATGAGGATCTTACCTCTTCACAAGGCTGCCATTCAGCTTTTGTTAGGTAGCTGTAATCATGAAATAATTTCCTTTAATTCTGTCAAAATATGTCTGTCTGTTGATCCTGATTTTTCGCTCTGGAGATTTATATCTTTAAGACATACTGTAGATGTTTGAATCTATTTTGTTGGCCTTGGCATGCAGCATACTAACAGTGTTGAGGAAAAAAGTCAGATTTCTGTAACTAATAAAGTATTAGAAAATAACTTCTGGAAGATTTAGAGGTGTGTATGTGAGACATGGAACCCTGGTAGCATAGTAGGCTAAGTGCTACGTCTGCTAACCAAAAGGATGGCAATTCAAATCCGCCAAGTGCTCCTTAGAAACTCTATAGGGCATTTCTGCGCTGACCTCTAGGGTTGCTGTGAGTCAGACCAACTTGACAGCAGTGGGTGGGTTTACGTGAGACATGAAACCATAAAAAAACTCAGAAAAATACTATGTAATTTTCTTTTTTTTTTTTTTAAATCTCAGGGTGTAGAAACATTTTCTAAGCTTTGAAATTAAGAAATAAACCGTAAAGGAAAAGATAGACTGAACTGTGTAAAAACTGAAAAGATAAGTGACAAATTAGGAGAATATATTTATCTTAATAGGAAAATGTATTTGCAGTGTATGTGATAAACAAAGTTATATCTTGCAGCTTTTGTTAATTAGGCAGCAGCAAAAAAAAAAAACCTGATACACAAATGAGAGAGAAACATGAATTAGTGATTTATGAAAATACATTAAGAATGGCCAGTAACATGAAAAAATGTTCAAAATACCAGAAGTCAAATTTAAGATTTTAGTTTGCCTGTCAAGTTGACAAAAACTTAAAAGTTGTTAATACCATGTGGATGATTGCACAATGAAATGGCCTGTTTTTATAGACTTATGTCAGAAATGTAAGCAGGTACGGCTTAGTGGAGGGCATTGATGGTTCTGTGGTAGAATTCATGTCTTCCATGTGGGAGGACCTGTGTTTGATATCCAGCCAGTATACCATATGCACAGTGACCACATGTTTGTCAGTGAAAGCTTGTGTGTTGTAATGCTGAACGGGTTTCAGTGACGCTTGTAGACTAAGACAGATTAGGAAGAAAGGCCTGGTGATCTGTTTTTGAAAATCAGCCAGTGAAAATCCTGTGGATCACAATGATCTGATACATAATCAATCCTAGGGCTGTTTGTAGGATGAGGCAATGTTTTGTTCCTCCGTGCATGGGGTTACCGTGAGTTGCGGGCCGACTCATTGGCAGCTAGCAACAACAGTTTTTTTGAGGGACTGTTTGGCAGTGTGCTTATAGCTTTGACCACTTATTACACTTCCAGGAATTTATCCTAAAGAAATTAACAGATGTACAGAATGATTTATGTTTATACGGGTATGTCTGTTTGGGTACCAGATGCTGAAAAAGATTTAAGAGATTTATTGAAAGCCAAGTGCTGTCGAGTCGGTTAATTGAAGGATGAGGCAAAAACCCCAAAACCCACTGCTGTTGAGTTGGATCTGACTCATAGTGACCCTATAGGTCAGAGTAGAACTGACACACAGAGTTTTCAAGGAGTGCCTGGTGGATTTGAACTGCTGACCTTTTGGTTAGTAGACTAAGTGCTACATCTGCTAACCAAAAGGTCAGCAGTTCAGATCCACTGCTGACCTTTTGGTTAACAGATGTAACACTTAACCTACTACACCCCAGAGTTTCTGAAGGATGGGGCAAGACAAGTTAATACCTGTGAAAGATTAAAGATTAAAGAAAGCAAGATTGGGCTGGGAAAGTCTTAAGGGCATGATGTGATAGTTAAATCTGTGAAAAGGAGACATGGGTAGGGAGAGCCTCAGACAGCAGTACTGATCTGCCAGTCTTCACCAACCCAGTAGAGAGCTCTAGGGCAAAGATTGCGTGTTAGAAGAGTCCTGTGTTGGGCAGAAAGGGCCAGACTCCCTAATACCTGAGTTCTGCTTTGTTGTTTATTAGGGCTGCAGATTTTTAATAAGCTCCCAGAAAGGTATATGTAAGAATTATCTGGGGACCTTGTTCAAGTGTTGGTTCTGATTCAGTATATCTGGTGGGGAAATGCAAGTTCCCAGCAGGGAGCTTGTTAAAAATGCAAATTCTCGGTAGGGTTGGAAATAGAATGAACCAGTTCCAAGTCGTGTTTTTTGTAAGGATAAGAACTATGGATAGTCCCGTTAAATTGAAGCTATTTTAAAGCCAAGATAGGATTCTGTTCTCTAAAGCTGATTGTTATATCTAAGGAGAGAGTATAAGAGAGTTTCATGAATGTCAAAGCATTGCTCATGCCCCCCCTACAGAAAATTTGAAGACAGTGGAGAACTTAATATTCCTCCAACTCTATCCCAGAATGCTCTCAGGATTTTTTCTGTTGCTTTTGGGTGTTGTCTAGTCAGTTCTGACTCATAGCAACCCTCTGTACAACATACTGAAACACTGGCCTAGACCTGCATCGTCCTCATACTTGTTGCTGTGTGTGAGTCTAATGTTGCAGCCACTGTGTCAGTCCATCTCCTTGAGGGTCTTCTTCTTTTTCACTGATTCTCTACCAAGCAGGATGTCCTTCTACAGGGCCTGGTCCCTCCTGGTAACATGTCCAGAGTAAAGTCTCACTATCCTCACTTGTAAGGATCGTTCTTCCAGAATAGATTTGTTTGTTCTTCTGACAGTTCACGGTATATTCGATGTTCTCTGCCAACACTGTAGTTCAAAGCCATCAGTTGTTCTTTGGTCTTCTTAATTTGTTGTCCAGCTTTCACATGCGTATGAGGTGAGTGAAAATACCATGGCTTGGTCAGGTCACCTTAGTTCTTAAGGTGACATCTCTCCTTCTTAACATTTTAAAGGAGTGTTTGACAATATATTTGCCCAATGCAGTGCCATTTGATTTCTTGACTGCTGTGTCTGCCTTTGATTGTAGATCTAAGTAAAATGAAATCCTTGATAACTTAAGTATTTTCTTCATTTACAATAATATTACTTTTTGGTCCAGTTGTGAGGATTTTTTACTTTCTTTATGTTGAGGTATAATCCACAAGTGCTTCCAGGTCTTCTTCACTTTCATCAAGCAAGATTGTGTCATCTGCATATTGCAGGTTGTTAATGAGTCTTCCCCGATACTAATGACCCCTTCTTCATGGAGTTCAACTTCTCAAATTATTTGCTCAGCACACAGATTGAATACATATGGTGAAAAGATACAACTCAGATGCAGACCATTCCTGACTTTAAAGCACATAGTGTCCCCCTTTCCACTTTGAACAACTGTCTGTTGGTCTGTATACATGTTTTGCACGAGCACAGTCAAATGTTCTAGACTTCCCATTCTTTACAATGCTATTCATAGTGTTGTGATCCACATAGTTGAATGCCTTTGCATAGTCAAAGTCATCTGTGGATACACTTCTGCTTTAAGCCAGGATCCATATTTCCTCTTAATCTAGCTTGAATTTCTGGCAGTTCCCTGCTGTATCCATTTTTTAGTTAGCAAAATTTTACTCTTTTTAGTTCACAAAAATTTTACTTGCACATGATGTTAATGATATTGTTCAGTAATTTTCAAATTCTGTTGGATCACTTTTGTTTGACATGGATACAAATATGGATCTCTTTCAGTAGATTGGCCAGGTAGCTGTCTTCTAGATGTCTTGGCATAGAAGAATATTTCCAGAGTTGTATCTGTTGAAATGTTCTGGTTGATATTCTGTCAGTTCCTGGAGGCTTATTCTTTTGCCAGTGCCTTCAGTGTATTTTGTATGTTTTTCTTCAATACTGTCATTCTTGATCATATACTGCCTGCTGGAATGGTTGAATGTTGATCAGTTCTTTTTGGTACAGAGACTTTATATTCCTTCTGTGTTATTCTGATGCTTCCTGTGTCATTCAGTAGTTTGGCCCATAGAATTCTTTGATATTACAATTCAAATTTTGAATTTTTCCTTCGGTTCTTTCAGCCTGACAAATGCAGAGCATGTTCTTTCTTTTTGGTTTTCTAACTCTAGGTGTTTGTACATTTCTTTATAATATTTTATACTTTGTCTTCTTGGCCTACTCTTTGGAATCTTCTCTTCAGCTTTTTTACTTCACTATTGCTTTCATTCGCTTTAGCTAGTCTGCATTCACAAGCAAGTTTCATAGTCTCTTCTGACATCCATTTTGATCTTTTATTTCCTGTCTTTTTAATGACTTTGCTTTCTTCATGTATGATGTTGTCCCACAGCTTCTCTGGTCTTCAGTCATTAGTATTCAGTGCATCTAATCCATTTTTGAGATGGTCAGTAAATTAAGATGGGATATATTTGAGATTGTACTTTGACTCTCGTTGACTTGTTTTAATTTTCTTTAGCTTCAGCTTCAGCTAAATGTAAGTAGTTGATGATCTTTTCTGGATTTGGCTCCTGGCCTTATTCTGACTGATGATACTGAACTTCTGTATCATTGCTTTCCACAGATGTAGTCAATTTGGTTCTTGTGTATTCCGTCTGATGAGGTCTACATGTACAGTCACTGTGTTATTGAAAGGAGATATTTCTAATGAATAGGTCATTGATTTTGCAAAATTTTATAATGCCGTCTCTAACATCATTTTATCACCAAGGCCATATTTTTCAGCTGTTGATCTTCCTTCTTTGTTTGCAACTTTCACATTTCAGTCATCAGTAATTATTAATGCATTTTGATTATATGTTTGATCAGTTTCAGACTGCAGAAGTTGTTAAAAATCTTCAGTCCATCTTTGGCCTTAATGGTTGATGTGTAAGCCTGAACAATAGTTGTTGTTGTTGTTATTGGTCTCCCTTGTAGAGGTATGGGTATTATTATACTCCATGATTACTCTGTGATACATTAAATACAACAACTCTTTTATTTTTCAACATTGATTAAGTATGTGTTAGGCTTTGCTAGAAACCAAAAGCATCGTATTTGTTTTCCCCTTCTAGATAGTAGGTATATTAATGTAAATACATACCTGTTTTGCATATTTATGATATGATGTGTGTATGTATGGAGTTGATTTGGATTCTGACTCATAGTGACCCTGTGGGTCAGAATAGAACGGTCCCAAAGACTTTCCAAGAAGCATCTGGAGGATTTGAACTGCCAACCTTTTTATTACCAGATGTAGCGCTTAACCACTATGCCACCAGGGTTTCCATGTACCCAGTATTGCAAGGACAGAGTAGCAGGTGTAGGGGTCCAGGGAGCATGCTCTCAGGGAACATCGAGACCAGTTGGCTTAACTAGCTCATTGTTAAGAGAGTGTTGTCCACCCCATATTGTTGAGTGGCATCTGGGGTCTTAAAAACTAGCAAGCTGCCATCTGAGGTGCACCATATGGTCTCAACTCAGAAGGAACAGATGACCACCAAGGACAAAAACAACATGGGGGAAAGAGAACCCGGACGACAGAAAGACCCACCTGAATGGGTCGCTACATCAGCATGTGACCAGAAGAACTAGATGGTGCCTGGTCACCACCAGTGACAGCCAGGATGGGGCTCACAAAGTTGAGTCCATTGGCAACACGAGAATAAAAAGGGGTGCACCCTGAGGACTCCACTAAAAGACTGCAGTTGATGGTCTGAAAGCCTGGGGGTTCCCCTGGGAGCATGGCCCCTACACCTGATGCTGCTCCTGTTCATAAATCATTACTGAGGTCAGCTTCTTGGACAGGAATGGATTGGACTCAGTGACACAGAGTGACCGGTATCATGTGTGCACTTTATGGTTCTGTGCATCTATAGATGGTCGTCCTACTGGCCTGTTATTACAGAGGAGTGGAGAGGGTGGAGAAGAGGGGACAGGAGATCGTTAAGAGGATAAGACAGGTACAGAACAGAAAGGAGGAATGCGCTATCACCAGGCAAGGAGAGCGGTAACAGCTGCACATAGGTGAGCATGCGAATTTAAGCTAGATTGTATGCTTTCACTCAATCACAATAAATAAATAAATAAAATAAAATAAATTACAGAAAAAGAAAATTGACTAATTTTGGATGTTGATTTTTTCAGTTGCCTTTTGATTTGGAATGAGATTGTGATTGCTTGGTGTCAGTTAGTGTTTCTCTTTCATTAGATCTTAAGGTCAAGGGTCGTGTCTTACTGCTTGAGACCCCAGTGTCCCCAAATAATCATTTGCTGACAGTAAGTAGGTTCACTGATGGTGTGAACTTGAATTCCTCCTATAGATCTTTTTTTTTTTTTAATATAGGGTTACATAACCCTGTACCAAGGTCTTTTGGCCTGCTAGAAGGACTTGGTCAACTCTTTTTTTTTTTTTTTTTTTTATTATGACTGAATGAAATTGTACATTCCCATATAAATTTGCATGCTCACCTATATGCAGCTTCTACTGCTTCGGTCAACTCTTTTATCTCTGTTATTTTACGTTAAATATTGTCCTGTTAATTTATTGAAAAATGTTTTCACTCTAAAACTTGTTTTGGAAATTTGACAAGTCAGATCATACCAGTAGAAAATATGAAAAACATATATTTTTATTACTTTTATATGACTCACTAGACTTCCAGATCAAAATATTTATCCACAGAGATTTTTAAGTAGGCTTTTTGGCAAGTATTCAGAAACATAGGAAGTGAATAAACAAAAGCCATGCTTGATACAAACTTACATAATTGACAGAAACTTAGCCTATACTTCCTAAGTGAACCTTCAATGACAGGTGAGCAAAAAACCTCGTACATTTTTTTCTAAGCAACCAAAATGTTTGATAAACAACGAAACTGCTTGTTAAACAGCATTTCAGAAATTTTAATCAAATTCTATTATATGAAAAACCCCAAACTGCTTCTTACAAGTAATTTTGAAAAAGTTCAATTTTCATTAAAATTCTATAGTTGATCAGTCCAAATAAAATAAAAACGAGTTTCTGTTGAGTTGACCCCAATTTGTGGCAGCTTCACGTGTGTCACAGTAGAACTGCGCTCCATGGGATTTTCAGGAAATGATTTCTAATGCACTCAGCTGCTAACTGAAAGGTTGAAAGTTCGCGTCTACTCAGCTGTGCCTAGGAGGAAAGATCTGTGATCTGTTTACAAAAAATCACTTCTTCAGAATGGTAAATGAACATTGGCTTCAACTTAACCGTCTGGGAGTTCATGAGATGTACTTCCCAACCACTTTTTATACTTGTGGGGTTCTTTAGGAAAAAGGTAACCTAATTTTAATGAGTTTAGCCTTAAGGCTAGAGCTTTTTGAAATGTGTAAAATTCAAAAATCCTGATGAGGAGCCTCGTTTTTGTATAGATTGAGTGTTGTCTTAGGTGATGTGTCTATGTTTTAGTCAGCTAGGCTGCTCTAACAGAAATACCACAGAGTGGATGGCTTTAACAAAGATTTATTCTTACACAGTCCGGTAGGTTGCAAGTCCATATTCAGGGTGTCCACTCCAGGGAAAGACTTTCCCCTTGTCGGCTCTGGAGGAAAGTCCGGTATTGCATCAGTCTTTGTCCAGGGAGCGTCCTCACGCAAGAACCTCTGGTCTGAAGGACGCGCTCCGCTGCCGGTGCTGCTTGCTTGATGGTAGCGAGGTTCTCAAATTGTCCTTTGTTTCTTTTTCCTTTTTATTTGAAAGCATTAAGGGTGGGACAAGCCACACTCCGGGGGAAACTCCCCCTACAGCAGGACAGGGAAGTAATCCTATGCAGATTTCGTAGCCCCACCCTAATCTTTTAACACACAGTTAGCAAAGCCACATAATGGAGGACATTTCCAAGATACTGGGAACCATATCCCAGTCACGTGGTTGCACACATTTTTGGGGGGACACAATTCTAACCATGACAGTCTAGGATATGTGAATTTTCTAAAAAATGAAGGTTTTGCCTTTATTTGTGTGAAAGAAACTATGTCACTGTGTTTCCCTGCCTATGTTCTGGTGAGAATGTACTTATTGTGACAATAAACTGTTGGCAGATTTTATTTAGTCATTGTCTTAGTCATCTAGAGCTGCTGTAACAGAAATACCACAAATGGGTGGCTTGAACAAAGAGAACTTTTATTATGTCACAGTCCTGTAGGCTACAGGTCCAAATTCAGGGCATTACCTCCAGGGGAAGTCTTTCTCTGCTGGCTCTGGAAAAGAGTCCTTGTCGTCAGTCTTGCCATGGAGTAGATGCTTCTGAGGTATAGAGATCACAATTCTTTTCCAAAGGACAATTTTTGCTTCAAGCCCTGCTGCTTGGTGGTGTGAGATCCCCAAAGCTCTCTGCTGGCTTCTTTCTTTTGTATACCAAGAGATTGCCTCAAGGCACAAAACAGTTTTACGGACTGAGTCCTGTTTCATAACACAGCCATGACTCACCTTCCATCATTAACATCATAGGAGGTCTGACATTTAAGTTCATGAACTCACCCTAGAAAAAATGCTACTTACCTCATTGCAGAATATCACTGCAATTACCATTGAAGTACTCCACTTGGGAAACAATGTACCAATACCCAGTACCTAGTCCATCCTTAAAAGCAGTTTTGGAACTCTTTCTGGAATGGCTGTCAGAGCTGTCATCATATTACCTTTGTTGTCCTGTATATCATCAAACTGTGTTCCTTTCAGTATTTCAAAAGTCATTGTGGCCAGATCAGGTGAGTAGGGAGTGTTCCGAAACAACTATTTGTTTACTGGCCAAAAAATCCCTCACAGACAGTGCCATATGAGCTGGTACCTTGCCGTTATGCGAGAGCCGTGAGTTGTTGGTGAAAAGTTCAGGTCATTTTCATCTAACTTTTTCACGCAGCCTTTTCAGCACTTCGAAACCAACTGTCCAGTTGGTACAAATTCAAAATGAACAATCCCGCTGATATCGGAAAAGGTTTGCAACATCGTTTTTACTCTTGATTTGCACTGATGAAACCTTTTTGGTCATGGAGAATTGGCTAACTTCCATTGTGCACTTTAAAAGTTTCAGGGTCATATTGGTACACCCATGTTTCATCAGCAGTGATAATATGGCCCAAAACATCATCCTGACTCCCCAGAAGGTCTTGGCAAACTTTGACTCTTCTTTGTTTTGTTCATCAGTGAGCTCCTTTGTGATCATTTTTGCACACACCTCTCTCATGCCAAGATTTCAGTTAAGATTTTCTTAACTTTCTCTATTGATGTTTACTTCATTTGCTGTGCTTCTCACAGTCAGCTCATGATTTTTACACAAAATTTGACAGATTTTTGCAATGTTTTCATCAGTTCTGCTCATTATTGCCCACCCTGACCTCTCTTCACCTGTGACACTTTCCCCTTAGAAAAATGTTTAATCCATTTGTACACTGCTGTTTTCTTCATGGCATTTCCATATAAACTTGGTCTAACATGTCCCTCATTTCACTGCCACTCTTGACACATTTAACAAGAAATGTAATATTTGTTTGATGCTCTAATTCAAGCTCCAGCATTCTCATAATGGCACACAAAAACATGCAACTATGACAGTGCCCACCAGTGTGCAAGACACCGCTACACGTTGACATGAAAACAGCTATGATACACCGATATACCAAGGTTATGAAGCCTTATCAGGTTGTTTGTACAGTGCTGCCAAGTGCATGGTGGCAAGTTCGTGAACTTCATTGTCAGACTTCATAGAGGCAGGTTTCTAGTATGTAAGAACATCACACAATACCAGTAATCAAGGCCTAGCCAAATTGCTACACACATTTTTTGGGGGGACACAATTCAATCCATGATAGTAACCATTTTCTCCTTGATGCCATTCATTGTTTCAAGGTGTTACTGGCTCTGTTCTGGCTTCTAGTACTCTAGTAAAGAATACCTTTCCAATGAGGATTACCTTATTGCAGTGGTAATTTTGAAAATAAACGACTGTAAGTTATTTTTACCATGCATTCATTGATGTGTATCAGTAGGATTTACTACATCCTGGTGTCGGCTGGGACATACATGGTCCTGGATGATGAGTGTCAGAATCCATAACTCATAACAAAAACTGTGAATTGGTCTCTTGATCAATATGCTTTCCATTATGAAAACACATAGTATAAACAAAAAATTCAAAGGACAAAATAACTGAGTCACCAAAGAGTTAAAGTCACTGTCTGCATTAGCTCCAATCAAGAGAGTCAGCCTGTCCTTTGAAGCTTTCACAGCAGGTGTTGACATCTCCTCTTAAGCTATGAAAATCATAGATGGAATCTTCTATATGAGGCTCTTTCATCTACACTGAAAATACGTTCAGTGTAATCACCTTCTGGATAACTTGCTGCAGCTTTTATGTCAGTACTTACTGCTTCAGCTTGTACTTCTATGATACAGAGATGGGGTTTTTCCTTAAATCTCATGAACCACCTGCTGCTAGCTTCAAACTTTTCTTCCAGGTTCCTGACCCCTTAAGCCTTCATAGAATGAAGAAAGCTAGGGTCTTGCTCTGGCTTAGGCTTTGGCTCAAAGGAATGTTGTGGCAGGTTTGAGCTATCTAGATTGCTAAAACTCTGTTCATGTAGGCAGTAAGACTCTTCCACTTGATTCTTGTTTGTGTGTGTGCCAGAATATACTGTTGTTCAGTTGATTCCTACCCATAGTGACCCTATAGGACAGAGGAGAACTGCCCTATGGGGAGGGCTCCATGGAGTGCCTTGTGGATTCAGACTGCTGACCTTTTGGTAGCCGCCGTGGCTTCTTAGCACTATACTACTAGGCTTCCATTCACTGGAGTAACTGTTTTAATGTCCTTCAGGAACTTTTCCTTTGCAGTCACATCTTGACTAATGGTTTGGTGCAAGAGATCAAGGTTTAGGCCTATCTCTGCTTTCGAGTTGACTTCCTAAGCTTAATCATGCCTAGCTTTTGATTTAAAGTGAGAGACATGGGACTTTTCTTTCCAGTTGAACACTTAGAGGCCATTGTAGGGTTATAAAATGGCCTAATTTCACTATTGTGTCTTGAGGAGAAGGAACGAGAACAGCTGGAGCAGTAAGAACATACACATTTATAGATTAAATTTATTGTCTTATTTGGGCATGAGTCGGATCCGACTCGACGGCACTTGGCTTGGCTTGGCTAGTGGTACTCCAAAACAATCCTAGTAGTAACATCAGAGATCACTGATCAAAGATCACCTTAACAAATATTATGGAAAGGTTTCTAATATTGCAGGAATTGCCAAAATGTGACACAGATGTGAAGTGAGCACCTGCGGGTTCGAAAAATGGTACCAACAGACTTTCTCAGTGCAGGGATGCCACAGACCTTCAATTTGTAGGAAGTGTCTGTGAAGTACAGTAAAGCTAAGTACGATAAAACCAGGCATGGCTGTATTTTAAGGTTTTGTTTCTTTTTTTTTCAGCTTTTTCAAACTTACATGACATCGAAAACTTGTATGTCCTCTCCACTATCTGATGATGAACAGGAAGTAAGTATATATTTATATAGAAAACTGCATACTATACTCAAAATGCTTCTGTGATTTCAGAGAACTGACAGAAACTTCTTTGATAGAGGCTTGTGTTTGTATTTACCTTGAATATGAGCTAACTTTTATATTGATTCAATTTACAACAAATCAGTGATCAATTGACTAGTTGTGGAATGTCCAGATGTCACTATCCTACTTGACATTAAAGAAAAATAAATGAAAACTGTAGTTACCTCAACACCATGTGATAGGAAGATAACAACTGCTTTTGATGGACATACGTGTAGACGTTTGTGGATTATAGAAAACTGATTGATAGAGTTTAAGGAAGCAGCTGGATTGGCATCTGTGAGATGTTACTGAGTGCGAGATGTTTATGTTCATAAGATCCTTTCTTATGTGCGGGAAAGTGTCTGGTATTTCACATTAAAATTCATATTTAAAATGAGGGAGCAAATCTGACTTTGAAAGAGGTCAGTTGGACGTTCTTTTGAGAAAAGAAAATCCAAATATTAGCGTAGTTAATTAAAAAACCTGGGGTTTCCGTAGTTAATTCCATAAGATTAAATAATGTGTCTTAGTTCCGTGCTCCTGTAATTATAGTTTCTTCCTGTTTTTTCTCTAACGCCATACATGCAAGGATCCCTAAAATTTGGTAAGTCTTAATTTTACCACTAAACTACTGTTTTTTTCTTTCTCTAATTGGTAATTCCTTTAAATCAGCAGTCTGTTACATCTTTATTTTTTCAGACTTTTTGAATTATTTTTCATCTGCCTTGTAAGGCATTGCTTTGCTGAAACTACTGGTAAAGTCAGTCATTTTCAGTGACTAAGGTATTGAGTAGCTATTGTGCCTTCTTCATTTTCTGTGGCCCTCCTGCTACATTAAGTCATGGTGACCACACCTTCTTTTTAAAAATGCTTTGTTTATTCCCATGACATTAAAATCTTCCAGTATTAGAACCAGAGGGGATCCTAGAGGCCATTTAAGTTCAACTTCAATCTGATAAGCAGTGCTTTGTACAAAAGCTCTTACCAAGTGTTTTTGTCAAGCTCTCTTGACCACTTTCATGACTTGAAAACACTGTTTATTCCAGGGCCTCTGGTTCATTCCAGTTGAGAATTTGCTTTTCCACTCGAGGTACTCTCAATTAGGATCTACAGTTTGACTGATAAATTCTGAGAACTGCTACTTGACTTGTGGTTCTGAGAACTGGCCCCTGACTACGCTGGAGGTAGGGGTGGGCGTGGGGAGGATTGTTGGAAATGCAAATTCTCATCCAGGGAAGGAACCAGTTCAGCCTTGGTTTCTTCACTGTATCTTTTTCATTATCTTAAAAATAACATGCTTACACTAATGAAAAGAGACTCAAAGGGCACAAAAGAGAATGCAGTGTACTGGATTTCTGCTGCTGGGTAACACATTACCACAAGTTCAGCTGCTTAGAGCAACACCCATTTTCTTTCTTCAGGCCAGGAAACAGTGTAATGGGCTTTCTCTGATCAGTCTTACACCCAGGGTCTCAGCAGGGCTGAGGTCTTCTATGAAGGCTATAAGGGAGAATCTGCTTTCAAACTCTTTCAAGTTGTTAGCAGAACTGTATCTTGCTTGGGCGACTGGGACTTGGTGTCTACTCCTAGGAGCCATTCTTGGGTCCTTGCCACATGGCCCACTCTATCTGCAAAGCAACAAGGAAAACTACTTGCATTTGAATTCCTCTGGTGCTTTGAAACTTGTTCTTAAACGTAGAGTAGCTAAAGTGAATAGAAGAGATGATAATGTTTGGAAAATTGGAACATTTTCAGTCATTATTTAGATAGTGTTCTGTGTCACTTTATTTTCCTTCTTGGATTCCAATTACAGACATGTGAGACCATTCTTGATTCTCAGGATACAGTCCTTTTTGCTAAACTGTGGTTCATACAGGTTTTCAGTGGAAAGCCTATTGTGTGTACCAAGCCCCTTTTAATTAGAAAACTTACACTACAAATTCTGCCTCCCCAGATTGGCCCTCTTGAAAGCTTTGGTTACACCCTCTGCTTCTCATTTCCCTCCTCCTGGGCTCTTTTTCTTCCCTCTGTACATGTGCAGTTAGCAGTCACATTTGAGGGGAATGTGTTTGCAGACTTTAGATTCCTTCCTTTCTGGAATTTTCTCTCTGTTTCTGGCTGATCTGCCTGCCGCAAGTTCTGACTTCTCAACCCGGTAAGACTATACCACTTCCTTCTTGGGCATCATTTTTCTTGTACTGCACTGACACAGAAGTGCCCTCAGGGAACAAGCTGCCTAAATGTACATCCCAGCTCTGGTGGCTGTCTCCTTCCACAAGTCTTGTTCCCTCCCGTGCCAACCTGTCTTTGCTTATAATTGCTAGCTAGCAAGGTTAGTTTAACATAAATTGCTTTACTATTCCCGAGAATTGGAACTGTATATTTAATTTTGTATTGCATTTTTTACTTGACATTTTAATGTAAAACATTTTCCAAGTTATTAAAAAACTTATAATGAACATCTGTAATGATTTTGCATGCACCATTTTGTGAATGAATGTACCACAGTTTACTTGGATATTTTTTTGCTTTTGGAAATCACATGTTTATGGTGCTATAAATAGTGCTGCACTGTTAGAATAAGAAATATGTGTTTGGAGTGTAGATACAAAATTTTTTTCTGACAAATTTACTTGTATTGTGGGTGAAGATGATGATTGTTATAAAATCTTCAGGTGCTTTGATAAATTGTGTTCATCCTTTCAGATGTACCTGTTTCTTACTTTAATCAAAAGTGTTGTTGCTGCTGCTGTGTTTGTTTTCCTTCAGCCTGAAAAAGATGATGTTCGTTCTTTGACCATGTCTGGCCATGTTGGTTTTGAGAGTTTGCCTGATCAGCTGGTCAACAGATCCATTCAGCAAGGCTTCTGTTTCAACATTCTCTGTGTCGGTAAGTGCCACACTCTTCTCTATCCTTCCTTCCCACTTCTGGTGCTAACTTGCCACTTGTCAAAAGCAGTATGATGTTGTGTTACCTGTTTGAGAGCATGACCCCAAGTTTTTTTCACTTAATTCTGTCACTTTGGGCTTTGTTTGCTATAGTGCTTTACACTTAAAAAAAATTTTTTCTTTTTCAGTGCTTTCTTCAAAGTTCTGAGTGACTTAGTATACATGCTCATTTCTGTGCTTTGCAACTCAGTGGACCAGCCTTAGCATCTATACTTTCATAGACAGCTCAGCCTCTGTAATATTTATGGTCCTTGCCATGACTATGGGAGTTTAGAGTTACATTTCTTCTTAGACATAAACTGCACCTGTCAAGATGTATCTTTGTTTATTTCAGGGGAAACTGGAATTGGAAAATCAACCCTGATTGACACATTGTTTAACACTAACTTTGAAGACAATGAATCCTCACATTTTTGCCCACATGTTAGACTTAAGGCTCAGACATATGAACTCCAAGAAAGTAATGTTCGATTGAAGTTGACCATTGTGAATACAGTGGGATTTGGGGACCAGATAAACAAAGAAGAGAGGTTTGTGTTTTCTTTTTTTAATAAAACAAGTTTTTGTTGTACCAGGAAATTTCCTTTCTTGTTCCATGAGCTGTGATTTGATTTTCTGCTATGGTAATCCGTACTTTGCCTTTTGGAATTTATTGCTATTATTTTTAATAATTATGTTTAATTCTTGTTAGAAAACTGACATTTTTTTCCTATCCAGATGTATAATTTTCTTAGAATAATTTAACTCACATTATTAAAACATATATTTCAGCAAAAATAGTTTTAATCATTTCGCAGCGTGCTGTGTCAGTCTGTATTAAGTGATTTGTGCTGATTTCTAGGCAGGACCTTGTCTTGCTGAGTAAAGAAAAAGACTTATAAGGATAATCATTTGCAGGGATCAAATGTAGGATGCATTTTTTTTTTAGTAAATAATAATAAACAGGTATATGCTATATACCTATTTATTAGTATTACCTACCATAAATAGGTAATACTAATAAAATAGGTAGTTATTTTATTAAGCGTTGTAGGTGTCTTAGTCATCTGATACTACTGTAACAGAAATACTGTAAACACAGGCAGAGATTAGGATTTACAGCATAGGAAAATCACAAAATAAGAGGACAATCACAAAACACTGGGAATCATGACCCAGCCAAGTTGTTATGCACATTTTTTTTGGAAACACAGTTTGATCCATGACGGCAAGGTTTGGTAATCAAATTTTTATCTATATTTTATCTTGTATCACTATTTTTCTATGGTATGATACTGATTACAGTTTCTCTGTCAAATGTAGGCTAAAAAAAAGAAAAAGAACCACTGCTGCTACCAAGTCAATTCTAGCTCATAGCAACCCTATAGGACAGGGTAGAACTGCACATAAAGTTTCCAAGGAGTGCCTGGTAGATTTCAACTGCTGAACTTTCAGTTAGCAGTTGTAGCTCTTAACCATGATACCACCATGGTTTCCTGTTAAAAGTTCCAAGGTCCCTAAACCTCTTTCATGGACTGAGATTCCCAGAGTCAAAGAGACAGTGTGAACCTGAGCTGCAGATATGTGTAGGGGCTGGTTCTGTGGCCACAAGTTGTCAAGAATGATCTACCTCACCTCTCCAACCCTTTTTTATTCTATTGAGTGCTGAGAAAACTCTATAGGCCCTTACTGGGTAGGGAAGAGGTGTAGGTTTGCATCTGGTTCACCCATACTGTGAGGTACAGGTTTTCAGAATATCAGCTCAATATAGGGAGAGTCTCATTAGATTTCCCCACTTTGCGGACAGTAGGCTTAGATTTCCTCGTCCTTTGTGTGTCCTTCAAAAGCAGAAACCAAGAGTTACGTTGTCAGATGCTCTAAGCCTTGATGTTTTAATGCAGGGCTTGGGAAACTTCTGTAAAGGGATGGATAGTAAATGTCTTCAGCTTTGTGGGGCACATGGTGTCTGTTCCAGCTATGGGTGGTGTCCAGGTTACGAATGTCCAACTTATGTACATCCTGAAGTTATAAATCAATCTCCGTAAACCTTGTGTTATTAAAAATTCAAGGTACGTACAGTGATTCATAGTTAACAAACAGGTGCTACTTTGTAACACATCAAAACATTATTGCTATTTTATGTTAAAGGTGTTTTAGTGTATCTTGAATTTTTTTTAATGCATAAAATAAGTACACTGTATACTCAGACAAATATTTGACTAGCTGATGTTAGATACAGACCATACCTGTTTTGATGTATGTACAAATTTGACTTAAAGGCAAACTTAGGAACTGGAACTGACCTCGCTTATAATGTGGGGACTCCCTGTACTCAGCTTTACCACTGTGACATGAAAGCAGCCGTATATAATACATAAATAAATGAAGTAGCTGTTTAACAATAAAATTTTATTTACAGAAACAGGCAGTGATTTGGATTTGGCCTGTGGTCCGTAGTTCACTTACCCCTTCTCTAGTCCTCTGCTCATATTTATCAATTTCTAGTCCTCTGCTCATATTTATCAATTTCTAGTCCTCTGCTCATATTTATCAATTTCCACTTCCAGGGTTTACGGAGATTAAGTTTTAGCATCTTAATTCTTTGTCACCTTTGAGGTCTTCAGTGATTTTAAGGAGGTAATTTTTATATTTTGTGCCAGTGTCTTTGTTTTTGCTAGGAAAAAAGTCTCTCATTTACTAGAAATGGAAAATGTGGACAAATTCCTATGGGGGAATTCCTGTGGTGTATTACTTATTTTGCAGAAAATGTTTATGACTTTTATTTTTGAAAAGCCTGAAACAAAGCACTCAGAACATTTATGGCATTTTATTTTTAAATGATTCGTTTATATTTAGTATCTTAATAGAGTCAGTGACTAGTAGCATTTTAAAATTTCTCATTAGGATTTTGCTTTACTTTCTGGGGAAAGAGAATCATATTACTAACCTATTTAGGTGATTAATAAGAAGCTTCATCGGTGTTTTTATGTCAAGTATATTTTTACATCCACTTGTATTGTTTTATCCTTTGGGGAGAGAATCATATCGGCTAACATGTAGACCAGTTTCTCAAGGATCATTGGTTGGCATTTGTAAGAGCCACTTTAATAATTGAGTTCTTAAAGTGTTCAAGGCACAAAGTTAGTTCTTTTGGAAAAAAATAAAAGCATAAGATACTGTCACAAATTGCATGCCATCTTGGTAGGGAGAAGGTATTCTATGAGTTTAAAGGAAATGATGCTACTCAAGGACTAAGAAGGGTCAGGCAACTTTATATAAGGATTCAGTTCTGCACACACTGAGTGCCTCATACACAACAAGGAACTGCTCTGTTTTGGAGCTCAAGATAATTATAAAAGTGTTTATAAAACTTGACACGAGAACTATTTGCTGTTGTTTTCACTTAGCAGCCCAAAGTTAAGTAATGGGAAATATCCTAAGTAGAAAGTCCAGTTGCATACATGGTAATTTAGCATATCAAAATCAAGTAAAATGTTTTGAAACAATACTAGTACAGCACTCTGCATGTATACTGTGATTTGATTTGGATCTTGAAGGATGACTAGGATTAGAAGGCCACAGGGAAGACAGTGTTGCAGGGAGGAGAAATGACACAGGGTACAGGATGTGTGCTCCTTTTCTTTGCTTATAATTAAACAAAAACAAAATTATGGCATTACCAGTTAGTTTCCGTTGATATGTGCCTTTCCTCTTTCTTGTGTTAGGCCTTTCATGCCTATGAATCTGACTTTAGAGGTAAGGAGTCCTGGAATTTGTTTTAAGTATCTTTCTAAATTATTGATACACGTGCCTTTTTTCCATTACTTGAAAACTATGCCATATACTAATTTGCCTACAAATTAGACTCCTAGCAGTCTGTTAAGTAGGAACCTTTGTCAGAAAGTAACTCAGGGTGTACGTGAGTATAGGAATGAGTCAGTGTGAAGTCAGTATCATTTGTATAAAACCACTTAAAGCACAGGTGGTTCTGATCAGTTTAAAGTCATATCTGTGTATGTACAGGTTCTGAATGTTGTTTTATCACTATGGTTATCTTAGATGTTAACTGCCTGTTAGTGGTAATGCACAGATACCTTGCACAGATACCTTAAGGTAAATTTGTGTGGATACCTTAAGGTAGGATGAATAGCTTTTATTAAATATCTGAATTACTTTTTCAGCTATCAGCCAATAGTTGACTACATAGATGCTCAGTTTGAGGCATATCTCCAAGAAGAACTGAAGATTAAACGGTGTCTGTTCGGTTACCATGATTCTCGCATCCATGTATGCCTTTACTTCATTTCACCTACTGGCCACTCTCTGAAGACACTTGATCTTTTGACCATGAAGAACCTTGACAGTAAGGTAAGTTCGGGAACGAAAGCAACTCATCATGCTTTGGTATTTATTTTGAACTATTAATACACCTTTAAGTTACATGTACATATACAGGATCTCTGGGTTATGAACATCCAACTGACTTGCAACTTATAGTTATGAACCAATCCCTGTAAAGCCTGTTAAAACTTGAGGTACATACAGTGGTTTGTAATAACAAATGGGTGTTACTTTATGGTGCACATAAAAAACATTGCTACTACTGTATTATTACAGTAAATGTGTTGTATATCTGGAAGTGTTTCTTTAATGTTTTCTATGAATAGAAAAGTAGCCATGTTATTATACTAAGACAAACATTTGACTAACTGATATTAGATACTAATCATGCCTAACTTTCAATTTATGAACAAGTTTCACTGAAAGATAGGTTTAGGTACAGAACTAATTCGTAATCCAGGGACTGCTTGTATCTTATGTGTATATGTATATGTATATATCTATGTGTGTATGTATATATATGCACGTATATACATACATGTATATATATGTATGTATATATTTTTTCTGTGTATCTTAAAATGTTTAATGTTGCAATCTCAGCTTATTTTCAAGAGAAGTTCAGTTTGGAAGATAATATGTAATGGAAAAAAAAATCCTCTTGCCATCAAGTCAATTCCAACTCATAGTGACCTGTAGCACAGAGTGGAACTGTCCCATAGAGTTTCCAAGGAGCATCTAGTGGATTCAAACTGCCGATTTTTTGGTTAGCAGCCAGGTCTTGACCACTATGCCACCAGGGTTTGGGGATGTAAAGAGAGGACAATAAAATAAAATCTTAGCTACCTTTTTTAGTAATTAAATTATATGCCAGAACGTGAGTATTCTTCTGCATTTTTAAAATACAGAGTTAAATTGACACCAGTTTCACCTTATGGCTTACTAAGTGAGGCAAACTTCATTAAAAAGTATTTCACATCATAGCTATAACTGCTATCCAAAAAGTCGCAGTTTAAATACACCAGGTGCTCCTTGGAAACTCTCTGGGACAGTTCTGCTCTGTCCTGTAGGGTCACTGTGAGTTAGAATCGACATAATGGCAATGGAGTTTTTTAAACAAAACCTACTTTTGAATTTTAAGCCAAGAAACTATATAAATTCAAAGTGCTGTTAAAAGTATCCATGGATTAACTGATTTCAGAAGCTTTCATTTAATTTTCTAAAGATGATTAAAAATCGCTTACACTAAACAAACAAACAAACAAAAAACTAGTGCTTTCTTGTAACTTCCTGGCTACTAATTATGTAAGATAGGATTCAGAATACAAGGTGTTCTGGCAGCTACTGCTGTCTATTAAAATAGCTATGGAAAGCATGAAGGCCTTCTAGTGAAGACTTGGTATGTAAGTATATAGACTTTTGACTGAAGAAAATTAACACACTGCAACATTGCATGTAGTATATGTTACTAATGATAGCCAAGCCAAGTGCCATAATGTACCAGAAAAACCCCAGAAACCAAATGGTTGTAAGCGCAGTTCATCGTAACTTGAATACATCATAAGTTGGGGACTACCTGTGTATGGCATAGAGGGAACATTTGGTTAGTACAGTGTGTAAATACATATTCTCTAGTCTTCTCAAGAATTGGTGATTTAAGGATACTGTTTATTTCTTATGATAAAATGTAAAACTACCTAGTAAAAAGAAGCATTCTGTCACTATTATTTTGTGTGAGAATGTTTCAGAGTTAGCTGAGGCCTACCTGGCTCAGTTCTCTAGAATAAAGTCAGCAGAACTGAGGGTTAAAAGCATAGCTATGTGTCAGAGTGCCTGAATTCAGATCGTGGCCATACCACTAGCTAGCTGTTGTAACCCTGGGCACGTTACCAAAGGTATACTTCCTTCATTTGTAAAATGAAGGCAATGAGCTAACTTGAGACTTTTGTCAAGATTAACTGAGATAAATTACAAAGCACTTGGTACAGTGTTTAGCACATAGGAAGAACCCAGTAAGTGTAACTTATTTGCTTATTTAAAAATTGTTTTGTCATTAATAGGCACAGTCTTATTCCAGCTATTTACATATTGTTGATAGTTATTTACCTATCAGTCTTTGAGCAGAGCTAGCTGGAAGTAACTTATATTGATGAAAGTCACTTTTCAGGAATTCATAGAAGAGATACTGAGTACTTTCTCAGTGCTCATCTTTGGACCAGCAATAAACCATGTATGCTGCCAGCTCTGCTGACTACTAGCTGGCTATGGAGATTATACCACTATCACAAGACTCGAGTACTGTTTCATTATTTTCTTAACATCATTCAGACTGAAGTGTTTCACTATAAAAGTAGAAGATGGTATTGAGCACTTGTTCGACACTGTCACCACCCTCTTCTGCTTTGTTCAGTTGATGGGACTCTTTTATTCGACGGCACTTGGCTTGGCTTGGCTTATCGAAGAAGTCTTGTCTTTAGCTGTGAGTTTAAAAATGAGAAGAGAATGTTACTTCTAAGCTTCGTTACCTATTTTATGAGATTTAGGTTTCTAGGTAAATTGAAAATATTTATCAAATATTTGATTAGCTGTAGATAGGTATAAGCCAGCCAGCCGTATATACAAGTATTTTATGAAGACAGCTGCCATCCCAAAGGATACACAGGTTTTCTTGTGGAGACAGCTATCACCCCCCAGCAACCTGGCAGATAAAGGAAGATCCTGATTTATACCACTAGTGAAAAAGTCGATGGTTTGAACTCACCCAGCAGCATTGTAGAAGAAAGCCTAATGACCTGCTTCTGAAAGGTCACAGCCTTGAAAACCCAGCGGAGCACGGGGCCAGTCTGTATGCAGGGGGGTTCTCCCTGAGTCAGAATCTGCTGGTTGGCAAGTGGTTTGTTCAGTTTTTAATTACACAAAGATGTGAGATGTGTGTGCTGAATTCTCCTCCTAGTTTCTGTGGCCTGCTTGTTGATGGTTATCTTTTGTTCCTAAAAGCAGAACACTTGAGAAGTTATTGATATGCACTTACCTTGTGTTATGAAATAGTGACAACCTTCATTCAGGAACATGTTCCTTTCCCTCTGCC
The DNA here is from genome assembly GCA_028571685.1 of Heterohyrax brucei. Lineage (NCBI taxonomy): Eukaryota > Metazoa > Chordata > Mammalia > Hyracoidea > Procaviidae > Heterohyrax > Heterohyrax brucei. The sequence continues at coordinate 42,332,436 of CM053162.1, read as the reverse complement.
TGACACATACAGAAGTGTTTATGTTTAACATTTAGTGTACTTAACTACTTATTGTAGAGGCAGTTATGAGTTATTGACTTGGCATAATTTATTGAGTAGTCAGATGTGGTGCTGAAAACATCAACTTGACATCAAATTCTTTATGTACTTTGACTAATGTATGATGAAAATTGTTTACTGAAAATTGTTGAGAAATTTTCCACCATTTATTTTATAAATAGTTGGAAAAATCTTTATCTCTTTGAAGTGCCTGAGAGGCTAATAAATTCAAAAGTACACAGTCAATCAGTAGGACATTGGAGAAGAGAACAAATGAAATAGGACTTAAAAGTTTTACGTTTCACTTTTATCTAAAAATAACGTTGTAGTTTTACTCTCTTAACATTCCACTGGTTAGCGTGAAATATGTGACTGAAGACAAACAAGGAAGTTGGGGAGAAAACCCAACCAACCCCCAAAGTTGTGGAGGCATTAGTCTCTTGTGGAGATCTTAATCTTTGCAGGACTAGACTTGTCGGTCTTTATGACCTCAAATCTCTTCCTCTCTGGCCAGTGATAAGACTTCAGATAATAAGTGAGAAAGTTGCTCCTTTGCATTGTGAATACTTTCAGTTGATACTTGTAAAATGTCCTTCCTGTGACATCTGGGTAAGAGTGTGACAGTAGGACACAGAGATGGATTCATTGGGTGAGGGACGGAACCTGTGGAAATGAGAGACAGAAGGACAAACTTCATCTCTGTCTTAGTTTTGCTGAGAGGTGACTCATCCTGATTATTTAGTACTCAGATTATTAAATCAGTTGCTGTTGAGTTGCATTTGATTCATGGTGACCTCGTGTGTCAGAGTAGAGCTGTGTCTGTAGGGTTTTCCATGGCTAAGTTTTTAGAATTAGATTGCCAGGCCTTTCTTCTGAGGTACTTATGGATGGACTCTAACCCTGACCTTTTAGTTAGCAGCCTGGTATGTTAACTGCTTGCATCCCCCCTGGACTCTTACATAGATTGTTTATGAAGAAGTAAAAATTCTTAGTGACTTAAGCAGACTATTTCAGTTTACTGCTTGTATTTCAGTTATTTTGCATGCAATGTAGTTGTAAGAGATTTTGAGAAAAGAAAAGGTGAGATTTATAAGCCTAATTCAAATGAAAGAGTAATCTTATGCAAACTCTTTTTTTTTTTAAAGTAATTGTTGTAAAAGATGTTTAGGAATGATTGTATATAGGATACATAAGAAAGACAGCCTAGTGATTATCTAGGTCAGGAACTGGCAAATTTTTCTGTAAAGGCCAGGTAATAAATACCTGAGGCTTTGCAGGGCCTGTGCTCTCTGTTATGACATTCAGCCTTGCTATTGTAGCATGAAAGCAGCCACAGATAGTATTTAAATGAATGGACAAGACTGTATTCCGATTAAACTTTATTAACAATAGCAAAGCACACCTTCACAGACCTCCTGATCTAGGTTGAGGAAATTGTCAGAAACTGATAGCTTTAAATGTGAAAGCTTACAGGATTAAAAATAAATCTTTAATAATGAGATTGTATGTTTCTTCATTCTTCATAGGTGAACATTATACCAGTGATTGCCAAGGCAGATGCAATTTCTAAAACTGAATTACAGAAGTTTAAGATCAAGCTCATGAGTGAATTGGTTAGCAATGGCGTCCAGATATACCAGTTCCCAACAGATGATGAAACTATTGCTAAACTCAATTCTTCAATGAATGTAAGCTCCGATTGACTACTGATTCTGTTTTACATGTGAAAATAAAATGATAACTTGTAATATTGCTACTAATATACTTTGATTGCTTGTATCTTCCAAAAATACCTCAAACAAGGTGAGATTTTCAAAAATGCTTCATTTTCTTGAGTTGGAAAAAGTATAACAATATATTCTTAAGCATATTTTCCTTCTTCCCTTCTTCCACCTAAATAAAGCAGTACGTTTGTGAGAAGGCAGTATACGTTTTATGGAACCATTCTTTATTGCCTCAGAAAGATGACTTTCTATCCTATCATTATAACTTAGTTTGGAATGCTTTAGAATCTTAAAATCTTTTAAGTCAAAGGGATTTTTCTAACCTGGAATTTAAGCTTATTCTTATAGTGTCTTACCTGCCTGTTAAATAGTCACGTAACTTGTACTTTGTGGGAGTCTTGGTCACACAGGGTTTAAGAGTTCGGCTGCTAGCCAAAAGGTCAGCAGTTCAGATCTACCTGGAAACCCTATGGGGAAGTTGTGCTCTGTGAATCAGAATCAACTTGATGGCTACAGATGTGATTCCCTCCCCCTTATGTTTATTGATGTAATTGTAAATGACAATTCTGTGTTTCATTTTCTTCAAGCTAAAAGTTTCTTAACTGTCTGACTATATTTTGAAGAATCAGTAATTGTGGAGTCAAACTAACCATCTGTCCTGAGAGTTATTAATCTCTATGAGGCTGTGAACTTATCTCCTAAGAAGGGTTTAACAATGTCTATCTCGTGTTGTGAGGATTAAGGGTTACAACTTTTGTTAAGTGCCTGACAGTGCCATTCATAAAATTTGAATTTCATTTCTTCTGGTTTTCTTTTTATGATTTTTTAAGAAAACTAAACTAAACATATAAAAAGCTGACTAGTGTAAAAAAAAAGAAAGATCTTAATTTCAGTGTGTTCAATTGTCTTTAGACCTAATTTTGTATCTTGTGCTCACCTAGAGGAATTTCTCAGAAAGAAGAAGTTAATAGACTAAATAATGTTAATCCTTAAATATTAAACATAGTACTTAAAACTTTGTACGTTAGGCTTTGCCCTTGTATTAATCCTTTCCTTTAGACAGGTGATCTGTTCAGTGCCCCTGAAACTGTCTTTTACTTGTTCCTATTTCTATACCATTTTTCAGAATCTTCTCCTTAGCTAAGTTTGCTCTTCCTGTGACTCTCAGTCCATCTCAGTCTAAGTCTTTATGATCCAGCCTGGGTTGTACTGCTTTCCTCTTTTATATTTTATTGTGTTTTAGGTAGTGAAAGTTTCTCATTCAAAAATTACTCACAGATTGTTTTATGACATTGGTTGCAGTCCTCACATTGTCTCAGCATTCTCCCCTTTTCTCTTTCTACCCAAGGTTCCCAGTGTCCATTTGTCTAGTTCTCCTGTCCCTTCCTACTTTCTTGTCTTTGCATTTGAGCAGATGATGTCATTCTGGTCTCGTATACTTGGTTGAACTAAGAAATACATTTCCTCATGTGTGGTGGTGTTTGTTGTATAGGCCTGAAAGAAAGGTGGACTTCTGGATTGACTTCAGTTCTGAGTTAGGGTGTCTGGGAGTTCCTCCAGTCTCTGTTAGACCAGTAAGTCTGGTCTTGTTTTATAAATTTGAATTTTGTTCCACATTTTCTCCTACTCTATCTAGGACCCTCTACTGTGATCTCTATCAGAGTGGTTGGCTGTGGTAGCAGGGCACCATCTAGTTCTTCTGGGCTCAGGCTAATGATGCTTTGTGGTTCATGTGGTCCATTATTCCTTTGGAGTAATATTATCCTGGTGTCTTTGGTTTTCCTAATTCTGGTCTAGGGTGATGGAACCATAGATGTATTTTAGATGACTGTTAGGGTTGTACTCTCTTCAAGCTTTCCCTCATTGTTTCTGCTCATAGTGATCTCTCTAAATTTTTGTAGTATTTGCTACCTTTGTACTACTTTGGGACTTATGTTACTTTGGATTACTTCATTATAGCTACATGCAGTCTAAATATAGACATACACTTTAGCTGTATATACTGTGTGGGTATGTGTGCCTGTGTTTGCATGTGTGTATTTGTAATTCTTCAACACTATCCTTTAGGGCAATGAAAATATTAGGGGAAATGATATGTGTACTAGAATTCTTTACTTTTTCCTACGACTGATAACATGATGCCTTGCCTTGAGGTAATGCTCAATGAAATAATTTTTAGTTTTATATAGGGTCTGAAAATGACTCTTGTAAAAAAATTAACAAATTCACTGCCATGTTTTAAAACTTAAGGTACAGCAAATAATTTGATTTTAAGAAATTTATTAATTAATCTATTATTATTTTCCTAACACTTTCTTAGTTGGTTATCACAGTGGTTATGAGAAGATGTGATTGATATTATGGTTCCCTTGTAGGCACATTTACCGTTTGCTGTTGTAGGAAGTATGGAAGAAGTCAAAGTCGGAAATAAGGTGGTCAAAGCTCGTCAGTATCCTTGGGGTGTCGTACAAGGTAATAAGATAAATGTGAACTGTTTGGAATGATTATTAGAAATACATGTCACTTAGTAGTCTGAAAAGTGCATTTAATGCATTCTTTGAGATGACAGTTATTTTGGATTATGACTGATTGTCATAAGAGTTTTCTGTTTATTGTTTTGGGCCATAGCCTGTAAGGGCCAGACAGAGCTGCCTTATTTTCTACGTTGTGCCATGCACATACTACCTCCCTGGACGTGCCAGGTCCCTCAGCAGGTGGGAAGCACTGGAGGAGCACTTTGAATGAGATTTTGAGTGTAAGTGATAGTGTCTAAAAAGAGCCCTGCTGGCACAGGAGCTAAGTGCTCAGGTGCTAACCGAAGGTTGGTGGCTCACCCCCACCTGCATATTCCATGAGAGAAAAGCCCTGGTGAGCTGCTCTCCTGAAGTTACCAGCAGCCTTGGAAACACTTTGGGCATTTCTGCTGTTTTCCTGTAGGGTCGCTCTGCATCAGAATCAACTACCACAAACAACAAAAACAAAATAGCATTTAAATGTGACACACAGACTCCTTAACTTAGGGCACAGTAAGCCATCTTGTAAACTGACATATAAACTCAATAAGTATTGCCATCTACTTTAAAACAAACCAGTCAGCTAAAAAAGTACGTTCACTTACTTTACATTTATTTATCTAGTGTTACGATGAGTAAGTAAAAACCAAAACCAAACCCACTGCTGTTGAGTCAGGTCTGATTCATAGCAGCTGTAGAGGTCAGACTAGAACTGCCCCATGGAGTTTCCAAGGAATGCCTGGTGGATTTGAACTGCCGACTTTTTGGTTAGCAGATGTAGCCCTTACCCAGTGAGTACGCAGTTAGTACTTATTTAGTATTGGTTTATTTACTTGTGATGGTAACTAAGGAAATGGATTACCCCTACTGCTTTCTAAATGCCCCTTTTAAAAAACTGACAAATACTGTAAATAATGGAAAACAGAGAATTCAGTTTTAATGTGTAAAAAATATAAAAGTAATAGTTGTCCTTTAACTCCTGGGCACAGAAATGCATATTGTACTTATAGACTTCTGGTCACTATAAAAGGGCCATGGTGGGACAGTGGCTAAGGACTATGGTGAGGCACAACTGCTAACCAAAAGGTTGGCAGTGCAGATCCACCAGCTGCTCTTTGAAAACCCTATGGTGCAGTTCTACCCTGTCCTGTAGGGTTCCTATGAGTTGAAATTGACTCAACGGTAACAAGTTTGGTTGCTTTTTTTGTCACCATAAACAGAGGAAGTACTATATAGATTTGGTCACTGGTTTTGAATATTGTCTGACACAGGATCATAAATGTAGTATAATGTTAAAAAATAATAATTGTAGCATGCACAGAGGGTACTCTTGAATTGACAAAATTTATAACATGGATGCTTTAGTGAAATGCTGTTACATACTCTTTTTAAACACTGTGAAATATTCAGAGGATAATTTGTAACATGCTAAAAAAGATATTAGTAAAATAACCAGAGCATGTGGTAATAGAATGTATTTCTTTGCTATTTCCTCTTTTTCCATTGGCTGTCAGTCAGACCAATCATTTGGCAATTTATTTTAAATGTGTTTTCACTTATTCATTCAACAAGTACCAGTTGTATGGTGGAAACTAAGAACTAGCATTGCTCTTTCCTTTTCTTTTTCTGGGTAGTGGAAAATGAAAGCCACTGTGACTTCGTAAAGCTCCGGGAAATGCTGATTTGTACAAATATGGAAGATCTGCGAGAACAGACGCATACACGTCACTATGAACTTTACAGGCGTTGCAAGCTGGAAGAATTGGGCTTTAAAGACATGGGCCCAGAGAACAAGCCAGTCAGGTAAGTGGGGATTCCTTTTGGACAAGCTGCCTGCAGTTGAGAAGAAGCCAGCAAAGGGAAATTAGAAAGTACTGTATCCTTTGATGTATCTAGGGTGGTGGAGAAAGAGTTTACTAGACATTTCTCAAAATCATCAAGTAGAATCACTTGCGAATGAATAGTTACTGTGCTTCTTGATTCATCTGAAGCCTTCTAGACTCTCTTGAAGCCTTCTTGATTTTTGGAGGCTCTTTAAACACTCTTCTCACTTAGATGGAGTTAGACAGAAGGAATAACATACAGAAAGCTTTAGTTTATTTCTGTAAATGCTGAATTGAGTATCTGAAGGAATAAAAACATCATTATTTGGTTTTATTTTTATAGTTACATCAATAAAATGAAAATATATTTAACTATTACTACAAAGGAAGGTTGGAACATAAATCGTGTTACTAGTTTCTGTTGAGTTGATTCTGACTCATGGTGACCTCATATAGTTCAGAGTTTCATAGGGGTTTCATAGTTGTGACCTTTTGGAAACAGCCAAACCCTTTTTCCAAGACATCTCTGGATGTATTTGAGCCATATTAAGAGAGCTTAAAACATTTTCTTTTGATTTTCATCCTGGTGAAAACTTTAGAATGACTTAAAACTTAGCAAAATGTGTTGTAGAAAAAGAAAGAAAGTATTTGTAAAACCAAATATGCTGACTCACAGCACCCCTATAGAACATAGTAGAACTGCTCCACTGGATTTCCAAGGCTATAATCTTTATGGTAGCAGACTGTCTTTCTATCTCCCAAAGAGTAGCTGGTGGGTTTGAACCACTGACCTTTTGGTTAGCATCTGACTGCTCAACCACTGTACCACTAGGCTTAAAAGTACTTGTAGGGAGTCAGAATTTAGATTGTTTCTCATAATACTGCAATACACTTTTAAGGATTTTAGATGTTGGTCATTGATTAGAGCATTAAATGTTGTGTTGTAAACTTTTTTGGTAATCTCCTATTGTGCTACATTTAGTACTTTAAAAAAAAATCAGAACATGTTAAACATGAAACTTCGATCATTCACAGTACTAAATCAGATTTGATTTGATGTAGCATTGTAGAACAAACTGCATGGAAGAAAACATGAAATCCTTGGGACAAACATTGTTTTGAGCTTCATCATGAGGTTGAAAATTCCTATTCTGATTCATTATTTGCATTTCCATCACTTCCCTGATTCTTAGTAACACTTATCTCAGAGAGTAGACAAAAGAGGAGGAGAAAGAGAACATTAAATCAGTGCTGCTGCTGTAGGAAGACTTTTTAGAAGATTCAACAAGAGAGGAGGTTAAATTTTTAAATTTTTTCAACTGTGGATTTAACATGTTAGTGTTTTCTTAAACTTCTGGTAGCGTAATAAACTAAGAATTGTATGTATTAACCCCTTTTTCGAGATCCCTGGTGGTATGGTACTTAAAGTGCTCTGCTATTAAGCAAAAGGTTGGCAGTTTGAACCCTGCTCTGGAGAAGAAAGTTACAGCAGTCTGCTTCCATAAAGATTGCAGTGAGGGGTTGTGCAGCTGGTTCGGACTCAGAGTGATCGTGTGTACAACAGAAGGAAGTCTGGCGTGGTCCTGTGCAATCCTCACGATCATCGCTGTGTTTGAACCCATAACTGCAGTCAGTGTGTCAGACCATTTCCTTGAGGGTCTTCCTCTCTTGCTGACCTCTGCTTTACCAGGCGTGGTGTTCCTCTTAGGGACTTGTCCTTCCTGATAATGTATCCAAAGTAGGTGCTTCTAAGAAGCATTCTGGCTGTACTTCTTCAAAGACAGATTTATTCCTTTAATCCATGGTATATTTAATATTCTTCACTAACAGTGTAATTCAGAGGTATCAATTCTTCAGTTTTCCTTATTGTCCAGCTTTTGTTTGTATATGAGGTGATTAAAAAGGTCATGACTTGGATCATTTATTCCAGCTTCTCAAATTATTTGAGACCATGGCTTGGATCATTTATTCCAGTTTCTTGAATTACTTGCTCTGCATACAAATTGAATTGAGACCCTGGTAGAGTAGTGGTTAATGGCTGCTAAATGAAAAGGTTAGCGGTTCAAATTTACCAGATGCTCTTTGGAAACTGTGGAACAGTTCTCTGTCCTATAGGGTCACTGTGAGCCAGAACTGACTTGATGATGGTGGGTTTGGTTTTTGGATTCTACGGACTGAATAAGTATTGTGAGAGGACACAGTCCTGATGCATAGCTTTCCTAATTTTAAACCACACACTATTCCCTTGTTCTGTTCAAACAACTACGTCTTGGTCTTTGTACAGTTCTACATGAGCACCATTAAACATTATGTAATTCCCACTGTTTGCAATGTTACCATAATTGCTTACGACCGACATAATTGAATGCCTTTGCATTGCCAGTAAAACACGCGTAAATGTCTTTCTGGTACTCTCCTTCAGGCAAGATCATCTAACACCAGCAGTGATATTCCTAGTTCCATAACCTCTTCTGAATCCAGCTTGAAATTCTCTTAGTTCTCTGTTGACGTACTGCTGCTACTGTTTTTGAAAAGTCAGCAAAATATTACTTGCGTAGGATATCAGTGATACTGTTCAGTAATTTCCACAGTCTCTTGAATTACCTTTCTTTGGAATGGGCACAAATATGGATCTCTTCCAATTGGTTGGCCAGGTAGCTGTCTTTTAAATTTCTTGGTATTGATGAATGAACACTTCCATTGTTGCATCCATTTGTTGAAACATCTCAATTGGCATTACATCAATTTCTGGAGCCTTATTGTTTCCAGTGCCCTCAGGGTGTCTTGGGCTTCCTCCTTCAATACCATTGGTTCTTGATCACATGCTACCTCTTGAAATAGTTAAACATGAACCAGTTCTTTTTGGTGCAGTGACTCTTGGTATTCCCATCTTCTTTGGTGCTTTTGGCATCATTCAATATTTTGCCCATAAAACTATTCATTATTACACTCAAGGCTTTGAGTTTTTCTTAAGGTTTTTCAGCTTGAGAAATATTGAAAGTGTTCTTTCCTTTTAGTTTTCTAACTACAAGTCTTTGCATATTTCATTTATGATACTTTTTCTTCTTGAGCCACATTTTGAAATGTTCTGTTTAGTTATTTTACTTCATCACTTCTTCCTTTTACTTTAGTTACTCTGCCAGTAGAAGCAAGTTTGGCAGTGTCTTCTGATGTTCATTTTGGTCTTTTATTTTTTTCTCTTTTTAATGACTTCCTGCCTTCTTTATGTGTAATGTCTGTGATGTCATCCCACAACTTGTGTGGTCTTTGGTCGTTGGTGTTCACTGTGTCACATCTGTTCTTGAGATGTCTCTAAATTCAGGTGGAATGTACTCACGGTTGTACTTTGGTTCTTGTGGACTTGCTCTAATTTTCTTTAGCTTTACCTTGAACTTACATTTGAGCAGTTGATGGTCTGTTGCATATAGTTGGCATCTAGCCTTTTTCTGAGTTATACATAAAGTCAAAGAGAAAACACAAACCCAATGCCATTGAGTCAATTCTGACTCATAGCAACCCTGTAGACAGTGAAGAACTGCCCCATAGAGTTTCCAAGGAGCGCCTGGCAGATTTGAATTGCTGACCTTCTGGTTAGCAGCCGTAGCACTTAACCACCTCACCACTGGGGTTTCCTTCTATATATGTAGTCGATTTAATTCCTGTGTTCTGTCCAGTGAGGTCCTTGTGGATGATCACTGTGTTGTTAAAGAGAGGTATTTCCAGGTCTTGGTCACTGGTCTTGGCAAAATTCTGTTGTGCTATCTCTGGCAGTGTTTACTTTACCAAGGTCATCTTTTCCAGCTACTGACCCCTTCTTCTTTGTTTTGTGCCTTTGTACAGTTCCACTCACCAGTAATTATCAATGCATCTTGATTGGAAGTTTGATCAATTTCTGACTGTAGAAATTGAAGAAAATCTTCAGTATTTTCATCTCTGGCATTAGTGGTTGGTGTGTAAATTTGAATAATGGTCATATTAACCGGTTTTCATTGTCGGTGTTTGAATATTATTCTGTCACTGACAGTGTTGTACTTCAGGGTAGATGTTTTTGTTTAAATTGACTCGGGATGAAGGTTTACAGAACATACTAGTTTCTCATTAAACAGTTAATACACATATTACTTTATGACATTGGTTAACAACCCCGTAACAGGTCAGCATTGTCGTTTCTCACCCCTGGGTTCCCTATTACCAGCTTTCTTGTCCCCTTCTGACTCCCAGTCCTTGTCCCTGGGCTGGCATGTCCCTTCAGAATAGATCTTGAAAAGTTCTTTTTAGCAATAAATGCGAAGCTGTTGCTGTCTTATTTGTTATTCTCAGTGAAGTAGACCATATGATTGATTTTCCCATTCAAAACAGCAATACCAGTCCATTTCAACTCACTAATGCAGAGGCTATTGATCTTCAAACATTCCTTTTCATTGTTGACTTCCAATTCCCCTAGATTGATACTTTGTATATTCCACTTTCCAGTTACTGATGTTTGCAGCTGTTTTTTCTTGTTTCAACTTGTGCCCTGTTGGCAAGTGAAGGTCCTTAAAACTTCAGTTTCTGCATTATTAAGGTTGACTCTACTTTGAGGAGGCAGCTCTCCAGTAACATTCTGAGTGCCTTCCAACCTGAGGGCCTCATCTTCTGGCACTGTGTTATTGTTCAGTTGCTATTCGTGTTGTTTCCATTGGCCAGTTTTTTTTAAAGGTAGATGGCTAGGTTTTTCTTTCTCATGTGCATTAGTCCAGATGCTCTGCTGAAACCCATCTCCCAGTCACACTGCTGGTATTTAAAATACCAGTGACCTAGCTCCAGCAACACGGAAACATGCAGGCGGCCGTAGTAAGACAAACGGACAGACTAGTGGTGGCTCTTAGGGTTAATAGCCTTGGGAGTCCTTTGGGGTTGCTGTGTTGTTGTTGTTAGGTGTTGTCAAGTCAGCGCTGACTCACAGTGACCCCATGCACAACAGAACGGAACACTGCCCAGTGCTGCCATGTGTCCACAGTCATTTTTATGCTTGAGCCCATCATTGTAGCCACCGGGCCAGTCTGTCTCACGGAGGGTCTTCCTCTGTCTCACTGACCCTCCACTCTACCAAGCATGATGTCCTTCTCCAGGGACTGATCCCTCCTGACAACGTGTCCGAAGTATGTAAGGTGCATTCTCGCCATCTTTGCTTCCAAGGAGTGCTCTGGCTGTACTTTTTCCATAATAGATCTGTTTATTCTTTTGGTAGTCACAGTTGGACGGCAGTGGGTTTGGTTTGGGTTTTTGTAATTTCGTTTCACTAACTTTAAGTAAGCTGTGCTTCAATTATGGTCCAGTTTTATTAAATTGATAAAGCTAGCTTCTTTGGTGTTTCCTGGAGAAGACTTCACTTCTCATTTCTTCAGAGGCAAGGATCAGTTCACAGGTGAATGTGTGCATTAAGAGGCATGGATGGAGTTGAGAGCAAGTGGAATAGACGTGAAACACAGGGAGGAGGGATGCATTTTTCCTGGTGGACTAATCTGGCCCCATAGTTTGTACAGGAGCCTTGTGTCTCAGTGGTGAAGCATTCTGCTGCACAAGATAGGCAGTTGAACCCAGCAGCCGCCCTGTGGGAGAAAGGTGTGGCAGTCTGCTTCTGTGATGGTTCCAAAAAACTAAAGCACCTTGCCGTGGGGCTGATTCTGAGTCATGGTGACCCTGTAGGACAGAGTAGATCTATCCTATTGGGTTTCCCAGGTTGGACACTGTCTTTATGGAAGCAGATTGCTACATCATTCTCCCACGGAGTACCTGGTATGTTCAGATCATTGTCAGTTAGCAGCACAGCACTTGAACCAGTGTGACATCAGGGCTCCGTGAAGATGGCAGCCTTGAAAGGTCTATGGGGCACTTCTGCTCTGTCCTATTGAGTTGCTTTGAGTCAGAATCGAACTGATGGCTTTCCTTTCTTTTTTGATGGTTCTTATATCTGGCCAACCTTTTAGTTACTAGCCCAGGACTAACCATTTGCTCTTCCCAGGGACTCCTGAAGTTGTCTAATTGTGACTTAGAGTAAGGTGCGTAAATTGTGTCTTTGGAAGTCTCAGAAAGCGGTTGATTTTCTCCACTTAGTCTGAGGTAGACTTGGACAATAATTGCAGCCTTATTAGAAGTTAACATGAAACAAAAATAAAAGATCCTCAGTGAAGGATATAAAAAAGCACATGACCTTGTTGATGTGAGCATCTGAGAATGATTTTTCTGTCTCTTTGGTTTTCCTGTTTGTTTGATGTCAGTGAGATTTGCAGTTCCTCTAATATGTTGGTGTTAAATACTCATGACAACAAACTGCTATGTCACAGAAGAGAGTATAGCAAGAAAATGTTTTCTGTCTTCATTTAATAAGTAAACCTGTGATAGTAAACAATGCTTGCATTGGATTCACAATATTAACTTTGTGGATTATTCCTCTGTTGCTCTTCTAAGAGTTTCTTACCTGATTGCTTTTTGCTACATTTTGGAGGATAGTATAGGTTTCTTTTCTTGCATTGGCCCTATAATTTATGTTGTCAGAAGTTGGAAAGTGGCGTGAGATGTGATGGAAAATCTGCAGGATCAATCCATGACTGTTTTTATCTTCTTTTGAGACAGGGCAGTCCTGTTGGTGATGGATGGCAATATAGGCTTTGGAAAAGTCTAATCTGGTTCAAATCCCAGCTTTTTAATTTACAAGTTGTTTTACTTTGGGCAGATTACCTCTCTGCAATTTAGTTTTCTTATTTACAAAACGTATTAGTGCTTGTCTTTAAAGTTGTTGTGGGTTTTAAATAAAGAACGTAAAAGGATCCACAACAGTACTTGGTGGCAGCAACTATTCAACAAATATTAGCTCTTTTGCTAGGCAGATGTCTTTTCTTCTTTAAGCTTGTATGTATAGGTGAATGAAGCACTTTAAAACTAAACAAAAGAACAAACAAAATCTTGAATATAAATGCAACAGAGAAAATCATGACAACATCAACTTGGGCTGTTGGGAAACCAGGTGCTGTTGAGTTGGTCCTGACTCATGGCAACCCTTGTGTGCCAGAGCAGAACTCTGCTCTGTATGGTGTTCAGTGGCTGATTTTTCAAAAGTAAGTTACCAGACGTTTCTTTCCCAGGTGCTTCTGGTTGGAAGTGATCTTCCATCCTTTCCGTTAGTAGCTGAGTGCGTCAAGTGTTTACACTACCCAGGGCCACCAGAATGGAAAGAAGACTGGGTTTAAGTGATGTCAGTGTCACAGGCAGAGCTGAGACTTTGGTGATCAGATATGAGATAAGGCTAAGAGTCAGAGATGACTTCAGGCCTCCAAGGTTTCCAGACATGGTATTACCAAAAGAAGAACATACTTGGGGTAAAATGAGGGTACTTTTTCTGCGAAACAATAAACCAAACCCAGTGCCATTGAGTCGATTCTGACTCACAGCAACCCTATAGGACAGAGCAGAACTGCTCCACAGAGTGTCCAAGGAGCACCTGTGGACTCAAACTGCCGGCCTTTTGGTTGGCAGACATAGCACTTAACCACTACACCATGAAACAGTTAATAGAGGCTTCAAAATTCTACCATTTTTACCATCACTTTTGAATTGTTTCCAACTTATGGCAACCTGACAGGTGCATAGAGTAGAGCTGTGCTCTTTATATTTGAGGTAGCACTGGTGGTTTTTTATATCCCATGCTATAGAAAATTCCATGTTTGGGCTGCTGTATGTAAAGGGATATTGATACATGCTACATACAGTAAAACCTGTGAATGCTGGAGTTGTGTAAGGTGGAAACCTGTCAGAGAAGAAAAACTCAAATATTTTTTGCTAGTAGAGAGCAGTAGAAAAGTGATCAGAGTATACCTTGTCAAAGGCAGAAAACTTGCAAGACTTGGAAAAGCAATGCAGTCCTTTCAGGATTTGGCTCTGACAGGTTTTATATGAGGCCTAATGTGAAATGGGTGAGTTTTTGCAAGTTTGTTAGATCATCTTTCTAACATGACAATACAACAAATAACTTTTTAGTCTTCAAGAGACCTATGAAGCCAAAAGACATGAAATCTATGGCGAATATCAGCGAAAGGAAGAAGAAATGAAGCAGATGTTTGTGCAGCGAGTAAAGGAGAAGGAAGCCATACTGAAAGAAGCTGAGAGAGAGGCAAGTACTGTTGGTGTGGTGTACGTGCGTGTGGTTTTTAGGTGTCCTATTAATCCGGAGGATTTATCTCAAGAATTTGGTAGAGGTGTTAATTGTTCTTTAAAAATCAGCTATTTTAATATAGAGTCTTTGAACACAGACTTGAAAAACTCTGAAATTAAAATCAAAAGTTGTGGTGGACTTAGTATCTATCTGAAACACCTTGTTTGTTTTATAGCGTCTTCAGTCTTGATGGTGGTTGTCACCATGGGCCAGGATCACACGCTGCATTTCAACATTATGTTTCTCTAGTTTCTTTTATTCAAGAACATCCCTAATTTGAAGTTATTTTTAAATGTGAATATTGGGTGAATATAAATAAGGGTGATTTTAATTTTTTAATTAGTAGATAACGTCTTAAGGTGGTATCAGGGTAAAACTTTTTTAAGTTTATTGTGTTTATGTACATACAATGTGCCTTCTGTGTTTGTTTGCCTACCACACCCTTTCCCTACAGAGTATTTTCATAAATGCTGTTATGCCAGTTTTTCTTACACATTGCTGTAAAAATTGAGCACAACATGCTTACAAAAATACTTCACAGAGGAAGGGTGCAGTTGATGAACAAATGTAGAAGGTGGGCATTACATGTATTAAAATACAGTATATATCCACTATATCATGATTCTTAATTCACCAGTGAGAAGAGAGAAATTTAAAAGTGATTTATACTCCATTTTTAATTTTTATAATTCCATAGAATTTTTTTTTTTTTTTTATTTAACATAACTGAGTGAAAATGTACATTCACATGAAAATTTACATGCCCCCCTATATGCAGCTTCCACTGCTCTCCCTGTCCGGTGACTGCACACTATTCCTCTCTGCTCCATACATGTCTCATCCTCCCAGCAGTCTTCTTTCCCCTCCTCTCTGTCCACTCCCCTTCCTCCAGCCAGAGGTCAGCAAGATGATATCCTATAGATGTACAGAACCATGAAGTGCTTCCAACATATGGTTACTCTGCATTGCTATAATTCCATAGAATTTTATCTCAATGTGATGTGTTCTTTAAAAGGAAAATTGAAAGTTCATTGAGGAGGCCAGATTATTGACAGAAAAAAGCTATTTGTCATTAGGTGGTTTGTGAATTTTGGTGCCCTTTTGTGTTGAGTATTTGTATAACAGACGGTAAAGATAAGTTAACCTAAAGTACCACAGTTAAAAGTTGTCACAAGCGTTCTAAACTTCTAACTATATAACTATAGAGACATAGGTTTCAGTGATCCATTTTATTAATATTACAAGGCACCTCATGGCCAGTTTCCATAGTTTCTAGTCAGTATTAGTAATACCTACAACCAGGGCCTCTCCACGTAGAAAGGCATCCAGGCAATAATCATCCTTCCTGTGAGACCAAAAATTATTGTCAAGACTAAGGGGACTATGTAGTTTACTGTCTTAATTAGGATGATTTTAGAGAGAAAAGAGGTGTTATGGACTGAGTTATGTCCCCCTAAAATACATGTTGTAGATCTAAACCTCTGCCTGTGGATGTAATCCCATTTGGCAGTGGGTTATCTTTGTTGTATTAATGAAGCAGGGTTAGTGTGGGACATATTTTGAGTCAATCTCTTTTGAGATATGAAAGAGATTAAACAAGCAAGCAGAGCAGAGATCAGGGGAGAGAGAAGCTAAGACACATGAAGACTGCCCAGGAGTAGGAGCTCAGAAGAGACAAGGACCTTCCAGAGCTGACAGAGAGAAAGCCTTCCCCTAGAGCTGGCATGCTCAATTTGGACTCCTATCTTTCTAAACTGTGAAAAAGCAAATTTCTGTTTGTTAATGGTACCCACTTATGATAGTTATGTTATAGCAGCACTAGATAACTAAGATGGGAGCTTATTAATAATTACCCTGGGACAACTAGTAGGTATAAACAGGTCTCTTGTGGGCATACTTGGGATATTTCTTTACCCAGTACTTGGTTGTTAGGATTTTACAGCTATTTATATCAGTAGAAAACTGGCAGCTGCTAATAAAATAATGTTTAGTTATCTAAAACATTGTTAAAGTCTATATTAGAGAACCCTGTTAATTTTGATACATTTTGTAAAATGATGTGGGCTTAGATAAAAGTATGTGATGGTTGGGTAAACTACAGTAGTGAGGAGCACAGGACAGATGCTGTCTTCATTGCAAAGAATGCTTGAATGTTCCCTTTTCTACATCTTCATGAACCTCGTTCTAAATGAACTAATGAGGCCTGGTATCTATAGCAAGTGTCTCCTCTTCTCCCTCCCCCACCATGAGAGAAAGCACTGTGGAGCCCTCAAAGCACATAAGCCGTCTTTGAAATAGTATAACTTGTCCATTTAATATGTAAGCTTGTTTCTTAGTATGATAACATATTTGTGCCCTTCAGACTTCTAAAAAATATTCTTGGCAATTTACAATTAAAGAAGGGCAACTGAGCAGATATAACCATAGAAACAAGATGAGAACAGGAGCCTTGCAATACAGGGTGAGGATGGGCAGGCTGTTCAGCAGTGCAGCTGAGGGGCCCAGTCAGGAAGCTTCTTAAATGAACATAGGCTCTGCTCTGACCTGTAGGCAGTCAGGGCAGAAGGGGCCACGGTGAGCTCAGATGAAAGATGCCCATGAATTTCATGAAAGAGAAATGTTTTCTTTGGCATTCATTTCTAATTTCTAAGAATGGGTGTTTTCAGAAGAATCATCGAGTAATAGTCACATAAGTAGTGTTTGAAGACCCAGCATGTACCTTGTTGAGGATGCAAGCTTAAGAGTATTGATGATTAGTTATCAGTAGCGCAAAAAGATCCATTGCTTTTTAATTCTTTGAGTATTTGGAAATGTTGGAATTGATGGCCATTGTAGTGAATGGTGGAACCATGTTGTTGCTATGTGCAGTCTTGTGGATCATGACTCATTGTAATCCTGTAGGACAGAGTAGAACTATGCTGTGGGGTTTTCTAGACTGTAATCTTCACAGCAGCGGATCGCCAGGTCTTTTCTGCTGGGGAGCATCTGATGAGTTCGAATCACTGACCTTTGGGTTAGCAGCCAGGTGCTTAACCACATGCTGCTAGGGCTCCTTAAAGGAACCAGAGTGGTGGTAATAGGTTTCATGTAAGTAGAACAGGTCATTGCTGTCAAAAGCTGTGAAATCCACAAAATCGAAATAACGGTCACATCTAAACCTTCCTCCTTGTTTTTTTTTTTAAGTTTTCCTGGAATTTGTAGTCACCCTTGTGAGTGAAGGATACATGAAACGCTTTCCATCTTTTCAAGCTACTCAAAGTATGAACTTGTGTCTGAGTTGTCAGAGGTGTATGTTTGCATTATAAGTCTGCCCCTGCATCCTCCCTGTCTGAGCTTTCCCTTTCCCTGCTCCTCTGTCAGGTTATAGGGGTGCACGCAGGCTCAGAGTACACCCATGTTCCCCCTCTGTGTTCATATCCTTGATCTGCATAACAGCTAGGTGGAGCCCACCTTTTAAACACACACAGACAAGTTCATTATCTATGTTTGTTAAAAGCCGGAGCCATTTCAGTAAAGAAATACTAAGGAAGTGATGTTTCTCTGGAATGACATCCTCTGGGATGTGAGACTCATAGACTGGGAAGAGCTTCCTGTGTCATCTGTTTCTGCAGTACGTGGCTTCTGTTTGAGTGCTCCCGTTGGGCTCGCAAACCGTTAGTTTTTATTAGGCTGAAGTTTAGCACCCTCTGATTTCTGTCCTCAGCCTCTTGTTACTGAAGTATTTCCTCAGCTGTTATGTGCCATTGTTTCTAGGCATCAAGCCCCGCTTCTGCGTGGACGCCAGGTTGCTGCACAGAACTGACATGACTCATCTCACGTGTATCTGACCATGCCACGGCACCAAGAGAAAAAGAAAATTTCTTAACCTGGTTTCTAGGCGCTGTGCTTGTGTTTGTGGCAGGCATGTCACTCAGCTCATTCGTCCTGTAGTCTGTAGTCTGTACCTGAAGTCTGTAGTCTTTATTAGGCAGACCATAATTACATCAGGTAGCAGTCTTGTTCATTCAGTTCTGTGAATTTAAATGCAGGACTTCACATTTCTGTCATCTTCTTACCAGTCCATCGGCAGCTTTTAGAATCGTGGCCTGGGCTGCAGCATTATGTGGACTGTGGCAGGGGCCGAGGAGATGAAGGGGAAACTGGTGGAGCCCCTGTGCCGGGGGAGCAGAGGTCCTGGTAACGGCTCCCCAGTGACTTGGTGTTCTCCCGCGTCTGTGGTCCTGGAAGGGCTCGAGGTCGGGGCAGGGGGTCCTTGGCTCAGGGCAAAGGTTAGAAAAAGCTGTGCTTTTAAGTCATGGCAAAAATATGAAATAGATTATCTTTTTTTTTTTAAGTTATAAGCTAATTTTTTTGAGTTTCTTTATCTATTAAGAAGCCCTGGTGGCACAGTAATAAAAACAATCAACTGCTAACCAAAAAGTTGACAGTTTGAACCAGCTGTGGCTCCTCTAGAGAAAGCTGCAGAAGGAAGTCTGCTTCCGTGGATATTTACAACCTGGAACACAGTGTGAGTCTGAATTGACTTGGTGGCAGTGGCTTTTGGGGTTTTGTCTTTTAGTAATTTCTGAACTTTATGCCATTCATAGCTTTGATCTATATGCTGTCTGTTTTATACATGATGTTCTTAAAAAGGTGGAAAACATAAAGTCGAACACAGGCCTGTCAGTCCCTGTGCTGGCAGCCAGGGTGACCATGTTCTCTTCTTACGGTTTATCAGGATGATTTTGAACCACAAGTAAATGAAAAATATATTAAGTGAAGTCCTTTCAGTACTTTCTATTCTGCATTTCTGGTATTTCTATTCAACAAGGGAAATCTCATGTTACCAGCTTTTACAAAACTCACTTTAATGACTTCATCAAGCATTTTGCACAATTTTTTTTTTTAATTTCATCTCCTGGACATGTAGTGTACATTTTACCACAGTGAGTTTTTATGTATGTAACTTTTTCTGAATTTATTATTTTTTAATTTAGTTTAAACTTCAAGAAGTGGAATGACTATAGAAAAATATAATAGATTTTTAAGTTCCTTGACATTAATTGACAGTTGCTTTCCAGAGAAAATCCCTGGTGGAATGGTTGTTCAGAGATTGGCTGCTAACCAAAATATTGGCTGTTCGAATCCACTTGCCACTCCTTGAAAAACCTTTAGGGAGTTCTCCTCTGTCTTGTAGTGTAGGGTTGCTCTGAGTCAGAATTGACTGCAAAGGGCTCAAGAGGACTTGAACAAAATAACTCTCAGCTCCTGTTTGACTATACATAGTGTTTTTTAATAAATATGTTTTTATTGAGTATGGATTTAAGAAAAAGTTTGAAAGAGTTTTATTTGAAAAAGTTATGTGGGGAAAATGTAGAGCTAGGAAAAAAACGGGAAAAGGTCATGTGTAAAAATTGAGTTTTACTCATGGCTGTCATTTTTATTATATTTGGTTCAAGGATCCTTGGCAAGAGGATTCATTTACAATTAAAGTTACTGAGGCGATTCCACGTGTAAACTTTTACCTTGAGGATGATCTTTTGAGACGTTAGGGTAGAGACTTTAGAAGAGGTTTTCCTTTGTTTTTCCCAACTGAGAGCCCATTCCCTTGGATGTGCTGCCACCCTGTGCCCGCAGTGAGAACTGCACCTTTGTTTTACAGCTCCAGGCCAAATTTGAATACCTTAAAAAAATGCACCAAGAAGAGAGAAAGAAGCTGGAAGAGAAGAGAAGACTTTTGGAAGAAGAAATGGCTGCTTTCTCTAAAAAGAAAGCTGCCTGTGAAATATTCCAGACCCAGTCTTTTCTTGCAACTGGTAGCAAGAAGGATAAGGATCGAAAGAAGTAAGTCGTGTTTGACCATCGCATCTCTGGTAGTCCTGCCCACGCCCGCCCATTGTGACTTTGTCTCATTGCCCTGTGTGATTTTCTTCAGAGCAGCTCTCTTACTGTCTGTTTAGCTAGTCCTTGTCTGCGTCTCACAGTGAAGATGTTAGCTGCTTGACAGCAGAGACCTTGTCTGTTTGGTTCACTGCTGTTTCACCAGCATTTAGAACAGTGCCTGGTGTATAGTAGGTGCCCAGTAAATAACTTCCAAAGTGAATGAGTGACCAAACTAAAAAAATAGCGTAGTGTAGAAAGGGTTAGTCAGTGGGGGGAAAACAGACAAACCAAAAAAGCTGGCTGTTTTTACTTTGTAACCCCGCCTGTGCCTCTGACACACAGCGAATGACTGCTGACCTGCCGGTTGTTATGCTGAAGTTCACGTTTACATGGAAGCTGTGCACTTTGTTGGGAACTCATAAAACACAACTAAGTTTTAGACTCACTTTTTAAAAGTTTTTATTTTTGACAAATTCTACGGATAATTCTGTGAGAATTTTTTTTCAATAAGGGAACAAGGCTCCCGATCGGATCACCTGTGCTTTGGATGTCAGCCCCTGTGAAGCCCCTGGTGGACGTAAAGTGCAGAGGAAGGTAGAGAGGGCGCCAGTGCAGTGAGGCAGCCTCAGTAGCATTTGGATGATAATCTCAAGGCTGATAGGTTTGGGGTATGTGTTCTAATCAAAGTTACCAAAGGTGTAGAAAATAAGTGGTTTTTTCCCTCCGTTTTGTTAATTCCCTGCTGTGCTTTGTGTCCCTCACCTCCCTTCCACCACTGCTATGTCCTGGTCAGCTTCCCTCTCTGACTGGTTGAAATTCACTGTGGCTCACTAGGTTTACTTTTGGGGCCTTTGCCTCTGTTTCCTCCAGCTGCCTCTGTTTTAGTGGCCTCAATTTGTCACAGAACAACACTTCTTCTATTCTAGTTTTATCACCACCTCTATCTCAGGTCTAGCATTTCCAGAGTATTGTAACTCAGTTTTAAAATAGTTACAAAAACATAATTTTGCCCAGGATAACTTTCACGTTTTGAAATGTGGAGAAAAAAGTAAATCTACAAGGTTTTGGTTGATTTACTCAGCCTATGGATTTTATAGTTTGGAGAAAAGTGGAAAGGAAAACTCATTAATGGTGTTCTAATGACAGCTTGGAAACCCTGGTGGCATAGTGGTTAAGAGCTATGGCTACTAACCAGAAGATTGGCAGTTCACATCCACCAGGCACTCCTGGAAACTCTTATGGGACAGTTCTACTCTGTCTTGTAAGATTGCTGTAAGTCAGAATTGGCTCAACAGCAACCGTTTTTGTTTTTTTTAGTGATAGCTCTGCAAGGGCATGGGTCTTTGTTTTGTTGATTGATACGTTCATCCCTAGAGCCCAGAAGAGTGTGTGACACATAGGAGGTATACAGTGGTTTGTCAAAAAGAATGAATGATAGTATAAAGCTCTATTTC
The DNA here is from genome assembly GCA_028571685.1 of Heterohyrax brucei. Taxonomy (NCBI): domain Eukaryota; kingdom Metazoa; phylum Chordata; class Mammalia; order Hyracoidea; family Procaviidae; genus Heterohyrax; species Heterohyrax brucei. The sequence goes on along the minus strand of CM053162.1, from coordinate 42,310,830 downwards.
ACTTGTCTGTTCTTTAGCTAATGACAAAAAGATTAAACTGTAAACATAATTTACTGTTGCTTTTTATCATGCTTTAAAATGCTAATGGACCTTTTACCTTCTGATCCTTTTATGTTAATTCAGTGTTACTAAAATTGGATTCCTCAGTTTTATTCTGTATATGGAAAATGTCATATTTACCTTGTAAAAAGTATCACTCTGCTCTGCTTGAGAACTGTTAGTGTGTGCTTTTTTTAAAAAACAGACCAAAAAAAAAAAAAACCTAAATAATAGCCAAACTTACATTTTTTGAGAGCTCAGAAGGAATTATCCTCTAGAAAATATAATTTAATGGTTTTTATTTTTTTTCCCAAAGCCCCATAGCTAAATATTCTATGGTACATGAGGTATATATTTGCTCTTTCTACAAAAGCTTTGTAAAACTAATGATTCTAGTAATTTTCCTTACCTGCATGTTTTTTTTTTTTTTTTGATTGTACCAATCAAAAGTTTTTTTTTTCTCTTTTCAGCTCCAGTTTTATATAAGACAGTTCATTCTAGGACTACGTATCATAGAAGATCATTACAAGTAAAAGTTATTAAAAATTTAGAAGTATGCTTTGATTTCTTTTTCCATTTTTATTTGTTATATTAGTTATGCTGTATCTGGAAATGGACACAGTAACTGCCATTTATGGAAAAATATTTTCAAATATAAGGTCACTGCATATGTAAGAGTGGATCATATTGCTTACGTATTCACTGTTGTTAGAAATGTTAAAGTTGCTGATGTGAGGTGAATGTAGATTGTGTCTGCCTATTGCCAACTTGTAAATTTACAGTGCCTTGTACCAAAGAGATAAGTTCCGGTGCCATTTAAAATACAGAACTTCATATTATACCTGACTGCATGTGTGTCCCAAGAGGAACCTGTATTTTGTATATACTAAACATAACATTTGGGGACTATGTCTTGAAATGTATTATAAACCTGAAACTAACTTTTGACTAGTTTTTTTTAGAAGTTCTTAGTTTGGGGTATGATTACCTAGTTGGTAACCTAATACTAAGCTTTTGTAGCGAATTATATAACATGATGACCTTGCTGGGCTTCAGTGTGACCTGTGGCTGATGGATTGAAAAAAAATATGTTTAAAGGAAAAAACATACAGGTATACTTTTTTCCTAGTAAAATACCTTTTGAAACTCGGTGTATCACATGATTTTCATTAGGCTATATTTTGTACTTTTATAAAATTCTTATTATCTAGGAAAAGATGATGAAATGGAATCATCCTATTAGAAACCTTTTTAAAAGAAAATAACTATGACCATATGAATGTTACAGATGTTGAAAACAAAATCCAGATAATTCACATCTCAAAAGATAATTGAATTCAAAGTACCATAATAGTATTCTCTGAATGATTTGTTGCTAGCCTTTTCTTAATAGTCTGTATACATATATATATAATTAACAGATATGTTGTTTCTAATTTTTTTGTACTTGAAAACTTCTAAATAAAACTGACATTTTACACTTGAAAAATAAAGTGCACCTATATACTGACTGAAATGTGTTTAACTGTTTGCGAGCTATCATCTTAAAACATTTTATCAAAATTGTTCGTTTATTTGTAGGTTTGAGCTCTTTTAAAAAGCAGAGAGGTATTTTGCTAACAGAATGTCTTAATGTCAGTCTGAGCAGTGGACTTTTTCATGAAGGTTGTGTGTGTTGCAAACAGTGCCTTTCATTTTATAACACAGTTTATCTTTACAAACACTTAAATTACAGTTTTATATTTGAAATTCACAAATACATCTTAGTTTTTTAAAACTTCAGTAAATTATGAGTGTCAGAGAAAGAGCTCTGGACGTTCTTCTCAAGATAGGTGGGTTCTGATAGGTGAGGTCCCTGCATACAGGTAGTCTGCTTTATAAGGGGTCAGCCGCACAATGCTTGACATTAGCAGAGAAAAATGCTCCTCATAGGAGTTCAGTAATGTTCAGTGAGTGAGTGGTACTTATGGCCATGTTAGACAATCTGTAGAAAACAGCAGTCCTAAGCTTTAATGCCACATTGGATGTTGGCATGCCAAAGCAAAGTCATTCAAGTTTCTAGTTGAAATGAACTTAATTGGAAACCTGTCTAAGACTCTGGACTTAACAGGAGGGTAATTGTTTTGTAGTACCTCGCAATGAGAAAGCCTCACTCCTGCTGCATCCACAATGTGACACTTTAATTTATTTTGGATTCCATGTTAGATTTCATTTTAAAAGGATTGCATTGCTAAGAAATGTTTCTAAATGATTGCACTGTAAAACCTAGATTCTCCTTCATGCAATAGAAAGGTAATTTATACTCAGCTATATAGGCAGAAGGTTACAAAGTAAATCATTATCCAAACCCAAACCAGATCAAACCCTGTGCCCTGGAGTCAATTTCTGCTCATGGTTCCCTACAGGAAAGAGTAGAACTGCCCCATAGGGTTTCCAAGGAGTGTCTGGTGGATTCAAACTGCCAGCCTTTTGGTTAGCAACTGTAGCTCTTGACTGCTACACCACTAAAGCTATTATCCACTGATGCTCAGATTAATAAAACTCCTAGGAACAAAATAGGAGCCCTCATGGCACAGGATTAAAGGCTTGGCTGCTAACCAAAAGGTCATCAGTTCAGAACACACCAGCTGCATGTTGGAAGAAAAACATGGTGGTCTGCTTCAGTAAAGTTGGGGGCCTTGGAAACTCCAGGGCAGCGCTCCTCTGTCCTACAGGGCCTCTATGAGTTGGAATTGACTCAGTGGCCGCAAGTTTAGTTTTGGTTATGGACAAAATAAAGCTGGCCATGCTCTGTTTAAAAATACTATTTTTATGAAGTGTGTGAAACAGAGTTGCCCCTAACCAAAAACCATCTTTGTGTATATAGTCTGCTAATGTTTTTAAGCTTTTTCACATAGACTGTCGTTTGAAATTCACAACAACATAAAGGAAAAAAAATAATACCGGGATTATTGTCATTTTCTTAATAGATAACTGAATTTAGGCTGAGAATTTCTCATTCCTCATTTTCCTAGTCTAGTCCTACTGGACTAGGGAACTGGGACATAAACATGCCCTTATGGAGCAAGCAGACCAGCATGGACAGCATTCCTGCAGATTTCTGCGTGCAGTGCTCTAAAAAGAGTACCCACCTCTCTCTGCAGAGCATGAGAAAGCTTCCCAGTGGAAGTGACTGGGTCTTAAAGGACTAGGAGCTAGTAGATACACAAAAGGCAAAGGGCAGTTTAGGGGCAAGGAATAGCCTGTGTCCGGTAACATCTTGCATGTGCTGGGTAGTGTAGCTGAATACACTGACGAGCATGAGGGAGGAATGGCACAGAGTCCGGAATGATGATAAAGGTGCCAGTCAGCCAGTTAACGGTGACTGTATAAGACAGAAGTACCCCTTATAATCACTAGGGTAAGAGTGCAAAGTGTGATAATATTTATAACTTCTAAGCTACTGTAGGGAAAAATGGACTAATAAAGGATAATCCAAAAGAAAGCAACAGGAGGTATGACTAACAAAGTGTTTAGTGGTATGGTGGATTTGCACCCACATATACCAGCGGTTACACAGTTTACATGCTCTAATTAAAAATAAACTTTTTGTTTTAAGCCAACAATATTCAGTTTACATGAGAAAGGTTAAAAGGAGATAGGAAAAGTTATATAACAGCTGGACAGTGAACAAAGAAGACAGAAGAACTGATGCCTTTGAATTGTGTTGGAGCAGAATGTTGAATGTACCATGGACCACCAAAAGAACAAACAGTTCTGTTCTGGAAGAGGTACAACCAGAGTGCTCCTTGGAAGCAAAGATTGCGAGACTGCATCTCACATACTTTGGACATGTTGTCAGGAGGGATCAGTCTATGGAGAAGGACATCATGCTTGGTAGAGTGGAGGGTCAGCAGAAAAGAGGAAGACCCTCGACGAGATGTCTTGACAGAGTGACTGCAGTAGTGGGCTTAAGCATAGAAGCAATTGTGGACATGGCACAGGAGACCAGGCAGTGTTTTATTGTTATGCATAGTGTTGCTGTGAGTCAGAACTGACTCAGTGCACCTACCAATGCAATGGCATAGATGCTTACTAAAAGAAAACTGATGTGTAGTTGTATTTCCTGTATAGTGAGAAAAGTCTAAGTCAAAAAGTATTGCTGGAGATGAAGAAGGACACGTTAAATGAGATTGTACTCACCAAGAAGGTAAAACAGTTCTGAGTTCATATACACTTAATAACAGCTTCAACATATTTAAAGCAAAAAATGAGCAGGAAAACATGGAGAAATGTGCAGATTCACATTCATTGACACATTCTAGCACATTTTGTGAACAAACATGGATTGAATTGTGTCCCCCCAAAAATATGTGTAGCCATGTGCCTGGGCCATGATACCCAATATTTTGTGATTGTTCTCCAATTTTGATTTTCCTGTGCTGTGTGTTAAAGGATTAGGGTGGGACTGTAAATCCCTTCATAGGATTACCTCCCTGCTCCACTGTAAAGGGAGTTTCCGTGGAATATGGCTGGCCCCCCCCTTAATCCTTTCATCCTACAAGCGATGAAAGAGAAGCAAGCAGAGAACTGGGAACCTCACACCATCAAGAAAGCAGCACCAGGAGAAGGGCTTGTCCTTCAGACCTCAAGTTTCTGTACCAAGATGCTCCCTGGACAAAGACTGATGCAATACCGACTTTCCTCCTGAACCGACAAGGGGGCAAGCCTTACCCTGGAGTGGACATCCTGAATTTGGACTTGTAGCCCACCAGACTGTGTAAGAATAAACCTTCCTTTGTTAAAACCATCAACTCAAACGGTATATCTGTTAGAGCGGCGCTAGCTGACTAAAACAGAAGGCTTGAAGAAACATTTAACAGCCTTTGTGAATAAGTAAGGAACAGTGCACCCAAGATCTACAGAATACACATTACTTTTAAGTATGTTTAGGGCATCTACAAAAGTTGACTTTGTTCTCCTGGAAAGCAGTCTCAACACTGTAAAGGAATCGAATTGTCCAGATTATGTTCTCTGCCTAGAATAAAGATAGAAATCAATAATGAAAAGATAAGTGAAAAGCCAGTGTGTCTAGAAATTACAGAATAACATCTGAATAACCCATGGGTCAAAGAAGAAATAAAAACGAAAATTAGAACATATTTTGAACTGAGTGTTAATGAAAATATTACATGTCATCTGTGGGAGGCAGCCAAAGGCAATTTTAGAGTTTAAATTAAATGCATATATTAGAACAGAAAAGGCTAGAATCCATTGTTTGCACATCTGTCTGAGGAAGTCAGGAAAGAGAAAACTAAAACCAAAGAAAGAAAACTAATAAAGATGATAGCAGGAGTTAAAATGAGATAGGAAAAAAGACAGTTTTTATATTTTTTAAATATTATTAAGGTTGATAAACCCATGGGAAGAATGGCCAAGAAAAGAGACACAGAATGGCTGAATTAAAAAAACAAAAGCCAACAAACGACGGTAACAAGTGCTGGCAAGGATCTGAAGCAGCTAGACCCACTGTGTTGCTAGGGGGCAGGTCAAATCACGCAGCCGCTTGGGAGAACGGCTTGGCAGTGTCTTGTACCCCATGTGTTCATTTCCTATGGCTGTTGTGACAGTTACTACAAGCTTCAGAATCTGGCGATCAGCTTCTGAAAATCAGCCAGTGAGAACTCTGTGGACCCCAGGGGTCTGATCCCCAGCCAGTCGGGAGGGTAGTGTGGGGCTGGATAGTGCTGTGGTCACTGTGAGTCAGGGCAGATTTGGTGGCTGCTAGCAGCAACAAATAAAACAACATGATTATCTTACAGTGTGGAAGTGAAGACTGACATGAGTCTGTCTCACTGGGATAAACTTTTAAGTGTTAGCAGAGCTGCATTCTTTTCTGGAGCTCTGGAGGAGAACCCATTTCCTTGATTTTCCCAGCTTCTGCGGGTTGCCTCATACCCTGGCTTGTGTCGTTGTTGTCTTAATGTTCAAAGCCAACAACAGTGCGTTGAGTCTTCTCACAGTACATTCTAACCTTTCACCTCCTTCCACTTTAAAGGACGCTTGTGGTGACATTGGAGTTGCTTGGATAATCCAGGATTACTTACTTGCTGACTACCCCTTGTTTTTGAGTCTGCTCCTATTTATAACGACCCTGTAGGACAGAGAGAACTACCCCATAGTGTATCTAAGGCTGTAGTCTTTATGGCAGCAGGCCTCCACATCTTTCTTCTTTGGAGCAGCTAGTGGGTTCTAACACTTGACCCTTCAGTCAGCACCTGAGCACTTAACCACAGTGCCACTGGAGCTCTGTATTTGCTGATTAGCACTTTAATTCCACCTGCAATCTTAATTCCACTTTGCCGTGTAACCTAATCTATTCCAGGATCTGTAGACTAGAATGTAGACATCTTCAGGGGCCTGTTACTCTGCTTACGACAGCGCATGTAACCCAACAGTCCCATTGCTAGAAATCAAGAGGAAGGACTTCTGAAAGAAACTGAAAAATTAAAGTGTCAGCTGGAGGCCAAAATACATCTTTATTACTGATAAAGGTTAAGCTTAAGAGAGTAGCTTAGTGTGAAAGCCAGACAAGCTTGTTAACTGAGGCGGAATTAGGCCAATTGCCCTTCTACTCACAGGAAACGCCGATAGGTATAAGTCTCCTTGAGGACAAGCCCTACTCTAGTAAAACCTGCCTGTTACAGACAAAGCAGTACCTTGCTTAGTTGGCCATGTCCAGATCGTTCTCCCCAAAGTTGCCACAGAAATTTGTTTTGTCAGTTTGGGAAGCTAGAAGTCTTGATTTAGACCGCTGGCTTTAGGGGGAGGCTTTCTTGTGGACTCTGGAGGAAGGCCCTTGTCCCGTCAGCTTGTGCTTCTTGGTTCCTTGGAGTTCTCCATGTGCCTTGGCATCTGTCTTCCCCCACCTGTGGTCTGCTCACTTGTTTAATCTTTTATATCTCAAAAGAGATTGACTCAGGTACACATCCTACGTTAATCATACCTCATTAACATAACAAAGGCAACCTATTCCCAAACGGGATTATAACCACAGGCCTCATAGAGGTTAGGATTTACAGCATGGTTTTTGTAGACAATCTGTAGCACCTCCCCTGGGAAATATAAAGGAAAAGGAGAGACTGCAGGAAGTATATTAATTAACTCTTGATGTCATTAAATGAAATAGAAGTAGAGGAGAAGTACCCCCTCAACAGTATCTTATTTGCATGTGACAATTTCGTGGCAAGCCCATGACAGAGTTCGTATTTAAGTTCTCAAAGGATTATAGGTATTACTATCACAACAAATTTAAAGAAACGAGTAAGCACACAGGTAAAAAAGAACATATGCATTTAACTAATTCAGGAGCACTGGTAGTGCAGTGATTAAACACTTAACCGCTAACCAGAAGGTGAACGGTTTGAATCTGCCAGCAACTCCTTGGAAACACTGTGGGGCAGTTTTACTCTGTCCTATAGGGCCACTAAGAGTCAGAATTCATTTGACAGCAATGAGTTTGGTTTTAACACTGATTCATGGGTACTACCAGAAAAACTAGTTAATCTCTCTTCAGTCTTTGCTTCTTGTATCCAGTACTAACTCCTCTAAATTACCCAGTTGCAGTTGGTTAAGAAACAGGTAGCTTCTGATCCTAACCATTCCAATGGCACTGATTTAAATATAGTTCTTTGTTCTGGTGTACTTTCTTTTTAGTGGCTTTTAAAATACTTGGCTGGCTTTTAAAATACTGTGCCATTTTTGACTAATACCTATGTTCTTATTTGAGCCCAAGGAAGTAGGTAGGCAGGCATCATCCCCTCTGCACAGGTCAGGAAGTAGAGGCCTAGAGAAGTGGATGAACTGAAGTGACTGGCAGAGCTGGAATCTGGACTTGCTTATCTCCTGCTGTCATGCCATCCATGCCAGGCCAGTGAATGGCATTGGTACAGCTTGCCTAGACACGTGTGACTTTTTGAGTGAGCAGTGTAGGTGATTGTATGCAATACTTGGTTTTGTGGGGTTTATATACCAACAGAGACCTATTTATCGAATGTTTCAAGGGAAGAAGTGAACTGAGGGAAATTCTGTTGTTCACTGTCATGGAGTTGGCCCTCAACTCATAGCAACCCCATGCACAGTGCAACAACATGCTGCCTGGTCCTGTCTGTCTCTGCAGTGGTTGTGGATTGGACCATTGTGATACATGTGGTTTTCACTGGCAGGTATTTAAGAGCAGATCACCAGACCTTTCTTCCTAGTCTAAGTCTGGAAGCTCTCCTGAAACCTGTTCAGCATCATAGCAACATGCAAGACTCCACTGATGTGAGTGGTAGCTGAATATTAGGTGTACTGGCCAGGAATTGAATGTGGGTCTTTGTCATGGATTGAGCTGTCCCCCTAAAAATGTGTGTAGCCATGTGGGTGGGCCATAATTCCCAATATTTTGATTGTCCTTTTGGCTTTGGCTGTGTTTTGTGGTTTTCCTATGCTTCATAAGATCACCTCCCTACTCCAGTGTAGAGGGAGTTTTCCTGGAGTATGGCTTACAACACCCTGTATCCTTTCATCCTACAAGAGATAAAAGGAAAGGGAAGCAAGCAGAATATTGGAACCTCACATCATCCAGAGAACAGCCCCGGGAGAAAAGCGTGTCCTTCAGACCCAAGGTTCCTATGCCAAGATGCTCCCTGAACAAAGACTGGTGTAACACAAAGACTTTCCTCCAGAGCTGACAATGGGGAAAGTCTTCCCCTGGAGCAGGCATCCTGAGTTTGGACTTGTAGCCTACCATACTGTGTAAGAATAAACTTTCCGTTGTTAAAGCCATTTACTTTGTGGTATTCCTATTAGACCAGCACTAGCTAACTCAAATAGTCTTCCAGATGGAAGGGCAAAAATTGTACCACTGAACTACCGCTGCCCTCTTCTTGATCTGTAGGTGTCTGGAAACAGAGCTTATAATGTCCTTGAGCTTGGACAGGAGAGGAGACAGAGGGCAGTCTTACCCATTCTATTCTGTGTGTTTTCCCTAGCACTTGTCCCCTCTATACCTCATTAATTTCCAATTTGTTACAGAGCTGTTAATTTCAGTGTAAAGTATTGCCCCACATAGGGAGAAATACTAGCTTTAAAAGGAGATGCTTAACACTCCCACTAGGACAGCTAATGAAAAAAGGAGAAAACAAATGCTGACAAGGATATGGAGAAATTGGAACCTTGACCTGCTTCTGGTGGCAATATAAAATGGTACAGTTGTTATGGAAAATAGTATGACAATTCCTCAAAAAACTAAAAATAGAATTGCCATATAACTCAGCCATTCCACTCAGAGGTATATACCTAGTAGACTTTAAAGTAGAGACTCAAAAGAAACCTGTATACCAGTGTTAACTGCAGCAGTATTCACAATAGCTCCAAATTATAAACAATCTGCAGCAGTATTCACAATAGCTCCAAATTATAAACAATCTAAATGCCTGTCAGCAGGTGAATGGTAGCAAACATACAATGGAATACTACTCAGCCAGAAGGAGTAGTGAAGTCTTGCTGGGGCTGGAAGACATGGTGAGTGAGTGTGTCACAGAAGGACAAGTACCATATGCCCTTGTGTAGAGAAAATGACAAGGAAGATGTATAGAGCATGAAGTTTGTCGTGATTACCAGGGACAGGAGGAGAGGGGAAGGGGGTTCATAATGGTGGAAAAATTGCATTGACTCAAGGGTAATACTGCACAGCCAGTCATTGTAATCAATTGCTGTCAAAAAGTTGTAAGCCTGTAAAAAGTTGTATTGATAGGTAAATTTACGGGATATATTTATAAAAACTACAAAATAAAAAAGTAATTACTGAGACTGCTTATGTATAACCAAACACCTCATGGGATTTGGTTTCTTGGTTTAGAGTTTAAGGGCAATAGTTTCCTGGGACATCCCAATTAACTGGCCTAATTACCAGTTTAGTGCTTCTGTTCTACTTACTGGTTCAGTGCATAGTGTTTGGGGTCTTAGAAGCTTACAAGGGGTCTTCCAAGGCACAACAGTTGGTCTCCTTGCCTGGAGCAAGAGAGGAAGAATCTGAGTCAGGAATAGAAGGAAGGTATAGAATGTGTGGCTCATTAGCTCTCTGAACAACCTCTCCTTTGCCATGAGACCAGATGAACTAGACGAACATTTTGATCAGGGATTCTATAGGAGAATCCCTGATCAAAAGAGGAAAATGCAGAACAGAATGTGAAATTACCATGGACTCCAGAGTTCCTGGAGCATGGAGGCTGGAAGAACCCCTGAAATTATTGCCATGAGGTAGTCTTTTAAACCTGAAACCAAAATATCCCTTGACATCTTGTTAAAAGTGAATCAGTAGTTTAGGTTAGCTAGTAAAAAAGGTCGGCCTTGAGCATTGTACTGATTTAAGGATTATTTACATAGGATCGAATTGAAAATCCCATATAAGAAAACAAAACCCCTTGCTGTTGAGTCAGTTCTGAATTGAAAACAGTAACTCAAAAAATTAGATAGGAATCTCAATGGGCAGTGAATTTATATGTTAATAGACAAGGAACCACTCAGAAAAGGAGAGTGACTGGTTGCCTGGCTTGAAGGCAATTAGTGTCGCTAAATGGTCCATGTAGAAACTGTTGAATTGATAGATGTTTTGCTGTGTATATTCTCAACAACAAAATTTTAAAAAGGCTGCTTTAAAGAATGAAGAGTCGTGACGACTCAGTGAGTTTGAATGGTGGGGTTTTGGGAGTATCAGAAGATAGGGAAATTGTTGCAAACACCTTCCAGAGCCTTACGAGTCGTCTAATTTGATCCCAGTTCAACTCTTTTTCTCTACAGGTTAGGCACGAATTAGGTGAATTCACAGTTCATGTGATGCTGTATCATCTAATTCTTATTTATTGATACTTGCTAAGACCTTATTTTTTAAAGGTTCTAAGAAGTATTCTAAGAAGAAAATTTGTGTATGAATGGGCCATAGAGTGGAGAATATTATTGGAATGCAGACATTACCTCACACCCATGTTATCACATCAACAATCTTCCCCCATCAGCAGTCTCGTCAGGCTCATGCTTTATTAGTGAGTCCCGTGGAACTCCATGTGCACATTTCTTCCCTAGAACAGATATATCTGGCTGTTCTTGACAAGCGTAGGCAAATAAAGCTTAATTGTCCTTTCCAACAGGAAAAAAGTTTCTAATATTTATTAGCAAAATAATAGCACAGTAACAAAAAAGGATAACTCGGTATCTTGGTATTAATTTTAAGTCTTAATACGTACATGTACGCATTTTAGGTTTATACCCACAGCAACATAAATGAAAATGTTTCTTCAATTTTTGTGATGTTTGCAGTAGCATATATGTTGGTGTAAATTGGTATATTGATCTTAAAAATGCTTAGTCCTTAGCTGTCCATTTAAATGTGAACCATTTTAATACTGTTTTCTCCTAGTGAACAAAACAAAATGAACAAAAATTAAAACCTTTCTGTGGAGCTAGACTTTTATCTAATGAAAATGTATAGTGTGCCACAACCAAAATGATTTCAAATCCAGGCTCTTTATGATTCCTGCCAGCAGATGCTGCTAAGTAATCATGTTAAATCATATGTGGCTGTACCATATAGTTATGTCATTAAGATAGCTGTTGCCTTGATGAGCATCAATGCTTTTGTGCAAATTTATGAACAAGTGTAAGGCTTACCCCACACCGAAGAAGGTGATGTCAGCTTAAGGCAGGTGAGAATCGTTTCAGACTGCCCAGAAGATACTTAAGAATGTTATGTAGTGTAGTGGGATATTCCCACAAATGACTGAGCTAAGGAAAACTTTATGTCATCCATAAATTTTGTCATGTAGACAAAGATTAGATGCATGATTATTTATATCTAAGTACCACACAGACCTTAAGTAATACCTCATTTTTATGAGCAAAAATAGTGACCTGTTGCTGTTAGCTGCCATTGAGTTGGCTTCAACTGTTGATAACCCCATGTACAACAGAACTAAAATTGTCAGATCCTGCACGATCCTCACAACTGATGATGTGCTTGAGTCTGTTGCTGTAGCCACTGTATTTTGAGTCCCCTCCAACCTAGGAATCTCCAAGCACTACATTAGGTAATGTTCTGTTGCGGTTCACAGGGTTTTCTTTGGCTAAGTTTCAAAAGGAGATCACCAGGCCTTTCTTCCTAATGCACTCCCAATGGTGCAGTCGTTAAGAGTTCAACTGTTAACCAAAAGGTTTTCAGTTGGAATCCACCAGCTGCTTCATGGAAGCCCTATGAGGCAGTTCTACTCTGTCTTACAGGATCACTATCATGGATTGAATTATGTCTCTCTGCCCCTCAAAATACGTGTATGAGTTTGGCAGGGCCATGATTACTGGTATTGTGTGATTTTCCTATGTGTTTTAAATCCCACCTCTATGATGTTAACATAGGAGGATGGGCTGCAGTTGGGTTGGTGAGGCAGGACTTAGTCTGTAGGATTGTATTGTGTCTTGAGGCAGTCTCTTGGGAGATAAAAGGAAGGAGAAAACAAAGAGTTGGGGACCTCCTATCACCAGGAAAGAAACACCAGGAGCAGAGTGTGTCCTTTGGACTCAGGGTCCCTGTGCCTGACAAGCTCCTAGTCCAGGGGATAATTGATGACAAGGACCTTCCTCCAGACTGAACAGAGAAAGCCTTTCCCCGGGGCTGATGCCCTGAATTTGGACTCAGCCTACTGGACTATGACAGAAAAAAATTTCTATTTTTAGTGCCGTCCACTTGTGATATTTCTGCTACAGCAGCACTAGACAACCAAGATTGTTGCTATGAGTCAGAATCAACTCGTGAAAGACCCAGCTGGTATTTGAAACACTGGTGGTATACCCTGCAGCACCACAGCAACAGGAAGCCACCACAGTGTGATAAACTGACAGACGGGTGGTATGTGATGACATACTAATTATAAAAATGGGGCCCTGGTGGTTCAGTGGTCAGCTACTAATCACAAGGTTGGTGGTTCAAACCCAGCAGCTGTTCCAGAGGAGAAAGATGTGGCAGTTGGCTTCCATAAAGATTACAGCCTAGAAAACCGTGTGGTGCAGTTCTCCTCCATCCCGTAGGGTCACTATGAGTTGGAATCAAGTCAACAACAACACATAATGTTTAGCCTTAGGTAAGTTACTGATCTGGATAGTTTACTCCATCGCATTAAGGTAGATTATTGCCTGCTCGCTCTTTGGGTTCATTAAATCAAATGAGCAAATGAGCTCTCACCAAGTGTAGGGGTTATGCCCAGAAGTGATCCAGAACAGGGTCCTGGAGAGAGTAGCCTCTAGGGCTGCTGTCTAACTATGGGCTGCCGAGAACATGACCAGTTGAAGGGGGGCGGGGGTAGGGAAGAGAGAGAAGAAGGAAATACAGAAGAGCCAGGCCAGCAGGGCAAAAGGCCTGCAGTGTTTTCAGGATGTCCTTCTTCAGCTTGTGCAAAATGTAATCCTACGTTAGAGCGTTCAGATGTCTTACTGTCAGCTATGTGCTTAATCTCAATACAAAACCACAAAACCCTTAAGGTCAGGTCAGGTCTGTATCTTACTCATCTCTGCGGTTCCAGGGTCTAGCAAACAGTCCTCACTCACCTAACCTAAGGGAAGGAGAATAATCTACTGTATCGAAAATTCATGTTCATGTGCTCTCTACAAGCTTTATTTTTAAACAGTGGAGAAAAATAGTGCTTCTAGCAGATGTTGTATATTTCAGTCAGGGCCCAGTCAGGAGAAAACCACACAGTAACTTCAAGAGGGAAAATTCAATATGTAAAATTATCAGCTACAATCGAAGAAGATTGGCTAGTAAGAAGAGAATGCTGAATACAAGTGAGATAAGTCAGTCACAAGAGGACAGGTGATTGTATGAAACCGCTATTGTAAAAGCTCCTGAAAAAGTTCACACGTAAAAAGAAACAATCTTTGATGGTTATGGCGGGGTGGGGGATGGGGGTGCGAAAACAAATAGACAATAGGTAAGTGGTGACTTTGGTAAAGGGTAAGACCGTACACAATACTGGGGAAGCCAGCACATAGTGTGCAGGGCAGGATCAGGAAAACCCCATAGACACATCCAAACTCCCCAAGGGACTGAATTGATGGGGGCCGTGGGGACCATGATCTTGGGGAACATCTAGCTCAGTTGGCATACCATAGTTTAGAAAGAAAATGCCCTGCATTCTCCTTTGGTAAAGTAGCATCTGGGGTCTTAAAAATGCTGTGAGTGGCCATCTAGAATACTGGTACCACCCCTTCGGGAGCAAGGAAGAATAAAGAAAACTAAAGAAACAAAGGAAAGATTAGTCCAGAGGACCAATGGACCACATCCACTGTGGTTTCTGGCAGACGGAGCCCTGTACAACTAGATGGTGTCCAGCTACCACCACTGACTGCTCTGCTCTGACAGGGATCACTACAGAGGGTCCCAGACAGAGCTGGAGAAAGATATGGTACCAGATTTTGACTCAGACCAGACTTCCAGGCCTGACAGAGGCTGGAGAAATTCAGAATATGGACCCTGCATACCCTTTCAGATCAGTAGTAAACTCACTCCTGAGGTTCATCCTTCAGCAAAAGATTAGACAAATCCATAAAACAAGACCAAAGGGTCACACCAGCCCAGGAGCAAGGACTAGAAGGCAAAGGAGGTGGGAAAGCTGGTTATAGGGAACTCAAATTTGAGATGGGACGTATTGACCTGTTGTGAGCTTGTTCACCAGCGTCATAAAATAATATGCACACTAACCATTTAAAGAGAAACTAACTGTAAGCCTTCATATAAACTACAGTAATTTAAAAAAAAGAATGCAAATATAGGAACAGCTATAAAGATTAGCCACAACACTTTAGGCTGAGGCAGAAGCCCTACCCCTATGCCCATCACAGAGCTGAGATCCAGAGAGAATGGTCATGCCGCTCACTGGATGGCAGAGGAGTTGCTGTCATGCTCTGCCAATGGAACTTGACAGAAATCTACCCTCTAAGATTCCGGAGGAAGCTGTTCACAGGTAGTTGTCTCACCAAAGTTACTCCGCCACAAACCCACCTGAGGAGAGTACCTGAGGTGGCTGCTGGCCATTGGACACTGCAGGAGCAGGATGCTGGGGAAGGTGAGCGTGAAGAGCCGGCTGAGAGGACACTGGAACCTGGAAAGAAAACCTCTTTCCCCGGTCCAGCCCTCTCTGATGAAACTTAACAGGTGTCAGCTGGCAAAGGGAAACTAGTTAAAGGGCCCAGCTCTATTTATTCAGAGCAGGCAATTAGTATGTCATTGGACTGACTTCTGTCCCCTCAATAATGTGTGCAGTAATTTTACTAGGCCATGATTCCCAGTGTGGGTGATGTTACTGTATGCTGTAAATTCTGCCCCTATAATGTTAACAAGAGAGGATGGGCCACAGTTGAGTTGGTGGGGCAGGGCTCCATCTGTAAGGTTGTATTGTGCCTTGAGACAATCTCGGGGATATAGAGGAACAGGAACCAAGTAGAGTTGGGGATGTCATACCACCAGCAAAGAAACAGTAGCAGAGTGCATCCTTTGTAAAGGACCTGGAGTCTCTGTGGAACAGGCAGAGTGAAATGAGTGACGGCATCTTGAACATAACCTGCACCATTTTATTTTTTAATTCCATCTCCAAGCAGGAGTCCATTATTTGTGTCAGTTTCTCTCAAGGTTAAGGACTAACTTATGCTCTCTTTAGGACTGTGGAAAAATATGATGATAATGTGAAAACTAAACATAATGTGGTGATAATCTGAAAACCAAACAAAGGAATCTGTTTTGTGACCAGGAACTTATTTGATGGCCAGACCATCTCTGGGCCCCAAATACCAATTAAGATATCAGCATATCTGGGAGGAGACCACTGACCATCGAAACAATTAATGTTCTACAAAACCTCCGACTAGTCTCAATTTTGGGGGTGGGTGGCAGATTTTGGAGGAATCTATCCCTGGTGTCCCTTGCCTACTGGCACATATTTAAACATCTTGCTTTTCATGTCACCCCTGTCTCAAAGACTGACTGTTTGCTGCAGATGGGCACAAAATCCACTTAGGTTTGTGGTAACATCAAGACCTCACAAGCTCCAAGTCTAGGGGAAGGTTAAGAAGGACCTTCCTCCAGAGCCAACAGAGAAAGCCTTTCCCTGGAACTGATGCCCTGAATTTGGACTTGTTGCCTACTAGACTGTGACAAAGTTTCTCTTTGTTGAAGTCATCTACTTGTGATATTTCTGTTACAGCAGTACTAGATTGAGAGAGGAAGAAAAAGCTTTTAAGATGATCCCACTTACATTCCAGAAGGCCTGGATGTGGAGCTTGTGAGCCTGCAAATGAATGATTGTAAACAGCTGGAAACTGCTGGGATGCATGACTGGGATGCATGATGGGTCTGGCCTGCTGAATGTGACCTCTGCACCCACACCCAGGCCTATGTACTTTCCTCCTTGAGAGGTGAATTCACCTGAGGAAGTAGCCTTTGTTATATTGTTTAGACAAGAAGATACCAATTTGCTTTCAGAGGAACTTCACAAACCCTACTTGAATTGATGC
This sequence comes from Heterohyrax brucei, assembly GCA_028571685.1. Classification (NCBI taxonomy): domain Eukaryota; kingdom Metazoa; phylum Chordata; class Mammalia; order Hyracoidea; family Procaviidae; genus Heterohyrax; species Heterohyrax brucei. Next base: position 42,294,216 of record CM053162.1, on the reverse strand, counting down.
CTGCTTTACCACACATATACCTGTTCTGTTCACTCAATGAGAATGAGCTGATGCCTAAATTAGATTTGGGGTGTCAGAGATATCAGCTTCCCTCCTCTCTCCACCATACAAATCCTGAGATAAGCTCAATTTCTAAGAAAAAAGTAAAAGTTCAGATGCCTCTCTCTCGGGCCAGCACAGGACACTCCCTTCACCCCCTATAGAAATCCTTGATAAGCCTAGTTTCCAAAAAAAAAATAAAAATAAAAAAACATCTTCCTATGTAACTTAACATTAACCGCCTATCTAGTGCCTCTTTAAGGATACTGCTTCAATAAGAATACAGCATGAAAATCTGTATACCTGTAGCTGCCAATTAGAAAGATATGTGGAATTCCTTTGTCTACTTTCTTAAAGAAATAGATAAATAAGTATGGCTGATAGCTGAACAGGGTGCACGGCTGTTTTTCGGGCTTGAGTCTGACAGCAGCACCGCCGGCAATAAACCCTCTTCCCCTTAAAGGCAAAGTCGTGTTCGAGGTGTTTTTTCCTCTGTGAGCTGAATTTATCTTTTTCCTGCTATAAGACGACTAAGACAGAAGATGGATTTGAAGTTGAGAGGCAGTAAATTGATACCTGGCACAGTATAACTATATAATTTAGCAACAAGCACACAAAATCTAAGATAGCCAGGTCATTTGATTGTTCTTCAGTTGTTTCACATAGTCTTCAGATGTAAAGTGGCCAGACTGAACTCTTCCCTTCAGGTGGCAGGGTCTTCAGGGTGCTGTGGTCTTTGCACCCTGATTGTCCTCAGCCTACTTGCTCCCTGAGCTGATCAGGTTGCATCCTATTTGGTGAGGAAAGGGAGAGTATGCTACCTGTTGCTGCTTGGAAGAAGGTGGCAACAGCACAAAATCCTGGATCCACTGTTAGTGGATGGCCCGAAAGACAAAACTGGCTCTGGTGAATGGACGTGGAAATCACTTCTCTTGTAGGAGCCCCCAAATATCCATTTCAAAGTGAAGATTATCCAGCAAGACCTCTCTTCATGTCCCTGCGAAAAAGGATAAATACTGTATTTGCTGTTTTTAAGCCTCTCTTTCTCACAAAAGAAACACAATGTTACTTGTGAGCAAACAGATCCACTCCTTTGTCATTGATGATTTTGGTTATTTTCTTTAAAATCTCTTCTCTTTGAGGTGCTTCTGATTTCCGTACATTAGCTAAGTTCTACATGATTAAGCTAGCTCAGGCTCTAGACCGCCCATAGCATGAAACTCAAATCATCTTGTTATGTTTAGTAAAAAGTAAGTCAAATTTGCAGATTACTGACAAGCATAGATTTGTGGGTAATATTAATTTCCAAGGAGTTCACAGTTGTTCACATGACAGTCAGATTCCTTGAGTAATCTTGTTCCTGTCTTTTGATATCTGTAAACACTTTCTACTGATAATCAGGTTATGCCTCCTTAGCAGTCAATGAGAACTTGCATAGTCTCCCCCATTGCACATTTTCATTGTTTGCTTTGGCTACTGGGAAGCAGAGAGTTTAATTCTCAACAACAGTAAGTAGCTCGTTTTTAATTCCTAGAACATTTATCCCTATACTGCCCTTGTGGGGCTTCTGATAAAGCCTAAAACCAAACCCACTGCTGTCAAGTCAATTGTGACACCAAGCGATCCTATAGGACAAAGTTGGAACTACCTCACAGTTGCCAAGGAGCACCTACAGATTTGAACTGCTAACCCTTTGTGGTTAGCAATCATAGTTCATAACCACTATGCCCCAGAGTATCTGATAGCATAAAAATTCAACTGCCATGTTTACGTGTTTGTATGTGCTTGTTCTATAAAGCTTATCACACCTCATTTTCTTTTAGAATCTGGCACATACAGGAATATGTGTCTTGTAATGAATTTTCCTTCGCCATGAGGCTTTGAGGAATGTTTTGCAAAGCTTTATCCTGTTAATTCATGTATCCATTTGATAAACTGTGGTGTGTTGGATGAGCACACAGCTCTGGAAGCAGTCAGAGTTCATCCTGGTGAGGGCTGTGGAATGGAGTATGGGAGACTAACGAAGCACTGAAATGGGATGGCCAGTCTGCAGTTAGGGGAACCACAGAAGTCTCCAGAGGAGCAGACATCTATGTTGAGACCTTAAAGATGCTGGATTAGCCATAAGGGAGTAGGGGAATGTGCTGCAGGCAGAGGCAAGAGCGGGTGCCAGGGATGAGCTACAAGAGGGCAAAAGGCCCCATTCCTTGATGGGGAAAAGGTGGGGTGTAAGCGGGGACTGGACCAGAGAAGAAGACCTTGGAAGTCTTCTTAGGGTTCTTAAGGGTTTTGACATTACCCTAAGGGCAATGGAGAGCCATTGAGGTAGTAACTTAACCAGATGTGCATTTTAAGAAAAGCCTCCTGGCTGCAGTGCAAGAGTAGATTGGGAAGCAGTAAGACCAGAGATGAAGAACCAGCTGCTGACACACTGCTGTGGTGACAATGACAATGGCCTAGACCCAGAGGAAGGAGAGACAAGCAGATATATTAGAGAGAACTGAAAGACGGAATTGTGGGACTCCTTTGGTAGGATGTGAGAACGAGGGGTAGGAGGGCATCAAGGAAGACATTCCAGAGCAGCAACATTTAAGGGACAGGTCCATGAAGAAGAGCCTGTAAAGGAGACAGAGAAAGGACAGCCAGAGAGGTGGTGGGAACTCAAGAGAACATGACATCCTGGAGGAAAGGGCAGAATCAGAGAACTGAGGGGCTGTTTCAAAGATGATGCCATTCCAGTGTGACATGCTGCTGGGACAGCCAAAAGGCTGAGCAGCCCTTCTAATTCTTGGCGATAAAGTCTCCAGTCGCTTTGGAAAGGGCAGTAGAGGTTGGCGTAGGCGGAAGTCAGATGGTGATGGATTGAAGATAGCTTGGGAGGTGGGTCCAGGCAGGCAAGTTTTCCAAGAAGAGTGTCTATGAAAGGAAGGAGAGGGACAGACAGTATAGCCAGTTAGTACTGCTACCAACAGCAAAAAAAACTTGCTGCAGTCGAGTTGAGTCAATTCTGACTCATAGCGACTCATAGAGACTCTATAGAACAGAGTAGAACTGTCCCATAGAGCTTCCAAGGAATGCCTGGTGGATTCAAACTGTCAACCTTCTGGCCAGCAACCAGAGCACTACTGTTAGTTGCCAACTAGTTGAATCTAAGAATGCAAGCCCATGTGTAACAGAACAAAAGTAGTTCTATCCTGTGTTGTCTCCGTCATCTTTGACATGTATGAGCCCATTGTTATGGCCACGCAGCCACCACGTCAATCCATCTCATTGAGGGCTTCACGTGTTTTCTCTACTTTATCACACACGACAGACTGTTCTAGAGACTGGCCTTTCCTGATGATGTGTCCAAAGTAAGTGAGTCGAAGTCTCACTGTCCTCGATTCTAAGGAGCATTCCAGTTGTAGTTCACTACTGCGGAGCAATAAATCGCTCCAAAACACAGTAGCTGAAGATAGCAACCTTTTATTACTTTTCACTAGGCTGCAGGTTGGCTACGCAGTTCTGCTGATTTAGGCTTGGCTGGCTGGAGCCTCGCTGGCCCTACTTTTGTCTGCTGTCAGCTGGTGGTCAGCCGTCAGCTGGGGGCTAGCTAACACAAGAGGCCGTGGGTAGATGGCTAGCCTCTTCCTCTGCCATGTGAGCCAGAGCTCCTTCTGTCAGCGGAGGCAGGCATCCAAGAGAGCAAACAAAACTGTGCACAGCTTCTCTGGCTGCAGGCTTGGGATGGCACACCACCACCGCTACTGCATTCTGTGCATTCTGCCAAACAAGCCACAGGATGGCCCAGATTCAAGCAGTGGGAAATAGACTCTGCCTCTTGATGGGAGGAGCTGGAAAGTCACAGGCAGTACATACCCAGTACAGGCAGGGAGGAGTAAGGGACTGTGGCCATTCTATGATCAGTCTACTACAGGCAATGGGTGGTAAAAACAGTGTCATAGTCAGCCAGTGCCGCTATAATAGAAGTATCACAAGTAGATGGCTTTAACAAAGAGAAGTTTACTTTCTTACAGCCTAGCAGGCTGGAAGTTCAAATTCATGATGTCAGCTTCAGGAGAAAATTTTCTCTGTCAGCTCTAGAAGAAGTTCCTTGTCATCAGTCTTCACCTGGTCAAGAAGCTTCTGAGGTGCAGGGACCCTGGGTCCAAAGGACACACTGTGTTTCCAGGTCTGCTTGTTGGTAACATGAAGTTCCCAGCTCTCTGTTCACTTCTCTTCCCTTTAATCTTTTGAGATAAAAGGTGACACAGGCCACACCCCAGGGAAACTTCCTTTACGCTGAACTAGGGATAAACCTTAGCAAGTGTGTTACAGTCCCGCTGTAATCCTTTCCAACATAAAATCACAATCACAGAATAGAGGACAACTACATGATGTGGGAATCGTAACCCAGTGAAGCTGCTACATACATGCTGAGGGGGACACAATTCAATCCATGACAAACAGGATGAGATCAAGGGTGGGTCCTCTTTTGGTTTTTTTTATGATGTCATTGGGATGGTCTTGGAAGTAAGAAGAAGAGGAGGGAGCAAAGGCAGAGAATAGAGAGGGGGTGACAGAGAAGTCAAAGTCCAGGAGAGGAAAGGCAGGCTGAGTCAGGATCAGGAGGCAAGGTGGATGCACACAGGGAAAGGGACACGTCTTCCATGCCATTTGTTTCTTGTCTACTTCTGCCCTCTTATAAACCATTCTCCACACAGCAGCCAGAGTGACCCTTTACATTTTTTTTTATTTTTTAATTATGATTGAGTGAAAATTCACAATCCCATATAAACTTGCATGCCCTCCTATGTGCAACTCCCTCTGCTCCCCGTGCCCGGTGACAGCACACTCCTCCTCTCCATTCTGTACATGTCATATCCTCCCAACAATTTCCTGTCCCCTCCTCCCCACCCTCTCCCCTGCCTCCACTAAGAGGTCAGCAGGATGACATCCTATAGATGCGTAGAACCATAAAGTGCACACACTGCATGGTCACTCTGTTTCACCAAGTCTCTTCTGTTCCTGTCCGAAGCAGAGTGACCTTTTAAATACGTAACTCAGATTCCAGCCTGCCCCTGCTTAAAACCTCTGTGCACAGTGTGACTCCTCTTCTTCTGTGACCTTATCCTTCTCTCCCGCCCTTCCGACTCCTCTCTTTGCCTGGCTTGTCTCCCCCACCTCCCATCTTCCTACAGGTGTGACAAGCTCTTTTCAGCTGGAGTGCCAGCTCCTTCTGCAGTGAGGTCTTCCTAAAACACTCAGCTGAAAGTGTCCACACTCTCACTCAGGCTCCTGTCACCAGGTTCCATGTGCTTCGTGTTGGCTACCATTCTTGAATACCACCTTGTGGGTCTGTGACTACTGGATTGTTGTTTTTCTAGAATATAAGCTCCACGTGGGCAGGGGCCTTGCCTGTCTTGTTCACTGCTGTATCCACAAAGGCTGCCTCAGTTGAGTGACATTTTTTGAATGAATGGGTAGGAAATGGGCAAAGGGGAGGGAGACAGGAGACTTCTGGCTCCTGCTTTCTCTGTGACATGGAGAGCGAATGGCAGCAGGGTTAGAGGTTTCTGGAAAAGACCTTTGATGAGCATTAATTGCCCCGTTACTTGAAGAGCATACAAGGACTGACAATTAAGTTTGTGAATTAATCCTAGAAAAAGTGCTACACATTGCTGAATGTCACTACAGTCACCTTTGAAATACTTCCCCTTGGGAAGCCTTGCACTGATGCCAGCGCTTAGTCCACACTTCCGAGCAGTTTTGGAACTCTTTTACTGGTATGGTCATCAGAGCTGTCATCATAGTACCCATGGTGTCCTGAATGCCATCAAGATGTCTTCCTTTCAATATTTTCTTAATCTTCAGGTAAAGAAAGAAGTAACTGGGGGCCAGATCAGGTGAGTAGGAAGGGTGTTCCAATACAGTTGTTTGTTTACTAGCTAAAAACTCCTTTACAGACAACTACACAATTAAGTCTGCAAACTTGCCACCATGCACAATGGCCGTTCCAGAAAGAGTCCCAAAATTGCTTTGCAGGGTGCACTAGATGCTGGTGTTGGTGCATAGTTTCCCAAGGGGAGTACTTAGATGGTGACCACAGTGATATTCAGCAGTGATGTATGTAGCACTTAGTACAATTAAGTTCGTAGACTTAATTGTTAGACCTTGTATAGTTTCAGGTTTTTGTGCTTTTACTTAGCTTCATTTTTAAAAGGAATGAAATGTCTTCCAGGGAGGGCAGGACTCCCTCATAGCCCTGTAATGAGTGTCTTGGCCTTCAGCTCCATGGCTGGGGCCCTTGCAGCTGCTGGACAAGCTGTGTGGGTACAAGGGCCTCCCTGCATCGGGGCCCTCCGCTCCCGGGCTTCACTCAGCTCCGCACCTGCTTGGGGTGACCTCACTGTTTCTTCATTTCCTCTCGCCTCCTGGGCACCCCACCCCTCCTGCCCAGCTAAGACACTGTTATAAAGGCCCCTCTGACAGATGAATGGGCCATTGTGACGAGGGGGGGATCTGACCTCTACACCAGCACAGAAGTTGGTACCAGAAGGAGACAGACCTGAATGAAAAAGAAGCTGGGGCACATTTATAAAGGACACAGCTGTAAGCAATGACAAGGAGGTTCTGGAATTTCTTCATGTCAAGGGCTTTGTATGTACTGGTCCTCATGCCAAGAGCTTCACCTGTGTTTTTTAGTCTTCCAACAATGCTATGAGGTCAATATTTTTATTATCCCCACAATCTAGATAAGGAAGCTGAAGCTAGAGAAGGTGAATGATTTGCCAAAGGTTACACAGCTAGAAGGTGATGAAGCCCAAACTCTTGACTACTTTTGCTGTGCCAGCTCCCATGTTCCTGCACAAATTCTCTGTTCAGAAAACCCTTCCTCCTTTTTCAGCTTTAATTAAGTACAATCTATATACGATAAAATTCCCCAATTTTGGTATACAATTTGGTGAGTTTTGACAAATGTAAGAAGTGGTGCAACCACCACCACTATTACAATATAGAACACTTCTGAGACCTGAAGCTCACTGATGCTCCTTTCTGGGTGAAGCTCTTCTCTTACTCCAGGTCCCGGGCAACCAGAGGTCACTATAGTTTTGCCTTTTCTTGAGTTTCACTTAAATGGAATTACATAGCATGCACTCTTACATACGTTGTTGTTGTTAGGTGCCTTCGAGTTGGTTCCAACTCGTAGCAACCCTATGCACAACAGAACGGAACACTGCCCGGTCTTGTGCCATGTCCACAATCATTTTTATGCTTAAGCCCATTGTTGCAACCCCTGTGTCAACCCATCTCATCGAGGGTCTTCCTCTTTTTCGCTGACCCTCCACTCTACCAAGCATGAGGTCCTTCTTCAGGGACTGATCCTTCTTTACAACATGCCCAAAGTATATAAGATATAATCTTGCCATCTTTGCTTCCAAGTAGTACTCTGTCTATCCTTCTTCTAGAGCAGATCGGTTTGTTCATTTGGCAGTCCATGGTACATTCATCATTCTTTTCCAACACCACAATTCAAAGGCATCAATTCTTCTTTTGTCTTCTTTCTTCCTTGTCCAGCTTTCACACGCATATGGTGCAATTGAGAATACCATGGCTTTGGTCAGATGCACTTTAGTCTTCAAGGTGGCGTCTTTACTTTTCAATGCTTTAAAGAGAGTCTTTGCGGCAGATTTTCCCAGTGCAGTGCAGTGGGTCTTTTAATTTTTTGACTGCTGCTTCTGTGGTCACTGATTGTGCACCCGAGTAAAATGGAATCCTTGACAACTTCAATCTTCAATTTGACATAATGGTTTAATGCTTTTAGAAGTCATTCATGTTGTTGTGTGTATCGTTAGCTTGTCCTTTTTATTGCTGAGAAGTATTCCACAGTATGGACGTACTACAATTTATCTACTCATCGGCCGAAAGAGGTTTTTTAAAGTTTTTAGTTCTGTTATAGCGATACAGCGTATCAGCACTGCATCCTCCTTCTCATTCTCCCAATCATTCGTTTACCTTTCTTCCTTGTATCTCTGGTCCTATTCTAAGAGCTTCTTAAGAGGTCTCCCTGGCCCTGCTCTTTTCTCATTCTTCTCCATCCTCTTTATAGTCGCCAGAATTACTTTCCTAAACCACAGACTTCATCCTGTCCCTACCAGGTTGAAAATCTCTTGATTGATTGTAGGATCAAGTTTTAGCTTGGCTAACTAGGCCTTCCTAACTTGGCTGCTGTCTTTCCAGTAGGACAACAGATATACTAATTGGGTTCTTAACACAACCATTTTGACACATGGCCACTTTAACACGGCCTAAAAATGTTAAGCTTTTAAAACTTTCAGGTTTCATGTTATAAAACTCTCAGCCTTCATGTTATTCACGAGCAATTTGCAAAACAGACATCCCTGCTTTCTCTGATTCTCGCTCTGGGGTGGAGGTTAAAGACAGAGACAGGGAATTCAGGATGGAATATGTATATGGGATGGAAGGAGAGCCGGGACATCTGTGACATCTGTCTGACACACCACTTAACAAAAAATATTAGGTGATGACACAGTGTCATCAAAGCTGACAAGTCTGGATGCCCAGCAGGAGGCCAGCCCTGAGTCTATCGACACTCTGCTTTGATCACAGCTCCATTCTCTCTGAGACTGACGAGCTTGCTTGCATGGTGATGAAGCTACTCCCCTGTTTAAATATCTTCCATGGCTTCTCTAAGATGGAGTGGTCCCGGTGGTATTCAGAGCCTCTTGATCCCAGCCCAGCCAGCTTTCCCTGACATCAGCCTTTTCTGAACTCCCCTCTATGCCTCCAGCACGCATTTGGACCTCCAGCTAACCAGATGATTTCCTTCTCCTTTAAGGCACCCTTGACATCTCACTTTTGTGCATGGCTTATGGCACTACCCTTACACTTCCCCTCCACCTGCTAAGTCCTCTTCTTGCATTTCCAGTGTAGCTTCCTCTATAAAGGGTCTCTTGATACCCCCTTAGCCCCACGGTTCCTAACTCAGTTCTGCTCCTGCTCCTACATCAGTCTTTGAGCTGCTACAGTGTACTTAGCCACGCAGTGGCTGGAAGTCCATGGAGATGATGCTTCTTGCTCTCAGAGGGGCCCAAGACACACCTTTCCTCTTCTTATCAAGTTGCCCTTCAGTCCAGCCTGAGCTCTGTTGGGTGGCCTTCAGGGAAGACTCCCTTTCTTCTTCTCCTCCCTCATTTTCACCCTACTGTCTCCTTGGCTTTTCTTCCCTCTCCTGTCCCCCAAAGAGTCATTGCCATCTGGTTGTTCCTCACAGAGTTGGAGAGGTGGATCTTATAGACCATGTTCCCAAATATGTGTTGTAGTCCCTCCCAGTCTACCCACTGTGGTCTGGAAGAATGACAAACATTTTATTTGGACATAGGTTTTTTGTTACGTTAATGAGGTCATGTATAAGTGTAGAATGTATCGTAAAGCTAATCACATCTGACAGAAAGAGCTGTACAGACACAGCAACAAACAAGCACAGAGAAGATAGGTGCTACATGGGAATTGCCAAGGAACCAAGGAACACCAGGGCCACAGAAGCTGAAAGATCTTCCCAGAGCTGACAGAGAGTATCTTCTCCTAGATCTTGACTTTCCGCCTCCTGAATGTAAGAAAAGTAAATTTCTGTTCTTTAAAGCCACCCTTTTGTGATATTTCTGTTATAGCAGCACAAAGAAACTTAGACAGTGGGACTCTGTCCTGGTGACTGTGACATCATTAACATAACAAAGAAAACCTTACTTATTCAAGGTCCTTCACAGGAATTCACTATGAAGCAAACTTGATAAACTGATGTAATTTTAAAATTTTATTTCAATTTTTTATTTGGAGATCCTTTTAGACTTGCGAAAAAGTTGCAAAAATAGTACAGAGTTATTATACCCACTCTGCACTTGCAGACATGGTTAAGTTCCAAAGACTGGGTCATTATTTGAGAAATCAGCATTATGCAAAAATTGGGGATGACTACATCGGATTGCAAAATGGAGGATAAGCACATCATTACATAACTGCTAAATTATGTTACAGAACAACCAAACCACTGAACATCATGGCCCAGCCAAGATGACACGTGACACAAACCATCACAGCCAACGTCAGTCTCACCTCTCACCTCAGTATTTGTTACTGCCAGATGTACATTGTTAATACACTAAATACACAGATAGTAGATTTTTTTTTTACTGTTGTCATAAATGTGAAATATCAGATAATAGGATAGCCGATAAGTGAGGAATAAGTGTATATGCCTTTCACCCAGCTTCTCCTAATGTCAACATTTTACATCACATGGTATAATAATCTACACCAGAAAAATAACACTGATATGGCATTATTGACCAATCTACAGGCTTCATTCAAATTTTGGCCATCATCTCACTAACGCCCCTTTTCTTGGTTAGGATCCAACTCAATGTACCACATGGCACTTAGTTGTTATGTCTCTCCAGTCTGTTCCAACGGTGACAATTCCTTCATACTCTCTCATGATCGTGCCACACTATGTCTTGAATATGTTGAAGTGTATTCAATAGGCTTACCTCTTTATCCTAGCTAAACTCTTTCCCCACCTCCAGGGGGAAAATAGCTCACCCTATCCTGCAGTAAAGTTAATGTTCTACCTAGTGTTAGCCTTACTTGAGCCTGTGTCTGCTTTTTCACGCTTGTAAGCATGGTGGAGGAACACATCCTCTTCATCTTTTTCTCTTCCAGGACTTGGCACATTGCCTTGCAGCATGGAAGTTGACCAGCAAATGTCAAAGAGCTGAATTAAGTTACTTGAGTGAGTCTGACATACGTGAGATTGTGTAGTGTTGCATGTATATGTAAATGTGTGTATGTATGGCAGGGGGGCCTATGGATGTCATTGTTGTTAGGCCCTATTGAGTGAGTTCCAACTCAGAGTTAACCTATGTATAATAGGTCATGCTTCAGCCCATAGCTGCAGCCACTGTGTCAATCCATCATTGAGGATCTTCTTCTTTTCTGATGACCCTCTACTTTGCCAAGCATGATGTCCTTCTCCAGGGACTGAGACCTACTGATAACGTGTCCAGAATATGATATAGTCTTGTCATCCTTGCTTCTAAGGATCATTCTGGCTATGTTTCTTCCAAGACAGACTTGTTTGTTCTTTTGGCAACCCATGGTGCATTTAACATTCTTTGTCAACCCCGTAATTCAAAGGCATCAGTTCTTCAGTCTTCCTTATTCATTGTCCAGCTTTTGCATGAATATAAAGTGATTGAAAACACCATGGTTTGGGTCAGGTGCACTTTAGTCTTCAAAGTGACATCTTTGATTTTTCACACTTTAAAGAGGTCTTTTGCACCATATTTGCTACGAATCGGACCTGACTCGATGGCAGTGGGGTTTTGCCTGACATAATGTGTAACTTGATTGCTTGACTGCTCATTTCATGGGTGTTGATTGTAGATCCAAGTAAAATAGAACCCTTTACAACTTCAGTATTTTCTCCACTAATCGTGACATCGCTTACAGATCCAGTTGTGAGGGGTTTTGTTTCATGTTGCGGGGTAATCCATACTGAAGGCTATAGTCTTTGATCTTCATCAGTAGGTGCTTCACTCTCTCTTCACTTTCGGCAAGGGAGGTGGTGTCATCTACATAGTGCAGGTTCTTAATGGATCTTCCTCCAATCCCGATGCCCTATTCTTCTACATATAGTCCACCTTCTCAGGCTATATACTTGGCATACAGATTGAATAAGTATGGTGAAAGGACACAACCCTGATGCATACCTTTCCTGACTTTGAACCATGCAGTATCCTCTCGTTGTGTTCAAACAACTGCCTCTTCCTCCACGTACAGGTTCCTCATGAACATAACTAAGTATTCTAGAATTTCCATTTGTTTTAGTCAGCTAGAGCTACAAGTCCATATTCAGGGTGTCCACTCTAGGGGAAGGCTTTCGCCTTGTCGGCTCTGGAGGAAAGTCCAGTATTGCATCAGTCCAGGGAGCATCTCGGCGCAGGAACCTCAGGTCTGAAGGAGGCGTTCTTCTCCCGGTGCTGCTTTCCTGATGGTACGAAGTTCTCAATTCTCTGCCTGCTTCTCTGTCCCTTTGTCTCTCATAGGATGAAAGGATTAAGGGCAGGGCAAGCCATACTCTGGGGAAACTCCCTTTACACTGGAGCAGGGAGGTAATCCTATGAAAGGATTTGCAGCCCCACCCTAAACCTTTAACACACAGTTTAGGAAAACTGGAAAATTGAGGATAGTTGCGAGATACTGGGAATCATGGCCCAGCCACATGCCTACACATATTTTTGGGGGGACACAATTCAATCCATGACACCATTCTTCATAACATTATCCGTAATTTGTTATGATTCACACAGCTGAATGCCTTTGAACAGTCAACAATTTTCTGCTTTCAGCCACGATCCATCTGACATCTGCAGTGATAACCCTGGTTCCACATATTCTCAATCTGGCTTGAGTTTCTGGCAGTTGTCTGCCAATGTACTGCTGCAGCCGCTTTGGAATGATTTTCAGCTACTAGTGTGTGATATTGATACTATTGTCTGGTAATTTCCATATCTGGTTGGATCACCTCTGTGGATATTTGTTACAAAGTTGTTACAAAAGTTGGTTTGTTACAAAAGTTGTTTATTTCAATAAGCCAAATGTATTGGTCAGCTAAGACTGCTCTAACAGAAATACCACAGAGTGGATGGCTTTAACAAAGGAAGGTTTATTCTTACGTAGTCTGGTAGACTGCAAGTCCATATTCAGGGTGTCTGCTCCAGGGGAAGCCTTTCCCCCTGGTCGGCTCTGGAAGCAAGTCCAGTGTTGCATCAGTCTTTGTCCAGGGAGCATCTTGGCACAGGAACCTCAGGTCTGAAGGATGCGCTCTTCTCCCAGTGCTGCTTTCCTGATGGTATGAGGTTCCCAATACTCTGCCTGCTTCTCTGCCCTTTTATCTCTCATAGGATGAAAGGATTAAGGGTGGGGCAAGCCATACTCCAGGGAAACTCCATTTACAGTGGAGCAGGGAGGTGATCCTATGAAGAGATTTACAGCCCCACCCTAATACTTTAACATACAGAAAAGGAAAACTGGAAAATGGAGGACAGTCACAAGATACTGGGAATCATGGCCCAGCCACATGCCTACACATATTTTTGGGGGGACACAGTTTACTCCATGACACCAAGTTAAGCCATTTAATTGTTCAGCCAGAATTTATTAGGTGCCAACTTTGTGCCAAGCGGTATACTGATTAGACAGTGTCTTAGCTTCCTAGTGCTGCTGTAACACAAATACCACAGTGAATAGACAGTTGAGGCAGCTAGAAGTTCAAATTCAGAGTCTCAGTCTCGTCAATTCCTTCCTTGTCAGTTGCCCCATATGTTCCTTGGTTCTTTTTTGATCCTTACCTGGTATCTGTCTTCCTGGTAGGTGTCCATCTCTGTGTCTGATTTGCTTTTTATAACTCAGACATGGTTAGGCTTAGCACACATCCTACCAGTATAGTAGGTAAGTGCTATGGTTGCTAACCAGAAGGCCAGCGGTTCGAATCTGCCACGTACTCCTTAGAAACTCTATGGGGTAGTTCTACGTCGACCTACAGGGTGGCTATGAGTCAGAATCGACTTGATGGCAGTGGGCTTAGTTTTTTGGCTTTGTACACTGATATGGCATCATTAACAGGTATAGGCTAGAATTCTGACACGTATTTTGGGAAGACACAAGTCAGTCCATTACACAGACACTAGAGTAAGTTCTGGAGAAGCAACTAACAAACAGTAAGGCACAGCTGCTGTTCTTGTGTAGTGTCTAGTCATCCATGGAGAGCAAATGATTAACCACAGAGCATGCGTGCTAGGTTGGGGCAGGCAGACAGTGGTGGTCTTGAGGGCACATAGACACTTAGTGGCAGGGATGGGAGGCTTCCTATAACAAGTGACATCTTAGTGGGGACAAAGTGGTTCAGTAGAAACTCACCAGGTTAAGAAGTGAGAGAACGGTGAAGGCCGAGATGTGGGTTCCAGGCAGAGGTAAAAGTAGCTTGCTTAAGGCCACATAACCAGTAGGAGGCAGCCCTGAGATTTAAACTCAAGAAAAAGGAAGCCTGTGCCTAAAATCTGAAGTCCTTGGGGATGGTAAACCACTAGGAACTCGGCTGCTAACCAAAAGGTTGGAGGTTCAAGGCCTACTCAGAGGTTCCTTGGAAGAAAGGCCTGGTGATCCACTTCTGAAAATCAGCCACTGAAACCCTGCAGAGTACAGTTCTACTGTGACACACACACGAAGGCACCATGAGTTGGAATGGATGTGACAGCAAGCAGTCTGTCTGCGAATCTGAATCTTGAGATGACCAATGAAGCCATTGTGTGAAAAGGAAGAAGGAAAATCTCATCTGTTAAAGGATGTAACAGAACTTAATTTTGTGCTAACTGTGCTCAGTTTTCCAGAGGCCTTTCACAGCATGGCAGAAGCTGAGATCCTAATTGGCAATTACGGCTCCCGGGTGCTGGGTTTGGGGAGGCCGCCCCTCGTTGTGAGGTTCTCTGGTGCAGGGCTGAGATGCAGGGAGAGGCCCTGGGCACGGCGGCCTCCTCCCACGCCCACTCGGCTGCTGAGTGCAGCTCATTTTAGAGGCTATTAATGCTGAGACTTCTGATTAACCTGGAAAAATGCCCTCAAGCAGGAGAATTAGCAAGAGCAGCACAAAGAAAATCATCCCTCCACCTGTTCCAGATGATAAGCCATAGGAAACAGGAGACCGCAAGCAACAGAACAGAAAAGGGAAACTGAAGCCACCAACCAGGACATGCAAATAGCCATCCACGGCACCAACAGGTGCACCAAACAGACAGGATGAGTAAGAAAAGATTTTGTGTTTTAAAAATGGAATTCACTCTTATAAAATAAAAGCAATGGCCAATAAATTGCCGTCGCCTTTCTTGCCGGCATGTCATGACTGGTGGGCTCTAAGCAAGTCGGCCTATGCTACCTTGACAGTTGACCAAGGAGTCACTCCAAGGCATATTCACCCTTTGGAATGCCCAAGACAAGATGCCTGTGAAATCTAAAGACTTTACTCCATCAGGAAACTCTGCAGGTTCTAGGGCTCCAGCTTCTTCTCCAGCCTGATACATCTGTTGCTTTTGCGTGCCCAGTTTGTTAGGAATTTAAGTCTGTCACCGGCTACCCTTAGATCTGTTGACGTGCCAACCCCTCATACCTATGAATATGATCTTGCTTGGAGACAAGGTCTTTGAAGATGCAATCACTTCGATTAAAATGAAATAATACTGAGGAGGGTAGGTCCTAGTCCTGTATGACCGGTATCTCATAGGAAGAGGAGACAGACAGACAAATGAAAGAGGCCTCATGCCACTTCAGCTACATGCCAAGGATTGGCAGGAGCCATCAGAAGAGCACAGGAAAGTTGCAAGGAACAATGTCCCTCTCAGAGCCCTCAGATAGAATCAACTCTGCCGATACCCTGCTTCAGACTTCAGCCTCCAGAACGGGAGACAATGCACTTCTTTACTGTCACTGGGTTTCTGCTGCTTTGTGGCAGCAGTCCTAGTAAAGGACACACAGCTCAAATGCACTACCTTCGGAAAAGAAAGCTGGGTGTTGATAAGACCTTGTTTGGAAAGTGGAGGGTAGGGCCGGGTGAGGTGGCTAGGTGGAGGGAGGCAAAGACCTGGTGGAGACAGGTTGCTTTTTTTGGTGGCCGAAAGGTCTTGACTTCTTCTGGGATATGCCTTTATTTTCCTGGTGATGTCCCTTACAGCGGTTGTCAAAGTAGACCTGTGAGGGACTAACTCCCAGGGAACCCCTAGGGTTGTAGGACTTCCGTGGCTCTCTGTGGACCGCCTCCCACTTTGGTATCATTGGTGCCATTTTCTTTTTCTTCTTTTATCGTCATCAAGTGAAACTGTACAATCCAAAGTAACTTTGCCTGCTTGCCTGTAGCTCCTTCTGCTCTCTTTGCCTAGCGACAGCACACTTCTCCTTTTCATTCTATGTTTGTCGTATCCTCTTAACAAGCTCCTGTCCCCTCCTCTCCATCCTCTTCTCTCCCATCTAGAAAGAGACCAGTAGGACAGCATCCTATAAATGCATAGAACCATAAAGTACTCACGCCATGTGGTCACACTGTGTCCCCAAGTCCAGTCCATTTTCATCTGAAGAGTTGACCTCAGTAGTGTTTTCTGGTCAGGGACAGCAGTAGGTCTAGGGGCCATGCCCCCAGGGGATCCCCTAGGCAGTTGGACTGTCATTTGTGGCCTTTTAGTGGAGTTCTTGAACTGTACCCCTCTTTTTCTCGTGCTGTCACAGGCAACATCGTGTGCCCCATTATGATTGTCTTGGTGGCGGCCAGTGCCATTTTTCTTGAATCATATGGATGTCATGACAGGATAGGATTTCACTCAGCAGTCACGAGAAGGCATTTGTTTGTATGCCCCGAGACAACACAGAGCATCATATGGGAGAGATGCCAAATCCAGCAAGTCACCGAGGCCATCATTTCAGTGGACTGTGACAAGTTAACAGAGAAAGATGTTCAGTCTTTCAGTAACTGGTTACTGGAAGACCCTGGGAGAATTGTCCAAGCTGGAAAACTCAGAGCGGCTGTGGTGTGCCTGGTAAGCCTGCCTGATGAAGACCTGGGATTTGTAGTGTTGGCGCTGTATGTTGGGAGCCCCGGCAAAGGGAATGCCCTGCTATGGTGAGCTTATGGGTCAGAGTATTCCTGACACAAGAGGCACAAAGAGTACCAGGGAGGACATGAGGAGGGCTTGCAGGGACTTGGAGCATCTATTGCACAGTTGAGCTCTTCTACAGAGCTGGGCGTTCCTCCACATCCTGGTAGAAACGATCTCCTGGAAGGTGGCAGGAATAACAGGGGACAAGTCAGGTAGGCACCACAGCAGAACTTGAAGGTAAAATGCACAGAATGAGATCTCCAGCTAGAAGGCCTCCCACACCAGATAGAAGGTGGACAGAGGTGGGGGTAGACTCTCTGTGTGTGGGTCCTTTAGATAATGATCTCGTGAAACCACAAACGGAAGCCTTGGTTAGAAGGGGATCTGGTTCACAGAACTGCCTGATGGTCCTAGAGAGACCCAGAACCCTATATCCTTGGTCCTACATGGATACAAACAGTACCAGCTAAGGCCCTGTGCACAGGTGGTTCTCCTCTGGTGGATATGCTATGCAGATATTGGCTGTTCCAGGTACTTAATTTATTTAGCCATTGTGTGTGTACTGGTGTCCTGGTGGTTAAAGAGCTTGGCTGCTAACCAAAAGGTGAGCAGTCTAAATCCATGAGCCACACCTTGGAAACTCTTTGAGGTAGCTCTGCTCTGTCCTATAGAATCACTGTGAGTCAAATCGATTTGATGGCTACAAGTTGTGGCCCCTGGCTCATGGTGACTCCATAACAGAAGGAATGCTGCCTGGTTTCATGCTGTCCCCGTGATCAGATGGTTGTGATCCACAAGGTTTCCACTAGCTGATTTTTAGAAGTGGGTCAACAGGTCTTCCCTGTCTATTTCAATCTGGAAGCTCCACTGAAACCCATTCAGTATTGTAGCACAACACAAGCCTCCACTGACTGATGGGTTGATAGCTACATAAGAGCTACACTGGCCGGGAATTGAACCCGAGTCTTCTGCACGGAGTCCTGGTGGAAGAGTGTTTAGAGCTACGGCTGCTAATCCAAGATTGGCAGCTCAAGTCTACCAGCTACTCCTTAGAAACCCTGTGGGGCAAGGTGGAACTGAGCTTTTAAGCATTCGTCCAGCTCCTGCAGCTAGTAAGTAGCAGCACCAGGATTTATCAGGGAGAGTCTGGTCCAGATTCTGTGTTGGGAACCACCTGCTGCCTCTCCTGCCAAACTGTTGGTTCTCTATTTCTGGCCCAAGCTTCCGGTGGCACATCTAGGGCATTATGGATCATGTGACACCACTGAGCACAGTCTGAATCCACAGATCGGCTCACCCTCTCAAGGACCGGTGTGTCCTCGGGCAGAGTTCCTATTTCCCTTGTGCCATGGGGTTACGTGAGGTCATGTGTGCCAAAATATTAGCACAATGGCTGGACACTACAAGCACACTATAAATAGTTTTGGTTATCGATTTTTATGTGTAGGTAGCGGAGTGCTATAGTTTTAGGAAATCAACCAGAGATTCTCCAAATTCATAGATTCAAAGGAAATAAAATATTCTAGCGATACAGTGACGGCTTAAAACATTTCTGGGATGTTTCTCAGGAATTCACTTCAAAGGATGTTAAACAAAGAGTACAACATAGGTCTCGTTAATTTATGTTTCTACCTTGTCTATGAACAGTTTTGTTCAGATTTACCAGTTGTCTTATTCCCAAGACTAAGCTTCTGTTGACTTTTGGCAATTTCCAAAGAGAAATCCCACTCCAAAGGGCAGAGTTAGTCAGCACTGAAGAGATTTCAAAGAAGCCTCATATCCATGCTAGAAAGGGGCAAAATTGGGGACCAAACCAGCTCTCCAACTTAATTATCTACTGAAGTAAAACCTGCAAAAGCCAGAAATTGTGGAAGGCAGAAAACAGAGAAGGAAAACTCAAGGATTTTCCACTAAAATAAGCAGTAGAAAAGTGGTAAGACTCAGCCCTGTCAAAGGCGGAAAATTTGCAAGACCTGGAAAGAGAAGGAAGTCCAAACGAGTTCTGGCTTTCACAGGTATCTTTGTAGTTCATAGGTAATGCCTCAAAATGATCATTCATTTTGTCTTCGATGATTCTGGAATTGAGGTTAGACCCAGCTAGGTGATTCTGCTGGCGGCATCTGAGGTCACTCGTGTGGTGATCTCTTGTGTCTGGGTTGAGGACAGAGGGCTGAGATGGCCCCACTCACATGTCTGGCTGTTGGCTAGGCCATGTGTCCCTAGCAGACTAGCCAGGCTTACATATGAGGCAGTAGCTGAGTTCCCAGTAGCAAGAGAGGCCAAACCCTAAAATGAAAATACTTTTCAACTTATTTAACGATGTCCTATTAGTCAAAGCAAGCTGTAGGCTCAAACTCAGAGTCTGGGTGGGAGGAGCCCCCAAAGGGCATGGATACAGGGAAGTGTGATTCCTTGTGGGCTGTTTACTGTAATAATCTATTGCAGTTACCAAAAGGGTTTCCCTGTGACAATCATTGACTGGCTAGCTGTCAGCGAGTCCAGTGAAGAGGAGAGCGAGAGGTGTGACCTGTAATTCCTTCTTCATATGCTGTGTTGAATATGTAAACATAAGGAATGAGAATACCGGAGTTTTTGAATAGGTAAGTCTAAACCTACCGCCACTGAATTGATTCTGACTCACAGCCACACTATAGATGTAGCAGAACCTCTCCATAGGGTTTCCAAGGTTGTAATTATAAGGGGGGAATCCTGGTGATACAGTGATTAAGTGCTACAGTTAATAGCACTTGAGCTGATAGACAGTTCAAATCCACCAGGCAGTCCTTGGAAACTCTACAGGGGCAATTCTGCTTTGTCCTATAGGGTGGCTACAGGGTCACTATGAGTTGGCATTAGCAGGGATGATTTTTTTAAAAATATTTTTTTCAACTGTTTTAAGTCTTCACAGAAGCAGATTCCAACATCTCTCTCCCAAAGAGTGGCTGGTGGGTTTGAACCTCCAACCTTGTGAGACAGCTTTAACCACCATGCAAACAGAGACTCTGGGCAAGTCTAGCCAGCCATATTTATTACCATCACACTAGAGAGGAACTTTTCTTTTTAACATTATTAAGGGTTCTTAAATGAAAGAAGAATGCCTTATAGAAAATTTGGCAAAGAAAAGAACCAAGAAGGAAATGAAAATCACACAGAATCCTCTAACCCAGAGTAAACCCAGAGTAAACCCAGAGTCTGTCTTGCAGTTGTTTTTCATGTATTCGCATGTTCTCTGTCAGCCCAGCAGCGTTTGTTCAATTAATATTAATTAATCATGTTCAATTAATATTATATCTCGCGCCTGGTCCCATAGACCCCGTTTTGAGCGGCTGCCTGGTACTCTGGTGTATCACAGACGAATTAAACAATTTCCCATGATTGTACATTTAGTTCCTCATCAATTTTTCATTATTTTGAATAATGCTTCAGCAAATAGCCTTTGACATAACACTCTGTTCCCCTTTCTGGTTAGTATTTCCTTGGTCAGATGCCCCAAAGAGCCAAAGTTTGGAAATCTCAAGTCTCTTGGTACATTTTGCCACAACTCTGAAGCCATCACTAAACAGGTCCCACGGCCGTGATTCATGGGCAAACCCTATCAGCAGCGCCTCTGTGTGACATGATGGCTATCTTGCTGGCTTGAACTTGGTTTGTGTATTAGTTTCTAGGGCCACTGTTACAAAATGCCACCAACTGAGTGTTTTATAAAAATAGAGATTTATTCTTTCTCTGTTCTGGAAACCAAAAGTCTGAATTCAGGGTGTCAACTAGGCCGTACTTTCTCCGTGGACTCCAAGGGAACATTCTTTCTCGTGTCTTTTAGCTTCTGGTGGCCCAGCCAGACGTTTCTTGGCTTCAACTGCAGCATAACTTCCCCATCGCACGGCAGTCTTCCATCTGTCTCTGTGGTCTCTTTCCTCTTTTATGAGGGTACCATTCATGTAGTACTTTAGAATTACTTCATGTTAGTTGGTAAAGTCTTCAAGGACTCCAAACAAGATTACACTCATAGCTACTAGGGGCTAAGGACTTCAACATAGCTTTCTGGTGAGACGCGTCAACTCATAACAGCATGTCACCAATCTGAGCTTCCCTGTCTCAGGCCCCTGCTTGGAGATCCCATCCTATGTTTTGGTAACCCAGTGCCATCTGTACACCAAGTCTCTCAGAAGGCAGTCACAAGAATCTGGGTGGTTTGTTGCCCTGGGTGGCTTCAGTAGGGTCAGGATCTATGATATACAAGAGTCTGGCCCCTTTAAGGGAAACTGGTGATTAAGTGCTATGGCTGCTAACTGAGAGGTCAGCAAGCAGATGAAATCTACCAGGCACTCCCCAGAAATGCTATAGGGGGCAGTTCTACTGTGTCCTATAGGGTCGCTATGAGCCGGAAGTTAACTTGACAGCAATGGGTTTTTGGTTTTGTCCCCTTTAAGGGGGGCGAGGTGTATTACTTGGAGGAGGAGCTAGATCTGAAGCTCAAGATTTCAGAAGAATCTGTCCAAGGGCCACCTAGCAGACAGTGCTCAGAGGATGAGAAGGCCCCAGATTCTAAGCACTTTAAGGGCACTGTTATAGATTGACTTGTGTCCTCCCAAAATGTATGCCAAGTTGGTTAGGCCATGATTCCCAGTGTTGTCTGATTGTCCACCCTTCTGTCATCTATTGTGATTTTCTCATGTGTTGTAAAGCCTACCTCTGCAATGTTAATGAGGCGGGACTCAATCTACAAGATTACGCTGTATTTTAGCTAATCTCTTTTGAGATAGAAAGGAGAGACAGGAGCAGAGAGACAGGGGGGTAGTTTACCACCAAGAATGATGAACCAGGAACAGAGTGCACCCTTGGGATCTGGGAGCCCTGTACTAAGAAGCTCCTAGACTGGAGGAAGATTGAAGACAAGGACCTTTCCCTAGAGCCTACAGAGAGAAAGCCTTCCCCTGGAGCTGGCATCCTGAATTCGGACTTTTAGCCTCCTGGTGTGTGAGAGAATAAATTTCTGCTTGTTAAAGCCATCTGTCTGTAGCATTTCTGTTATGGCAGCACTAGACGACTAAGACAGACACAGATGGCATTATCCATATCATAGTGTCCCCAGTACTGTGCAATAAAGGAGGTACCCAATAAGTTGTCCAATCAAGCTTTGTTACAAATAGGAGCTAAAGATGGAACCCAAAGGCATGGTGGTGACCCAGCACCATCTGTAGGTGGGAGAATGTTGAGCAAGCAAATGGTTTTCAAAGCACAGGCCAATTAGCACTGTAAATTTAGTGACAGACTACTTAAACATACATGCATACTTTTCCCTTTTAGCACTTACTCTAAATTGGCCAATCTACAATTTATAACTGGAGCTTGAATTTGTATGGCTCTGTCTAAACAAGCATTTATTTATAAAGCATCACGTGTCTCCATCATTCTCATTCAGTGGAAGTCTGGCTACTGTATAGTCACCGCTCTGGGACAGGCACTGTCGACAGCTAAATTGCTGTATCTTGAAATGAAGATGTAGAGGAATGGTTCTGAATTCTCCTGGCTGTATTACAGGAAAAAGGGAGCCCTGGTGGTGCAGTGGTTAAGCACTTGACTGCTAACTGAAAAGGTAGCTGTTTGAACCCACCAGCCACTCCATAGGAGAAAAATGTGGCATTCTGTATCTATAAAATTATACCTCGAAAGCTATGGGGCAGCTCTAGTCTGTCCTATAGGGTCACTATGACTTGCAGTTCTTCTGATGGCATACAGCAACATTAGAGTCACTGGGGAAGCTTTTAGAAAACACTGACGCCTGAGTCTGGTCTTAGACCAGTTGAGCCAGGATCTCTGGTGTGGGGCTGAGCTCAGATCTGTTTTCCCCTCAGGGATCCTGTTATGTAGATGGAGTTGAGAATCACAGATACGGGTCACCAGTGAAACCAAATACCAACCCCCCCCCAAACTTCCTTTGCCAACTTTTTACCCATTTCAGCTGTTAGGAGATTCCACCTCAGTTTGCATATGTTCATTCAGCAGTTTCTTTTTTTAAATGATAGTTGAAGAAAATTTCCATCAAAACTTTAGATGCTGCAAAGTGAAATGCCACCACCCCAGAGTAACAGCTGATCCTGCCCTAAGATGTCAGTGGCTGTCATCAGATGTCTGTATGTTGAGGTCAGGCTGATCAAGAGGCACAAGTGGCGGGTGCAGCCATGTTTCCTTCCCCTGTCCCTGCAGAAACACAGACTTCAAAGACCCCAGCTTCAATTAACACCTACTTATAACAGGTACTAATAAGAAGTACTCATTAGCTAATGAGGTGATTAAATCTGTAATTAAAATGTCAGCAGTAGAGGTCTCCAAGGAAATAAGACCGCTTGGGTCATTTAAATGGACACCACTGTATTTCCTGGAGATCTAAGTCTGCTTTCGGTTTGAAAAAGTGTCTCTAGGGGACTCTTGCAGCCAGGGATTTCTTTTGATTACCAAACATACCAGATCTCAAAGAAAAGGCAAGGACACAAACAGAATTGACTGGATTCTTGATTTTGTTAGCTATCTTCAAGTCGATTCCAACTCATGTCAACCCCATGTGTGCAGAGCAGAACTACTCCTCAGAGTTTTCAAGCCTGTGACCTTTCAGAAACAGATCACCAGACCTGCTTTCTGAGGTGCCTTGGGGTGGGTTTGAACCACCAGCATTTCAGCTACTAGTCAAGTGCTTAACCGCGCGGCTCGGAAACTCCTATAGCGTAGATTGTAATTACTACTGGCTGCTGTTGAGTTGACTGTGACTCACAGTTACCCAATGGGCAACGGGACAAAATCATGTCCTGTCCTGCCCCATCCTCACAATCTTTGCTATGCTCAACCCCATTGCTGAGTTACGTTGATCCATCTTGTTGGAAGTATTCTCTTTTTGGATGATCGTCTCCTTTACCAAGCGTGACATTTGCGGTGGTCAAGATTATGTCAGTTTGGCTACTCTGTGTTTGGCTGCTACGTTAAGTGGCGGGGGGCGGGGCCTGTGGTGGCTTCCCGTCCCGCAGCTCTGATCTCTCTGCCTTCCACCACCTAGCGCCTGTCTGCTCACGGAGCCAGCAGCCCCTGCTTGCTTCTGGCGTTTGATTCCTGGACTTGAACCAGCAGCTGTTACATTCATCAACCCTTACAGCCAGCGCTTGAAAGTCCTGGTCCCTGATGCCCATCCTGCGTTCGCTAGCCTCTGCAGCTCCGTCTAGCCGCCAGCTTGGGATCTGCCGACCTACACAGCCAGTGATCCAGAACTCTGGTCTCTGCCCTGCTGACCTTGGGTTCACCAGCTCCCGTGGCCACGTAAGGCTTGTGCCAGGACTTGGGACGTTGAGCTTTTGCAATTGCATGAGCTGTTTCCTATATATCTGTATCTATCTATCTTTCATTGTACTTTGTATATGTAAATCTTTCCTTGTACATACACATGTTACTGGTTTTGCTTCCCTAGAAAAACCAGCCTAAGACAATGTCCATTTCAAGGGGCTGGTCCCTCCTGATAACATGACCTAAGTATGTGAAACAATCTCACTATTCTTGCTTCCAAAGAGCATTCTGTTTGCCTTCCAAGACAGAGTACTTGTTCTTCTGGTCAACCTATCAACCCATTGCAATTCTGACTTGTACAAAAACAAACAAACAAACAAAACCCAAATCCACTGCCACTGGGTCAATTCTGACTCATGGCAGAGTAGAACTGCTCCACAGAGTTTCCAAGGAGGACCTGGTGGATTTGAACTGCTGACCTTTGGGTTAGCAGCCATAGCACTTAACCACTGCACCACCAGGGTTTCCTTCCAACTGATAGTCCCTGGTATATTCCAAATCTGTCACCAACACTGTAATTCAAAAGCATTAATTATTCTTCAGTTTTCTTTGCTCATTATCCAGCTTTTGCGTGCATATGAAGTGATTGAAGATATCATGGCTCGGCTCAGGGTTCCTTAGTCCTCCAAGTGACATCCTTGCTTTCTAACACTTTAAGGAGGTCTTTCACAGCAGATTTGCCCCCCACAGTCTGTTTTCTGACTTCCTGACTGCTGCTTCCATGGATGTTGATGTAGAATAGATTGCTAAGCCAAGTAAAATAGATTAGACCTAAGTAAAAGAGCTAAGTCATCACAGCAGGGCCTCTCAGGTAGGAGCATGGAGGTCATCTGAAAAGGTTTCCTAGGCGGTGACTTTTGAGCTTGAAGGAAGGGCTACCCAAAGAGTCATGCAAAGAATGTGACAATGATAATGAAAAGAACTTAGACTTATTTGTTGCTTTGCATCAGGTACGAAGATAAGCAAAGATGCAGGCATTGACTTTCACTGTAATCCTAGTGCTGGATATTCTACATGCTCCAGCTTGAAGTCTTCAAGGCAGCATTCACAGGCATTATTATCTCCATTTTTCCAAAGAGAAAATTGGGCTCGTAGGGCTTAGGTAACTCATCAGAGGAAGTGTAATATAGTACTGTGGTCCTCAAACTTTAGTGGGTGTCAGAACCACCTGGAGGGCTTGCTGAAACAGACCGCTGGGCCCCACTCTCCGAGTTCCTGATGCTGTAGTTCTGGGGTGGGCCCGAGACGTCGCATTTCATAACACGATTCCAGGTGATGCTGATGCTGATGCTGATGCTGATGCTGATGCTGATGCTGATGCTGATGCTGATGCTGATGCTGATGCTGATGCTGATGCTGATGCTGATGCTGATGCTGATGCTGATGCTGTTGCCGCCGCTGCTGCTGCTGCTCTGAGGGCACTTTGAAAACCACTGGCATGCTGTGACAGGAGTGTGAAGTCAGACTGCCTAGTTTTGAATTCCAGTTACGCTGTCGTCTGATTTGGTGACCTCATGCTTCAGTGTCCTTATATATAAGACGAGGATACTATTTGGACATAATTGTGATGGCTGTTGTGAGAGTTAAGAGTAAATACACATAAAGCATCCTCAACAGCTCCCAGGACATCACAAGACTACTTATGTGTTAACTGTTATGATTATTACTGAGTATAAGTCTCCCTGGCTCCTAAGTCTGGTTTTGTTCTATCATGTCAGTGTTTCCCAACTGTGTATGATCATGTTACTGCAAAACTAAGTGGAGTTCATGCTGCCTCTCATAAACGCCAGTCTTTGAGACAAGGGTGACATGAGAACCAAGATGTTTATTGTAAACCAGTAGGCAACAAGACAGAGGAGATCCTTTCTCCAAAAGTTGCCTCCCTGAAAGAGAGGCTAGCTGGAGGTTTTGTAGGAGAACAAGACAAAGATTTACGAGTCCTAGGAATTAATAGTAAGTTAATCTTCACTATGAGTTGGAATCAACTCGATGGCACTGGGTTTTGTTCAGGGTTTTTTTTTTTGGTAATTTCTTTAGATGATCACAATGGTCATATCCCAGATGTGTTGACATCTTAACTGGTGTTTTGGGCCCAGAGGTGGTCTGTCTGTTGTATAATCTCCCAACAGATTCCTTGGTTTCTCTCTTATGGTCTTCAGATTTTTATCACTTGTTTTTTCCACAGTCATAAAGGGAGCATAGATTACTCCTTAACCTTGAGAGAAACTAAGGGAAACAATAGACTCTTGCTTTGAAACAGAATCAAGAAACAAAATGGTGCAGGTCATGCTCAAGATGCAGTCACTTAGGAAGTCTGACAGTTAAGTCCATGAACTTAACTGTTCTAAGTGCTATATACGTCGTTGCTGCGTATCTCTACAATCACCGTCAAAGTACTCCCCTTGGGAAGCTGTGCACCAATGCCAGCACCTAGTCCACCCTTCAAAGCAATTTTGGAACTCTTTCTGGAATGGCCATTGTGCATGGTGGCATGTTTGCAAACTTCATTGTAAGGTTGTCTGTGAGGGAGTTTTTAGCCAGTAAACAAATAACTGTATTGGAACACTCTCTCTACTCACCTGATCTGGCCCCCAATGACTT
Organism: Heterohyrax brucei; assembly: GCA_028571685.1. Lineage (NCBI taxonomy): Eukaryota > Metazoa > Chordata > Mammalia > Hyracoidea > Procaviidae > Heterohyrax > Heterohyrax brucei. Next base: position 42,267,550 of record CM053162.1, on the reverse strand, counting down.
TTTTCTTTATTCAAAGATAAAAGAAATGTCGTATGTAGCACTTTTTCTAGGATGAGTTTGCAAATTTAATTAGCAGCCCTTGTATTTTACTCTGCCTGTTCCAGTAAGACTCCTCTGGGAAGGTTTATTAAAAGTATAGACTCCTGGGCCCCAGCCACAGGGACCAGACTCCCTAGGAGAGGAGGGGCCTGGGATTCTAGGTTTCTTATAGATATTCTAGGGAACTGCCTCCCTGAGAGGGTTAGTAGGGAGTGCAGCATGCCAAGCAGAGAACAGTTGTGCAGAGAGCCAGGGCCCAGGCAGTTCAGTCCCTTGCTTGTGATGGAAAGAGAAGTCTTAAAGGCATGAGTCATAAAATCATCCACTAAGATATGATGCTCCAATCTGCTTTCCTAAGAAACTTGTTGTTGTTGTTAGGCGCCGTTGAATTCATTCTGTCTCATAATGACCCTGTGCACAACAGAATGAAACACTACTCTGTCTTGAAACATGTCCACAGTCATTTTTATGCTTAGGCTTTCATTGAGGCCACTGTGTCAGTCCATCTCCTTGAGGGTTTTCCTCTTTTCCGCTGACCCTCCACTCTACCAAGCATGATGTCCTTCTCCAGGGACTGATCTTCCCTGACAACATGTCCAAAGTATGTAAGGCACAATCTTGCCATTTTTGCTTCCAAGGAGCGATGTGGTTGTATTTCTTCCAGAACAGATCTGTTTATTTTGGGGCAGCCTGTGGTACATTCAATATTCTTCTCCAACACCACAATTCAAAGGCATTAATTCTTCTTCTGTCTTCTTTGTTCGTTTTCCAGCTTTTGCATGCATATGATGCAATTGAAAATACCATGGCTTAGGCCAGGCACAGTTTAATCTTCGAGGTGGTATCTTTACTTGTTTTCGGAAAATCTGCTGCAAACTGTCCTTTAAAGTACTGAAAAATAAAGATGTCACCTAAGAAACTTCTTATATTTTCACTTCCCCTGCAGGTTTTCAACTGGGAGACAAGAAGTCCCTCAATAAATGTCTGAATAGTGAATGAGTGAATGAGAAGTCTTATTCACTTGGGTGTTACGTCTCTTATTATAAATTCATAAACAGGGAAATCCTGAATTCAGGACCCTGGAGCTCTAACTCCTCTGTGTGTGATGTTATAAGTGAGGCTGTGGCTCTGCTCAACTGAGGAGCAGCCCCTGGTCTGTGTTGACCCATTGATAAGGGGAGCGCTGGTCTAGGGTCACATCCCGGGGGGCACAAGCCTCATTGGACAGCACCTCTCTTGACCCTTCCTTTGTATCTGAAGATCATTCTTCTTGATAAGTTGGAGATGAGTTCCTGAGAGCATCTACCTGACTCCTGTCATCTTTAACACCATTCATAATTCTTAAGCAAAACTCTTCTCCTTCAATTTTTTTCCATCCCTTTGTCCTAAACTATCCACTGCCATTTGAAGGTTTTTACTTTGAGATACTTGTAAATTCATATGCAGTTGTTATAAATAATAAAGATCCACCACTCAGTTTACCTCAGTGGCAGTACAATATCTCAACCAGGAAATTGATATTGATGTAGTCCATTGACTTTATTCAGATTTCATCAGTTTACACACATTTATTTATGAGTATCTGTACAATTAGTTCTTTGCACTTTTATCACAAATGTAGATTTGTGTGAGAATAAAGACGGCGTGAGAGTGGTGTCCGACATTCTCTAACTTTACAAGTGGGAAGGAGACTCAAGATCAAAAGCTCAGGGCTGATTCCTATGAGGCAAAGATCACACACACATCCTCTCTATGTCATCTTTCCCAATTCTAACACCAGCAGTCCCTCCTGTAACAGTGTTTACTTCTCTGCTGAGTTTGATATTTCAATGCAATGGCCACATGAAACCCAAAGAGAATATGATTATGGGGTTTATTAGGGAAGTAACAAGTAACAGTTCAGGTTGAGACATGCTCAAGATACAGTTCTTCTGTCAGGACGGCCTCTCCCCAGGCATGCTCACAGGTGGGCCTCTCCTTGGCCCTCAGCATCTTCTCTGCTCAGGCAAGTATTAAGAAGCTCTGTAGCTAAGCAGAAGAATACCTAGAAGTACCCCATACCACCAATAAGCTTCAGCCCAAAGGCATTCAACTTTAACTCCAGGAGTCAGCAAACCCAGCTCCACCAAGTGCCTGGAGTCGCCTGCTCCGCCAGCAAGCATCCTGCTCAAAGGCACTCAACTTTCTTCACTCTGTGGGCTGGGAAGCCTACTGCATGGTGTCCTACTGGTCTTTGTTGCTGGTCTCTCCTTCCTTGGTGGTGATAGTGGGATCCTCTCCCTTTTTCCTGCCTCTTGGATGGTTCATTCAAGTCCAGCGACATGGCAACAGTGACCAGTCCTCTTGGTGGGCAACAATTACTTTATCTGCATAGTTCCGTCCCATCACTTGGGTGAGAGTTACCAGATCATGGCAAGAAAGGCCACACCAAAGCAGCCCATTACACTACAGTCAAAATGCAGAACATTTCCCTCACAAGGACCCCTCATGCTACCTTTTCAACCACAGCCACCTCTGTGCTTTCCCCACTTCTCCAGCCAACTACTGATCTTTTGGCCATCTCTAATTTTGTCATCTCAAGAATGTCATATAACAGAATCATAGTGTACATAACTTTTGGGATTTGATTTTTTCATTCAGCATCCTTCTCTGGAGATTCATTCAGGTTGTCGGTATCAACAATTTACTCCTTCTAATGGCTAAGTGGTAGACCATGTTCAGGGCACACCACAGTTTGTTTAACCATTCACCCATTGAAGGAAATGTAGGTAGTTTCCAGTTTGGGGCTATTATGAGTAAAGCTTCTATGAACATTGTTTATCAGTTTCTGTGTGAACCGAAGTGTTCATTTCTCTGGGATAAGCATCAGAGAGTGCAGTCACCAGGCCACGTGGTGTGTGCTTAATTTTGTAAGAACTTGTCATACTCTTTTCCAGAGTTGATGCACCGTTTTACATTCCCACCTGCAAGACACAAAGGATCCAGTTCCTCTGCATCCTCTGCATCAAACAGCATTTGATGTTGTCACTAGTTTTTATTCTAGCTGTTCTGCGAGTTATGTAGTAACACTGTGGTTTTTCTTAGGATTTCTCTGATGGGTGATGATGGTGAACATCTTCCTGTGTTTGTTGGACATCTCTATGTCCTCTTTAGTGAAATATGTCTTCATATCTCTTGCTCATTTTCTAGTTGGGTTGCTGGGGGTTTTTCTCTTTTGCTGTTGGATTTTGAGAATTCTTCATATAGTCTGGATACAAGTCCTTTAAGCTCTCCCCTTCCCTGCTTGTAAATTTTACTCACTGTATTTTCTGGAGGAGATTTTAGTCTCCTCTTATGTCTACTGTTTCTTGGTACCATTTTGTGGTGGCTTTTGGCTGTAGGCTGCCCATTGCCCACTGTACATACAGCCAAATCAGCAGGATCAGACCCTCTGTCTTCCCCAGCCTCCTTAGCCTGCCCTGCTCCATCCTGCATTCCCAATCCAGATTGAAGGCAGCAACAATGTGTGTGTTCTAGCCTGGCCTGGTATGTAGTCTTGCAGTCTTGTTGAGGGCTCTGAGCATGTGGCAGGGGTTCAATAAGCAATGTCTGTTTCCACCACCAGCAGGAGTCATTTGCCTTGTTACTAAGACTTGAGTCCCGTTTCGCACTTCCAATGGGATCACAGTCTGGTTTCTTGGGTCTCAGACCCCATCCATTAGTCCCTAGGCCTGGGACAGGCCCTGGATGTCCCCAGAGCTGGAGGCCACCCCTGAGCTCTGGAGCACACCTTTACCCCAACACCCGAGAGCTGTGTTCCACCAGCCTGGGGAGTTCCCACGTGCGATGCCCTTCTCTAGCAAACCAGACTTTGTAGCTGAATGGGTTTCTCCCAGCCATAGCTACCCTGTCCCCAGTTGATGGCTCTGATTCCAGTGCTTTTTCTTCTCCAGCTGCTCACTACTCTCCCTCACAGTTAGCTGGCCCACCAGACTTTTCCTAGAGCTTGTATGTTTATTGATACCTGCTCCGTGTCAGTCACAGAGGCATGAAGGGGGTGCTGACAAATGAGGATGAATAAATGCAACCCTAGCCAGGCCCTTGGTCCACGGAGAGGTAGACCCAGAAATGATGCTGGTGTAGGGGGAAATGCTAGGTGAATAAAATGACAGATGGAGACCTCTCAGAATGATGGAAAGACAAAGGAGCTGGCCCTGGCCATGGCCCCCTTCAGGTCCTCATCCCTGTGCCCCAGAGACCACCACAGACTTCTCATTTACCCCTGCCTCCCTCATTCTGTCCTGGACTTGCCTCCAGAGTATGTTCTATAAAAGCCAGACCTGTTCACCTTCCTCTTCAGCCAAGAAGCCTCTCATGGTTCCTCACTGTCTGTGTCCCAGTTGGTCTTCAGTACGTGTTCATTGGGAGATGACATGAATGGTAATGTTTGATGCCATCCCCTTGGTATAAGGCCTGTTTCACACATTCTCTCCAAGCATCTTCACAAGGAAGGACTGTGGATATTGCTTTCCATTTTATAAATGGGAAAAGTAAGACTCAGAGAAGTTATGTAACTCTCTAAGGTAAGCGGTGGAGAGGCAGGATTTGTACTAGGATTGTCTGATTTCAAACCTGCTGTGCTGAGTTTTTAATGAATTCCATTCAGGGCTTTGCTCCCTTCCCTCTCAAGATTCAACTTCAAGCTTTTTGATTGGGTCAGCAAGCCAGTTGACAAGCACGGTCTTCTTCTCCTGGATGAGTTGCAGTATCTTCCTTGCAGGGATTCATGGCTCTCCGGTCCAGAAAAGCAAAGTCTGCTCTTTGGTTTTTCACAACCACAGCCACTCACTTTCTACCACCGTCTTCTCTCCTGACATAATCTCCATGCCCCGAAAGCGGGGAATGATACACCCTTCATCTGCCACAGTTAATTTCTGCTAACTACTTGAAGGGCTTTCACAATATAGGTCCTAGGTTTCTCCATCACTGTGTTCTTTGTGACTCAGCCCATGAATGGGATGGGGATGGTGTGGTGGGTCCTGGCAGGCCCTGTGTCCCCTCAGAGCCTCATCCAGGATGGTTGGAGTTGGGAAGCAGAACGAAGCAGGCAAGGGTCCAACAGGCATTTGATGGACAAGACGGCTCCTTCTTCATTGCTGGTAAACAGGCTGGGCTAAGCCAGGATCTCATCAGCTGCAAACCAGAACTCAACTCACCTGCCTTACCTCCTGGAATCTGCACCCACCGCATCAACAGCTGAGTTTCATAAACCTGCTGGGGCTGAAAAATTCTAAGTCATGGGAGGCTGGGCTTGTCATGACTCAGAGGGCCAGATTCTCAAGGTCATAGTTGGATCTAGATATAGGTATAGGTATAGATATGAAAACCCACCTCTGTTGTTGAGTTGATTCTTACTCATAAAGAACCTATAGGACAGAGCAGAACTGCCCCATAGCATTTCCCCATAACCTTTTGGTTAGCCACTGAGCAACTATGTGCCTCCTTGACTATCTTGAATACTTGGCAGGGATAATTTGTGACTGTCTTAGGCAAAATGATAAACATAGACCATACTTATTTCAAAAAGTAAGTAGTATAAAGAGATTGCCAGCTTCCCCCCCCACCCACAGCTCCCCTTCCTCTCCTATGCAAGCAGTTCAGCTCTGCCTCAAGTATGCAAAACCCACTTAGGCTGCTCTCAGCAAAGCAAGTACTCTGCAGTCAGTGGGAAAGCAGTTCAGCAACTGGCTACCATCACATGATGACATCCTTTGGAGTTTCTCTGCCTCAGTCACCTTCATGCCACACAACTTACCAAAGAATTTCTTCTAAAGTTACATGGAATGCTTCCTGAGATGAGTGGGTCTGGAATTGAAAATTTCCTGTTTTCTTACATAAGTATTATTACACATTAAAAGACCCAGACACATGGGAGGAAATAAGTGCATTCTACTTGTCTTTCTTTGTCCCTTTCCAAAAACAAACAAACAAACAAAAAAAACAACCAAACCCAGTGTCATCGAGTAGATTCTGACTCATAGCAAACCTACAGGACAGAGTAGAACTGCTCCATAGAGTTTCCATGGAACACCTGGTAGATCTGAACTGACAGCCTTCTTGTTAACAGCCGTAGATAACACTTAACCACTACACCATTTGTCCCTGTAGGTCACTGGAAACTGGTTTTTTAAAAGGAGACTTAAGCCATCACTTATGCTTTTGAGTTGATTCTGACTGATAATGGCCCAACAGGACAGAGTAGAACTGCCTCATCGCATTTCCAAGGCTGTAAATGTTTACAGAAGCAGGCTACCACATCTTTCTCCCAAGCAGAGTGGCCAGTAGGTTCAAACAGTTGACTTTTTGGTTAGCAGCTGAGCACTTCAATCACATGCCACCAGAGCTCTTCCTTAAGCCATTAAGGAAAACAAACTCATTGCCCTTGAGTCTATTTTGACTGATAGCAACCCTGTAAGTCAGAGACAAACTGCACTATAGGGTTTGCTAGGCTGTCATCTTAACCAAAACAGATCAGCAGGTCTTTACTCGTAGGAAGCTGCTTGTGTTCTACTGGCCAACATTTTGGTTAGCATCTGAGCACTTATCCATTGCACCACCAGGCTCATTTAGAGCTACCACATAACCTAGCAATTCACTCTTAGGTACATACTCAAGATACTTGAAAGCAGGAACGCAAGCAGACAACATACACCAGTGTTCACTGCAGCAGTTTTCATGATAGCCAGATAGGCAAAGAATTCCTAAGTGTCCATCAACAGATGAACGGATAAACAAAATGGGATATATGTGTGCAACAGAGTATTACTCAGCCATAAAGAGAAATGCAGTTGTGATACATGATACAACATGGATGAACCATTTAAACATTATTCTGACTGGAGTAAGTCAATCACAGAAAGGATGCATTATTATGCGATCTAAATTTTTGTATGACATATCTAGAATTTGGAAATGTATACAGAGCTCAGTTTGTTAGTGGTTACAGAGGCAGGACAGCAGGGAGGGGGAGGACTGAGGAGTAGAGTGAGTCACTGCTTAGGAAACCTTCAGTTTGTTTATGGCGATGGAAACTTTGCAAATGGATGTTGGTGATTGTTGCACAATGTGATTAATGTAGTTGTTATTGTTAGTTCCCATTCAGTTGGTTCCAACTCACAGCGACCCTATGTACAACAGAAGAAAACATTGTTTGGTTCTGTGCCTTCCTCTGAATTGTTGCCATGCTTGAGCCCATTGTTGCAGCCGCTGTGTCAATCCATCTCCTTGAGGGCCTTCCTCTTTTTCATTGATTCTCTGCTTTTACCAAGCATGATGTCCTTCTCCAGGGACTGATTCATCTTGACAACATGTCCAAACTGCAAGACACATGCTCTGGCCATTCTTTCTTCTAACGAGCATACTTGTACTTCCAAGACACATTTGTTCATTCTTTCAGCAGTCTGTGGTATATTCAGTTTTCTTCCCCAACAGCACAATTTAAAGGTGTCAATTCTTCTTCGCTCCTCCTCACTCACTGTTCAGTTCACATGAATTATAAAGTGATTTTCTATACCGTGGCTTGGGTCAGCCACACCTTAGTCTTTAAAGTGTCATCTTTGCTTTCCAATGGTTTAAAAAGGTCTTTTGTAGTAGATTTGCCCAATGAAATGCGTCTTTTGATGTCTTGGCTGCTGCTTCCGTGACTCTTGACTGGGGATGCAAGTAAAATGAAATTCTTGTCAACTTCCATCTTTTTTCCATTTATCATGATGTTGCTTATTGACCCAGTTATGAGGATTTTTGTTTTCTTGATGTCCAAGTGTAACTCACACTGCAAGTTTTGGTCTTGATCTTTATCACTAAGTGCTTCAAGTCCTCCATTTTTTAACAAGCAAAGTTATGTTGTCTGCATAATGTGGGTTACTAATGAGCCTTCCTCTAATCCTTATTTCCAGTTTTTCTTCACATAGTCCAGTTTCTCAGATTATCTGCTAAGCTACAGATTAAATAGGTATGGTGAAAGGATACATTCCTGACTCATATCTCTCCTGACTTTAAACCATATGATATCCCCTTGTTTTGTTTCAATGAATTTCTCTTGATTCATGTGCAGATTCCTCATGAACACAATTAAATGTTCTGGAATTCCCATTCTCCACAATGTTACCCATGAGTTGTTAGGATCCACACAGTTGAATGTGTTAGTATAGTCAATAAAACACAGGTAAACATCCTTCTGATATTTTCTTTTTTCAGCCAAGATCCATCTAAGATCAGCAATGATATCCTAGGTTGCATGTCCTCTTCTAAATCTGGCTTAAATCTCTGGTAGTGTCTACTCAATATAATGCTGAAACCATTTTTGAATGATCTTTAGAAAAATTTAGCTTGCATGTGATATTAATGATGTTGTTCAGTAATTTGCTCATTTTATTGGATCACCTTTCTTAGTCCTAGGCAAAAATAAGGATCCGTTCCAGTCTGTTGGCCAGGTAGCTGTCTTCCAAATTTCCTGGCATAGATGAATCAGCATTTGCTGCATCTATGTGTTCAAACATCTCAGTTTTTTTTTGTTGTTGTTGTTTTTGTTTTTTGCTGCTGTCTTCAGTGCAGCTTGGATTTCTTCCTTCAGTATCATCAATTCCTGATCATGTTACTTCCTGAAATGGTTCATTGACCCTTTTTTTGGTATAGTGACTCTGTGTATTCCTTCCATCTTCTTTTGATGCATCCTGAGTCATTTAATGTTCTCCCAATATAATCCTTCAGCGTTGCAACTTCAGGCTTGAATTTTTTCGTTAGTTCTTTCAACTTGAGAAGTGCTGAGAGTGTTCTTCCCTTTTGGTTTTCTATCTCCAGCTCTTTGCACATGTCGATGCAATACTTCATCTTCTCAAGTTTCCATTTTAAACCTCCTGTTCAGCTCTTTTACATCATTATGTTTTTCCTTTCACTTTAGGGAAAAAATGTTCAAGAACAAGTTTCGGAGTCTCCTCTAACATGTATTTAGGTCTTTTCTTTCTCTCCTTTTTTTTTTAATGACCTCTTGCTCTCTTGCTCCCTTCATGGATGATGTCTTCGATGTTGTTCCACAACTTGTCTGGTCTTCAGTCATTAGTGTTCAACACACCAAATCTATTCTTGATATGGTCTCTAAATTCAGGTTGGCTATACTCAGCGTTGTACTTTGGCTCTTGTGGAGTTGTTCAGTGTAATTAGTGTCACTAAATTGTACACATGAAAAATTTTGAAGTAGAAAATGTTGTGTTGCATATTTTTAAACAACAATTAAAAAGGAGGGGCTTAAGATCTAGAACAGTGGTTCTGGAGACTCCCCGTCTTCAGCTGATTTTCTACACCTGCTCCTGCTGGGCTCTGGCCACATGCCCATCCTGGGAAGCCCTCCTCTTTCTGGAACCTGCAAGACTTTAACCATCTATGAGGATATAAGTAATTGGTGCAATTGGCACAGCTTGGTATTACTTTAACCTTTTTCAGAAGAGATAATAGCAACAAGAACAAGTTTCAGGCAGCTGATGTCTAGAAAGCAGCATCCTGATACGTTCCTAATAAAAATATGCTCAACACTCCACTTACCTAAGGTTCTGGAAGAACTTTACATGAAGTGATAACTAACTGAATGGCATCCATGCATGTGTGTATGATTATAGATTTCATAAACCCTCTACCTCAAATCTACATTTTACAGATGACTATCTGTGGAATAGATAATTGGATGGAGCATGTCAGTGGCAAAACTAGGTCTGAATTCAGCATTGCTGCCTCCTGCACTCTCTATGCCTATATTGTTAATTTAATTAATTTCTTGAGAGTTTGAGATACACAGATTGTTACTGTTGACTATATTCCAAGGGATCTAGTAGAGAATAATATATGGTGACCTTGAAACATAGCATTGCTAATCACTGAAGATCACCAGAGTATTCCAGTCCATTGGTGAGGCTACTGGTGCCAATCTATCTCATCAAGGATCACTAGCCCTCTACTTCACCAAACATGATTCCTTCACCAAACTGATTCCTTCTCTCAACATGTTCTAAGCAAGTGAGTCAGAAAACATTCTGCTGTGATCCTTACAGTTTTCGTTAGTTAATTTTGGGAAGTAGATTGCCTTGAGATCGAGTCTTCTAGTCTGCCCCAGTCTGGAAGCTTCTCTAAAATCTGTCCGTCATGGGTGACCCCACTGATACTGGCAGCGTGGGTGGTATACCTTCCAGCCTCACAGCAACACACAAGCTTGTGACAGTGTGACAAACTGGCAGATGGGTGGTGGTCTTGAGGAATTTAGTAGAGAACAATATATAGCTGAATAATCCTTGAAATAAGGTTCGGATGACCAATGCAGTAACAAACATGTATGGAGCCCAAAATATTTCCTGCAAAAAAGTGTTTTTGAAATTCCAGCAAAGTCCAGTTGTAAAATTTGATGCCATATGAGCATATTTTCTTTGCGTACACTTTTGTTGGCTAATGTTAATCATGAGAAGTCCCGGCGGTTTTGCAGTTAAAGCTTCAGTTGCTAACTGAAAGGTTGGTGGTTTGAGCCTACCCAGTCACTTGAAGGGAGAATGACTTGATGATTAGCTCCTATAAAGAATGAATATTGTTGTTATTGTTAGGTGCTGTCAAATTGATTCTGACTCATAAAGACCTTATGTACAGTAGGATGAAATTCTGTCTAGTCCTGGGCTACCTTCATAATCATTGCTATATTTGAGCCCATTGTTGCAGACATCGTGTCAATCCATCTCATTAAGGGTCTTCCTCTTTTTCCTCTACTTTACCCAGCATGATGTCCTTCTTCAGGAGGGACTGGTCCCTCTTGATAACATGTTCAAAGTCTGTGAGATGAGGTTCATCATCCTTTCTTCTAAAGAACATTCTGACTATACTTTTTCCAGGACAAATCTGCATGTTTTTCTGGCAGTTCGTGGTATATTCAACGTTCTTCATCAACACCATGATTCAAAGGTCTTCCTTATCCTTCTTCAGTCTTCCTTATTCATTGTTCAGTTTTTGCATACATATGAGGTGATGGAAAGTACTATGACTTGGATCAGGTTCATCTTTGTCCTCAAAGTGACATCTTTGCTTTTTAATGCTTTAAAGAGATCTGTTGCAGCAGATTTGCACAATGCAATACATTGACTTCTTGACTGCTGCTGCCGTGGACATTAATTATGGATTCAAGTAAAATGAAATCCTTGACAACTTCATTATTTTCTCCATTTATCAGAATATTGCTGATTTTGGTTTTCTTTATGTTGAGGGGTAATCCTTGCAGCTGTAATCTTTGATTTTCATCAGTAACTACTTCAAGTGAAGGGGACTTGCAAAGGATACACGAAGACAGCCTAGAAAATCAGAAGGAACAGTTCTACTCTGTCTAATAGGCTCATTCTTAGTTGAAATGGATTCAATGGCACCTACCATCAATAATTTAATCAAGAGAATGTCCACCAGCAATTATAAAGCAGATGACTTCTCTATTAGGATTAGTGGATTATCAGTTCAAAGTGTGTTTGTTGAGAATTTAGGGCATGCAAGGTGTGTGTGCTTTTGAGACTACTAGAAAAGCTCACTTGTCTATGCCAAGAAATTTGGAGGACAGCTACCTGGCTGACTGGAAAAGATCCATACTTACACCTATTTCCCCAAAAGATGATCCAACAGCATGTGGAAATTATCAAATGATATCAGTTAATATCACACACACATTAAGTTTTGCTCAGGATCATTCAAAAGCATCTGCAACAGTATATTGACGGGGAACTGCCAGAAATTCAAGCCAGATTCAGAAGAGGATATGGAACCAGGGATACCCTTGCTGATATTGGGTGGATTTTGGCTGAAAGTAGAGAATACCAGAAAGATGTTTACCTGTGTTTCATTGACTATGCGAAGTCGTTTGACTGTGTGGCTAATAACAAATTGTGGATAACATTGTGGAAAATAGGAATTCCAGTACACTTAATTGTGCTCATGAGGAATCTGCATATGGATCAAGAGGTAGCTGGGTGAACAGAACAAGGAGAGACTGCATGGTTTAAAGTCAAGAAAGGTGTGGACCAAGCTTGTATCCTTTCACTATACCTTTTCAATCTACATGCTGAACAAATAATCTGAGAAGCTGGACTGTATGAAGAAGGACAAAGCACCAGGATTGGAGGAAAACTCATTAACAACATGTGTTATGCAGATGACACAACCCTGCTTGCTGTAAGTAAAGAGGATTTGAAACACTGATGAAGACTGAGGACCATAGTCGTCAGTATGGATTGCACCTCAACATTGAGAAAACAAAAATCCTCATAACTGGATCTGTAAGCAATATCATGCAAAATGGAGAAACGATTGAGGTTGTCATGGATTTCATTTTACCTGGTTCCACAATCAATGCCCATGGAAGCAACAGTCAAGAAATCAAAAGATGCATTATACCGGGAAATTCTGCTGCTAAGGACCTCTACAAGTGTTGAAAAGTAAAGATACCACCTTGAAGACTACGGTGTGCCTGACCCAAGCCATGGTATTGTCAATCACTTCATATGCATATGAAAGCTGGACAGTGAATAAGGAAGACTGAAGAAGAATTGATGCCTTTGAAATGAGGTGCTGGAGAAGAATATTGAGTGTTATCATTGACTGCCAAAAGAACAGATCTGGAAGAAGTAAAACCAGAGTGCCCCTTGGAAACAAAGATGGCAAGCTCGCATCTTATATACTCTGGACATGTTGTCAGGAGGGATAGGTCCCTAGAGAAGGACATCATGCTTGGTCAAGTAGAGGGTCAGCGAAAAAGAGGAAGATCCTCAAAGAGATGGATTGACACACTGGCTGCAACAATGGGCTTAAGCACAAAAATGATTGTGGACATGACACAAGACCAGACAGTGTTTCATTCTGTTGTGCATAGGGTTGTTATGAGTCAGAACCAACTCCATGGCATGCAACAACAACAACAACAGCCTACATTCTGGAGAAGGTGGGATGATTTGTCTCTTAGTCCACTTACTGGCTGTGAGACCTTGGGAAAGTTTCCTAACCTCCCTTAACTCTGTTTTTCTGTTGGTAAAATGGAATGACATTGGTGTAAGGAGCTTGTAAAATCAAATGAGATCGTCCTGTAAAGTGCTTACCATGGCTGTCAGTCAAGATAACTAAGATCATGTGTAAAGCTATGAACGAAAGTGTAGATAACGCTCTACTCCTTCAAGAACCTTAATATTTAGTAGAGGAAACAAGATTTGCATGCAAACAGTTCTTCTTAAGAGTTCAAAACAGATTCATGCTATATTGATAAACCCAGAAAAGTAATATAAATGTCCACATATTTATTTCATTTTGAAGGTCGTTAGGTATTTCATAAAGAGCAATAAACCATTCAGCTGAGAATATAGTTTTGACCAAGCTTAGTGGCATTTGCAGGTCAATAATGGACATTAATTGGCGGGAAGACCTTAGCATATTGATCCTCCATGTCAACCCCACATGGTAACATTCCATTTCTACTCAAGTTTGCCTTTCTGATTTTCTAAAATGAGACTCAGTTCCAGAGCTCTCAGCTCCCATGACCTCTTGTTCAGTCTTCCCAGGGTTCCCCCAGGAGACTTATCCCAGCTATCCATAACACTTACAAACCTCAGCAGATGGTGGAGGCAGCACTTTCTGTGGACTGCAGCCATGCGTCAGCCATAAAGGAGACAAGATTCACCCCATACATTTCCAGAGGATCCTGAGGTCATCACATAAATGGTACAGCTTAACATGTTTCTTGTAAACACCTGAGCCCACATTTCTGAATTTGTTCAGAGCCATTTGCTCATGCTCTCTGTATTCTTGAGAACAGTGATTCTCAGCCTTCACTGAGCCTCCGAATCACCAGTGGAGATTTCCACCCCAGACCTCTTAGATCTGTATTTCTGGGGCAGGGACCCAGGCATCAGGATTTTTTAAAGCTATTCAGGTGATTCCGGAGTGTGGTCAAGATGGAGGATCAGTGAGAGTGGAGAAGTGAGACCGCGACAGATCAGGAGACAGGACCTAAGGCAAAGCGTAGGTTACACCTGCCTTTAGAGACCACTGGGATCGGGCTGGAGGGCTTACAACCAGAGAAGAGAGACACTTTGTCAATGTTTCTTGAACAATAAGCCTAGGTCAGGGGAACTTAAACAGAGCAAATACCCAGAGACTCTAGGGCACTGCAGAACCAAACCCATGATTTCTTCTCTTCATTGCTTGTCTAGCCTTCCCTGTTACAGTGATGCTGTAGTTCTGAGAAGAGCTGTTCCAGCAGAGACACCTAGGAGACTTCAATTAAAAAGAAAAAATCCTGTTGCCGTTGAGTCAATTCTGACTCATAGAGACCCTAAAGGACAGAGTAGAACTGCTCCATAGAGTTTCCAAGGAATGCCTGGGTGATTGGTTAGCAGATGTAGCACTTAACCACTAGGCTACCAAGATTTCCAGGAGATTTCATGTTGATTAATTAATCAGTCAACAAACTCATCATGTAGTGAGTTCCACACACTTTGTGTTTCCTGCTAAAGAGGGTGGCAAGTACGGAAATAAACAGGGACCTCCTGGCTTCTGGGGTGGCGAGAGCATAAAACTTGTCAAATACATTGCCAGTGAGTTGATTCTGACTCATAATGACCCTACAGGACTGAGTAGAACTGTTCTGTAGGATTGCCAACAGTATGGTTAGCAGCCAAACACTTAACGCCTGCGCCACCAGGGCCCCTCAAGGGCATAGAAGAGGGAGTAAAAGGAAAGGATGGAGATGTTTTAAGTTTTTTGTAAGACTGGGTTTTTAAATTTTTTTTTATTGTGATTAAGTGAAAGCTCACAATGCAAGTCAATTTTCCTTATAAAATCCAGAGCACCCACTCACCTCTTTGCAACTCCATCTACTCCTCATTCTGTAATAGCACACTCCCCCCTTCCACTCTTTGCTTTTGGAATCCACTCAACCAACTTATCCCATCCTCCTACCCTCTCCTCTCTCGTCGAAAAAGAAACCAGCAGTACAGCCTCGTATACATTAAACCATAGAGTACACACACCACCTGTATCATTCTGTGTCCTCAAGTCCAGTCCATTTTTCATTGAAATGTTGGCTTCAGTACCAGTTTCAACTCTGGCTAGGAGCAAGTCTAGCTGCCATGTTCTCGGGGGACCCTCTAGGTTGTTGGACCATCAAGTCTGGTCCTTTAATAGAGTTCTTGATCTGCACACCCCTTTTTGTCATGGTACACTGGGAACTCTACACTAAGTTCCCTGTCAGGGCTGTCTTTGGTGGTGGCCAGGAAACATCTAGCTCTTCTGTTCTCGAGCTGATGCAGACTCGCAATCCTATGGGTCCTACTGCCTCCTGGGCTCATTTTTCCTTGTGTCTTTGATGTTCTTGGTTGTCATCTCTTCTAGGGGGTTGGGACAAATTGGTGTTCCTCAGATGGCAGCCTGCTGGCTTTGAAGACCCCAGATATCACTCAACAAAATGGGGTGCAGAAGGTTCTCTCAGAAAAAGACTAGTTATGTCAATTGACCTCTATGCCCCTGGAAACATGGTTCCCAGGCCACACCCTGTTACTCTGTCCTTTGAAATGTTGGGTTGAATTTAGAAAATCTTTTAGTTTAGGATGTAGTCAGTTATGCTGACCTGCCTTTTACTGAGTGCTGTCACACTATTCACCTAACCAAATTCCTGTCAACTATCTAATCTATAAATAACCCTCTCCCTCCCTCCCTCCCCACACTTGTAGCCACCAAAGAGTATTTTCTCACTTGCATGAATCTTAAGTCTTTCTTTGTAATAGCAGTCTCACACAATATTTGTCCTTTTGCAGCTGGACTGATTTCACTCAGCATAATGTCTTCCAGTTGATGCTAGGTTATGAGATGTTTTTCATAAAGTCATCAGTGTTCTTTATCATTGCACTGTGTTACATTGTGTAAATATACCGTAGTTTATCCATTCATCTGTTAGTGGGTACCCAGGTTGATTCCATTTCTTTGCTGTTGTGAAGAGTGCAGTTAACATTTGTGTGCATGTATCTGTTATGTGACAGCCCTTATTTCTGTAAGATATATTCCAAGCAGTGGATTTGCTGGATCATATGGTATTTCTAGTTTTTTAAGAAAGCACCAAACTGCTTTCCAAAGAGTTTGTACTATTTTACATTCCCACTAACAGTGTAGAAGAGTTCCAATCTCTTGACAGCCTCTCCAGTATTTGTTGTTTTGTGTTTTTTGGATTAGTGCCAATGTTGTTGGGGTGAGATGGTATCTCTTTGTAGTTTTGATTTGGATTTCTTTAATAGCTGATGATCGTGACCATTTCCTCATGTGTCTTTTGGCTGCCTGGATATCTTCTTTGGAGAAGTGTCTGTCCATTTCCTTTGCCATTGTTTAATTGGGTCATTTGTCTTTTTCCTGTTGATATTTAGTAGTACCTTGTAGATTATGGAAATTAGATGTCAAACAGATACATGGTAACCAAATATTTTTTCCCACTCTGTAGGCAGTCTTTTTATTCTCTTGATAAAGTCTTTGGATGAGCATAAGTGTTTGATTTTTAGTAGTTTCCATTTATGTATATTGTCTTCTGCTGTTTGTGCACTGTTAGTAAGATTTTGTAGTCTGTTTAAGCTGTGTATTAGAACTTCCAGTGTTGTCC
Source organism: Heterohyrax brucei (assembly GCA_028571685.1). Taxonomy (NCBI): domain Eukaryota; kingdom Metazoa; phylum Chordata; class Mammalia; order Hyracoidea; family Procaviidae; genus Heterohyrax; species Heterohyrax brucei. The sequence goes on along the minus strand of CM053162.1, from coordinate 42,250,833 downwards.
CTATATTTTCTTCCATAATATTTATCGTTTTAGATTTGACATATAGGTCTTTGATCCATTTTGAGTTAGTTTTTGTTTAAGGTGTAAGATATGAGTTTTGTTTCAGTTTTTTACAAATGCCAGCCAAACCAAGTGCCGTCGAGTCGGATCCGACTTTGCCAACACCATTTATTAAAGAGATTGTTTTCTTGCCCCAGTTCATGGCGTTTGGGCCTTGCTCAAATATCAGCTGTTCATAAGTGGATGATGTTATTTCTGGTTTCTCTATTTTGTTACATTGGTCTGCATATCTGCTTTTGTACCAGTACCAGGCAATTTTGACTACTGTGGAAATGTAGTAGGTTGTAAGGCTCAGTGGTGTGAGGTCTCTCATAGTGTTCCTCTTCTTCATTAGTGCTTTACTTACCTGAGGTTTCTTCCCTTTCCAAACAAATTTGGTGATTTGTTTCTCCATCTCATTAAAAGATGGCATTGGAATTTGTATTGACATTGCATTGTATATACAGATCACTTTGGGTAGAATAGACAAGTCTTCCCATCCATGAGCAAGATAGGTTTCTGCACTTTCGTAAGTCTCTTCTGGGCTTCTTGCAGTAGGATCTTATAATTTTTTTTTATATAGGTCTCTTACATCTCTGGTTGGATTTATTCCTAGGTATTGCGTCTTCTGGGAAGCTATTGTAAGTGGTATCGATTGGATGAATCTTTCTTTGGTGGTCTCCTTTGTTGGTGTGAAGGAATTCTGCTGATTTATTTATGATTATATCTTGATACTTTGCTGAACAAAATCCTCCATTTGTTCCAGGGTTTTATTTATGGATTCCTTAGGGCTTTCTGTGTATAAGATCATATTATCTGCAAATAGGGATACTTTTACTTCTTCTTTACCAATGCAGATGCCCTTTCTTTCTTTATCTTGTTTATTGCTTGGCTAGAACCTCCAGCACAATGTTAAATAGAAGTGGTGACAATGGGCTTCCTTGTCTGATTCCCATTCTTGGGGGGGAATTCTTTCAGTCTCTCTCCATTAAGGATGTTGTTGGCTTGTTGGCTTTGTGTAGAAGCCATTTGTTATGTTGAGGAATTTCCCTTTTATTCTTATTTTGCTGAGAGTTCTTTTTAACATGAATGGGTGTTGTACTTTGTCAAGTGCCTTTTCTGCATCAACTGATAAAATCAAGAGATTCTTATCTTATTTCAGTGGTTAATTACATTAATTGTTTTTTTAATGTCGAACCAACCCTGCGTCCCTGGTATGAATCCCAATAGGTCAGGTGAATTATCTTTTTGATATGTTGTTGAATTCTACTGGCTATGATTTTGTTGAAGATTTTTGCATGTAGGTCCATGAGAGATATTGATCTGTAAGTTTCCTTTTTTGTGCTCTCTCTACCCAGCTTTAGTATCAGGGTTATGGTTAGAATGAATTTGGGAGTGTTCATCCTTTTCTATGCTATGAAATAGTTTCAATAGTATTGGAATTAATTCTTCTCTAAAAGTTTGATAGAATTCTCTAGTGAAGCTGTCTGGGCCAGGACTTTTTTTGGTTGGTAGTTTTTTGATTACTTTTTTAATCCCTTCTTTTGTGATGGGTTTATTAAGTTGTTCTACATCTCTTTGTGACAATTTTGGTAGATACTGTGATTTTAGAAGTGTGTCTATTTCCCCTAGGATTTCAACTTTATTAGAGTTAAATTTTTTCATAGTATCCTATTATGATTCTTTTTAATTTCAGTTGGGTCTGCTGTGATATCTCTCATCTCATTCCTTATTCAGATTATTTGTTTCTCCCCTGTTTTTCTTCTGTGAGTTTAGCCAACAGTTTATCAGTTTTGTTGACTTCCCTAGCCAAGTAAGACTCAGGTTGCCTGTCTTGCATTGCATTCTTGAGCACTGTATTCTTGAGCATTTATCTAATGTTACTGATTTTTCTAATCAAAGAACTTCCTTCAGTATTTCTTGTAATTTTGGTTTGGTTTTACCAGTGTCTTTAAACTTCTGTTTATCTGGCAATGTCCTAATTTCACCATTATATTTAAGAGACAACTTTGCAGGATATATAATTCTTGGTTGGAAGTTTTTTTCCTTCAAGGCTTTGTATGTGTCATTGTACTGCCTTTTTGTCAGCATGTTTTTGGCTGAATAACTGAAGCTCAGTTTAATATATTCTCCTTTGTAAGTTAATTTTGGTTTAAGCCTAGTTGCCTTTAAGAGCCTCTCCTCACGTTTCATTTTGTTAAAATTATGTCTTTTTGTCTTCCTTTTGGGGTTGACTTTTGGTGAGTTCAATGAGCACCTTGGGTAGCTATCTTCTCGTCTTTCATGATGTCAGGGAAGTTTTATGATGCATCTCTTTAATAATTCTCTCTCTGTTTTCTTCTCTCCCTCTCTGTTCTGGTACTCCAATCATTCATAAATTATTCCTCTTGATAGAGTCCCTCATAACTCTTAGTGTTCTTCATTTTTCTTCATTCTTTTATCTGATTTCTCTCATAAATGCCGCTGTCAGTTGCTTTGTCTTCAGTCTTGCTAATTCCACATTCCATTTCCTTGATCCTACTCCTTTTGCTTTATGTTGAATTGTGTGACTCTGTGATTTCATTATTAATCTGCTGAATTTCAGGTCATTCTAGCAATTCATGTAGCTTGTTTAATTTTTTGTTTTGTTCTGCTGCACTTTGTCTAATCTGCATGTTGAGATCTAGAAGGGCTCTATACACAATTCTTTTGTATTCTACCTCTGATGATTCCAGGAAGGCTTCTTCATCTGGGGAATATTTTGATTCTTTATTTTGAGAGTTTCTGGAGCCATAGTGATTGGCTTCTTTAAACAGAGGTCAATTGTTGCCTCTGAGCTATCAGAAAGCTATTGTGATTTAATTGTTAGATATTGAAATCTAATATCCATATAGCCAGCCAAGTGTCATCGAGTTGGATATGCATAATATACATATACATGTTAGACTATATATACATATTAATTTGGTTTTGACTGTCTAAGTAGTCTAGTCACTTGAGATAGAGTGGTTACTGGAGCCTTAATAATTCTGATGCTCTGTCACCTGATGGTTGGAGTGATGACTGCACCAAGAGATGTAGTGGGAATTGCTGGCTCCAGAAAGCCAGCAGAACTCTTTTTCCAGCCCCCCTTTGGTTTTCCTCCCCAGGTCTGGGAGAAAAGCTCAGGAAACACACATAAAACACCCTGCTTCTGGCCCAGGCAGTGCTCTAGAATTCAGCAGAGAAGGGAGGGGGAAAAGGCTGGGTATAGGGAGTGAAACAGCACATAGGAAATGTTCGAGTCACAAAAGTTGATGTGTGTTTAGTTCACAGTGCTTCAGTAAGTGCAGCAATCTGTACCTCTGAGGAGCTGGTGGAACTTGTTGTCCACTCCTCCCTTTGTTTCCTTCTCTGAGCTCATGAGAAAAGCTCAGGACACATAAATAAAATGTCCAGTTTCCAGCCAGGTAGTGCACCAGAATTTAGCCTGAAGTGTAAAGCAGAGAAGGTAGGTAGGAAAGACTGAAGACAGGGAGGGAAGTCGGCACACAGGAAAGGATTGAGATCATAGGTATCTTTAGCACTTATCTTGAAACGTGTGGAATTTGCCTGGTATTTTGTAGATGCAATGACTGCCTGGCTCAGTGGAGGCTTACTTCTGCCCTTCCCTTTGTTTCCCTCGTGAGTCCTGGAGAAAAGCTCAGGACACACATGTACCATCCCAATTCTGATCCAAGTAGTGCACCAAAATTTAGCCTCCCAATGCACAAGAATTTAGCCTCTAGCATAGTGAGAGGAGACAGGGGAAGGGCATTGCTGTACTCTGCTGCCAACTGCCACAGGTCTTCAGGTAGGGCTGTTTTAAGCACAGCTTCTCTGTTGAGAGAGATGCTGGGCTGTCAGGCACACCAGTCCCAGTCCTAGTCTCCCAGTGACAAAGACGGTGTCTGTCCCTGTGTAGCCTCTCCATTTCTGTGCCAGCAGAAGCAGGACCCTTTGCACTGCCAGTTTGCTTCTGAGAAAGGTACTTGTTCCTCTTCCTGTCTCCCAGTTCTATTCTCACCCTCTGCCTAATCTTGGGGTTCCTAAAATGTCCATTTTGTTCCATTCAGTTATTTATGAAGGTCTTAGCTCTTAGAATGATCCCAGGATATGTATGACTAGTCTACCATTTTGGCCCCACCTGCCCAAATGCTTAAGACCAGGATGTAAATATATATATATATATATATATATATATATTTACCTTTAAGGACAGAAATTTATTTTGTCACAGTTTGGGAGGCTAGAATTCAGAGTACTGACTAAAGAAGCAGGTTCTCTGTCGTCTTTGGGAGAAGATCTGCAGTCCCAGTGTTATTCAGCTCCTTGTTGATACTCGCATAGCATCTGGCTTTGCCAGTCTGTGCTTGCCTTCTCTGTGCCTAATTCTGCTCTTTTTTAAATTTTATTTTGTTGTTGTTGGGACTATATTATACTCAGCGACACATAGATCAAATTAACAGCTTCGGCATTATAATTCAGTGACACTGAGTACAGTTTTCAAGTTGTGCAAACATCCTTACCCTCCTTTTCTGAATTGTTCTTCTCTCATTGACATAAACTCACTGTCTCCTAAGTTTCCTATTTAACCTTTTATGTTGAACATAATCCCACATACATAGATCTTGACAAAACATAACGTTCAAGATAGACCTTTTTTACTAGCTAAGTTAAACTATTTTTTGGCTCTATGGGATATTTTTGGCTTAAGGTTTAAAGATTATCTTAAAGTAACAACTTCAAGGGTTCATCTAGCTTCTATGGATTCCGCAACAATTTCAAATCCTGTACTGTATTATTTGTTAATATTTTATTGTGTTTTGGGTAGAAGTTTACACAGAAAATTAGGTCTCCATTTAAAAACCTTTGTACAAATTGTTCTGTGACATTGGTTACAACTTTCACAGTGTGTCAGCATTCTCATCATTTCCATTCTGTTTGTTCTGTTTCCATGAATCTAGGTTCCCTGTCTCTCTTTGCCTTGTCGTATTTGCTTTTATGTGAATGTTGACCGTTTGGTCTCATGTAGTTGATTGCTTAAGCACATTACTGATAGATGATATTGTTTGTTTTTTAAGCCAGTCTATCATCTGGCTGAAAGGGGACCCCTGAGAGTAGCTTTCAGTTCCAAGTTCAAAGGATATCTTAAGGATAATAGTCTTGGGGTTCCTCTTGTCTCTACTGGACAAGTAAGTCTGGCCTTTTTGCAAGACTTTGCATTTTATTCTACAGTTTTCTCCCATTTTACCCAGAACTTTCATTGCATCCCCAGTCAGAACAATGGGTAGTGGTAGCCAGGCTCCCTCTAGGTCTTCTGGTCTTGAGCTAGAAGGGACTGTAGTTAGTGTGGGGTATTAGTCCTATGGACCAGTTTCTTCTTTGAGTCTTTGGTTTCCTTCTCTCTCTCTTGCTCTGGAGAAGTAGAGACCAAAGTTATATCTTAGATGGTTGCTCCTAAGCTTTTAAGATCCAGACAGTACTTACCAAAACAGGATGTAGAATTTTTTTTTTTAATGTACTGTGTAATGCCAGTTGACTGTGTAGTCCCACGTATGTAGTAGTTCCAAAGGGAACTTCTTCCTTCCCAGCACCACCGAGGTTGGCGTGGAGGAAGTAGAAGGCATGAAGGACTACAGTGGCAGCAACAGCTTCCGGAGGGCAGCAGGATAGAGGACTTATGTGTCCGTCTGTGGAATCTATGGATTCCAAGTAGCCCTTTCTTAGGTCCCACCCCAGTCATACCAAGCACTCAGAACACGGTGGTTCTGGCGAAGTCTTTGGGCCCATAGGACAAGGAGTATGGCTGATATTCTTGTAAGGTGGTGTCATGGATGGATTTGTGTTCCCCCCAAAATGTGGCAATTTGACTGGGCTGTGATTCTTGGTATTATGTGATATTCCTCCATATTGTAAATCCTTCCTCTGCGATGTTAATGAGGGAGGATGGGCACAATTGTGTTTGTAGTGCAAGACTCAGTGTGTCAGATTGTATTGTGCTTTGAAGCAATCTCTTAAGATATAAAAGAAAGAATCCAGCAAAGAGATTTGGGGACCTCATGCCATCAAGAAGCAGTGCTGGGAGCTGAGTGTGTCCTTTGGAAAGGACTGGGGACCCTGTCCCTTAGAAGCTCCCAGTCCAAGGGAATGCTGATGACAAAGACCTTCCTCCCGAGTTAGCAGAGAAAGACTTCCCCTGGAGCTGACTTCTGAATTCGGACTTTTAGGCTACTGGACTGTAACAAAATCAAATTTCTCTTTTAAAGCCATCCACTCATATTACTGTTAAAGTAGCACACTAGATGATTGAGACAGGTGGTTTGGTGAAAAGGTAACATTAGTGGTGTGGGAGGCTCTCAGTGGCCCAACAATTAAGACGCTCAGCTGCTATCTGCTGGAGCTTTTAGTCCACCCAGAAGTGCTTAGGAAGAAAATCCTGGTGATCTACTTCCAAAGAATGAGCCACTGAAAACCCAGTGGAGCACAGCTGTACGCTGACACACATGGGATCACCATGAGTTGGGGCTGGAAAAAAAAAACAGCAACTGGTTTTCCATAGTAAGTCAATCTGTAATCCATGTTCACTGAATCACACAGTTCAAGGGTCTGGCTGAAATCATTAAGTGAAGGCCAAGGTCTCTGGATTGGAACACTGCCCACCATATCCCCATCCTTCCTCTCAGTGACTGGGATCTGTCTGACACTGAGCAAGAGTCATGATGAGCTATTTTTGCATCTTTGAAAATCACTGTGGTAAAATAATTATGCTGTCTCCTTTGGAAAATCAAACCATTATTCAGGAGATCTTCATCTGAGGCAAAAGACAAGAAAATGTACATTAGTTCTAATGATTTGATGAGCTGGAAAGTCAGCTCAACTTAGCTATGTATTGCACTTCCTGGAGCTATTTCAAAGCTTGAAACCATCCTGTAAAAAAAGTCAGCTACAATTTTTACTCACAAGTAACCTTCACCTCCTATTTGCCTCCCAACTGCTGAAAAGATCCACTCAGTTTTTGAGCTATCCCGTAGGCAGGCCCTGGTGGGGACCTGGGTGGTGACTGTAAACCCATAAACCAGGGCCTACAACCTACCAGTTGAGCAAAGCAGACTTCCCCTGCCCGGTCCACTAAGAAGGGGACACCACGTGGGGAGAGGCCAGACAGGTTCTCTGAGTCCACACTGCCCAGGAGCCTGCTCACCTGGTTAACGACAGATAAGGCAGCCTGAAGGAATCCCCGTGGAGCAACGGTTAGGGTAGCAGCTGCTGATGGAAAAGTTTGCAGGTTGAACCCACTGGCTGCTCCACAGGAGAAAGATATGGCAGTCTGCTCCCACAAAGGTTTCAGTCTAGGAAACCCTATGGGGTATTTCTGTTCTGTCCTGTTGGGGTGCTACGAGTTGGAATTGATTCAAGGACACCAATGATGACACCAAGGACAGTTCTGAGTTTCCATGAGGCTGAGTTCATGTTGGGGAGAATCAGGAGGTTCTGGAGGCCTCCCCTGCACCAGGCATTTTATAAACATTATGCCTTTGACTCCTTAAACACAAGAGCAGGCGTTATTATTACTCGCATTTGACTGGCTGACAAAAATCTCTGTTCTGAGATCACGTGGTAAGTGAGGATGCAGCACTTGAACTTGGGTTTTTCTACTACAGCAAACTCTCAAGAAATAAGCCCAAGAAATCACCCTACCTGCAGCAGAGCGGTAGGGGGACCAGGCATATCTGCAGCCTCACTTTTTGATAACTGGGGGAGAGGGGCAGGGTGAGTCTCCAGGGCGTGGGGACCCTCACAGCAGCAGCCCCGGTGCTGACCCTCCTAGGAGGGTGAGCTGGAGGGGCTGCAGTGAGTGCTGTCCGGAGAAACCCTGGGGAGGGGTGGCATCCCTCCCAGGGGCAAGACTGCTGCTGGAATTGATTTGTCTTGAGGGGAGCACATGGTTGGGAGGGTTGTTTCCGTTTCCATTGGCCCAGGGAGGGCATGGAAATCAGCAACTGCTCCATTCAGGTCCAGGCCTAGGGGCTAAGTGAAGGTGTGACGCACTGAACAAGTAATTAGGCCCAGTTACACCTCTGTCCTGAAAGAGAAGCTTCTCTGTAACTGATGCGGACGTTTAGGGATGCTGTAGATCCACTGAGTCAAACAAGTGGGTCTTACACTTGGTTCCACAGGGGGTGGTGACTTTGCACAGGCAGGCACGAGGTCACGTGTTTAGGAGAGCGAGAGGAAATGGCCACCCTACAGAGCGTTTGTAGCATCTGGGTGCCCCTTAGTTCTGTGGTGATTTTCCTTCTGGGCATCTGGAAGTCTGCAAGATGAAGTGAACTCGTAACAGGCAGAATGTTCCCCCATCTCTGATGAAGCTGAAAGCTAACCCTGAGGGAGGACATGCCAGCTCCCCCAATTTTCTGTTCTCTCCCTTTACTGAAGACAGATGCTCCAGTCACTGCCCGTACCCAGTGCAATCAAGTTGCTTCTGACTCATGGTCACACATGTGTTATAGAGCAAGACTGAGCTCCTGAGGCTTTCCTTGGCTGTAATCTTCACAGAAGCAGATCACTAAGCATTTCTTTTGCAGCATGGGTGGGTGGATTTGAACCGTCAACCTTTCAGTTAGCAGTCAAGTGTCAACTGCTTACTCCACCCAGTAACCCTAGTCACTGCCTTTGAAGGTCTTTAACTTACATTTAGATTGAGGCACTGGGCTGCAGGTCACAGGCTGTACTAATTTGTCACTGGGCCCTGCCAGATGAGTTTGTCTAGATTCTATGGAGGCTACTTCTAGATAATGAGGAACCATCTCCTTGAGCTGAACCAGCCATTGACAGAGCTAGGCTCAGCTGCTGGGCTCAGGAGGCAGCAGGTGTACGTTGTGTCTGGGGGCAGAGGCATCTGATTCAGGATGGCCACTGGCCGTCTGAGGGGGCATTCATCGCTGGACTCCCAGTGAAACCAGAAAGCAGAGCGCTGGGGGTGGGAATTACCGGGAAGGATGCTGACCCTACATTCCAGAAGTTTCTGGCTAACCCAAGGCAAGGATTTGGAGAGTGTGTGGGCAAGGGAAGGGGTGTGGGAGATGAGATAAATGAGAGAAAGAAATGAGAGAGTGTTAAGAAACCAAGAAAGAAGATAGAGGCCAGTCTAAGGAAGGGACTTGGACCGCATCTGCTATGAATGAAATTGGTTCATGCTGCCAAGTTCTGGATGGAAAGAGGAAATTCTCCTCCCTGCACCCCTCACCCCCCAGCCCCTCAAGGGGAATCAGGCTGTCAACTCCAGGCAAAGTAATAAATCTGCAAGAAGAGTTCCAGAAACCGATCAGTCACTCGGTGACGGAAAGTGGAAACTGTGGGAAATAATAATCTGATCCTGGCAGTGACCATGGTATAAGTCCACCGTGGGTGTTGGTGACTTGTCCAATCAATTGGGGTGAAGGCAGAGCTGTAGTGTGGCTGGAAAGCGGTCCCTCTTAAAGGAACTTCTCCCTTAACCAGCACCCTCTCAACTGCAGCCTGACATAGGTTAGTATTAGACACAGCAAACCTGGGAGATGCAGCAAGGTTCTCTAAATTTAACTTAATTATAACAGTGCCTGAGTGTCCTCAGTGCCTTCTAGCTGAAATGACAGGAACTGTTTACGAATTTGAGTTCACTAAGATGGGGGTAGGGTGAGGGGCTGGATAGGACAGAGAGGTTGGGTAGCCTGCCGGGGTTTGCACACCTTGGACTGCATTTCCTAACAGCCCTGATCTGTGTTTTATAATGTGCTTTTCTGAGTCTGAAGCCGATACTCCGTATTTAACAGCACAAAGCTGCATAGAGACTTCACGTCTGTAACCAAGTTATGAATCATAATAAGATTCTAGGAACAGCCAGCCCAACACATGGGAATTCCCAGGGAGTTACATAAGCTCAGAATCTGGCCCACGGAGCTATGATGCTGAGTTTAAGTTTCAAACAAATATCAAAGCCATGAGGGCCCTTGCGTGCCGGAGACAGAAACAGGGCTGGCTGTTTTCCGGAGGGACACGGGAAAACAGACACTTGTGAGGCTCTGCTCCCGGGCTCATTTCAGGCAGGAGAGGAAGGTGTGCACTGCCATGGACTGCGGACCTGCTGTGGGACAGGAAGACCCTGCAGGCCAGGCAGCTGGCTTTGGGCTTCCTGCCTGCACTGTTTGCTGTCTCAGGTTTCTCCTCAGCTAGGATCACAAGCCCCACAGCCCCCACAGTGATGCTCTTGGGGACTCCATTGTCTTGTCCTGGATGTGGAGGTCACTGGATGTGGAGAGAGAAGAGGGAAAGACCCCAGGAGGGACTATGAGTGGGGACTTGGTCTGCTAGGGACACTCACCATTTCCCTGCACCCTGAGCACACCTTCTGCACCGCAGGCTGGCCTGAGAGGCTGTGGGCCACACACTGTAACCAAGCATACTCTGCCCCTTCTTTATACAACATCTGGGTGATAGGAGGAAGGAGGTGGAAGAAAGTGTGTGTGTGTGTGTGTGTGTGTGTGTGTGTGTGTTGGGAGGACTCTGAAAAAAAAAGGCTTGATTCCTGAAACAAGGGCTATTGTCTAGGCATTTTATTGTGGGAAGCCACTCCAGGGAAAAGGAGTGCAAATCAGGAAACACTGAAGACAAAAGGAGGACACATCGACATGAGGGCATCCCAGCGGTGCACAGTGTGTCTCACATCCCACGAAAAGGGAGGGGGCACTTTCCCACTGGCTCCACCTCCTATCAGTCTGGCCCAGGCTTCCCCATAGCATGCTGACTTCCACACACTTGCAGGTTTGCTCATCCTACGAGCTGAGTGGTGCAGGGGTTAAGTGCTGCAGCTGCTAACCAAATGGTTGGTGGTTTGAATCTACCAGGTGCTCCTCGCAAGTTCTCTGGGGACAGTTTTACTCTGTCCTATAGGGTTGCTGTGAGTTGCAATTGACTCATTAGCTATGGGTTTGGTTTTTGGTTTAAGTGCTGAATAGTTGCCCGCAGGCTCTCCTCATTGACATGACAGAAATTTCTAGAATAAAATGGTGCAGCCATTTTGCCAGGCTATGCTGGTATGAAGCTGATCACCATAGCAGTGGCTGAAGTAAAGTGAGCCAAGAGGGGGTGACTTGGGACACAGGAGGTGCTTGATGTACTTATTGTTGCTAGATGACATCAGGTCAGCTGTGGAAACATGGCAGCCTCACGTACAATAGCATGAAGTATTGCCCAGTGCTGCATCACCCTCATAATGGCCAGCAGGTTCAAGTCCACTGTTGTGGCTGTTGTGCCTATTGATTTCACCAAGAGTCTCCCTAGCCCTTGCTGGCCCTCTACTTCACCAAACATGACCCCTTTCTCTAGTGACTGACGTCTTCAATGACCTGTCTGAAGCAAGACAGTCAATGTTTTGTTGTCATCCAAAGGGTTTTCACTGGCTGATTGTAAGAAGTAGATTACCTTCCTTCCTAGCCTGTCTTAATCTGGAAGCTCTACAGAAACCTCTCCACCATGGGCAACCCTGATGGTATTTGGAATACTTGTGGCAGAGTTTCCAGCCTCACAGCAATTATCTTAGGCTGGGTTTTCTAGGCAAGCAAAACCAGCAACACGTATATGTACAAGGAAAGATTTATATATAAGAAAACAGCTCACACAATTGCAAAAGCTGAACGTCTCAAGTCCTGGCACAAGCCTCACGTGGCCATGGGAGCTGGTGAACCCAAGGTCAGCATTTCGGAGACCAGAGTTCTAGATCACTGGTTGTGTAGGTTGGCAGATCCCAAACTGGTAGCATGACGGAGCTGCAGAAGCTGGGGGTGAGGTAGAGCTGCAGAAGCTGGTGAACCCAGGACCAGCAGGTCAGGGAACAGGACTCTCAAGCGCCAGTTGTAAGGGTTGATGAATCCAACAGCTGCTACTTCAAGTCCAGGAACCAGACACCAGAAGAGAGCAGGAACTGCTTGCTACGAGAGCAGACCAGCAGTAGGTGGTGGAAGGTGGAGAGATAAGAGCTGAGGGGCAGGAAGCCACCACAGGCCCCGCCCTGCCACTTGATACAGTAGCCAAACATGGAGTAGCCAAGTTGGCATAATCCTGACCACCACAGTCTACCCCTTGTCAACTTGGCATCTGCACACATCTCACCTTACCATCCACAGTATCTGAAGGAATACAATTACAAAGTCATATTTATGTCTAATATGACATAACTAACATATGTACAACTGAAAATGCATTAGCCCATTTGCATCTTATGTTTCATAAGTAAAAAAAATATCTGATACACACATACAAAGTAGAAATATTCATAACAGTTACAGTCCTCATTTCTGCAACTGGTCACATGGCCATAACTGATATTCAGAACTACCTTTTTCTACAACCCATTTTGTATTCCCTTTGCCCTGAGCAAGCACCTCAGCTAGTCATGGTTCCTTGCCTGGTGAGGTGACTCAAACCTTCATTCCTGGAGGGTCTGGGCTATTAGCAAGTCATTTTGGAATTGTGTTGCTGTAATTTTCCATTAACCTTAATCACAGGGCATGGTAGTACTAGAAGGCATCCTAAGGGGTCTACCGCATTCCAAACATACTCTTCTTTACCTCTGTTATGTAATGTAAATCCAATTTCATCTTCATAGTCAGGATCAATCACACCAGCCAGTACTGTAACTCCCTTCTTTGTCTGTTGATCTAGAGGCACAAGGAGCCCAAATGGCCTGATGGCAATTTTAGCTTCCAGTTCAGTGAAATCGTTGATGTATCTCCAGGTAGCAGCATTCCTCTCTTTGGAACTAAGACATTTAGACCTCCAGAGCATAAGGTCATAGGGACAGGAAGCAAAGATCTTGCAAGTAGGTCACTAGGGGTAACAGTGAGTGATGCCACTCTCATTTCCATCTCTTGATTCCTGGACCCGTGAATCCTGGCTACAGGAGAAACAGCACCATGTGTTAGATGCTGGTTTAGAGCATATACAGCCTCCTGGAGAACATTTCCCCAACCCTGCAAGGTATTGCCACCTAGCTGGCAGGGTAATTGTGTCTTCAGGAGGCCATTCTATCAAGCCAGCTGCTTCAGGATGATGGGGAACATGGTACGACCAGTGAATTCCATGAGCTTGGGCCCACTGCTGCACTTCTTTTGTTGTGAAGTGAGTCCCTTGATCAGAGGCAATGCTGTGTGGGATACCATAATGGTGGATAAGGCATTCTGTAAGTCCACAGATGGTAGTTTCAGCAGAAGCATGTCATGCCGGGAAGACAAATCCATATCCAGCCAGCAAAGTGCCGTCGAGTCTATTCCAGTAAGGACAAAACCCTTTCCTTTCCATGATGGAAGCGGTGCAATGTAATCAACCTGCCACCAGGTTGCTGGCTGATCGTCTGCAGGAATAGTGCTGTATCGAGGGCTCAGTGTTGGTCTTTGCTGCTGGAAGATTGGGTACTCAGCAGTGGCTGTTGTCAAGTCAGCCTTGGTAAGCCAGAGTTCATGTTGCTGTGCCTATGTATAACTGCCATCCCTGCCACCATGGCCACTTTGTTCATGAGCCCATTGAGCAATGACAGGGGTAGCCAGGTAAAGAGGATGATTGGTTCCCACAGAATGCATGATCTTATTCACTTGATTGTTAAACTCACCCTCTGCTGAGGTCACTCTTCGATGAGCATTCACATGAGACACAATATCTTCACTTCTTTGGCCCATTTAGAGAGGTCTACCCACGTACCTGTTCCCCATAAATCCTCGTCTCCAATCTTCCAATCATGTTCCTTCCAAGTCCCTGACCAGCTGACCAAGCCATTGGCCTATGAATCAGCATACAGCTGTACATCTGGTCATTTCTCTATCCAAGGAAAGTGAACAATCCGATGCACTGCTTGAAGTTCTGCCCACTGAGGGTATTTGCTTTCACCACTGTCTTTCAGGGAGGTCCCAGAAAGGGGCTGTAGTGCTGCTGCTGTCCACTTCTGAGTGGTGCTGGCATATTGCATAGAATCATCTGTAAACCAGGCATGGGTTTTCTCTTCCTCAGTCAGCTGATCATAAGGAACTCCCCATGAGGCTGTAGGTACAACCTGGGAGATGGAAGGTAATGTTACAGGGGTGGAGACCATGGGCATTTGGGTCACTTCCTCATGCAACTTAGTTGTGTCTTCAGGTCCTGGATGGGCCTGAGCTCATATATACCATTTCCATTTAATGATGGAGTGCTGCTGTGCTCTTTTAACTTTATGACTCTGTGGGTCAGACAATACCCAGTTCATGACAAGCAGTTCAGGATGCATGGTGACTTGTTGTCCCATGGTTAAGCATTCAGTCTCTACTAAGACCCAGTAACAAGCCAAAAGTTGTTTTTCAAAAGAAGAGTAGTTATCTGCAGAGGATGGCAGAGCTTCGCTCCAAAATCCTAAAGGTCTGTGCTGTGATTCACCAATAGCGGCCGGACAAAGACTCCAAACATCATCTCTGTTTGCCACTGCCACTTTAAGCACCATGGGGTCAGCTGGATCACAGGGCCCAAGTGGCAGAGCAGCCTGCACAGCAGCCTGAACCTGTTGCAGAGCCTTCTCTTGTTCTTGGCTCCACTGAAAAGTAGCAGCCTTTTGAGTCACATGATAAATAGGCCGAAGTAGCACACCCAGATGAGGAAGTGTTGCCCACTAGGTGCTGTGCCTCCTTTTTAGTTGTCAGAGCAACCAGGTTCAGTAACTTATCCTTTACTTTAGAAGGAAAATCATGACATGCCCCATATCACTGGACTGCTAGGAATTTCACTGAGTTGGAAGGTGCCTGAATTTTTGTGAGATTAATTTCCCACCCACTAGCAAGCAAATGTTTAACTAATAAGTCCAGAGTCACTGATACTTTTTCCTTACTAGACCCAATCAGCATAATGTCATCTATATAATGGACCAGTGTCACACCTTGTGGAAGAGAGAGGCAATCCAGATCCCTGTGGACTAAATTATGAAATAAGGCTGGGGAGTTAATGTAGCTCTGAGGTGGGCAAGTAAAAGTGTATTGCTGGTCTTGTCAGCTGAATGCAAACTGCTTCTGTTGGTCCTTGGAAACAAGTATGGAGAAGCAAGCATTAGCCAGATCAATAGCTGCATACCAAGTACCAGAAGATGTATTTGCTCAAGCAATGAAACTACATCTGGAACAGCAGCTGCAATGGGAGTTACCACCTTGTTAAGTTTGTGATAATCTACTATCATTCTCCAAGATCCATCTGTTTTTTGCACAGGCCAAATAGGCAAGTTGAATGGGGATGTGGTGGGGATCACCATCCCTGCATCCTACAAGTCCTTAACAGTGGCAGTAATTTCCACAATCCCTCCAGGAATGTGGTGTTGCTTTTGGTTCATTATTTTCCTAGGCAGTGACAGTTCTAACGGCTTCCATTTGGCCCTCACTGCATTTGTCAGGGATCCATTGTGGGAGTTCTGCCAATTGCTGAGTATATCTATTCCAATTACGCATTCTGGAACTGGGGAAATCACTACAGAATGGGCTTGGGGACACACTGGACCTACTGTGAGACAAACATGAGCCAAGACTTCATCAATAACCTGACCTCCATATGCCCCCACTCTGACTGGTGGGCCACAGTGATGTTTTAGGTTTCCTAGAGCTAGTGTCAGTTCAGAGTCAGTGTGCAGTAGTCCCCAAAAGTCTGATTATTTCCTTTTCCCCAATGAACAGTCACTCTCGTAAAAGGCCATAGATCCCTTAGGTGAACGGCAGGATAAAAATTAACAGTATAAATTTTTGGCGGGGTACTAGAATTCTGCCTCAAAAGGACCTGGCCTCCCCTTAATTCAGGGGATTGTGGGTCCTTAAATTTGCTCAAGTCTGGGAATTGATTGAGGGACTGTGATTCTCTGTTCTGGTGATTTGAGTTAGACTGCTTTTCACCTGACCTAAAATTCATCCATTCATACAGATCAAGTAAATATTCTGTAGGCTGATCATCTATTGCACTGCTAGGGACACCATGACTAAGTAGCCAATCCCATATGTCCATACAATCAAACTATTACTATTTTGCCTCTGCTGTCCATTACTGTAAGCACGCCCACCTCATCTTTGTCAACTTAGTGCAGCCACTTGACCCCTACCACCACAGGATCCAGTCAGCGCCATTGTAGTTAGGTGTCTTAATTCAGCTAGGGCAGCTCCCACTGTCATATCTGATTTACATAAAATGGCAATCACAGCATTCTTCAAGGACACTGGAGCTCCCTTCACAAATTTGTTTCTCATAGTTGTGGTAAAAGGTGTGTCCTCTGGACATTCTGTGTGTGGATTTGAAGGTCTAACTGAATAAATCCATTCTAGCATGCCAATTTCCATAAGCGTTTGGATACCCTCCCTGTTCTAAAGTACACCAAGACAGGTCTGGTAATTCAACTTGATTCAGTGTAGGCATCGCATCATACATGCTTCAGCAACCCAGCCAAACAAACTATTGGGTCCTTTCCTAACTTCCCGAGCTGAAACATTGAATGAAGAATTTGTGCTCAGCGGACCCATGTCAAGAAACTCAGACTGATCCATCTTTGTATTCCTTGCACCATTATCCCACACCCTTAGCAGCCATTCCCATGCATATTCCCCAGGTTTCTGTTTGTACGTATTAGAAAAGTCAAGTAGTTGCTTTAGAGTATAGCATATCTCCTCCTGGGTCAGACTTTGTACTTCACCTTTCAGGGCTAGCCGGGACTTAAGTCTAGCTAAAGGTCTAGAAACCAAAATTGATAGTGTGGAAGTGTTTGTAGAATCTTCAGCATGATCTCCTAAAGTAGCTGCTTCAGGCCATGCCCCAGGCAATGACTCAGGCAGGGACTCTTTAGAGGCAGCTGGGCTACAGCTAATCTTATTAGATTGGAGTGGAGGGGATAATGGCTTTCCTGGGCAGGGTGGTTTAGTAGACAGTGTGGTTCTGCAGGCAGGAGTGATTCACTGGACTTAGGGGCTCAGTGTCTCCAGCTTCCTTGTCATCTGCTGATATGTCTCCATTCCAAGTTTCAGGGTCCCATTTTTTCCCAATCAGTGCCCTCACTTTAACTTCAGATGCCTCTTGAGATTGGCAGTTAAGCTGGTGTAGCAATTCCGCCACTCTAATGACAAGCATCTGGGTTTGGCTTTCAGCATTATGGACTCTGTTACTACAGGTAATGAGGTTTTCTTTTAAACCACAAGTGGAAGCTTTGAGGTCTCTTACACGCCATGAGAGCTTTGATTCCAAAGCCCTGAGCTCATCTCTTTCTTTCACCAGTATATCTAATACAAGTGGGGCCAGCCAACCAACCTCCTTATAGTTTTCATCCTCACATAATTTTGAAAAGTTATCATCACACATGTTTTCACCCTGAGCGCCACCTTTCACCAATATCTGATGTATTGGCGGTGCTATTTTGTGGACGTGTACCACCACCTCAGCCCATGGACTAGCATGGCACTCCTTACTGGTAGGAGCTGGGTTATCAACAGTGTTACTGTTAGCCAGACTTGAGAACCACTTGAAAGGATTCATTTTTATAATTTTGTTTCCCTAGAACCACTCCCGGTACCAAATTATCTTAGGCTGGGTTTTCTAGGGAAGCAAGACCAGTAACACATATATGTACAAGGAAAGATTCATATACAAGGAAACAGCTCATGCAATTGCAGAAGCTGAACGTCCCAAGTCCTGACATAAGCCTCACGTGGCCACAGGAGCTGGTGAACCCAAGGTCAGCAGGTCAGAGATCAGCGTTCTAGATCACCAGTTGTGTAGGTTGGTGGACCCAAGCTGGTGGTGAGGCACAACTGCAGAAGCTGGCGAGCCCAGGATCAGTAGGTCAGGGAACAGGACTCTCAAGAGCCAACTGTAAGGGTTGATGAATCCAACAGCTGCTAGTTCAAGTCCAGGAACTAGACATTGGGAGAGAGCAGGAACTGCTGGCTGCCGAGCAGACCGGCAGTAGGTGGTGGAAGGCCCCGCCCTGCCACTTGATACAGCAGCCAAACATGGAGTAGCTAAACTGGCATAATCGTTACCACCACAGCAATGCACAGGCCACCACAGTGTGACAAACTGACAGATAGGTGGTAGTTAACATGCTCACTCAGGGAAAGAGGCCAGCGCTGTGCATGGGGGTGAGATGTCTGAGGAGGTGTCAATCCCCAGGGCATTCCAGGATGAAAGTCCTCAAAGAGGTGGAATCAACAAGGGGCTGGAAAGACAGAAACAAGCTGCCTTCAAGGCTCCCAAGCTCTGTCCAGCGACATCTGTCATATCTCTCAATGACAGCTTCTGACTCTGAACCAGCCTCTTCAGCTAACACATCTCGCACATGGCCCAGCATGGTGGCTCTTGCCTTAACTCACTGTGGCCTCTCAAGTCAAGGGTTCTCAGAAAACACTATGTATGGAGATAAATAGACACAAGGCAGAAGATAAGGAGACCAATTAGAAGGCTATAGGGGCGGACTAGGAGAAAGGGCAAACAGGGACAACTTTAACAATATTAAACAGCAAGTATAGCACAGTCCCCAACCAACCACAATGGACACCTGACCAATCAGATGCCAGCCATGTACACCCGGTAAAGCTGTACCTGTGCGTACCTGGGAGAAGGAGCCTAAATTAGGATGGAGACAGAAAGGATGAAGGGACAGTAGTGGTTTCAAGGTGAAACCAGAGGCAGAACTTGAAAAATTATTGGACACTAAGAGAAGGATGTTGGATGATTCCTGGATTCTGGCCTGGGTCCCATTATCTAAGATGGGGAGGAGCAGGGGACATCAGAGGAAGGGTGCAGGGAGGGATGTGTTTATCTTGGAATATGTAGAAAAGCCCATGGTGTGTATATCTGAACACATTCAGCAGTTAGATAGATACTCTAAGACGGGGCTGAGGGCTGAAGCTGAGGCTGAGGTGGATATTTGTGAGTCCTCCAAACACAGGAAGGAGCCCTGGTAGTACAATTGTTAAGCACTCAGCTGTTAACCAAAAGGTTGGTCGTTTGAAGCCACCCAGTGGCTCTATAGGGGTGCCATGAATAGGAACTGACTTGCCAGCAATGGGTTTGGTTTTTGGGGGGTAGGGAGAGAGTAGGGGTTGTCTGTAGTGGCTCCTATGAGAGAAAAACCTGATGATCTGCTTCTGTAAAGATTAGACTAGAAAACCCTATGGAGGCTCTTCTACTCTGTCACATGAGGTCGTTATGAATTGAAAATTGACTCTACAGCACCTACCAGCAACGACTGTCACTCACAGGAGGCATTTCTGACCACAAGAGCGTGTGAGATCATCGCAGACATGCACAGAGAACGAGAAGCCAGGAACCCCTGGGGCCCCAGGGAGTGGTCCAACTGGAGAAGGAGAATCAGGAGAGCATTGCATCCCAGAAATCAAGCTGTGAAGACCCAGCTCCCATGTCTAGAAAAAGGGAGTGCTTAATCCAGCCAAACGAGGCAGAGAAGTTCAGGGCTATTAAGACTGAAGGCTAGTGTTCTGTGGTGACTTGTGGATGGTGGTATCAGTCCCCACCTGCACTAAGTTCAGATGCCAAACACTCTCCAATGAGCTACAAAGAAATTGTACTACTTGTCACTTTCCAGGAGGGATAAGGAGGGCACAAGGTAGTCTGAAGGGCGAGAAGGAAGCAGGTGGTGGCTTGGGCTTTATTGTGGTTAGAAGGAGGAGGTCCCTGTGCCCAGCTAGGGTTTGGGGGTTTGAAATCACACCGTGAGAAGAGCTGGGATTTGTGTGTGGGCTTTCTCATTGACCTGGTGATGGGCAAAGCAGAAACAGGAGCTTAGTCATGATCAAATACCACATGTGCACCCTTCCTCTTTTTCTGAATTTGGCAGCAGTTAGGTCACTGTGAACACGGAATCTGGCCCTTGGCCTTCAAAGTCCCTTTTCTTTCACAGGCTGTGTTACACCTAGAATAAGTCTAACTCTTTCCTTTGACTCCTTTGGCTGCGAAGACCCAGCTCCCATTGTATGTCCTCATGAGGCCTTTCCTGGTCAACGCAGCTCAGTGACTCTTCTCTCCAGGCTCCTGCAGCAGCCGCCGGGAGCCTGGGATGCTGCCTCCTGTCTAGGAGAGTGCTTTTAGTGCTCTGGGGTCCTCAGCAAGGAGGCAGACCACGAGAGGCGAGACAGAATGGAGGACAGGAGTTCAGCCTGTGCCTCTCTCCCCATCTCACCCCATTAGCTGGAACCAGCAGACTCAGGGGTCTGGCCTTACCCTTGAGACACTTAACAT
Organism: Heterohyrax brucei; assembly: GCA_028571685.1. Classification (NCBI taxonomy): domain Eukaryota; kingdom Metazoa; phylum Chordata; class Mammalia; order Hyracoidea; family Procaviidae; genus Heterohyrax; species Heterohyrax brucei. Next base: position 42,230,526 of record CM053162.1, on the reverse strand, counting down.
GACCCACAGACAGTAGCTAACTGTCCACAGTGTGCTGGCTTAGTCTTGCAGATCTGAAAGGGCCCTTAAGGGAGGTATACTCTGGAGGGTCTTTGGATGGCAGCTGGATCCCAAGGCTCTCATGGGCCACCATGACTGGGAAGACATGTAAAGCAAGACCCAACATGAATTCTCAAATCCTTTGATTAGAAGCAGGCCCAGCTCCTCAGCGGTGAGTGGAGGTGCTGGGCTGACTTCTGCAGACCTCCGTGGAGAAGAGGCTCAGGGTGCTCAGGCCTGCCTCTGCCAGAAAAAGCCCTTCCCAGGGGCTAGACAGAGGGTAGTTTCCTCTCCTCAGGAGCCTGCACTGTCTAGTCTCCAGAGCTGTAACGAGAGACTCTGCCCTATACCGGTCTCTGCCCTCAGTCTCAGAGAATTCAGGAGACAGAAAGGCTCTGAGCTGGCTCTTTCTTTCACAGATATGAGCTAGCATCTGCTATGGGCCAGGCACTGAGCTGGAAGCTGGGATAACAAGATGAAGCTGACCTCTGCCTCAGTCTATTTAATACCTTCTCTGCCATGGGCTCAAGGGAGTGTGTTATAATCATATGATATTAGTTATGGTTCCAGGTGCTTCGAGTAGTAGGATACAACCTCAAGATACTTGTATAGATGCAAGGCAGACTCATCATTTAAGCTCCAGGCAGAGCCATTAGAGGGCTGCATCTGCGGTCAGGGTAACGACAAGCTAGAGTTATACGGGACAGCTATGTATAAGAAGCAGGTGGGGTCAGCCAGGTTTCAAGAGTTTTCTGGGATTAAATATTTTAAATCATTTCACAAGCTCCAGGGCATAGGGGTTGTCCCTAGTTGGTGAGTGCACGGCCCCAGGACGATTAGGACTGGAGCATGGTGGCCCTAAAGTGCGACAGCTGGTAAGGGAGGTGGAGTGGTTGGAGTGTGATGTTAATCAAATTTTCAGAAATAGGAACTGGCTGATCACCAACTTGTTGTTCGGTGCTGTGGAGTTAGTTCCAGCTCATAGAGAGTCTAAGCACAACTGGGTGAAGCAGCGCCCAGTCCTGCGCCGTCCTTGTAATCGTTGGCATGCTTCCGCCCACTGATGCAGCGACAGTGTCAATCCACCTCTTTGAGGGTCTGCCTTTTTTTTGCTGATCCTCAACTTTACCAAACATGATGTCTATCTCCAGGGACTCATCTTTCCTGATAACATCTCCAAAATATGTGAGGTGGAGTTTCAACCTCCTTGCTTTGAGAAGCCTCTGGCTGTAGTTCTTTCAAGACAGATTTGTTCATTCTTCTGGCAGTCCATGGTATAGTCAATATTCTTTGCCAACACCATAACTCAAATGCATCATTTCATCTTCAGTCATCCTTATTTGTCTCTAGCTAGGGTCTTAAAACTGAATGAAGACAGCATTTTAAGAAAAATGAAAAAATAAGCCTATGTTACAGGGATGATTCCTTGCTTTATCACCAATCCTGCAGAATTCTTATCTCTGCCTTGTTACTGGAACATCTTACATTCTTCCTTCTTCCCGCCTCCCACCTCCCTGGTTTTCTTCATAGTCTCCAGAAGAAATAAATGCGTAAATGGGAGAAGAGCTGCTTCAGGGTGGTTTCCCTCCAGGTCTGTGGACAGCCCTTCAGTAGATCAGGATCCTGAGCTCCCTCCTGGTCTCTGCATTGGCTTGGATTATGTGGAGAACCCTCAGATTGCCAGCTTCCCTCCACATCCTTGCCACCACCGCTGACAAAGACACCAACACTTCCTTCCTGCACCTCTCTCATAGCTCCCTAACAGGTTTTCTCACTTCCATGCCATCCATTCCCTGTACTGCCAACACAAAGAGCATTTTAAAACATGGATAAAATCATAGCACCTTCCCTGGTGGTGTGGTGGGTTAAGTGCTACATCTGCTAACCAGAAGGTTGGCAGTTCAAATCCACTAGGTGGTCCTTGGAAACTCTACGGGGCTGTTCTATTCTGACCTCTAGGGTTGCTATGAGTCAGACCCAACTACCTGCAGTGGGTTCCTTCAAATCCTTCAAAGATTTCCTCTTGCTTTTGGCCTGGAAGTCTCTGCCTCATCCAACTTGTTCACCTGCACATTGGCATCTCAGTCATTTGTCTCATTCTCTCCCCTCCCCTCCCCTCTACTATCCTCCCTTCCCCTTTTTGTCCACAATAATAATTGTGTTCATGTCTACCCTCCCCTGCCCTCCCCTCCTCTCTTCTCCCTCCTCTCTCCTTCATCATCTTCTTAAACAAGCCTGGCTGCTCCACCCTCTCAGTTTTTCATTAACTGTTCACTTTACCAGGAGCACTTCCTCTCCCGTCTTTGCCTTGCTAATCTCTACTGCACGGAGCTAGATAAGACAGGGAAGGCTCTTCCCACCCTCTAAACTAGATTCTCCTTTTGATCTCTGGGCACTTTACACTGTAGTAGTTATTTGCTTTGGCAAAATCTGCTCAAAAGACCTCTTTAAAGTGCTTAAAAGCACTAAGGTGTACCTGACTCAAGCTAAGATATTTTCACTTACTTGCAACATACGCAAAAGCTGGACAATGACTAAAGAATACTGAAGAGGAATTGGTACCTTTGAATTACAGTATTGGCAAAGAATGTTGACTATACCATGGGCCACCAGAAGAACAAACAACTCTGTCTTAGAAGAAGTGCACTCAGAATATTCCTTAAAAAGCAAGGATGGTGAAATTTTGTCACACATACTTTGAACATGTTGTCAGGAGTGACCATTCCCTAGAGAAGGACACCACACTTGGTAAAGTGGATGGTCAGTGAAAAAGAGGAAGAATTTCAACGAGAGAGATTGACACAGTGACTGCAGCAATGGCCTCAGGCATAATAAGGATGATATTCTGAGGATGATAAGTACTTGTTCAGTGTCAGTCTTCCTCGCCAGGTTGTATACTCTGCAGGAGGCTGTGTGTGTCCTTTCTCACCCCGTCTTTGGGATCTGGGATCAGGCTCAGTGCCTGGCATTGAGTGAGTGTTCTGTAGACGTCTATTTCGTGATGAATGAATGGTGAAATACTAGAGCCATTCACGGAGCACGAACTCTTCATTTCCTCTCATGACATGCCCTTGTCTTACCTGGGCTTCCATCCTGCCCTGGTTTTAGGATGTCAGTGAACATGACCTCTTCCAGACTGGGACTTCTTTGTCTACATTCATAATTGAGTTCATGTCTGCCTGTATTTCTGGTGGGACTTTTTAAGATCCAGTTTCTCTACCTCATTTTTATAATTATGGCACAATGAATTTCTAATGATCCCATCTTCTCAAAAGGAATCAGTAGCACGGGCATTTCCAGGGCCAGCATCTTGGAGGAAAAAGGCCCTGTCACATGGACACCTGTTGTTTTTTTCCTGGCCAGTAACAGTTGCTTCCTTTTTTGATTAAAGGCAATTTGGGGGGACTTGCCTTCACTCCAAAGTCATGTAGACTGGGTGGGGGCTGTGGTCACCATAACCAGCTCAGGGGCGGGTCTTTGTCTGGGACATGGTCAATCAGTATGTATCTATTCTGTCTATAATGACTGAGTCAGGGAAGGTGGCATGTGGCCACACTGAACCCTATTGAATCAACCCCAAGGTTTTGGCTGAAACTATTGTGATAGTGAAGCTCTTTCCAAAAGGACAGCTAAGACATGGGCATGACTTCTGAAATCTGCTGGTGACTGTATTGCTGTGACATGGTGAGAGTTTGCCCAGAAGGGAGCGTACGTGGAGGACAGCAAAGCAAACAGAAGAAGAGAGTTGTGCCCAAGAGTATCACATGAATCCCTGCGTTTAGCTGAGCTGAGGAAATTATACCTAAGCCCGTGTTTCTTAATACAGACACTTGGCATTTTGGGCAGGACATTCTACACTATATTCAGCATGATTAATATCCTCATTCTTAGCATCAAAATGCCGGTAGTGACCCCAGTTATTGCAGTAACCAAAAACACATGCATCATTTTCAGATGTCCCAGTTGGTTGCCCTCTGCTTTTCAAACTATCTCCATTTTACTTATTCACGTTGGTTTCCTGACATTTTCAAATGCAAGGCTCCTGACTAATGACGACCTGCTGCGACATACTTTAGCATCTGGAATTTTATCCTCACCACATCAGGTGATCTTGTGGGAAACACATCACAGCATGGGTCTTTAATTCCAAGAGACTGCAATGAAGTAGAGCACTAATGTGGTAAACCCAGGATCTTATTTAATATGGACAAATGAAAAATTGTTCAGTTCTGATCCTGGAAAACACAGCAAGGAGCAAGAGGGTAGGAATCAGCAGGGTGAGACAAGCCTTGGGCTTTAAGGTGAGAACAGCTAACCCTGAATCAGGATACCCACAGCTCCCAGGACTAAGGTGTGCCCCTTCCTTGATGAGTGGAATGAGGCAATCTTTGAGAAATGACGTGAATCTCTTGAATGGGTAACAGGAAATAGAAATGAGAAGAGAATTCCCATAATACATTCAAGTCAATAAGAGTCCTGACGAGATCCATAGAAATGGTGACTGGATCTTAGGAGGAAAGGCCAAGTGGGCTGGAGCTGGCTCGGGAAGGGAGAGGCCCAAGGTGATTTAGTTGCTTTCTCTGGTCAGATCAAGGCTTTTCTGAGGTAGGTGCTGTACAGCTGTTCTGCCTCTACTTCTAAGGTCTAAGCCAGAAGATTGAAAATTATTTTAGAGAGAGTTCAGCATAGGAAGAGTCCTTTAAAATGATCTAGTTCTTTCCTTCTTCATTTCATCCTCTAAGTGCCGAGTTGTTCTGCCTTAAGTATAGCTCAAATCAAACTACTCCTCAGCTAATAATTATCCATGGCTCCCTCTTGTCTATAGGATTGAGCATAGACTCTTCCTGGCATTCAAGGACTATACAGTTCCAATCAGCCCTGGCTGGCACTCACTGTTTCTTTTATACCAAACTTCTCTGAGGTGTAGTGTTTACTGTGTTGTGAACCTAGATTAATGGGATTGAACCTCAGCTCCACCACTCCTGTGTGGCTTTACACCAGTTATTTGACCGTGTGATGCTTCAGTTTCTCCATCTATGAAATAAAGACAGTAACAGTGCCAGTTCCATAAGGTTACCACTTACAATATAGTGTTAGCTGTTATGATCATTATTTTTTATTTTGTATTTCTGCTGCGTTTACAAAACTGTCAGACACTTGAAGTCCTGGCTGTGTTACTAGCCATTTAATTCAGAGCTAATAATACAGCTTCTTGAAGTCTCATATTTTTTCATCTGTAAAATGGGGATGATAATAATCCACCTGAGAAGAATTAGGTAGCACATGTAAAGGGTTAGGTAATACATGTGAAGACAACACGTACCAGAAGATGTTAAACAGTCTTCCCTTGCCTCTGTTTGAAATGTCCCCCAATCCTTAACTTGCTCCCTATTCCTCCAAAAACCACAGCTCAAGCCTGTGGCTTTCTCTTCTGTGGAACTTAATAAGACTGCTTAGGAGGGTCCCCTGAGATTATCACATTTTATATCTCAGTCAATTGAGTGTGGTCTTAGCAGTGGCTAGAGACTCCCACTCATCTTTGCTCACCCCAGGCAACCTGGTGTGGCTCTTTGTGAGGAAGTTTCAAAGGAAGAGTTGGGCTGTGGAGCCTTTCCCCTGAAGATGAAATGGCCCCCTGACTCAGATATGCCACCTCGTCAGCATCCACTAGAGACGGGGATACTGATTCCTGGTCACAAAATCCACGGGGACCGGGATACCATCCAGTGACGTAGTTCACTGAGGGGTGACGAGAAATGTCTGCTAGGCAGGCTGAAGTTTGAACTATCCTTACCAGTACACCTTTCCCCTGTGGTTGTTGTCATGGACTCAATTGTGTTCCCCTCAAATTGTGTGTAGCAATTTGTCTAGGCCATGATTCCTGATATTGTGTGATGTTCCTGCATATTGTAATTCCTGCCTCTATGATGTTAATGAAGATTAGTGGTGATTGTGTTAGTGAGGCAGGACTCCATCTATAAAACTGTACTGTGTCTTGAGGCAGTCTCTTGGGACATAAAGGAAAGGGAAGCAAACAGAGGGTTGGGGACCTCATACCACCAGGAAAGAAGCAGTGTTGGGAGCAGAACACATCCCTTGGACCTGGGGTCCTTGCGCTTCAGAAGCTCCCAGTCCAGGGGAAGACTGATGACAGGGACTTTCCTTCAGAGCCAACATAGAGAAGATTTCCTCTGAAGCTAATGCCCTGAATTTGGATGTTCAACCTACTTCTCTTCATGTCATTGATTGAAATGTGTCCCCCCTAAAATATGTGTAGTAATTTGGGTAGGCCCGGATTTCCTGTATCCTGTGATTGCCCCCCATGTTGTGATTTTTCTGATGTTGTAAATCCTAACCTCTGGCTTTGGTCAACAGAATGGGTATGTTAGAGAGTGTTAGGGTGGGACTGTAAATCCCTTCCAAAGGTCACCTCCCTGCTCCTTTGGCGTTTCCCTGGAGTGTGGCTTGTACCACCTTTTATCCTACAAGGGATTAAACGAAAGGGAAGCAAGCAGAGAGTTGGGAACCTGACACCATCAATAAAACAGTACCGGGAGTAGAATGCATCCTTCAGATCTGAGGTTCCTATGCAAAGACCGCACCCTGACCAAAGACTGATACAACACAAGGACTTTTCCTCCAGAACCGACAGGGGGTAAGTCTTCCCCTGGAGCAGACACCCTGAATTCGGACTCAAAGCCTACTAGACTGTGTAAGAATAAACTTCCCTTTGTTAAAGCCGCGTGCGTGCGTGTGTGTGTATGTGTTGTGGTATTTCTGTTAGAGCAGCACTAGATGACTAAAACACTGTGAAAAAATAAATTTTTCTTTGTTGAAGCTATCCACTTGTGGTATTTCTATTACAGAGAGCAGCACAAGATGACTGAGACAGTTGTTAAACAAGAAAAGGCAAATTAAGCATGCTTGTTTCGTTGGCATAGCTTCAGAGTGAGTGGGTTATGTGCTCTGAATATAAAATAGCACCCAGCCCCAAAGGGGAGCCAAGTTCACCTCTGTAGTTGGGATACAGACCTGCTCAGCAGCCTCGCTCTAGTGGCCTACCAGGGCAGCCTTTCCTGACCGAGTTGGGGTGGATACTGGCCTATATTTCATCTGAGCCACCTTTTCCCATGTTCTTGTATACGCCTAGCACCCAGCTATTAGAGATGGAAGAGGAGAAGTGGAGCTGGATAAGGAGATGTGAGTCTGAGTCTTGCTGTTCCACCGGGCTGCTGTTAAGCCATGTGACTCCAGGTACCTCTGATGACTTGGACTGCTCATCAAGCAAATGAGAGTACCTTCTATACCTGCTTCTTGTGGGCCTGTAAGATGCCTACTGCAGCGCTGGACACCTCGCCATCTTCTTACAAACGAGTCATGCTTTGTTATTTACTTTTTACAGAGCAGTGAAATGACTCCTTTCTAAGCTTCTTACCAATCCAGTAACAACAACAAAAAGTCAAAGATACTAGCATGCATCTGGACCATGAGGACCCTGGAAGCCTATTTGATGAAATATGAGGTGTCTCTTTAAGGCAGGTGAGGAGCCCTCTGTCATACTGTCCCCGGTGACTTGGGGCACGCCCTCCTTTATGGAGGTTGGCACCCCTCCTGAGGCCCCTGCTATTGGTGGGACTCCATGTGTCCTCCTCACGTGCTTCAGAGTGTGGACTCCCCATGTCTCCTGCAGCCCAGGAGCTAGAGAGACTGCATGGTGCCACAAATATGCTCCAATGGGGGGGTCACAGCAGCTGTCCTGGTTTACCTCAAATAGGGGCGTGACACAAAACCTCCTGCCAGACAAATAAGCCTGGGAACCTGGGCCAGCCTCTCATTTCTGTGCTCTGTTCTCCCAGGCCCAGCAGACAGATCATCCTCATGTTCTTGATACCACCATACAATGTGTCACTTGCTGATGTCCCCTTCAGCCCTCCTCCCACCCCCGCCTCTTTGAGGTAGCCTGCCTGCCCTGATAGAAATGTGAATGTTGTCCCATATGGGAAACCCACTGAGGCAGAAGGCATGTAAACACACCTCTAATCTGATTCTTGGAGCCGGCCAATGTGAAGGAGCATCGTCCCTGTTCCAGTTTGGGGTCGTTTTTTATTGGTATTCCTAAATGAGGGCTGGGATCTGCCTGCCCAGGCCTTCACAGCCTTCGCCTCCCCCGCCCCTCCCACGTGGCTTCCACAACCAGGAAAAGAAGTCAGCTGACATAGGATCTCTCCATGTTCATTTTTATTTAAAGACTCAGAAACACAGGCATCATAGTTTTGTCACCACTGTCAAGTCTTCCAAAATCACACGCTGACATCTGTGTTTGACAAGAACATTTCTGTGTGTGTGTGTGTGTGTGTGTGTGTGTGAACTGTGCAAAGTACAAAGAATTTCTCAGTCAGTCAGCTGAGCTTGGGGCACATGAGACGAGCACTCCCATCATGACGCGGCCAAGAGAACGCCTTAGGCCCAGGACAGGCGCTCACATGCCATCCCCCCCGCCTACCTTTCGTCCCTTAGCTCAGCTCATGCCATCTAAGAGCCCCCTGACCCACTGGTGGCCTGGGTTGTTTTCTGTAACACTGGTTTCCACCAGCTCCACTCACTAGGGGCTGTAGATGCTGCCCTGCGCTCTTTTGGGAGCAAAGTGCTTTGGCCACCAAGATGTGACTCTACCACTAATACGTATCAACCACTGGGCAAGGCTGTAACGTGAGGGTTTCAAGCAAGTTACTGGTTTCATCTTAATAGCCAAATAACCCTTCAAGGCAAATGGCCCCAAGAAAAGGACTCATTCTACTCTTGCTCTTCTCTGAGGTTAAATCTTCATGACAGTTTGAGTGTGTTTTCAAATACTCATCACGAAGCATTTTGCCTGGCTGTTCATTTCTTCTGCTCTCTGGCAGGCAAGCATTGGGGTCGCAGGGAACTCTATAAGAAAACAGCCCTGGCTCTGGCTGAACCAGGACACCAAGGCATTGTGCTGCTGCAGGAGTTCCTTCCCCATCCTCAGGTGTAACGGTACCCGCCCACTGACTCTCTCTCATGGGAGGGGACAAGTGAAGGCTTCCAAAGACATCTGGCTACTTGACCCAACTCTCAGCTAAGAAGGGTATGAGGTGTTCAGGCCCCTATGGACTGTCACCTCTCCACACATCAATTATGTTTTTGGCCACATTTTCCGTTAAGTGACTGGCTGTTAACTGAAAGATGGGCATTTTGGACCAACCCAGAGGCTCTCTGGGATGAAGACCTGCTGCTTCACTTCCACCAAGATTACAGCCTGGGAATTCCCATGGGCAGTTCTACTCTGTCACGAGGGGTCACTATGGATTTGCTACAGCTAACACCACTGACACCACGTGGGCAGCGTCTGGGAGAGAAATTCAAGTCCATATTAGTCTGCTCTGTTACGTGGAAGCTGCCCTAGTTAATTTTTAAAAGAGATTTTCCTTACTGTCTGGAAACTTGAGTTCATTCTGGTTTTATCGGAGAACACAGGACTCAGTCACGGGGTTAGTTCATGCTCGATTTTGAACATGTGGGTGTCAGGCAATTAATTCGGCAGCTAATGGCTAATAAGTACTTTGTAGGTTTGATTAACTCAGGACACAGGGTCCTGTGTTTAAGCCAGAGTTTTCTTCTTGGTTTCAGAACAAATTTCTTGAAGCTGTTTTCATCTGGAATGAGAGAAAAAAATGCCCTTCTCCAAACATGATCTTATGTGTATGGTGGCCACCTGGCAGTAACTATTAGCTAAGTCACACCCCAAAATAGGAACTCTGAGAATAAGTGTTCCAGGTTTCAAAGGCTGCATGCTAGGGAAGAGGCTGTGTTTCCAGAATTTTTTAAATCTGTGAAAACCAGGGAGACCCTGCATTATTACTGAGGGCTAACTTAGTTAGCCTAATATAAGTCTGAGTGGCTTTTTACCAGTTGTGACTTCAAACTGATTCATATATATCCCTAAGATGTGACTCTCTTGAGCCTAAAGCTGTCTTGTGCCAGGGCTCTGTGAGTCACTTTTTATGGGAACAGAGCTGTTAGACTAATGAGTTAGTTACCTTCACCTCCTCTTAGTTAAAGAACTCATGGTCAAAGCCGCCCTTTCTTCCTCTCTTCCCTGGGAGCTCAGCTATTGAACTTGATCCTCAAAGGCTGCAGCCTTGTACTGGATCTCCTGGCTTCACTTTGTTGTACCTTTAAGTCTCTAGCTGATGAAGGTTTGCCTTGCCTGGTGTGGGAGCATTTATTCACTCCTTTAAAAATAAAAGAAGAAGAAGAAGTCTTCACAAGAAGGTGAATCTGAACTGTGGTAAAAACTACATTTTATAGCATGAAATCATGTTTTGATAATGCTAATTGCAGCCATTCTCTCTGAAGCCATTAATAAAGAAAAATCCCGCCTTCCAGGGTCGAGATGGACCTACAGTATTCTCATTACTGCCACACAAAAGGCAGTTCCAATGACCCTTCCTAGAAATGTTTCCAATTCTTGAATAATAATGATCACTGTCTAGACAGCGTGTGGGGTTTGGGCAAAGGTTTAAAGAAATTGGCTTTTTCCAAACTCTCCCCCATCCCCATAGATACCTAAGTCGATTCTCTCTCACCCCATGGAGCACTGCCAACGTTTCGATGTGGAGAACATGAGTTTTTCAGCCTTCTCCAAAAGTCCTATGGTAAATATAAAAACTTGCCCATTTGATGTCGCCTCAGACATTTTTTTCTTTCAAGCTCAACCAAGTTTTACAAAAAGGCAGCACCAGATGTATGAAAAAATAGGCAATGTACGACCTTTTAGAAATATATAAAGTCTAACAGCTTTACATTAGAAAGATACATCATAAGAAAGAAGCAATGGAAAGGGACAGTGGTGGCAAAACCAAAAGAATGTCGCTTAGAATATTGGCAGGAGTCAAAGCCAAACAGGACCGTGTTCCCCATCCCCAAGAAGAGGTGTGCGGTCAGCTTTTTGAGGGATTCCCTGGGGCCCGTCAGTCAGCACCCTTCTGGCAAAGCACCTCTCGTTCATGAACACCCTTGCTGAGTGGCCAGGAGGCAGGTGATTGAGGTATATAGAGAGGGTGACATAGCAACTTGGACTTCCCACCTGAACCCCAGGGCAGACCTCTAAAGACATTCTCTAAACACTCTGGGTCCCAATCCCTACCCTCCCAGCCTCAGACCAAAGGTATTAATGCTCCCAGCAGCCTCCGTAACTTTCAAACCCATCTTGCATAGGCAGCAATTAAGAACACTGCAGCTCGGTAATAAGTTACAGCAATAAATCAACTCTCAGCATCATCATCTTCTTTTTAAAAGAGATTTTCTTTACAATTTACACAGAGGGAGTGGGCGCTTCGTCGAAGAACCACCCCAGAGACTGTGCTCTTGGTTAGGGTTTGCAGGCGGAAGGCACTACCTCAAAACCCCTTCCTCCTGGCCACCCACCCTGGTTGAGGGCACTCCTGCACTACAGGAGCATGATACCCATGTGCTCACACAGCCTCTCAAGAGACCTGTGACCCTTGGAGTGGCCCTTTCTTCCCTCTCCTGTGCCACGGTGAGCAGGGGTGTCCTCAAAGAGCAGGTCCTCAGAAGCTCTCGACAAAGCTGCCTGGGAAGAGGCCGGTCCGGCCGTTCCTCTGCAGGGTCCCCTTGTACCAGCCGTCTTCACGCTTCTTGTGCACAAAGACAATGTCGCCTTCCTTCAGCTCAATCTCCGCCTCGCTCTGAGGGGGATAGGAGACCACCACGCGGTACCTGGGGGAGAAAGTAGAAACACGGCAGGTGAGCCTGGGCCTTCAGAACAGGTGCTGACTGCCTCCCAGGTCAGCACTGTCAGTTGGTGGGAGGATGGGCGTGGGTATGCTCCCTCTCTGTGTCTTCCTTTCCCCCCTTTTAGGGTAAACTGTCAAGATTCGGAGCTAGTTTTGCCTCTTTCTGGAGCCCTGGTGGCACCATGATTAAGGGCCAGGATTGCTAACCACAAAAGTTGGCAGTGTGAATCCACAGGCCAATCCATGGAAACCCTTTGGGGCAGTTCTATTGTTCTGTAGGGTACCTATGAGTTGGAACTGATTCAACAGTAATGGGGTTTTGTCCCACTTTAAATATTTCATGTTTATTTTAATGGTTTCCTCTTTTTAATTTTTAAATTTTCCTCTCCCCCCCTTTCATTCTCTTAGTCTTCAGGATCGTTTCAGACACCCCTGTGTCCAGCTGGAATGTTCTCTGCCCAGAGTGGGTCTTCATTAAGGCCTGAGCCCGCCCAGTGCAGCCTCCAGCCCTGATTTCAGTGGCTTGTTCCTCTTCCTGACTCTGAACTTCCTGCCTGCAGACTGTGGTCTCCCCAGGTGTGGAAATGCCCCTTCCATCCTCAGGTGGAGGGGCTGGAGAAGGAGGAGTAGTCAAGGAGTTTGGACACTTTGACTGTGTCCTCAGTTTTGTCAAGTCCTGGGGTAGCCGTTTTGACCTCTGAGGACTGGTTTTGTGGTCTGCCTCTGGTGGCGGCTGCAAGCTCATGTAACGTGTGAAGACACTTTGAAAACAAATCTTTTCTTGTACAATGGTCACTATTTTGTAAACATGCTCCCCAAATGAAAAAATATTATAGCATTAGCACCTGAAGTGGCCTAAGGCCACATCCTAAATGAGGTTCAGTTTTTTGTACATCTCATTTGCATATTCTTCCTGCTTCCCTTTTCACAGAACCCTGGCCCCCTTGCGCCAGCTCTAAGGCCTCTGCCAGGTCCTTGGTTTCAGACCAACAGTTACATAAAAATCTGACCATCTGGTTCTACACCCCATATTGGTGAGTGGCACCTGGGGTCCTAAAAGCTAGCAAGTCACCAGCTAAGGAACATCAGCTGATCCCAGTCCACCTGGAGAACATCAAAGACATGAGTTAAAATGAGCTCAGTATACAGAAGGACTCATATGATTGGGAGACTACATCAGCAGGAGAACAGAAGAACTAGATGGTGCCCAGCCACCAGCAAAGACAGCCCTGACAGCGAACACAATGACTGAGTCCCTGATGAAGCATGAAAGAAAGGGGTGCACAGATCAAGAACACTCTAATACAAGACCAGACCTGATGGTCCGACAACCTTGAGGATCCCCTGAGAATACGGCCCCTAGACTTGCCACTAGGCCAGAACTGAGACCAGGACTGAAGTCAGCATTTCAGACAAACAATGGACTGGATCAGGAGATACAGAGAGAATGCATGTAGTGTATATACTTTATTGTTTTATATATATATAAAACATACATATATATGAGGCTGTCCTACTGGTTTATTTTTAGAGAGGAGAGGAGAGTGTGGAGAGCAGGGGACAAGTGTTGGTTGAGTGGACACTGGAAACAGAGTGGAAAAGTGTGCTGTCACACAGTGAGGAGAGCAGACAGTGTCTCAGTGAGGCAAGTGCTTGGGGGTTTATATGGCAAACTGACTTGGACTGTAAACTTTCACTTAATCATAATAAAAAAATTTGACTATCTGATTGAGAGATACAAGTGTAAAAGTGTCCTCTGTTCTACAGCCTTTGCCTACGTGAGGCTTCAGGAGGTGTTGCCAGCACCCAACTCTAAATGAGGGGCCTCTGACAACACCCTGGGGAATCTTTTCATAGCTCCTAAGATCTGAGAAGTGGATTGGTCCTGTCTGGGTGACACTCCGCCGAGCACTCAAAACATCCCAGTTTGCACGGGCAGCCTGACCAGCGCTTAGCAACGGTGGCAGCCAGGGATGAAACGCTGACAGACAGTCTCACTAGCAGCACCCCTGGTAGCCTCTGTATTCCACCTGCACTGTCTACTCCCCCTGCAAGACACAGGCCCTCCAGGACTCAGGTGAGGAGGGGCAAGGGCTGCAAAAGAAGCTGTGTTCTCCTCGAGGCTCAGCCTCCTTCTAAACACCACCCTAAGGGGCTAACCAAAGGTGGTGTAAACTGCACTCAACAACCAACTGAAAGGTAGGCAGTTCAAACCCACCCCGCTGTACTGTGGAAGAAAGACCTGGCAATCTGTTCTTGTGAAGATCAGAGCTAAGAAAACCTTACAGAGTACAGCTCTATGCTGTAACACACGAGGTTACCATGAGTCAGAATCAACTCCATAGCAAAAACACTTTTTGAAAGGGTTAATCAGTGAGTACTCTTCTACTCTCTATCACTGCCAGCCCCTTCCAGGAGACGCCTCCTCTTTCCCCTACCTTACCCCTTTACCTGCCTCCTTGCCTCTCTCTGATCCTCTAGGGAACTTGAGGGGGTATTCTGGCCCCCACATCAGACTGGGCCCTGGAATCCTCAGTCTTAATGGTGATGACTGCCTGTATATCTAGACAATCGTGCAGGAAGAGCCTAGGGGAGCTTGCCCACCCTGTCTCAGCACTGTGCACTGGGAATCTCCAGTACAGCGTCCAGGTCCTAAGTGTGGGTGAATGTCGCAGCAAGCAGGGCTGGAGGTGAGCATTATTAATTGACGGTTAGCTGTTCCTAGTCCCTGAAAATCTCCAGCTGAACATCACTAAAGATTAAGCTCCTCTTGCAACAGACACAATTTTGCTGGGGAAGAGCTACAGTGAGGTAGCCCAGCCCACAGCTTGGCACAGCGGAGACAGCCGGTGGTGGCTTGCTGGGTTGTGCCCGCAGGCTCTGTGTGCTGCACTCGGGCTGCCTGGGAAAGTCTTCTGGGAAGCCGGGAACAAGCATCTGTCGGATCTTTACCGACTCGCCTTCCCCTGGGGATCTCATCCAGCCTCCTGGTTTTAGATATCATCCATATGGATGACTTCTAAATTTGTATCCACAGCCAGAGCCCTCCTGGGTCCTGGCAGTAGCTTCTGAACAGGATGCCCTGCTTCGCTCTTTCTCCACCTCAGGTTGTCCTCGACTCAGCAGTCAGAGGGATTCCTTGTCAACAAGTCAGGTGATATCCACCCTCTGCTCAAAAGTCCCCAGTGATTTCCTATCTCTCACAGCAAAAGTCAAAGTCAGGTACCAGCTCTTGAGGTCCCCATGGCCTCTCTGACCATGTGTCCTGATATGCTTGCCCTGCTCACTCCAGCCCAAGGGCTCCTTGCTGTGCTTTGAGTGCCCTAGGGCCTTGCACCCCAGGACCGTGCACTGGCTATCCCTGGGCCAGGAATGTGCTGTCCTGCACGGCCACGGGGTACACTCCCTCACCTCAGCATAGGCGCTAATGTCTGTGTCCTTCCGTGCCTCTCTGTCTGGGGGCCACTGTCCAGCATGCTGTGTCATTGACCTATTAGTTTTATTTATTGTCTGTCCCTCCACTAAAACGCAAACTACATGATGGCAAAAACTGCTCTATGTTTTGCTTATTGCTCTATCTCCTGTGCCTAGAACAGCACCTGACATACAGTAGTTGCTTGGTAAATAGCTGTTGAGTTATTGCAGTGTTCAGTAAGTGAGGGCAGGCAGGCTGGAGGCCCTGAAGTGGAACTGTGAAGGGGGAGCTGCAGGTTAGGGGCCTGCAGGCTGTGGGTAGCTGAGTGAGTGCCCACCAGGGGCCAGGAGCTTCTGCTTGGGGGTGGGGAGGGGACTGGCAGAGGATGAGGAAGGGTCCCAAGACTCAGCAGTCACTTCATGAAATCTGCACCTCCACCATTACCCTTCTAGTACATGGCTCCTCCTCCTGGCCCAGCTGCGGGCTGGTCTCATGTCACTGAAGTGCCCAGTCCACAACAGCCCATCAGTCATCTGCTCCTCAGCTAATAAATCTGGCTGTCACCCTCCTCCTGTGGGTGGAGGAGAATAATAGGAGCTGAAATGTGGGCAGCAGGTTGAGCAGCAGACAGCAGTTCATCACGCTGTCATCTGTCCTATAGCGCCCCGTGCTTAGGGGCCAAGGCCGCTGGCTGAGAGCCCTGCACTGAGGTTGAGCAGGGCACCCAGTAAAGCCCCCTGGGGTGGTGCTCTGGCTCTCAGCCCTGCAGGCTTCTACCTGCGAGGACCACCAGGCGTGCGATGCCATGGGTCCTCTTTCTTTGTTGTTATTAGAATTTTGTTTTCAATTGTGCTTCTGGTGAAGGTTTACAGTGGACCTTAGTTTCTCATTAAATACTTAGTAAACGTACTGTTTGTGATATTAGTTGCCAACCCCATGCTGTGTCAACACTCTCCCCTTCTTGACCCTGAGTTCCCCATCTCCATTCAGCCAGGTTTCCTGTCCCTTCCTGCCTTCTCTTCCTTGCCCTTCGGCTGGCATGCCTGTTTGGTCCCTTATACACGGTGGAGCTACCTGTAACATTCTTTGTTTCATGGGCCTGTCTGAACCTTGGCTGAAGGATGAGTCTCAGGAGTTCCTTCGGCATCAGTTCAATGGGCGTCTTGGCGGCCGTACTCTGGAGGTTTCTTCAGTCTCTATCAGACTCATAACATTGGCCTTTTTTGTGGCTTTCGATTTTGTTCTACATTTTCCAGCTCTTTCTGGGACCGTCTGTTGGGATCCCTGTCAGAGCCATTGGTGGTAGCAGCTGGGCACTGTCTAACTGGGCTGGACTCAGTCTGGTGGAGGTGGTGGCAGGTGGGGTCCATCAGTCCTTTGCCTTACTCTTTCTCTTTTGCCTTTGCTTGGCTTCCTTCTTCCTTGTTCCAGACCGGGTGGGACCAGTAGATGGATCTTAAATGGCTGCTCACAAACTTCTAAGGCCCCAGATACTACTCACCAAAGTAGGAAGTAGAACATTTTCTTTCTTTCTTTTTTTATTATGATTGAGTGAAATTGCACAATCCAGTTTAAATTTGCATGCCTGCTTATCTGCAGCTCCTTCTGCTCTCTTTGCCCAGTGACAGCACACTCCTCCTTTCTGTTCTATACATGTCATATCCTCTTAACAATCTCCTGTCCCCTCCTCCCCACCCTTTCCACTCCCTTCTAGTAAGAGGCCAGTAGGATGACATCATAAACCATGCAGTATCAATGGAGGTATACATCCTCCAAGACCGTGGTCCCCTGCCCTCAGTCCAGTAACTCAGTCTCTGGATCCTCTTTGGATTCATTGATCCTGAGACCCCTGCAAACTTCACAGTGGGAGGGAGGTACATCAAACCCAAACCCAGCCCACTGTGAGTCGATTCTGACTCACAGGGACCCTGTAGGACAGAGCAGAACTGCTCCATAGAGTTTCCAAGGAGTGCCTGGTGGATTTGAACTGCTGACCTTTCAGTTAGCAGCCATAGCACTTGACCACTATGCCACCAGGGTTTGGGAGGGCAATATCAGAATCCTCGATGTATTTATTGCTCTGGTGGCACAAATGGTGAAACGCTTGGCTGATAACTGAAAGGTTGGTGGTTTGAACCCACCCAGTGGCTCTGTGGGGGAAAGTCACTGCAATTTGCTTCTGTAAAGATTCTAAACCCTAAACCCCTTGTTGCTGAGTCAACTCCAGCTCATAGTGACCCCCATGGGGTTTCCAAGGCTTTAAATCACTATAGAAGCAGACTGCCATATCTTTATCTTGCAGGGCCACTGGTGGCTTCAAACCACCAACCTTTTGTTGAGCTGTTGAGCACACTAACCATTGTGCAACCAGGGCTCTTTCTTTAAGGATCACCACCTAGAAAACCCTATGGGACAGTTCTACTGTCACAGCGGCTGCTACATGTTGGAACCAACTCCATGGCACTCAACAACAGTCTCCACTCAGCCCTCGCCAAGACTTTCTTTACTTTATGTCCCCTTCTCATCTTTGCCCCCACGTGCCACTTTCTCCCGAAGAGAGCTGGAGAAACCCTTTGCGGAAGTCAGATCTTCCCAAGAATTCACGCCTGTGGCGAGAGCTCACCTCTGAGGGTTAGGACCTGATGTGAAAGGCTCATTCCCTGAGATTTGCAGCCTGGACGGGACCTGGACACCACGGGGAGCCCATGCCCTGCTCTCAGCCTTCTCCCTTTGCCTGGCCACTCCCTTGCTGAGGTGCTGGCCTCCTGGCTGGGGCAAAGTGGGAAATTCCTTTCTCCTGAATCTTCCACAGGCTGCTGGCTGACTGTGAGAAGGTTTCATAGCCCAGCGTCCCCACCCCAAGCTGCCACAGACACACAAACGGCCTCTGACGTAAATCATCTGGGTGTCCCTGGCAGTAGCTCTTCTGTGGGTTCTTCTGTATATGGAGTCTCTGACCTCACATATTTTGGTCTTTGGGAAACCAGGAAATTATAAAACTAATTAAAGTGAAAGAAAGTCTAAGTCAGCGTGTCTCAAGGCATGGCCCATAGACCTCAGGACCCCCAGGGCAGAGTGCTAGGCTGTATTCTAAACTCACCAGACAAGATTCCTGAGGAGTGAGGACAGGAGGTGAACTGAAGTATTTTCAACAAGTTCTATGGTAAGCGCTGTGCAGGCCTATGCTGGAAAATCTAGGTACTGAGTGCAAACAGTCTAGGGAGGAAGACTTGACATCCTTCTCAGTTTGCCCACTGCACAGAGCCTAGGGGTGTGTGTGTGGAGGTGACTCCTCTCCTCCCAGTCCCCCCATATGGGTCGTGGCAGAGAAGTCATGATTTGGGGGTGGCTTGAAAACCTTGGTGGCACAGCAGTTAAGTGCTACAGCTGCTAACCATAAGGTCAGCAGTTCAAATCCACTAGGCGCTCCTTGGAAACTCTATGGGGCAGTTCTACTCTGTCCTGCAGGGTCGCTGAGTCAGAATTGACTTGACAGCAGTGGGTTTGGTTTGGGATTTGTGTGGAAACCCTGGTGGCATAGTGGTTAAGAGCTCTGGCTACTAACCAAAAGTTTGCCAGTTTGAATCTACCAGGTGCTCCTTGGAAACAATATGGAGGAGTTCTACTCTGTTCTGTAGGGCTGCTATGAGTCGGAATTGACTCGATGGCAGTGCATTTGGTTCTCGTGTGGTTTGGGGTTGGTGCTGGAACCTGGGCAGATGCACAGATGGAGAAGATCTAGGCCCGTCCCTTGGAAAGCCGACAGTCAATGAGGTGCACAGACCCTGCTTGCTCCAGACAGGAGGACAGAGGACAGTGGCTCCTGATGGTGGGTGTGGCTGCTCACACTGTAGGGCTCCTTTTGCCACGAGAGTTGGGGAAGGGGGAGCCTAGGACCCGGGCCTCAACACAGAGGCTCCACCAGCTCTCACAGCCTTGGAGTGTCTGCAGGTGGTGAGAGCATCAAAGCAGCTCTCCCGGAGCCGCCAGACCTTGGCAACAGCATCCTATCACACTGGCTTCCAGGAAATGTTGAGGAGGAGAGGAAGTCGAGTGGGACTTCCTCCTCCTTCCAGCCCGGCTTCTATGCCGACTGCTGCCTGCTGGCTCCACCTTGAAGGAGGACAGATGGCCGCTGGCACGTAGCAAATGGTCTAATGAGCCAGTCAGCACGGTGCACAAACACAACAGTTCCCTATCTGCACCGTTCTCATGTTTGTGGCTATCTCCTCTGGAATCTGAAGCTCTGTGTGTGTGTGTGTGTACATGTGCATGTGTGTGGCCACAAAACTCAGTGCTTATTCTGCCTGTGAGCCTCTGTATGAGAAAGAGAGACTGAGAGAGAGAGGGAGACACAGAGAGAGTAAAGAGGTCCCTTCTGCCACTCTTCAAACACCTGTTTCATCTCTTCTCCAAGAGGGGGAAAAAAAAGACGAATGGTGAGATTTCTCAGACTCTGAACACAAGTTTTGGCTTTTACCTGAACTGCCAGATGCGAAACAAACAAGCAGCTTTGAAAAATGTAATTTGTTAGGGAAAAAAAGTAATTTGGTGCTTCTGAGCAATTCAATGATTTAATGAGCCCAGATGGATATGTGCTGAATTTATACAAGACAAACATTTAACGTTTGGGTCCAGATTATTCTAAGACTTTGCATTATTCCTTCTACTGCATGAAGATAATTAATACATCCCACTGCACACAGAAAGGGCCATATGTGCAGTTGAGGACTGACGCTACTTCCATGCCATGAGTGAGCCACCATAAATCAATTGGAACCTCTGCCCTGCTGAATATAATTAAGACGACACCAACTATAACTAATTTTTAGACCTAAGCCTCCGTAAGAAAACCCTGGTGACATAGTGGTTAAGTGCTACAGCTGCTAAGCAAAAGATCGGCAGTTCAAATCCACCAGGCACGCCTTGAAGACTCCAAGAGGTAGCTCTACTCTGTCCTATCAGATCACTATGAATTGGAATTGATTCAGTTGCAATGCGGAGAGGTGGACAAAAGTAAGTAAAGCTGCTTAAAATGGGCATGGCTTCTTATCACTGCGCACGACAGTTAGCCTTATGTGTGAGGCTGGCATGCTCCATCCTCCTTCTGGCTCATCTGCTCACTTCCTGACAACAGGAATCACAAAGTCACCCTTCACGCGGTAGACTTTTCAAAGTTGTTGTTCCAGTGTTGTTGAGAGAGTATGATCTTCTAAGTTGTTGGGTTGTGGTAATTACAGACAGGAGCCCTGGTGGCACAGTGGTTAAGAGCTTGACTGGTAACCAAAAGGTCGGCAGTTCAAATCTATCAGTTGCTCCTGGGAAACCCTATGGGGCAGTTTTACTCTGTCCTTAGGGTTGCTATGAGTTGGAATCAACTCTTAAGGGCACTGGATTTGGGTACACAGTCCCCCTAATATCCTGGAAATGATAAAAATACATCTATACCTTCAACTTAGTATCAATACATGTATTAGCTTCCTGCTGCTGCTATAACAAAGTATCACAAACTGAATGGCTTAATGAGGTCCCTGAGTGGCAAGAATGTTTACACTCATTACTAACCTAAAGGCTGGCAGTTTGAACCCATCTAATGGTGCCCTGGGAGAAAGGCTACAGGTTTGGTTTTGGGGGATTAATGGCATACATCTATTATCTTACACACTGATTACCTTACAGTTCTCTATGTTAGAAGTCTGACACAGGTCTCAGTGAGTTAAAATCAAGGTGTCAGCCTTCTCTCTGGAGGTTCTAGGGGAGAATTCATTTTCTCATATCTTTCAACTTCTAGAGGATGCCTGTATTTCTTCACCCAAAGACCCTTCCACCATCTTCAAAGCAATGGCATCAAGTGTCTCTTATGTCACATCAAACACTCTGGCCTCCTCTCCTACCTCCTTCTTTCACTTTGAAGGGCCCTTGTGATGACACTTGGCAAACTCAGATAATACAGGATAATTTCCCTATTTTAAGGTTGACTAACAGTCTGAATTCTGTGTGCAAATTAATGCACTTTTGCCATATAACATAACATACTCAGAAGTTTTGGGGGTCAGCATGTGGACCTCTTTGTGGTGGATCATTATTCTGCTACTGTAATGTAACAGATCAAAGCAAAAAACGTGTAACTCCTCACAAGTACAACAACTCACAGACCAGTGAGAGCTGAGAGTGAACTGATTGAAAGGGAGAAAAGACTGTGCCCAAGCAAAAAAGGGCAGAGGGCTACCAGGCAGTGCCCAAACTGCTGTCCAGTTGATTCTGACTCATAGTGACTCTATAGGACAGAGTAGCCTGCCCCATCAGGTTTCCAAGGATCATCTTTTGGTGAGCAGCCAAGCTCTTAGCCACTATGGCACTAGTGGAGGAATAATAACAGTTATTATGCACTCATAATTTTCCAGGAATTAATTCAGGTGTTTTAAAAATGTTATACCTACCACGTAGGTGTTGTTGGTAGGTGCCCTTGAGGTGTGTAGTGACTCGTAGTAACCCTATGCACAACAGAACAAAACACTGTCTGGTCCTGCGCCATCCCCGCAGTCGTTGCTATGGCTGAGCCCATTGTGGCCACCATGGGTCAGTCCATCTCATCTCGGTCCTTCTCTTTGTCTCTGGCCCTGCGTTACCAAGCCTGATGTTCTTCTCAGGAAGAGCTGGTCCTTGTTGACGACAGGTCCAAAGTACATGAGACGAAGTGTTGCCATCTTTGCTTCCAAGGAGCCATTCCTGTTTTCTATGTGGGGTACTCAAAGAGAACCCTGGTGGGGCAGTGATTAGGTCGGCAGTTTGAATCCACCGGCTGCTCGTTGGAAACTCTATGGGGACGGACTGTGAGTCAGACTTGACTCAGTGGCAATGGGTTTACAAGTTTTAACAGGTACTCAGAGACATTAAGATATTTGTTTGAGGTGAAATGGCTGATACGTAACCAGAGTTTCTGCTCAAAGTCACTTTGCAATACTGCCAAGATACTGATCAGCCAGCAGGCATGAGTCCAGAGGATGGGCGTGGCAAGAAGCTGACCCAGCACTAGATTTATCTTGGGCTGACATATGCCTGCTGGAGATACAGGGATATTAGATCTTTTAATCTGATGCCACATGGCATTCACATTCCATAACGATGGGTCCTGGGTGGCGCAAACATCTGGTGCCTGACTATTGACCCAAAGGTTGGTGTTTCGAACCCACCCGGCGGTCCTGTGAAAGAAAGACCTGGCAATCTGTTTCTGAAACATTACAGCCAAGAAACCCTATGAAGCAGTTTTACCTTACAAGACATGAGGTTGCTGTGAGTGGGAATCAAACTGACAGTCACTTTTTGTTTTTAAATGATGTCCCCTATTATGAGCTCTACTTTGTCAAGCTTGCCTCTCCATGTACATTGTCCACAGGGTAAGAATGTGCTCAGATGGTCCAATGGTTAAGTCGTAATGGGCACTCTGGTTTTAGACATCAGGCATGTGAGTCTGATCCATACAGGTCTACTTCTGAGAGATAGACCTATTTCCAGGGAGCTGACAGGGCAGGGATTCTGAACTTGCTAGCTGAGGACCAGATCCTGCCCATGGGAATTCTGCAACGTACGTTGCCCTGAGCAGTCTTTCCCAAGGTATAGCCTCTGCAGCACCCTTCAAACTAAACCTTCTTGGAGCTCAGCTAAGAGAGCAGCTCACTACAGTCTTCACAGATCCTCAAGAGTGACACACAGGTTGAGATCTGTGGGAGTCTGTACATAAGAGACACCCAAGAAATACAGTCATCGACATTGCTGTATCCAGACTTTGTGTGTCATTCCAAGAGGAGAGAGGGATCCTTCTTAGAAGATTAAGGGTGAAAGCCTTGACTGTGACAGTCCTGATGCTGCCTTTCCATTGATTTTCCCCACTTCCTTAACCTCACTTCCTTAAATATTTGGCAAGTGAGTGCCATGCAGGGCCTCCATCAGCAAGGATTCTTGTGTTTGAGAGGTGGCAGGATCATAGTTGCGACCCCCCTGACCCCATCTCCAGCTTTGAGGTGAGTTTTATCCACAAGCCTCCATGGCTGTAGTCCAAGCGCTTGTTGGAGTTGTCCCACAGCTGACTGAAGGGCAAGCCTTTCCATTGTGACATCCTCACCTCCAAACTTTCCAGGTTCCCGGGGACACTTATGTTCCTATAGGTTGCGAAGGCTGAGGACAGATGGAGTTTCTGTGGCTCATTAGGAAGTAGTTTGGTTTAAGGCCGTCTTTTCTGCAAACTCTTCTCATTTCAACTGAGGCTCTGTGGTATGCTTGTGGACGAGGAAGACGTCAAGAGGCCTCTGGCAGCTTTAGGCTTTTCTAAGTGCAATAACATCTGTACTAGATGGAATAGTCAGAGAATGGGAGTAAATCTCTGAATTTTCTCATTATTCCTAAAAAAAACGGAACCAAATCAAAACAAAAAAACACCAAACCCTTTGCCATTGACTCCATTCTAGTACAGAGTAGAACTGTCCCGTAGAGTTTCCCAGGAGCACATGGTGGATTTGAATTGCTGAGCTTTTGGTTAGTAGCTGTAGTGCTTAACCACAATGCCACCAGGGTTTCCTGCAGACTTTCATAATTCTTTAGAATTGAGACTTTTAAAAGATATTTTATTGGGGAGTGCAGAAATCAAGTCTTCAAAGATAAAGCTGAAAGATCTGGAGAGACAGAACCTTAAGGGAGATAAGGGAACAGTCTTTTTTCAGTGGCAAATGTTTTATTGTATATATGTATTTAACACACGAAAAACATATTTACGCATGAATACAAAAAGAGAGCATCAGAAGAAAGACTCAGAAAAAATACCACGGAATGAAAGATCTCAGGAAAAAAATAAAGCTATCGAGTACACAGAGCAGATAAAAATCCGATTACTTAGTTGAAAGCCAACATTTCTTTCTTTTTTTTATTATGACTGAGTGAAAACGTACATTCCCGTATAAATTTACATGCCCACCTATATGCAGCTTCCACTGCTCTCCCTGCCCAGTGACAGCACACCATTTCTCTCTGCTCCATACATGTCTTATCCTCCCAATAGTCTCCTTTCCCCTCCTCTCCACCCACTCCCTTTCCTCCAGCCAGAGGTCACCAGGATGATATCCTATAGATGCGTAGAACCATAAAGTGCATCCAGTATATGGTCACTCTGCATCGCCAAGTCCAATCCATTCATGTCCAAAGAGTGGACCTTCATTATGATTTATGGGCGAGGGCAGCATCAGGGTAAGGGGTCATGCTCCCAGGGGAAGCTCAAAGCCGCCAGACCATCAGTTGTGGTCTTTCAGTGGAGGTCTCACGGTGCACCCCTTTTTATTCTTGTGTTGCCAGTGAGACTCAACTGTGTGAGCTCCACTGTGGCTATCACTGGTTGTGGCCGGGCACCATCCAGTTCTGGTCCCAAGTCGATGTAGGCATCCACTCATGTGGGTCTCTCTATCTTCTGGGTTGTCTTTGCCCCATGCCATTTTGGTCCTCGTTGAGCATCCATTCCTGCTGAGTCGGGACCATTTGCTGTGTCCTTGGATGGCAGCTTGGCAGCTTTTAAGACCCCAGATGCCACTCACCAATGTGGAGTGCA
Source organism: Heterohyrax brucei (assembly GCA_028571685.1). Taxonomy (NCBI): domain Eukaryota; kingdom Metazoa; phylum Chordata; class Mammalia; order Hyracoidea; family Procaviidae; genus Heterohyrax; species Heterohyrax brucei. The sequence continues at coordinate 42,205,700 of CM053162.1, read as the reverse complement.
GAGAGCCCTCTTAGGAAAATGCTAGTTATGTCAGTTGACCTCGATTTTGTCTAAGAGCATGGTCAAGGGAAAAGTTTTTAAATAGCTAGAAATCAATCATTCTCATGAATTAGCTGACCAACTCTACGTGACCTGAGAGGGTGGGACCAAGATCTGCATTCAGAAATCCTGGCAGTTGGATGTTGGTCTCATTGAAAGAAGATGGTTCCTATATTTAATAACTGCCTGAAATTGTAAGAACCCCCCTAGGGAAAGGAAGTGAAGAGAGTGAGGTGATGGGTGTCCGTGTGTGTGTATGTGTGTGCATGTGTAGGTACATTTCTCTCTCTCTGTAAATTCAATGATTTGAGGGTCTTGAGGAACTGGTTCCGGCTCAGGCACTTTACTGTCCTTAGTTACGTCATGTTTGGGTTAACAATGCTACAGCACATTGGACAAACCAAACCAGACCAGATCAGACCAAACCTGACCAACCCAGATCAAACCAGACAGACCAGACCAGGCCAGTACAGGCCAAACCAAACCAAACCAGACCAGACCAGACCAGACCAGACCAAACCAAAGCTGTTGCTGCTGAGTCAATTCTAACTCACAGTAACTCTACATGACAAAGTAGAACCATCCCATAGAATTTCCAAGGAGCACCTGGTGGATTCACACTGCTGACAGTGTGGTTAGCAGCCATAACTCTTAACCACTACACCACCATAGTTTCCACTGGACATACACTGGCGCAGTAATCACCTACGGAGGCTCCAGAGGCAGATGCAATATATCCCAGCAGGGAGAGGGCATTTTCTGCACCGTTTACTAATGGAAGACACCTCGATCCCTTGGTGGGGCCCCTGCAAACACAGTGGGTGGCTGTTGATCATGTGGCTCCCACAAAACGGAGTGTTAAGAGCTTGGACTTTGTGGTCAGACTGCCCTTGTTTCAAACCTTGGCTCTGTTACTATGCATGTGATCTTTACCAAGTTACTTAGCCTTTTACCAACCTCAGTTGCCTCATCTATAAAATGAGGATAACAATATTACTGAACTCACAGAGCCCTTGGGTGGATTAAAATGAAGTAGTACTCAGAAGATTTTAAAAAATGCTGTGCATTGAGCAAGGGCAGATGTTAAGCTATATGCATGGTATGGTTGTCCTGGGTGTTTGTTGCCTGAACTCATACCCACTGTTGAATATTCTGAACATCACTGCTGCACACAGCATTCAATAAATGGCAGCTACTATTATTCTAAAAAAAAGGTGTACATAGGCATACATTTTTATCGTCTTTCACAAGGTGGTAACTGCTGGCCCCCTGTCATCTGACAGACTCAGCTCTGAAACAGAGAGTCATCTAGATGCAAACCCATTGCCATCGAGTCAATTCCAACTTGTAGCAAGCCTGTAGGACAGAACAGAACTGCCCCACTGAGTTTCCAAGGAATGCCTGGTAGATGGGAACCACTACTGCTCAAGTACAGCCTGTGTGCTAATCTGAGTTAAGGATGTTTATATATATATGCTTTCTATTGTTACAGTCTTTTATTTTAATCCTTTCATCAAATTTCATTTTGGTCACCTTTGTTTTGTTGTTGTTTTTATATTTTTTAAATTGAAAATAAAATCCAAAGAAGGACAATATTTCAGGACATGAACAAATACTAAGAAGTTCAAATGTTCATGCCCATAAATAAAACTTTATCGGAATGGCTATGCCCATCCATTTACATATTATTTGTGTCTGTCTTTGTGCTTTCAAAGCAAAGCTGAGCAGTTGCAACATAGATTTTATGGCCCTCTGACTCTAAAATATTTACTATCTGCCCCTTGGCCGAGAGGTGGTGGCAGGGGCTGGTCTCTGAGGTGACCAAGATGCTCAGGACAGCAGATGGCCTTCTCAAGCTGCAGTGGCCGCTTGTAGAGGGCATGGGACAGAGTTGAGATTCAGAGAAGAATTTGCCTTCAGTAAATATGGCTGAGCAGGGGGAGAGGATTACTAACAGAGACGACAGGACTGTTTACTTAAGAGCTTGTTAATGTTTTTATTATTTAAAGAGTGTTTCAATGTTAAGGAGCTTAGCAAGGAAAATATTTTCCCACTCTAACCTGACAACCGTTTTCTGTCTCTCTGTAGTACCCTCTAACCTTTATTTAAGAGCTTTTTAGGATTCATCACTCAAACCAAAGCTTACAGTGACCCCTTATGATAGAACTGTCCCAAAAGGTTTCCAAGGAGCAGCTGGTAGATTTGAACTGCTGATGTAGCTCATGGTAGCTCTTAACTACTACACCAGCAAAGCTCCTACAGATGAACCCACAGAGCAAGAAACGAGCCCTTTGACCCTTAAAATCCAGCCTGGGGCTCTTGGGAAAGGACTAGAAGGGTCTCTTGCGGCCAGGGTGTTAATCCAGGCTCCACAGCTATGTGACTGCAGCAGGTGACTTCACGCTGCTCTTAGCCTCTGTCTGTCTCCTCTTCTGGAAAACTCTAGGCTGAGTGATATAGAATTGCTACTTTCGGTAGAAAAAACAGATGAGTATCAGCAATTTCACATGGTTCGACCTAATGCACAAAATACTCTTGGAACTTATTTTGGGTTTGTTGCTGTGTGCCATCCAGGGGATTCCAACTTACAATGGCCCTACAAACAGGAGAAAGCTGCCCCACAGGGTTTCCTTGGCTTTATGGGATCAGATTGCTAGGTTTTTTCACCTGCAGAACTGCCGGTGGATTCAAGCCTTCGACTTTTTGGTTAGCAGCTGAACACCTAACCATTGAGCAATCGGGCTTCTTTATTGTGGAGTAACATTGCATAATTCTAAAATGTTAGAGTAGACTGAGGCTCAAGGGGAGGTGCTTTCCTGGTGGAGCGCCTGTATCCCTGGGAGCACAGCCTAGGGGCTTCCCTTTAGGGTTGTCAGAGGGAATCCACAGACTCCCCACATGATGGGAACAGAAGTCCCCCTCACTAGCTCATCTCTCCATATTTGGCCTCAGTACCTAAGAGGCTCTGGTCAATTATTCAACGAAGCCCTGTAATCCCAGACTCTAAAACCAGATGGATTCAGAAAACGGCATATGACAACGGCGTACCCAGGGTATTGCACCAGCCCTGGGAACGTGGTGCCATGGAGCAGCTGCTATTAACCCTGTCAGGCCCAAGACTGTTCCTCCAGTAAGTTAATGTGTGAATAGAGGATGAATGAGCTGGACTTCTATTATGGTAAAGTCATCTAAAAGAGGGCTGTCAGATATTTGGACAGGGGTGTATTTACGGTGCTTGCCACAGGTGCCTTTTTCTATAGGCATGCTGTTGGCAGAACCAGGTTAACAGAAACTGTTCCGTGGTGCTAAGTGCCCCGGCTGGTGCAGTACCTGCCATACCTGTCGTGCCCCAGTCACACCTCTGGACATCTCATTTTACCCAGGTGCTTACTATCCAAATTCAGGAACTGAACAGAGTTGGATAGCGAGGGATGTTTGGCAAACGTCATTCTCAGGACAGCTCCATGGCTATGAACCCCATGGTCCTTGCTCTTCACAGGTGGCCTCCAGGATGCAGAGAACAACTCCCTCACCACCATGACACACCTGCTCCTCTCCCCACCTTACCTCTCTCTGGGCAACGGCTTGGGCTCGGGGCGGATAGCAGCCATGGAAAGAGGCACTTGCCTCGAAGGGGACAAGGAGAAATTGAGATCCAAGGAGCCCGTCTTCCTGTGCAGTGGCTCCATCCCCATGGCACCCCGCATCTCGCTCTCTATGGGGCAGGAGCCTGCCCTCCCGTGGCTGGACAGTGAGGACACGTCGGGCCCCACGGCACCCTGGAGCGAGGCATCCACTGCCACCTGGGGGTCATGGGTCGGGGAGACCGATGGTGGGGACCGTGACTTCTTTTTGGTTGATGCTCCTGCCAGGAGTTTCAGCAGCCCACTCTTCTTCTCCTTCTGGAAAGACACACAGAACAAATACCATGTGCATCAATGCTTCCGAATTCCCTTGCTGTTAGTAGGAAGGAATAAGTAGAATTCTATTTGAAAACTGTAAAAACAATTGTGTAGAGCTAGTTAGAGGAATAAAACAAAGTTACTTCCAATTCTGGCTTTTCTTCCTTTCCCCAGACCTGGCAGAGCTGTCCACAACAGAAGTGGGTCACTGTGGCGAATGAACGCTGCAGAACTGCTATTCTCGACACCCAGCATCCCACTCTCCACCTCGAGATCTTGCTCTAGGCTGGTAGTTTTACTTTCCTGGACCAAGGAAATCAGGAACCAATAGGACTTCTCTTTTCTGAGACCTTTCCAGTGGATTTTGCCACAGATGACGTGGCACCTTTCTCGTGTTTCCCATAAGGTCAGAGAGCATGGGTGGGGCTGTTGCGCTCCTTAGAAGCACACATTGACTTGTCTTTCTTCGGAAGACTAGCTGGGCCTAGCTTTCCCTCCTACTTTGGGCACGAAAGCAACATTTTGTTATTTACTAGACAATCAAATTGCCTGTTTCTTCCCAGAGAGTCCCTGTATCACTCTCTGTTAACTTCAAACATTTTTACAGGAAAATTCTAAGGCTATGCAGCTTGGCTGGGGGTTAATTATTCTATAGCACGAGGACTGCCAATTGCAAGGTTTGACAATTAAGTCCACCAACTCATTCTAGAAAAAGTGCTAAGTACCTCACTGCTGGATATCAGTATGGCCAACTTTGAAGTACACCCCCTGGGAAGCTAGTCATTGACACCACTGCCTAGTCCACCCTTCAAAGCAATTCTGGAACTCTTTTTCTGGAATGGGATCAGAGCTGTTGCCATATTACTCTTGATGTCCTGAATATCACCAAAATGTCGTCCTTTCAATATTTCCTTTATCTTTGGGTAAAGATAAAAGTCATTGTGGCGGCTAGATCAGGTGAGTAGGAAGGGTGTTCCAAAACAGTTTTACTGGCTAAAAACTCCCTCACAGACAACTATACAATTAAGTCTGTGAACATGCCACCAAGCCACTCTGTGCAATGGCCGTTCCAGAAAGAGTTCCAAAACTGCTTTGAAGGGTGGACTAGGCACTTGGATTGGTGTGTAGCTTCCTAAGGGGAGTATTTCAAAGTTGACTGTAGTGATATTCAGCAATGAGATATGTAGTACTTAGAACACGTAAGTTTGCAGAATTGTCCAACCTCATAGGCTTCTGGAGATGCACCGCTCGCAACCTCTGGGTTAAAGGAGTAAATCCCACAGATCCTCAGAACCAAGTTTCATCTGGAAACTTTGGGCTGCATTTTTTTTTTTTTTAATATTATGATTGAATGAAAATGTACATTCCCATATAAATTTGCACGCCCACCTATATGCCTGGTGACAGCACACTCTTCTTCTCTGCTCCATACACGTCTTATCCTCCCAACGACCTCCTATCCCCTCCTTGCCACACATTCCTCTTCCTCCAGTAAGAGGTCAGCAGGATGACATCCTATAGATGCAAACTTTTCTCTGCTTCAAATGACTCGCACAATACAGGAAATCCTGCAGTGCGTGTGTCTGCGTCTGTAGAGGGAGTTCAGGTTGCACAAGGGTTAAGTGCCTGGCTGTTAACCTACAAATGGTGGTTCAGACCTACCCAAGGGGAGAAACACTTCGCCATCAACTTCTGAAAACTCAGCCACTGAAATCCCGCAAAGCACAGAGAGTTGTTTTTCTTCTAGAAAACCTTATGGTTTTCTAGAATTCGATTCTGTTACATGGGGTCCCTTTGAGAGGAAAATCATCTGACAACAACCTTATGTGCGTGTGTGTGTGTGTGTGTGTGTGTGTGTGAGTGTGTACACACATGCATGCTTCTCATCTAGATCTGAGGAGAAACACTGATAGTGAAGGAAGGGAGACACACTTGTCCCATAGCAGAGCGGAGCACTTGACGGAGGGGCCACAGGCTCCTCTTAGCAGTCCTCTGAGGGTTCTCTTGATCCCAGGCTGTGCTAATTCCTGGCACACCAACCACAGACAGCCGACACATAACTTGGAGACCACTGCTCCTTGGTGCACTTTGTCCTAAGTTTCCTCACTGGGACATACCCTGACATTACCTCTTCGCCCCAGCATGTGGCTTTTCCCCATTAAGGGAAAGGGTTGTTGTGAGAAGTGTCAGTATTTGATCAAGGTTACTTAGATGCAAAACCAATGGAATGATTGGAAGGACTCTGTCCTTACAATTAGGAGACCTCATCCCAACGTCACCCTATTAGGAAGCACAATCCCGTCTCCAAGCTGAACTTACTCCCTTTCTCGTAGATGATTTTTTTTCCACCCACCCTCACCGGGACACCTGCAGGCGGAGCAGCCAGCTGCAGAATCTCATCCATGAGTGACAGACTCAGCACCCCACTGGCTCAGAGCAGCCTTCCCTCACTAAATCTCATGCCATGTTGAAACAGAGCAGAGCCTTGATAAAAGATACCTGGTGAGATGCTCTTAGGTGAAATCGAGGCCAATTGGCACGACTAGCTTTTTGCTAAGAGGGCTCTCTGCATCCCACATTGGTGAGTGGCATCTGGGGTCTGAAAAGCCGCCAAACTGCTACCTGAGGGCATAGCAAATGGCCCCAACTCAGCAGGAACTGATGATCACTGAGGACCAAAATGACACGGGGGAAAGACAACCCAGAAGACAGAGAGACCCACGTGAGTGGGTGTCTACATTGACTTGGGACCGGAAGAACTGGATGGTGCCTGGCCACAACCAGTGATAGCCACGATGGAGCTCACAAAGTTGAGTCTCACTGACAACACAAGAATAAAAAGGAGTGCACCCTGAGATCTCCACTAAAAGACTGCAACTGATGGTCCAGCAGCTTCACGGTTCCCCTGAGAACATGGCCCCCGGCCTTGATGCTGCCCTTGCCCATAAATCATAACAAAGGTCCACTCTTCGGACACGAATGGACTGGACTTGGCGATGCAGAGTGACCATATGTTGGATGCACTTTATGATTCTATGCATCTATAGGATATCATCCTGCTGACCTCTGACTGGAGGAAGGAGAGTGGGTGGAGAGTAGCGGAAACGAGATGGGAGGATGAGACATGTATGGAGCAGAAAGGAAGAGTGTGCTGTCACTGGGCGGGGAGAGCAGTGAAAGCTGCATATCGGTGGGCATGCAAATTTATATGGGAATGTACAATTTTCATTCAATCGTTAAAAAAAAAAGATATCTGGTGAGGCTGCAGGAGCACGCTGGGCAGTAAAACCAAGCCAAGAAAAGTGACACGGGAGGTGTTCCGGGTTACCTGGGCTAACTAGCGTGTCTGCCATTTCTATCTGCTCTGAACTCTACCCACAACTGAGTGAACAGGGTTATCTTTCTTTCATTTCCCTCAGCAGTGGCCTGTGGTGAGTGACAAGGGAGATACTTAAGACACTGTCCCATGACGCTCTAAGAAAAGTTCATGTGTGAGACAAAATTACCATAGGCACTAGAGGGTAGCCCATGTGTATGTGTGTATGTACGTATGTGTGTGAGCATAAGACAGAGTTTGTACACATGCAAAGAGGTGGCTGTGTTGTGCTTACTCTGAAGCTGGGACGTTTTCATTAGTGTACTGGAATTTTTTTTTTTTTGTCATTTAGTCGAAGTTAAATGTCAGGCACATATAGTATAAAATGATGGCAGTGAACAGAAGCCTAACAGTATAGTCACAAGGTCAGTGATGTCTGATGAAGAGTCTGCTTCGGCCACAGACTGGTAAACTTCTTCTTCATACCTTTTCCAGTCTAGCGATTCTCTAAGCACTCATGGCTACCTAGTATTCCTGATCAGAGCATGATTGGGAAGAGTCACTGGTGGTGTAGCTGCCTTAAAAGGCAAATATCTTGGGATATGCACAAATCATTAACACCTTAGTATGAATAAACCCCAGATACCGATGGCAAGGTTTTCCCTGGCTAATTGTTTTCAGAAGTAGACTGCCAGGTCTCCTTCTGCAGAGGATGCTCTAAATATGACGTATGATAACAACAGGTTGGCTGGGAAAAGCCCTGGGTCTGGTGGAGGAGGATAGCTGCGAGGTTTGGGCAGGACCATGGGCAGCCCTGTCTGCCGCGTTTCCGTGGGGTCAGTCCTGTTTTGACACCAGGAGGAAGATTTGCTGGCGGCACGCTGAAGAGAAGCTTCATGAATTCTGCCAGCAGGGGGCACCACAGAGCTGCCTTGTAGAGAGTCCCAGCTGTTTTCATGCAGCTGGAGCTCCTGACGCCTCCATAACGGCAGAGCTGCTCATGGCTGGTGGAGAGTGTTCAGCTTCTTATGACAACAATCCCCTGGGACCGTTAAGGTGATGATCTCAAAGGTGGGAGGATAAATTTAGAGTGGGCATGAGTGATGGAGTCTGAATGGTTCACGGCACTGCAGGTAATATGGAACAGCGAGCCTACTCGAATGAATTGAGGGAGCCCACTGTGACAACTCAACATTCAAAGACTGCTAGAGTGTGTATCGAAAAGCCAGAAACTATCAACTGGTAAACACTGCAGTTACCAGCAAAACAGAATCGTGAAGCTGATTTCTCAAAAACTTAAAAAATAATTTAATAATACACAAAGAAGCTAGCAGCATCAGGTAAGCAGGGCAAGACAGAGTGTGCAGCCCCCACCTGTCTGTCAGTGGAGGCTTGCTTGGCTTGTTGCTATAAGGCTGGAAGCTATGCCACCGGTACACAGCTGCCTACAGGGTCACTCATGGTAGACAGGTTTCCGCTGAGCTTCCAGACTACAACACACTAGGAAGAAGGACCTGGCAGTCTACTTCTGAAAAGAATTAGCCAGGGAAAGCCTTATGAATAGCAGTGGAACACTGTCAGGTATGCTGCCAGAAAACGAGCCCCCCCGAGGTTGGAAGGCACTCAGAAAACGATGGGGAAGAGTGGCCTCCTCAAAATAGAGTCGACCTTGATGACATGGATGAAGTAGAGCCTGCGGGATCTTCGTTTGCTGATGTCATATGACTCAAAATGAGAAGAAACCGCTGTAAACATCCATTAGTAATCAGAATATAGAATGTACGAAGTATAAATGTGAATTTGTCAAAAATGAAATGAAATACATAAACATTGATATCATAGGCATTAGTGAGCTAAAATGGACTGGTACTGGCCATGTTGAAGCTGAGAATCATATGGAATACTATGCTGGGAATGAAAACTTGAAAGGGAATAGTGCTGCCCTCATCATCAAAAAGAACATTTCAAGATCTGTCCTGAAGTACAGTGCTGTCAGTGATAGGATAACATCCACATACCTACAAGGACTGCCAGTTAATACGGCATTATTGACATTTACACACCAACCACTGAGGCCAAAGATGAAGAGGTTAAAGATGTTTATCAGCTTTCACAGTCTGAAATTGACTGAACATGGAATCAGGATGCATTGACAATTACTGGTGACTGGAATTCAAAAGTTGGAAACAAAGAAGGATCAGTAGTTTGAAAACACAACTTTGGTGACAAAAATAATGCTGAGATTGCATGATAGAATTTTGCAAGAGAAATGACCTCTTCATTGCAAATACTTTTTTTAAGCAACAGAAACAGTGGCTTTACACATGGACCTCATCATATGGAATACACAGGAACCAAATCAACTACATCTGTAGAAAAAGACAATGGAAAAGCTCCATATCAGCATCAGAACAAGACCAGGTGCCGATTGCAACACAGGTTATCAATTGCTTATGTGCAAATTCAAATTGAAACTGAAGAAAATTAGAACAAGTCCAAGAGAGCCAAAGTATGACCTTGAGTATATCCCTTCTGAGTTTAAATAACATCTCAAGAACAGATTTGATGTGTTGACCACTAATGACAAAGACCAGACGAATTGTGGAATGACATTAAAGACATCATCCATGAAGAAAGCAAGAGTTCATTAAAGGGAGAAGGAAAGACCAAACTGGATGTCAGAAGAGACTCTGAAACTTGCTTTTGAACATTGAGTAGCTAAAGCAAAAGGAAGGAATGGCAAAGTAAAAGATCTAAACAGAAGACTTTAAACGGCAGCTTGAGAAGACAAAGTATTATAATGATATGTGCAAAGAGCTGGAAATGAAAAACCAGAAGAGAAAACCACCTTTTGCATTTCTCAAGCTGAGAGAACTAAAGAACAAGTTCAAGCCTTGAGTTGCAATACTGAAAGACTGTACAGTGAAACTCTTAAATGACTAAGGGAGCATCAAAAGAAGAGGGAAGGAAGACACAGAGTCATTATACCAGAAAGAACTGGTCAATGTTCAGCCATTTGAAGAGGTAGCACATGATCAGGAACCAATGGTACTGAAGGAAGAAGTTGAAATTGCATTGATGGCACTGGCAGAAAGCAAGGCTCCAGTAGTTGGCGGAATATCAGTTGAGATATTTCAACAAACAGATGCAGCCCTGGAAGTGTTCACTTACCTATGCCAAGAAATTTGGAGGGCAGCTATCTGGCCAACTGACTGGAAGTGATCTGTATTTATGCCCGTTCCAAAGAAAGGTGGTCCAACCGAACGTGAAAATTACCTAACAATACTGTTAATATCACATGCAAGTAAAGTTTTACTGAAGATCATTCAAAAGCTGCAACACTATATTGACAAGGAGCTGCTAGAAATTCAAGCTGGATTCCAAAGAGGATGTGCAACCAGAGATATCATTGCTGATGTCAAATGGATCTTGGCTGAAAGTAGAGAATACCCGAAAAATGTTTCCCTGTGTTTCATTGACTAAGCAAAGGCATTTGACTGTGTGGGTCACAGTAAATTACGGCTAACATTGTGGAGAATGGGAATTCCAGAACACTTAATTGTGCTCTTACGGAATCTATGTGTGAATCAAGAGGCAGTTGGGTGAACACAGCAAGCGGACACTGCATATTTTAAAGTCAGGAAAGATGAGTGTCAGGGTTGTATCCTTTCACTGTATCTTTTCAATCTGTATGCCAAGCAAATAATCTGAGAAGCTGGATTATACAAAGAAGAATGAGGCATCAGGATTGGAAAATGACTCATTAACAACCTGTATTATGCAGATGACACCACCTTACTTGCTGGAAGTGAAGAAGATTTTAAGCATTTATTAATGAAAATCAAGGACCACAGCCTTCAGTATGGATTGCACTTCAACATCAAGAAAACATAAATCCTCACCACTGGACCAGTGAGCAACATCGTCATTAATGGAGAAAGAGTTGAGGTTGTTAAGAATTTCATTGTACTTGGGTCCACAATCAATGCCCACGGAAGCAGCAGTCAAGAAATCAAAAGACGCATTGCATTGGGAAAATCTGCTGCAAAGGATCTCTTTAAAGACTGAAAAGTAAAGATGTTACCTTGAAGACTAATGTGTGCCTGACCTAAGCCATGGTGTTTTCAATGACCTCATATGTATGTGAAAGCTGGACAGTGAACAAAGAAGACAGAAGAAGAATTGATGCCTTTGAATTGTGGTACCGGAGAAGAATGTTGCATGTACCATGGACCTCCAAAAGAACAAACAGATCTGTTCTGGAAAAAGTACAATCACTGTGCTCCTTGGGAGCAAAGACGGCAAGACTGCATTTTACATACTTTGGCTTTGTTGCAGGAAGGATCAGTCCCTGGAGGAAGACATCATGCTTGGCAGAGTGGAGGGTCAGCAAAAAAGAGGAAGACCCTTGACGAGATGGACTGACACAGTGGCCGTAACAACGGGCTTAAGCATAAAATCGATTGTGGACATGGTACAAGATTGAGCAGTGTTTTGTCCTGTTGTGCATAGGGTTGCTATGAGTCAGAACCGATTCAATGGCACGTTAACAACAACAACACACAAGGACTGACAATTAAGTTTGAGAACTCATCCTAGAAAACGTGCTACATGCCTCATTGCTGAGTATCACTACAGTCACCTTTGAAGTGCTCCCCATGGGCAGCTACGCACGAATGCCAGCACCTACTCCGTCCTTCAAAGCACCGTGTGAACTTTTTCTGGAATGGCCATCAGAGCTGCTGCTGTATTACCCTTGATGTCCCGAATGTCTTGAAAATGTCTTCCTTTTAATATTTCCTTTATCTTTGGGTAAAGACAAAAGTCATTGGGGGCCAGATCAGGTGAATGGGGAGGATGTTCTAACACAGTTGTTTATTTACTGGCTAAAAACTCCCTCACAGACAACTTTACAATTAAGTTTGTGAACTTGCCATAATGGCCCCATGCACAATGGCCATTCCAGAAAGGATTTCAAAATTGCTTTGAAGGGTCAACCAGGCACTGGTGTTGCTGCATAGGTTCCCAAGGTGAGTACTTCAAAGGTGACTGTAGTGATATTCAGGAATGAGGTAAGTAGCACCTAGAACAATTAAGGCTGCAGACTTAATCGTCAGACCTTGTGCATACATTTGGAAACTCTGGTGGCATAGTGGTTAAGAGCTATAGCTTCTAACAAAAATGCAGGCAGTTCAAATCTACCAGGCACTCCTTGGAAGCCCTATAGGCTATGAGTCAGAATGGATATTACATTGGTTTCAGTTATTATATTATATAACATATAACATTATATATGACATTATATTATAATATAAAAAATATATAATATGATATATGTTATATATTATACATTATATTGGTTTTGGTTTATGCACATATATCTAAAAATATAAACAGCATGCAATGGATCTTCAGTCCTGCTAGATGGCCCTAGAGCGAGCAGAGACTATGACTCAGCCTGCGATCCCTGATCCTCGGGCCTGATGCACCTTTCCTGGCCACTCTCGCAGGCTGACTATAGCTCTGTATAGCCCAGAGGCTAGCCTGAGCACCGCATGCTTTCTAGGGGAAGCTTCCAAGACTATAGAGTGGAGACTCAACACAGTCTCTGCTTTGTTAGCAAATACCTCCTGGAGGGAATGCTAGCTCCATGGGGCACTTGGCCAGCCCACAGCTCCTCTGGGACATGTAACTGAATTGTTTGTGGCCACACTGCCAGAGACATCTTGTTTCAGATAAGTAAATCGAGATACGTGTGCCTAGTGAGGCAGTGGTCCCTTCCTCCACCCCACCTCCACGAGAGACTCTGGCAAGTGTCTGGGTTAAAGATCGACAGCAGGGTGAGCATTTTTAAAGCATCAGTCACCATCACACTTGGCTACACTACATTCATTAATTTTTAGCTACATTAAAAGTTCGCTGCCCCAAGACCTCTGGCTATATATAAAACATTAATGGAAGGAGATATAATTAAGACCTAACCCAGAGTAAGCACCTGCCTCTTAGAGATTTCTGAGGTGAAAACATGGTACTTCTAACATGGTCTGGCAGGTTAAAAAGGAGAAGCATGTCCGTGTACACCAGTGTCCGAGAGAGAGCCCACTGCCCGCCTGAGGCTCCTACTTGGATGGAAGCCTGACTGCTTCTTCCTACACGTTTTCTCAGCACATGGATTCATTTAGAGCGTCAGGCATTTCCTCCTCTTAGACTACAGATGCTGGTAAAGGAGTTTGGGGGCAACTACGGGACACTAAACAGAGGCAGGCACAGCCTTCCGCATGGCCCTATGAGCACTGTGCTGGCAGGGTGCGTCTGCAGCATCCACGTCTTTCCCTCTCCGCCTCCAGCCTCCCTTCAAGAACGTTTTACTGGATGCTTCCCTCTTACGTTCCGCACCAGGCACAGAGCAGGGTTGGATCACCCAACAAGCAAGGTACCAAAAAACCCCTAAACTGACTGCCATCACGTCAAATCCGACTCATAGCAACCCCATGGGACAGAGTAGAGTGACCCCCCCAGAGGTCTGAAGGAGCACCTGGCAGACCTTTGGGTTAGCAGCTGTAGCACATGACCACTATGCCACTGGTGTTTCCGAGCCAGGTATACACAGGCTTCATTGTGCTTACTTAGTAATTTGTGGTGTGTGATTTCATTTGGTTTTCACCACATCAAAGACAGGTGGAAAGAGGCTTCTGGGCAAGCCCTTGCTCTAGGATGAAGCATTCTAAAGAAAACGGGAAGGCAAACACAGGCCCTCAGCACAGGGTTCCTAAGGAACATGGCCCATGTCCTTTCAAAAGCAACAGGAGCCCAATAGGATCTTGCCACTTAGTCTGAAAAAAGCACCATGAACTTGGCTCGGGAAAAAAAAAAAACAAAAAAAAACCCACTTTGATCACAGAGTACCTGGATGCATGCCCTGAATCATCAGAAACGTGGTGGAGGCTGTGTGAAATTGGGTACTATGGATTAGAAAGTAAACACATTTAAGCTGGTGTGTACCCTGCTTCCTGTAAGCTGGTAGAATCATGTTTGCTGGTTAATAAGGTGACAAAATGGTTATGAAAAACTCACTGCCATCGAGTTGATGCTGAGTGATTAGCAACCCTATAGGACAGAGTAGAATAGTTTCATAGAGTTTCCAAGGAGCATCTGGTGGATTTGTACCACTGACCTTTTGGTTAGCAGATGTAGCACTCAACCACTACGCCACCAGCATTCCCCAGTGGTTAACAGCTAGCGCTAATCAAAAGGCTGGCATTTGTAATCCACAGGCCGCTCCTTGGGAATGATATGGGGCAGTTGTACTCTGTCCTATAGGGTCACTATGGGTTGGAACTGATTTGATGGCAATAGCAATGGAGTTTTAAAAATTTTTTTTGGAGGTTATGCAGGGAAATGAAACTTATACTATTATGTTAGAAAGCACATTAAGCCAGGGCCTTTCACATGGTATTGGCATAAAATGTGGTAATTCTCAAGTTCATTTCCCATCAGGGCCTTTTCTGGCAGAGCATCTTAGGGAGCATGCTTTGGACAAAGCTAAAGTGGAAGCTGGAAAGGAAAAGAAGACACAATGACAGGGGAGAAGCTTCGGGAGCTGCCTGCGGTAACTGGGTGGGAAGTCACAAGGCTGGACTAAGCCAATGACTGGGAAGGACAAAGCCGGGCAGACTGTTGTGGATGTTTGTGAAAATCAGACCATGAGGTCTGAGGGCTGGATGAGCCTGGAGAAGACCCCCCGGGGCACATGGTGGCTGGAAGTCACCTACTCAGGATGCTCAGTCTGTTTGCAGGGCTGCTTCTGTTTCCAGCATGCCAGGAAGAAAAGAAGAATGGTATCCCAGGTCTTCCACAGCAGGTCTGGCTCTGCAATGGTGGTTCTACCTGGGGTCATGGAAAGACCTTTCTGCCCCCGGGAGACATCTGGCAATGTCTAAAGAGATTTCTCGTTTTCACAACTAAGGTAGGGGATGTTACTGGGACTGAGTGAGTAGAGGCCAGGGATCCTGCTAAATGTCCTACAGTGCAAAGGACAGGCTCCTATGTCCCAAAATTATCTTGCCCCAAATGTTAATAGTGCCAAGGTTGAAATCCCTGGTCTACAAGAGGGAGGACAGCTGGCCAGGTGTACCAAAGGAGTGTCCAGGCGTAGTCGCACTCAGTGTGCTCCCATGGGTGCTAACCCTCTTTCCCTCCCTTTGGAGGCAAGAGACAGCCTGGCACCGTGAGACGCTTCCTGCCAAGCACACTCTCCAGCCAAGCTTTCCCCACCCAATTCTTCCTCCTCCACTCCAGATGGGTCAGGTGCCTTTTATTCCCATCTAGTCTTCCCCTCTAGAATTAAGTTTTGGGAAGGCAGGGACCAAGTTGATTTAATTCCATATCCCCAGTGTTGGTACAGCAGATGTGCAGTACACTGTTGTTGGATGACTGAAGTTCAGTATGAAAGCTCTCATGTCCTGCCTGCCTGACGAGCAGATCCAAGAACCAGCAAACATGTGTCTGCAAGCCAACTGCAATAGAAAGTTCTGATGGCATAGACTGTACCTATAGACTCTACAGCCAAGCAGAGACAATACAACCCACCCCATCTATTTTTAGTTTCAAATAATCTTACCACCAGATGACTTACAACATTTTCGGTGAAGTCCCAACCTCAGCTGTATATTTTGGAAAGGGCTGGGTAGGGTGGATAAACGCGATGGATGACTTTCCCATCTCCATTCTCCATGATTAAATATGACCGATCCTTCTCTTGATTTGACTTCAGCAAATACTGATTATCATGGCTGAAAACCCTATCTTCCAGGGCAGGATTCCACTAATGCCTTAAGCATGCAGTTACTACAAACGCCTGAGGAATTTGATGTCCTACCTACCAATCATCAGGCACATGGAATTCATGGAGTATTTACGCCAGTCTTCCACGCACCTCCTCTTGAAGCTGTCTCATGCAATACAGGTAAGAATTAGTTAACGGACACTCTGAACGCTTTGGAGAAAGGCTTGCTGATGGATTACAGGGCACCACTGTGGGACGAGAAAGGTTCTAGAGAACTCAATTCATGACTGATCTGGGCTAAAAGTTTAAGTTAAGGGAAGATGAATTTGCTGAGGGTTCTCTTTGGACACTGGCCAAATTAACAACTTTCATCAGTCCAGTGAGAAGAACAGAATGGCTTCACTGTTCCGTTTTAGGGATGGTCATTCTTTCCCTACACAAATTTTCCAGCCAGCATCCTTCTCTCTCCATCTGCAGCTTAAATTTCCCTCTCTTGGGCGAGGATCACTTTTCATCTTAATGATCCCTCTGAATGGCCAACATCCAACCATTTCGGCCTTACTGGGTGGACTGAAATCAAGTTACTTGACACTGGGACAAAATTCTTTCTTCACTCTCAGAAGTTTTGACTTGGGAGGGATGGCACATTTGTAAAGAAAGGTCCACACTTCCCCCAAAGTGGGCTACTGCCACCCCACTGGGATGTCCCCTTCTCTATGAAGCTCTCCACCGCTTCACCCATGCAGCTAATCCTACCCAGTGGTTAAGTGCTACAGCAGCTAAACAGAAGGTCAGCAGTTTGAATCTACCAGCCACTCTTTGGAAACCCCATGAGGCAGTTCTCCTCTGTCCTGTAGGGTCTTTACGAGTGTTGACAGCAGCAGGTGTTTGGTTGGGTGCTTGCCTATCCCCACCTCCTCTGTGACAGCATCCATCATGTCCCACTGCCACGCTCTGCTTATGTGTCTGTGTGGCACAGGAGAAACACCAGGCTGGTGCTGGAAAGGCCTGGCTTTGGGTCCCAGCTGTTACTCACTGGGTGATCATAGGCTGCTACCATCACAGGCTTCTCTCCTGTGCAAGTGGAGGAATGCTACTGGCCTTACAGAAGGTGAAGATGGGATGGTGCGACTCCCCTACTCCCCACTGAATTTTAAGTGTTTTGCAAAATATCTGGGAACTAGTCAGACCCAATACATTTTTCTTAAATGAATAAAATGAGATTCACATCCAAGACCCTGGTGTCTCACTGTTCACCCTCCACCTCTGGGGAGTCTGAGGATGAATGTGGAGCTCCCTAACCACTTGTTTACAAAGTACCAACTAGGGAGTCTGATAAAAGGCTCATTTGGGGGGTTCCACCTTCAAAGATCCTACTGAGCATGTATGAACAGTGGAGAAAGAAGTGATTTGGATGTAGAGCACAGGAAGTGACAGATTACAGGCCAATGGTCACCTGTGCAACTAGAAAAGTGACTTAAGAAGACTACAAACAGTGAGAGAAAGGCACACAGAGGGGACTGGCTTTTTGGGAAAGTAGAAAAGGGAAACAACTAAGGTTTCCGAGCACTTCCCAAGTGCTATGGGCCAGTGGTGGTACAGTGGGAAAATGCTTGTCCTCTGGGTAGGAAGGCTCAGAAAATCTTAGCTTCGGAGTGGCAGTTTTAACCTTGCTATGCATTGTTTCAGAAGGAAATAACAGACCCCGGTGCTTTACTTTTGGTTGAAAGGTCATGCTTTCTTTTCCAACATAAGACCAAACCCATGGCTGCTGAGTCGATTCCAAGTCATAGCAACCCTATAGACAGAGTAGAACTGCCCCATAGTGTCTGCAAGGAGGGCCTGGTGTATAGGAACTGCCAACCTTTTGGTAAGCAGCTGTAGCACGTCACCGCCTCGCCACCAGAGTGCCGCTTTCCAACACAATAAAAGGCAAATGGGGCAAAAGTGGTTGGCAGTAGAGTTCTCGTCTTCCATTGGGAGGAGACAGCAAGGTTCAATTCCTGGCCAATGTGCCTCCGGCACAGGCACCGCCCACATGTCAGCGGAGCCTCATGTGTCGCTGCGATCCTGAGCAGGTTTCAGCAGAGCTGCCAGGTGAAGACGGACTAGGAAGAAAGGCTTGGAGATCCACTTTCAAATAATCAGCCAATGAAAACCCCATGGGTCGCAAAGTTTTGATCTCGTCATGCCCGGGGTCACCATGAGTAAAGGGATGACGCCACGGCAGCTGATGACAATACCACCAAGTGCCCCAGCACAGAGGACACCCATGGATTTTAAAGCACCATCTCTCAAGCTCAAACAGACGTGTGAATCTACTGTGGAGCGTGTTGCAAGGTGGACTCTGATTAGGTAGGTGTGTGTGTGGCTGAGATTCTGCATGTCTACTACATCCCTGAAGCCTTACTGGCAAAGTGGTAGTTACAAGCTTGACTGTCAACCAAAAGGCCAGAAGTTCAAACTCACCAACCACTCCACGTGGCGGTCTGCTTCTGTACAAATCACAGCCTTGGAAACCCTACGGGGCAGTTCTATTTGCTCCTGTAAGATTGCTGTGAGTTGGAATTGACTCCATGTCAATGGGTTTGGTCTGTTTTTTAATAAGTCCCTAGGTGATGCTGCTTATCCACAGAGCAAGGTGCTAACGGGTGACCAGGCACACCCAGGGAGATGAGGGTATTCCAGGTGGGGGCAGAGCATGCCCAGAGGACTGGAGGCATGAAATGAAGCTGTTTCAGAAGCTGCGGCTATCAGGACACACGTCTAGATCTGAAAGGCCACCTCAGCATATAAAAGCACTACTACCAAAGTTACAGGAATTGAACTCGTAACATATATTAAGAAAATATCATACTTGCATACATAAAGGCACTCAAGCGCACACACTCACATATACACACACACACATACACTTAAATAAATTTACTTTGTTAGTGGCCCTTGAATCCCTTCTGACTTATGGTGACGCCACATGTGCAGAGCAGAACTGCTAAATGGGGCTTTTGAGGCTGTGACTTTTCAGAAGCAGATAGCCAGGACTTACTTCTGAGGTGTCTCTGGGTAGGTATGAACTGGAAACCTTATGGTCAGTGGTCTTATGTTTTAACCATTTTTATTACCCACTTACACTCTCCCCTAAGGGGATAGGAAACACTAGTGGTGCAGGGGTTAAGAGCTACAGCTGCCAAACAAAAGGTCAGCTGGTAGTCTGAAGCCACCAGATGCTCCTTGGAAACTCTCTGCAGCAGTGGTAGCACTACACTGTCCTCCAGGGTGGCTATGAGTTGGCATCAACTTGACCGCAGTGAGTTTCTTTTTTTTTTTTTTGGTTAAGGGGCTCACCATCTAGAAGTCTAACATGAAACAAAATGAGGTATTTGAGGGTATTCATTCATACTGTACTCAGAACACGACAGCTGTAAAATTCTATAGCTTCTTTGTTATGATTAAGATGGGGCTCTTCTAGGGGCCTTAATTGGTTCACAGAACGTGAATATCAAAATTTGGCGAAGAAAGTTAAAACTGAAATTAAAAAACCTTGCCAATTAAGGGTCTACTAGAAATTATGGGAAATTGTCTGAAATGACCAGAAGCCAAAGGGAATAGAAATTAAATGATAAAAAGTGACATTAAACTTTTCAGTGATATAATTCATTTTCTTAATGCAAAGTAAACCTATAAATGTGTCCTATAACTGCCACGTTTGAACAAGTTGGTTCCTTTTCTCCCTGTGTGAAAGGAAGGGGCCATGATGTAATTTTTCTTAAACAGACTTACCTCTCTAATTCTTTTTTGCTTGGGACAAAGTTGAAAATTCGTTGGCATGAGTAGGACACTCAGTGAATGCTGGCTGGATATGATGGGAAGCCTGTAGACACAGACTTGATTGGAAAAGCTTAGTCGTGCTGGCCCAGCCAAACCTCAGTCTGCAGAACCCAAGACTGACTGCACACATTAATGGGGAACATGTTTTTAATCAGTATCAGAAAGGAGACAGAAAAATAATTACTTCTGATGATAAAGGATTAAACACAATCAGGCATTTTCAATTTGCCAGGTTCACAAGTAACATTCCCATGAGCTCAGACATAGGACTTACTTAAAATGAGAAGAAACAGTGGCAAACATCCATTAATACACTTAACATAGAATGTATGAAGAATAAATCTAGGAAAAATAGAAGTCATCAAAAATGAAATGCATAAAGATCAATATCTTAGGCATTCATGAGCTAAAATGGACTGTTATCAGTCACTCTGAATGGGACAATCATCAGATCTACTATGCTGGGAATGACAAACAGAAGAGGAATGGTATTACATTCATTGTAAAAAAAAAGAGCATTTTAAGATCTATTCTGTCAGTGATAAAGTAATATCTATATACTCGACGGCACTTGGCTTATATACCTACAGGGAAGACCAACCAATATGCTATTGTTCAAATTTATGTAGTAACCATTAAGGCCTAAGATGAAGAACCTGAAGACTTTTACCAACTTCTGCTATCTGAAATTGGTCAAACACGTAAGCAAGATGCACTGATAATTATCAATGGTTGGAATTTGAAAGATAGACACAAGGAGAAGGATCAGTACATGGAAAATATGACCCTGGTGACAGAAATGGTACTGGTGACCACATGATAGGATTTTGTGAGGCCAATCACTTCTTCATTGCAAATACCTCTTTTCATCAACACAAAGGGTGAGTATATACCTGGCCCTCACCAGATGGAAATCAGAGACATCTAATCGACCACCTTTGTGGACAGACAGGGTGATGGAAAAGCTCCACATCATCAGTAAAAGCAAGGCTCATGGCTTCACTTTGGAAGAAACCATCAACTGTTCATATGTAAACTGAAGTTGAAGCAGAGGAAAATGAAAAGCTCACAAGAACCAAAATACAAACTTGAGTATACTTCACATGAATTTGGAGACCATCTTCAGAACAGAATTGATGTACTAAATACTAATGACAGAAGACCAGAGAAGTTGCAGTTTGACATCGGGCACATCATATATGAAGAAAGCAAAAGATCATTAAGATGGGAAAGAAAGAAAAGACCAAAATGGATGTCAGAAGAGATGCTGAAACTGGCTTTTTGATGTACAGAAGCTGAAATAAATGGAAGAAATGATGAAGTAAAAGAGCTGAACACAACATGTTAAAGGGCAGGCTTGGGAGAAGACAAAGGATTATAACAAAATGTGCAAAAATCTGGAGTTAGAAAACCAAAAAGGAAAAACAAATCCAAAGCTGAAAGGGCTGCAGAAAAAATTCAAGCCTCCAGCTGCCACTTTGAAGGATTCTTCTACAGGGAAAATGTTAAACAACGCAGAAAAGCACCAAAAGAAGATGGAAGAAATACATAGAATCAGAGTACCAAAAATAATTGGTTGAAATTCAGCTGTTTCAGGAGGTAGCATATGATCAGAAACTGCTGGTATTGAAGGAAAAGGTCGAAGCTGCACTGAAGGCATTAGCAAAAAACAAAGTTCTAGAAATTGACAGACTATCAATTGAGCTGTTTCAACAAACACATGCAGCACGGGAAGTGTTCATATGTCAAGAAATTTGGAAGAGAGCTACTTGGCCATCCAACTGGAAGAGATTCATATTTGTACTCATTCCAAAGAAAGGTGATCCAGCAGAATTTGGAAATTATCTAATAAGATCATTACTATCATAGGTAAGTAAAATTTCACTGAAGATCATTCAAAAGTGGTTGCAGCAGTACACTGACAGGGAAGTGCCAGAAATTCAAACCAGATTCAGAAGAGATTGTAGAAGTCGGCTATCATTGCTGATGTCAGGCAGACCTTGACTAAATGCAGAGAGGACTGAGATGTTTACTTGTGTTTTATTGACTGTGCAAAGGCACTCAACTGTGTGGATCATAACAAATTATGGGTTACACTGTGAAGAATGAGAATTCCAGAATGCTTCCTTGTGCTCATGAGGAACCTGTACATAGAAAAAGAGGCAGTCACAAAATAAGGGGTACTACATGGTCCAGAATAGGAAAGCTGTGCTTCAGGGTTATATTCTTTCACCATACCTATTCATTCTGTATGCTGAGAAAATAATCTGAGAAGCTGTACTCTATGAAGAAGAACACACATCAGGACTGAAGGAAAATACATTAACAACCTAGAGATACGCAGATAACACAACCTTGCTTGTTTGAAGGGAACAGGCCTTGGAAGCACTTACTGATGAAGAACAAAGACCACAGCCTTCTGTATGGATTACACCTCAACACCAAGAAAACAAAAGTCTTCACAACTGGATCAATAAGCAACACCATGACAAACAGAGAACTCTGATGTTGTCAAGGGTTTCATTTTACTTGGAACCACAATCAACACCCAATGGAATTAGCGGAACACCCATGGAAGCAGCAGTCAAGAAATCAAAAGAGGTATTGTAGAGGGCAAATCTGCCGCAAGACTCTTGGAAGTGTTGATAAATGGAAGACGTCATTTTGAGGACTAAGGTGCACCCGACCGAAACCATGGTATTTTGGATCATTTCACACGCATGCGAAAGCTGGACAATGAAAAAGGAAGGCCTAAGAAAGATGGATGGCTTTGTATTATGGCAAAGAATCTTGAGTACACCAAGGACTGTCAGAAGAACAAACAAGAATTTCTTTGACTAAGTAAAGCCACTGTGCTCCTTGGAAGCATGGATGTTGAGACTGGATCTCCCATACGTTCTCATATGAGGGGGTGGTGGACATGAGCCTTGAGAGCACCCCTGACTTGGGTATAACAAAAGGGGTGGGTGACAGCTTCCAGGTAAGGCGACAACCAGGAAACACTGAATGGGTGGTTGGAGCGAACCGGAGAGTCTGCCTTTGCTCAGGGACACTAGGGTTCTGTTAATGGTGATGGTGTCACTGGGCCATGAACAGAGGTGATGATCACACAACAAGATGAACGTAATCAATGTCACTACTGAACTGTACAAGTAAAAACGGCTGAATTGGCAAATATTTTGTTACATATATTTCTACCACCATTAAAAGAAGGAGAAGAAGGGTCTGGCCAGAGTGTGGTGTGTGCTTAGGGCAGGGGTGCCAGAGGAGACTAGAAACAGGCTGACAGAATATCGGGCAGGCCCTGAGGCAGAGCTATGACTCTTAACGTGACTCCAGAAGATACTGGGGATCTGAGCTTTAAGAGCAGAGGAGCGGGGTCAGGAGGGAGAGACGTGGGGACAGGGAGGACAGGAGGGTGTGAGGGATGCTGCAGTGGCACCATCTGAGGGACGCAGCCATGGGCTGTGGCAGTGTTTCTGAGGACCTGGGCCAGCTTGAGTGTGCAGGCATCTAAGGGCGAGCAGGAGTTCAGAGAGGAAGGAAGCTTGAAGGGAAGTGGCGATGGACACAGCAGCTGTGCCTCCTGTTATTCTGTGACCTCCCACTGCTGTGCTGGGCATCAGCTGGAAAGAACTTGCTTCTCATTCAAGTGACTGTGGAGGTGTGGAGGACTCTTCTCCCTCGCCCCACTGGCCTTGACTCTCTGCCAATTCTGGTGCCAACCCTCACCTTTAATGATCTGTGGAGTAACATCCATATTTTGGCTGACACAGCAGATGAAATGCCAAAGGAGGCAAAATGAGTCAAGGGTGGTCAAAGAATTCTGGTGCCACACAAATCTACAGGCAGCCAGGAGAAAGAGCTGACAGATAACAAAGGCCTCTGGGACATTTGGAGCCCATTTGGAGCCCATAGAAGAGAGGATTTTTAATTCCTCACACACCTATTAGGATGACATCCAGGGGCGGATTAACAGTAAGATATGTACAGGCTTCACTGTGCTTACCAACTAATTTTTAGCGCACAGTTTCACAGGGGTTTCATTACATCAAAGATGAACAGGTGAAACTGTGTACTACAAATTAGTACCTAAGCACACGTAAGCCGGTGCATACCTTGCTTATTGTGTTGTCTGCCCCTGCGTCCAACCGAACAGTCAGAAAGGCGCTGGCAAGATTGAAAGGAGGCCTAATCCATATGAGTTTGACATCACAAATAATGCTGGGAAATTTAATGAACTTTCAGATATTTAAAAAAAAACTATGGGAGACAGGGACATTGTCCTTATCTTTACTGAGTCTGGCTCCCAGGCAACAAGTTACACTTGGGAGCTTTTTGATTGGAATTTTATGTTGAGAAATGTTCCCTTTGGAGACGGGGAAACGGCAATTAAAAGCTATGCCCTGTTGTAATTCTGATGGGGAAAGGGCACGTATCTGGTCATGCCTGAAAACACTATAGCCATAAGAGGAAGAGAGGTTTTCTAACAGTATAAATATGCAATACATTTTCAGAAAGGGAAGAGGAATAAAAGCTCTATAATGAATAAAGAGGGGGAAACTAACAAGCTAATTAAAAGACACAGAAAGTGCACTGAGCTATTGGGTATTTTAAACATTAAAACACATTTTCAAAACTACTGCCCTTGCAAAAGACAGAAGATAAAGAAAAATTGCTGCACTAAACTAAGGGGAACAGGGCGAAGCTGTGAAAGACGTGCCAATCTGATTTCAACTTCTCTGGCTTTTGCTTTTGATGCAGACATGGATGAAGGAGAGCCAGCCGGGCACTGTGCTGATTTCCCTGCTTTTCCTGAGGAGTGCACTCGTCAGCAGGATGAGCCTTTGTTCAGTGCCCATTTGCCTGCAGCACTGGGCTGGGCACTTTGAAAAGGGAGCTCAAAGGACAGACGAAAACGCAAGAGTTGACAGGTATCCTAGGACTTCAAAGCAGAGCCATGGGCATTACGATCTGAGAAGTTCACCAGGCTCAGAAATGGAGCAAAGAACAAAATTAACAGAGCTCTCCTCTTTCATCTGGGTTACAAAAGTCAAGAGCTGGGCGGGCCTGACAACTGGGTCTAGATGACCAGTGAAATTCAAGACAGCCTGCAAGAATGCCTGCTGCTGAAGATGCTATCTCCCCTGCAGCAGGTGGGGTTTCTGAGAAGTACCTGATATGGGGAAAACAGAAACCTTGGAGACAGAGCTAGGTTTCCAATTCACTCATTAGTTAGCTGGTTTGAGCAAGTGACTTACCTGTTCTTAGCCTTTCCTCATATGTTAAATGAAGATATCCCCACGGACAATGGAGATATTGTAATAAAGTTTCCTGAGAGCTCGCTGTGGATCACACATTGTTCTAAGTGTTGTACTTTCATTAAGTCAAACCCAGTGCTGTTGAATTGATTCTGACTTGTAGTCGAATTGATTCTAATTTGTAGCGATCCTATAGGACAGAGTAGAACCGCCCCACTGGGTTTCCAATGTTGAGAATCGTTATGGAAGCAGACTGCCACATCTTGCTCTGTATATATTATTAGCTCATTTAAGAATTTAGATAAAACAGAGGTTCTGAGATATTAAACCATGGACAGTGTCAACTAAAAAGTTGCACAACTTGGATTTGAACCTGGGACTGGTTTATTCCAAATTCCAAACACTGGTCTATACTTTGTCAAGAGAATTCAGTAAGACAAAGCATGTAATATATTGGAGAGTTGTGTGGGATGTATCCATCCACGGTCATTGGGTTGATTCTGACTCATGGCAATGCTAAATGACAAAGTAGAACTGTACCATAATGTTTCCAAGGCTTGAGATCCTTACAGCAGCAGATTGCCAAATCTATCTCCTGTGGAGTGGCTGATGGGTTCAAACCACTGACTTTTTGGGTAGTAACCAAGTGCTCTAACCACTGAACGACCAGGGCTCTTCTGCATGGGGCATAGCATGTATTAATAACTGGTAGTTATTCTTAGAATGAGGCATCCTAGTGGTACAAATGGTTAAATGATCAGCTGCTAAGTGAAAGGTTGGTGGTTGGAACCTACCCAGTGTCTCTACAGGAGGGAAGACCTGATCATCTGCTTCCATAAAGTTTACAGCCAAGAAAACTCAGCGAGACAGTTCTGCTCCATCACGTCAGGTCACTATGAGTCAGAATTGACTCAATGGCACCTAACAACAATAGCACTCCTATCAACACACTGTTTAGGTTTTCATCTGTTTAAATCATTTCATGAATGTTCACTGAGGGATTTATACAGAACGATGATTAGAGAACCAACAGTAACTGTATGACGAAACAGTGGGCTGGACAGTTACTGATCAACTCTGTGACTTGGGCCAATACTTCACTTCTCCGTGCTGCTTCTTCATTATAACTGGGATAATAGTAGCCATCTCACAGTACTATTGGGAGGATTGACACATAGGGCATTCTTAATATTAAACCCAAAATGAAACTCATCGCCACTGAGTCAATTTTGATTTGCAGCAATGCTACACATCAGAGTAGAACTGCCCCATAGAGTTTTCAAGGAGTGCCTGGTGGATCTGAACTGCCATCCTTTTGGCTAGCCCTTAACCACTACACCACTAGGGTTTCCTGATAAATATTAGCTGTTATTATTCTTAGTTATGGTAGTGATACACACTAGTGCTCTTTATCCATTCATATGTCTGTCCACCATAATCATGTCCTGTTAACACAAGGGTAGATTAGTGGATTGCAGCAAGTCTAGTTTATTTACCCACAGAAGATGTAAACAGAGACTCTGAAAGCCAGCTATGTATCATGGTCCTCTGAAAACACTGTGCAGTACCAGGCTGAGAATATTCCTCAAGTCCCGGGAACAGCCCACCCTAACCAACTGCTGGGCACAGCCGTGTGTAAGAAACTCCATGCTGGAAGAAACACTCTTGTCTCTGGCCTAAGGGCTGGAGCATTTTAAGAGGCACAGCCACAATAAATATGTTGTTTTCCCATGTTTCCTTCAAGCTAATTTTGCTGGGTGGTAAGCAACAGGTGCACTTTGCAGCTTCCAGCAATCATAATAAATATGGTGTCGCTACAGAGACGAGAACTTGAGTACAAAAAAGTCACTGGGTGAGGCCCATTCAGAAGCTCCTGCGTTAATCCAAAACTTGGCAAAGCCTCATTCTCACCATCATTTCCAAGGCACTGACATTCTCTGTCTTCTCTCTGTTGAAATGATTTCCTGTCTTGGGCTTCTTGACACTGTATTACATTGTTCCTTCTACCTACCTGAACTGCTGTGATTATTTTCGCCTCTCCCTCCATTCTCCCAGGCCCTCTCCAGGGGGCCTTCTCCAGGATACAAACTCTCCCCAGGTCCTTCCACTCTTCTGTAACATTCTCTTGCCTGAAGTCCTAAGACTGGGGCTCACTCCAATTCTTCATTCTGCGGTACAACGCTCTCTAATCTCAGTGTCTCATTTGAGCTCTCAATCTTTTATCTGTAATTTCATCTAGATGTTTTGTAAGGCAAAAGTCAAACATGTAAAATACCACTGAAAGATTCTGAAGCTCGGAACTGGAGGAGCTGGGGTGCCCCACTCTCCATCCAGCCACGGCTTGAGATGGCTAGAGGTCATAGGGTCACTGGTTTTGGGCAAGCCCCGGGCACTAAGCAGCAAGAGAAGGAAAGGAAGTGAGGCCAAAACAGAGTTCTAAAGAGGTGAGAGTTCTCGTCATGATTTATATTTAGTTGTCCTACACTACGGATTCATGGCGACGGTCACCACGAGTCGGATCTGACTCGACAGCGCTTGGCTTGGCTACACTATGGACACCCTGGTGGTGTAGTGGTCAAATGCTATGTTTGCTAACCATAAGGCTGGCAGTCCAAATCCAACAGGTGCTCCCTGGAAACTCTGTGGGAGCAGTTCTACTCTGTCCTATAGGGTTGCTGTGAGTTGGGACTGACTCGACGGCACTGAGTTTTGTTTTTTGTCCTACATTGGCTGTTTGCCTCTGTGCTCCCCACGGACAGAGAGCAGCAGCTCTAAGGCATCCCCTTCCTTCTCTGGGATGTGAATCTATACTTGGATGGAGACACAGTGTTCCTGCCTTGCGGGCTGCTAAAGACTGGTCCTCAGCCTGTCCCTGACCTCTTCACTCGCATCTCTCCTAGGGTTCTGGCAGGGCTCTTTCCTTCACACAGGCCATGCTCCATCTAATTTCTTTCGCAGTCAGCTGGGCAGCAGCAGCATCACCATAGCCCATGTTTTGGAAGAGGAAGCAAAGCGCAGCCATGAAACAGGAGGAGCATCGGCCATTCGTGGTCATCTACCATACGCCCGGCATTCTGCGTCCCTTTTCTATTTCAACAGAAAACAAGCAGATCTGTTCTGGAAGAAGTATAACCAGAGTGTTTCTTGGGAAAAGTGATGGTGAGACTGTGTCTAACATACTTTGGACATACTGTCAGGAGGGATCAGTCCCTGGAGAAGGACATCACGCTTCAGCGAGTGGAGGGTCAGTGAAAAAGAGGAAGAACCTTCAAC
The DNA here is from genome assembly GCA_028571685.1 of Heterohyrax brucei. Lineage (NCBI taxonomy): Eukaryota > Metazoa > Chordata > Mammalia > Hyracoidea > Procaviidae > Heterohyrax > Heterohyrax brucei. Next base: position 42,177,296 of record CM053162.1, on the reverse strand, counting down.
CAGATGGACTGACACAATGGCTGCAACAATGGGCTTAAGCATAAACGACTGTGGGCGTAGCACAGGACCAGGCACTGTTTCATTCCGTTGTGCATAGGGTCGCTAGGAGTCAGAACCAACTCGATGGCACGTAACAATGACAACAAGAGAACAACTGTGCAAAGCACAGAGTAACCTCATTTAATAGGTGAGGAAACCCAAGTAGAGAGAGGCTTTGTGATCTTGACCAAGGCTGCGCAGTGAGGTCAGGGTGGAACAGTTGCCTGAATCTGGGTCTCTGAAAGCTGAATTCCCTATTTCCCTGCCCTCCATACTGCCTGTCATTTCCATGGCCAGTTTGTGAAGTGCGGGACAAATGCATGGAGAACGCGAAGGGGATCTCTTCCTTCACTGCAGCTGGAGGCACCAGGAGTCGTCGGGTTTGGGTTCCCCCTCTCTCTAATCTGTCCTGCTCCCCATGCCTTCACTATGGTTCTGAGGACATTGCTTTGTGTTTCTCGGCTCTAACGAGCCCTCACTAACCGCCCCTCAACATAATCACTGATTCCTCTCCTGTACTGGCCTGAACACTCCCATGAATCCTATACCTCCTTAGATCAAACCCCACGGTTTATTCAAAGTGCTCCCCTGTGAGCCTGGCGGACTTCGCCCTGCAGAAAGGGTGGAGGTGACAGCCTGTGTCACAGGCACTGGGCTTGCAGGCAGTGTCTACCTGTTATTATACTCATGCTTGGTTGTCCCCTTTTCCTATATGATAAACAGACAGCATCTCATCTCTCATCTAACCCTGTGGTTTCTCGACGTTTGAGGGATGTCATGGTAAACACTGAGACCAGTTAGTCACGCCTCTACCCCTGCCAAATGGGTGGGTACTGGAGTCCGGGGTGGCACAGTGTGGTTAAGAGCTCACCTGCTAACCAAAAGATCAGCAGTTCGAATCCACCAGCCACTGCTTGGAAACCCTATGGGGCAGTGCTACTTTGTCTTGTGGAGTCCCTGTTGGTTAGAACTGACTGGATGGCAATAGGTTTGGCTTGGTTTGGTTTGGTTTGGGGTGGGCATCTGACATACACCTCCCTGGTGACCCTTGATCCACCAAGAAAACCAGGAGGATGGCATCCCCTATTCCTTTCCTCATCGCTCCTTTCCTCTTAACCCCACAAGACCCTATTATCCTCCCCAAAAGCAGTGACTGTGCCGTGTTCACCACGGAATCCCCAGGGCCAGCCCGGGGCCAGCACTCAGCCAAATAAGCAGGATCACAGGCCTGGTGGGCCTGTCACTGTTCGCAAATCCAAATGGAAGGATGAGACCAGCATGACTGCAGAGCAGCAAATGTCAACCCTGGTGCTCCTGTGATTGCCCCCTAGACTGCACGAGCATCACTACAGATGACGGCAGGATTGGTCCATGACACAGGAACAGTGAGTGAAAGCAGAGATGGACAGGCTGCAGCAGACATGCTCCGGGGGCTTACTGGACTGCAGACTGGGAAGGGACTGTCACATGCGATCTAGACGGGATGCTCATATTGAAACTGAGAGGCCACATTAAGGCTCTAAAAAGTGAAGGAAAAGAAAGGCGACAAAGCCCTGTGGTCGAGAACAAGGAAGAAGGTGGCCTGGGCTCTCATCCAGTTTCTACCACTTGCCAGCTCTGTGACCTTGAACTCAAATTATCTGCACCTTAGTTTTCTCTTTTGTAGGTGAGGATAACAGTAGTATCTACTACACAGGGTTTATATGGGGATCAAGTAAAATGATGTATATAAAGTGCTTAAAGCTGTGCCTGGTGTCTCAATGTCATCTGACATGGAGTATCATTCCATATTTGCTAGGTGGTTGTTGTTGTTAGTAGTTGTCAAGCTGTCCCTGACTCATGGTGACCCCATTTGCAATGGGACAGAACACTGCTCAGCCTATTCCCACGATCAGTTGTGGGCTGGAGTTTCATTGGCTAATTTTGGGAAGTAGATTGCCAGACCTTTCTTCCTAGTCTTAGTCTGGAAGCTCTGCTGAAACCTGTTCAGTGCCATGACAACACACGAACCTTCACTGACAGATGGGTTGTGGCTGTGCTTGAGGTATAGTGGCTGGGGATTGAAGCTGCGTCTCCATCAAGGAAGGGGAGAATTCTACCACAGAAACTCCTTTGCTCATTTGCTTTTCTCTATGCTGGAAATGGAAGCATCACTTTTCAGCCCAAAGTAAAGCACCAGGATCTAATTCTTTCCTTCTGAAACAATGCACAGCAAGGCTGAAGCCACCACTCAACAGCTCCTGCCTTTGCTTCTCCTGCCAACTATGACTAGTCATCATGCATGACAAAGTGGGACAGTAAATAAGGAAAACAGAAGAAGAATAGACACCTCTGAACTGTAGTGTTGGAGGAGAATATTGAATGTACCCACGGATCACCAAAAGAACAAACAGATCTGTTCAGGAAGAATTACAGCCAGAGTGCTCCTCAGAAGCAAAGATGACGAGAATGCATCTTACATACTTCGGACACATTGTCAGGAGGGATCAGTCCCTGGAGAAGGACATCATGCTTGGTAGAGTGGAGGGTCAGTGAGACAGAGGAAGACCCTCCGTGAGATGGACTGGCCCGGTGGCTACAATGATGGGCTCAAGCACAAAAATGACTGTGGACACAGGGCAGCACTGGGCAGTGTTCCGTTCTGTTGTGCATGGGGTCTCTATGAGTCAGTACTGACTCAACGGCACCTAAAATCAAGGGTGACATCACTTGTGCAGGCTGGGACTGCACAGTGGGCAACAGCAAATGAGGGGCAGTGACCAGAGTCCTAGGAATGTCTCTATTCCTCCTGTTACAGGTTTATTAAGTGATAGATGCAAAGAGGAAGCCCTGATGGTTAAGTGCTATGGCTGCTAACCACAAGGCCAGAACTTCAGATCAGCAAGACACGCTCTTCAAATGCTATGGGGAAGCTCCACTCTGTCCTGTAGAGTTGTTACTGTTGGAACTGACTCGATGGCAGTGAGTTTCGGTTTAGACTTCCAAGAAAGAGCTCTCGAGGTGCGGTGGTTACAGCGCTCAGCTGCTAACTGAGAGGTCAACAGTTCACACCCACCAGCTGCTCCACAGGAGGAAGATGTGTCCGTCTGTTTCTGGAAAGGTTGTTATTGTTCAGTGCTGTTGAGCTGCTTCCAACTCATAATGACCCTATGAACAACAGAACGAAATGTTACCGGGTCCTGTGCCTTGACCACAATAGCTTTTGTGTTTAAGCCCACTGTTACAGCCCCTGTGTCAATCCGTCTCCTGGAGAATCTTCCTCTTTTTGGCTGACTCTCTGCCAAGCCTGATGTCCTTCTCCAGGGACTGATTGTTCCTGACAACACATCCAAAGTATGTAACACGCACTCTGTTTGTACTTCTTCCAGGACAGATCTGTTTGTTCTTTTGGCAGACCATGGTATAGCCAATATTCTTCTCCAACACTACAATTCAAAGGCTTCAATTCTTCTTCCATCTTCCTTAGTCACTGTCCAGCTTTCACATGCATGTGATGTGAATGAAAATACCGTGGCTTAGGTCAGGCATACTTTAGTCTTCAAGGTGACATCTTTACATTTCAATACTTTAAAGAGGTCTTTTGCAGCAGATTTTCCCAATGCAATGTACCTTTTGATTTCTTGACTGTTACTTCTATGGGCGTTGATTGTGGAATTAAGTAAAATGAAATCCTTGACAACCTTAATCTTTTCTCCATTTATCATGATGCTGCTTACCTGTCTAGTTGTGAGGATTTTTGTTTCCTTGATGTTGAGGTACCATCTATACTGACGGCTGTGGTCTTTGATCTTTGATCCTCATCAGTAAGCGTTCCAAGTCCTCTTCACTTTTGGCAAGCAATGTTGTGTCATCTGCACAATGCAGGTTGTTAATGGAGTCTTACTCCAATCCTGATGTCTCATTCTTCTTCATACAGTCCAGATTCTCAGACTATTTGCTTGGCATAGAGGTTGAAAAAGCATGGTGTAAAGATACAACCCTGATACACACCTTTCCTGACTTTAACCCATGCAGCATCCCCTTGTTCTGTTCACAAGACTGCCTCATGATCAATGTACAGATTTTTCATGAGCACAGTTAAGTGTCCTCGAATTTCCATTCTCGGCAATGTTGTTCATATTTTGTTATGACCCACACAGTTGAATGCCTTTGCACAGTCAATGAAACATAGGTAAACATCCTTCTGGTGGTCCCTGCTTTTAGCCAAGATCCATCTGACATCAGCAACGATACCCTGATCCACGTCCTCTTCTAAATCTGGTTTGAATTTCTGGCAGTTCCCTGTCAACATATTGCTGCAGTTGTTTTTGAATGATCTTGAGCAAAATTTTACTTGCATGTGATATTTATGATATTGTTTGGCAATTTCTGCATTTGGTTGGATCACCTTTCTCGTGAATACGCATGAATATGTACCTCTTCCAGTCTGTTGGCCAGGTAACTGTCTTCAAAATTTCTTGGCACAGATGAGTGAGCACTTCCAGTGCCGCATCTGTTTGTTGAAACATTTCAATTGATATTCCATTAATTCCTGAAGCCTTGATAACAGCCTCTGAAACCACATGGGGCAGTTCTATTTTGCTCTGCAGGGTTACCAGGAGTCAGAATTGGCCTGATGGAAGTGAGTTTTTTTTTTCCCCAGATTATAAAGGACCTTAGAAATCATTTTGTCCTGGGTTCTTCACCAGAGGTCGATGAACGACTTCAGGGGTCTGTGGAACCCCAGAAATCACATACCAAGTTGGCAGAAGATGTGGAAATACAGTTTTCTTCAAATCCTCAAAAGGGTACAGGCTTGCTTCCTCAAAATTAAGCAAATATGACTATCAAGCAAAAATTCATTTGAAAAATGAGGAAATGAAAGTCTTGAGGATTTGCCTGGTGTCAGTCTACACCAGTGACCTTGAGCTGGAACCTGGGACTATGGAATCCTGCACAAACATGCCTGGTACTGCCCCCAGCTGCTTCTTCCTCTGCCTAATTACATCAATGGGAATTTGAAAGCAAGACTCCTTAGGGACAACAGACAGAGTAGATGTTATTTTTACACTTAATTAAAAAGTTCCGAGCTGGGGACAGCTGTAGCGGACAAACGTTCTGACTGAGCTCAAAGACAGAGTGACATGTCACCAAGCTAAAAGAAAACCTCAGGTAATATGGCAAATGGCAATTTCTAAATACAGTCACAGCAATGTCTCCCACTGCACTTGCCCTGCTTACAATGTGATATTGACATTCTTGCTATTAAGATAGAATATATGTCCCCTCTGCTTGCACTTAAGAGACCTTTAGGATGAACTCAACTGATAGAATACAGCAGAAATACTGTCACTGACTTCTATCCTGCTCTGTGGGACCCAGCTGCCATGCTGTGAGGAAGCCCAAATTAGCCCACATGGACCACATGGAACAGCCACAGGTAGGTGTTCTGACCAACAGTCCAGTTGAGGTTCCAGCCAACAGCAGCACCAACTACCAAACATGTGTGTCAAGTTACTTCCAGATGATTCTAGTGCCCAACCAGCAAGTCATTCTGCACCTTCAAGTCTCCCCAGCAGAGACCTTCGATATGGTGGCATAGAAACAAACCATCTCTGCTGTTCCTTATCCAAATTCCCAACCCATAGGATTATTAGCATAATGCAGTAATTATTGCTATACGTCACTGAGTTTTGGGGTGACATGTTTTGTAACAATAGCAGTTGGAACTAGTTTCGCTTTTTCCTCTGACCAGATTCCCTAGTCACAGTTACACTTGTGCAGTAAGACTGTTGGCCTGGTCATCTTTGAGAATAAAGATTATATTTGAGCTTCTCTCTCTCTCTCTCTCACACACACATACACACACACACACACACACACACACACACACATACACACACACACTCACACACATCCTGTATTTTTCATAAACAAAGTATGGAATGAGAAAATGAAAACATCCCAAAAGACTTCTTTGGAAAAGCTGAGAGAAATATTGGAAACACATACAGTTGAAGGCATACCAGGCATCCAAATAATAGATGAGAAGAATTCTGTGAGGAAGGATGCCAAGAACTGAACTTCAATATATTTTTACTGGAAACAGGAAGACTTCTAGATAACCCAATGCAATCAAACCGAACAGCAGGATCGTAAAAACCAACGAGATAACATTTCACATTGATAGGGTTTAAAAACTGGAAGACCCCATCATGATTTTAACGCATAACTGGGAATTGAGGTAGAAGGATTTTACTCTCAGGACACGTTTTTCAGAAAGCTCAGGGAATCCAAACCATGCAAGTTTGAATGTGTCAGAGAAGCAACTAGACAGCTCAGGAGAGCCGACAGAGACGGAGGGAGTGTACAGCCAGAGCCACGCAATGGGAGTGAGAAAATTAACAAGGCCATTAGGTCGTAAAAAGCATTTACACTGCTTACCCAGGATACTGCCTCTAATCAGGAAGCTGTCTATCTCTCTGTGGAGGGGACTCTGCTCAACTAGCTCTGAGCCTTTGGTGTGCCTTTTCATTTCTGTCCATCAGTAGGACAGCTGAAGGACCTTCTCCCCAGGGGTCTTGAACAACTTTATGGTCTTTGTCTTAGTCATCTAGCACTCCTATAACAGAAATACCACAAGTGGATGTATTTAACAAAGAGAAATTTACTTTGTCACAGTCCAGTAGGCTTAAACTGCAAATTCAGGGCATCAGATCCAGGGGAAAGCTTTCTCTGTTGGCTCTCAACAAAGGTTCCTGTTGTCTATCTCCCCCTCGGCTGACAGCTTCTGAGGATTGGGAACCCCGTGTCCTTTCCAAAGGATGCACTCTACTCCCAGCACTACTTCTTGGTGGTATGAGGTCCCCAACTCTCAGCTTGCTTCCCCTTTTCCTTATATCCCAAGAGATAGCCTCAAGGTACAATACAGTCTTACACATTGAATCCTGCCTCACCATTGCAACCACAGCTTATCCTCCCTCATTAACATCATAGAGGCAAGATTCACAACATACAAGATCATCACACAAGAGGAATCAAGGCCTACCCAAATTGCTACACACCTTTTTCAGGGGACACAATTCAATCCATGACACTCACTCAAGGGATATTTCATTATGGGGTTGGTGGAGTGAGGAGACAGAATAAGCAGGAAAGCAGAGAATTTCCTCTGTGTAAATTTGGACTAGGAACCCTGCATGGTGTAAACTGTCAAGCGCTCAGCTGCCAGCTGAAAGGCTGTAGGTTAAAGTCTACCCAGAAACACTTTCGAAGAAAGGCCTGGAGATGTACTTCAGAAATATCAGCCACTGAATCCTCTGTGAAGCACAGTTCTATTCTGATGTACAAGGGGTCACCATGAATCAGAGTCAACTTCACGGTAACTGGTTAAAAATCTACACCAAGTGAATTTAAATCTTGTACATCTTTGATACCAATCACTTCCATTCTTCTCTTCCTGTTGGGAAATGTATTCTTCAGCCAGGAGGGGAAGACACTGTCTCCTGTCCCAGGCTCTTTGCCCTCCTTTCACAGTTTCAGGACGGGGAGAGAAGGGTGCGGCAAATTGTGAAGACCATGGCTGCAAAAAGAACTAACGACATGTAGCTGACTAAGTATGACGTCTGACAACTAAGTCTGTGAACTTAATTGTTCTCAGTGCTACATACCTCACTGCTGAATATCACTACAGGCACCTTCAAAGCACTCCCCCTGGGAATCTATGCACTGACACCAGTGCCTAGACCATCCTTCAAAGCAATTTGGGAACTCTTTCTGGAACAGCCATTGCACACAGTGGCAAGTTCACCAATTTAATTGTATAGTTGTCTGTGAGGGAGTTTTTAGCCAGCAAACAACTGTATTGGAACACCCTCTCTACTCACTTGATCTGGCACCCAGTGACTTTTTTCTTTACCTGAAGATAAAGGAAATGTTGAAAGGAAGACATTTTGATGACATCCAGGTCATCAAGGGTAATACAATGACAGCTCTGATGACCATTCCAGAAAGAGTTCCAAAATTGCTCTGAAGGGTAAGTTGGCATTGGTGCATAGCTTCCCAGGGGGAGTATTTCAAAGCTGACCGTAGTGAAATTCAGCAGCAAGGTATGTAGCACTGTTTCTAGGATGAGTTTGCAAACTTAACCGGCAGACTTTGTCTGGCCTGCTGTTTGTGTTTTGGAGGGCAGAGGGCGAAGTGATCATTAAGCATTAAGCATTAAGAAAAAAATTTTCTTTTATTTTTTCTTGTTGGATGAAGAGGAAATTTTCTCCCCTCTGGATCTGTTTCTAACAGTCATCAGTGCAATGTAGATACTACCCGAGGCCTTTGCTTATGCAGCAGAGTTTGCAAGCCCAAGGATTTCAAGTTTTCCCCAGGCTCACTGTCATTTAGGGTGAAGTTCTCTGTAATCATCTGTTGAAAACCTCTGAGATCCTAGAAGAAATTTCAGAAGAAGACCAGTATCTCATAATCCTCAACATGGCAGAACCCAGATTCACACAAAGGCTAGCATGTTGCACACACCTGATCTCATTTCATAAACTATCTGAAGAGTCTGATATGATTTTAGCAATCATATCTTACCTTCAGATTAAGGCACCATTTTCAAAGAGCTTTGCTTACAGGATCTCATTTGATCTTCACTAAAACTCAAGAGGCATGACACCAATACCTTCTCCCAACTGTTCCTGAGAACACAGTGATGTAGGATGCTACCAGCCACCATGTGAGAAAAGCCATTTTGATCAACTGAGCTTGGAGGAGTTTAGGGGAAGGAGAATAAACAGGCTTCTCTATCGTGTAGCTTTCTCAAGGGCCTTCACTATAGTAACATGCTAAACTTTACCACAGGCCTTTCTCCAGGAATCCTTAGGTACATTTGAAAATGAGGATTCTGAAGGTTTGAAAAGATGAAGGAGTATCCCAAGACCATATATCAACATAACCTAGCAGCAGAAATAGACCTGGGACTGAGAGGTCCTAACAGTCAGTGCATAGACCCAGACACAGTTGCTTTATAGCAGTGGTTCTCTACTGGGGCTGATTCTGACCCCTAGGAGACATTTGGCCAAGTCCAAAGACACTTTGGGTTGTCACCACTGGAGCAGGGAATGCTACTGACATTTAGTGGGTACAAATAGGATGCTGCCACACATCCTATAACACCACAACAAAGAATTACTTCGCCTGAAATGTCAATAGGGTCAAAGCTGAGAAACCCTAGTTTCTGTGATGGGTGTCAGGTTCTCCTGGAGTCTGTCCTTGTTCCTTTCCTTACAGACATTCTGTGGTACAATCAATTACAGAATGCAGGAGTTGGCTGGCCAGGCCCTTTGCACTCTGAGCTGCTCCTCAGCATCTATTCCTGTCTTAGCTTTTTCTTTAAGACCAGAGAGGGCCAGATGGATACGCTGAGCTTTGAATGGCTGCAGAGGCTGGTTCCGGCTGGTTTGCTTTGGAAGGGCACGGAGGTGGAAGGGTGAAGAGTTACTTTGGCTGACAGGAGCATCCAGAAAACCCTTGAAGATTTACAGATAATATTATAAGATGCTGTTTTTAATTTCTGTGATTTGCGGAGACAGGGTCCGCCCTTCCTGGGGCTGAACTGGGCAGGTTAGGGGCTTGCTGTTGGTAAGTTGCTGAGCTATCAGACAAGCGTGAGTGCAAAGGATGTACAGAGCACAGGAAGAGCTCACCCAGGCACATGCTGTTAGTCTTGTGTTTAGGTTCCCCCTCCAGAGGGTACAGAAATGCCATCACTGAAACCATCTGCCCCACTGTTTCCTGTGACATCTCAGCTAAACAACAGAGAGGGGCATCTGGACGCTGTTCCAGGGAAGAGCCTGGAGTCTAGTGTCCAGCTTCCTGGGCAGTTCCTGCTGGCTCTCCTCCATAGCAGGTGTGTATTGCTGTTTAGCGGTGGGCATGGTACCCTGTGCCTGGGAAGATCAGAACTGCTGACAGCCCACCTGTTGACAGTCTGGAAGCCCCAGGGCTGCCCAGACTGCCGGCATGCCCCCAGGCCAAGTGGAGGCCTGGCACACTGTTGCCACATTTCCCCAGAGGAACACCTCCGCTGCTCGTGATTGCCTCTAGGTTTTTAATCAGCAGCACACTGCATCTAACAGTGGAAACAGCCCCGCCCTCTCCTAGAACTCGATTATGACTTTGGCAGGCAGACATCTGTGATTAGCTTGCATTTGTAGCCCAAATGATTCACAGAAACCCCAGAGAGTTTTTTGATACAGAAATATCAGATTCGTTAACTCAAACCTTTTCTCCTTTCCCAAAAGAACAGCCACAGAAAGAAATGGCCTTCCCCACACCTCACTTAGGGAACAGCCAGGGCTTACACGGTAGGGGGTGGCACTGAGGAGCTGGGGAACTGGGTTCTGCTGCATGCATGTGTGCCGCCACACGTGTGTGCTCTCACACGTGTGCTCTCAGCAGTGTGCTCTCACCTGTGTGTGCGCTCTCAGGAGTGTGTTGTCACAGCAGTGTATTCTTATAGGAGTGTGCTCTCTGAGGAGCATGCTGTCACAGCAGTGTATTCTTACAGGAGTGTGTTCTCACCTGCATGTGCTCTCTCAGGGGTGTGCTGTCATAGCAGTGTATTCTTATAGGAGTGTGCTCTCACCTGTGTGTGCTCTCTCAGGAGTGTGCTGTCACAGCAGTGTATTCTTATAGGAGTGTGCTCTCACCTGCGTGTGCTCTCTCAGGGGTGTGCTGTCATAGCACTGTATTCTTGTAAGAGTGTGCTCTCACCCGTGTGTGCTCTCTCAGGGGTGTGTTGTCACAGCAGTATTTTCTTATGGGAGTGTGCTCTCACCTGTCTCTCTGAGGAGCGTGCTGTCACAGCAGTGTATTCTTACAGGAGTGTGCTCTCTCAGGGGTGTGCTGTCACAGCAGTGTATTCTTACAGGAGTGTGCTCTCACCTGTGTGTGCTCTCTGAGGAGCGTGCTGTCACAGCAGTGTATTCTTATAGGAGTGTGCTCTCACCTGCATGTGCTCTCTCAGGGGTGGGCTGTTACAGCAGTGTGCTGTCACAGGAATGTGCTTTCACAGCTAGGTGTTCTTAGAGGGATGTCCTCTCAGTGGTGTGTGCTCCCACAAGAACATGCTCTCATATTGTCTGCTCTGTACAGGCAGACACCCAGCACCCTGGCACTTATCTTCCGAATACCTGCCAGTTCTGAAAACTCTAACATTTCTCCCAGCCCCTTCTTACAAATTTCAAAAGGAAGCTATAAACTCCCAAGAAAACATGGGTGATGAGACCAAATAGAGGCATGAAAGTCTCTAGGGCCACGGCCTCATTTCATGGACATGATGACTTCTAGTATCTTTGAGGAAAGTGACAGCTTCGGGTGCACCTTCTGACTCATAAGGAGGAATGCTATCCCAAGGAGGAACCACAGTTCTACCGATGAATCAACAGACACAAGCAGAGAGACTACAAGACTCCCCAGGAAAGAAAACCCACCAAGCTAAGATGGGTAGATGAGCTCAGAAAGCTCAGAAGCCCTACAAGGGAGCCTGGGTGCCCAGTGGCTTCTCAGATAGCCTTCTGTCAGCTACATTCTGGTCCACAGAGACAGCAGTGAGGAGAGGGTCTACTGGAGGTGGGATGAGGCAGGCACGAAGGACGCAGAATATGTGGGAGTCATCCCCTGCCTTCCAGAAGTTCCAGCAGGACACAGTGGCACGTCATCTCTTATTTCTACCTAGAACCCTCAGTTCCTCTTTGTTCTTCCTGACAAACTTCTAGCCAGGCTGTGAAGCCCCATTAGAAATCATCTTCTCTCTGACGTCTTGGGGTGAATTCATTTATTTCCTATATATCACTCAGTACCCTCACAGTCTATGCTGCTCAGGCTTCTTTATTGTCCCTATTTATTACTTTTAACCTCCCCATGATGATGCACCATGAGGCCAGAGGCCATCTCCTATCAGTTCCTTTATCCAGTGCTAGGCACTGATGGCGGCTGTCACAGAGTTGGATCTCAGCTGCAAATTCTCAGAGGTGCATAAGTATGAAATGGAGAAGAGACCAGACCTCCCTGGAGGCGCTCAGATGTTCAGGCAAGAAGCCATCCTTCCTAGGAAAACTCTGTAATAGAGCTTAGACAGATTTAACTGGGTTTAAATTCAGTGCCAAACAGTTAATTCTGACTCACAGTGACACTGCCAGACTACGAACTGCCCCATGGGGTTTGCAAGGAGCACCTGGTGGATGCAAGTCATTGTCCTTTTGGTTAGTAGCTGTAGTTCTTAACCACTGTGCCACCTGGACTCTTCTAACTAGGTTTAATACTGCTAAATGAGGAAGGATTAAAATGCTGAGGTTTCAATTTTCTATAGATTCTTCTGCACTCAGCATCTCAGAAACTGTTGCAACATGTGACCCCTGTTCCCTGACACATTGTCCCAACACCATTATCTTTTCACAAAGATAGGAAAGGCCCTTGCTAACCCAGGAGAATTTATAGCATAACATTAATTTATTTAAAATGGCTGCAAAGGAGATTAGGGCAAAAAAGCGGGCTGGACAGAGATAAGAAAGCTTGCCTGCTTTATGATGTGTCTGGGGTGTGTTACAGCTTTGTGCCATTAGGATAACTCGGGCTTGCGTTTGGATTTCACATAGGCCTCTGGCTTGTTTTCCTTAAAACAAATACAATGCTGTCATAAATTATGAGATTAAGTGAAATGCATTTAAAAGAAATCTCTGTAAAATCTGGAGTCCTGATGGGTTTCTGGAATGGAACGAGAAGGATTAAATACGTTATTATTTAGTCAGGTATGCCAAGTTCAAGTACTTCCTGATTTTTTTGTTATTCTTTTAACAAAACAGATGGATGTGAATAACTTCACCCAACCAGAAAGGCAGCGACAGACAGGTTGTGTTAGACACAGGAGCACCAAGCTTCGGCAGTGGGGTGCAGGCTGTCTGACGCAGCACTTAGAAATCAAAGCAATTACTTCCATCTGCACTCACTGTGGACATGCCAAGCACTGACAGTTAAGTCTGCAAACTCGGCCATATACTTTCTTCCTGTTTTTGCTTGCCTTTAAGACAGACAGATTGCTTCCAGGAAACATGGATACACACTGAACGTGAGGGACCACCTTGGAGATGAAGGTAGCAGAAGGCTTAGGAATTCTGGTTCTTTGGGAGCCTCTTGCTTCCACCATCCACCTGGGAAACCTCCCAGATCAACTTGAGTGAAAAACAAAAGGAAAGAAAATCCATTGCCATTGAGTTCTCACTGATTCCATCTCATAGCGACCCCGTGTGTGGCAGAGAACTTCTCTATAGGATTTTCTTGGCTGCAACCCTTGTAGCAGAAGATTGTCAGATCTTTTTTCTTGTAGGAGGTACTAGGTGGTTTTGAACCATCAACCTGTTAGCTGCTGACTGCAAACCACTTGTACCATCCAGACTGCTTATTCCTTGAGCAAGGCCCCCTTTGTGGGCCTCTGTCCTTGTCCAGTCTTAAACTGGGTGTCTGGTGCCTTCTCAGATAGGCTCCATCAGCCACACCCTGCTCCCCAGGGTTAGCAGTAAGGAGGGGTCAACTCTTCCCAAGCATAATTTCTTGTAAGAGGTCACAGTCACAAGGTCACTCACTCATAGTTGTTATTAGAACATTAGAATGATTAGGAAAGGATGGAAATTCAAATGTATGTGAGATGTCAGAATTTAGGTCTTCAGATTTACATAGTTCAGGGGTCCAGGACTCTTTGCTTGCCTGAATTACCAAGATAATCTTGAAGAAAAATGCCTTATTTTTTTTAGAAGTCAATTACAGGAGCTGGCTGTCCACATAACCTGTTAATTGTAACCAAGCATCTACCTGTCTTGTGACTGTAACCTTGCTGTTGCTGGGTGCCACTGAGTTGATTCCGACTCAACGCACCCCAAGGCGACAGAGCAGAGCTACCCCCCAGGCTTTCCCAGGCTATAATCTTTATGGGAGCAGACTGCCAGGTCTCTTCTTCCTTGGGGCTGCTGGATGGGTTGGAACTGCCAATCTTCTGGTTAGCAGCTCAGCACTCAGCCACTGATGCTGCCAACCAAGGAGAATTTGGGAAACTTTTAACAAGAAGTGTTGTGTACAGAAAAGCTGTGAGCTGTGAGTTGTCTTGTGTGACTGAACTTTTAGGATGATGCTACTGTACTGAGAGTAGGGAGGCTGGGTGGGTTCATGGGAAAGAACGGGCCTCAGACACATTCCAGCTATGTGCTGCACGGGAAGATCCTCACAGCGCACCTTCGTCATGCACGAAGTACAACATGCTTGCCTCCTAAGACTGCCGTGAGGGCGACATGAAATGACACATGTAAAGTATCTGGCGTGATGCTGGCTGTTACTACTACTGATTTTATTGCCAACCCCTGCCTCCGGCAACGAAAGTGATTGTGTGTAACCAGCAAAGAGGAACGAAATGTCATTATCGTAAGCTGACTGCACACTTCTCTCTGTTTAGAAGGGAGATTTTCCCCCAAAGAGTCTCTCTTAGCTGCAGGTTTTATATAGCGGGGAACTATGAACTGAATTGGGTTCCCCCCAATATGCGCTGGACTACTAACTCCTCTACTTGTGGAATGGAGCACTGGTTGTGCAGTGCTTAAGAGCGTGACTGCTAACAAAAAGGTAGGCAGTTCGAATCCACTTGCCACTCCCCGAAAACCCAGTGGGGCAGATCAACTCTGTCCTATGGGGTCTCTGTGGGTTCGAATCAGCTTGATGGCAATGGGTTTGGGTGTTGTCAAGGAGTTCTGGTAGCACAGTGGTTAAAGCACCTGGCTACTAATGAAAGGTCAGCAGTTTGAACCCATCAGCAGCTCTGTAGGAGAAAGATGCGACAGTCTTCTTCCATAAAGATCATAGCTTACGCGCTTCTACTCTGTCCCACAGGGTCTCTAGGAGCTGAATTCCACTCAGGGAAGGCAGTGTCTATACCTGTGGGTGTAAATCCACGTGGAAATAGGATTCTCTTTGTTATGTTAATGAGTCATATTCATGGAGGGTGTCTTCAACCTAATTGCTTCTGAGTTATAAAAAGGGCAGATTAAACACAGAAGCAAGCTCAAACAGGTGGGGAGGCTGATGCCACATAAACAGCATCAGGGAGCCCTGGACATACTGCGGCTGCAGAAGCTAAAATAGAAAAAGATCTTCCCCAGAGTCCACAGAGAGCCCTTCCCAGAAGCTATGGCCCTGAATTAGTACTTCCAGCCCCCTAGATTGTGAGAAAGCAAGTGTCACCTACTTGTGGCATTTCTGTTACAGCAGGACTAGGAAACTAACATAAGAGGTGCCAGAACGCAGAGATCTGTTTCTGGGAATTTTCCACATGTATGTCGTACACTGTGGCAAGTGTCTCTTGATGGCCTGCCCTGCCATCTGGCACCACGAGGCCACCTGCATACCCTGAGTCTTCCTTATGGGCACACACCTTCCTGCGTGAGCCTGGAAATACCTTCCCTGGCTTCCAACAGCCAGCCTCTCCTGGGCATTCCAGCAACAGCAGGGGCTGCTCTTTGAAGTTCCCACAGCAGTACAGGTTGGGCACCACTAGAGCAGTCCCACGTTGTTCTGTGTAACTGTCTATGCATTGGAAAGTCCCTTTGGCAGGCTGCCTTGCTCAGCTCCGGGTGCACAAAGCTTGGGCAGGGCTTGCCACAGGTAAAACCCAAAACCAAACCCAGAGCTGTCAGGTTGATGCTGACTCATGGTGACCCTACAGACAGAGCAGAACTGTCCCATAGACCTTTCAAGGAAGGCCTGATGGGTTTGAACTGTTGACCTTTTGGTTAGCAGCCATGGCAGTTAAGATAGAACTCCACAAATGCTTTCTTAGCTTAATGGATGAAAAAGACACAAGTAACCAGGCAGCAACTTCAGCAAAGTTTTGCAAGTAATGGAAAGGATGCAGGCTACGGAAAACAATGAATTGCCAATGAGGAAAAGGGTGAATTCTAGAAATCACAGATTGATAATGAAGGAACTCTGTCTCTCAAATTCAGGGAGGTCATTGAGAGGACTCTATCCTTCAGGGAGGTCATCTTATCCAATGATCAGACCTGCCATTAACTGAAAACAGCCTGGTAGGCCCCACCAGGTATAACCGTAAGCAACTTTAAACCTATCTTCCCCGCCTTCCTAATTGATAGCCCTTCACTCATCAAAATCTTGACCATAAACAAATCTTAACCCTTCCCTGCTAACTTCTTCTTTATTCAGACCATAAGTCCCCTACCCCTCTTTCCTCATTAAACCATAAACCCCTCCCCCATACTACCTCACTGAAATTTTAAAACTATAAAACACCTGCCCTATTAGGGAGGGCTTGGCTGAGCCACTCAGCTCAGATCCCACGAGGAGGGCCACACTGTCCCCAACAGATAACATGCTTCCAGGGGCCTCTTGTGGCGATACAGCAAGGTTCCAGAAAAGATGATCTTACAGAGGATGTATGCGTCAGTGACAGACTACCAAAAATACCAGCAGGGATTCACAGATTACTAGAGCGGAAGAGGGTTTTGCAGACCATGGTGTCAACTCCCATCATTTATTGATGAGGAAAGAGAGCATCCCGAGGTCATCTCAAGGTCATCTCTCTCTCTTTGATAAGGTCACTGGTTCCTTTGATAAAGGAAATGCTATCAGCCTGTAAGATATGGGTCTTCTGCCCCATAGGCAATAGCAAGAATCCTAATAATGTTGAGAATGTGGATTTGCCTTCTGGCACTTGTCCATTCCCCAAAGGACTAACTAGATCCACGCAGAATAGGATTCTCTAACACTGAAACAATCAACATGCAATGACCTCACTCTGCAGGAGAATTTATGGCTCAACTACCTTGGAGATGGCTTCTAGGACTCTTGCTTTCTCTAGCTCAGATACTCCATGGAAGCATTATCGAGGTTGTCTATGATTATAACAGACAAACGTCTGATCTTAAACTTCTCTGTGGCCCCAAACTTCACACATAACCAACTGCTGGAGGGATCCAGGCCTGCTTACTGAATAAACGGATTTATGGTTTTTGTTTATGACAGTTGTGGGTGGGGGGGGTGCTTTGCTGTAGCAAAAATATTAGGTTTTTAGCCTTTGCAAGCACACATTGCTTGCTTGTTGGGCATCCTGAGCTTGGTGGATTTCCCCTTAATCCGAGGCCACAACCAGTACTGAGATGAAACCCTAGACTACTCATGGCCAGTTCCTACCAAAATCTGGGCTGGAAGAAGAGAGATATAAAGGGTACACCACTAGATTCCAGCTGGACTAAGCTTTGTGATTCTATTCATTCCCTTCACCACTTCAGTGTGGTCCCTGACCACCTCCTTCACTGGGTCACATCACACTGTTAAGCCCTCTGTTGACAAGAGATGTAGATCTGTACCGAGAAAAAGATGAGAAGTGACACCACCAGGCAAAGAGTTGTCACTCCAAAGCAAAGACTGGCAGGTCTGGGTGCAGCAGGCAGGCAGGAGGCAATGCCAAGGTTCAGAGAGGGGGGCATTGTTAAGTTGGGTATTTAGATAATAATAGTGGAGGCCGTGGCGGTATTGTGGTTAAGTGGTACAGCTGCTAACCCAAAGGCTGGCAGTTTGAATCTACCAAGCATTCCTTGGAAACTCCGTAGGGCAGTTCTGAGTCAGAATCAATTAGATGGCAATGATTTTTCTTTTTTTTAAATTTTTGATCTTAGTTAGATCCAGGCCTATTTCCTCCTAACCATTTCCCATACCTCCAGGAATACCCTGGGATAATTTAACAGCACAGAGGAAATACGCTATATGAGGAAGTATTACGGGAGGCAGCTGGTGGCTGGCTCCCAAGGTGGGAATAAGACACCTCTCTTTGGTGTGGTGTGGGTTGGAGAGTGGAAAGCTGCTAAGTACGTCAGTTCCTTTACAGCTGGGAAGCAGGGCTTCACCCGTGACTCTTGTAGCCTCTCTGGGCTAAGATGCCAATAAAAGAGACTGCAGATACCACTTTAAAATACCTTAAACTTTACATGCAGCTGAGAATCCAGGGAGACCAATGCTAACTGGGAAGGAAGTCCCAGTATTAAAGCCTTTGAGGGTCAGCAAACCTCATCATAAGCCACAGATCTGAATTCTACTTCTTTGTAATTGCAGGTGGCGATTATTTGTGTGGCTGACGGCCTATTGCCAGCTCAACGTTTTCTAGGTAACCCAAACCAAACCCATTGCTGTGGAGTCAATTCCAACTCATAGTGACCCTATTGAAAAAAAAAAAAAAAAAACTCACTGCCCTCGGGTTGGGTCTGACTCTTATATTTATAGACAGTAATATTTCACTTCCTAGTCCCTCAGGGGTTGGGTGGGGCCATGTATCTAGTTTTTCCTAATTAAGTTGTAAGCAAATATGGTATGTGTCACTTTTTTTTTTTCTTTTGGCTAAAACATACCACTGCTAGTGGGGCACCTTACCAGGGTCTCTTTTCCTCTGATACGACAACCAAGAATGTTCCAGATGGTGACAGACGCATCAATCTATGTCCTGGAATGAGGTGCCATGAATTAGAGCATTTAACTGACTGGCAAAGGAAATGGCATTTGTGTGAGAAATAAGCCTTTGTTTAAGATGCTAATGCCTAGAGTGTATTTGTTAGCGAGGCATAACCTATCCTATCCTGACTGATGGTTTTTGTAATGGTCACATCAGGAACATAAATGGTAAAGTACTATCTAATCAGTGTAGATGTACTGCTTTAAAATCTGATCCTGAAATAGACATGCAAATCATGCTTCCACTGTCTTGTTCTAAAATACATATTTTCACAAAAATACATTTTCTTTTTAAATAAAGCACTCTTGCTTTTTTCAAGCAAGTTTACTGACATATAACTGACAATGACCCTATATATATATTTATGTGAAGTGTATACTTCGATAAGATTTGATCATAATTGAAACATACATTTTCATTATCCTTAGAAGTTTGCTCTTATCTCTGCCATCCTCTTGATTACTCTGTGTCCCAGGTGAACACAGATCAGCCATCTGTCTCTAGAGATACAAGACTACATAGAAATGGGATCATCCAGTATGTACCATTACTTTCTGTTTGGTTTCTCCGAAAATTTTGTGACTCATCTATACTGACACATGTGTCCATAGTAAATTCCTTTTAACGGCTGAGTAGTACTCCTTTACATGTATGTACCACACTTACTTATTCACCTGATGATGGACATTTGCTTTGTTTCCAACTTTTGGCTATTACAAATAAAACTGTTATGAGCATTTGTGTACACATCTTTGTATAGACAGGTGTTTTCAGTTCTCTTGGGTAAATATCAAAGAGTGGAATGGCTGGGTGTAGGTAGGTGTCTGGCTAATTGTTTAAGAAACTGCTAAACTGTTGCCTAAAATGGTTGCATCACTTTCTATTTTTTCCAGCAGTGGATGACAGCTCCCAGGCTAATCGTTTAGGCTTCAGTCTTGTTTTAACTCACTGAATATGGAGATTCGCGCACACACTCACACACGCCTAAGCCCATGTAAATCTTAAGGAGTTAAGTTTTTACATGGAAACAAGCACAAGTGTTGTAGGGACAATTCTCATCTCGTCTTCATTGCGAAATAGCTTTCTTGTCTCTGTGGTTAAGTCTATTATTTCTTTCTGACCTCCCTTTTCCCAAGTATAAAATCAATGTAATTGTGTGTATTATTCATTTATTTTCAGAATGAAAACAGTCCATCCTCCTCCACTGTCTCTTAACAAGACCTTTATTCACCTCCCAACTGGCCATCCTGCATCCATGCCCGTCCCTCCCTGCTTTGCCCAGAGGACATAGTGCTATTTCTAAAAGGCCACATGTAATAATCTCTCTCTAGCTCAAAACCCTCCGAAGGCTCACCACCATATTTCATTTAGAATCCAAACTCCCCACCATGGTCCACAAGGCCCTCCCTGCTGACCACTAACCTTTTCACTCACTCTGCTCTGATCACAGTGGTCTTCCTGGTCTTTTTCAAACCTGCCAAACTGGCTGCTACTCCAGGGCCACAGCTCTTATTCCTCTCCCATCTGCAAGGCACTTTTATCCTCTTGCAATGCTCTCTTTTCTTCATGCAGGCTGTTGTCTAAAACACCACCCTTCTCCTGTTTCTTGCTACCTTGCTTATTTTTCTCCATTCTGCTTATAAGCACCCCAAACCACACTTGTTAATTCTTTGTTTATGTATTTGTGCAGCTTTCCACAACTATGTCAGCTCTAGGAGTGCTGGACCTGGCCTGTCTTCCTCGCCACTGGGTCCCTGTGCACAGACTGCACCTTAGAAGAGGTGCTCAGCAAGCATGTGTCGAGGAAGTCCACATCTAGGGAGCAGAAGCATGAGAATTGCTGGGGAATCTATGATTCTTTAACCTGGACGTTAGGCAGCCGTTGAGAGCATAACTTCTAGCGCCAGAAAATCTGTTTTTAGAAGAGGAAATGGACTGTGAGGTGGCAGAATAGGCATGTGTGGACTGACTTTGTAGGGTGGTAGATTGTGACTCAATAAGAGGACAGTTTGTTTGTTTGTTGTCTGCAGATCAGTGCAACGGTATAATGGGCTCCTTCATTAAACAGTGAGCTCCTTATCCCTGGAGGCATTTTTAGCAGAATCCAAACGACTCTCTAGAAACTTGACAGGCAAGACTGCTGGGCTGGTGGGTCTATCCAGGGCAGTGGGCACCCAAAATTCCTGCCAGTGCTACCAGCTGGCCACTGGCCGTCGAGTGGATTCCGACTTACAGCAACCCCACGTGTGTCAGACTAGAAACTGCTCTCCATCGGTGTTCAGTGACTCATGGTTTGGAAGGAGATTGCCAGGCTTTTCTTGTGAGATCCTTCTGGTGGACCCAAACCTCCAATTTTGCAGCTGAGCTTGTTGACTGTGTACCCCTCCCAGGGGCTCCCTGCAGTACTGAGCTCCTGTGAACTCTGGGCAACCTAGGAGTGGGTGAACCTACAGTGCCCTTCAGTGTCTTCTTGCTGCGGGCACTTTATACAGGTGTCTTTTTCCTGAGAGAAGACTGTGAATGTTCCCTGTCTGTTCCATCTGTGTTCCTCTCTAGCATCCATTCTCTTGACACTCAACTCAGGAATTAGACAGCTTTGAAAGAAGAGAAACAGCCCCAACAGAGAAACAAAAAGCTGTTCAAGATGAGACATGGACAATTTCCCTGCAACACTTAAGTATAGCTTTGGGCACCCTTCTTAACAATCTGAATATTTCCTTAATACAAATATATGAAGCTGTGCCTGTGTGAGGTATAAAGTTGGTTTGGGTAACTTCACAGCGGAGGAAAGAAACGGCAATACCGCTCCTTTTCTGTAAGCCTTGGCAAACATATAGATTCTTCCTCATTGCTTCCAAAGTGCTGATTTGCTACTAAGTTGCTCAATAATAAGAGATCTGAAGTGATTCATTTTTCCTCTCACAGGCTCACTGCACTTTATCTGTAAGTACATATAACAAGCTGAAACCCCAATCCCCAGATTGCCCCAGTGATGACTCTCTGCATAGCACCATGGGTAAGAAATTGCTTATAATTGTATATTCATCACGAATCCAGGAAAAATAAAATACCAGCCTTGGCAGTACGTCTCAGACTTTTATTTAAGTAATACTGCCATTGGAAATTTTTAGTTAAGTGTCACTTAAGCATCACACATTTTTCTACTGATGTTAAGCAATAATTAATTTTTATAATATCTGCAGGAATAGTTGTCAGAGGCCGTTATTTCCACTTTAATACTAAGCAAAGTGAAGTCTAAGGAATTTGTCTAAGCCGACAGAAGGTGAAGAAGAGAACCCATCAGAGACAGAAGCCAGGTCACAGATGCCGGAAATCTAGCATTCTGACAAGTCTTAAGAAGCGATCCCAGAGCAGTGCCAGTTTCATTCAACTGACCCTCTAGTGCTACTTGAGATACGGATGGAGAGAGGGCATGCACCCCTCGAGAAGATTAATGAGCTTCATATTTGAACTATATGCAAATGTGTCTTATAATTTATTAAGATACAGTCTGGAAGGAATTACTAAACTCATAACATATCAGGCAAACAAAAATTAAGTCTTCCCCAAGTGTGAGTTCCCCACAGAATGAAATGATGATACAACGCTGTCTTATCCCACTGAAGTGTCAGACTGTCTCCTGCTCCCCAGCCCCTCCAAACCAGACCCACTGCCACGGAGTTGACTCTGACTCATAGCAACCCCTTAGGGTTTCCAAGGCCATAAATCTCTAAAAGAAATTGATTGCCACGTCTTTCTTCTGGAGAGCTTCTGGTGGTTTTGAACCGCCGACCTTTTGGTTAGCAGTTGATTGCTGTCATCATTGTATCACTAGGGCTCTTTCTCCATCATCTAGACCTCAGTGGAACAAATAAAGTCACAACAAACAAGAGGATTACGCCAGCATTCTCTTTCTGCTCTTTCTCGGCATTTCCCACAGTTACGTGCCTAAAATGGAGAAACGCCCACAAGTTCTCAAGAATATTTAGAGATGCCTCATAGTGATGCTGGCCTGCCTTCTGAGAGGGCCCACTGTTGGGTCCCATCTGTAGGTATTACCTTCTGATGTGGTTTATGGGGTGTGTGTATATGCTTTTCTTTTGAACTTATTCCATAAGCTGAGTTTTTTGGGCATGGAAGACTGGAAAAAAATATCCCATGTCTTTATGAGCTATGGGAGGACATAGTAACGGAAAAGGAAGGCGTGAAAGGCAGCAGAATTTCACGAGCAAGCAGAACTCAAACTTGACATGGGAAATCAAGCATGTCCAGCAGCTCACGGCAGCCCAAACGTCTATATTCTACGTCATCGGCCATGTTATTATCTTGATCTCTTGGTGGTACAGGAGGAGTCTGGTCTTGCGTCCCCCAAAATCCTGATTAGTTATGACAAACTTTGCCCACCAGGGATGGTGACAGAACTTCCATGGCTATTACAGATGATTCACAGATCCTTTTCCATTTCTAGAGTTTATTATTGTTTAAACAAGAAGTGTGGCTTAATGCTTTGCAGTTGGAATCTTGCTGTTTTGCTAAAATAGTTTGCTTGGGTTCCATCCATTGTTTAGGTTAAATGTCAAGGATGAAACTGGCACCTTTAAAAAAAATCCTTTTATATTTGTGCTTTTCTTGGTAGGGAGAAGAGAAACAAACCTGGAAGAGATATACAAATACCATAGATTGCACCAACCAATTAGGGTTGACTTTTGAGCAACTACCATTCTCCACTGAGTGGTAATATGGTCTTCCATGAAGGCCCAGTGGTGCAGTGTTTAAAACCCCCTCTGCTAATCAAAAAGGCTGGCAGTTCGAATACACCAGCTGTTCCTTGGGAATTGTATAGGGCAGTTCTGCTCTGTCCTATACAGTCTCTATGAGTTGGAATTGACTCAACGGCAACAGTTGGGTTTGGTTTCTTTTAGGGTCTTTTACATGCTTTCCAAAGTTACAAAATCAGTCTCTCTTAATCTTTTATGGAAGCCTCAGGGATATTAATTTTTTCTTCAGATATTTTACATACCTTTGAGCTTTACATCTGTATCTAACAATTCTTATGGGACTGAAGCCTTCAGTTAGCCATCAAATAATAATTTGTAATTTTTTTTGTTCCCAATACTCTACTAAGTACTTAAGTGACTAGCGAGTTGACTTCTGCTAACAACTCAGACAAGGAAACTGAGGCACAAGAAGGCAAATGAGCTTGCTCTAAGTCACAGAGGTAGTGAACAGATGAGCCCAGATTTTGACCAGGCAGCAGGGCCCCAGATTCAGCCCCCTATACAAATTACTTGTGTCTTCTTCCTCCAAATTCAAGCTTTACTGATTGTTGAACTAATTGTGGCTTTTCCTTCCCTCCGTCATCCTTTACCATATGCTGGGCAATCAATGTCAGGAGCCCGCGGGTCCCCAACAGAAGAAGGTAGCCAATAGGAGAGGAGGAGAAAGACTGGACACTCAGCTGATTACCATGAGGCCTGACAGTTTTCCTGTGACTTACCAGTGGGGTGACCTTGGTCAGGTCGCCTTGCCTCCCTGAACCCCCACAACCACACTCCCACAGTGAATGGATTATCCGCACTCAGAACCCAGCTGAGGACTCTGCTCCACAGTGCATCGCATCAGTTTTGATTCTGGTCCAAGAGGGGTCTGTGGGAAAACTTGAGGGGATGATCTGGCCTGCATCTCCTTCCTGGGACAAAGACAAGTTCGGAAGATCTCCAGACCCTTTGGGAGCAAGGGCCCTTAGACGTCTCCCCAGGCCAGGGCAGGGTGGCTGCCACCCTGGCCAACTTTGGAGGATCTGTGCTCTGAGGGAGGGATTCCCAAGATCTTCCCAACCTGTGATGGCAAGCTAAATGGAAACCGTGGGGAAGGGGTGCTGCTCAGTGCCACCTGGGAGGTGACACTCAGCAGCATGTCCCCTTCAGAAAAAAAAATTCCTGTAAAAACTCAGAATGCTCTTGTTTTGACAGCTGGAATTTCTGCTTTAACACAAATTTCGGTTCATTTTCAGCCTGGAAATTATTCATCAGCCATATGCCAGCTTTCCTCAGGCAGGATTAAGGGAGAGGTGACGCAAAGGTCTGAAGTCACTGGGTCTCCATACCATGTGGAGCTGGCTCTTGGCTACAGCCCACCAGAGGTCAGGGAACAGGATCCTTACACCCAGGTCAGCCCTGCTTAATCACCAACCGGCCAGAGTCGACATCCGTAGCCCCTAATGGGCAGAGCTGCCCAGCATTGTGTCCCAGGGCGACAGTGGGACGTTCAAGGTCGTAACTGACCACCTGACCCCTCAGTGGCTCATTTGTGAGGACAGAGACCCCGAGTGGTCACCATCACCAGGATGGCTCACCCAGTGATGCTTCTTCCACTAAAGACTCGAGCTTCATTTTACCAACATAGAGTTTGTGGGATTTTCAGAAGTTTCGATCTGACCGTTAAGCAAACATTAGGTTAAAATCTCTCCCCAGAAGAGCTCAGTGTGATGATACAGCTTCAGATGAAATTCAGTTCTGGGCTATGTCAAATCCAGTCCCTTCCCAGCTCTGATTTTAAAATCTGTGAATCAATAAACGGCAGCATGACATTTCCCCCACCGCTGGGCTTAATGGGCTTAATGCAGCCAGTGTGATTGCAGGAACGCATTTGCCTGTTTTAAAATTGGAAACACATTGGCAGCAACTGAGAAGCTGGGTTCCAGGGCTTGCAGCAGCCCCCTCCCCTGTTTGCAGTTTAGAAAAAGCAAAAATGGGATCACACAAGCAAAGACTGGCTCACTGCACTGAGCCCCAACTTGAAAGGAAATAAACTTATAAGCCAGTGATGATTCACCTTTGACAAAAGCTGCTTGACTGTTCAGAAGAGATTCACCCTTAAGGCTTCTTTAGATTGCAAATTTCTGAGTTCATTAAAAATATAATAACCAAAAAACCAAACCAAACCCACTGCCATCAAGTTGATTCTACCTCACAGAGAACAGACTAGAATTGTCCCATAGAGTTTCCAAGGAGTGCCTGGTGGATTTGAAGTGCTGACCTTTTGGTTAGCACCCATAGCACTTGACCACTATGCCACCGGGATTAGTAACTCTATATAACACATGCCCTTCATTATTCATCAGCATTAATTGGTAGAATTCTCGTCTTCCATTCCCACGCAGTCCCCTGTCTGTCTTCAGTGGAGTTTTGTATGTTGATATGATGCTGAACGGGTTTCCACGGAGCTGCCAAGCTAAGACAGCTAGGAAGAAAGGCCTGGTGATCGGCTTCTAAAAATCAGCCAATGAAAACCCTGCAGATTACAACGGTCTAGCCCATAACCAACCATGGAGATGGCGACACAATGGGTAATGCCTTGTTTCCTTGTGTGTGGAGCATCCCTGAGTTGAGGGCCAACTCAGTGGCCGTTAAGAACAACATTACTTATCAAAATAGCAACAACAACAACAAAAGTAGACAAAGCCCCCCCAATCTACATATATATATTTGGAATGTGTTGGGTACTAATAATAAAGAATAAATTGATCTGCAGACACATTTTCCCCTAACAAACCCTCTCTACAGGCCAGGTCTACATGTCATTGGTTATGGGACATTCTGCCAGGCCTCCTGCTCCTTTCTCAAAGCAAAGCCAGTTTCCCAAAGGAAAACCATGCAAATAGGTCACACCAGCCAAGTGGATTTGGTCAAGTAATTCACAGTCATGTGCGTTCTCGCTACAGTGGGCCAGATGGTGGGAACCTCAGACTCACCTTCTCATCCAAGGGGCTGCCTTTCACGGCCCGCTGAGAGCAGCAACCCTGGGCATTTCACCAAGGGACTCCTGGGCATGTCAGACACACCCTGAGGCTACAAGCTGTATGTGGACTTGGAAGTCCACTAAGGGTCCTCATATAGGTGTAGAAACAGCAGTGAAGTAGGGGTTGGGAGATGCAAGCTCTTGTACTGGCTCTGCGGTTGATGCTGTGTGATCTTGGGCAAGTTTCTCAACATCTCTGAGCCTCAGCATCATCACCACAGATTAAGAGTTTAATGAAATGATCTTTAGAGGTTCTGTGCAGTTACGTATTTTGTTATTCCAGGAAACTTAAACTATCTCATCTATAAGCAGAAAGATAATTTTATTTGGCCTATAACATAAAGAATTCCCCTAAAGCCATGGAAGTGAAAACTTAACTGGCAGCAGTTTTTCCAACTCACTTTTCTCTACAAGTATCCCCAAGCCCTCTGTTATCACAGCACTCTTAAAAAACAAAGACAAAAAACCTGTTGTCATCGAGTCAATTCTGACTCATAGTGACCCTACAGGACAGAGCAGAATACATCCACAGGTTTCCAAGGAGCAGCTGTTGGATTCAAAGCACTGACCTCATGGTTAGCAGCTGAGCTCTTAAACCACTGTGCCACCAGGGCTTCAAGGTGCTCTTCGGGGGTTGTCAATCTTACTACAATCCATACTGAGAAGTCCGTCTTACATCAGGTCGTAACAACACCCACTATCACAACCACAAACATTTCCTCAACAAACACTGGGCTCTACTCTGTGCTACGCATGCCTATCGACTCCATCTCATTTCAACCCCCCTGCCCTCTCCTGTTTGAATGAAGACAGTGGTCCTAATCTGCTCAGGGCATTTCATGACCCTCTAGCGGGCTATAATCTGTAGTGTGAAGAAAATGCTTCCATAGAGATTACTCATAGTGAAGCTTAAAGTAGGAATCAACTCTACTGCCACCAGTTTGCTTTTCTGAGGGGTAGAGATTACAAAGGAAGGTAAGTCTATCATGGGAAAGTTAACCAGGTAGATCACTAAACAGAAACGAGACAAGTGGTGGAAGGGCTCTGCCAGAGTGGGACACAGTTAAGTGAAAAACAAATAATTAAGACAGCAGTGGGTTCAGAATGCAGAGAAGGGAAGAAAAGTAGTTTCAGACCTTTGATCAATCCTTCAATTCCTCCTTGCAGATCTTGACACAATTCAAATTTCAGAGCAGTGGCTGAAAATGAAGTCACCTGCTCACACGCTCTTCACCTTCTAGCCACTTTCACTGGTCTTTGCGTGTGCGGTTCCCTCCTCGTGGAACACCATCTCATTTGTGCTTCAAGACACTGGCCAGGCTGAACCTCTCCCAGGAAGCCTCCCCCGGCTCTAGGCTGAATCAGACACCCGTCTCTGTATCCCCCTGCTGCTTGTACTCAGGCTGTCACACTGTACTGTGATTACCTATCTACCTGTCGAAGTTTCCTGGGGTAGACTCTGAGCACCTTGAGTTAAGGCTGTCCCTTTTATCACTCTAACCCCACAGTGGCCAGTGCTATGCTGGCACACAGATGTGCTCATTGCAGGAAGTCGGTGAGTCAGGGTATGCATGTAGAAATGAGAGAGCAAGTGACTTCTAGCTAGGAGGTCAGGGAGGCTTGAAGGATAAGCTAGATCACGAAGGAGAGATCAGATGCTCGTGAGTGGTGGGGGGCCTACACACTTCCTTGTCCTTTTTGATAAGGTCTATGGATATTAGTAATTCACTGTGGCCCTTTTCTTTCTGATGACTTTTCCCCTGGAAATGAACAGGAATAACTAACTGGTCCTTAACATCTGGTGCTGATATGCTCGTGATGCCACAAACAGAAAAATGTTCTGGATGGACACAGTGGACAGTGCTTGATGGTTGTTTCAAAAACAAAATTAAAATTTGAAGCACAAAAGGATTAACTTAAGACTCACAGATAATCTTACAAGACATGGTTTCGACTCTGTGATTGGTGAGTACCAAAGCTGTATCCAGTTCCTTCTTCAAAAGCATCCCAGGATAATGAGATTACAATAATGGTCACCTGCTGTACCTTCTAAAGACCAGACCCCCCAAGTTATAGGCCAGTGGGGGTTCTACACGCCCTGGAGACTCTCCAGTTTTTCTAGTCCAGGAGACTGCAAAGGGACCTGTCAGTCTCTGGATGTTCTGCAGTCTAAATCATCTCCATGGATCTTCTTGCAATTGGATTGGTTTCAAAAAGAGGTCACTTGGAGGTCTTCTCGGAAGGCCTGGTGCTCTGTAACCCAAGTACCACCCAAGGAAGATCCATTCCCAAGGAGAACAGAATCTCTGGTCAACCCGTCAAAACCCAGATGCTGGAAGGGCCCCTACTCTTGTCCAGAACTCAGAATCACTCAATCAGAACTTTCCTTTCATCCCAGGCCCACCTTTGTCCCACCTTCTGTCCTGACACGGTAGCCCAGGGATTTTCAGACTTAATCACTGGTGGGATGGTGGGGCCATGGCAGACACAGACACAGTTGGAACAGCAATGGGTCAAGCAAGGGATCCAACCTTTCAGGAAGTACGCAGCTTTCCAGAGGGTGGCTACTGTGGCATGGAGGCCTAACTGTAAGACCAGCCCCTGAAGGGAGTCAATGTCACCAGGGCACAGGGGTGGGGACAGTATTGAGAAGCACAGGCTAGAGAGGCCCCCGCACCATAGGTCCAGAATCTGGCAGAGCCTCTGGGCCCAAAGAGGGGGTTCTGATTCAGGACTTGGTTTATAGAGACAATCACCACCCTATCAGTACTTGTGTCTTCCCCAAAGCTTTCCACACCACAGTCGGCCCAAACCACATCAAACCCACTGCTGAGAAGTCCAGTCCAACTCATGGACCCCACGTGTTACAGAACAGAATAGCGCCCCTAGGATGCTAATCTCTACAGGAGCAGGTCACCTGGCCTTTCCACCAAAGAACTGCTGGGTAGGTTTGAATTGCCAACTTTTAGGTCAGCAATCGAGCGCAAACTGTTTTCGCTACCCACAAATCTTGTACTCAGCCAAGCAGAGCTGACTGGCAAGGGATGCCTGGTGGAGGGCTGAAAGTGCCCAGTCACCAACCATACATGATAAGCTGAATGCCAGCCTCTCTGTAAACTGTACAACAAGAAGAGACACAATATGAACTGGGTCTGGGGCTTCTTCCATCTCCACTCCCAGGGGATGCCTGAGCATAAATCTCCCACGATCCTGGAAGAACATGATGCCCACCTACTTCTACTTTGGGGTCCCCGGGAGCCCCATTAATCACTGCTTGCTCTCTTGCACATGGTTGAAAGTGCCTGGATCCAATTTCAGCAGAGCTCAGAACGATGCAAACACGTACAGCGTGCTGAGGGCTGGGTCTCAGAGGATGGCAGAGCTGGAAAGCTCGTTGTCTTTTCCCAAGGAAAACTCAGTAACAGACACAGCCCTGAGAATACTGCCAACTGTTTTTTTAAAAATGCTTTCTGCCATAATTAGACATATGCACATTGAAGGTGGGGTTACCCAGAAATAGATTTGAAGCAGACAGCTGTGTTTTTAAAGTTAGTAAAATCTGTTCAATTATGGTCACGGTGGGAAGCAGGGAGAGGGCGTTCCTGAGAGCCAGCGAGGGCCTTCCCCAGCCCCTGCCAGCAGGACGACAGGCCCAGCTACGCCCAGCGGCGCTGGCTCAGATCAAACACATCCATTTGCTCACAAGAAACAAGGTTTCAGCAACGACTGCCTTGGCACTTGGGCTAAAAATGGCAACTGTGGACACTTCACACCTTTTTGTAAATTAGAAAAAAATTCAACTGGGGATGCGGAAGATACAAAAACATTAACAGGTGGTTTCTCAGACCAGTGTTTTTTTGTTTGTCGTTGTTAAAGAGGTGAGAAATGAAAACCACCGCACCACAGATGTACTTCTCTGCTGAAGATTCGGGCATTGTTGTGTCTATTAATAACCCATGCCCACCTGACTTCAGGACATTCACTTTTATTTCCTACTTGGAGGAGCATGAACTTCTCCCCTCTGCTGGTCACAGTGTGTGTTCAACCCACCCCGAACCTGTTGGGGTACCAGACTGGTGCTGGCTCTGTGTACTTCTGTTGCTAGGGGCCAGCTCTGGGGACATCCAGAGGAAGCACTTTTGGCAGATGAGAAGGATGCTAAATTGTCAAATCTGCTACTTTCTAACCAACAGCAAGGGATTCCTTCCAAGTTTCATTTAATCAAGAGGGTCTCTGTAGGCATTGTGATGATCAAGGTTATGCGTTAACTCGGCTACGATTCTCAGTACTTTGGCAGTTGCATAATCATATTGTTTAGCAGTTATATAATTATGTAATTTGGCAGTTACATAATGATGCAGTTATTCTCCATAATGTGATCAACTGATGAGTTGTAAGGGGAGTTTCCTTGGGGTTCTGGTCTCCATCCGATGTACATTTGGACATTCTAGAAAAGCTCACTTCCTTGCTCTGGATCCTGCATCTGGCTCATTGTTATCTGACTTCCAGTCTTGGAGACTTGAGCCAGTGGCCTGTCATACTGCCTGCCAACCTTGGGATTCGTCAGCTTTCACAGCCTGTGAGCCAGCAGCCTGTCACCTGACCTGCCAGCCTTAGGCTTGTCAGCCCTTGCAGCTAGGCTGGATCAGGAGAAACATCCAGCCTGATGCATGGCCAGAGGCTTGGGACCTGCCAGCCTCTATAATGATGCAGGCCATTTCCTGGAGATAAATCTATGTATGTGAGGTCTGACAATTAAGTCTGTGAACTTAATTGTTTAAGTGCTACATAGCTCCCTGCTGAATATCACTACTGTCATCTTTGAAGTACTCCCCTTGGGAAGCTATGCACAGAGCCTAGTCCATCCTTCAAAGCAACTTGAGAACCCTTTCTGGAATGGCCATTGTGCACTAAGGCATGGTGGCAAGTTTGTAAACTCAATTGTACAGTTGTCTGTGAGGGAGTTTTTAGCCAGTAAACAAACAACTGTATTGGAACACCCTTCCTACTTACCTGATCTGGCCCCCATGACTTTTTTCTTTACCCAAAGATAAAGGAAATATTGCAAGGAAGACATTTTTTGGATGGCATTCAGGACATCAAGGGTTATCTGATGATAGCTCTCATGGCCATTCCAGCAAAAGAGTTCCAAAATTGTTCTGAAGGGTAGACTGGGCACTGGCATCAGTGCAAAAGCTTCCGAAGGGGACTACTTCAAGGGTAACTGTAGTGATACTCACTAACGAAGTATGTAGCACTTTCGCTAGGATGAATTCATGAACTTAATTCTCAGTCTATGTTTGTGTGTGTGTGTGCATAACTGTGTATATATATATGTATGTACATATATATGCATATACACACATACACCTGCTTTATCTGTTTTGCTTCTCTAGAGAACCCAGTCTAGGACAGGCATTCACTGGCCTCAACTGTTCTTCACTGATGTCCAAGAGTTGTTAGCCGAGTGTTAACCTTGGGGGAAAACAGAATCTTTGCTGAGTGTCAGGCAGCCTAGGAATGCTGGAAGCAGAGCCCCAGCCTGGTTTTCATTAGCTACACACTCAGGAGGGCAATGAAAGTGAACAACAGCGCTCCTGATAAAGATTCCTAAAAGCCCGGATTTGTGTCACAGAAATCCCATTCAGTAATGAGTCATATTAAAGCCAGCCCTGTCTGTTTCACAAACTAGAGAAAGGGATTTTTTTGGGGGGGGGTGGGGGGGTGGGGGCTGGGCGGGCAGGCGATTCTGTTTCCCTGTTCTGTTTTTCTCAGTAGCGTGGAAGGCTTGTGACAGCTCATCTTCCAGGAAAGGATGTCCAAGTCAAAGGGTAAGATCATAATCCCTGCCTCTCCTTCCTCAGGATGTTGAGTCCCGAGCAAGGACTGGAAGGTAGAAAGTGACAGATTGAAGACCTAAGTGATTTGCATGTAGACATAGGCACAGCCTGCAGAGCACACAGAACAACCCTTGCACTGTGTGCCCAGGCACTCGTTAGTCTCAGGAAGATGAAATCATCACGAACCTCCCAAGCACTGACGGCTGAGACGCAGGGGCGGCCACCTACAGTGGAGTCTTCTCCATACACAGTGAACACAAGCAACAGGAATTCATAGACCAGATGGGACAGGAGGTAATGAGGCCTAAGAGTCAAGCTGGACCCTAGACAAAGGCTCTGTGGAGTCTGGGTTGAGCCCATCTCTGGGATGTACCTGGGCTCTTACTGAGGAAGATGGCAGAAAGTCAGGTGGGCCTGCCTCCAGCCATCCCTAGAATGATGCTCTGGAGCATTAATGCTGGTTTTGGTATTATACCCAAGGGAGAGGGAGAGGGAGACGTGGTGAGCCGTCCTTACCCCCAATACACTGTCTATCATTGAGGATGCGCACCCCAATCCTGGATGATACATCCTAATCAAAAGACTAATTTTTATATGAAAGTGTTTTAAAAGATCCAAACCATACAGCAAACACGAGAATAAACAAACAAGTGGCCACTAAGTCAGTTACGACTCATGATCCTATGTGCATCAGAGTAGAATTATGCTCCCTAGGTTTTCAGAGGCTGATGTTTCACTAGATTGCCAGGCCTTTCTTCTGAGGCATGTCTGGGTAGACTAGAATCTCCAGCCTTCTGGTTCACAGTTTAGTGAATAACTGTTTGTACCATACCATGGATTGAATCATGTTTCTCCCACCCCCAAATGTACACATCTATTAGGCTGGGCCATGCTTCCCAGTATTATATGATGATCCACCACTCTGTCATTTGATGGAATTCTCCTGTGTGTTGTAAATTCTATCACTGTGATTTAATAAGTGGGATTAGCAGTAGTTAGACTGATGAGTTCTTCAAGGGTGGACAGTACCTTAAGCCAAGCTCTTTTGGGATATAAAAGAAGGAAGGGGGCAGAGATACATGGAGACCTCATACCACCAAGAAAGCAGTGCTGGGAGCAGAGTACATCCACTGGACCTGACGTTCCTGCACTGAGCTGTTAGCAGAGCAAGACAAGACTGATAAATCACAGGGACCTTCCTCCAGAGCCAAAAGAGACAGAAAGCCTTCCCCTGGGGCTTTGGACTTATAGCCTAAATAAATTTATCTTTGTTGAAACCATCCACTTGTGGTATTTCTGTTATAGCAGCACAAGATGACTGAGATATACCACCCAGTGACAAAGACAGGGATAGGGATAGCTAAGCTGAACTGCCCACACTGCAAACCAATAAACACAGTGGTTGTGGCCTGCGATATGTGCTGTCCAATACGGCAGCCACAGCCAGCACTTGACATGAGTCTGGTCTGATAGGAGATATGTGTAAGCATGAAATAGACACTGGATTTCAAAGACTTAATCAGAAAACAAAGGTAAAATATCTCATCAATAAATTTTTGACTAAATTACATATTGAAGCAATATTTTGGATGTATTTGGCTTAACAGAATGTTACTGAAATTAATTTTACCTTAAAGTAAATTTTACTTAAAAAAGTACTTACAAGAAAATTAGGAATTACATATGTTGCTTGCATTATATTGCTACATGACTGGGCTGATTTAGAAATACAGAGTCTAATCCAGGCTAATCCAATGTCTAGCTAGGTAGCAATTAGAGCAAGCTCACTGAACTCAGATTTTCCTCCGTGAAATAAGGTCAGTTTCCTTCACAGCTAAAGAACAGCTGGAAACATTGTCTGTGCCAGCTATCAAACGGGCAACCCCTTCTTGTTTCTTCTCAGAAAACAGGGCCATTCTATACAGCTGAACGGGCTGTGGGTGGCACAAAGGTGCTGCACTTAAATTGGGGGGCAGGGATGTGCTATTCACAGAGCACACACATATGAGGACTGCCAATTAAGTTTGCAAACTCATCCTAGAAAAAGTGCTACACACTTCATTGTTGAATATCACTATGGTCACCTTTAAAGTACTTCTCTTGGGAAGCTACATACTGATACCAGTGCCTACCCTACTCTTCAAAGCAATTTTGGCACTCTTTTTCTGGAATGGTCATCAGAGCCATTGTCATATTATGCTTGATGTCCTGACTGTCATCCAAATGTCTTCCTTTCAATATTTCCTTTATCTTTTGGTAAGGAAAAAAGTCATTGGGGGACAGATCAGGTGAGTAGGGAGGGTATTCCAATACAGTTATTTGTTTACTGGCTAAAAACTCCCTCACAGACAACTAGACAATTAAGTTCGTGAACTTGTCACCGTGCCCTGCACACAATGGCCATGCCAGAAAGAGTTTCCAAATTGCTTGGAAAGGTGGACTAGGTGCTGTCATCAGTGCATAGCTTCCCAAGGGCGGTACTTTGAAGGTGACCTTAATGATACTCAGCAATGAGGTATGGAGCACTTAGAACAATTAAGTTCACAGATTTAACTGTCGGACCTTGTACGTCTGTATATTTACCAGAAAAATTCCTGGCACATGGAAATAAGTATCTCATTCCGACTCAACGGCACTTGGCTTGGCTTCTAACAAGTTGCATATATTACAGTAATTTTCCAAAAGATGGAATTACACAGTCAAGACACCAAGTCCACTCCGAATTCCAATCCAAGGATAAGCTGTTTGCCTAGTCTGGCCTCCGTCTCTGTCCCCTACCTGGTATGTCTGCAGACAGGGGCTCTGTGACCATACTCTAGCCTCAACAACTGTGTCTAAACTGCCAGTGGCACCTGGTGCCAAAGAGTTCCAATACCCAGTTGGACCAGAGTACTGGGCTGGCCCAGGAGAGGGTTACTTACCTTTTCATTTTTCTTCTCATCTGGTTTGCATCCTGTGTTGGTGGGGCTGGATGTCAACAAGCCCCCGATGGGTCCCCCTCCGGCTTCCCCGTTGAGGTTGGCGGCACTGACGTTGGGAGGCGTAATGGCTGATGCTGCTGACGTGAGGGGGATGACGGGCCGGGGGCACTGGGCCCCCATGACCATCTGGATTGGGGGTTGGTGGATGTGCTGTGGGGACACCACAGAGTGCGGCCTGAGGCCAGCGGCAGGCAGGCGGGATGGAGAGTTCTGCGTCCGCAGGGGTGACACGGTGGCAGTTGGTCGGTCCTGGGCCTGAGCTGAGGAGTGGGCAGCTGGAGCACAGAGGAGACAAACGAACAGAATTGAAAGGTTAGTTTGTAAGCAGCAGTTTCACTATAATGCAGTCTCCTTTCTCTGGCTCATCCTCTGACTGGTCACAGACTTTCACTTTGAAGAAATGTCTCCAGACCTGGCTGCAGTCTTGAATCTTCCACTTCACAGACTGAGAAACTGAGGCTGAACAACACTGAAACTGAATCCCCTTCTTTCCAAAGCCCAGATGGTCCAGGGGACTCTGCTGTTACTCAAAACAGCCCTTTGCTCTGGGACAGCCAATGTGTCTTTTCCAAAGTGGTACAACAAACACAGATATGTGTAAAAAGTTTTCCATCTTGTCTGCTGCAATGAACCAGTGCACTCAGAAGATGTTTTTAAAATATTCTTGTCGAGATGCTCCTAAAAGATATCTGTCAAAGAATCCAGGAGAAGCCTCAAGATGCCCCCAGTGAGGCACCACCACTTGTCAATGAGATGGAGGAGCACAACAGCCACAACAAAGGAACCCCAACACCCCACCAGTCATCAGGATGGCACTGGAAGAAACAGTGTTGCATTCCTTGTATATAGGGTTGCCATGAATCAGAGCCGATGGCAACTACCAACAATAACAATCAGCATATTAGCTTCCTGTTTGACTTTGGTTAGTCTCGACCCCAGAACTATAGTTATCAATTCCTTTGCTTTTCATACGCGGTGCTCCCAAGGCTAGTACTTATCCTTCGTGAGCAAGGCTATGCGTGTGTAAAACTGCCTTCACTGGTGATGACTGCATGAGAAAAGTTGTGTTACATTTCTCTTCCCTGCCTCCTTGAGGCTAAGCAGTCCCCTGTCCCTGTTGCAATCTGTCTGCAGTTGTTACCTTACAGGTACGTTCAAGCATCAGAGGTTTTGGATGCATAAAGCGGGAAGCTGACAATTCTGAATCCATGCCTTTGCTGCCAGCTAAAATTCTCCTTAAAGATGGTATGGATCTCGAGGCACCCAGTTTATAAAAAATCTCCCATTTGAGAAGGTAAACTTCTCTCTAACACAGCATTCTATTAACTAACTAGTCCTGATTCTTTGCCAGTGGTTAAGCACTGGGCTACTAAGAAAAAGGCTGGAGGTTTGAATCCAACCAGAGGCACCTTGGAAGAAAGCCCTGGTGATCCACTGTTGAAAGATCACAGCTGTTTAAAAATTTGTGGAGCCCAGTTACACTCCTCAACACGTGCTGAACCGAGTTGATGGCAACTGCTATTTCTTTGTTCCTAATTGTGTTAGTAATCTTGAAGAGTCACACTCTTACCAATACCAATGAGGGAGATGAATGGGGGCAGTAAATGCTGCCATGGCAAGAAGAACCTGGAACCCAGGCTTGCCTTATAGGGCAGAGATACAGGTCGAGACATTAGACATTACTTCACGCTCAGTGTTCTATCTAAGCTTACGCAATTCAGAGTCAGTCGGTTTTGCACTGTTAGGCCAGACAACAAATTAAAGGCCACTCTGCAATTATTGCTACCACCAGAATTTGTGGTATTCCTGGCTTCTGCAACATGAGAAGACACACACAATAAAAACAATATTCTCAACTCCCAAATATGCCTTGAATATATAATGCACTCATCAATCTTAACCGTGTTTCCCAGGTATGTTAAATAACTTCACAAAACAAACACAATCCACAGCCTCTTTCCTCTCACAGGGCTGCGTGGGAATAGCCTGGGTGATCTAACTATGTGATCTCAAGTTCTCCAGGCCTGGAGGTGGCATTCGCTGCTTCCGTGAGGTGAAATATATAAAGCCTGATTTATGTTTTGTGAAATATTATGCAGGATTTTGGATAGGTTGAAAACAGACAGCACCTGAGTCCTTCAAAGAGCTGGCTCTGTATTTTAAAAGGGAGAACAGCTTGGGCAATTACGCTGTTCAGTTAAACCACTGGGGTCATTTAATCACCTGTGAGGTAACCCTGTGACTTGGCTGGGCGCTTCTCGGGGGGGCAATTTATTTCCCTTTCCCATGTTGTCTGAACTCTCCTTCACCCCGGCCAGTCACCCCCTAGAACAGGGAAATTACTGCTCACCCAGGGAAGAGCAATTATACTTCGGCCCTCAGAAATTCAATCTCCAAGGGCTGCAGAAGGTTTTCCTCTCAGAGGACTTTGCATAGCTTGCCTCTCTGTCTTGGCTAGCTTCCAGGTGGCCGCCACAACACTTGGTTAAAATGGACGCAAAATAATATTAAGGTCAGGAGCTGAAGAAGAAAGGGGTGTTCCAGAAAGCTCTAAGCCCACCCACCATATAATCCCTCTAACCTGACTTCCTAATAGTCTCATCCTTGTTCCTTCCATAGTCCCTGGGAAGTGCATACGGTTAACATGCTCAGCTGTTGACCTGCAGGTTGGCAGTATGAGTCCACCTAGAGGCATCTCAGAAAAAAAGGCCTAGTGGTCTACTTTTTCCCCCTAGAATTTATTTTGTTGTTTTGTTGAGATATAGACAGCAAAACATGCAATGTCAACAATTTCTACATACACATTTTAGTGACACTGATGACATTCTTGGAGTGGTACAACCGAATCTCACCCTCATTTGCTGAGTTGTTCCCCCCTCATTAACATAAACTCAAGGCCCCCTAATCTTTCAAGCTGCTGTTGTCAACTTGATCCCACAGAGGCAGTTCTTAAAAGAGCATAATGCTCAAACAGTCATTTTTTTTCTTCTTCACTAGTCAAGCTAAACTATTATTTGGTTTAAAGAAGATTCCAAGGGACACTTTTGGTTTGAGGTTTAAATACAATCAGTCTCAGGGCAATAGTTTCAGAGGTTCATCTACCCTCCATGGCTCCATGAGAATTTGAAATTCTGTTCTACATTTTCCCTGTTTTGATCAGGATTCTTCTAAGGAAACTGGGATTAAACTGTTCAGAAATGGTTACCAGGCACCATCTAGTTCTTCTAGTTTCATGATTTATCTCACTACCACTAGAGGTCTTGCAGTTCAATAAATATATTTTTCCTCTCCAAAACTGCCATTGGCTTTGGCTTCCAAAATTGCAAGCTACTGACTCGACAGCATCTAACAACAACAACAACAAATTTTAAGCTCTTTCTGATGCATAGCCATCCACCTATTTTTGATTCGTCATACCCTGCTTTTATTTCTCTTTGTTTGTTCCATTGGATGTTATTCTTTCTTTGGTTCTCTTTGCTGTGTGCTGTTTTGTGGTTGGTTCTCTGGTATTTCCAATCAGAACCAGTTGCAACTGAGTGGTCTGGAGCTCTAGCCCAGTAGAGTTACAGTACATTTCTAGTCCTCCAACCAGAGCTTGGCCTGGCTCAGCTCAGTGCCCAGGGTTGGGACTTCACTCTTTCCCACAGCCCAAGTAGTAGTTCAGAACTGACATTCCCTGGAAGCGGTACAGCTGTGACAGCTGGTGAGCCCAGCCCTACCTTCCTTGTACTCATGAGGGGCTTTCAGTCCCTGCTCCCCTGCAGGAGTTAAAAGTCAGACAACACTCTGCTTTTCATCCTGGAGCCCAGTAGGCCCGTGCTTCAAGCACCACTTGTTACCATGTGTTTTGTTTAGACACATAGAGTTGACTTTACATTAAAAACAGTAACAACAAAAATCCTGTTCTGTTACAGAGTGGGACGCTTCCACCTGAGCTCAGTCTTTCATCTTGTCCAGGAGTGCTTCATCCATTCTCAGGCTACTGAAATAGTATTTCTCACTCCATCCATCCACTGTATTTGATTTAAAAAATATCAGTTATGATTCTACATGTCATCAGATGTAGTGGGTACTTCGTTGTCTTCATTGCAATTGACTTCTCTGTATCATTTCATGCTGTCATTACTCATTCAGTCCAGAACTTCTCTCTCATCTTACTTTCGGAGCCACCTTTCTCTTGATTTTCCTTCTATCATGCCTTGACTATTTCTTCTCTTTTTACTTTACTGGAGAAAAGACCTGGCAATCTGCTTTCTCTTTTACTTTGCATAAAGTTATTCTTCCACTTGCTATGAAAATACTGATGTGGCCCCAGGTTCTATCTGTCTTCAGCCTTTTTCTTCTCATCACTCTGTTTGTCCTCTCTTTTTCTCTGAGTGATCACATCCATCCTTAACCCTAATGCTATTATCTCTCAGATCCTAACTACTATTCAAAATGTCTCCTTTGAGCCCAAGCCCATAATTCCAACTGCCAACTGAGCATATCCATCTGTCTCTGAGGCACACGGAAAGTGAATATGTTTGAATCTGAACTCCATGCCGTCCCTTCTTCTTCCTCCTCTATCATCACCTTATTTGGAATCACCTCTGTTGTTTAATATCATGATTCTACATTCAACTGCAGAAGTACGAATAGTGGGAGACAAGCTCGAGTCTCCTCCTTTACTTTAGTCTTTCTTCTGACATTCAACCTGTCACCAAGCCCTTCCTTCTTCACTCCTGCCATCACTTCCTTAGACTTGTCCCTTGTCATCTTCAGCTTAGACTATCAAAATGGTCTTCCTCTACCCAGACTCCACCCTCCACAGTACAACCAGAAATACCTTTCCAAAAGCTAAGACTGATCTTATGTCTCCTTACCGACTTTCATACATAATTCAAATGTCTTAGTGTGACCTTCCACTTTTCTCCACTGCCATGACTCTGTTCTAAGCTACCTTCATTTTTCACCTGATTTCCTCCTGCCTGATATCCTATATTCCCTCTTACACTCCTCAATCCATTCTTGAACTATAACAAAAACTCTACCCAATGCATTACTGTCAAGTTGATTCTGACTCACACAGAACCTATAGCCCATTGCCTCTGAGTTTACTCCAACTCATAGTGACCCTGTAGACAGAGTAGAACTGCCCATAGAGTTTTCAAGGAGTGCCTGGCAGACTTGAACTGCTGACCTTTTGGTTAGCCGCTGTAGCACTTAACCAGTAGGCCACCAGGGCTTATAGACATGCTATCAGCTAGAGTAAAACTGCCACACAGAGTTTCTAAGAGTACTTGAACCACCAACCTTTTGGTTAGCAACCATAGCACTAAAGCACCGTGCCACTGAGGTTTCCGTTCTTGACCTATGGTTAACATGATATTTATCTATTTATATTTTATAACAGCTTTTTTGATGAATAACTGACATACAATAAGTTGCACATATTTAAAGTATACAAATTTAAACTATCCATATTTAAAGTGTACCTATTTTGACATAGGAACCCATACCTGTAAAAATATCACTACAGCCAAATAATACACCCATCCATTATCCTCAAAAGTTTCTTCCTGCTGCTTTGTAATCTTTCTGTCCCAGCCTTCCCTGCTCCCTCCCATTCCCCAAGGAACCAATGGTTGGCTTTCTGTCATTATATATCAGTTTACATATCCCAGAATTCTGTATACATGGAATCACACAGAAGGTACTTTTTTTGGGAGGCGGTTATGGTTCCTTCCACTTAGCAGGATTCTTTTGAGATGCATCCATGTTTTAGCAGGCATCAATAGTGCATTCCTTCCTATTGCTGAGTAGTTCCACATTGTTGAGTACACCACAGCTTGTGTATCCAACTAGACCTTTGGGTTGCTTCCAGTTTGGACTATTACAAATAGAGCTGCTGTGAATACTAATATGCAAGTTTCTGCATGAGTATATATTTCATTTTCTCTTGGGTAAATACCTCAGGGCTACCCTCTTTGTTCTTCCACACTGACCTTAATTAGCTTTTCAAATGCATTAGGCTTCTGCTAGCCTTGCAGCCTGTTACACACTTTCACTCTGCCTGAAAGCATGCTCACTGCTAGCCAGCCTTAGGTCTCACAGTAAATCGTGCTTCCTCAGGGA
Organism: Heterohyrax brucei; assembly: GCA_028571685.1. Lineage (NCBI taxonomy): Eukaryota > Metazoa > Chordata > Mammalia > Hyracoidea > Procaviidae > Heterohyrax > Heterohyrax brucei. The sequence continues at coordinate 42,135,987 of CM053162.1, read as the reverse complement.
AATTGTCATCTATACACTCAACTTCTCTCCTTCTATAGCTTCTGTTCCAATCATACCAAACTAGTGAAGTTACCCTGAAGACAGAATACTGCCTTCTTCATCACCATCCTCTTGCATTGGCTAATCCCTCTGCCTACAACTCCCTCCCTGCTTTACCTGCTCAGATCTGTCCTTCAAGACGCCAGGCATCAGTACATACTGTGGAGACTTTCCACGAGCCTCATCCCCTGTATCCTCTCCTACTTCCCCCTCCTTAGGCTGAATGAGGTATCTCCACTCCATGCTTTATTAACATCCCAGATAGGATTCCGTCATAGCACTTTTCAAATTCTATTGAAGAAATCTGTTTCCTTTTCCTAGAGCAGAAATGAGGTCAGTCCGGTTCTTCTCTCTATTTCCAGACCCTAGCAGTGTCTGGCATGCATTTTCGCTCTCTTTCAGCGCTTTCTCTCTCTTTCTTCTTCTGATGAACAAATGGCCGTGCTGGGATCTTAGCCCTGCTGAGCTCTGTTATGAAGAGGCGTGGGACACGGAACACTTTACAGGAAGGATGGTGACCTTGGAGAAAGGAGTCACATTAATCAACTAGAACAAATCATACTGGATGCTATGGCCAATGCAATTAAGTCTCTGTCAAATTCTCTGAGTTGGGCTGGAGATGAGAACGTTGATGACACGTCTCCCAACCGCCTGGGTTGTGGTCTGCTGAAACGGGCAATTACTGCAGTGAACAATCCATTACTTGTAGTGTCAACAGTGCTTTTTCTCTCTCTAAACGCAGAATGAAATGGAAAATGCTGTGGGAACTCACTAGCATTTCATTTACTGATGTGACTCAGCAGGAGCCCTTTTCTAACCTGGCCGAGACTGCAGGGGTGTGGGGACAGGACTCGGCGTTGTGATGCGCTGGGGAAACCATTGTAACCATCCCGTGCCTGGCTTTTACCATATGTAAAATTAAACTGATGGGACAAAACGCTTGTCGGACCATTGTGGTTACTATGGTGACTGATGACTGAGATACACTGTTGTAGATTCCCAGACACGCCCATCCCTTTATTCCAGAGAGGGAAGAATGAGTGGCAGGGCTCAGTTTTCTTCTTTGCATTGGGCAAGTTTCTAGCAAGGCATGGCGGGAAAGGCTGTTATCCCGGTGATTTCGCCCAGAGAGCCAAGGCTGCCATACCGCAGTGTTGGTTCACAGTGTTGGGCAGGATGCGCCACCTTTTCTCATGTTACAGCACAAATAGGAAATATTTGTATGACATACTGGGTTGAACAAATGAGAATGTTCACAACCAGAACATCGATTTGGGGCTTTATCTGCCCAGGCTTATTCCGGGTTGTCCCAGGGGCTATAGAAACCGCTCTCTTGAGAAACCTGACCCGATACGGCCTATCGGTGTGGATGGCCCTGCTGTGGAACTGCTACAGTGACTGTATCTCTGGCTTTCCTATCTATCTCATTGCCATCAAGTCAACACCAACTCATGGCAACCCACTGTACTCCACAGGATTCTCTTGGCAGTAATCTTCACAGAAGCAGATCACCAGGCATTTCTTCTGTGATGTGGTTGGGTGAGTTCGAATTCCAACCTTTTAATCAGTGGCTGAGTGAGAACAGTTTGTGCTTCCCAGGTATGTTATCCCTTAAATGAACTTAAGCCATGTGTAAATATGGTTGATGGGAAGGTAAAGAGCTAGAAACGAGGGGGTTTGGCTCCAGATTATATCAGTGCAATACAGAGACAATTCTTAGTATAGAGACAACTAGCTCTTCCTCAGGGCCCTACAGGCTAGGACTGCAAAACAAAACAAAGCAAAAAGAAAACAACAACAAAAAACTCCACAGCTCACTCTTGGCTAATTTAAGCAAAAAGGAAATATACTGAAGAACATTAGATAAGTTATAGAAGTTCTGGGAGTCAACCTTGATGGCCCTGCAGCCAGGAACAATGTCCAGAGCACCATAAGGCTTCCCATTGCAGAGCTCACCTCTGCTGCTGGACTTGGTTATTGAATGTCTTCCCTGACTTGGGTCCGTGCCCTGGAGCAGTTGAGCCAATAAAACATACCCCAAGTGAGAAAGATGAAGAAGGTTTATGAGGAGGTATGCTACCACTGGAGACTTGACAGCAATGCAGGCTGTTCCCCATGGAGTCTCAAAAGACAATTTTTGCATCAGAGTTTGTATGTTGTTTCAACAAGAAGTACTTCGTTTTCAAGCATGTAGCCCAAAGATATCTACATACATCACAAGAAACTCTTTATTAAACTACAGATACGTATGTCAGGCACCTGGACTCTAATCTGCATGTCTGTAACAGGCAAAGACAAAACTTATAAAAAATTCCTCAGTGTTTGGCTAGCCTGCCGAGTTCACTCTGAGACAAGGAGCAAGAAAGAAAGTTGTGGATGCACAAAATGCCAGGCAGCCTTCCTACCTGCTGTTTTCCAGGCTGAAGGCCATTTCTAAGGAGAACAAGGAAGAGGAGGGAGACCAAGGTCACAGGGGCCAACGGGGCTCTGCACCCCTTTGGAAAGAGGCCAGTGCAGAGGCCAGAGTAGCTGGTGCAGTAAAAAAAACCCCTAACAAATTATTTAGAGCATCATTATGGCATTAGTTATGTGAAGTTTTCAATTACAGATTTTGAAAAGGGGAAGACACATTCCAAGGTATTAGGGTTACAAATGTAACTGTGGTGCTGAAGACTGGGAGCCAGAAGCTCCATATTGCTGTTCCTGAAATTCTAGGTGTTTCTCTACTATCCTCATGCCAAAAAGGAATCCACATGATACCTATTTAGCAATGCTTTTGTCTTCAGAATTGAAGCCTTGGGCAAGAGTATCCAGTCCCTGGAGTTTAGGTCACATGCCTGCACAATAAATGGAAAAATAAGATCTACCTCGTGACACGACAAGGTAGGATTCACAGTGTCAGGGGTACCCACATGTTGGGACTTGTTCAAAGTCAGCAGGTGGCCATTATCCTGACAAATGTCCACTTCCTGCTTTAAAGCAACATGTCAAAACCCACTTCAGTATCTTCTCTAATTAACTAGTTCCTTTCTGGTAGCTTGTAGGTCAGGGCTTGCCACTGCCCTTCTCCTCATCAACCAGTCAGGACACAACAAACATGCACTTGATTCCTTGCCCTCCCTGAAAGAGTACATCAGTCCATCTTCAAGTTGCAACCATTCTACTTCTGAACTATCTCTTTAATCTGTGTTCTATTCCACAACACAACTCAGTTCCAGCACATTATTACCTCTCACTTGGGCAAATCAACAGCTTTCTAAACAACTCTCTTCCTTAGGTGCAGCTGACTTCACACCACCTCTTCTCCATACTATACCATAGTGATACTCTGTAAAGTGTTGTCCCTTGTCTTAAGAGATGATGGTCACTATTGCCCCTCTGGAAACCCTGGTGCTGTAGTAGTTAAATGCTAAAGCTGCTAACTAAAAGGTTGGCAGTTTGAATCCACCAGGTGCTCCTTGGAAACTCTTTGGGGCAGTTCTACTCTGTCCTATAGGGTTGCTATGAGTCAGAATTGACATGATGGCATTTATTTTATTTTATTGGTTTTATTGTCCTTGTGAGAGACTTCAACTCCCTTGGAGAACTTAGAAGGCCCATAACCGTACAAACAGCTAAGCACTCAGCTGCCACCTGAAAGGTCGGTAGTTTGAACCCAACCAGTGGCACTGCAGAAGAAAGACCTGGTAATCTGCTTCCATGAAGATTCCAACCAAGAAAACCTTACGAAGCAGTTCTGCTCTGTAGCCCAAGTGTTACCATGGATTGGATATGACTTGCTAGCACAAGAGGACAACAATGGATCCTTTGGTAACTATTCTATGTATTTTTTTACTCCCATGCATTGAATACTTCACTGTGTTCATTTTCACACAGAATTATAAAAATAGACAATTTATTGAACATGCGTTAAGTGCTGTACTTTATTCTAGGTACTTAGATTATCCTTACATCAATATTAGGAGGCAAGAGTCATTTATATTTCTATTATACACAGGAAGAGACTGAGGCCACAGCAATAACGGCAGCCCTAGCATCTGAACATAGGTCTGTCTCTCTCTCAAGTCCATGTCTTCAACCAGGCCTCTATTTGCTCTGTCTTTACTGAATTACTCACAACCAGTTGAATAAAAACATGCTTTCTCATGCTGTTAGCTTGAATATTTCTTTTCTTCTGCTTCAAATGATTCCCTTGTCTTTGTTTACTTGCTTGAGTGTTAATCATTCTTCACTGCTCATCCTGGTGATGAATTCTTTTATGGAGCCCCTCCTTGCTCTCTCATCTTCCATCCCAACCTATCCCAGTTGTAGACATTTCCTTCACCACTACCCACAGCCCTCAGAGCTGGATTAGCACTGTTTCCTTGATAATCAGTGAGCAACCTGATAACAGGGATGTTGTCACGTTTTTGTTGTTCTCTGAGGTCCAAGCAGAGATTCATAATAGGAGTACAGCAGACCCACTGGCTGAAATACATCACACTATAGAAGTCTTTTGAATAACGTCTTCAATTTCTAGGCCTGCAGTGACAAAAGACCACCAAGTGGATGGCTATAAAGAATAGAAATATACTGTTTCACTCTTCTGGAAGTTTAAAGTCCAAATCAGAGTATCAGCCCTTCTGAGAGCTCTCAGGATCCTTTCCATGCCTCTCGGCTAGTGTCTAGTGGTCACCACCAATCCTTGGCATTCCTTTCTTGCTTATAGACCTGTCTTCACATGACACCTCTTTCCTGTGTGTAACTCTGGGTCTCTGTGTCTGTCCTCCTTCATAAGACACTAGTCATATTGGATTAAGAACCGCCCTATTCAGGTATGACCTTATTATCTCAACTGATGTCTTTAGAGAGAGACTCTATTTCATCAAACAGTGACACACATAGGTACAGGGATTAAGACTTCAATGTGTCTTTTTGGGGACACAAAATGTTGTCATCAGGTGCTGTCCAGCTGGTCCTGACTACGGACAGCTGAATGAAGCACTGCCTGTTCCCACATCATCCTCGCAATTGTTCTGCTTGAGCCTGCTGTTGCAGCCACTGTGTCAGTCCGTTTCATTGAGGGTCTTCTTCTTTTTCAATGACTCACTACTTTACCAAGCGTGATGTCCTTCTCCGGGGACTCACCCCCCCCCAATAACGTGTGCAAAGTATGTGAGACAGTCTTTCCATCTCTCTTCTATGGAGCATCTGGGCTGTACTTTTTCCAGGACAAATTTGTTCATTCTTTTGGCAGTCTGTTATATAGTCATGATTCTTTGCCAATACTGTAATTCAAACACATCAATTCCCCTTCAGTTTCCCACACATATGAGGTGGACTAAAAATACCGTGGCTTGGATCGGATGCATCCCAGTCCCTAAAGTGACATCTTTGCTTTTTATTATTCCAAAGAGGTCTTTCACAGCAGATGTGCCCACTACAACATATTGTTTGATTTTCTGACTGCTGCTTCCATGGGTGGATCCAGTGCTTCCATATGGATCCAAATAAAATGAAATCTTTGACAGTATCTCTCCATTTGTCATGATGTTGCTAACTGGTCCAGTTGTGAGGATCTTTGTTTTCTTTATGTTAAGGTGTAATCCATACTGAAGGTTGTGGTCATTGTTCTTCATCAGTAAGTGCTTCAAGTCCTCTTTACTTCTAGCAAGCAAAGTTTACACTAAATTTAGGTTTTCCTAGCCAGCTGCCATGTAAGTAACATCAACTGGTCCCAATTCACCTGGACCAGAGGTAAACAACGGACATCAAAGACAGGAGGAATATATGAACCCATCAAATGGAAGGAGCCATATGATCTAGTGTCTGCTTCAGCAAGGGACCATACGAACTGGATGGTGCCCAGCTACCACCAATAACTGCCTGAAGGCGGTGCATGGTATAGAGCCCCCAGACAATAGCAGGAGAAAGATTACAGCGCAGAGCTAGAACTCTACCAAAAGACTGCATTTGATGGTCTGTCAGACTGGAGGACCCCTGGGAGCCTGGCCTCTAGATTCTCTAACCCTAAAACCGCATCCAGCGCTGGAGGGGCTGGCTCTCCTGACAAAGACTGAACTGGACTATACAAAACACAGAGTGCAGCTGGTGAGAAACAAACCTCAGGACTTAAATATGTGCACGGGGCTGTTCTAGAGGCTCACTGCTGGAGCCGAGAGGATAGAGCGTGGGGCTTGGCGGTGGAGATCACAGCTTGATCAAAGGGTCATGGGAAATTCTGCATGAAAGGGAGGAAGGGAGGGGAGAGTAGTTAGAATACAGTAGGGTATCATATGGCAAATTGATACAGATTACTATTCTTCAATTCACAATAAAATTGATTAAAAAAATGCCTTTGAAATTGAGCAAGGTTTTAAGAAGTCAAGGCCTGATGAGGGAGCGTAATTCATCACGGCCTCTGGGGTCAGGCAGACCTGACTGGGGTCCTGGCTTCTCCACTTATTGGCTCTGTGACCTTGGGTGCGTTGGTGGCACTATCTGCGCCTCAGCTTCCACTTCCAGAAATTCTTAAGGCAATGAAGAATTTGAAGAAATAATGTATATAGCACTTACTGTGGTCCATACTTGACTTTTAGGAGGCAATAAATACTTAAGCAGTGTTATACTTTAGCACAGTATGTACATTTCTGGGAGGAACTAATCATAAAAATGTTATGCAATAATTAAAAATGCTAACAGTAAAATAAACAAATAAATTCAGGCTTTTCTGAGAAGGAAAAGGAACTCTTTCTATCCCATGTAAGCCTGAATCAGCCATCAGCATGAAGGTGTAGCGGTTAAGGCTTACGGCTGCTAACTGAAAGGTCAGCAATTTGAGTCTACCAGGTGGTGGTTGGAAACCGTAGGGAGTAGCTTTACCCTGTCCTATAAGGTTGCTATAAGTTGGAACTGACTCAGTGGCAATGGTTTTTTTTTTTTTTAGCGGCTATTTGCAAGTCAGTTTCTCTGAAGAGTAAACGCTGGGTGAGTGGAGTGACTGATTAGCTCCAATATGTGGACATTCACTCTTCTGTCTCGACCCATAAGCTGTAACTCTGGAGGAAAGACAGGCCCTGCTATGCTAAGCATTGTCTTGACTTTTTACACTTGAAATGCTGCTTTCTGAAGCACTTTTAATGGGTCAGCTTCTGGCTGGCTAGATTTTAAAAAATGAGTATGTTTTATGGTTCCAAAGAATCTACTATTTTTTTCTCCTTCAAGTCTTACTTTTAGAAAAAAAGAGAGTATTTCGGAGATAACAGCATTGGGATGAGAAGGAAAATTCTGTATCATTAAGAAGAAATTAAGAGTTGCATCCTTCTGTCTTGAGCCACTGCTGGGTACAGGGATAGGGTGCTCAGCTCTGCAGTTTCTGAAGGTCACCTGGTGTTGGCACCTGGAAGCCACATGCAAGTCAAACTCCAGCAGTTCTTATCACCGCACTGCTAAGCTTTTAAACAAGCTGTGTTTATATTCTTTATGCTTTGAAGGCTCACCTCACCATTTCTTTTTCTCTCAAACCATCCCAGGGCAGTCTGTTCCATCGTTAAGTTGTGTCAGTCTGTCTATTCATACTGCAGGCATGAAGATGAAGGATCAGTTATAATCATCTCCTTCTAGTCTCAGAGCACTTTAGAACTGGAATACTCTCTATTTGTGTCTCAATACCAGCTCTCTGTCCCATGAAACACTGCCTCATTGGGAAACTGCGAAAGCCTTGGCAAATGGAATATCTATGCAGCCGATGAACAATTGCCTCACTGGGGGAGTCATCCAAAGGCACCAATGTTAATCTTATTAGTCCACACAGTCCTCTTGCTACAGGGAAATGTATAAATATTTGTAAACTCCTTAATCCATCTCAGCTGCCAGGACAGGGTAATATGATAAGTCGAGCAAACTTCCCAGCAATCAACAGAAGTTTATGATTATGATTAGCAAATACAACTTGTCCCACTATGGATTGTTAAGAGATGGGAGCCAAAAATACTCTCACAACTTGAATCCCAAAGTCTAGCCCTCACACCCAGCCTCCAGTTTCTCCCTTGTCAAATTCTCTGGCAGGCAGAGGCCCTTGAGAGTCAAGACATATACCTGTTGGAATGGTACTCCGGGCTTGGCTGGCTGCTGGCTGGGCTGAATGTCGCAGACAACTTCCCATCGGGGGTGAGCTTGCCTGGTGTGGGGCATGGGCCTGAGGTGTGGTGAGAGGAAGGGCAGGTCTGGTGGCAGTGGCTGGGCTGCTCAGACTTCCGCCACCTGGATGGATGGTTGTCGTCATCCCCTTGGCCAGTGGAGACCCTCCAACTACATTATTCCGGGATGGTCCAGCCCCTCCTACAGGAGCCCTAAGGAATTAAAGCAGAATTAAGTCAGGCAAGGGGGCTCAGATGAAATTACACAACAGAGGCTGCTGAAAAGGCCCACTATGACCCAGTGGCTTTGGGAGATAAAAACAAAATAGTCGAGAAGACAATGTCCTAAAAGCAATGCTGAAATCATTCATACAGTTGAACCACATCCAGAGCTCCATCCGAGAAGGACATTCTTTATAAAACATTCATGGGGGCCAACTTACAATGTGAAATAGTAAAATAACCCTACAAAACGGAGGAATGATCTCAAGTCAATGAAATGTTTTCTACCAGAGTTTCTGCTTTAATTCATTCTAACAAACATCTGTGTGTCCCCAAACACATCTATAAAAAATGGATGACTGAGCCATGTCCCATCAGGCTTTAAAATATTTTACAGTGTGGCCAGGGAAAACCCATGAAAAGAAGAGCTGACTCCTTATGGACATGGCCACCTTTTTGTTTCTGCTGGCCTCTGACCAAGACTTCTGGGAAAAGGAACAGAAAACATAATCTCCTCCTCAAGGATTTTGAAAAACTTGTAGTTTCATCTCAGAAATAGACATCATTTCCACCCCGTCCCCCAGTCTCCAGACAAAACCAGTTTAGCTGTTGAATACAAAATGAACATATAAACTTTACAAACAAGGCTTTAACCCTTTCCTTCTACTCACATTAAAGCTATGCATTGGATGTGGGGGTATAAGATATCACAGAGTTTAGGGGCCTGAAAGCTTTTGTGGGTTCAGTTCCAGAGGGTTAAGGGGAATCAGAGTGTTTGGCACTTGTTGAAGAATAAGCAGCTGAGGAAACCTCCCCTTTCTATCTGTTTAGGATTCCAATCATGATGAAATGGGTGGGAGAAAACAGGGACTGTCAGCCTTCTGCGTCTCCTGGGTCAGGCCCCAAGACATCATCTCTAAGAGTGTGTTGGCACCACACCATGACCCCATCACCAGGCATGAGTTAATGTAAAGAAGCTAGAAGAGAGCCATGTGTCTGGAAACAACGAATGGCATAAAGGATAAAATGGTCACGGTGACTGAATGATTCTGGCAATAGTTTATTCTCATGGTAAGTGCATTCTCATAAGAACATATTAACTGGGAAACATAGGGAGAAGGCTTATCTCACAGAAATAAAGGCAAACCTTGAAAGTTTAGAAAATTTGCACACTCACGAGGGATCACCTAACACAATACTCATTCTACCAAAAATGACGCTCCTGGTTCAGAATTTTTGAATTTCACACATTTGAAAGGCTCCAAACTTGGGGCTCAATGTGTTAAACCTGTGCTAGCTCCTTTCCACAGAACTCTACTGACATAAAAGTAGGCAGGATACCACGTAACCCAGTTAGCAGAATCATCAAAAATCATACCTATATATTTTTAAATACATTTGTCACCTGTCGAACTCACTTTTACCTTAGGAAGTGATTAAGGCTTTTCTTTATGTCCTGAGTGCACGCTGTCACTTTCAGCAGCCAGGCACCCTGATCCTCCTCACTACAGTTTTAAATGAACTTTGAATGTCCTCAAAGACTGTATAGCTACCAAAGCAACTGTAATCACTAAGCTACAAAGCCGCTACACACCCCGAGTACTGCACAGCGCTGTAGAACAAACGGCAGTGAGCATAGCTGCACAAGTCTGTGAGTCAAGGACTGTCCCTTCTGCCCACCCATTGGACCACTGTCCTGGAAAAGCATTACTTTCTGGCTGAGTAACTTCGGCAATCTTCCTTAAGAACAGCAAGGAGCTTGGATCAGTGAGGGTATAAATCTGCAGAGCCCCAGGGAAGAGGACAGGTCTTCATTTCTGTGATAAGACTGCGAAGTCTTTCTTTTCAGAGTGAGCTATAGAGCTGGGTGGGCAAGTCTAGGTCTCTGAGATACCGACTAAGGGACACCTGACCAGTCCTTTTCCTGTGACTACAGAGTGACCAGAAACCCTGGTGGCATAGTGGTTAAGTACTACGACTGCTAGCCAAAAAGGTCAGTAGTTCAAATCCACCAGGCCCTCCCTGGAAACTCTACAGGGCAGTTCTGCTCTGTTCATAGGGTTCCTATGAGTCAGAACTGACTCAATGGCAGTGGGTTTAGACAGAGACTCCGCAGTGACCCTCACAATACTGCAGTTACTAGGATGGGCTCCTAACTGCAGAATCAGATACTGAAGTGACTTGAGCGAACTGGTTCTCTCTAGTTCTAACAGAGGTTGAAGATCAAGAGTGCTTACCAGAAGTCAGCAAACAATGAGGCTCACAAGCCAGGATGAATGAGCTGACTCTGCAAATTCATCAGTTAGAGAATTTCCTTATATATATATTAAAAAAATACTCGCACGTGGTATGGGAAGATAATTCTTGAAGCTAAATTCTGATCAAAACAATGAGATGTCATCAGTTTGGTCAAGCTGCTCTACTTAAGCACCTAGTACACACAAACAATGGGTGAGGGGCTGTGAGGACACAAGCTGAGATGCCTGTGGTGGTCAAAGAGCCTACAGGCTGGTGGGGCAGTGGAAGCATGAGAAGCACTGGAGCTAACCTGCATGAGCAGAAACCCAAACCTGGTCTTGGCTGGGGCATCTTTACTAGCTTAAGTGACTGCCAAAGACACGGGAGATGCCACCAGCTTTAAAGAACTCATTCCCTGCCTTTGCCATAGCTCAGCTGCATTGAACTACCTGGGTGTTTTCTCCAGGGACGAGATGACTTGGAAAGCCTTTCAAAGTAAACAAAGTTGTAGCCTAAAAGACATGGCTTGTAACTACTGCCATGTACAAGCAATACTAAAGACTTTTAGAAATCTAGTACTAGAAAGTACCAAGCTCAGGAAGTCATTTCGTGCCTATAAATAAACACCAAGAGGATCATGGGGAAGGCAACACCCAAAGCAGAGGTCTCTCAGGCTCACTTTGCTTGAGTTTGGAGACATAGGGCATTTCTTAAAGTCTCTCTGCAGTTCAGTTAAGCTTTTCTCTGCTGAGGGTGACCTGAATGAAACACGCTCAGAAAAACCAAAACCCAGCGCCGCTGAGTTGATGTTGACTCATAGAAACATGCTCAGCCACTTCTTAATCTTTGTCCTTGTGTAATTTTCTGGGCTCAGGCCAGACTCCATTCTTGCCCACAGCCCCAACTGGGCACCACTGGGGATTCACTGGCTAAATAATGCTTTGGATAAATAAAACTGGTTAAAATAAACACGCAGTGTACCCAGCCCTTTACTTTCTTTCTTACAAAACTTTGAAAAGTTTGAATGAATCTAACAATCAATGGAAGGGTTTTAGGCATTATTGGTCATCATGGCAGCCTTGTTTCAAGAGTAGAAACCTGAAGGCCATGTTTTGAATTTACGCGTATGTCCTGGAGTAGTAACGCAGGGAGGTGTCCATAAGGAGCTTGGACAAGTGTGAATGACTGATAGGCGATGAAGCAACGGCACCCCTCATCTGGACGGAAAAGTCTCAGAAGACTCTGGATTGCCTCTCCTGTGAGTTTTTAAAATAACTTTGAAAAGAATTTTACAAAAGTAACATAACAGAAAATTTGTAAAACATAGGAAAGCACAAGAAAGAAACACTGCTGTCTGAGTAAAGAGTGGAGAGGATGAGTGTGCTGTCCCAAGGTGAATATGCTGTCATAGATAGAGTAGCATAGAGGCAAGTGCTCAGGGTTTTATGTGGAAAATTGACTCGGATTGTAAACTTTCACATAATCACAATAAAAATTAAAAAAAGATGAATCACAATGTTATCGCTCCATAACACTTGTTAAAAATCTTTGTTATCCTCTGTCCTTTGCATATACTAGGTCCGACAATTAAGTCTGCAAACTTAATTGTTCTAAATGCCACATACCTCAGTGCTGAATATCACTGCAGTCCCCTTTGAAGTACTCCCATTTGGGAAGCTATGTACCAACACCAACACCTAGTCTGTCCTTCTAAGCAATTTCAGAACTCTTTCTGGTATGGCCATTGTGCATGGTGGCACAGTGGCACGTCTGTGAACTTAACTGTATAGTTGTCTGTGAGGGAGTTTTTAGTCAGAAAACAAATAACTATACTGGAACACTCTCCCTACTCAACTGATCTGGCCCCCAACAATTTTTTTCTTTACCTGAAGATAAAGGAAATATTGAAAGGAAGACATTTTGATGACATTCAAGACATTACAGGTATTATGATGACGGTTCTGATAGCCATTCCAGAAAAAGAGTTCCAAATTTGCTTTGAAGAGTGAGCTATGTGCTGGCATTGGTGCACAGCTTCCCAAGGGGAGAATTTCGAAGGTAACCATAGCGATACTCAGCCACGAGGTATGTAGCACTTTTACTAGGATGAGTTTGTGAATGTAATTGTGAGAACTAGTATACAGGTGTCTTTTGTATAATTGATCTAGATGTGGTAACACACACACACACACACACACACACACACACAAACACACTAACAAGATCTTGTTCTTTTTGGTGATTTCCCTACTTAATTAATGCTGCTTTCCTAATTCCAATTCTTTCTGTTCCCATTCTCCAGCTCTCTTATGTAGCTACTGACATAAAACCAAGTAAGCTCCACTAAAAAGGTGGAACTATTGCCAAAATTTCCCTACACTTTCTGAACCTTCTCAGGCCCACAGAGTCATTGCTGCAGGGAGACCTGAGAGCTATGTGAGCTGAGCTTTGTGGGCAGTAGTGTGCTTTGCTGCCTTCTGGACTGCCTGTAGTTTGGCTCGTCTAGACCATGGCATTCCCTGTAGGCAGTGACAATCACGTTAAGAGAATCACGGAGGGAGCTTGCTACCTTCCAGGTCTGCTTGGCTCTCACCTGGAGACAGGTGTCACGTAGTTTCCAGGAAACACACCAGAGACCCCAGTTCTCAAGGATGTCCCCTTGAACCAGCCATCCTGACACTTCTCAGTGACTCGGTACATCTCGCCCTTGCGCAGCTCCAGCTCGTCATTCTTCTGGGGCTTGTAGGCATAAAGTGCCAGGTATCTGTGGGTGGAAGATGCAGGGCCAAGAGTAAATGGATAAATTCACGGACAGGGTGGGCACAGAACTGTCTACATCATGCGGAACACATCTGAGGACTCATCTTTGGATGAACTCAACCTAAAAATGTAGCTAATGTCTGTGGGAGCTCTATAGCTTAAAAAGAACTTCACACACTTGGACTTCACCTTCCCAATAAGCCAACTAGGCAGGTAGCAAGGAAGAGGGAAAGGAGTATTCACGGGGTACCTGTGAGAGGCTGGGCTTTCACACACTATAAGTCTCAGTGATTGCTACATTTATTGCCATTTCACACCTGAAGAACTGGTCCCAGGAGATAAACAGTGGGCCACAGTCACTGGGCAGGGAAGCAGCAGGCTAGGATCTTTGCAGCCCAGGCACTCTGAGCCTAGAACCTATGGTCACCATGTACCCTGTGCTGGTTCTGGAGGTCAGTGTAGTCATCGCCATCTGCCCATTTTACAGATGGGAACCCAGGCTTAGTGAGGTTAAACAATTCATCCAAGGCCCTATAAAACCCTTGAGTTGATTCAGACTCATGGAGACCACGCGTAAGGAACATAGGACTGAGAACATGCCTGTGACCTTTTGGAAGCAAACTACTAGGCCTTAGCAGCTGTCTTAGTCATGTAGCGCTGTTATAACAGAAATGCCACAAGGGCATGGCTTTAAGAAAGAGAAATTTATTCTCTCACAAGTCCAAATTCAGGGCACGAGCTCCAGGGAAGGCGTTCTCTCTCTGTCAGTTATGAAGGAAGGTCCTTGTGATGTATTTGTCTTCTCTTAGTTTGGGAGCATATCAGACTCGGAACCCCAGATCCAAAGAACACGTTCTGCCCTTGGCACTGCTTTCTTGGTGGCATGGGGTCCCCACTCTCTGCTCCCTTTCCATTGCTTTAACCTCTTGTAAGACAAAAGCTGATGCAGGCCACACCCCAGGGAAACTCCTTTTACATTGCATCAGGCATGTGACTTAAGCAAGGGTGTTACCTCCCATCATAATACTCCTTGACACACTCTAATCTTGCCTCTGTAATCACAGACAGAGATTAGGATTTACAACACATAAAGGATTGCTGTTGCTGCTGTTGTTAGGTGCTGTCAAGTCAGTTCTGACCCACAGCGATCCTATGCACAACGGAACAACATGCTGCCCAGTCTTGTACCATGCCCACATTTGCTTTTGTGCTTAAACCCACTGTTGCAGCCACTGTATCAGTCCATTTCATCGAGGGTCTTCCTCTTTTTTGCTGGCCCTCCACTCTGCCAAGCATCAGGTCCTTCTCCAGGAATTGATCCATCCTAACAACATGCCCAAAGTATGTAAGACACAGTCTCACCATCTTTGCTTCCAAGGAGCACTCTGGACAGACCTATTTGTTGTTTTGGCTGTCCATGGTACACTCAGTATTTTCCTCCAACAGCACAATTCAAAGGCATCAATTTTTCTTCTGTCTTCCTGATTCATTGTCCAGCTTTCACTTGCACACGAAAGATTCCAGTAATGAAATGGAGGCCAACCACACAATACTGAGAATCTTGGCCTAACCAAGCTGTCCCCCCAACATATTTTGGGGGGACACAATTCATTCTATGACAGTAGTTGTCTTAGTTATCTAGTGCTGCTGTAACAGAAATACAAGTGGATGGCTTTAACAAACAAATTGATTTTTCTCACAGTTTAGGAAGCTAGAAGTCCTAACTCAGAGCATGAGCTTGCTGGGAAGGCTCTCTCTTTGTTGGCTCTGGAGGAAAGTCTGTTTTGATAAGGACGGCCTGTTCTCAGCGATGTGACAGGCAGACCTCTCTCGCAGTCCCTCAGTCTAGCCTCTGGTCTGCTCAGGCAGGTGTTACAAAGCTCTTTACCTTCACTGGTAAGTGCCCAGAGGTACTCACTCCACCAGGAAGCCTCATGCCTGAAGGACTCAGCTCTCTCTCTCCATAGGTCGGCTTCCGTGCTTTCTCTCACAGGTCTCCCGCTTCCAGTGCCACCATTGCTCTGCCACTGCTTCTCACTGTCTTGCACCATCTCTGGTACTTCAGCTCTTTCTCTGTGTCTCCTGGTTCTTGAAGGTTCTCAGCACATGGACCCCATGTTCAAAAGATGTGCTCTGCTCTGATCTCTTCTTGGTGGTAAAGAAGTCCCTATCTCTGCTTACTTCTCACCTTTTATCTCTTTTAAGATAAAATGAATGACTTGAATGAAAGCACGGCTTGAGTAAGGGGGGTAAGGGTGACAACTGGGGTTAAGGGTGGTGACTTGAGTCACTCCTTACAGTAAGGTGGTTACTCGAGATGCATCCTACCCTGCTCCATCAACATAATGGACAGCTCATTCCCAAAGGAGACCATAACCACAGGCATACAGGCTAGGATTTGTAACAAATTATGGAGTGGAGGATAATTACATCATATTACAAAATGCAGGACAACAACATAATCTAGTAAATAATGGCCTAGCCAAGTTGACACACATTTGTGGGGGGAACATAATTCAACTCATAGCAGTGTCTCAGCACTTAACTCTCTGTGCCACCCAGGGACAAGGCCTGATACCATGTGTCAGAACTGGATCACCCAGGGCTAGGTCTTGGACCCCATAATTTTTCCTGTTCTTCCATACTATGTAAAGCCTGTTGCTTAGGCAAGAGAAACTGAGTGTGAATTAAGTAAGCACTTTTACACTGGCTTTTCCTCATTTAGTCTAACGTGAGGCTTGGCTTATCTGCCAGAGGTAAATGCACTAAATCTGAATTGCAAGAGATCTCAGAAATCTTTTTAGATGAGAGGATTATCTAGACAAGGAATTCTTGGTCACAGTCTTCCTTGCAATATGTGTGCTTTGACTATTTTATTCAATTTCTACTTTTCTTTGAAATCTTTGCAGACAAGGAAAGATCAAACCATGAAATATACCCAAACTCAACACCATTGAGTCGATTCTGATTCATAGTGGCCCTATACAACAGAGTAGAACTACTCCATAGAGTTTCCAAGGAGCGCCTGGTAGATTCAAACTGTCAACCTTTTGGTTAGCAAGTATAGCATTTAACCACTATGCCACCAGGGTTTCCAACTATGAAATGTAGTGGTGAATATTCTGGACTAGGGTTTAGAAATTGTGCTATTAACACCGCCCATGACCCTGAACAAGCCACCTTACCTCTGAGGCTCCCCTCCTGTGAAACACTTAGTCTGATTGGGATCACAGCCTCCCAGGTACTTAGGAGGACAGGACAGTACTTGCAAAACTGCCTTGCTGCTTGTGGGGTTGGGGAATGTTTTTTTTTTTGATTGTTTTTAATTGTGATTGAGGGAAAGCATACAGTCCAATACAAATTTGCATGCCTGAGTACGTGCAGCTCCTGTTGCTCTCCCTGCCCAGTGACAGCACACTCCTTCTATCCATTCTATACATGTCATATTCTCTTAAAAATCTCATGTTTCCTCTTCTCTACCCTCTCCATTCCCTTCTAATAAGAGGTGAGTAGGGTGACTTCCTATAGATGTATAAAACCACGAAGTGTACATACAATATGGTCACTCTGTGTCACCAAGTCCAAAAAGCTGACATCAGTAATGATTTATAGACAGGGGCAGCATGAGGACCAGAGATCATGCTCCCAGGGGAACCCCGAGGGCCCTGGACCATCTATTGCAGTCTTTTAGTGGAGTTCTCCCTTTTATTATTGTGTTGCCAGTGAGACTCAACTTTGTTAGCCCCATCATGGTTGTCACCGGTGGTGGCCCGGCACCATCTGTTTCCTCCAGTCACATGTTGATGCAGATACCCACTCACGTGGGTCTCTCTGAATGGTTGGTTTTGAACCAGTGGAGAGAAGTGCACCACACAACCACATTTGTTTGGAAGATACAGCCTAGAAAGTTGGTGGAGGCTCAAGTTCAATAAGAGGAATTTTGAAGAAATGCCCTCTGCATGATCTCACATTAGTTTCGGGGTTACCTGGAGGGGACATGTGAGGTCCTTCTAGGAGCCGTGGGCTGGCTCCCAAGGGCTCGTGTGGACACCAGGTCTCTGGTGGTCTGAGAAAGTTCAGAGTCTCCCCAGAGCTCCTCCCTGATTCTGGGAGGTGCCTTCACCCTAAGTGAACACAGAAACAGGATACGGCTCACTAAAGGTCAGCTGACAAGGAGTGAGGCCTCCTGAGGGAGTCCTGGGTGATACAATCAATATACTCTGCCTGAAAGGTTGACAGTCTGAGTCCAACCAGAGCTGCTTCGGAAACCATGGTGATGTAATGGGTTAAGTGCTACATCTGTTAACCAAAAGGTGGGCAGTTCACATCCATCAGATGCTCCCTGGAAACTCTCCGGGGCTGTTCTACTCTGACCTCTAGGGTTGCTACGAGTTGGACCCAACTCGATGGCATTGGGTTTGGTTTTGTTTAGAGGTGCTTCGGAAAAAAGGCCTGGTGATTTACTTCCAAAATAAACCAGTCACTGTAAATTCTGTGGAGCACCGTTCTATTCTGACACATGTGAGGTTGTCTTGAGTTGGAAATGACTTGAGAGTAACTGGTTTCTAGGTCTGAGAGGCCTAGTAAGGAATATTCTAGAACAGAGATAGAGTCCTGTGGATACTAAAGCTTTCTTAGCCTTAAAATAAAATAATCTTCCACCCGTTTCCAACTTCCTACAGCTATATATCCCAAGCACATACTGCTTGTTATTCAATTACAGTCTTGTTTACCAACATCGTTTACAGTTTTCCCTCCCCTCTCCCTTCCTTTAGGGACACCCTGGGACATGAAAGGGTGACTTAATCCTTTATTCTTTTCCCTCTGTTTGAGAAGATAAATACTCAAAATGAGGAATGACTCCTGGGCTTGTGGTAAGATAAACAAAGCCATCACCAGAGAGCATGATTTCCTCTTCATGGGCATAAATATTTGTGTTTTGGACAGTATTCCCAGGTGATCAGTAAAGTGGAACCCAAGGGGTAATCATTCTGTTTTCACATTTGCTGATTCTCAGCCAGTTCTTTGATGGCGAGAGACAAATTACTGTCAACAGAAAAATCACATGAAAACTGCATTAACACCACAAAAGCCCTTCTGGGTTGGGGGGACTGCCTCAGACACACCTGGGAGGTAAGGGGGTGGGGGCGTGGGGGGAATAAATAAAAGGAAGCCAAAATGGAAAAAAGATGGCTGTGACGGGGGAGGCTCGCGAAGCAATAAAAATGATGCAGGCTGTTCACGCCCGCTCTCGAGGAAATATAATTGAAGCATAAATCCTGCTTAAGTTTGCCTCATTCTGTCTCTTTATGATGTCAGAGCCATCTTTCTGATTCTGTGGCCAGTAAATAAGCAGTGGTAATGAGCAGAATACCAAGCAGGGTTAATGGTTCCTCGGGGTGTGTTTAGGTCGATGCGCGAGTGTGTGTGACACCAGACGTAATCAAATAATTATATTTCATTAGTCACCAGATGGGAGGCACCATCATGCATGGTCTTTGCTTTGTGTGCCTGTCCAGGCAGCAGCGGCATCGAGGTCTCTCCTCAGATGCCTGATGGGAAACAGGCAGCCCAGAACAGACCCCAGCATGCAGCACAGAAGCCTGCTGCCACCAAGTCGATGCCAACTTATGGAGACCCCGTGTGTTGCAGAGAAGAGCTGCTCCAGAGGGTTTCCTCAGCTGTATCATTTACAGGAGGAAACTGTGGTGGCATAGTAGTTAAGTGCTATGTCTGCTAACCAAAAGGCTGGTTGTTCAAATCCGCCAGAGACGGAGCTAGGAGTTGGAATCGACGAGACAGCAGGGGGTTTGGTTTTGGTTTTGGTTTTTCGATCACCAAGACTTTCTTCTGCAGGGTACTTGGGTCGGTTTGAATCGCCAACTTTCAGGTTAACAGCACAGTGCAAACTGTTTGTGCCACCCAGGGACTTAGGTTAAAGTTTGCCTGTTTCCCTCACTGCTGGGGCCTGTTCAGAGGCTGGTGGACACAGGTAGGAAGTGTTGCAGTCAGCTGTGCACAAGCCCACAACCAGGCACTGCAAACGATGAGCCCATCTGCACCAGCCAAGGTAGACCTCAGAAGTATTCTGCCCAGTTTCTAGAGAGTTCTACTCATGGACTTGCAGGAGACAGAGGTTCTGTGGGTCCTGTCCTGGGCTGTAGCCCCTCGGACTCAGGGTCTGTGTGACCTTGGTCAACTGCTCTTCCTGTCTTTTCCATCTGGGATTGATGCTACTTGCTATGACTAAACATTTTCATAGGAAAGACTGAGTCCCTAGAGCCATGTGCTTTGGTGTCCCAGAGAAACTCTGAGGTTCCTCTGATCCTAGCCTGACAAAAGTGCTAAGTCCTGTCCACATCTCACCCTTGTGCCATGTATATGTGGGCTGCAGATCCTAAAACCCCTGAATGAGGAAAGCATCACATTTCATTGAAGTCATACGCAGAGTGTTTCCTTCCCTCTAAGCTTCTCTGTTTTTGTCTTGCTCTGAACTTTGCTTTATTGAAGAAGCCTTTTCCAAATGGTGCCTTCTACACACAGCTGTCCCAAGAGGGAGGATCTGACTGCCTCAAGGGTGCATGGCTAGGGGCTTGGGTGCCACATGGGGAGCTGACTTTTCCTTCTCTTCCTTTCTTGTTTCCTTCCCACTTCTCAGTGGTGGTCTCATTGCACTCCTGTTGAGCTATGCCATCTTGTTGACAGCAGGAATTCCAGACCCGTGAGTAAGTGTCTGTCCTGAATTCTGAGTGGGGGAGAAGACAGGGCACCCCTCTGCTGGACACTAGAGTTCTGGGAGACACTATGCCTCAGGGTTGAAGAAGCCCACCGGAAGGGAACCCTGGGGAAGTCTTCCGGCTTAGGGAAGCTGTCCTCCAAGGTGTTCTCTGAATACATCAAACACACTCCTGCTTCAAGGCCTTTGCATTTATTCTACTGGCAGTTCTCATCTCTCATCCTCTCCCTGCCCCCTAGACTGTATCCTCATGAAAGCAGGGGGTTTTGTGCTTTGTTCTATACCTATAAAACTGACACATAGTAGGCGCTTCACAAGTATTTACTAAAAGAAAAATAAAACGGAAGCTCTGTTTTTGAGATGGAAGTTGAGGAAAAGGTGAGAGCATGTGTGTGTGTCTGTCTGTCTGTCTGTCTGTGTGCGTATGCATGCTTACACATGCCCGTTTGCACAGGAAACCCATTCCTATCACTCCTGCTCTCCCAGCTGCATCGCCAGCAAGGATGGTGAGACTTTGTCGCACATCCTTTGACAGATTATCAGAAGACACCAGTCCCTGGAGAAGGACATCATGCTTGGTAACGAGTCAGGGAAAAAGAGGAAGGTTTTCAAGGAGATGGACTGACACAACGGCCACAACAAGGGGCTCAAGCTTAACAGCAATTGGGAGGGTGGTGCGGGCTCAGCCAGCATTTCCTTCTGTTGCACAGTGGCACTAAGAGTCAAAAGCAGCTAGATGGCACCTTACACCAATCAGAACTGCCAGCTGACCTGGAAAATAAAAATACTAGCACAGCAAACAGGTTTTGGGGTTTTATCATGTAGGAGGTCAGTGTCAAGAATTGGGGCAATGAAAGGAGATGGGAGAGGGGAGACATCTACTTGTAACCTTTCTGTTACAGCAGCACTAGACGACTAAGATATGCTGCCCACTGGCAGGGGTGGAGCTGGCTGGGAGTGGTGCCAAAGCTGTGGATAAAGGGACCTGGGTTCTGAATCAGGAGCCTTGGCACAGTAGCTAAGCACTGGCCTCTTAACCAAAAGGTTGGTGAGAGGTTTGCTCTGCAGGAGAAGGGTGCGGCAGTCTGCCTCTGTGAGATTATAAGCTTGGCAACCCTAGGGGGCAGTCCTACTCTGTTGCACAGGGTCGCTATGAGTTGGAATTGACTCAGTAGCAGCGGGTGTGCTTCAGTTTTTGCTCTGAATCACGTGCTCCTCCCGGGGGCTGGACTGCTCGTTCTCCAAGTCACCTGGCCACATAAGGAGCTCTTCCTGTCAGAGAGGACAGACCCTGAGGGGATCAATGCACACGGCACACGTTTGCTCAGCCACCTTGAAAGGATGGTCCGTATCTGCCCACACCTGGTCTTAGCGACAGCTATTAATTAGCATCTAACTTGCACAGCTGTCAAATTCACACTCTAGATTTTAAAAATAAAGAGAGTGTGAGGAACTCTGATAAACGCCCAGCAAACCATTTGAATGGTTTGAGCATCTTGGTTGGGAGCCTAAAGGAGTGGCTCTCAAATAACTGAAAGGTAATTATCTTTTGGGAAGGAGTTTATTATCTTTTACACAACATTTTAGGAACCTATGTCATTCAGTGGACCAAGGGCTTTATATTTGCTTCTTAATATATAAGAGGAATTTCAACCCTTCTCTTTCAAAACAGACATGAAGGTTCTTTATATAGTGGGCCTATGACTGCTAACCTAAAGGTCAGCAGTTTGAATCTACCAGCTGCTTCTTGGAAACTCTATCAGGCGGCTCTACTCTGTCTTATAGGGTTGCTGTGTTGGAATCAACTAGAAAGTGAAGAGTTTGGTTTGCTGTTGGTTAAAGATATCTTGATTAAGTTCTTTAAGGTCAGAAAGGATTCTTCTTTTGAAACCCTGTTTTTATTTAAGATAAACACGGACATAATTCCCAGTGAAACAATAAAGGCAGAATAATGGACAACCAGGAAGTGAACTTGGCCAAACATCCTCTGCCCAACATGTTCAACTCTGACTAAGCATACCCCATCCACTCTGCCAAGGACCGGGGACAAACACTTAATCCTAACTTTCCTCCCATCCTTTCAGGACAGGATGCACTGAGAGAACAGTGTACTTTCAGTTAGTTTGAAAAAAAAAAAAGATTTGATTTTGTACTACACTGGCCTCTTCACACAGAAGTCTAGATTCTTCACAGTGTGAAGTCAACAATTCTTTCACAACTGAAGGAATTTTACTTCTCTAAAAGCCCAGCGACACATGACATCCCTCTGGTGCTAACAGCGATCAGCAGCCAGGTGTCATTTCCATGGGACAGCATCATCACTAGAGGGGTGACACTGTCTTCTTTTATAAACCATTGTCATCATCCCTCTGATTTTTGAGGCTTTATTTATAAATCGTTGCAGACTGAGATGGCCCTAAGGATAAAAATACAAACCAAACCTGTTGCTATTGAGTGACCTTATAGGACAGAATAGAACTGCCCTACAGGGTTTCCAAGGAGCAGCTGGTAGATTTCAAACCCACTGCCACTGAGTCAATTCAAACTCATAGGGACCCTATAGGACAGAGGAGAATGGCCTCACAGAGTGACCCTATAGGTCAGAATAGAATTGCCTTATAGGGTTTTCAAGGAACAGCTGGTGGAATTAAAACTCACTGCCACTGAGTTGATTCTGACTTACAGCGATCCTATAGGACAGAGAATGGCCTCATAGAGTTCCCGAGAAGCAGTCATGTGTAATTATGTCCCCCCCACAGGTGCTCAGGGTTATCAGCTGAGTCCAGGCAAGGGGGCAAACACAGAATGCAAATAATTGTTGTGTGTGAAACTCTCCTAAGCCACACATAGACTCCGAGGTAGGTATCACACTCTCATTATATAGCTAAGGAAACTAACGCTCAAAAACCTTATGAGGCCTTCTATGTCCACACAGCTAGTTAGAGGCAGAATTAGCTTCTGTGGCCACCAGAAGCTCTGCATATGGCCATTAGAGACTTTGATAACCCAGGATTAAACCCACTGCTGTTGAGTCTATTCTGACTGAAAGTGACCCTCACAGAACAGAGCAGAATGGCCCCATAACATTTCCCAGGCTGGTGGACTGGAACTTCTGAGCTTTTGGTTAGTAGCCGAGGTCTTAACCACTTCACACCCAGGCCACTAAGACTTCAATCATACATCATGAAATACGTGAAATGCTACGTGTGAAATGCTATGTAAGAGTGGAGCACGGTTTTCCTGTAGGGGGCGCCGGTAAGGCAGGATTTACCAGACAGAGAGAGGGAAGGCTTCTTTCTTCCTTTATTTTCAGCACAGGTCTAATGTGGTTTTACCACTTCACCAAAATGCTGTGCTGATTTTCACCAGCCATTAATGTGCATGGTATTTTCATCTTTATTTTAAATTTGTTCTGTCAGATGACTAATCCTGCCTCTGGTTTAAATATTTCAAGTGCAGCCTCTAGGTGTACGTTGCTGGGGGAACTGGGATGTAAATAAGCCTGACTTCACCTTGAAAAATTTCTCCCCCTCCTCCTTTCTCCCCTCTTGGGTGCCTCAGATAGGAAACCAAAAGCAGATGGGTTTGCTGGCTCATTCCGTTTCCTTGCACGACACTCTCGTGTGCGTGGTATCTGCGTGTCTGGGGTGTGACTCATGGCAGGGTACGGCACTGGCCCAGTGTGGGTGAATATGTCATTCTGCATCTGTTTTCCTCCAGAAGGACTCAAGAGAATGCACCAGATGGACCACCCTTGAAGAGTGATTTGTACCACAAAGAATGGATCAGCCCAGCTCTCAACCTGATGCCTCAGCCACTCCTGGTCCTGGTCTCCAAAGCCATTCCATGTACCGTGTGGATGCCAGATTCCAAGTAACTCTCAGCTGCCCTTTTGTTTCCTGTCTCCCCTCGCCTCTTGCCAGAACTGCGTCTGGAGACAGTCTCTTGGCTGAGCTAGGGGGCATTCTTTGGTGTTCAGATGTGCCAGCTAGTCCTCACAGAGAGCCTTCAGGTGTCAAAGCCGGGCAGAGACAGAAACGCTGTGGTGACTCTGTTTATCCACAGCCCCTCCTCGGTATGACGTAGAGGAAGTCAAGGTGGTATTTGTGGGCAGGGCCCAACTCTCATTTTTAAGTTACTTGAAAAGGCTTTGGCAGCTTAACAGTATTCCTACATCGCAGCATTCTGGAAAGTTCTCCAGCACACAGAAACCATTAGAGCGCCAGCTTCCATGGTCAGATATTGCCCCTGTGAACTCTCCCACAAAGCTGACTATTCAAAGTCCCTTTTCTGAGGAAATAAGAAGGGAATCTGGTTCAATAAACACTCTTCACCACCGCTCAACAATCGATGTGAGGCTTTTGTGTGAATTAGAGTGAGGCACCTCTTCTGAGAAGGTGAATGAAAGAAAGGTATGCCTTCCTCCAGGTAGCCTCCACCTGGTGGGCAGCTGGGCAAGCGAGTCAGTGGGTGGACATCAGCGCCCATGTACTCCGTCACCCAGGTGCCTTTACACAGCACACGCAGCATGCCCTCCTGGTGCCTCTGTTGGCCTCTCCGCTTGACCTTGTGCACTGCTTTTATGTACAGCCTGTTGGAAGTATCTGAGCACAGCCGTCATCTGTTCTTATTATTTGCTTATTTCGGTAGCAAGATCTTTCAAAAACCAGTTACTTAGAGTCAGCTCTAACTCCTGGAGACCCTCTGTGTGTCTCAGAAGAACTGTGCTCCACAGCAGTTTCTGTGGCTGATTTCCTGGAAATAGGTCACCAGGCCTTTCTTCTGAGGGGCCTCTGTGTGGACTCGAATCTCCCATCTGTTGGTTACCAGCCAGGAACTCCAGTAAGCTCCTCACTCTCTGGTAATTGTCTACATATCCCCCTTCCACATCAATCAAGGAGTGAATTAAGGTATTCTGAACCCTTAGTCAATTTTGCAATCTGTCTCCTCTACAGGATAGCTTGCCCATAGTTCTTTTAAAATAAGTATGACATCATTTTCTATTGCTCCCACAAAAAGTTCAGCTTTTCCTCTTCTAGTTGCTAGGTCCTTAGCAGTTATGCTAGCAAGACATGTACTCATTCACCGACTTCTCAACTCCCTAACTGCCTACTGAACGATGGCCCACTGGTAGACTGTGCAAACGCAGCCTGCCCTTGAGAAGCAACCATTCTGGGGTGAGAAGGGGGCAGGCAGAGAGCTTCAGTGCAAACTCAGCTTCCTATACTAGATGGCAAAAGAGCCTGAGGAGGGGACCCTGCATAAGCACAGGAGACAGGTGACAGCTGAGCTGGGGGGAAGCAACAGCAGAGGTTGTAAAGTAACAAGGCGTTTCAGACAGGGTTAATTGTGGGTGCAGAAGCCCAAAATGGGGATGGAGTGGGGTGCATTTGGGGAAACTCTCATGGTAGCTGCTGAGTGGTCTGCTCCCTCCAAGCACTCCTGCCGCTTGCCTCTTCCCTGAGGGTCTAGCTCCATTGTTGCACCCAACCCAGCTTGCGCATGACATCCAGTCCTCCCGGTGTTCTTGTCAATTTCACTGGGCTCTCAGTTAGTGGCCTGTGCTGGCTCTGATGCTGGTTCTCCCAAGTGGTACCCAGGCAACTTTTGAGAAGCCTGGAAGACAGGAGCTCGGGCAGTGGGGCTGTATGTAGAGCACAGGGCTGGCATCCCTTTCACACTGATCCTGCGTGAAACTGCCCCGGCTGGCAATACTGTGGTGATTCCCAGGTATGGTCCCTGAACCAGTAGCATCGGCCTCATCTGGAAACTCTAACTCACAAATGCAATAGGTGCCACTCTTGATCTCCTAGGGTTAAAAACCAGGTGTTGTCTAGTTGACACTGATTTATGACCACCTCTTGTGTGTCAGAGTAGAACTGTGCTCCATAGAGTTTCCAATGGCTGCTTTTTTGGGAACTAGATTGCCAGGCCTTTCTTCAACATGCCACTGAGTGGACTTGAACCTCCAGCCCATCAGTTAACCACAATCTATCTTTCAATGAGTATTCCAGGTATTTCTGGTACACTGTCAAGTTTAAGAACCAGTGCTGTACAGTAGGTACAAGGTGCACAGTGCAGATCCCCTCTCAGGGCCAAGGTACCCATCCTGCAGCTGCTAGGACTATGGGCTGCTGAGAGCTGGTGGCTGAGCCCTCACTGGGTATTTTCCTGCAGGGTGCTGCTTTGTCCCAGACCATGCCTCCCTCTCAAGGGCAGCCTGAGGACTGCCTCAGTGTGGGGAACTCTGAGGGGTTATCTCGGCACCAGAGCTCCCCTTTAGCATCCGATGAGGCTTCTGTAGCAACTGCAGCTCAGCTTCCATCCAGTTCTGCCATCCTCATTCTCCTATGGGCTCTTGAGAGCACGTGCCAATAAAACTCCTGCATGCCCCTCTCGCTCTCAAGGTTAGCTTCCCCTAAACCCAACATATGACAAAGGTTTGCTGCTGGGGAGGTGCTGCTGCCATGTGCCCTGTATCTTGGTGGCCCTGGGCGCTCAAGAAAGCATCTCTTTTTTCCCAGATGCAGTGGGACCTGCCAGTAGCTCTGAAAGTCTTCTAACTACTGGAGTGAAGACTACCCAACAGGCTCTCTGCTTTGCTCTAGAGAATTCTTTTAAGGGAATTCTGTTCTTCCTATGTGCCTTTCTCCATAATCCTCTATGTGGTTGAGACCCTAATTTTGCCCTTTCGAGAACTAGGACCACCCTAACAGGGCTGTGTGGCAGGGGACAGGGAACAATCATCACTGAGGGTTCTTACACATGTTGTCACACTCATCCTCTCAGTAACCCGGAGGGCAGGTGCCATGAAAGCCTGAAAGGACTGACCTTGTGGTTAGAGTGTTGCCAGAGAAGGCTGAATGGCTGCCAACCACGACGCTCTGGGGGGCAGTCACTTGGCGGCCTTACCCTAGTCCAGGTCTCAGCCCTCTGTCTTGTCAGGGACTTATTTCACTAGACTCTGTTTTGGCTAGCGTTGGACTGAAGTCATACTAACCAAACCCGTCACAGACTAAAGCATAGAATTAGATTTTGTTTTATTAACTTATAATGGGATATATTCCTGTCCCATCTTGGGAATGTTTGGTCACCAGACCCCTTTCCCAGTGTCACAAAACTTGGAGACTATACGGTTAATAGAAGGTGACTTGGTGACTTGGTGACCTTTTAACCATCAGAACAAATGGAAGTGACAGCCGTGAGGGCTGCCCCCACCACAGCAAGGTCTGCAAGATTGTCCTTGCTCATGACAGAGTATAGGCTTCTGGTGTCCAGATTCAAGCATTATCAGATAAATTCTGCCCATTTCTGCCCTCTGTTCTCAGGCCATCCCTTTTTTGCTCTCCAGGTCAACCCCACTCCACCTGTTCTCTCAATCTTTCTCTGGCTACCCTGACAGGACTCCCAGACCCCCCAGGTAGATTCTGGGTGCTCCCAAACTCCCCAGTCACACACTATCAGACAAACTGTTGGTTTTCTCCCCAGAGGTGATGGAGCCTCCCCACACACTGGATCACACTCACTTTTTAGAGGACGATCTTATGTCTAATTCCGTGGAGCGGAGGTGCTAACAGCCAACTGGGAACGATTGCCCCCAGCTCCCGAGCAAGTAAACTGAACCTGAGAGAAGTGAGACATTTACCTAACAGCCGGTCAGGACTCAGATTCAGGTCTTCCCAACCCTGACACCTGTGTTTTCTCTGTTATTCTACTACATGAATGACTGTTCCACACAGCTGACAGGTGACTTGGTTGGAATCACTGAAGGTGCCTGAGAAGGTATTTTTGGTGGGCACAGTCCTTTCCCTCAGTCTAAGTCATCCATCAATTGTTGACTCACTCCTATAGGTGACCCCTCCACCCACCCTCCTCCTGGCTCCTCTGCTCCTGCATACCCTGCTTCTGACTCTACAGCATCTCTGAAAAAGGCACACATCCTGTTCACAAATGTTCTCTATCAACTTTTAGATATTTCGACTGGCTCATCTCTAACCTACAGGGTGAATTTCTCAACAAGACACTCAAAATTCGGCACCTAGAAGTCTTCCAGGATGGGAGGCAGGCAAGCCCCAGAGTCACAAGTGACCTTCAGGCAGCTTCCAAATGCAGTGGAGGTGGGAATGGGGTGGGGGTG
This sequence comes from Heterohyrax brucei, assembly GCA_028571685.1. NCBI lineage: Eukaryota > Metazoa > Chordata > Mammalia > Hyracoidea > Procaviidae > Heterohyrax > Heterohyrax brucei. The sequence continues at coordinate 42,107,738 of CM053162.1, read as the reverse complement.
GGGAGAAGGGGTGGAACACAGCACGTCTGAGTGAACAGATGTTGTTAAAGACGAGAAGCTGCCTCAGATGCACCAAATTGGTAAACTGAGACCCCTTTCTTGTGTTTCAAGGTAATTGGACCCTAAAGAAATCACTGTCCGTGGAAGCCTCTTAAACGCAGGGAGAAGTTACCCAATGAGCAAGGTATGCTTATTTGTGTTTACTTACTCAGTTTTACCTGTTTTTCAATATTTTTTTTGAAATTGTGCAGTAGAGATTACTAAGTAAACACAAGTAAGCCCATGTGTATCTTGCTTCATTGTAAGTTTTTGCGTACCTTGATTACTGGTTAATATAATACACTTAAATGCTAGGAGAAGGGGCTTAGAATCACATCCTGCTATTAACAGGCTGATAATCCTGGTGGCATAGTGGTTTAGTGCTACAGCTGCTAACCAAAAAGTCATCAATTCAAATCCACCAGATACTCCTTGGAGGTTCTATGGAGCAGTTCTACTCTGTCCTATAGGGTCACTATGAGTTGCAATTCACTTGATGGCAACTGGATTTTTTTTTTTTTTATTAACAGACTAGAGCCCTGGTGGTATCATGGTTAAGAGCTCAGTTGTTAACCCAAAGGCTGGGAGCCTGAATCCACCAGCTGCTCCTTAGGAACCCTATTGGGCAGTTCTACTCTATTCTACAGGGTCGCTATGAGTCAAAACTGACTCCTTGAACTAACAGGCTGTGACAAATCAGGTCTTTTAATCACGTGGAGTCATGCTTCAAGGGACAGGCTCTGACCTGTAGAAGTCAAACCCATGTAATAACGAGGATTATGAGAGTCTATCGAAGTTATTCAATCACCAACCTTCAAGTTAGCCTCATTGGGGCCCTCATATGGAGTCTGAAACCTGCAACAGTTTGTAGATTCTCTGGCACATGGCAACAGAGTTGTGGCTGTGGTTGTTTGTGTAATGACAGCACTTCTCAGTCTCATTTCAGCCCTAGATCCTTATCTGAGAAGAGCAGTCAGATAAGGAACAATCAGACGTCTCTGCACTATGTACATGTCCCCTACACTAGGCTGCTGGATTCTTGGAGATAAAGAGGATGCCTAAGTGAGGGGTCAGGCTAATCTTTCACTTGATAATTGATGAGGCCGATCTTATCTGTTTCTGTCTAGGAATAAAATAAAAAGTGAATTTAAGATTACATTTTTAAGATGGATAATGAATACTGCTCTAATTTATGTGGTATGACCTATGATACGCATGGTACTTAGCATAAACAACCAGAGAGCATACATATTTAACTTGCCTGTAATAGTCACTAAAAAAAGTAACGGGGGACACAACTCATTTGCTATGATCATTGCTATGATGATTACCATGTCACAATATGGTATCACAATAGCTGTTATTCTTTGAATGACATTCTCTGACACATCAGTTTCCTTTCCCTGCTACCCAGGTGAAAATCTAAACCTAAGAGAGACAGTCATGCTTTGCGTTAGTGCGGTAAAGAGGTCAGGAGTGAAGGACTGAGACATCCCAGTAATCTCCCTTGTCTTGGATGCTTGGACTATATTTGACTTGAGAGGGTCTCATCCCATGGGAAAGTAGGGATGGGAGAGAGAGATTTCCCCTGCACTCTGGGTTCAATAAAAGAGCCCTCCAGGACATGGAAGATCTGTACAAGATGAAAGCCTCCAGAAGGTAATGCAATTTTGAGGGGGAATAATACTTGTGGAATTTATTACCTTTTGGACCTTAAAGAGAGAGAGGCCACCTTAGGCAGCTGACTACAGACAGCATCCCTGCTGACACTGACATACATGAACTTGACATATATGAGCCCAAGGCTCTGGGGAAGACATGAGGAACCTCAGCATCACAGGACAGAGGAAAATGTCTTATTATTTGTCCACTGTGGTGCTTACCATGGGAAAGCCTTATTCAATCAGTGCACACTTATTGAGAGCCTGTGTGACAGGTATTCAGCTAGTTTCTGGTGACTCCAATATGACTAAGCCTGCTTCTTGTCCTTGACACGCTCACGGTCTCCTTTGACCTTGTCCTGCCATTCCACATTAAGGCCCAGTGTCTCTGGTGAATGGAGGCCGGTTTCCTCAGAGATAAAGGGTCTTACATCCAAATTTTTCAAGAAGAGCACAACCAGAAGAACTCATCCTTTCCATGTGCCTTCTGAGCTCTCATGAGTTTGAGCAGAAGCTTCTAGAGTTTAACCAGACAGACATAAATCAGAAGAGACTATTTTCTGTCCAGTGTTGGTGAAAACTTGATTTCAACTGAAAGATACATGGAATGTAGCTTACTAATCTAGGATCCCTTAGGGAAGCTACAAAAATTAGGTCAATTTCAATTTCCTTTAGGATAAATTGGTTGTGGTAATAACCCTAGCCACAACAGAGGGGGCAGATAAAGGGAAGATGCTCAGAGCTTTCCTGTCTGTCATCAGATAAAGGCAAATAGTTCAACTTGGCTTCAAGAAGTGTGTGTGTATAGGGCTGTTTCAGCTCTTTCTAGGAAAGCTTTTGAAGCTTAGTAAATTGGTTTTTTACAAGGCATACTTTTTTGCTCAAAATACACGCAGTTCTTCAATAACACAGTTTTAAAGTGTCCTCTTTGACCAGCCCTGGATCTATTTAACTTTCTATCTTCCTCCTATTGTTTTGCCAAATTCATATTCTCTGGCTTAAAACATTCATTCAAGCAAGTGAACTCACTGCCCAGTGAGAGGCAGCCTAGTATCTGAGAACATGTTTTCAGTGTGGGGGGCAGGAGGTGTTTTGAAACTGCACGTATCTTCTAAGAGAACCAAATGGAGTCAATTTTCGAAACAAGATAAGCATCTCACTTCCTTAGCAATGATTCATCTGGCTATTCTTGGGGATACTATGCAGCTGGTATGCACTGGTATGGCAGTTATGGTTGTTAAAATAGTCATCTACTTCTGAGCAGCTGGCAACTCACTACTGTCCCCAACCCCTCAAGACTACCCACTGTTCCAGCTCTACTGTTTCCTCCTCAGGGACTAACCCCAGACTTTCTTGGGACCTCTGGGCCCTTTCCTGATTGGCCAGTGCTGGTCAGTCAACTGTTTTAAATCATCATTGCTGTTTATATGCTATATATTGTCCTAAAATCAAACACCAAACACACTGCCATTGAGTTGATTCCAACTCATAGCCACCCTACAGGCAGAGCAGAACAGTCCTATAGAGTTTCCAAAGAGCACCCAGCGGACATGAACGCTGACCTTCCACCCGGCTGATACGAACACTGACCTTCTGGTTAGCAGCCATAGCACTCAACTACTACACCATGAGGGCTTCAATATATTGTCCTAGGAACAATTAAAAAAAAAAGACTCAACAGATTTTTTTCCTTGCTACACTCTCAGCACATGATTACGTATTATTCTGCAAACACAGCTAAAGTGATATCAGGTAGGAAGAATTATAAAAACCTTATAGAAACCATGGAGTCTCTGGGTAGTGTAAATGGTTAAGGGCTCTATTACTAACCAAAAGGTGGGAAATTCGAATCCACTGAGATACGCCTTGGGGGAAAGGCCTGACAATCTGCTTCCATAGTCAGCCACTGACAAACCCACAGGGCAGAGTTCTGTGTTGACACACACAGGGTCTCTATGAGTCAGAGCTGACTCAGGGCTATTGGTTTGGTATTTGAGTTTTGGTATAGAAAGCACCCGTTTGTGTGCAAGCCGGGGATGGGAGATGTTGAAGGTGTGGGAGAGAGAGAAAGGAATGCTGGGCCACAAAGAGGCAGAAATGGCAGCTCACACGTTGAGTGGTAGCTGGACTTTGGGAGCTGTTCCCTGCTCTCCAGCTGCTGCGCCAGCTCGCGGGACAGCCATGGTGGCAGATCCGGACGAAGAGGAGGAGGTGTCCTGGAAAGAGACAAAAGGAGACATGAGTAGGGTTCTGAGGGGCTACTCCCTGAGGAAGGGAAAGAAACACAAAGTCAGGATGGGCTTGACAGGCAGAGGTACTTCCTTAGCTGCTCTGTGCCACAGTCTGGTGGTCTCCAAGATGCTCACATTCTGATGGTCTGGCTTGTTTAAAATGCTTTTACAGCTCATCGGAGAGAACTTACAGCGCTGGTGGTACAGTGGATATGAGCTCTGCTGCTCACCAAAAGGCCAACAGTTTGAATCCACTAGCTATTTCCTGGAAATCCCACAGGGCAGTTCTACTCTGTCCTATAGGGTCTCTAGGAGTTGAAATTGACTCGAGAGCAGTAGGATTTTTTGTCACGAGAGAGCTTGGCAGCAAATTACCCTGTCCCTGAAGCAGTTTCAAGAGCCCCTTTATGACCAGCTTAGGAAATCATTCTGTGGTTTGTGTCTGGGTTGATCAGCAGTTCACTAGTTTCAGCATGGAAGAAGGCAGTGTTGGAAGTCATGCTTTATTCTTAGAACTTGAACGAACTGTTTGTTAACGAAAAGCTGGACAAAACCTTTTATACTACAAAATCTGAACTTTAAAACCTGCATTCCTAGGAAGTAAAGACTAATCTGTCCACAAAATTGGTCCTTTGGTATCTGACAGAGGGGCGGGCTGCGAGTGTGCCAGGATTTACAGAGCACAGCATTCCTCATCTAAGACTCCGAGGTTCTCAAAGCTTCAAGAGTTTGTTATGTGAGGAGGTTACTTAAGGACAGGCCAGGGAGGAAAGCCACTTCAAGGTCACGCCTTACAAACAGCGGTGTGGGAAGCTAAGATCCTGAGGTAGATGGCTCTGTGGGGGAGCCACCAGAGTAGAGGAAACAGTCACAGGATGACCTTACAAAGGCCATTTCTGTTTGCAGAACTGTGCAGAGTCAGCCCCTAAGGGGCTAACACTGTCCCTGAACACTCTGAACACCCAGCTGCTACATCCTGCCCCATCCTAACAGTGGAAGATATTCTGTCTTTCTGTTCAGAGGTATTACACACTACAGTGAGTTGAACTGTGTCCCCTCTGAAGATATCTGGGACAATGATAGTGCAGTGGAAACCCTGGTGGCATACTGGGTTAAGTGCAACATTTGCTAACCAAAAGGTTGGCAGTTCAAATCCACCTTGGAAATTCTACGGGGGCAGTTCTGCTCTGACTTCTAGGGTTGCCATGAGTCAGACCTGATCTGACTCGATGGCAGTGGGTTTGGTTTGGTTTGGTAGTTCAGTGGTGGAACTATATCACCTTTCCTGTCGGAGACCTAGGTTCAATTCCAGGCAATGCACCCCATGTGCAGCTCTCACCTGTCAATGGAGGGTTGAGTGTTGCTGTGAGCTTGCAGACTAAGTTGGACAAGGAAGACCTACGTCTGAAAATCAGCAATGAAACCCCATGGCTCACAATGGTCTTATCTACAACTGAATGCGGGGATGACACAGGACCTGGAAGCACTGTCTTCCATTATGCATGGGATCACCAGGCATCAGGGGCTGATTTGACAGCAGTTAACAACAACAACAAACACCTGGAATTCCTAACCGCTGGTACTTTTGAGGAAACATGTGGTGCAGTGGTTGAAGCGTTCAGATGCTAACCAAAAGTCTGGCAGCTTGAATCCAACAGTTGCTCCATGAGGAAAACATGTGGCAGTCTGCTTCCATAAAGACTTACAACCTAGCACACCCTACAGGGCAGTTCTGCTCAGCCTTTTAGGGTTGCTATGGATCGGAACCAAGTCATCAACAGTGGGTTTTATGGAGGCACCTGTGAATGTTGCTTTATTTTTTGCAGATATAGTTAAGGTGAGGACTTTGAAGTGGGACTACGCTGATTAGGGTGAGCCCCCAATCCACTAAAAAGTGTCCTTGTAAGAGACAGAAAAGGGAACAGAGACACACAGAGATGAGGACCACATGAGGATGGAGGCAGAGACTGGAATTAGGCAGCTCTGGGCCAAGGAACACCAAGGATTTCTGGCAGCAACAAGAAGCCAGGTGAGAGGTACTGAATGGCTTCTCACTCAGCCTCCAGAGGGAATTAATGCTGCTGACACCTTGCTTTTGAATTTCTGGCCTCTCAGAACTCTGAGAGAATAGCCTTCCACTGCTGTAAGCCACCAAGTTTGCAGTAATTTGTTATAGTAGTCCTAGAAAACTGATAGACATGGAGATGTCTAGAGGGGTTTTTGCAGGGCTCACTTCCCACAAAGCAGAGGCAGCTGGGATTCTTCTTCCTTCCTCAGAGACCCTGCTGGACTCCCCCACAAGTCCAGAATCCCAGAGGAGAGAGAAGGCAGGGCAGGTTTGAGCAGAACTCTTAATGGCTGCAGGTCACTGGATGGGATCACCTTGGCAGAAAGAAAGGATGGAGGGGAGAGAGGCCTGTGTGGGTGCTGCCTCAGGCTCTGTCTGGGGAAGGTGAACCTGTTACCACATTGGGGTTCTCAGGTGAGCAAAGGTCACTAAAATAAATCACAAAGATGGGATGAGAAGTCTCCTTGGAACCCGCCCCAGGCAAGCAGAACAACCTCTAGAATTCAACTGACCATCACACCACCTCTCTGAGCTTTTGTGAAGGGGCAAAGGGGACACTTTCTCATCAGTTTGCTGATGAGTTCTGACCTTGCTTAGCCCATAAACTCTACAAGGCAGTGCGACAAGCAGCTCATTGATCCTTCCTGGGCAGGTCACAGCCCTCCGTGATGGGGGAGTGACGGATGGGGCCAGAGACTAACACGGACCGTCACAGCACATCTGCACTGGGTAAGAAACTGCATTTCTTCTTTCTTGCAAATGGAGTGCCTGGCAGATGAGAATGCGCCACAGAGAAGTGGAGTTTCATTCATGTCTCCAAGGCAACTCAAAACCTCAAAGGAGTTCCTGTTTCCAGTTCTGACACTTGTGAGAGAAGCCTCTGCTGTTCAAGAGCTGCTGAGATGCAGTTTTCACAATGCAGCCCCCTCAGCAGATTGTGGCCCACTGGCAAATGCACAGAAGACTCGTCTCCACACAGAGAAAGGCGCACAGTGTTCGCTTGTGGGACTGGAGTGAAGGGTGGGAGGGGATATTCCTTTTGGCTGCAGAGCCTGAGGCCTTCTGTTTGCGGCTGGGCTTCTTCCTCCCACCTGCCTCTGAAGCCAGACTGAGGCTAGAAGGTGTTTCCCCATCAGTACTGCGATCGCTGTGATTTATGGGAATCAACAGATGAGTCTACCACAGCCAGCTGATGGGTTAATGTCCACAGAGCTTCAGGCAAGGGCACAGAGGCAAATCAGAGGACAGAGGCAACTTGGAGGCAGAGACAGGAAATGGGGCCACGTTACTGTAGTTCCTCTGTCCCTTGGGGTGTGTCTGGGAGGGTGAGCAGGTACTTTTACTGCTCTCTCTCTCTCTCTCTCTGTGTTTGTGTGGGTGTTTCTTTTCTGTTGAGCACCTATGGCTTTTCTTACATGGTCATTGAAGAAAGATGTAGACAGGATGCTAGAGTCAGCCAGTGGTCATCAGTCATAGATTCAGATGTTTGCTACTGTTGTTATTAGATACCACTGAGATGATTCGAACTCACTGGGATCCTATGGACATCTGAACAAGACAATACCTGTTCCTGCACATCCTCATAATCTTTGCTAGGTTTGAGTCCACTGTTGTAACCACTGCATATCACCACCTCATTGAGGGTCTTCCTCTTTTTATGGACCCTCCACTTTATCAAGCATGATGTCCTTTTTCAGGAACTGGTCCCTCCTGCTAATGTGTCCAAAGTACCTGAGATGAAGGCCTATCATCCTTGCTTCTAAGGAGCATTGTTGCTGTACTTGTTCCAAGACAGATTTGTTGTTTCTGGCAGTCCATAGTATACACAATATTCTTCTCCAAACCATAATTTGAAGTCATAGTGTAGGGTCTTTAAATCTTTCTGACCTCTGCTTTCAATGTCTTGTTTCCTCTATGACTTTGACCCTCTTGCCTTCCTGTTATAACGTCTTTGGTGCTTACCTGGATAAAACAAGATAATCTTCCCATCTCAAGATGTTTAATTTAAATCATATCTGCAAAGTCCCTTTTGCAGTATAAAGCCATACATTTACAGGTTCTAGGGATTAGGATAAGGACCTTTCTGGGAGCCATTATTTCCTCCTCTACTAATAAGACTAGTGGGTTCATGCGCTGTAGGGCATGAGGGGAGGAGGAACCAAGTTTCTGGCTTTATCAACTGTACAGATGAGATAGCATTGAAAGAGATGGTAAAGATGAGGTCTGGAGGGGACATCATGAGTTCAGTGTTGGATACGTTGAGTTTGAGGTGCCTGAAGACACCCAAAGATGAAGACAGTTGATGACACCAACCAGGAGCCCAGAAGAGGAGATTGGCCTGGAGTTGTAGATTTGGGGTCATCAGTACACAGGTGACAGTTGATTAATGAGCCAGTCCGGTCTCACAATTAAGCACTTAGCTCTCAAGCTGGCAGGCCTGTGTTGGAATCCTACCTTAAGACATACGTTTGGAGCCCTGGTGGTGAGTGGTTAACAGCATGGCTGCTAACCAAATGCCTGACAGTTCAAATCCACCAGCTGCATCTTAGAAACTCTATGGGGCAATTCTACTCTGTACTCACTACTACTGAGTTGCTGTGAGCTAGAAATGACACCAGGAATTTTTTTTTAAAATCTGTGTGACCTTATAGAAACTAATGCTTTTTCAGTTGCCTCAGTTTCTCATCTTTGAGATGAGACCCATAAACTTCTACTTCTGACCAAGATGGAGCAATAAGGACTAAATTGACCCTCCACTTGAAACAACTGAAAAACCAAAACATGAAATAGTAGTTTCCAAGACTTTGGAAATCAAGCATTGAAGGACAGAGGTCCCTGAGAGATTAGAAATGGATGTTGCAATGGCTCCCACCTTCTAGGTTAATTGGCAGTAATAAATGAGCTGGCTTAAAGCGCACAGTAAGCCCTCAGTAAGTATTAGCCATAATCGATATTATCGAGGCCAAACAGGAAGGTGAATGATATAACACAGGAGAAAATGTAGAGTATGGAGAGAGGACTTCCTGAGACAGCCTGTGGAACACCAACGTGGTAGGGGGAACAGCAAAGGAGCTAGAGATAGAACTACCAGATAAGCAGAAGGAAAACTGGGAGCACTCATGTCTTAGGATCGAAAGAAAAGAAATATTTCAAAGAAGAGGCAGTTGTTGATCATGGCTTATGCTGCAGATAGGTCAAGTAAGAAGAGGACCAGCAAGGACCCATTCAGTTAGTGATGCTGAAGGATGCTGGCATCAATAGCATGCTTAACTGAGCTGGCGACTCTCACTGGTAGATGATCAAGGTGGCTCACGCACCAGACCTAGCCGCCCAGAACACACAGAGTATTTTGTCTTTATGAGATTCACTCATTCCTGCATAGAAAGTCTTCTGTCTTGTACCCTCAGCCTCTGTGGTTCTGCCAGCTTATCTGCAGCCAATTCTGTACTGTTACAGAGTAACAGAGAACACTGTGAACTCAAGTCCTGACACAGCTATAACTCACATGACATCTCTGTAAGGTCAGCACTGGCAAGTGGTGCTGTTCCACACTTCAGATTAAAGAAGTGAACTGGATAAGGAACTTGTGGGCCAGAACTAGTCACTGCACAGTTATTAAAAAAATGCTAATTACTTGGGCTCATCCAAACCAAAACTCACTGCTACTGATTCTGACTCATGGCGACCCTGTAGGATAGAGTAGAACTGCCCCACAGAATTTCCAAGGAGCGCCTGACACACTGAAACTGCTGACCTTTTGGTTAGCAGAAGTAACACTTAACTATTATGCCACCACGGTTTCCTTTGGGCTCACAGACAATGTCTTCTCTGTTCTGGAGACAGAAAGAAGAAATAAAAGGAGAGTAGATCCAGTAGTGTCCTTTTAAGAATGAATTCTAAAACAACTGGGTAAGTCAGAATAGAGTCACTTAACAAGGATTTCACTGCAGCATTGATTATAATAGGAGAAACTGAAGTACTTAAGTGGTGGTTCAGTGGTAGAATTCTCACCTCCCAGGAGTCAAATATAAGTTCTATTCCTGACCAGTGCACCTCAAGCACAGTCAACGCTTGCTTTCAGCGGAGGCTTCTACGTTGCTATGATGCTGAACACATTTCAGCAGAGTTTCTAGGTTAAGACAAACTAGGAAAACAGGCCTGATGGTCTATTTCTGAAAATCAGCCAGTGGAAAAATATCTATGGATCATACTGGTCCCGTTCTATTGTGCATGGGGCCACTACGAGTTGGGACTGACTGGATAGAAGCCACAACCAACAAGCTACTGAAGCAATCCAAAGGTCCCACCGTAGAGGAATAGCTGGTCCATGGCACGGCAGAATAACACACAGTCATTATAAGCTGCAGGTCCACACTTACTGACATGGAGGGCTATTTAGAATACAGTAAATGGAAAGCAGGTCATCTAAATGGATATGTAAGGTTATTTAATTTTTGGTAACGGACACGTGCATTTTCACAGAAAAAAGTCTAGAAATTTACATATCAAATAAACATGAATACTTTGGGAGCTGGAATTTGGGATAATATCAATTTTCTTTTGGTTTCTTTACATATTACATTTTTTTCATCATTTTAGGACTAACAAAAGATGATTGTGTTCCAATTTATTTCAAAGAAATATGAAAAGAAGAACAGGGTTAAATCACTCATTACATTTTAAAATGAAGTTCTAGTTGATGGTGGTTCCGTACCTTCTTTGACCCTGCACATTGTCTTTGTCGGGGCTAGGGGTTGCTAGGCACTGACAAGAAGAGGACGTGTTGGGTGGGGACCGTCTGGCATCAGCAGAAGGCTGAGCAGATCATCCTACGCAATGGGTCCAGGTGACTCCTGGCAATGCTGTAGTATGCAGTTAGCAGGTAGTGAGCTGGGGTAGCAGAGTCAGCATACACACAAAGGAAAGCTCACAATGACTCGTTCAGACCAAGCCCAAATCTATGCCTATGCTTTTGTTAACACTGCTTCCTATACAAATAAACTCTTCTAAAACCAGCAAACCAGTCAGCATAATCACAGCAAATGCACAGGATCAGTATGACAGTTAAGGCTGGGTCAGCTTGCTGGGCCATGATTCTCAGTGGTTTAGCAGTTATGTAACGATGTAATCTGGAAATTGTGCAATGATGTAATTATCCTCTATGAAGTGATCTGATATAATCAGCCAATGAGTGGTGGGTGGTGTTTCCTCAGGAGTGTGGCCTGCATGCAATATATACATGAATGTTCTAGCAAATCTCATTTGCTTGCTCTGGATCCTGTATCTGACTCATTATCATCTGACCTCTGGTTCTTGGGACTTCAGCCAGCTGCCTGCTGTACTGCCTGCCAATCTTGGGATCCATCTGCCTCCATACCTGATGAGCCTATCGCCTGCCAGCTGACCTACTGATCTTGAGTTTGTCACCCTCTGCAGCTATGTGAGTCATGAGAAACCTCCAGTTGAACACTGGGCTCATAGTCTTGGAATCTGCCAGCCTTGACAACTACATGAGCCATTTCCTTAAACTAAATAGCTTTCTTTATATATCTATATCTATCTATATATCTTCATTGGTTTTACTTCTCTGGACAACCAGTGAGACTGCGTTGGGGGACTACATGAGTGGCGCTCTATTGGGAGGGCAGGCTGTCTGCTGGAATCTGTAGTTGCACGTGAATTTCTACCCACCCCAATGTCCTTGAGCTCCTCATGCCATAATTCAATAGAAGGTAATCACAGATTGGGTCAAGAGAGATGGAGAAGACTGATTGCTGTCTGCTGGGCAGAGGGAGGGCCTTGACTGTGGCTGTGGGCTTTGTGAGATCACCAGGTAGTGAACCATAGCATTAAAAGCTCAAGACTCCATCTTTGCCTGTATCCATCAACTCCCCTGGGTGAGCTCAACACAAAACAGTCCATATGGCAGGGTGTTATAAAGCTCAGAGAGGACTGAGCCAAGTCTACGCCAGCCTGGGGGTCTCCAGGGAGGAATGATGAGACCAGCTGAAAAGCCTTACGTAGATACAGGACCTCGGGGATTGTCTGCCCTGAGACACACTGGCTGCACCTAAAGGAAGCAATAGGGGAGGGATTTTCTTGCGACTTTGCTAGAAATTGGCCTTCAGTTGAAATCTGATATAATAAACATCAGAAATCAAATATGTGATATTTCACAGCAAACAGTTGCTTAGAGCTGAGATGAGGCAGCAAAGAGAAAGGTCATACTTTTGAAAAATTTTTCTTCTCAAGGTCAAGGTGGAGAATATCTAAAGCTGACTGTATGGTTCCTGCTTTTCCCTCATCCCTAGCTCCACTGTGCAGGGAGTGCAATGCTTGAAGTTAAATGAAGCCTTTGGCCAGAACAAAAGACATCTGAGCTGGTTGCTAGCTGCAAAAGGGGCTCTGAGGGCACAGGGCTTAAGTGCTCTGCTGCTAACTGCAGGGCTGGCGGTTGGACCTCCTAGCCACTCCTTGGAAGAAAGATAGGCAGTCTGTTTCCATACGAAAATCTCAAGGGGCAGTGCTATTCTGTCCTATAGGGTCACTTTGAGTTAGAATTGACTCAACAGCAACAAGGAGAGTTTGGCTGCAATTTCATCAGAACCTAGTTTCATGACATTCTTGTGGAGGGCATCAGTCAAAGGACATTTCAAGGTGCTCTGGTGACTAAGTGGCAACAGCAGCCTAGTCTCTATGCTCCAAAAAATAATAAAAAACCCAAACCCATTGCTGCTGAGTCAATCCCAATTTATAGTGACCCCATAAGACCGAGTAAAACTATTCCACAGGGTATCCAAGGCTGTAATCTTTACGGAAGCAGACTACCACATCTTTCTCCTGCAAAACGACTGGTGGATTCAAATCTCTGACCGTTTAGTTAGCAGCCAAATACTTAACCATCTCTGCCCTTAGGGACATAAAAGCTCTAAGTACACAGAGTCATGTGACATGTCCTCTGTGATTTCCTGATGTAGATAATCCTCCTCCGAATTATGTCTTTATTTTTAACTTCTATTGATACTAGGTCATAAGAAAATGTTTTGGGGAGTGGTAAGGTCTGCTGTGAGACTTAAACATGGATACGAAAGGTTGGTAGTCTGAAGCTATCCAGTTGCTCTGCAGGAGAAAGACCTGGTAATCTGCTCCCCTGAAGAGTACAACCCGGAAACGTCTTTGGGGTAGTTCTAGTCTGCCACATGGGGCTGCCTAGAGTAGACCTGACTCAGCATCACCTAATGACAACAATAAGATTTAGGAAACGAAACAGCCTCTGGATATGACACCTCATGGAGACCAATGTCCATATAGGAAGTAGGATACAGTATAATTTATTGTTCAGTTCAGTCCACTTTAGAGAGAAAAGGGGCACTACTTTAGTAATTACATGGATATAACCGGTTTACTCTGTGACTGTGATCACAGAGTATAATAAATATAATAAAATACTTCAGTTATAACAAAACAGAAATGAATAGCCACACTTTTGTATGGTGATAAACCTACACCACAGAAAACAACAAAGACTCAGGAGAAATGGGAAGTTGTAAGGACAAAGGTGGGCTCTCTCCCTTCTTAACACTACAATCAAATGTTTTGGGGCTTGTTCTTCTAAGTTAATAGCTGTAATTTTAGTAAGTATGGCACCATACCAGGAAAATATCAATAAAATCAATAACGCGATATCACTTTTCTCCCTTCAGATTGGGAATTACAAGCAAGGGTGAGGGTGTTGCTGCAGAGATGGCAAACCGGTACAGTCTCTTTGAAGGGAAATTTCATCACATCTATTAAGATTAAACATGTGGACATTTTGATCCGATACTTTCAGTTCTCAGTATCTGACTGAGAGAAGGCAGACACAAGGGTGGGCATCAGTGCTCAAGTTGTAACAGCAAGACTGGAAACAGCCTAATTGCCCTTCAATAAATAATCGTGCTATAAGATGCACTGAAGTTGTATAAAACATGCTGCTGCTTTAGTTAGAAAGAAGCAGCATCTCTACAGATATAAAACAGAAATCCCCCAAGAAGTAGGATTAAAAGAGAAAAGGAGCAAATTGCAAAGTATGTGTAGGGTAATGCCAAAGAACTGTACAGAAAGTATTTCTGCCACAGCATTTATGTGCCTACTCCTGTTGGTGGGTGCTGTCGAGTTGATTCGACATAGGACTATTTCACGTGACAGAATAGAACTGCCCAGTAGGTTGTCTTGGCTGAAATCTTTAAGGAAGCTGCCGGCTGAGTCTTTTTCCCACAGAGCCATTAGGTGGGTTCAAACTGCCGGTTTTTCAGTTAGCAGTGAGTGCTTAATCTTTGTAAACTGGGGCTCCTTACCTATGTACCTAAATGTTTAGAAACATGCCTAGAGAGACATGCACATTGAATAGAGACTACTTCTCCGGTTGGCACTGGAAGGAGGATGTCTACTGAGAAAGACTTTGCTTTATCAATTTTATTTGGAAAAGTTCCATATCAGCAGTCAGAACAAGACCAGTTGCTGACTGTGGCACAGACCATCAATTGCTCATATGCAAATTCAAATTGAAGCTGAAGAAAATTTGAACAAGCCCATGAGAGCCAAAGTATGACCGTGAGCATATCCCACCTGAGTTTAGAGACTATCTCAAGAACAGATTTGATATACTGAACACTAATGACTGAAGACCACACCAGTTGTGGAATGATATGAAAGACACCACTCATGAAGAAAACAAGAGGTCATTAAAAAGACAGGAAAGAAAGAAAAGACCAAACCAGATGTCCGAAGAGCTTCTGAAACTTGCTGTTGAATGTTGAGCAGCTAAAGCAAAAGGAAGAAGTGAGGGAGTAAAAGAACTAACAGAATATTTCAAAGGGCAGCTTGAGAAGATAAAATGAATTATTATAATGACATGGGCAAAGAGCTGGAAACAGAAAACAAAAAGGGAAGAACACATTCTGAATTTTTCAGGCTGAAAGAACTGAAGAAAAAATTCAAGCCTTGAGTTGCAATAGTGAAGGATTCTACAGGGAAAATACTAAATTGCTCAGGGGGCATCCAAAGAAGAGGGAAGGAATATACAGAAACATTATACCAGAAAGAACTGGTTGATGTTCAGTCATTTGAAGAGGTAGCAGATGATTAGGAATTGATGGTACTAAAGGAATATGTCAAAGCTGCATTGAAGGCATTGGCAAAAAACAAGCCTCCAGGAATTGATGGAATTATCAGTTGAAGTATTTCAGCAAGTTGTTACAGTGCTGTAAGTGCTCACTTGTCTATGCCAGGAAATCTAGAGCACAGCTACCCAGCCATCTGACTGGAAGGACCCATATTTATGCCTATTCCCAAGAAAGGTGATCTAACTGAATGCAGAATTTACCAAACAATCATTAATGTCACCAGCAAGTAAAATTTTGCTGAAGATCATTCAAAAGCAACTACAACAGTATGTTGACAAGGAACTGCCAGAAATTCAAGCCGGATTCGAGGATGTGGAAGCTGGGATATCATTGCTGATATCAGCTGGATTTTGGCTGAAAGCAGAGACTACCAGAAGCATGTTTACTTGCGTTTCACTGACAATGCAAAGGCATTTGACTGTGTGGATTATAACAAATTATGATCTAGAACCTAATTTGGGAATTCCAGAACACTTAATTGTGCTCTTAAGGAATCTGTACATGGAACAAGTGGCAGCTGTGCAAAGAGAACAAGGGGATACTGCACGGTTTAAAGTCAGGAAAAGTGTGCATCGGGGTTGAGTCCTGTCACCATACCTTTCCAATCTGTATGTCACGCAAATAATCCAAGAAGCTGGACTCTATGAAGAAGAATGAGCTATCAGGATTGGAGGAAGACTCATTAACAACCTGCGTTACACAGATGACACAATCTTGCTTGCTGGAAGTGAAGAGGATTTGAAACACTTACTGATGAAGATCAAGGACCACAGCCTTCAGTATGGATTGCACCTCAGCATCAAGAAAACAAAAATCCTCACAACTGAACCAGTAAGCAACATGGTGATAAAAGGAGATAGGATTGAGGTTGTCAAGGATTTCATTTTACTTGTGTCCACAATCAATGCTCATGAAAGTAACAGTCAAGAAATCAAAAGATGAGCTGCATTGCGTAATCTGTTGCAAAGAGTCTCTTTAAAGTATTGAAAAGTCAAGATGTTACCTTGAAGACTAAAGTGTGCCTGATCCAAGCCATGTTATTTTCAGTCACATCATATGCATGTGAAAGCTAGGCAATGAATACGGAAGACAGAAGCAGAATTGATGCCTTTGAATTGTGATGTTGGAGAATACTGACTGGACCATGGACCGCCAAAAGAACCAACAGATCTGTTCTGGAGGAAGTCCAACCAGAGTGGCCCTTGGAAGCAAAGATGGCAAGGCTGCATCTTACATAACTTGGAAATGTTGTCAGGAGGGATTAGTCCCTGAAGAAGGACGTCATGCTCAGTAGAGTAGGGGGTCAGAGAAAAAGAGGAAGACCCTCTGTGAGATGGACTGGCCCAGCGGCTGCAAGGATGGCCTTAAGCATAAAAATGATTGTGGACATGACGCAAGACTGAGCAGTGTTTTGCTCTGTTCTACGTACGGTCACTCTAAGTCATCACTGGCTTTTGGCACTTAACAACATTTTAAAAATATTTATTAACCAATGTAAGCATACTACAAATGCCATATTAGCATCATGTGCCTGAAAACGGCCTTGAACTGATCTAATCTAACCTGGTGCTATCTCCCCCACCTCTACTCTGATCGGTCTACCTTTCAGAACAGCCTCCCTGCTGGGCCCACTCTCTTCTGCTGTCTTCTTCTGTGTTCTAAGTAAAAGTTCTCTAGCACTGTGCTTGCCCTAATTATTTCTAATTAATAGCCTTGGACTGTCTCTGAGTGAATGGCCTCAAAAATACACACACATTTTTTGGATAATGGTTTTTGGAAGGCATAACACGAATTCCCAAGCACATTCCATAGGGCACAGGGTCAGCTTTTCTTCATGCTTAGCTCAGAACAGTGGGCAGCTGTGCACCAACAGGACCACAGCTGTAACGATGCTGACTCCTCTGGCAGCTAGCGGCAGGGATGCACGTGGGGACTCGCTGTTTGTACGCCACCTGCCCTGCCCTGCAGAGGTGTCTGCACGGGGCTAGGAAGGATGGGACCCACCAGAGGGGTTGCTGGAATGGCTATAGTTGAGAGAAATGGCAAAGGAGTCACACAGAGTTGAGGACACACACATGTTACAACCCAGTAAGGCTATTCTTAAGTAGGCCCCTCGGAAACATTTCCCCACCTATAACAGGAGAGGTGCACCAGAATGTTTAGGGTGACATGTTCTGTGGCAGCCACCAATGTGGTGTTGTTGCTAGGTGCCATCGAGTCACTTTTGACTTATGGTGACCCATGTGACAGAGCAGAACTGCCCTATAAGGTTTCCCAAACTGATCTTTACAGGAAGACCTGGTTGCACAGTGGTTAAAGCAGTCAACTGCTAGTCATAAGGTCCACAGTTCGAGCCCACCAACCATTCCATGGGAGAAAGATGTGACAGTCTGTTTCTGTAAAGGTGACAGCCTTGGAAACCCGATGGGGCAATTCCACCCTGGTCCTATAGAGTCATTATGCATCAGAATCAACCTGACGGCAACATGCTTTTTTTTTTTTTTGCTTTTTAAAAAAAATCCTTACAAAAGCAGATCACCAGGTCTTTCCCTGATGGAACCACTGGGTGTGTCCGAACTGCTCACCTTTCAGTTAGCAGCTGAATGCTGAACCACCAGGGGTCCTTCCAATCACCAAGAATGCAATGGCCATCAACTGTAGAGTGACTACATATATTGCAGTCTGTGTGCACAACGGAACATCATGCAGCCATGAAAAGAAATGAGGACAGCCTCACACACAAACACAGATGAATCTCACAAATGTAATGTCAAATGAGAAACCAGACATGACAGAACACATCAACTCATATGATACCGTCTGTATGAAGTTCAAAAAGGGAAAAATGATATTGTTTGGGGAAATGTCCACGATAAGACTACTAAAAAAAAAAATAAAACAAAACCTCATTGCTGTCTAGTTGATTTTGACTCACAGTGACTATATATCAAAGCAAAACAAGGAAAACTGTCACAAAAGGCAGGATGGTGACTACCTCAAGGGACACAGAGGGGTCAGTAGTACTGGGAAGATTCACAGGAAGATGGCTAGACTTGGTCCAGTTCCCTGTGGGTGTGCGGCCACGGGGTGCAGGGATGCCTGGGAGTCTGGGAAAACTGTACTTGTAATACTTTGAACGGTTACAAATATCCTCTGAATAGTCAAAGGATTGCTGGGGGCGGGAGGTGCAAAAATCTTGCTTACTGGGGTCTGCGTCCTCCACACGGCCTGGCTTAGCCAGGAGCCACTCATTCAAAGGTGGAAACCACAGAAAGTGACTACTGGGCCTGGCTGAGCAGAACAGGGAACAGTGGGGCGTCTTGAGGTTCTCAGAGCAGCTGGGCCGCTGTCAACTCCTGGTAGGAATTGCAAAAAAACAGAAATAGAAAAAGGCTTCTCTTTTAAAGCAGTTTTGATTCGAAACTCATTAAGTACAATGTACCGCACAGCCTTCCAAATACTCAGTATACGGCCGAGCCTTTGAGATGCTGTGCTCTCTTGACACACTTTGACACCGTTAACGAATCACTCCTCACTCCTGGGACATTCACTGAAACCGAAGGGAACACAGAGGCTGACAAAAAGAAAACACAGATAATGTGGTCTGAGATCCATTGCAAGTAGCAGGAGAGCGTCTTCCTTTGGCCCTCCTGCCACGTGAGGCTGCGTCCCGGGCCCCCAGCCTGGGCTTAGCCGCTTTCCGCTCCTAATGTGGAGCCAGATCTCTGATACAGCTTTGATTTTTAACGGCTTAATTTTCAATGATTCTGGGCCTTAAGGGATTAGTGAAGGCTTGGCAGGAGTGAGAGAGTCAAACAGTGATAAAAATAAGGTAGGGGCAGGGGCAGGGGAATGTTTAAACTCCAGCTGCTCTCACATAAAAGTAATTGCAAATGCAGCCCTCAGACAAACGTTCTTCCTATCAGAGCAATCCTGGGGTGGAAATCTCTGCCCCAGCTTCAAAGCCAGATCCAGCCCCGTTTTATTACTGAGCTTCGCTCATCGGTCCATTCACAGACAAGGCCTTGACTGTAATAAAGGCAGGTTCACATCACATCCTGGTGCTATCTTTTTAAATGACCGACCGCAGAATGGACAAACACAGGGTCCCATCCAGGCAGGACAATGTACCAAGACTGGAAAAGTCCACCAGTGACTATGGTGATGCAGGCATCTCAGGCCCCTGGATTCACTGGCTCAATAAATCCAAGACTGCAGCCATCACTTGGGGCATAATTTTTTAAAATTTTATTTTTAATTGTGTTTTAAGTGAAAGTTTACAATTTGAATTAGTTTCTCACACAAAAACCATATCTACTGTGCTTATACATACACTGTGTTATGGGACTCTAGCTGTTCTCCCCACTCTGTGACAGCAGACTCTTCCCCTCTACCCCAAACTTCCCATGTCCATTCAACCAGTTCCTGTCCCTTTCTTTATATGTCACCTCCAGACAGGAGCTGTCCAGTTAGTCCCTTGTATCTTCTTAAAGCAAGAAGCACACTCTCCACCAATATCACTTTGTATCTTATAGATACAAAGTGGAGTTGGCTTCTGGAGTGGTTTCAGTTCTGGGCTAACAGAATCCTGGGGCCTTGTCTTCTGGGGAACCTCCAGTCTGGCAGACTATCAAGTCTGGTCTTTTTACTAAGACTGAGTTCTGCACCTCCCATTTCTCCTGCTCCATCAAGGAATCTTTGTTGAACTCCCTCTTAGGGGAGCCATTGGTGGTAGCCAGGCACCATCTGGTTCTTCGAGTCTCATGTGGATGTAGTCTTTGGTTTACTCATGGGCATAATGTTTAACTTAACAAAACAGAAAGCCACAAGCATTTAAAGCAAGCCATGTTTGTAGGACTGATTAGAAGCATTACAGGTATGATAATATGTCTTCAAATGAATTTACCAAAGTGTCAGCAGAAATGCCTGACCTGGGGACAGTGAAACTATCCTAAAGGACTCTGTCATGCCGGACATGTGACATTACTTGCCAAATGCATGGGACTGTACAATACCAAGAGAAAACACTAATGGATTTTAATTAATAATAATGCATTGATATTGGTTTATCAGTTATTACAAAGTTACCATGGGAATGCAAAATGTTAATGAAATTGTAGGCAGGGGGAGAGTATATGGGAACTCCGTGTTTTGTATGCAGTTTTTCTGTACGCCTGACACTGCTCTAAAAACAGTGCAGCTATGAAAAAAAAAAAAAAGATTGCCTAGTTTGTGACATTCTCATCTCTTTTTCTAAACACTGATGACATAAAATGGACAATAATTGAAACTGAGATCTTCCTTCAGCAAAGAGTAAAGAGCACACAAGCGCGGACTCCATGACCGTGCTGCCGCCTTGGTGCCCAGGCAGTGGTGGGGCACCAGCTGGGACCACCGCAGGCACACTGCCCTCAGGGTTACTGAAGGGAGGGGCGGGCACCAGTGATCAATACCCGCTTTACAACCAGACTCAGCAGGGATCCTGAGGCATGTGCTTCACTCTGTTCAGAGCTCCTTTTTCGACTACGAACAGGGCAGATCCACTCAGACTCAGTAGGCAAGAGACGCACAATCCCCTGGGAGCTATTGCTGGCTGTTGCTGTTAATTACCTCTGACTCACAGCGACCCCATGTGGGCACAGTAGAACTGTTCCATAGGATTTCCAAGGCTATGAACTCTTGGAAGCAGATTATCAGGGCTGTCTTCTGAGGTACTTCTGGGTGGGTTCGAACCGCTATCCTTTCGGCTAGTAATCGAGTGCTTAAGTGTATGTGCTACCCAGGGATTCCCTGGGAGCTACTAGCAAGAATCAGCCTCTCGCTTATTATAGGTAGCTGCTTGCCTACTCTGTAATATTCTGGCCTTTGCTGGTTAGAAGTCCGGCCTCAGTTCCTGGCTGAGCTGCGATCGGCCAGTCTCCCTGATTTTAATTGTCAGATTGCTACTAGACACCAGAGGCCCATCTGCTCCATTTGCAGGGGGCCCTTAAGTGGTAGCTGGGAATCAGGTCATATTATTGTATAGTTGGGATCAGGGGTCTGTGGGTTGGCAGGCTATATGGGATTCCAAGTTGCTTTCCTTGACACAGTGGAAGAGGTTAAGACCCTGACAAAGATCTCCTCATTTTAATTTTTAATATGTATCACCCCAAGGAGCAGTGAAATGAGAATGTTTTATTCATCCCAAGCTACTACTCTATTACACAACAGTGTAAAGCAGATTCTTACGAACATGCTTCCCAAAGACCACATTAGAATAAAACATTTATATGGCCTGATTCTTTTGCCTGGTTCCATAAGAAACAACCAACCAGCCTGCAGAGCCAGGAGCCAAGGGATGCCCCCTGCACAGCCCCCTACCCCGGTGGGTTTAGTCACGTGGCCTAAGGAGCGCGGCTGCAACCACCAGTAATCAGCAATGGGTGAGGAGGGCCGAGGGCCACAGCTTAGCAAGAACACAGCTGGTGGAGGGGAACTGGTCCTTCAGGGCAAGACGCCACTTCAGGGCCTCAGCTTCCTGTGTGGTGTTGGATGAGCTCACCCTGGCTCCCAAGGATCCAGAAGTGAAGGAGCTGTGAGCAGACAGTTCTGTTCCTGGGAGAGGAACCTGGGCACATTTGGGTCGACACAGCCTTCACGGCTCTCTTGGGCATCCTTAGGAATCCTTGCTCACCACCTAAGACAGAGCTCCAAGGAAGCCTCAAATTCACCTGGACTGCTGCTGCTCTCCTTCCTTCAGGATCCCCAGGCTTACTTTTGAATCATTTAATTCTCAGCTCTAGCCACTGAGCTGCTGGCTCTGAGACCGTGGACCCAGTAGCACATTGCACGAGGCACGGCCTCCAAGAGCCATCTGAGGGTTTGCTGGATAACAGTCACATCCATTTACCACTGTCGGTGACGGCTCAAAGGCAGCCCCGATGGCATGGCAGTTAAGGTGATGGACTTCTAACCAGAAGGTCACCAGTTGGAAACCACCCTCGGCTCTGTGGGAGAACAATGTGGCAGTCTGCTTCTGCAGAGATTTACAGCCTCACATACACTATGGGGTCCCTATGAATCAGACTGGACTTGTGGGTAGCAGGTTTGGGTTTCTGTACAACAGTTCCAAGGGAGAAAGACCATTCAATCTGCTTCCATGAAGCTTACAGTCAAAAAAGCCCTGTGGAACACTTCCACTGTGTCTCACACGGGGTTGTTAGGAGTTGGAATCTACTCGACGGCACCTGGCAACAACCACAACAGAGGCTGCTTTACTTTGATGTTCAAACCCAGAGTTGAGTAGCTGCGACAGAGACCTTGTAGCCTGAAAAGACTAGAATACTTACTATCAGGCCATTGCTAGGAAAAAGAGAGGAAAAAAAAAAAAACCCTGCTGGCCTCTTCACTAGGAGGTCTATAATGAGAGGCTGAAGCTTCAATCTCTGCTCTCATTTACTGGGCCAACAGCTGAGACTGAAAAGCTTAAAAAGGCATCAAGATGACATTACTACAGGGAAACACAGAAAAGGCGGGGGTGGGGGGTGGAGGATATGGGAGAACACCACAGACAAAACTGCTCCAGTTCGGGGAACGAAAATCTCCAAACAACAAAGAGGAAAGGAGAGGTGGTTTATAATAGCAGTTATGGGATCTATTTCTTATCTTGACTTGAAAAGTTTTAACTTTGAACCAACAGATTTAGCCCTTGAATCCTTCTTTAACCAAGAGGTATCACAGACAGATCTCTCTCTATGTGTTAACTTTCCTCTCTGCGTTTTTTTCCCTGTGTATAAAAATCAGTTGGCCCAGTAGGCTTTGATTGTTTCAAGTGGTCAACAGCTCCCTGTCTGACTCTGCATACCACATGGTACTCTTGTCTGATTTTGCAGCAAAGAGTATGATATTCATATCCCAAAGACATGTCTCTTTGACTTTAACACAGAGCATGCCTCCTACATAGCCAGAAGCTGCACGAGGGATGGGCTCTAAAACATCCAATTTTTCAACCCTAATTCAGTGTGTGTGTCTATCTGTCCATCTAGCCAGGTGTCTACCTGAGAGTCTACTGTGTGATCGAAGTGACAAAAGACGAAGGCAGTCTCTGCTCTAAAGAAATTCATGGGCTGGTGGTGCAGAGAGGAGATGAGAGAACAAGGCTGTAAGAGCCCCGTCTGTGACCTGCACTGGGTGTGTGAGCTCGTGGTGGGATAGCAGAGTCTGGGAAGGCTGCGGGGAGTCATCCCCACCTGTACTTGATCCAGAATGATGCCTGCGGGTAGAAAGAGGAGGCCCAGAGGCCAGCACAGACAGAGAGCAGGGCAGGTCTGCTCTGTGGGTATAGCAGCAGCCGGGGCTGGGTAAAGGGGGCAGTGGGGGATGAGGTAGAAAGGAATGCAGGGCATGATTGGGAAGGTTCCTTTTTTATTTTGAATATTATTGTGGTAAAAGATATGTAACAAAATATTTGTCATGCTAAGCATCATTAAAAGCATGATTCAGTGTCATTGACTGTATTCACGTTGTGCTCCCGCTGTCACTATCCATTTCCAAAAGTTTTACGTCACCCCAAGTGGAAACTTAGTATTGCTTCCTCCCAATAGCTCCTGGTAAACCCCTAAAACCACACTCACTGCCGTTAATTTGATTCCAACCCACAGCAACCATAGAGGACAGAGTAGAACTGCCCTATAGAATTTCCAAGGAGTGCCTGGTGAATCTGAAATGCTGACCTTTTGATTGGCAGCTGTAGCAGTTAACCACTATGTCACCAGGGTTTCCTGCCTCCTTAATTAACTGATCTCTATGCATCTGCCTGACCTAGACATTTCATATAAGTGGAATCATATAATATTTGTTCTTTTGCATCTGACTTATTTCACTCAGCACCATGTTTTCAAGGTTTGCCCATGTGAGAGTCTATATCAGAACTTTAGTTCTCTTTATGATTGAATAATAGTCTGTCACTACTCTGTTAGTGGGCCCTTGAATTGTTTCTACCTTGCGACTCTTGTGAATGTTGCTGCAACAAACTCAGATACCTGGTGTACAGGTTTCTGAGCCCCTGTTTTCAAGACTCTCGGGCATGCATCCAGGAATAAAAATGCGATGTCACCTGGTAGTTCTATCTTTAACTTTCAGAGGAACAGCCAAACTTTTCCACAGTGGCTTCACCATTCTACATTCCCACTGGCAATCCATGAAGTTCCCAGTGTCTCCACAAGCTGGCTAACACTTGTTGGTTTCCATTTTTCTGATAATACCCATCCTAGTGGGTGTGAGGTAGTTTCTCACTGCAGTTTTGCTTTGTATTTCCCTCATGACTAATATGTTGAGCACTCTTTCAGTTGCTTATTGGCCATGTGGATACTGTCTTTGGAGAAATGTCTGTTGAAAAATGGTCTGTTGACCATTTTTAATTGGGTTGCTTGTCTTTCTGATGTTGGGTTACAGAGTTCTTTGTATATTTTGGATCTTCAAACATGATCAGATGCATGGTTCCCAAATATTCTCTCCCTCATAAGGCGTCTCTTCACTTTCTTGATAAAGTCCTTTGATGTACAGAAATGTATTTTGATGAAGCCCAACTTTCCTAGTTTGTCTTTTGATGTTCATGCTTTTGGCATCATAGCTCAGAATCTATTGTTGGGGAAAAAAAAGTCTTGAAGCTTTACCACTGCATTTTCTCGGAAGAATTTTAGTTTTAGTTCTTATATTTAGGTAATTGTTCAATTTTGAGTTAATTTTTGTATATCGTGTGAAGTGCGGACCCAACTTCATTCTCTTACATGTGGACATCCAGTTATTCCTGCATCATTTATTGAAGAGATTACTCTTTCCCCATACAATGGCTGGCTTTGGTAGGCTTGTCAAAAATTAATTGACCATAGATGTATGGGAAACCCTGGTGGTATAGTGGTTAAGTGCTATGTTTGCTAACCAAAAGGCTGGCAGTTTGAATCCTGCAGGCACTCCTTGGAAACTCCATTGGGCAGTTCTACTCTGTTCCACAGGGTTGATATGAGACAGAATAGACAGCACTGTTTTTTTAAATAGATGTATTAGTTTATTTCCAAACTTTTAATTCTCTACCACTGGCCTAATATGTCTGTAAAAAACAGCTTGAAGGTGATATCTGATCTTCTATAACTTCAGAAAGGAGAAGGAAAATCAAGATCAACAGCCCAAGCTTGACTCCTGTGAGACAAAGGTCAAACACGCTTCCACCTTCTGCCATCTGTACCAATTCTGACACCAGTTCCCCCTTCTCTGACACTACTTCTCTGCTGGGTTTGATAATTCTTTACAACGGCCACACAGGACTCATGGACCATATTTATGATTATGGGGTTTATTAGTGAAGTAACAGGGTTGGCAACATTCAAGAATACAGTGCTTCCATCAGGACACCCTGTTCCCAGCTGTGCTGCTGGCATGCCTCTCTCTGGCTCTAGGCCTTTGTCCAAAGAACTCAGCTTTTTCTCTCTGTGGGTCAGGAAGCTCACAGCATCATCTCCTGTGGCTGGGTGTCTGCTGCCAGGTCTCTACCACTTCTTGTTGTCTTCAGGGTTACAGCTTACTCTATCTCCTTGGTCCAGGAGATTCTAAGCTCGGGGACCCTGGTTCCAAAGGATGTGCTCGGCTCCTGACTGTTCTACCCTGGTGGTAGTGGTATCTTCTCTTTCCCATTTCTTAGGTGGCTATTTCAGACCCAGCAGGATGGCAAAATTGACTAACTCCTTTCATGGGCCACAACTCCCTATCACATAGTGCTGCTCAGTCACTTGGGTAGGAGTTAGAAGACCATCCTAGAAAAGCCACACAAAAGCGAGCCATCGTACCACAATGTCTGTCCTTACGTCAGCACTACGCTTTTCTGATTACTGTAGCTATAGAGTGCAGTTAGAAATCAGGAATTATGGTCCTTCCTACTTTGTTCTTTGTTAAGCATTATTTTGGCTACTAGGGTCATTTGATTTCTACATAAACTTGAGGATCAGCTCTTCCACTTCAACAAAAAAAGGTCGCTGGAATTTTGATAGGGATTCTGTTCAATGTGTAGATAACTTGGGTAATGTTGATATCTTAACAATATTAAGTCTTCCAATCCTGAACACAGGAAGTCTTTCCACTTGTTTAGGTCTTCTTAATTTCCTTCATCAATATTTTATAGTCAAGACTAAGTTGGGTTCTTTACATTCTTATCATCTTTCTGTCCAGGAACAATGTGTGTCTTTGCACCAAAGCCCTGAGGTGACATTACATGGAAGATACCAAAAGAAGTAGAAGTGAATGACCCTTTACATCAACTCTTGCCTTGCTTCTTTTTGATTCCTTCTAGATGTAAATCTATGCCCCTCCTCAGAGCTTCCACGGCCTTTTCTTTGTGCTGTTTCTACGGCCCTTCCTACTTTCTACCCTCTATGGCATGGATTTATGTTCACATCTCCTGGTGGTCCATACGGGTCCTAGAGATTAGTATCCATTATTAACACTTCCTTGCATCTACCTAGGATGTATCTTTAACACTAATGAGTTTAATAAACATGAGAGGAAGGAATAAGGGAGCAACCAGCTAAGCTATCATCTCTGGTGCCAGATTATGTCCATCCAGAGTTCCAGGGAACTTACCAAGTGCCAAGGAAATGCCAGGAAACTTCCCTGATTTATTTCCCCCTCGGTTGTCCAGTGAACAGCTCAGAGGTACAGACAAAAATTTGGAGATACAGTTCCTATGTCGTTATAGCAGCAAAAGAAAGGCAGTCAGCACCTGATGCTATTGATGAAAAGCTTGATGGTCAACATAAGCAGAGCAGAGACATCAGGTCACAGCCAACCAAGATGCTCTCAGCTCACTCCTTAAAGGCAATGTTTGGTAAGTCACAGAGATACCGCTATTTCCAGACATGGGGAAGGAAATTTTTCTTGTGCAAGATTTTCACAATGGCATTTTTGTTTTTTAACTACCCCAAGTTCAGCTTGGGAGACCTGGTGGGGCAGTGGTTAACAGTTTGGTGGAAAAACGAAAGGTTGGCAGTTCAAATCCACTGGTTGCTCCATGGAAATGCTGTAGGGTGCTTCTACTGTATCCTTTAGAGTCACTACGAGCTGGAACTAACAGGTTTGGTTTTGGGTATAGGGTCAGTTGGCATATATGTATATACATATAAAATATAGCAACTGCCAACCATATATTTGGGCCCTTATAAGGCACATAATTACATTTATAACTTACTGAAAATGCTAAAAATAAGCTCAGGTGCTCCGTCAGTCTCACAGCTTGCCCTCTGCAGGTACCCATCATCCTCTGCAGAGCCCTGGGCTGTGCACTGGACCCACGGGGCCTCAGAGCTGATAAGCAGCTGCCTAAATAAGTCTCTAAACTGCCAGGACCCTGAGAAATGAAGTCATATTTCAGTTTCTTCAGCTTTTCTCCCTGCACTTCCTCCAGCTCAGCACATCCTTCCAATAGTAGAGATAAGACACCACACACAAAAAGAGCTGCACTTAAAAAGACAAATGCGGGCCACCTCCTACGGCTGGGTGGTGATGAATTTTTAAGATGCCCCGAGAGCTTCTAAGTGGACTTTCTTCTAATTTACTTCTCCGACGCGGGAAAGATATTTGAGAAATTTTCTCTTTTGATGTTGTCCCCACTGAATATCAAACACTTTCCTTCATCGATTTTAAAGGACATTTTCCTAATCTCAAGGGCCTCTGTTTGTTTATTAGAAGCTGATTTGTAAACCATTGTGCTCTTTGAAGCTTAGACACACACTGATATCTTGGTGAAAGAGCAGGCTTGTTCTCAACTGGGCAGGGAGCATTGCCGGGTCAGAGTCCGGCCACTTCACAGACATAGCTCTAGAGCCTTGTCTGTGGGAGATGCTGTCCTGATCTGATGGTCCAGATAATACATATTGTAAGCTTCGTGGCTCATATGAGCTCTTGACTCCATTCTCCTCATCACTCTGACATTCAGATGGCATCTGTGCTCTAATTCCCAAATCCCCTACACTGCATCCCCTACACTGGTTTGGGACAGGTACATCCCCTGCCAAGACTGTGGGGTCAACTGATTCTTTTGCCCAGGCTGTTTCCTCGCTCCTATTGACCCTCTTCTCTTCTCACTATCATAATCTCCACTCAACACTCAAACACAAACCTACCTGGAAAAGTCCTGCTCACTTCTTATGACCTACTTCATGCTTACCTCTCTCTGCCTGACTGTGGCTTTTTCAGCAACCAAATGAACCTCTCCTTTGTCTTTATGCCTGCAGGACTTTTAACATATCTCTTTTTATGGAGCTTATTATGCTAGAAACCCTGGTGGCATAGTGGGTTAATTGCTATACCCGCTAACTAAAAGGTCAGCAGCTCAAATTCTCCAGATGCTCCCTGGGAACTCTATGGTACAGTTCTACTCTGACCTCTGGGGTAGCTATGAGTTGGACCTGAAGTGATGGCAGTGAGTTGGATATTGTCTTAGTGTTTACATGGCTGTCTCTCACACTGGACTTGGAGATACTTAAGGGCAAAAAGTGGGTTTTATTCGCCTTGGTATCCTGCTTCTAGTACATGGATAGGGTTCCACATACACAAGCTTTCTTCTTTGGTGGCTAGTGTGACTCGTTTCAGCAGTGTTATGTACTGAAGAGTGTCACACACAAAATAACGTGGCACCTGCAAGGCCATGTGGATCCCACACTGAGATGGCTTTAGCCATTTACTGTCTCCCCGTGGGTCCCGGATCTTCAAAGGTGGCTGCAGAGGAAGGCACAGCTGCTAGGTGTCCAGCTAAAAGACTCCCAGTAGTGTATGGTCAGGCTGAGCCTCAGATGGCCCATTCTGCTCACATTTGCACCTTATGAATTATTTCTCCCACTATTCGGAGAGGTCACAGGGTCAGCTCAGTCACTTGTGAATAATGAAGTAGCACTCACATGTCAACTTTCTGATGAAACAGGGCAGGTTTTCAGAGAAGAGGGAGAGCGTATTCAGGCATCCTTCAATATTAAAAATCCGGATACTTCCTTACAGAAATCACACCACTTAGGGAATCTGAGATTAGTGGTACCATTCATGGAGATACAAATGGAATAATGAAGAGGAAATAAGTTTGAGGAAGAAAGATAAGAATTAGTCTCTTTGGGCATGTTTTGAAATTGAGGCAATTTTCCAGATAAAAACATGAGTTAGTGGGCAGAAAGACTCTAATAGTTCAGAAAAGGTCAGAGGCTGGCATTTAGGCCCTTAGGAGTTCAGCTGTGGCTGGAATTATGGGAATGGGTGCAAGTGTGTATGATGGAAAAAGCAAAAGGGTAAGGAACTAACCCAGGGGAACATCAATATTTATGTGAGGGGTTAGAGAAAATGGATCCACTAGGAAAAAAAGTGCTCAGAACTGGAAAAGTACTTCACAGAAGCAAACAGAGGGCAGAAATGCAGCCCAAACACTGCTGTGATATCAAGAAGAAGGAAGATGGAGCAAAAGTCTCCGGACCTGGACATGAGCGACCACGGCCAGATCAGCTTCAGCAGCAGGAGAAGAGGGAGAGGTTGTATTGCAGAGTTGAGCACATCCAATGTGAGAAAGTGGAAACATTTTAGTGGTAACGAGAAGAGGCAGACAGGCACCAGCACTAGGACCAGGTAAACCGGGGTAAAGAAACAAAACCAAACACACAGCTGTTGAGTCAATTCTGATGTATAGGGATCCTGTAGGACAGAGTAGAACTACCTCATAGAGTTTCTAGTTAACAATCAGGCCCTTAACCCCTGTGCAATCAGGGTAGAGGTGGGTGGACTCCCCTTCTGCCTTCTCCTGCCCTGTGAGTAGTCTGGGCTATATCTTCAGTTTCTACATGTCCCCAGGGTGCTGCCAGAGACAAGCAGGAGTGCTCTATGCAGAAGCAACTCCATCTAGTTCCTGCTTCACACACACACACACACACACACACACACACACACACTTACTGTTGAGTTGATCCTAATCCACAGTGACTTCATGTGTGTTAGATTACAAGCATGCTCCACAGCATTTTCAATGGCTGTGATCTTTCAAAGAAGCCCTGGCAGGGCAGTGGTTAATGCCTGGCAGCTAACCGAAAGGGAGAACAATGTGGCAGTCTGCTTCTGTAAGAATTCACACAGTCTTGGAAACCATCTGGGGCCCTTCTACTCTGTCTTACAGGGTTTCTATGAGTGGGAACTGGCTCAAAGCAATGAGTTGGGCTTGGTTTTGGAGATCTGTCAGAAGCAGACCTCCAGGTCTTTCTTCAGGGGTACGTGTGGGTGACCTGAGTCTCCAACCTTCTGTTCCGTAGCTGAGCTCGTTAACTGCACCACTCAAGGAAGGCGCTCCCGGCAACAACGCACAATTTCTTGTGCTCTGATCTCTCTAGAATGAATCACTGAAACTCTGTATCTAGAACCTGTAGGATTTTCTGATACGGTTATTTGATGCACAAGAATCTCCATGAGACCCAGACTACTGTTCCGTGGGATGCTCCAAAATAAGAAAGAGAACACAAATTCCGGAATCTCCTCAGACTTTCTATCCTCTTCCTACCACACACATACAAGATGCTGGGCTCTGGAAGCACAGCAAATTAGTGTCTTTAAATTCTGCCTTTTAGCTAACCTTACACAATTACTATTTTTACTCTTTTTTTTTTTTTGACTGTAACTTTTTTCTTCCTTTTTAGTGTAAACATCGACAAAACTTAATCTAAAGCACAGGTCAGAAAAACGTTCCTGTCAAGAGCCAGAAAGTAAGTATTTTAAGCTTTGAGAGCTATGTATGGTCCCTTTTGCTTCGGCTTCTTCCTTTTTCTTTACTTTTTTTTACCTTTTAAAGATGTAAAAATTATTCCCAGAATAAGAGTTGTACAAAAGCAGCGCCCCCCGACCTCCCACCACAGCTGGCTCACCCCTAGCCCACGGCTGGGGCTCTGTGGGGCGATCACCTGGGGAGCTGTGAGAGACTCCAGTGGGTTCACTGGGCTATTTTCCAGCAAAAATTTACTCCTCCCTCTGCCCCTAGAAACACTGGTAGTATACTGGTTAAGTGTTACGTATGCTAACCAAAAGGTCAGCTATTCAAATCCACCAGGCACCCCTTGGAAACTCCATGGTGCAATTCTACTCTGTCCTATAGGGTCTCTATGGGTTGGAATCAATTGGATGGCACTGGATACTGGGTTCTGTTCCCACAAAAGAAGCACGTTGCTCTTTCTTTCCACTGATACTGGGCTTTTCCATGTCATCCGCTTTGATTAATGGAAAGTGAGCACAGGCGGCAGCCTGTACACTCCAGCATGAGAAGCACATGTCTCACGGAGCCACTGGCTTTTCACCTGGGCCTCATATGTGCTACAGGGAGCAGGCCTGAACCTGCCCTGGAACCTGGAGCCCACAGTGCTGAGTGAGGACTAGAGTTTCTGGTTCTGTGCACAGTGCGACTGTTTGATACACAGCACTGCTGCAGCGAAGCGTGGTTAATACATTGTGCTCACTCCTCTCCTTGCTGCGTGTGATCTGATTTCATTGATCTGGGGTTGGCCCTACGATTGGAATGACTGAAAGGCCTCCCTGGATGACACTAGCAGACAGGATTGGTAGCACCAGCCTAAAACAACACCAAAGAGCCCTTGGTCTAAATTTCTGCTGCCAGGCTCTGTGTCTCTCAGGAATGAGGACCAAGCCCGAGTCTCTGCTTTTCTGGCACTCGGCACATGGGCTGCCACAAAGAGGACATGCAAGACACTTTTTTCAAAAGCCTCCAAACATCTCCCTTTGGAGCCCAATGGATGCGAACAAAAATGTCCTAGGGAGACCAACTGTCCCAGTTTTAGCCCTGAAAGTCCCGTGTCTTGGGAAAACCTTTCAGATCTAGGCACTACAAGAAAGCTGGTCCCCCTCTGTGTGACTCAGGCACACACTTCCAAAGCCTGGAATGTGAAAGAAGGCCTGTTAGTGACTACAAGGTGGCTGGCCCAATGGTTCTCAGTCCCGGCCTCACATTAGAATCCCCTGGGGGAATTTTAAAATCCCTGTGACCAGGCCGCACCCCAGGCCAATTACATCAGAACTGCACTGCGGGAGAGGACTGTACTGGAGAACCTGAATTTCAGACGTCTTCCATTCTCCAGATGAGAAGGTAGTGCAGTCTAGGTTGAGAATCACTGCAGTGGACGATGGAGAAGATTCTCAAATGCCTCTGGTGGGAGACTAGCAAGACGAAGGACTTGCAGGACCACAGACGGCCTGCCAGGGATGGTCAACAGAGCCAGGAAGCTGCTGGCAGTCAGGGGGCACATCAGCGCACCAGATGCTCTTTCTAATTAAACGTAGGCCTTTGTGATGGAAGATTTAATGACAGGCGGAGCCCTAAAGCCAAAACAGCTGCCAACTGAGCCTGATGCCGACTCATTGTGACCTCATGTGTATCACTGTGGAACTTTGCTCCGTAGGGTTTCCAGTGACTGACTTTCCAGAGGTAGGCCACCTGTGGATACACCAACCTATACTGCTAGTAGCTGAGTGCAGCTTCACTCAAACTTTGCACCATCCAGGGACTCCAGTCTCAGCCCCACCTACCTCCTTATCAGCCTTTCAGAACCTCTAGCAACCAAAGTGACGTCAAGCCAGAGAGGGAATCTCAGAGCTGAGAGCAATGACAGACACAGATGAGGTTCCTGAGCTCTAGCATCTTGGGGCCGGCGATTCATCCTGTGACCAGCATAAAGAACTATCAGACTCAACATTTAACAAGCACTGATTAAAGACAGGCCAACCTGGTTCTACGGAGTTGACACATAGCAGGTCATTTCACTCTCACAGCAAAGCTGTAAGGAAGGTGCTACATCATTTAAGATGGAACCAGGGCTCCCAGCAACGAGGTTAAGCAGCTTTCCCAGGGTTTCTCATGACAAGGACAATTTGTGAGCCCCCGCAGCCTGGCTCAAAATGCCACACTCTTCACTGCAACTCTGTAGTGCCAGGGGAAACCCCAGTGCTATAGTGGTTAAGTTACAACTGCTGACCAAAAGGTCAGCAGTTCAAATCCACCAGGCACTGCTTGGAAACCCTATGGGGCAGTTCTACTCTGTCTTGCAGGGTTGCTATAAGTTGGAGTCAACTATAATAGTGAGGATAGTGCCAGGTGAGGATCATAAAGCTCAGAGTATTGAAAGAACTTTCCTACGGAAGCACAGCTAGTGAGAAGTGGAAATGGACTCAGACTACACTGAAAACCAGCACGTGGGTCTGTGGGGGGGGTGTGTGTATGTGTAGGAGTGACATTTTATGACCAACATGGCACAACTACACCAAATTCTCATTTTCCAAGAACCCGGCTCATTCATTCATTTATTCATGTATTTATGTATTTATTTTTAAGGCAATTGTTTCTGTGAAGTTACTTCGGGTCATTGTATTTTCTAAAAGGTGGTTCATCCCTCATCGATCACTTATTGGTGTTTTCACCCATGTTGGTCCTTTTTTTCTCTTTGGATAGACTGGTGTCAGTTTCTCTGCTGAAACTTGTTCTGAGACTTGTGGAGGATGGTTAGAGGTGACATACAGGAGACGAGGAAGGAAACCGACCAATGAGACCCTGGGTAATGAGGTACATAGTGCGCAGGAAAAGAAATGGGGACCACCACACTGCGTGTTTGTTACAGTCCTCAATGAAGTCAGGTAGGGAGGAGGGGAGACACACCCAGACTGTGTTTCCATTTTGTGCTCGGGAAGAATGCCCTGCACTAGGGGTCTCGCGATGGTCTCAGAGGGTACAATGCTGCCTCCTTAGCTGGGAGTCCTCTGAGAACCCACCCTACTTCTGGGACCTTGATTTCTTCATCTGTCAGTAGGAAACTGGGCTAGATACACTCTCCCAGACTTTAGACCTTTGGTGACAGTTTTGTTAGAGCTACAGATAATCACTTATTTAATACTGTTCTTTAAATGCCTCATTTTGATGACTTAATTTACAAAGAAACATTACATTACTACTAAAAACAGAAGGCAATATCACTGCCTAGGAAAAGAAGGCATTCTGTAAACACTGTGTTAATGAAAGCACTCCATAATGTTATTAATCCTGGCCTGAGCTCTGAACCCTTAACTCTGTGTTACAAGGGATGTTAGCAAGTCTCAGACAGCATTGGAAAGATACTCACACCTAACAGGGGCATTCTCCGTGTTGTAATTGAAGGACTTCACATAGACTGAGAAGGGAATACAGCTTTCTCACTTGGGGATTCCATGATACTTGAATGCTGTGTCTGTGGCCACCAAAAATCACATCTTGGACAACCTAAATTATCCTTGGAACCCCTAAGGACAGAACGCAATCCAAACCAGGGGCTGTCCAGTCGATTGCGACTCACAGTGATGCCACGTGTAGAGACTAGAGTGGCTTCACAGTGTTTTCAAGTTGTGAACTTTCAGAAGCAGATTGCCAGGATTGTCTTCCAAGGAGCCTCTGGGGGTGTTCGTACCACTGACCTTTCAGCTAATGGTTGACTGCTTAACCCCGTGCTATTCAGGGGCTACGCATCACTAAGAAGGCCAGTTGCATATCTACTTTGGACAGTAATAAGGAGGTGTTTACCAAGGCATAGGGGAATTCCCTAATGCCAGGTGGCAAGAAGGAAGTCACATTTAAAGAGCGTTCAGAAGGGCAGATCTGCAACAGCTTTCATTATGTTAGCGCAGGTAATGTGGGCACCTGGGTCCCCTGAAGAACCTGTAGGGAGCAGAGCCACCAAACCCAGACCTGAGGCCCAGGAAAGGGCTCTGCACCTACCCCTGTCACACCCCTGGCCAGCATTTTGAGGTGACTGTTACCTGGGCTGGAGCACTGGATGACAGGTGAGCCAACTCTCCAATTCTGGCTGCAGCCCGGGGATCACTGGAGCTGATCAGAACCGGAGCGCTGATTTCCATGGAATGCCTATTGCTCACGGCTTGGGAAGACTTGTGCGTCACACTGAGTGCCGTGAAGGAGTGGCGTTTCTTAGCATTCTTCTTGCCATCAATACGCCGCTGAAAGGCACTGACCGCTCCTGTGCTGCTTAGAGTAGAACTTGGGGCCAGAGTGGCCACGGCTGCCACACTGGGGTCAGAGGGCAAGGAGGCATCGCAGCCAGACGCAGCTGCTAAGCACGTCTTGTCCATCTCAATAAGCTGCTTGGCAGAGTCGTTGAGCTATGTAAAAAAGAAGAAGAAGGAAAAGGAGGGAAGATTCATTAAATAATTGTCACATGCTATTTCTAGCTCTCTGTACTCCCTCCCAGCCTATGCTAGCATTTAGAAACTGACACTGGGAATGTCTTCAAATTGCTCGGATCTTTCTAACAGCCACGTCCAGCATGAGTACTGCTGTGTTACCAAAAAAAAAAAAAGGCTTGAATGACATCTGTAGATTTTATTGAGGTGTCTGGAGCAGCTGTGCAGCTGAGAGCAGGGGACTTAGAACGCAGATGGGGGGAGTTTCTGGAAGGCCATCCAACATGTCTCACCCAAATTTTTTGCCAGTCCTTGTGCTTCCAGGGTTGAGGTGCAAATACTACATGGAGGGAGAGGAACGGGGGACAAAAGGTGCCTGTGAGGAAGCACAGGCATGACCTAGACCCTCATGATGGTCACAGATGAAGGCCACATCTACTGTGCCACCTCCTGTTACCATGCAACAGAGTCATGGCTTCCTTTTGCCAATCTAGTCACCGTGATAGAAAATTTAAGGCATGTGACCAAAATATAGCATTGTCACTGTTAGATAACTGCTGGTGATTGGAGGGTCTGATCTGCTAGCCAGAAAACAAAAATGAGTAGGTCTTATGTGATCCATGGATGTCCAGGAATGGTCTCAGCTCAGGTTGCAAAGACAGAAGCTGATACGACCACCCCAGTCCCCTGGATCCCCCCATCACCCTTGTCTCACGAGGAGTAAGTAGTTCATTATCTTGAGGAATTCAGCAAGAATTCAGGGTGTTATATCTCCCAACCTAGTCATCACAGTTGAATTGCATGTTGAAGTTCCAAACACCAGTACCTGTGAATGTGACCTTGTTAGAAAACAGAATCTTTGCAGATGTAAGTTGTTACATTAATATGAAGTCATACTGGAGTAGGGTGGACCCAAATATGGCTGGTGTCTTCATAAAAAGAAAAGAGACGCTGAGGCACACAAGACACAAAGATGGACATGAGATTAAAGCAGAGATTGGAGTGATCTATTACAAGCCAAGAATTATGGAAAACCACTGAAAGCTAGGAGAGGCATGGAACAGAATCTTCCCCAGAGCCTCCAGAAGGAACCAACCTTGTTGATATATTACATTGATTTTGAACTTCTAGTCTCCATAAAACATGAGAAAATAAGGTTCTGTTATTTTAAGCCACTTGGTTTGTGGCACTTCTGTTACAGCAGCTCTAGGAAATCAACAGCAGTTCACTGGATGGTGCAAGCAGCTAAGCTCCCAACTACTGGCCAAGAAGTTGGTGATTTGAAGCTACCCTGGATGGCAGGACAGATGATCTGCTTCTGAAAGGTCTCAGTCATGAAAAAACCCTATGGAGCACAGTTCTACCCTGACATGCATGCAGTTACCAAGAGTTGGAATCAACTCGACAGCCAACTAACAACAACAAACGAAATCAACATACACTATTCTGCAAAATAACAGGTGATTTCCAAAGGGAGAGTTTGCCTTGGAGAAAACATTGATCCTAAATTGTTTTTATCAGTAAAAGTGGGATAAAGGGCTTGGTTTTATGAATAACTTGTATTAATATGGAATGCTCTACGCCAGCTAAAGCTACACCTTCCTTTGTAGGGTTGTACTGTCACAATGGCTGGCACTTTGAGGTTGGAAAGGACCGGGCATGTTTAGCCCTCATCATGCCCTGGGCATATCTGTCAGCTGATCAGCTCCAGGCAGCAAGTTGGAGGAGGAAGAGGTTGTATGTGCTTGTGTATGGGGGAGTCCGTGTGACTTCGAGTTAGGTGAAGAATCAAGTAATACTGTTCCCCTGTTCAGGGTTTTGAATCAGCTCATTTTGGCTCAAATCCCCACAGAGAATTTGTATTTTCACTCAAGATATACTCAATCAGAATCTACAGTTTCACAAGATCCCTAGCCAAGCCAAGTGCCACAAGATCCCTAGGTGATTCTTATGGATAGTAAATTTTAAGAACTACTGCTCTGCTCCCGGCTCTCAGAACTGGTCCCTAACCAGCAGTATTAGCATCACGAGGGAACTTGTTAAAAACGCAAATTCTCAGCAGGACCTTGAACCTGAATGAACCTGTTGGCAACCTTGCCCAGGACTCCTGCTGTACTTGACTTACCTAAGTTCATACCACAAGGGGCTGTTTGCAATGACTGAAGGATCAAAGCAGAGGTAATTACTTATGTTAAAACTCAGCTATGTGTACAGTGGTGGCCAGGCAGAAAATGTGATGTTAGAATCAGCTCGGAATCATCTCCGTGAGATGGGTTAAATAAATGCCGTTATGCTAGGTAAATTTTTTTAACATTCCATTAATTCTGCCTCATATTTTGAGAAAGGAACAGAACAAAGCCAGCAAATGCCAGCTTGCCCTCTGGACAGACCTACCTGGAAAAGCACATAGTTAATATGAAGGAGCTAATGCAATTTCTTTTATTTTTCTCCACATCCAGTACAGTTGTGGGTGTTATAGGCTAAAGGAGGGGCAGCCACACATTTTCTATAAAGGGTCAACAGTAAATATTTTAGATTTTGTGGTCCATACAGTCTCTGCTACAACTATTCAACTCTATTGTTAGAGTGCAGAAACAGCCACAGATGACACAGAAATGAATGCAAGTCACTGTATTCCAACAAAAAAACTGTTTACAAAGACCAGAGGTAGAATTATTTTGGCCTGCAGGCTGTAGTCTATTGATCTCTGAGCTAGAGAAAAGGTCCCCAGGCCATGGTGCCCCAACTGGCTTTTTGAGCCTGAGCCTAAGCTCCGGATTTGTGTTCTCCTTTCTTCTTTCCAGACACCATGCTCCCAAATATGAAGGCTACAGACAAGATCTCTGCATCAGTCCCAAGAGGGTAAATGCCCTGAGGACAGTCACTGTCTGGGTGGATGTGAGGTACAGGACTCCTCCGCAGTAAATTATTTGGCCTTTGGTCCCGGTTCTTGAGAGCCTGATCACATCTGAGACCAATGGGTGAGGGCTGACCAGACTTAGAGAGATCACCTAGGGACTGGATGCTCACCGAGCCTCAGGAGGCATGACGTCATCGATCATGGCCATCATGGCCACCCTGATGGAGCTTCCTGGGCGGGGAGAGAAAGCATCTGCTTCTGGGAGGGCCAGCACATTCCTGGGTACGGGGAAACTCTTTGCCCTTTGTATTTATATACTGTCTTTTGCCTGATTAAAGGTAGCACCTTGTCCTTCAGTTTGTGAGTCATTTCAACGAATTCTTAGACCTAAGAAACAGAGGAGGGGCTGGCACCCACTGATCTAACACGAGGTAAATGAGAGCGAGAGAGATAATAGGCCAGTGCTTGCTGACCTAGTCCCAGATGAGTGGGAGGAGATGGACAGGGCTGTGTAGAGTAGCTGGGGTCTGGACTGACCAGGTAAGGGAAGCTGAGATTTCCCTGGACTGGTTTCATGCAATAAGTACAGGGTTAACTAGAGAGAACCAAACATGGACACGCCAGCATGACACAGAAACTAGACCTCTGATAGGTTTTAGGGGCAGACAACATCTCTCTGGCTGGACTCAGAAAACACACAAAAGCAAACAGGGAACCAGTCATATTCTTGCAAGTGAACACAAAATTTGCAGAGCTCCACTCCATTTCTTCTCAATAGGTTCCAAAGTGGAACATTCCTTCAGGTTTAAGGAAACATCTGTCTTCCTAAAATTTACTTCAAGATCTGGGTGTCATCTGATCCTGACCACTGTTTTCCTTGGGGACAAACGAGGTAAATGCAGGCATGTATTTCCCGACTCTGTTCTGAGAGGCTTACCAAAGTGAGGTCTGTGGTTGCTGGTGGAGCTTGGGATTTGGACAGTCAGTGAGATGCAAACACTGTTGGTGGTGAGGGAGGGATGCTGATGAGTTACTCACTGGGAAGGCTGGCTACCAAGAGCAGAGGTGCAGAATGCATTCTTAAAAGTTGCTCTTGCAATGGTGATGATGCAATTAAGAAAAAAAAATTTTTTTCAAAAGAAGACAAGAACAAGAAATGCATCATCTCCAGCAGTCCAGAAGGCTGAATGAGAAAAGGCTGCTATCAAGATTCAGTCATCAGGAGCTGTCTCCTACTACAGTCTTAACACAAGGTAGTGGGCCAGGCTTTGGATAATGACCATGGACAGGAGACAGACGACAGCACTCCCATCATGGAAAGTCAGGAGGTGTTATGGATTTGTAGCCTTCACAATGATGTGTTAGAATCTGAACCCCTACATCTGTGACTGCAGTACTGTTTGGGAACAGGACTTTCTCTGTTACGTTCATACAGTAGTGTCAGTCTAGGAAGTCCCAAACCTCATCACGGTGCTACACGTAACGAGCAGCACCGGTACAACAGTGAGCAAGCTCTGACACGGGAGAGACGGATGTTGCACGACCATCTCCAAGGAACTGAGCGACACGGGGTCTGCAGAAGCTGAGAGACAAGGATCTTCCTCTAGAGCCAACAAACAGAGTCTTCTACAGCTGGTGCCCCGAATTTGAACTTCTAGACCCCTAACTGTGAGAAAATAAATTTTTGTTCTTTAAAGCCACCTTTTTCCAGTAGTTCTGTCACAGCAGCACAGGAAACTAAGACAGGGTTTGCAAGGCTCAGTCGAACCAGGCTTAGACCCAGGTACCCAGATCCCAGAACTGTCCAGTCAGAAAGCTAGCTACTCAGAGGCAGAGCAGGCCCTACCTCCATGGATTCTACTATCCTCCTCTCCCTGCAAAATCCCCACACAAACTGCCCCCTGCCATCAATTTGAGTCAGACTCATAGCAACCCTACATCCCCATATGGTTTTCAAGGCAGTAATCCTTATGGAAGCAGACTGCCATATCTTTCTCCAGAGGAGTAGCCGGTAGGTTGGAATCTCTGACTTTTTGGTTAGCAGCTGAGCCCTTAGTCTCCACACAAGGTAGCTGAAATCCCCTGCATTAGAGTTGGAGGCGGCCCTTGGGGGTCAGTCCCCGGGGCATGCTCCAGAGAACAGGACTCAGCTTGGTCAAGAGAGCCCACCCACGGGGCTGGCCTGTGGTGTGGACTGTCCAGCAGAGACGGCCCCCTAACAGCAGGGGCAAAGAATGGCGAAAGGGAAAGAGGAGAAACTGAGGCTACTCTGTCTCCGTCACACCTTAGCCAAGCTGTGCTCTGGGTGAAAGCACTCAGAGAGGGACCACTTCAAGCGTAAGAGGTCAGCTGAGACGCTCTACTTTCTCCTGAAACAGTTTTTCCCACGAGAGGCCTGGAGGATGCCACACAGGAAACAGTGTACAGCCAGGTGGCCTACTCGACCTCTCAGAAGAACTTGCTGTCAGACTGGGGAGTAGCTGATGGATGCAAACTGGGTCAACTGTTTACTCCCAAAGTAGCCTCTTGCTACCTGCCCTCCCTGGGTACTAGAAGGCCATGTGGCTTCCCATACCTCTTGGCTTACTTTGTGGTGCAGGCCAGCTTCCCAGGCAGAATGCATTTTCAGATGGAAGAGAACTCAGGCCCCCTGAGAAACAGGTAACATAGAAGTTTACAGAGAAGTCATCCCCACCTTCTTCCCTGGATGCTCTTAGCTCAGCATTCAGAGTCTGGAGGGTCCACCATCTGCCTGATCCTACACTGGTCCGTGACTGGGAAGTTAGATGAGGATGTATGAGGCAGAATCCTGCCGAAGAGACTATAAAGTAGATGGAAACAAAGATGACTGAAAGAAAGTGCAATAAAATAGCACAGAATTTAGTATTAAGGTTTTGGTCATTATCCACAGGAGTCCCTGGGTGGTGCAAATGGTTAACAGGCTCATCAAAAGGTGAAGGTTTGAGTCCAGAGGTGCCTTGGAAGAAAGGACTGGTGATCTACTTGTGACGGATCAGTTGTTGAGAATCCTACACAACACAGTTCTACTCTGACCCACATGGAGTTGCCATGACTCAGAATCAACTGGAAAGCAACTCGTATTATCCCTAAGGGCTAGTTTAGGGGAGTCATCAACAGAGGCTTTGGGAGAGGGCAGTTTGAAGCCTTTGTGGAGAAAATGGGACTCAGTAGGGTCTGGTAGAATAGATAGGGTTTAAACAGGGGAGGCAGGAGAGGAAATGATGCTGAGGAAATCCACAAAGGTGGGAAGGATCATAGTAGACAAGGGAGAGATCAAGGGGCCAGGTATGCATCTGGGTATCAGCTGGCACTGGAATCATGTCCACTTCCTTTGCACCAGCCTGACATTAGCAGAGATGCGCCATGCCATCATTTCCTTGATGTTAAGTCCTTCCATGAGGCTGAAGGAAAAGTGGGTGCTATAGCCCAGAAGGCCCAGCCTCTGCACACCCACTCCTTAGATTCTGCTTGCACCTGGCAGTTGATTCTAAAATCAGCTAGGTTCAGAAAATACCCCTCCTCCAGCTATGGGGTGAAGGGCAAAACATTAGGTTGTCACTTTGCATATGCTACTAGCATTTGTAGCTGGTGACCACCTTCACAAGTTAAAAAATCCCCAAGCACACACTGAAAAAAAAAAAAAAAAGCCTGCTGAATTTAAGCAGCACAAGAACACGCTGGATTCATCACAGGGCACACTCTTTGTATGGCCATGGAGACTGCACATATAGTGGCTGTTAGAACCCACTGTAACCACACCACGGGGCAGTGGGAGGTTGGCATTTCCATTACAAATATCTGCCTTCCAGAGGGAGGTTATGAAAAACTCACTCCAGGTTCCAAAATGTGTGGTCTAAATCCAGGATTATTTCCTTTGAAATGTGTCCACCAACCATGCTCAGCTGTTGTGCCCTATTTTATGGCTTTATTCACCTGCTTCCTCAAAAGTGCAAGCTCAAAGAATAATCCAGAGCCTAGTTTCCTACCCCAATCCTACAAGGGGCATGCTCGGATACCTGAGGGGCTGTTGTCTAAACCTTGGCATTCAGCACCAGGTGCTGCGCTGCCGTAGGAACACAGAGGAGCAGGAAGCAGAGTGCGTGATGCCTTTGATTAACTGGCCTTGAAACACACACAGAACACTACCCGCCATGGGTTTCTATTTGGAACAACATTATATAGAAACAGCAGCAGCAATAATGCCAACGGCAGGGCTAAAATCATTCTGCTCTTCCCTAAAACAACAGACTTGTGGTGCCTCACTCAGTGCCCCCGAAACTCGGCTGAGTTTGCATCATCAACTCCCTTTTCAAAACAGGAAAATCCAGGCATCAATGGATTGAGCACGGACACATTCAGAATACATTGTCACTAGCTGCTGGCCACCAGGTGCACAATGGAATGAAGCACTGGCTGGTCCCATGTCACCCCTGGGATACTGATCGCAGACTGGATGGCTAGGATCTGTAGGGTTTCACTGGCTGA
The DNA here is from genome assembly GCA_028571685.1 of Heterohyrax brucei. Lineage (NCBI taxonomy): Eukaryota > Metazoa > Chordata > Mammalia > Hyracoidea > Procaviidae > Heterohyrax > Heterohyrax brucei. The sequence goes on along the minus strand of CM053162.1, from coordinate 42,064,995 downwards.
TCTTCAGAAGTAGATCGCCAGGGCTTTCTTTCAAATTCATCTTAGTGTGGAAGCTCCGCTAAAACCTGGTCAGCGTCACGGCAACGTGAGAGCGTCTGCTACCTGACAAGTGGCGGCTACGTGTGAGGTGCGTTGCCTGGGAACTGAACCTGGGCCTCCCGCATGAAATGTGAGAATCTTATCACTGACCCACTAATGCCATGTTCAGAGTATACTGTACTATAACTTGAAGTGGTGTCATTCACTTCTGGTCTCTGTGTTATTAATCCTGTGTCCACAGAAGCTAAGCCTAGAACACTATTGCCCTGTGCCTGGACGGTGCCCAATCCATAATGACTGCAAAGTCCTTGCCAGTCACCAGTATGTCTTCCTAAAAGGCTGTCCACAAACAAGAACGCCACCACCCCACATTTTTGATGGAGATTTAGGGTGCAGAGAGCAGCATGGCTTTCTTGTTCCAATCTTCATTCAACCCATAACAATTCGATGCCTGTGATGATGTCAAAAGCATGGACAAATAAACTTCAATTAAAGACAAGTAGTTTCAACAAACTGCAAGAGAAATAAGAACTTCTGCCTCAAGGTAGTGAAGTCTCAGTATTTCATCAGCAGCTTTTAAGTCTCTAAAATCCCTCCCTGTGACAGGCAAGGGGGTTGTCAATGAAGGACCCCTATTGATGAAGAGAAACAGGTTTTATCTCTTTGACCAAGTATTTGCTTCTGTGACAAACAGTTCCATGTTGGAACCAAACTGCTTCTTAATGGGCTTCTTTCCTGCTGCCCTGTGATGCCTTTGTTCTGACAATTTGGAACTGACTAATCCAGAGGTTCTCAAGACACACACACACAGACACACAGACACACAGACACATACACACATGCACACATACATTCACTTATTTATTTATTCAATAACTTATTACCCAGGATGGGAGACCCTGGCTTGCGAGATTTAGGCAAGCAAAGTAGGAAAAACCATGGACATAACAGAACTGGAGACGACTGCCAGCATCTTTGCGACTCAGTGCTTGGTGGCCAATCGTACTATACTGGGAAACTTACATCGTCTTCCCAACAAGCTTCAATTAGTCATGTAGTGCAGTGCTCAGAGCTGGGACTGGCTGCTGGGTGCCACTGATGCCACGCCAATTAGAAGGCTGTCTCACCAGCTGTACATGTCCACATGGGCCCATTAGCAGAAAACACCCTGCACCTGCTGGCATTTGCCCGTAACAGCACAGCCCACTTCAAACCCGTTAGCGGTGGCCATGATTTCCCACTTCATCATTCTCCAAATTGGTGCAGACCACTAGCACTTGCTTGCAGGCCCCACATGGCATGCGCACCAGATGGTCCTGCTTCCCTTAAATAGGTATTCGGGCTCTACTGAGACACCGGGAATCCAGGCCAAACAAGCCCCAGGGTCCCGGAGGAGGGCAGAGCAAGTCATCAATGTCTGAGGCTTTTGCCTTACTTCTCCCTCACAACCAAGACTTGAAGAAGATTCTGTGAGTGACTGCTGGCTGCCAGCTGTGAAGAGGTGGTATGTGGTGAGTCGGAGGGGCGCTTCCTGGGATTCTCTTTGAGGATGTTCCCCTCTCCCCTGCCAAGATGCTCATCTGGAGATGAAAGGCTCCCACTGCTCAATCACATAGGATGACTCGCACAAGACACTTATAAGTCATGTGCACAGTCACTTCATTTGTCTCTCAAGTGTATACATCTAATCCACACAAATGTGCACGTATGTGTGCATACACACACACACATACACACACACGTGCTTTTTTCTTCCTTACAGCAAAAATAAGATAGTGATTAACCAGTGCAACCAATGGCCCCAATTCTGATAGACTTTTGATGAAAACAGAAGACACTTTCAACTTCTGTATAAAGGGGAAACGAAATCATAGCACCAACATTTATTGACTGAGAATGAAGACTGGAATCTCTAAATGGAAACGAATATCCCTACGAGCAGGACCAGCGCCCTCTCGCTCTGCTGGCACCCCTATTATTGTTGGTGGGTGCTGTCGAGTCAACTTCAATTCATAGTGACCCCGTGTTACAGAGCAGAACACTCCTGCAGGATTTTCCAGGCTGTAATATTTTACAAGAGAGGATCGCCACATCTTTTCTCCCATGGAGCTGCTGGTTGAGATCAAATTGCCGATCTTTAGGTTAGTAGCTGAGTCCTTCGTCATTGTACCACTAGTCTCACTGGCATCCCTCTATAGGAAACAAAACCATAATTCAAATGCTACCAGGGACAGGAAATGAGTGGGAGGAGACAAGATAAAGCAATGAGACGCATTCTTCTCCACCACAGTCCAATGGGACTGCAATAGTCAAGGGGTCTTCTGCTACCCCTGGGTCACAGTGACTCCAGCTGCCATGTCCTCTGTGACCCTTTGCATTCTTGCTTCTCTGCCTTTGCACTCCTTTTCCCAGGACTCTGTCTCATCAACTTTTTTACTAGCTTAGATGTGATACTCTCTCACGACCCTTGCCTCCAACCACTGAAACATCAAGTGATGAAGGAAGAATGGAATAGTTTCTTATTCTCATTGTTTCACCGGTTCCGTGGGATGGATCCTCCTAGTTGTAGTGGTCTCGCTACAGCTGAATTTTGAGACCAGGTTAAATCAAGAAGGCTTTCCCGCATGCAAGGTTTGTGTGAGTCATGAGGCTCCTAGGGTGAGCACGAGGTCTGCTTGGTCACAGACCAAGTGACAGAAGGGACAGTACTCCTGTAATAATTTAGGGGTCTTGGACAGAGCAGAGTTCCCCAGAACCCATTAGTTTCTGATCAAGAAGACTTTAAGATGAATATATGTAAGAGAAATTTTAAAAAACAGAATTGGAAAACCAGACGTAAGACAGGACATCCGATGAGAAGAGAACAACGAGGCGGGAGGTATCCAATAGTTTACAGGTAAAATCATTGAGAATTGTGTTGAAGGCAGAACTTGAGGGCTACAGCGTGCACACCAGCTACATAGCTCACGGGTTACAGTCCAGAGCGCAGGAAATAAGACCTACACACATCCTTACATAGGTGGATGGGACCTGTGTCTAAGATCTGATTATGTAATCACAGGAAAATCCCATCAAGGGAGAAAGAAATGAGCCCCAAACACCTATATCTTCGTGGAAACCCAGGATCCAGAATATGAAAGCATATTGTAGGACATGTACATAAGATTTTAAAAGAAGGCAGCAATACAAATCTTTTCATGGATGCACCATTCAAACAATAAATGTTTGTTGAGCCCCTACCACATTCTAGATGCTGAGGATACTGCAGCAAACAAAATAGCCAGATCTGAGGGAATTTCTATTTCCTTGTGCATCAATTACCTAGGGATCTTTTTAAAAATGCAGATTCTGATTCAATAGCTTGGGGCTGACATCTGAGTTTCAGCATTTCTACAAGCTCCCAGGAGATCACATCTGAGTAGCAAAACTTCTGGAACACTCTTTTAAAACCTTGGCTTCATACTGGATTCTCCCAGGAATTAAAAAAAAATTCTGATGCTCAGGTCCTAGTGTCAGTGACTGACGGAACGGGTATCGGGTACCTAGACCTCAGGATAGTTCAAAACTTCCTAGGTGATTCTAACAGGCAATACATTTGAGGACCATTACGGGGGAAGGCAGGGGAGAAAAATGGTGACTAAATAATGTCAGATGGTGATCATCATTATGGTACAGAATGAGGTAGGTCAAGGAGCATACCAGAAGTCACTTTCCAAAGACGTCTGAGCCTGAGCAATATTTACATCGTGCCTACACCTGGTGGTGGGGTGGTTAAGTGCTGTGACTACTAATTGCAAGGTTGGCAGTTCAAACCCACCAGGCACTTCTGGGAAATTATATGGGGCAGTTCTACTCTGCCCTATAGAGTCACTACGAGTTGGGATTGATTGGAAGGCAACGGGTTTGGTTTCTTTTGGTTTGTTGCATGGCAAACCATCTGTCTGCCAGTGGCTTTGCATCGCTAAGCTATGATGCTGGAAACTACCACAAGTATTTCAAATACCAGCAAGGTCAGCCATGGTGAGCAGGCTTCAGTGCAGCTTCCAGACTCAGACACACTAGGAAGAAAGGCCTGGTGCTCCACTCTGAGAATTAGCCAATGGAAACTCTATGGGTCACAACAGAACAACATCTGATATACAAGGGCAGACTAGCCAGTGAGCACAATAAGCACCAGTTTACAGTAAGCATGGTAAACATCAGCTCAGTTGTGCTTACTTACTAACCTATAGTGCACAGTGCCTGATGAAATGTACTAGGTAATCTGTACCTGTCAAAACAGTGCTGGAAGGTGAGTCCCCTAGGTTGGAAGGGTCTCGTTACCTGATTTGGATCTGAGCTCTGGAGGAATTGAGCCAATGAAATATACTCCAAGTCAGAAGAAGGAAGAAAATTTACTAGGAGGTATGATCCCACTAGAGACTCGACAGCAATGCAAGCTGTTCTCCATGGGAGCATCAGAAGATAATTTTTACATCAGAGTTTACATATCATTTTGACAAGGAGTACTTCATGTTTTTAAGTACACAGTACAGAGATAACTATATAATTACAAAACAATCACAAGAAATTCTTCATTAAACTATAGATATGTATGTCAGACATCTGGACTCTAATCTGCATGTTTGTAACAGGCAAAGACAAAACTTCTATAAGAATTCCTTGGCTAGTGGAACCAGCTTGCCAAGTCCACTCTGACTGAAATAAGGAGCAAGAAAGTTGCAGATACAAAAAATGCCAGGCAGCCTTCCTAGCTGCTGTTTCCCAGGCTGAAGGCCATTTCTCAAGAGAGCAAGAAGACAAGGGAGACGAAGGCCACTGGAGCTGAGCGGCCCCGCATCTCTTTGGAAAGAGGCCAGTGTAGCGGGTGCAGTGAAAAGCACAGATTATTTAGAGTATCCTTATGGCATTAGTTACGTCAAGCTCTCAATTACTGATTTTGAAAAGAAGAAAGCATGATGCAAGGTATTAGGGTCACAGTCTCAAAATACACAATGGCCACAGCAATGAACTCAGATATACCAATGACTATGAAGATGGAGTGGGACTAGGCAACACTAAGTTCTGTCGTACAAAGGGTCGCCATAATTTGGAGATGACTTTACAACTAGTAGCAACTATGTGGCAGGTAGCAGGCATGCCAGGAATCCAACACTCAACACAGATCCAGCTTTGTGTGCAAAGAAAAGAACACCACACCACAGTGTGGTGACTGTGTCTGCTGAGGAAGGCAAGCTAAGTGGAGACAAGCAGATGTGTGGGTTTTGAATCCTGGATCTAAAAGCTAGGCATTCTACAAGTCAGAGAAAGCCAAGGAACTGCAGGAGAAATAGCTGCTCTAGCTTGGGTCCTGCTGAACAAGAAGGAACAAGCTGGCCTAATGGGTGTGATCGGAGGCTTGCCAGAAAAGCCTTCCTTTTCTATCCAGGTTCGGGGCAGCTGGGGCAGAGCCAGGTGCGAATCCTATCATCTCCAGCCACAGAGGTTGACAGGCACTAGCCAACAGTGTGGAATCCTAAAAGGCAACAGAGCATGGCACTTGATGGCCTGGGTCCCAGAACTACTCAACCATTGTTAACCCCTCTGTCTCCTGTAAGATGTGGAATAGAGAGCTCCCACTTCTTAGGGTGTCATGAAGACCAGCTGAGATGATGCCTGCAAAGCACTGAGCACAGTTCTGGTACATCCTAAGTGCTTCATAAATATTAGCATTTTATTTTGTTTTTTCAAGGAAGCACTCTCAAAGAGTGTCTTAAAAGGCTCTCAAAATGCAATTCTGGCTATGAAATCTCAGCTTCGTTTATGGGCAAAGAAAGAGGTGAAGATTCTGAGAAAACAGTATGGTTATTCATCAGAGATACCTCAGAACGAATTCCCGCTTTTCAAACAGCCCATGTAAGTGATGGGGGAGGGAAAGAACAAAACCAAGAGAGACATTGTAAAAGTCAGACCTATAAAACCTGTCAGGAAAAGTAAGGCAAAAAGTAACTCAAGACTTAAAGAAACCATGAAGACACCAATAAAGCTTTTTCTACCAATGTTTACGAGGGAAAAAAAAAAAGTGAAGGGCTCTTCCAGTGCTTGAAACTAAGGCATTAAGCTAATAAATGGCAGAGTGAAAACTTTCAACCTCTGTGTTACTGCTGTGGCTTTCTCTATCTAAGAGAGAACTCTATGGACCAAAAAAAAGGGTAGAAAGGTCTAGTGACAGTGGCTGCATGAAACGTGGGACACCGCCCACCTATCCCTCGCAAAAAACCAAAGCCCTTGCTGTCAAGTCAATTCTGGCTCACAGTGACCTGGTAGGATAGAGTAGAACTGCCCCATAGGACTTCTGAGGAGTGGCTGGTGGAGTCGAACTGCTGACCTTCTGTTTAGCAGTCAAAATCTTAACCACTGTGTGACCAGTGATCCAAGGGTGTTCTAACCTAGAGGCAGTGTCAGGAAAGAACCTTTGCTGTACAGAGCAAGGGAATGGCAACAAGAAGGCTGGAGATGGCAAGCGGACCTCTAATTTCCCAAAAGGAACAGAAAACATGGAGCTCACAGACTGAAGACCTGGTAACCTGTCTTCAACCCTGAGCAAAATGTCAGGACAAGTTCTCTGATTATAGAGATTCCTTTCCTTCACACTGTACTTGACCTTCGATGGTTACTACTGAGGAGAACGTGCTCAATGAGAAGGATCCAGTGAACACGATTTCCACTTTCTGCACTGACAGAACAAGCAGGCAGCAGATCCAGAAACCGTGGCTGCAAAAGCAGTGACAGGATCCCAGAAAGATGTGTAAGAGGGCTGTGTTCCCTGCAGATAAAGAGGGAGAAATGCGAGCTAGAAGAAAGATGATGAGCTCAAATGCCTATGGAACCTGTGCAGCACATGTAAAGCTGTGCGGACCAGGTGGATTCCAAGAGAAGAGCAGCACTAACCAGTGACAGATAGCACCAGTCTCTCAGCCCTGGGGAGCGAGGGGCAGTGAGGCAACAGGGGCAAGGGAGGGGACCACTGGTGGGTTATAGCTGGCTGTGGCCAATGGTGTACATGGCCTATGTCACCAGAACTTCCAAATTTTCATAAAAAGGTGGAAATGTAGATTTTTATGTGAAATGTTCTGATTTTTAAATGTCAGCAACTAACTGGAAATTCAAAATGGAAACACTGTTGTAGGGCAAACAAAACATGCTTGCAGATCACACCTGACTGTAGGCCACCAGTCTGTAAGCTCTGAGCTAGATGCTAGGATCACTGGTGGAGAGAGGGACTGTGCACAGAGACTCTTGGTCCTCAGGGTGACTCGGCCTGTTTGTTGCAGGCTCCACCATTGATTCTGTTGGATTTAATCACTGTAGCCATGAGTAGGTGAAAAAGAGGAAGCCCATTTAATGTGCAGCTATGCCCAGAGCAGGGAGATAATGAGGTCACAGTTTTGTAGGTTGTGGCAGGGAAAGGGTCACTCTTCACTAAAATAAATAAGCTACCGTTCACCACACCAGTGACAGGCGTATCAAGACAACCCCATAGATGCCAAGGTCAGGCTTGTATTGGAATCTACTTTAGAGGCCTCTAGGGTCTTGCTACTGTCTAAATGATCCCTTGACCAGTAACAGCAGCATCACCTGGGTTCTTACTAGACATCAAGAATCTAGGTGCTCTCCAGGACCAACTGAATCAGAGCCTACCTTTCAACAAGATGCCCAGTTGTTGCAGGTGAACACCAGTGTCTGAGAAGCACTGGTTTAACACAGTGCCTTTCAAACCATCCATGGCGCAGGACCATTTTTTTAATTTCATTTTTTAAAATCTTTACAAATATTCCCAATTCATACCAGATCTACCCTTAATGTAAAATATGGTAAAGTCAAATTACTTAAAAGGAAAATAATTAAAAACAGAGAATGAATGCCAAAACTTTATCATTAGACTTGTTGTTAGTTGCTATGGAGTCACTGGGTGGGCTCCACCTGCCAATCTTTTGTTTGGCATTTGAGTACTTAACTGCTGTGCCACCAGAGCTCTTTTTATTAGATTTTAAACAAAGCAACAACAAGAAAATCCATTGCTGTTGAGTCAGTTCCAACTCTGAGACCCTATAGGACAGAGCAGAACTGCCTTAAGAATTTCCAAGGAGTAATAGGTATTATAGAAATGACAGCCTTTGGTTAGCAGCCTGAGCTCTTAATCACTTTGCCACTAGGGCTCCTAACTTATCAAAATGCTGTGGAAGTTTTTCAAGGCTTACTGTTGATTTTCTGTAAATACCCTGCCGTGACAGCACTGATCCCAGATCACACAGGCTCCAGAGCACTGAGTGAGTTTAGACTGGGAGTCTAAACTCAGCTAGGCTGGCTATGGAGAGCCAGGCATTACCAACAATAAGCAGGCAGGGACAAGTGACGGCTTGGCCACTCTCACTCCCCAAAGCCCCCAAAACCCCAAACCCTCTGCTGTTGACTCCAACTCAGAGAGAGAGAGAGAGACCTTATAAGGACAGCATAGAATTGCCCCACACGGTTTCCAAGGAGCACCTGGTAGATCTGAACTGAACTGCTGGCCTTTCAATTAGCAGCTGCAGCTCCTGGTCACTATGCCACCGGGGTTTCCTGGACATGGTAACATACTGAGAATTCCCAGTAAGCAGAGAGATTGAGTTCATACTGGGGAGCAGGACCATTAAAAAATAAAAGTAAAAATATGTCTTTGAGCCCTCCCTGTGAAATATCCACATGACCCAAAGATGGCACTGTTTGCCTGAGACCCTGACTCAGCCCCTTTCGTCTTTTCCTTCCCCCAGTGGGCTGACTACAGTAGAGGTCCCCAGCCCGGTAGCCGACCTCTTATCTCCTAGGGCTTCACAAGCTCAGGCACTGATGAAGAATGGCCTTCACCAGCCTGAAACTTTTGTCAGCAGACATCTCAGGTGTCTGCTGCCTTTGTGACACAGTCAGGCAAAGACAGCTGACCTGTATTCTAATCAGAGCTTCCAGTCATTGTTAGGGGGAGGGTGGAGAACTGCTTTTTTTTCCAACTCTGGCATGTGTCACCTTCTTTCTGTACCACTCTTATTACTAAAGGTTTTAGGTGGAGCACAGCTGAAGCCTTTGAGGAGGAAGGCCATCAAAACCAGCTCTTGGTCACTGATGGAGCTGGTCAAAAGCCAACGGCCCAGTGATGACCACTGGCCAGCTACATCTGAGATCCACCTTAATTTCTGCAGATGTTAATATCAGGCCTTTCAATTCTCAGTAGAACCATCTGAGGTGATCTTAACAAGGCCATTTTACAGATGAGGACATGAAGGCTCTCAGAGATTGAGTGACTTATCCCTAAGTCATGCAGCTAGCAAGTGGCACAACTGTCACATTGTTTATATCTTTTCTACTGTATCACACTGGCTCTATCTTCATTTTTACTGAACATACAGAGGCTTTTCCAATCTTGCTACATCTTTAGGTTAAAAAATTAATATGTTTATTGTGGTAGACGTATGCTTTTGGCAACAAAGAGACGGAGTTAATTTTAGAGGTTGAATGTCGGTCTCTAAAAATCAGGCCTTTTTTGGTTAAGTTTGGTTTGAAAGCTTCAGGTTGTCAAAGATTTCATTTTACTTGGATCCACAATCAACACCCATGAAAGCGGCAGCCAAGAAATCAAAAGATGCATTGCATTGGGCAAGTTGGTTGCAATAGACCTTTTTAAAGTAGTGAAAAGCAGAGATGTCACCTTGAGGACTAAGGTGCACCTTACCCAAGCTATGATATTTTCAATTATCTCATATGCATGCAAAAGCTGGACAATGAACAAGGAAGACCAAAGAAGAGTGGGTGCCTTTGAATTCTGATGTTGGTGAAGAATACCGAACGTACGATGGACTACGAAAAGAATGAACAAATCTGTCTTGAAAGTAGTACAACCAGAGGCAAAGATGGTGAGATCGTGTCTCACATTTCTTTGGACATGTTATCAGGAGGGGCGAGTTCCTGGAGAAGGACATCATGCTCTGTAAAGTAGAGGGTCAGTGAAAAAGAGCAAGACCTCAACGACATAGACGGATGCAGCGACTGCAACGATGTTGCTCAAACACAGCAGTTGGGAGGCTGGTACAGGACGGGGCCGTGTTTTGTTTTGTTGTGCACAGAGTCACTGTGAGCCAGAACCAACTTGAAGGCAGCTGACAGCAAACAATAACAAAAACGTGGTATGAACGTCGGGCCAAGTCTCACAAGGAAAGCCATCGTTACCCGGCATGGAGGCCAATTCTCCACCTTTTCCATTTGTTATAAAGAAGTAGTGGTGAGCTCACAGGCCTGTTATCAGTGCTGCCCATTTATTAACAGACATTTAATTCTAGACATTTGTAATGTCTTACAACATTATTCTACACTGAAATTCACCCATTCATTCAACAAACATTTAATGTGCATCTAACAGCAGAGAGATTTTTTTTTTACATCCTTGAGGAGTTTCCTAACCCTAGGATGAAAAACTGAAAAAATAGTAAGAAATATCAGTAGCATTACAAGTGTGTTATCCAGACCCAGAGGCAGGGCGATTAATTCCACCTGAATATGACCCAGACCCGGAGCCTCCACTGTCCTGGCAACTGAAGAGTCCAGTGTGCGACCCCACCCCATCCCAACCCTCTAACTGCAGCCTCCAGCTTTTCCATTTTGTCTTCTCCGAGTCTGCATCCCAGCATTGCTTGCCCACCCTAGGGAACTAGGGTACAGATGGGGCTATGGTTAGGGTTCCAAAGTCAGTGGACAAATTGAGGCAATTATTCAGATAACTGACGTTAAAACAAGAACTATCCTGGCATGTAAGACAAAAGTATGTGTAGACCTGAGCCACACGGACAATTGCCTAACTTTGCTTGTAGTGATCAAGCATACCTTACCCATGTGAACGAATTGATTCTGACTCACGTAGACCCTACAGGGCAAGGTCGAGCAGTCCAATAGGGTCTGCAAGTCTGTACTCTTTACAAAAGCAGATTGCTGTATCTTTCTCCCATAGAGCAGCTGGTGGATTCAAACTACAACCTTTTGGTTAGCAGCTGAGCTCCTTAACCACTGTGCAACCAGGCTTCCTTAAATACAGAACATAGACAAGGATTTTAGAAGAAGTGATGCTTAAAAAGTAAAGTGAGAAGCAGAAATATTACTCATTTCAGCATCCTGCTATCATAGATTGGATAAAACAGATGCCAGGGGCCAGTTTCCCTGAGAGGTAGGTCTTATCATTCCACAGAGCAGAAACAGTAGGGGTTATATCATCTGCCTCTAATGTGTCAGCAGCTTCCAGGAAAAGTTTGATTGAGCTTATGCTTCATTATGGATTGCTTTTCCAAATCCTCCCACCCCTTACCATCACTCAGGCTAGAAGGCCCTTCACATTTGTCATGAATTGAATTGTGTTCCCCCTAAACGTGTGTCAACTTGGCTAGCCTACGATTCCCAGTATTGTGCGGTTGTCCTCCACTTTGTGATGTGATGCAACCATCTTATATGTTGCAAATCTTAACCTCTATGATGAGGCCACAGGACGGCAGTTTGAATTCACCAGCCGCTCCTTGGAAACCCTATGGTACAGCTCTACTCTGTACTATACAGTCTCTGTGAGGTGGAATCGACTCACCAGCAATGGTTGATTTTTGGTTTTGGGTAAGATTAATGAGGCAGGATTAGAGGCAGTTCTCTTAATGAGGCAGGACACAATCTACAGGGTTAGGTTGTATGTTGAGTCCATTTCTTTTGAGATATGGAAGATAGCAGTGAGCAGAAAGGAGCGGTGGGGGCTTATCACCACCAAGCAAGGAGAGCCAGGAGTGGAGTGTATCTTTCAACTGAGGTCCCTAAATTGAGATGCTCCTAGACCAGGGGATGATTGATGACAAGAACCTTCTCCCAGAGCCAACAGAGACAGAAAGCCTCCCCCTGGAGCTGGTGCCCTGAATTTGGACTTCCAGTCTCCTAAACTGTGAAAGAATAAATTTCTGTTTGTTAAAGCCATCCACTTGTAAAATTTCTGTTATAGCAGCACTACATGACTGAGACAACACTGATTCCTTTGCTGCTAGTCCATACAGCCCCTTCCTGAGTATCATAGAGAGGCACCCTCCCTGTTAAGCATCTTGTGCAGTGAACAAGCTGCACCATCAGCCACAGTGGCCTAGGATATGAGTGGATGAATTTGCGAAGCACTGGGCGTACTTCTCCTCACAATGGCTAAACCAAGGAAATAACCCAGTCATGAGAATTGCACCCACACCAGGCATCCTCAAGGCTGTTGTTGGCTGCTGTGGAGTTGGTCCCCAACTTATGGTGACCCCATGCACACTGGAATGAAAAGCTGCCTTGTCCTGCACCATCCCCTTGATCCATTGGGGAATGCACTGTTATGATCCACAGTTTTTTAACTGGCTAATTTTGAGAAGCAGATCACCAGGCCTTTCTTCCCAGCCTGTAAGTTCCACTGAAACATGTTCAGCACCATAGCAACATGCAAGTTTTCACTGACAAATGTCCATTTCGATGTCCATCTTTCAGACACCCACCTTACTTCTAAACTGGATCCAAGAACAGGGAATGAAGAATTACTATGGCAACCCCCACCAAAATAACCCAATTCATTCTGCCAAAAGATGACTATTTATGGCCAGGTTAACACATGAAGGATGCTGCAAAGTTAGCAGTGAGAAGCAAGTAAAAAAAAAAAAAAAAAAACAGAATTCAACTACATGTTCACACCCATTTAAATACAAAAAAGATTACAGCATGTGTAATTCGGACTCATGGGTTATTTTCCATTCATGGTCTCAGCTCTGGCACCAGTTGTATCCATCAGAGTTCTTTTTTGCTTCTCACTCTTGATAGCAAAGGTTAATCTGCAACCTTAACACCTGGCTCAAACACAGAGAGAGATACGTCTGTATCAGCACCTCTTTAGCTGGCAGCTTGCTAGAAACGCTACCATCTTAGGCCCTGCCTCATCCCTCTGAGTCAGACTCTGCATTTCCAGGAGAGGCTTGTATACCTGGAAGCCTGAAAACTCTGTGTGGGATACATGCCTCCTACTTCTGTCCACACTGCACTCTGTCCTCAGGCTCTTCCTGACTACACACAGCTGGAAGCTGGCAACCCCCTTTCTGAAACCTTGGTTTACTTCAGACAAAGTTCTTTTGCCCTACACAGTTTATGGTTACTCATCTTTCAAATCCCTGTTTACCTCCATGCCAAATGAAAATGAGAGAAAATCCAAAATTTTTTTTTAAGAGTTGAAGTTCTCATTAGTCTTCTTTGTAGCACCGTCTGGAAAACAATACTCTAGTGCTAAAATAAAGACTTTGCAGTCAGCCTTGGGGACTTCTTTTCACTGTTCTCTGTTAATTGGCACTAGGAAATGATTTGGGGGGCTCTGGAGTTCCTATATGGTCTAAAAATATTGTTAAAGGTAGTGAAAGTACTGTTCTATGCAGGTGACTTATATTACTAATTTAATCTTCATGAAAACCCTAGCAAGTAGATAAGATCATTATCCCTATTATACAAATGAGGAAACTGAGTCACATGGAGGTTATACGGTCTGCTAAAAGTCAGATGTTAAGTGATGGAGCTGGAACTGGAACCCTGGTGGACTGGTTCCAGAAGACTTGCTCCTAACCATTACACTAACCTTCATCTATACCAAGGCAGAGGGGACCCTGGCCTGTCTGAGGGACAGAAGAAAGGTTAATGTGGCCGTGTGCAGCGAGCAGGAGACACAGGGACACATGAAGAGGGGAGTAAGGCTGAGGATGCTTTGAATCCTGCAGGCTGTGATGAGTAGGCTAACACTTATTCTCAGAGCAACGAGCCATGCCAGAGGGCTTTCCACGGGAGTGAAGCACCTGGATTGCCTTTTGTGCAGATGATTTTGGATGCTGTATGAGAATGGATGCTGGACAGACAAGAGAGACAGGAGGAAGGCCAGCTGGGAGCTGATGTGGAGGCTTGTACCCCATCTCTGGGGAGCCCACGGGTTTCTGATGGCCACAGATTGGAAACATTCAGTCTAGATGGTTCTCTCTACATTCAGTTATCTACTTTTCTATTGGACCCTACCAAAGCCCACCCAGGCAAAGGCAGGAGATAAGCTTGAAACAAAACAAAGACATGAAATGAGGAAGAGCCAGTGAGGTAAGGGAACAAAAGGCACATGTACTGAGCAGGGAAGGTGTCTGGAAGGGAGGTGGCCTTAAACTTACAGTTACCCACCCAGAGCAAATGCCAGAGTCTTCAGAGCAACCCACAAGGCCCTTTAAAGTCTGCCTCTCCAGGGCCTCTCTGACCTCATCTCTTAGTATCTCTTCCTTGTTCAGTCTGCTCCAGCCACCCTGACCTCCTGTTGTTCCTTGACACACTTCCAACCTCAACCAGCCACAACCCTGCTCAGGGCCTAGCTGGGGGCAGTGTCCACTGCCTGGAGTTGGCTCAGCTTACTCCTTCTCTCCATGCTCCAATGCTCCTTCCTCAATCAGGGTTTTTCCGAACATACAAGTTAAAATTGGAAGCTCCCTCCACCTCAATATTCCTTATCCAACCCCCTTCCAGCTTCATTTATCTCCTTAGAGAACATAATGGAGGCCCCAGGTAGTGCCAACAGTCAATGTACTCAGCTGCTAAGCCAAAAGCTGGTTAGAGTCTACCCAGAAGTGCCTTGGAAAAAAGTCCTGGCCAGCAACTGATGAAAAACTAGCTATCGAAAACCCTATGAAATACACTTCTACTCTGACACACATGGAGACTCAGTGAATCAGAGTTGACTTGAAGGTGACTGGTTTGGGTAAGAAAAACACACTTGCATGGATAGAAAGGGCTTTTCATCCCAAGTCTTACCTCTTACTGGATTTGTAACCTTGGGAAATTAGATAACTTCTTTAAGTTTCTGGCTTATCATTTATTTTCTGTCATTACTGTTTGTTTCCTCCTACAGCATGCAGGTTTCAAGACAGATGTTATCTGGTTGTTCCAGCTGTATCCCCAGTGCTAGTACAGTGTCCTGTATGCTGAATGAATGAAAGGATGAATGAGTGACTGTACAGTGGCTCACTTATGGCTGAAAGGAACCACTTAGAGACCTACCATGGATAAGCAGAAACTTGCTCTTTCTTTCAAGCACTAACACGTGTCAACCAAATACTAAAAGTGAAAGGCACAAACAAATCTCCAAGAGGATTAGAACTGTCGAAGCCTCAGCAAATTTACGTCTGTTTTACAGTTGAAATGAGGAAAACTGACTAGGTGTTGTCCTCAGGGATGTTCGAGGTACTCCACTTCCTCCATCAAGCCTGTGACTTAAAGACTGGGCTGCCTTTGAGGCCAACCCAGAGTATAAGAATTTGTGGCAACTCTAAACCATCTAAACTCTCATTAAGATGGTTCCCTGCAGCACTCAGCACCCACAAGTTCTGCAATGCTCTGAGGGGATTCTACAAGCCCAGGAATGAGGACAGAGAAAGTACTGACAACAAAGACTTCTGGAAAAGCGCTGTTGACAAAGTAAGGCTTTGCCTTTGCTTTCCTCCAACGAGAGAGTCCTCAATGGTTTGAAACCACCATTCTTAACTGCCTTCACTTTAATGAGTTTGCAAGAAGTACAGGGTGGAGTCAAGATGGAGGACTAAACACACGTCTCCCTAAATCCCTCTGAAAACAAAGACCTGAATTGATAATTAAATGGAGCCTTCTGGACACCTAATGAGCCCTGGGACACAGCATTGGTTTATTAATTTGGACTTCATACCACTGAATGGAACACTTCCTCTGTTTTGCAGACCCCTGCTCTTGGTGAGTGCTGGCTTTCATGGATGGAAGGTAACTTGCCATTTTAACTTTTTTTGCTCTGTCTTAGCTGGTGGGTGGAGCTGGGACTTGACTAGCAGCTAATCTCAGCACACTGCTCGTGGGATAGGCCTGCAAAACTGCCGTATTTTGAGAGCCTGGCTTTGGACTCTGTGCATCTTGGCACGTTTGGCTTCTCTTTCCACCTCCGCCATTGAGTAGCCTGTACGAAGGCTGGTGGGGAGCTTGTACAGGACACCATCTTGATTGACTGGGAGGTGGATATACCCATACAGAGGCCTCAGCTGGACCTAAGTGCTAAATTGGGAGGTAGCACCTACCCGGAGGAGAGAGCTTTTCTGTCAGAAAAGCAGTACTCTACACAGTGTTGCCTATGGCTGGGGCCCGACAGCAGAGACCAGCAGGGGAGTAGCCTTTCTGTATTTTGAACTAGTTTATAACATCTGGGGTTGGATATAGAGGTGCTAACTTTGCCAGCTGGGAAGAGGGACCCATACACCTGAAAACCTGACTGACTGTGGAAGTTGTCAGATACCTTTCACCTTTCATTTTAAGACTACCTAGAGAAACAACTGCCATCCATCCTCACAGCATCTCTCCCAGCTGCTACTGACTCACATGATGCCCCCAAAGCAACAAACTCTGGATAAAAGTGTAATGAAGAAATCACCCGTGGCTTCAGAAGGCCCCCAAAAGAAAGCACCAAAGCGCTAATCAGATGAAGAAATCTTTCTGAAACTATCAGAAGGTGACTACAAAAGGATTATATATAGAGCCCTCCTAGACCTTACACAAAATGCAGCAGAGCAAAATGAAAAATTAAGGAAGCTGTTCAATCTGATGGAACACCAGTACTCTGAAATCCAAGGAGTTTGCAAGAAGTAAAAGCAACAGAGTCTAGCTGTGAGTTTCTCCAAAGACCTTGAGAAGGAAGATGAAGCCACAATGAGCTGCGTTTCCTCACTTGACAGGGCAAAGGTTGAACTGAGGTGTCTATAGAAAAGTTTTCAATTCAAAGAAGAACAGTTTACATGTTTTACCTGAATTTTGAAACTGTCTGTGCCACTACCGACTTAGCTTCCCTCCTTTTCCAAACAGGAAGTAGTAAGGAAAGCTAGTAGGCAGAAAAAAAATGACAAACCAAGCCTTTTCACAAGTGGCCCTTCAGGTTAACCTTGGTGATAACTGTCCAGTTTTTGGATTAATGATGAGTCAGCAATCGAAACTGCAGGGCAGAGCTCCCCCCAAAATCCTTATCTGCTCTGGAAGAAAGATACCTAGAGTTTCCCTAAGGACACTGATGAACTTGTTTGGTCCCACCTACAAATTCAGACATGCTGTTTCACCTACACTAACCAGAGCTTCTGAACTTTGGTGAAAAAATACTCTCCTATCATGTTACAAACACCAAAGCCAAATCTTTAGATGGCAAAGTAGCTTTCACTTTCACATCTGAAAGAAAGCTCACACTGAAAAAGCGTTCTCAAGGGAGAAAGGGAAAGTACAAGCAGGCTTCTCTCTCCAAGACAGCTCCATGTCAATGGCCAAAGCCAATCCTTGGGGAGTTAAGTGGAAACTTACAGAACAATCTCCTCCTCCAAGTTCTTCAATGTGTGGGTGATGCTTCATTCAGCCTATATTCAGGTTAATAGAGTTATTTTTCAATAAGGCTGTCATGTTTTAAATACTTAGAAACTGAAGAAAACAGAGCAGAACATAGCATCAGTCCTTACAATGTTCCAGCACTGGAAATGATGTGGCGTGAAATTGTAGTTTCATGTGGTGTTGGATTAATATCTCAACAGCAAGGTGTTACCTCATTGTGATTCATGAAGGCAATGAATATTTGATGTGCTTAACTTCAGATTCTGGCATGGAAACATTGTCAACTATGGGATACCATGTGACAGTTGACCCTCAGGTTCTTCTCAGGAGACTGGAAGGGCAGGTATCTGAGGATGTGAAAATGACCCAAATGGAAGGGCCTAGAGAGGGGCACCAGGCTCAAGACTGTGACACCCTTCAAGAATGAGGAGCCACAGAAGAAACCAAATAGGGGTTAGAAACCAAAATCAGACCCACTGCATCAATTCTGACTCATAACTACCCTAAAGAACAGAGTAGAACTTCCCCACAGAGCTTCCAAGGAGCATCTGGTGGATTTGAATTACCAAACTTTTGGTTAGTACTTAACTACTATGCCATCAGGGTTTGCAAGCAGGGTTTAGGGAAGTGGAACACTCCAAGGTCACTGTGCCCAAGGATGAGCCCTGGCGAAGACGCAGTTAAGAGCTCAGCAAAACTTTGGGAATTCTAAAGTAGAACCGAGCTTTCTAGTCTCTACGTCCTTTAAGGAGCTTTAAAGTGCGATTGAGCCCCAGTGGCGCAGTGGTTAAGAGCGTGGCTGCTAACTGAAATGCTGGCAGTTCAAATCTTTCAGCTGCTCCTTGGAAGCCCTATGGAGCAGTTCTACTGTTTCTTATAGGGTTAACTGACTGGATGGCAATGGATTTGGTTTCTTTTTTCTTTTTCTTCTTTTCCTTTTTCTTTCTTTCTTTTTTTTGAGAGGCACAATACCTGCCATGTAGGAGGCTGGGGGAGCATTATGGTCAGAGATTTCCTGGCTAAGATTGGGGGGAATAAAATGAAAAATCCCCAAACCAAACCAACTCCATTGCTGTGGAGTTCATTTCAAATCATGGCGACTCCATATGTTACAGAGAATTGCTTCTTAGGGTTTCCCAATAGCTACAATGTTACATCCCTATAAAAATTACAGCCTAAGAAACCCTAAGGGGCAGTTTTACTCTGTTGTATAATATATCACTATAGGGTTGCTATGAATTGGAATTGACTTGATGGTAGTGGGTTTGGTTGTTTGGTTATGAGTTGACTGACTGCACACAGCCATCAGTATTGTATTATGTGAACCTCAAAGTCTTTCTTCCGAGTTGCCTTTGGGTGGATTCAGACTCTTGAATAGCCAAGCAAAACCATCTGTACAACCCAGGGATCTTCAGGATAAGATTAAATCTGGTGAACATGGTATGTGCCATCCATGTGTACCTCTGCCTGGGCCCCCAGACATTTAGGGTGAGCCTGTTTCCCCCTCCCATCTGTGCCTCCCAGGCAACAGTCAAGGCCACTCACCGTCCACCACCGAAGCTCCAGTGAGACTGGTAGGGAAGGACAGATGGTTTCACGAGTACTTACTAAGTCCTACCATGTGTCTACAAGGACAGCGTGCTGAAAGTTTGCAAGCTAATATGTGTTCAGAAATGGTCGGTGAATAATTCCTCTGATGTTGATTAGTTCTGAGAAATATTAATCCACAACCCAAGGATATTGCAAAACTGCACTAACTGCCTACTACATGCCAAAAACTGTATCAGGAACCAGAAGGAAAAGAATTGCATTACAGTTTTGGCTTTACAAGAGCTTATGTATGCAGTTACAAACTACCTGCCCCCCCCCCAAAAAACTCATTGCAATCAAGTTGATTCCAACTCATAGGGACCCTATAGGCCAGAACAGAACTGCCCCATAGAGTTTTCCAGGAGCACCTGGTGGATTTGAACTGCCAACCTTTTGGTTAGCAGCCGTAGCACTTAACCTCTATGTCACTAGGGTTTCTATGTAGTTAGAAGGGCAAGAAAAATACAGCTAACAATTAGAGAATGCAAAATGTCATATTCCAAGAATAGTTCCAAAAGAGTTAAAGATGAGAGAAATTAGAGGCAGTATGTGCCTATGTATCTATTTATTTTTGTTGGAGGAAAACCGAAATCTTATGTTACATAAGCTTGGGGAATGCCACGGGGGCCAGCGGCCAGCAGGACAAGGTACATACCCAAGCCATGGTTTGGCATCTCTGAAATTTGTTTCATTGCTTTACATTTACTCACTCCCATATGTAACTAACTCTATTGTGGGTTAAGGAAAAGAACAGAGTGTTGGTGAAAGCTGGATATATTGCCTGTTCTCTCCTAGTAGGTCTTCAGATTTGCTTCCCAGACCACCTTGCTCCTAGATGGCACTCGTCAAGATCCCCTTGTGCTGCTCCTCTCTTGGTTCTGATGGGTGCCTCCTCTCCCCTCCTCAGCAAGCATGTGTCTGGTAACTGTGATGTCACTGGTATATGAGTGCACTGCTTTTGTGTGAAAGTACAGTTCACACCTGAGCAGACAAACACCAGCTAGATTAGCACCGAAAGCAAGGCTAGAGGAAATCCCTACTGCCAGCTCTCCGCCACAGCAGAGGCCTTCAAGAAAAAAGGATGCGCAATAAGAAAAGCAAAATGAAACTTGAAGAAAACCACTTATTTTCCCACAACATTCTATTTGAGAAACACTTCAGTGGTCCTCTTCTGCTTTCTCCCCTGGGCTTTATATCCATAAACTCTAATGCAGTAAAATCCTAGGTGTCTTGAGAGACCCTGGGTGATCAGAAGAAAGGGGAAATATCACCAAGGTAACCAACAGGGCTGCCCAGTTTCATGTTGGAGGCTGGGCTACAGTAACAACACTTTGGGACCAGGCTGTAACTGATCTTCACAGCCACCCCAAACACTTTTTACCAGTTGCTCATCTCACCAACAAAAAGTCCTTGATGATTTACTGTTTTGCATCGAAGTTGGGGAGAAACAACAACTCACATTCATGAGACACCCACAGCTTCTTCTGTTTAGCCAGAAAACCCAAACCAAACAAAAAATACCTTCTGATTAAAGTTCCCTATTCCTATCTCAAAACTCCTAAATCACCCAGGCCTGGTTGCACAGTGGTTAAGAGCTATAGCTGCTAACCAAAAGATTGGCAACGTAAATCCACCAACCACTGCTTGGAAACTCCATGGGGCAGTTCTACTATGTCCTATGGGGTTGCTGTGAGTCATAATCAACTTCACAGCAATATTTGATTTTATCTCAGTCTACTCAAGATGGCATAACATGGACTAGATTTATTCTATTTCCTAAAACACTGCAAATAAACTAAATGACACAATGGTTCTCAGATATTGGCTACCAGGCAGTACAGGACAGTGACTGCTGCGAGAGGTGAAACAAATCGGGTGAGCTCTGTCATTGTCCCTGGGCTCCTGAGCTCTCTCTCTGCATTAGGTTGATGGACTTTTGAGTCTGAGTTGACTGTGGTGGCTGTAGTTTATAGGGAAGAGTAATGGCATGGAGAGAGCTATACAGATAAAGAGTGACCGAGAGAGAGAAAGAGTTCCACAGATCTGCAGAGGTTCCATCACTGAGTCTTCAGCTGAATATTGATCAGGACATTTATGTGACAAAGTAGGCAGGGTTTGGGACAGAGTCACCCTGAAATTCAAAAAGAATAGGCAGAATAATCCTGAGGCTTATACAGAGCTAGAATAGTTCATGGTCCCCACCTTCCAGAGAGAAAAATGTCTTGATACATGGGGTGAGTGGTAGAGTACTCAGAAGGTTACAGCCTCAGCAGTTGGGAAAAACAGCTCAAATTAAAGGTTTCCTGATTCTGCCTCACAAAGCTTAACAGCAAGCCTCAAAAGGATCAAGCTGTTCATAGGTAATTTAGTGGTGCCCCAGAACAAAGCCCCAGGATATTTATAGGAATACAAAAATATCCAACAACTAAAAAGATAAAATTCATGAAGTCTGTATCCCATTAAAAATTACCAGGCATGCAAAGAAGCAGGAAAATACAACCTTTAATAAGCAGAAAGTTCATCAGTAGGAAAAAGAGTCAGAAACAGCATGAATGATAGAATTTCAAAGACAAAGACGTGGAGATAACTATTATACCTATATTTCTTATATAAAAGAGATAGAGTAGTGTGTAGAAGACATTAAAAAAAATCTGAATCAAACTTCTAGAGAGGAAAAAACCAATGTCTGAGATCAACTCCACCTAGGCACCCAAACCATCTACCAAACTGCACCACACAGACACAGACAGAAACTGTTCTTGTCTATCTAGCAAGACCCTTGTCCTTCTAACCTGCCAATTCACTTCATTTACAGTGCTTTTCAGTTCCTTCCACAGGAAGCAGAAATCGAGCAATGCGCTTAAAACAAAATCTCTCTATGATGGAAGAATGGGTGGAGTCTGGTAAGATACACTTTGCAGTGATGATGAAGGTCTCTATAGAAGGGATCAGGGTCAGACTCACTTACCAACCTCCAGCTTTCTCCAGGCTCCACTAGCATCCAGCCTTGACTAGCCTCCAGCAGCCTCTAATCTCCACTAGCCTCCAGCCTCCACCAGCCTCAGCCTTCAACAGCCTCTAGCTTCCATTCTTGAGTCTCCACCCTCCACTAGCCTCTAAATTCCACCAGCTTCCAAACCTCCCACAACCTCCAGTCTCTACCAGTGTCCAGCTTCCATTAGCATCTAACATCCGCCAGCCTCCACCAGCCTACCGCCCTGGTGCTTAGCATGACAGAAGTCATCTGGCTCAGTGACACCAGAGTACAAGAGAGGCAGCATCATGGAAAACAGTTAAAGCCACAAAACACTCATCTTGTTACTGGACAGTAAAATGTTCACATACTGCTATATGTTATTAGTTTTAAAACTGTACCAGGGTGAAATGTTATTAAAGCCAGGTCAAGCCACTAACTTTTTGTTTAGGAGTTTGGGGGGTGTCCTCTGTAAAGATCCAGTGTCAGTGCTGCCGTATCCAGACTGCTATCTGTCTCCACATACACTCTCTAAACACCTAACAGCCTAAACAGTAATTGCCATGGCCAAGAGTGGGTAAGGAAAGTGTGGAAGACCTCAAATATGGCTTCAGCCCATTCTTAAGTTAACACCAGAGCAAGTTTCTGCCAGTACTTCACAGAGGTTAACAGAACTGGTTATTGGTAGGCAGTAAAGAATGTTAAGAGAAAAAAAAAGTAACTAAAGGATTTCCTTTATTCAACACAGCCTCGCTTGGCTGGGAGCCACTTCCCCACACTGGCTCAGCTGGTGAGTGTATGGGAAATGACTGTTCTGGTTTCCTCAGCAGCTGTCAGGAACCTTCCTGCCCTATGCAGAGAGCTGCTCCATCATCTAGGGAAGAGCTTATACCCAGAAGCCAATGCCTACAATACCACCACTTTTTGCTAACAGAACTGGACAATGCTATTCAACGGCAATAGGTTTACTACTTGTTGGAAACCCTGGTGGTGTAGTGGGTTAGGTGCTACATTTGCTAACCAAAGATCAGCTGTTTGAAT
The DNA here is from genome assembly GCA_028571685.1 of Heterohyrax brucei. NCBI lineage: Eukaryota > Metazoa > Chordata > Mammalia > Hyracoidea > Procaviidae > Heterohyrax > Heterohyrax brucei. The sequence continues at coordinate 42,041,906 of CM053162.1, read as the reverse complement.
CTGCCAGGTGTTCCTTGGAAACTCTATGGAAAGTTCTACTTTGTCCTATAGGGTACTATGAGTCAGAATCGACTTGACAGCAGTTGATTTTTTTTTTAATTGTTTCCTCACTGGATCCTCATGACCCAGCTTTCTAATGTGGCATTCTCCACATTGCAGAGGGGAAGAAATTCTCTTCAAAAACATCAGGCAGCGTGGTCAAGGCCATGTAGCCATCTGATCCCAGAGTCAAGATAAAATCAAGAGGTCTTCCAAGTCCTACATTCTCAGACAGCACGGACAGGACAGACCAATGGAAGCAAAAAATTAGAACCTCTCCTACCATTTTCCTCTCCCATCACCCAAGTTGTTTCCTTACATGTTGAGTGCTGAGAGTCCTCTTTCAGAGGCTAAGGAAGTGCTTGGAGGGAGGAGGGGACAGTGGAGAGCGGGTGACTACCAGTGAGCTCCCCCTTAATCAGGAACTCATGTCTGCTAACCTGTCCTCCATTTATCACGATTATAATACAGGATCTCTCGGGTGGGCTCTGAAGAGAAGAAAGGTGATGTACGAGTTCTGGTGCTATGCTACTTCTCTCATGGACCTTCGCTGTGGGCATTCCCTCACAGAGCCTCCTCCTCTTCCTCCCTGAAAACACACTGCCCGCTCCACGTTAGCCAAGCCAAAGCCAAGTGCCGTCGAGTTGGATCTGACTCATGGCGACCCTAGGGGCCGGGGTAGAACTGACCCCCAGAGTATTCAATTCTGCATTAAGGGCCTTAGAAATCAAGAGTACAACATGGAATAAATAACAAATCATTCCTCACAAGTTTCTTTGCATGGGAAGAATATTAACAGTAATTTGGCTTCCAACAAAAGCTGTCAGTTTTGCCTATGCTTTAACCCACATTTGAAGGCAGAAGTTCAAAATAATATTCTCTCCTTATGAAAAATAAAGAGATGGAGAGACAACTATGCTACATGAGCGAGAGAACTGAGTTCCACCCTGCAGTCAACTAAGACATGGAACAAAATATCTGACACTGTACACAATAATTATTGTGCTGAAGATAAAATGAAACAAAACAAAACAAACCCACTGCTGTCCAGTCGATCTGACTCATAGCAACCCTAGAGGTCAGAGTAGAACTGCTTCATAGAGTTTCCAAGGAGCACCCGGCGGATTTGAACTGCTGACCTTTATGGGTAGCAGATGTAGCACTTAACCCACTACGCCACCAAGGTTTCCAGCTGAAGGTAGGGAATCTCAGATGTAAATTAGTTGTCATGAGTAACTACTATCACTTGTTTCATTTTGGGTTCTTCCCTATATTGGGTTAAATCAAGATTGTAGTTTGTGTCTCCATTATTTTTCCAGTATCTATGGTATCATCACATCAACGCTTTTCCTTAATACCCTAAAGAGTTTGTTCAACATCAAAACTGAAACACACATACACTGATTCTAACAGACAAAAGTTTTGAATCTGATTTCCTGGAAGTTGGAATTTTCTAGATCCTTCTTCACATGCCCCCTTTAGCTCTGGAATGAGAATGCCCCACACTTTGAGAAGCCAGTTCCTCCTCCCCTGTCTCTCCCCAAACACAGAAGACGATTACTCTTGAGCAGTGTCTGCAGTTGACCCTAGCTGTCAGCCCCTTCAGAGGAGATGTAGAGTTTAAGCATTCTGGGTACCGGAGGGGGACCTCACTTCTGGGGTCAGGAGGGAGAGCAGCCCTTAGTCAAGGAAGCAGGCACCATTATGAGAGACTAAGATGAATTCTAGATCCTTGGCATCTGGAAGCAGTAGACATAGGAAGGGGGAGAAAAAGGTGGCGCAAAGAGGAGTCAGGCAGTGTGTGGCACTGTGCTCGGGCCACCAGAAGCCAGATGAAACCCTGCCCATGCTTCTGCTCCTCAACTTTGGAAAGAAGCTTTCTGCAGACTAAGCCTGGGAAGCACTCCAGCTAACTATGGAGTGACGAATGTCAGAGCTGCCTTTGATCCAATCTGGAGTGACAGAGGGAGAGAAGACAGAACTCCTGACTTCAGCACATGGAGCAGCCTTGGCTCTGAGAGAGATGCACCACCAGCTCGCACCTTCCACCTGCCACCCCATCACATCTGCTTTGACTGGGATTTCCCCTCATCAGAACCTTTTCTAGCTCCTACAGCCTCCTTATTTCTCGATTCATCTGTCCTTTCCAAACTGATGTCATTGATCACGGCCACTCTGCAGCCTGTGGCTGGGTGTTTCAACCATACACCAGTGCCCTGAAGTGATACGTGTGTGTGCGTGCATGTGCTTGCATGTATGTGCACGCGCACAGACACGCGCGAGCACACACACACGCGCGCACACACACGCAGACCCTTCTAGCAATTCCACACTGCAGGCCCCACATCCAGGAATTCTTTACCCAGCCTTCACTTTTTCTGTTTCCCCCCTCAGCTCTCTGCCATCTCTCACAAGCCTCCTTCAAAGCGCCTATTGTAGTCCTTTCATTCCTCAAATCTCTATTCTCAAGTCCTGAGCCTTATCATTTTCAATACACAATGTTTCTGCAAAGTAGGAGAGATCAAGACAACTTGACATAAACTCTCATCATTGCTCCGATCCTCAGTACATTTCAGGTCTTCACCTGTGTTTCTCCTCTTCCTTCTGAAGGACTTGCTCTTTTTCTCATCAAAGGAGGGGCCTCCATCTAAGTTCTTCATTTCATATCCTTCCATCCTTTCTTGAATCTTAGGTCATCCTTATCTCCTCAATTTCCACTGTTTTTATCTGCCCCCTCTTCCAGTATTCCTTCTTCAGGGTGCCTCATCCAATATAAAATTAATCAAAATATTACTTCACCTTGGATCCGACTCGACAGCACTTGGCTGGCTGGATAAGCTGACAAGATAGGTCCCTTTCCATGCCCTTCAGGAAAGAGCTGTCCACTTCATCTCCACCCACTCACTGCTAGCCTTTTATCTCGGATTTCTTAGGCAACTGCAATGACCTTTTAAGATCAGTGGAAACGGGAAACTGTGATGGAGCAAAGATTTTCTTTTGGGTTTCTCTGAATGAGACTCATATTTCAGGTCATTCCCTTCTCAACTCAAATGAAATACACTATGAGTAAAATAACCCCAAGACCTTCAATTAGGATGGTCCCCTCTTTTCTGAGGATCCACCCATCCCAAACTCATTGACAACACTGCCTCCTCTTCCTCTTGAGCAGAAAGCTTGACTACATTTTCCAGTCTCTCTTGCAGTTGAGAGAGACCATGTGATTGAGTTCTACCCAATGGCTTGCAAGTAGTGGCATGGATCTCCACTTCCAGACTTGGCCCATAAAATCTTCCACTTCCTCCTCTATGCTCTCCCTTTCTCCCATTCTCCCTTTCTGCCAGCTGTTTTGAGGTTCATGACCTTGGAAGATGGTTTCTAAGGATTGTATGAGGCAGAGCTCTACCCACCAAGCTGTCAGCCTAGCCCATCACAACAGTGCTTAGATTTCACACAAGCAAGACACAAACCTCTATTGTGCTAAGCCACCAGGATTTCACGGTTTATTTGTTGTAACAAAACAAAGCCAGTTGTTGTTGTGTTGATTCCAACTCATGATGACCTCATGTGTTTCAGGGAAGAACTGTACCTCATAGAATTTTCAATGGCTGTGATCTTTTGGAAGTAAATCAGCAGGACTTTCTTCCAAGGCACTTCTGGGTGGAGTCCAACAGCCAACCTCTTGGTAATTGTTGTTGCTGTTATTAGGTACCATTGAGTAGGTCTCGACTCATAGCTACTTTATGAACAACAGAACGAAACACTGTTGCAGACACTTTGGCAATCCATCTTGTTAAGGGTCTTCTTTTTTGCTGACCCTCCACTCTGCCAAGCATGATGTCCTTCTTCCAGGGACTGATCTTTCCTGACAAGATATCCAACGTGTGTAAGACACAGTCTTGCCATCTTTGCTTCCCAGGAGCACTTTGGTTGTACTTCCAGAACAGATCTGTTGGTTTCTTTGATAGTCCATCGTACAGTCAACATTCTTCTCCAACACCACAATTCAAAGGCATCAATTCTTCTGTCTTATTTGTTCACGGTCCAACTTTTGCATGCATATGATGCAACTGAAAATACCACGGCTTGGGTTAGGCGCGTTTTAGTCTTCAAGGTGACATCATTACTTTTGAATACTTTGAAGAGGTCCTTGGAAGCTGATTTTCCCAGAGCACCACCAGGTGCTCCTCAAAAATCCTACAGGGCAGTTGTGCTCTGTCCTCTCGGGTTGTTATGAATCCTAATTGATTAGCTGGCAGTGGTTTGTTTTTTTTTTTGGTATCTGACTTCACCACATGGCTCTTTAATAGACATTCCAAGGGTAACCTGCCCAGACCTGAGCTCCTGACCTTAGCACCTGCCTGTCCAGATCACATACTTTGCCCTCACGTCACTCCACCTCAGACGAGAGCTAATTCCATTCCTCTCTCTGCTGAGGCCAAAAATTCTGGGGCCATCTTTGACTCCTTTTGAGGTCTTACATCTCACAGTCAATCCATTAGGATGTCTTGTTAGCCCTACACTTCAAAGAAGCCAGCATCTAACCACTGTTTCCACTCTGACAGCTACCACCTGGTCCTGAGGTAGCTCATCTCTTGTCCAGAGGAGTGCAATGGCCTCCTAATGTTACCCTGACTTCCATTCTTGCCACCCCTGCCAGTCTCTGCTCCATGTGGGAGTCAGAGTGATCCACTTAAGTCAGATACTAAACTCTTCGAAAACTCTTCGATGGCTTTCCATTTATCCAGAATAAAAGTCAGTGTTCTTAAAAAGGCCTACAAGGATCTGTATGACCTAACTTCTCTTTACCTTACCAACCTCATCTCCTGTTACCCTTACCCTTGCTCCATTATTCCAACCATCCTGCCCTTCCTGTTGTTCCCCAAGATGCCTGGCACATTTCTGCCCCAGGCCCTTCGCACTTGCTATTCCCTCTTCCTGGACCACTCACCCAATACTCTCTTTGTCCTTTCTACTTTGTTTTCTTCTCCACTGCCAATATCACTTTTTAGCAAGCTTATATAACTAACCTGTTTATAATCTGTTGCCTGCCCCCAAGATTAGAAAACATGTTCCTTGAGAAAAAGGAAATTTTTTTTTCTGTTTTGTTTACTGACGTACTGACTGCAAGGCCAGTGCCTCATGCATGGTAGTTGCACATTAAATAACTGTCAAATTCACAAAGATTTAGAGACAAAACTGATGGGGTCTGATGACAGAGGAGAAGATTTGGAAAGCAGGCAAGAAAGGGGAAATAAAGAGAACTCAGGCTTTTGGCTTTGGAAACTCTACTGTGATGGCTAATAAAGGAGATGTGAAGAGCAAGAAGGTCCTGGTGACTGCAGGGTGGAACAGGAAGAGCTGAGGCGCTGGTAACTTCGGCCACTCATCAGCTGCAGAGATGACCCTGCAGTTTAGGGCATTTGTCTCCGCTGGAGACTCAGTCCTGGGAGCATAGGAGCTTGGGTATTACCTTAGTTTGCTCTCTTTGTCCTTGGGGAACTCACCTTTGAGCCACACCTGGGCCCAGCTCATTCACAGGCCCCACCTCCACCTGCTGCCATGGCCTGCACATGATACAGCTTTCCATGTGTGGGAATGTGGCATTCAGAACAGTGGCTGCTACTGCTTGCTGCTGTAGACACATTTGAAAATGACTGGGCCTCCAGATGTCTCTCACTAGGGACACCACCAGGTAGGATGCCCCTGGAAGATTTCTATTCAAGTTCCCACCCTAGATCTGACCGGCAGCAGCAGCCAAGACCTAGACATCTTCTCAAGTCCCATCTCATTCCTATTTACCATGGGCCAGGTGGGTGAATGAGATAAGAGGTCTGACAAGACTGCAAACTCAACTCACTGCTGAATATCACTATGGTCACCTTCAAAGGACTCCCTCTGGGAAGCTATCCATGGATGCCAGCATCTAGTCCACACTTCAAAGCAATTTTGGAACTCTTTCTGTAATCACCATTGCACACGGTGGCATGGTGGCAAGTTCGCAAACTTAAATGCACAGTTGTCTATCAGGGAGTTTTTAGCCAGTAAATAAACAACTGTATTGGAATACCTTCCCTACTCACCTGATCTGGCCCACAATGACTTTTTTCTTCACCCAAAGATAAAAACAATATTGAAAGGAAGACACTTTGATGACATTCAGGACATCAAGGGTAATATGATGACAGGTCTGATGGCCATTCCAGACAGAGTTCCAAAGTTGCTCTGAAGGGTAGACTAGGCTCCGGTGTCAGTGCATAGCTTCCCAAGGGGAGGACTTTGAGGCTCACTGCAGTGATATTCAGCAATGAGGTAGGTATCACCTTTTTTTAGGATGCGTTTGCAAACTTAGTTGGCAGTCCTTGTATACCTTGTCACCATTAAAAATCTGCCTATTTGCCTCTAGGCCCAAAGCAAATCACAGAAAGGAAAGCTGGGTTCTTGGATCTCTACACAGGGCAGCCGAGAGGGAAGGGGAGCATTATGGAACTGCAGAAAGTCTGGGAACAACCAGCCAGGGTTTCATGATAATATCTCTTCACACAGACATGGCTGCAGAAGATTTAAGAAAATTACACCGTCCCTTCTCTTCTCCAGATCCTGGGGTTGTCTTATTAAATCTGCTGGTGCAATGGTGTTTTCTCTGAAGTATCAGCTGCTCAGCACATCACCAGAAGGCTCCTTTGGTTTGTCTGTACCCCCCCTCCAGTCTCCACGTATGAGTTACACCAAGGCTGTCACTGACCCGTGGTTCACCGCTCGCTTCCACGTCTTCCGTCTTAGACCAACTCTCTCCATGCTGGTGGGCATATGCGTGCACACACTGAGCTCAGCAAGGCCTTTCCAAGTCACCTGATGTTCAGAAGTATTCCACGAAATGTTTGATTTCCAGAAGAGCACCAAGATACCACATCATTCCAACAGAGCCAAGCCACTAGTCTTCTGGGAGTCAAGAAAGCTGCCCCTTCCCTGCTTTCAATGTTTGCCTGCCCATATACTAAGTGAAGAGCCCAGACAGGGGTCAGGCCGGCCGGGCCACTGTGGCTCTGACATTCCTTCCATGGAGTCTGCAGTCTGGTGCCATCACCACATCTGGTTTCACATTTTTTATCATCCAAACAGGATGTTCACAACTTACGCATAATCTTCACAAACAAGTTTGCCAACTAAACACAGACAAATAAAGTAAAATACCTGGAATAACTACAGCTCCCGCCAAATGTGTGATGGCAATGAAACCCTTACTTAGTGATCTTTCCTCCCACAGCCAAGTCACAACAGAGCAAAATTTCACAAGCACTGTGCAACTCTTCACTCCTCTGAAGAGCACCCAGGAGAAGCACATGCTAACTACTTAAGACAAGTGTCTCGTACTCCGCTCATTTCTTTGCCGGTCAGCACGCCATAGACTTGGACTCAAATGCGGCACAAGATAGGCTGGTTTTCACCATGGACAGGAGTCAGGGAAGCTACGAAGGGATTCGTCTTTTCCCTAGAACACTTTGAAGTTTGCTTCCAGAGATGACACGATACTGGTTGTTTCTTTCTTTCCTCTTGTTTTATTGTGATTGAGTGAAAGTGTATAATCCAATTTAAATTTGCAGGCGCGCCTATCTGCAGCTTCTTCTGCTCTTCTTGCCTGGTGACAGCCCACTCCACCTTTCTGTTCTATACAGGTCATGTCCTCTTAACAATCTCCTGTCCCCTCCTCTCTACTTCCTTCCAGAAAAAGGACAGTAGGACAACATCCTATAGCTTCATAGAACCATAACTGCACACACGACATAGTCACTCTGTGTCCCCAAGGCCCAGATTGCTTCTAAGGAGCCTAGAGAAATGATCTGTGTGCATGTGTACATGTGGGGGAACACATATGTGTGCACATGAGTGCACACATGGGTCCTGCTTAAATGTAGAACTGTATCTGTACAGATAACCATTCACATATGTAAACCAAAACCCAAGTCCACTACCATCGGTTTGATTCTGACTCACAGCAACCTCCAAGATAAAGTTGATCTGCCCCATAGGTCTCTAAAGCTGTAAATCTTTGCAGAAGTGGACTGGCACATCTCTCTGCTGCATGGCAGCTGACAGGTTTGAATCCTGTCGATCATTCAGTTAGCAGCTGAGCACTTAACCACTGTGTCACCAGAGCGTCCCTTCATGTACATACGCATTTTAAAATATTTCACTCCAGAGAAATACGATGGTGTGTGCTGCTGAGGGGATTCCAACTCATGGCACTATCTTATTACTGAGCAACTTTGGAGGTTTTTTTTTAATTTATTGTTGTTAGGAACAGCAAAGAGCAAACAGCAAAACAGCACAGCGAATCAACAGTTTCTGCATTTGAAGACTGACAATTAAGGTCACGAATTCACCCTAAGAAAAGTGCTACATATCTCATTGCTGAATATTGCTACAGTCACCTGTGAAGTACTCCACTTTGGAAGCTATGCACCCATGCCAGTGCCTAATCCACTGTTCAAGGCTTGGCTGGCTTGGCTTTTTTTCTGAAATGGCCATCACAGCTGTTGCTGTATTACCCTTGATGTCCTGACTGTCATCAAAATGTCTTCCTTTCAATATCTGCTTTACCTTCAGGTAAAGAAAAAAGTCTTTAGGGGCCAGATCAGGTGAACAGAGAGGGTGTTCCAATACAGTGATTTGTTTACTGGCTAAAACCTCCCTGATAGACAACTATACAATTACGTCCATGAACTTGCCCCCATGCCACTAAATGCAATGTCCATTCTGGAAAGAGTTTCAAAATTGCTTTGAAGGGCAGACCAGGCACTGGCATCGGTGCGCAGCTTCCCAAGGGGAGTACTTTGAAGATGACTGAAGTGACATTCAGCAGTGAGGTATGTAGCACTCAGAACAATTAAGTTTGCGGACTTAATTGAGTTGTTCTTTCCCCATTAACATAAATTCACTGCACTTATGGTTCCTCTCCTCTCAGGTTGCTGTTCTCATTTTAATACCTCATAGATAGCTCTTAAAAGAGCACAGTGCTAGAGGCAGATTGTTTTTTTTTATTCTTTTTAAGTAAACTACTGTTCGGTGTAAGAAGACTTCAGGGGATATTTTTGTTTATGGCTTGAAGATTATCCCAGGGCAATAGTCACAAGGGTTAGGGGTTGTCACTAATTTCTGGTGATCTAGGTCTCCCGACTGCTCTATCTGAATAACGGATATTTGAACATAAAGGCAGAACCTGACATTTGTGCTCATTACATTTTTTTCATTAGTTTTAAGCGTGTGTCAGACCAGTCGGGTCTTCAGGGTCCTGATTCTGGTCTGCAGGTAGCAGTTTTCCTCAAAGTCAAGCATCATTCGCAAACTTGTTAGCATGCCTTCCATTTCTCCAGGTAAGTCATCAATCAAGACACGGCACAGATAAGGCAGAACACAGCCCTGCGTCCTGTCTCTGTCTCTTCCTCCAGACTGATGCTGATTCCCACGACCACCCTTTGGGGACAGCTTTTAAGCTGTCTTAGTTACCTAGTGCTGCTGTAATAGAATACCACAAGGGCATGGTTTTCACAAACAGAAGCTTATTCCCTCACAGTTTAGGAGCCTAAAAGTCTAAATTCAGGGCAACAGATCCAGAGGAAGGTGACTCTGGGGAAAAGTCCTTGTCACTAACCTTTCCTTGGTCTAGGAGCTTCTTAGCACAAGTCCAAAGGATGCACTCTAGCCCTGGCTCCTCTTTTTGTTGGGGTGAAGCCCCTTTCCTCTTTGCTTGATTCTCTTTTATATCTCAAAAGAGACTGACACAAGATATAGCCTATCCCTGTAGACTGAGTCCCGCCTAATTAACATAATCACCTGTATCCTGTCTCATCAACATCATAGAGATTGGGTTTTACAACACATAGGATAATTGCATCAGATCATAAAATTGTCGACAACCACACAATACTGGGAATTATGGCCTAGTCAAGTTGATACACATTTTGGGGGCACACAATTCAATCCATTACACTCTCCTGACATCTACACTTTGAATAACCATGCAATTTGCACTGTGGATATCATTCGATAGCAAACACCACAACTTGGCCGTGGTCTACACTAAGGCAAGTGCCGTGGTGCCTGCTGAAGTAGAAAGAGAAACAGCCCTGCCTTAAAAAGCTTACACCCCAGATAGGGAGCTAAAATGAGTACTTGTAAAAAAATATTCAGCCACACAAGGCCAAATACTGGACTGCTAAGGGCTGACACAAAAATCTTTACTAAATACAAAATGAGTGGTTATTCATTTAACAAACATACCTAGAAACCAGAAATTTCTGGTGGTGTAGTGGTTAAGCACTATGGCTGTTAACCAAGAAAGCAGCAGTTAAAATCCACCAGGTGCCCCTGAGAACCTCTATGGGGCAGTTCTTTTCTGTTCTATAGGGTTGATATTGAGTCAGAATCTGCTACATGGCAATGAGTTACAGAAACTGTAAGAAACAGTACCACCAAGCCCACCTTGTGCCAAGCTTTACCTGTATACTCTGCTATTTTCTTCAGTCCTCCGAAGCACCCAAACAGAGAAAAATACTAAATCCATTGCCATCAAGTTGATTCTGATTCATAACTACCCTATGAGACAGAGCTGAACTGCCCTATAGTATTGCTGAGGACTGGCTGAGGGATTCAAACAGCAGACTTTTGGGTTAGCAGCCGAGCTCTTAACCACTGCACCACCAGGGCCCCCACAACTATCTCAGGAGGTGCTCACAAGCAGTGGAAGAGCCCTGTGTTCCAGGAATCATCGCTGACGACCGTGTTAACGGCTGGTCCTTAGCATGCCAGTCTTGGAAACAAAGTTCAAGGAAAATCAAAAAGGAGAGTGAAATCAATGTGGCAGGTCTTTTTTACATATGTTCACATGCTGCTTTCAAAGTCAAGGTGGTTACTGCTGAGGGCCAGAGACAAGGCCAGTGACTAAATCAAATCAACGGAGCGATTCTGCAGGTTGTCATCAATGGCTGGTTTTAAGTACCGCAATCAGCACAGACAGCCCTCGCTTGATTACAGGAGGCATGCTCTCTGGCCCTCCTGAGTCCCAGTACTTTCTTTCAGACTGAATCAATCGCATTTTCATTAGGACAAGTGCATGCTGACAAATCAAAATGATAAATTATCCTGCCCCTCAAAGGGCTACAGAGGTAGAAGGAAGCTTAAGTCTGTGTATTTTGGTTTGATTCTTCTGGCCACTAGTCTGAAAATTCCTCAAGAGCAAAAGCCAGGCTTTACAAGACCTCTGTGCTCCTCTATCCCTTGCTCTTTAGCAAGTAGAAGACATCAGAGCCTATTCAGCCCCAGCTCCCTGTTAGCAAAATGTGGCACAGGTCGGTAGTTACCTGAATGAATGAACAGGTATACTAACAGACTTGCATGAGCCCAGCTTGATTGTGGAAGCTGGGGTATGGCAATTTTACCATTACTAATGGAGAAAAAAGGTCAAGCTGTTACGGGCAGGAGAAGAGGAACACACAGAGTGGAACTGCCCCATGGAGTTTCCAAGAAGCACCTGGTAGATTTGAACTGCAGCCTAACAACTATGCCCCCAGGGTACAAGCAATAAAGAATATCAAAGGATTTGAGGGAGGAAAAGCCACGCATGAGTGATGAGGAAGGTTCTTGGGATGAGCAAGATTTAGACAGATTTTGTGCTCAGTGAACAACTGGCCTGGAGTTTGCTGATGTGGACAGATGTTCACTGATGGATTTGATAGACGGACATGTGGCAAGGAGGTACGGACACTATGGGCAAGAGGATTATTTCTAAAGTGTATCAGGAAATATATTTCTGGAGACAGCCTTCCAAAAGTTGAAAACCTCCTTCCTTGTCAGCTTTCCAAGGATGCTTATACCATTTGTCTCATTGTCCCCACTAGGCTAAGCCCAGAGAGAAGAAATAAGCAATGTTTGTAGAGGATGGTAGAGTTCACAAGCACTCTCTCACATATTTATTAAAGATTCAGCATTGGTCAAGCATCATGATCAGCATCGAAACAATGAGGAAACCGAGGCCAGGATAGCTGTGAGACCCTTGGCAAGCAACACAGAACAAGCACACGGTAGAGGCACAATTCACAGCCAGGACTTTTTCCCACAAACATCTTTGCATTTCTTGTAGTGTGGTCCCACTGACTAAAAAGTTTGAGAGCTCAGATATCCCTTTCCATGGCTTCAAATCCTATCTGGAACTGACGGCTCTGTGTACAAACTGTCCTCTAATGGTGGTGCTTCCTCCCAGAAGAGGAAGCCTCTTTGTAATTCAGTTTTATGAGAAGCATTCGCTAAGGTATGCCACCGACTACAGGTCAACATGTTTGGTTGCATTTCTTCACAAGCACCATGCTGTCTTCCAGGGGGTACATGCAATGCTGCAGATGTAACAGTATTTCTTAATGCTGTGAAATCTGATGGCACAGCAGCAGAAAACGGAAGTCCAACATGTCTGCACTCTAATACATATCGTATGAAAAATTGTTATTTCCTGACTGAGTCTCATCTCGAATGGCTGGTTGGCTTCCCACTGAGAAGACCAAACCCAAGTCAAGCCCACTGTTGTCAAGAGGATTCTGACTCCTAGTGGCCCTGTAGGGCAGAGAAATGCCCCACAGAATTTCTAAAGCTGTAAATCTTTATGGACCTACGGAGGGGCTGGTGGGCTCATACTGCTGATGTTTTCATTAGCAGCTGAGCTCTTTAACTGCTACACAACCAGTGCCCCTTCTAGGGAAGACCATACATAACTACACAGATAAACTCATTGCCATGAAGTCAATCCTGACTCATGGCTACTCTATGTGACACAGCAGAACTGCCTCACAATTTACAAGGAGCACCTGCATAGATTTGATCTTTTGGTTAACAGCCATAACTCTCAATCACTACACCACCACCAGGGTTTTCTCTAGGGAAAACAGGCTGGGTTAAGTTGTAAAGTTCATGGCCCACCCTGCAAGCGTATGTATGGGTAACAGGAATGAACTTTGCCATATACCACAAGCACTTCAAGAGGGAATTAAGATATAAATAGCACAATGCAGTCACAGAAAAGAGCCTTTTTGGGCTACTTTGTTTTCAGTGGTTGTAGAAACCGAGGTGCCTAGTAGTTTGCTTCGCATCTCAGACAACACATTGCTTCGGCAATGTCTCAGTCACCTAGTGCTGCTATAACAAAAACAGCACAAGGAAATAGCTTAACAAAGAGAAGTTTATTCTCTTACAGTTCAGTAGGCTAGAAAGCCAAATTCTGGGTGCTTGCTCCAGAGGAAGGCTCTGTCTCTCTCGGCTCTGGAGGAAGGTCCTTGTGATGCATCGGTCTTCTCCTGGACTAAGAACATCTTAGCAGAGGCAGCTCAGGTCCAAAGGACATACTCTTATGAGGTCGTCATGTCTCTCTGCTCACTTCTCTCTTGTATATCTCAAAAAAGACTGGCTTAAGTTACTATCTAATCGTGTAGGTCTCATCATTCTAACTGCCACTAATCCAACTAATTGCATCATAGTGATAGGATTTACAACACACAGGTAAATCTTATCAAATGACAAAATAGTAGACAATCATACAGTACTGGAAATCATGACCTAGCCAAGTTAACACCTATATTTAGGAAACACAATTCAGTCCATGACAAGCAGCAAGTCTCCAAGAGCAGTTACATAGTGTCTTGTTCTTTCCAGTGCTGCCGCAGGCTTTATCTGGCACCAGGGAAATGGATGGAGAGAGAAAGAGATGGGGCCTTTGTTGTAAGGGTGCTTTGGGCCAAGCTCTGCCATTGCTACTGAAGACAACAGAAGTGTCCTTGAACCCGCAGGGCCCTCCTGCCGTGAAGGAAATGCAGAAGAGTGGGAGGAGTGTGCACTCAGGAGCAGAGGCATGCCTGTGAGTGAAGACGTGGGTCACAAAGGACAACTGGAGAGGCAGGATGAATGAGCCTTCCTCACGTCCTGCGAAGGGGAGTATTTCAAGTAAAGTTCTCCAGGAATGATGCAGTCAACTACAGAAGAGTGCAGATGTGGCCAAACTTATCAGCAGGGCCTCTGAACATGTCTGTGGGCCTAGCAAATACAAAACACTTTCTTGATCAGTTTTTAAACTCTGCTCCAAACTCTTGGCCTCCTTGATGAAGCTTGTGTGTTCATTCTGGTGAAAGGTGTGGAGTAGCTAATGGGACCTGACTGCCTTTAAGCAGAAAATTCATTGCTATTGAGTGAATTCTGACTCATAGTGACCCTGTAGGATAGACTAGAACTGCTCCATAGTTTCCAAGAAGCAACTGAGGGATTTGAACGGCTGACCTTTTAGTGAGCAGCCAAGCTCTTAACTACTGTGCCATGTTTAAAGCAGAGAGGGGGTAATTCTACCTGCATCAGGGTTCTCTGTAAGATTCTGTCTTGACACTGTAAATCCTATCTTTTAAAAGAAAGCACGTCCATCTTAAGTGCACAACATTCTACAATTGTCTACAGAGGTGTAACAATTGCCAGGATCAATATACAAAACATCTCCAGCTACTCAGAAGCCTCCTCCTTCCAGCCACTCTCACCCAAAGTAAGCACTGCTTTGACTTTGATTGTCACATAGTAATTTTGTGTTTTTGAACTTCTTTATGGAAAAAGAAATCATATAGTGTATACTCTTTTATATGTGAGTTCTTTCACTTAAAAATGTGTTTGTGAGATTCATCCTTGCTTTTATATGTAGTAGTATTTTGTTATTTGCATTCGATGACTGAAACAAATTTGAGTTTTTTCCAATTTGGACTGTCAATAATAAAGTTTCTAGGAACCTTCTTGTACATTTCTTTGGAAATTCCTTTGTGATTCTTCCTGGAGAAAAAAAGTTCCTAAAAAAGTCTATAAGCCCAGATTTCTGACTTCCAGATCTGTACAGCAAGTAGTATTTATGTATTAAGTCCTTTGATCGTTGCCAGCAGGTTCCACATGGACTGATAACACTCCCCTGCGACCTGAAAGAAATGCCTCAAAATACGGAAATTTACAAGATGTTTAATGGAATTGTGACTATCACAAACATAAGTGAGCAGAAGTGTTTTAGCGGTATATGTGTATGTGTGTGTTTAAGTGTGTGCTACTACCACTGAACAGTGTTGTATGAAAGTATCAGTCTGAGCAGCTTATCCAGAATAAATGTGAGAGAACCACAGGCCCCAAATTTTGGCGGGATGGAGAAATGATAAGAAATGAGGCTGGAACAAAAGATTAGAGTCAAACTCCTAGAAGCCTCGAATGCCATGCATTTTATACTCTACAAAATAATATTATACCCTAGGCAACCGAGAGTCATCAGATGTTTTTCATAAACCTCTACCGGCACCTAATTGCTGCTTAGGTGGGTGGGTAACAGGTAAAGCTAACCATGTTACACACTGGTTCCTTCTCTTGTACAGCTCTTAAGCTTTTAAGATGAACTATTAAGCAGGAGAAAACCATGGTGGTGTAGTGGTTAAGAGCTAACAGCTACTCAGATACTCCTGGGAAGCACGTATGCGGCAGTGCTACCCTGTTTGATTGGGTTGCTGTAAGTCAGAGCCAACTCAATGGCAACAGGTTTGGATTTGGGTTAATCAAGCAGGAGGAGCTCTGGGGACACAACAGTTAAATGTCTGGCTGCTAACTAAAAGGTGAGCAGTTCGACTCCACCAGCTGCTCCTTGGAAACCCTGTGAGGCAGTTCCACTCTGCCCTATATGGTCGTTATGAGTCGGAACTGACTCGACAGCAACAGGTTTGGGTTTGGGGAGGTTAAGGAGGCAGGCATGGTGGAGCTTGGTATGCAGCTGATGTAAACTGCCGTTTGTGAGCGGGAGCTGATGTCGGGGTAGGACAGCGAAAGGCTAAGAGAGTGGACTCTCGTCTAGAGCCAAACTTCCTGTGCCCAAATTCTAGCCCTGCAATTTATCAGCTGCCTGACCTTGGAAAAGCTACATAACCTTGCTGTACCTCTCTTTCCCCATCGTAAAGTAGGGATTTTAATAGTTTTTATATCCCAGGGTTGTTGAGAAGACTAGAGGAGTTAAGTACTTAGAAACCCTTGGCATGCAGCAAGCACTCAGTACGCATGGGCTGAAACTATTATTATGGGATGACTCAGGAAGTGACAGCAAAAAGCACATGACCCCAAATGGCTTGGACTTACATTGTCAAACAGTGTACAAACATTGCCAAAAAGTGAACACTTACATAGAAGCAAATAGGTCAAGGAAAACAGGTACATAAAAATTAAAAGTTCTAAGGTGTGTCTCATTTGGCAACTGTCCAAAATTACCACCTAGAAACTTACTGCTTCTTAGTTACAGAAAGGAGACAGGGAATAAACAGAACTCAAATTAGCCCCAAGCATGGCACAAAACATTGACGCTTTAATGACTCTTAGTTGGATCAGTTACTCAACATGTCAGGTTCCTAGGAGAACTTTGAAAAAGTCCCCAAAGCTTTTCATTAAGGGGCCACAGCAGGATTTGGATTCTGATCTCTTTGCAGTGTCAAAGGAAAATGCTACTTCTGCATCTGAGCTTGCTCTTCTGTTTTTGGGGATCTGGAGAGTAGCAGTACTTGGGAGAGTCTTGGAAAAAGGGACACCACTGTCCCTGGGTGCCCTGGTTCCTCAGGAGAAAATGGAGAAAGCCCAGCAATGGATCCTTGCCTTCATTCCCACACAGGAAGAAGATGTGGAGCCAGGGCCACGACAGCTCTACTCAAAACTCTGGCCAAGGCAACGTCCACAGCATTAACACGGTGGCCTGAGTCAAAATGCAAATGTATTAGCTATCTGCCTTTAGACTACCGCAGGACTGCTTCTTTTTGTGTTAGAAATGAAGCTCCAAGATCACGTCTCCCCTACTCTGGTAAAACAAGCAGCAATGGCCAAACAGAAGTTGAGTCCCAAGGGCTATGACCTTACCTCCACATACAGGAGAGGGAAAATTCCAATCTTGTCTCCCAGCATTCCTTCGGCCCAGTTATCATCGACTCTTCTGATCACAGTCAAAATTTCATCCTGGAAGGTTTGGAGCCCACCATGTGCACAAGCACATGTACACACACCCCCAAAAAAAAGAAAGAAAGAAAGAAAAAAGGGAGACTGGTCAGTATTGTTGAAGCAAAGGAAGGATTTTAAGTTATTACTTTTGGTTTATGATCTACTCAGATAGTTGACATATAAAAAGCAGTCAACCCTGACATCTTCACCCATGGATCTCCTTCACTCTCTCAGATTATGGCTGCAACAATTCTCAAGTGGAAAAGTGTGTCAATTCACAATACCATTGGTGCTTGAAAATTTAAGTTCCTGTTATTTGTATAATGAAATAAAAAATACATTGTATGAAAATAAATTCAGCTAAGTATAAAACATTTTAAGTTTCTGACTATGTCAAAAGAAAAAACAAAAAAACAATAATCCAGCTCAACTCCATTTATTTAGAGCTGTGGGTACATCAAGCTCTGAATAACCCTCTTCAATTCTTTGGTGTACCAGACAATACTAAGTATAAATGCACAAAGTGGAAAGAGACGGAAGGAGAAAAAAAGAGGGGTAAAGTAAGGAAGAAAAAAAATGCCCAGGTGACTTGTCACAAATGCCCAGAGCCCCAGACGCAAATGACAGGATCATGTGGGAAGGAGCAGTGGGAAAGATAAAAGCTGAGAAGAGACAGGGGACAAAATAGAGAATGACCAGAGAGGAACAAGGAGAAAATGAGAGACAACCAAGATGCAGCATAGAAAGAAGGACAGAGACCACTACCAGAGACAGCCACGTGGAAAGCTGGTACCTACCGCAAGGGTGTCTTTGACCTACCTTCCTTCCCTTTCCTATAATCATGGTTCAGCACCCAGGGCAGACAGTGGTACTTGGCCAAGGCCCCTCTGCTTGCTCCTACCTGTGCTTTGTCCCTTAGGAACCTGTTAGGAGGTCACCTGCTCAGTCCAGGAAGCTACTGTGCTAAAGGGTTGACAACCAAGAGCAGCCTAACACAGTCACCTGTGTTCGGCCTGAATGCGCATCTGCCTTTCCAGTTAGCCTTTAGAATTTCAGTGTAAAGTAACACCACGGACATTTTAAACTTCTTTTTACTGTCAGAGGAAGGGACTTTTTCAGTCAGTGTAGTGTTGTTCTTAGGTGCCACTGAGTGAGTTCCAACTCATAGCAACGCTGTACGGACAACAGAATTTTATAATGCTGGACTTTCCTACTCCATCTTGCTAATTGTTGTTACGTTTGAGCTCATTGTTGCAGCCACTGTGTCAATCCATCTCATCAAGGGCCTTCCTCTTTTTCGCAGACCCTCTCTTTTACCAAGCATAATGTTCTTCACCAAGGACTGGTGAAGATGTCCAAGGTACATGAGATGTCGTCTCACCATCCGGGCTCCCAAGGAGCTTTCTAGTTGTATCTTCTCCAAGACAGATTTGTTTGTTCTTCTGGCAGTCCACGGCATATTCAGCATTCTTCACCAACACTGTAATTCAAAGGCATCAGTTCTTCTTCGGCCTTCTAGTCACGGTTGACTTTATAAAACTACCAGGAAACCTTCTTCACGGTGGTGTCAGTAGCCTAACACCTCGTGGTGTTCACCTAGGGCAAGGTGAGACCATCAGAAGGGAACTAATACATCCTCTGAGAATATGCCAGAGAGGGAAAGGTGAGGGTGGAAATGTGTGCTGGGAGTACCCACATGGCCTATTGCAAATGCCTTCTTCCCTCACGGTGTCTCCTGACTATAAGGTAGAGTTTGGAAGTCACCACTTTTTGTTTCTCTGTCCTCATTCCTAGTTGCCCAGTCTTTAAAACAGAATAAAAGGATTCACAAATTTGGAATACTTCTTTTTCCATCTGATATCATAGGCCAGAAAGATACAATAGGCTTTATAAAGCAATCATATTTTTTCACATGCTCCAGGCAGGCAATTGATTCTTGGGCTAGACAGGTTTCCTTCTAGCAAATCCTCCATCATTAGAGTATTAAGGCTTTTGGGATACACACTAGGACGAAAGTGGCAGAGTGACTACAGAGATGAAGAGACAATGCCACTTCAATCTCTTGTCTTGCTCAGTTCACAAGTTCACAAGCAGAGGAGTCATGAACATGCTGATTAACTCTGTACAGATTCAGCCAAAGAGAAGGCCAGCACACTCAGGTAATTATGCAATCAGAAAGGGAACTGATCTCTCCCTCCCAGCCAGAGTTTTCATGACAGTAAAATATCACAAATAGGGTTTAAATTTGACACAGGACCAGGCAACGCTTCACTCTGTTGCACATGGGTTGCTATGAGCTGGGGTTGACTGCACTTAACAATACTAAAAAATTAAAAAGAAGAAAATATCAGTTCAGATTCCATAAATGAGGAAAATGCTAGAATATTCACATAATTATTTAATACTGGTCTAGAAATTATAGCCAAAGAAATAATAAAAAGGAAAGAAACAAGAAGTATAAACATTGAAAAGACAAGTAAACAATTTTCAACCTAGCGAAACAGAATAGCAACTAAAAATTAGGACAAATAAGAGTCTGGACAAGGCAGCCAATTTTAAATAAATACATATTAATTATTGGCTTTTCCATATACTGGCAATACTCAGAAAATGTAATTAAAACTGGCTAACCATTAAGAGAAAAATTAAATGAGTGATCTAATTCACTGTATACCTAAAATTAATTCTAGAAGGATTTAATGTCTTGTTTTAAAAAACATCTGACTATAGAGGAAGAAAGTATGAATTAATATTTACTCTTGAGCTGGAGCAAGTCTTTCAAAATATAATGAAGTTTGACTATAAAAAAATCTTCATGTCTAAAACAACAGAAGCAAAACAAATGGCAAATAAACTAGAAAAATAATGGCAGGTTATATGAGAGATAATAGCATACCTTTGCTCTATAAAACCTCATTAAAAAAAGGAAAGTTATGAGATAAATACCCAAAATGAAAAATAGGCAAAGGCCAAAAATCAGAAAACTCACAAAAGTACAAGAGCAAATGGTCATTAAACACATTTTAAAATTTCAACCTTACTAGTACTCATAGAAACTTTTCAATAAGAAAATTTTTTTTTAAAAAAAAAAACTTTTTATTAGCAAAGATGAAAATAAAGTCAATACACTGTATTGGCCAGCCTGTGGGGAAATGGGTACTTTCTCATTTTGGATGGGGAAGTGCATTTACAGCAAATAGTTTGCCAGCTTCTACCAAATATGAAAGCCTTTGAACCCTGCATGTCCACCGGCCTAATGATGCCACTTATAGGAGTCTATTCTATTAAAGTGAACCCCCCCCCAAAACCATTGTCATCCATTCGATTCTGACTTCATAGAAACCCTAAAGGACAGAGTACCACTGCCCTATAGAGTTTCCAAGGAGTCCCTGGCGGATTTGAACTGCAGAGCTTTTGGTTAGCAGTCATAGCACTTACCGCTTATGCCACATGAAAAAAGAAGTACAAAAACATTTAGCTCTGGGGATGTTTATCATTGCTTTTTAAAATAGAGAAAAATCAGAAACAAATGTGCAACAAATGGAGATTTGTTAAATAAATTATAGCACTGTCTACCTAATGGAAGCTGTTCAGTCCTTAAAAATCTGTTGTTGCACATGGGACCAGAAGAACTAGACGGTGCCTGGCCACCACCAATGACTGCCCTGACAGGGAACACAGTGGCCCTAAAGAGGCCCTAAAGTAGAAGAAGCAAAATGGTAGTGCAGATCTAGAACTCTGTTAAAAGACCAGAACTGATGGTCCAATGTCCTGGCGGGTCCTCTGAGAACAGGGCCCTGGACTTGGTGCTAGCCCAGAGCTGATACCATTACGGAAGCCAACACTTCAGATAAAGAAGGGACTGGACAATTAAGACACAGAGTGATGCTGGTGAAGTGTGTGCTTCTTGGTTTAGAAATACATGTGAGGCTGCTGGAGCAGCTCCTCTCTAGAGGTGAGACAGGAGGGTGAAGAGGAGGGACTAGGAGTCGGTTTAATGACTATGGGAAGCAGGGTGCAGAAAGGAGGAGGGTGCTGTCACAGGGCTGGGAGAATAGACAGAGCTGCAGAGAGGTGTGTGTGCAGGGTTTTGTTGACTTGGACATATAAACTTTCAGTTAAAGTACAATAAATACTAAAAAAAGTAAAACATACATTTTTGTTTTTAAGTACCATGAAGTAGATTTTGACTCATAGAGAGACCCTGGGAGGCTGAGTACAGCTGCCCCAGAGGGTTTTCTAGGCTGTAATCTCTATGGCAGTAGACTTACCCGCAGAGCTGCTAAGTGGGTTGGAACTGTCAGTCAACGTTTCAGTTCGCAGTCCAGCACATAACTGTTGTACCACCACAAGGAGAATTACAAAGGAAACGCTCAAAGTAAACTGAAAAAACAAACCCCAGCCCTGGCCTCTAGTCCCCCAGTTCTCTAAGCAACCACTAGTAAGTTTCTCATTCAGTCTTCCAGACATACAAAGATATCCTACATACGTATGTGTGTCTATACATGGTGGTGCAGCAGTTAAAGTGACCCACTGTTAACCAAAGGGTCAGTGGTTCAAAACCACAGGTGCTGCTTTGGAGAAAGATGTGGCTGTTGGCTCCCATAGAGATTTATGGCTTTGGAAACCCTACAGGGTTACTGTGGGTTGGAATCAAGTTGACAACAGAGAGTATATACAGGCACACACAAAGACAAATCTATGCACACAAGTACACACTTTTAAAAACTAACAAACAGTAACACACTCCTTACACTGTACTGTAGGTTGATTTTTCCACTGACTTTAGCTTGGAGATCTTTTGGTGGCTTACAGATAGATCTCTCTCAAGCTTTTAATAGCTGCATAAGGGGATTCCATTACACGAATGTACTGTAATTTATTTAATGAACTTGATAATTATTTTCAAGGGAAAAAAGTAGGACATAAAACCATAGTAGTAGTACGTGGACATATCGCAATTTAGTTAACTAGTATGACCCTATGCTTTATTATGAAATAAACATACATACCTAGGAGAAAGTCTGAAAACATACACGCCAACATTTAAAGTGTGGATAACTCTAGCAGAGGGTGAAAATCACCTTGGGTAGTAACTGTAATGACACGTTCTTTTTTGTGATAATCATCACAGAAAAGGGCATCTTTATTTTATATTTTGCTCTTTTCTGTCTTCCAAATATTCCGCAACAAATATTAGTTTTGTATCAAGATAACTTTGTCCAGAAAACAAAAACAAAAACAAAAAAGAAAACCAGAGGCTGGATATTTCTTTGTGCTCTGGATGGTGCTCTGTATTTTCATGTAAGTTTGAAATTTTTAACACAGTTAAAAAATCAACAGTGATTTACTTTCTTTTGTACATAAAAACCTGATTTGCAGACAAGGAGACAACGCAAGGGACAGATAATACGTTAGATGGCAGGAACATGGCTCACAGGATCGGGAAAGGCTGGAGCAATCTATACCAGCAAAGTCATTCAACTGGGCAGGGAAAATGTACATTCCCACATTTAAGCTAAATATATGTACACACACACACACACACACACACACGTTCCTTGATGACAGCTTTGACTACTAGTGGCCATCGAGTTGCTTCTAGCTGATGGCAACCCATGTATGTCAGAGAAGAATTCGGCTCCAGAGGGTGTTCAAGGCTGTTGTTTTGGCAATCAGCCCACCAGGCTTTTCTTCTTAGGTACTGCTGGGTGGATTCAAACCTCCAGCCTTTCATTTAGCAGCTGAGTGTGTGATCCATTTGTACCGCCCAAGGACTTCTGATAAGCACATGACGATATTAAAGAGCACTTGGGTTTTTAGTTAAAAACAACCGCCACTTTAACTGTCATTATGATCTGGTTGTTAGAGGCACAGAAACACATTATAAATCCCATCCTAGTCAAGAACTAAGAGCACGGTGCACAGACCTATGAAAGTAAATGAACTATAGCTCCCTGAAATAAGGTGGGCATATTTCACAAATATAATGCTGAGAGAAGGAAGAAAAAGAAAAAAAAAAAACAAAACAAACTGGCCATGAAAATATATTCTGTATGGTTTCATTTATTCCAAGTTCAAGAACAAATACAAGGATTCTGTGGTGTCAGAGAGAGAGGAAGGACAAGGAAGAAGTGGTGGAAGAGGCACAAAGGGTACTGGAGTCACTATTTATTGACTTAGATAGTGATTATAAGAATTATTCTATTTGTGATAATTATCAAAGTGTATGATTGTAATCAGTGGACTCTGGCATATTACTCTATACTTTAATTATTTTTAGTTAAAAAAATTCATCTAGTCTGGGCAAGTCATGGCACCCTATAACTACTGTACTCAGTCTTCATGCATCTTTAAAGAAATGCCATATACCAAGGAGGCCAACTATTACAAGAAAAGCCTGGAACCAAGTCACATAAAGACAAGAAGGAAAGTGGGATTATTAAGCCTGAAAAAAAAAAAAGAGAGAGCTCTAAGGGATATAATTATTGTCTTTGATTCTCAGCATTACTCTCATATCAACCTTGTTGACACTGAGCTGATTTTGACTCATGGTAACCCTATAGGGCTATAGAACTGCCCTAACAGGTTTTCCAAGACTGTAATCATTATGGGAGTAGACCACCAGCTGGTGGGTTCTAATCTCTGACTTTAGGGTTGGCCGCTGAGTGTTTTAAATGGGCTCCTTTGAGCATCACTAACTCATTGCCACTGAACTGATTCTGACTCACAGTGACCCTATAGGACAGAGTAGAACTGTCCACAGGGTTTCCAAGGCTGTGATCCTTATAGGAAGAGATAGTCAGGTCTTTTCTCCTGAAGTGTGGCTGGTGGGTTTGCACCACCAACCTTTCAGTTAACAGCCAAGTGCTTACCCATTATGGCACCATTCCACTGTTGTGGAGACAATTCAGACTCATAACGACCCTACAGACCACAGTAGAACTAGCCAACAGGGTCTCTAAAGAGAGGCTGGTGGATTCAAAATGCCAATGTTTTTTGGTTAGCAACCGTAGCTCTTAACCATTGTGGCACATGGGCACATTTTGGTACCATTGTCAAGGGCCTCTTCTGAGTACACAGGGAGGTGGATGGAGTTTGCACTAAGGACTCCTAGTTACCAACCAGCAGCAGCACACAATGGGGAGTTGTCCAAAAACAAGTGCTGCCTTGTATCCTGGTGAAGTCTGTCGACACTCCAAAGGTTAAGCATTGTCTCTTTGTTCTTCCTTAAGTCATCAGTACATGAATGAGAGCCCCCTAAGGACCAGGCATTTAAGTGGCCTTAAGGTTGAAGAGGAAACTCCCTTCCCGAGAAGACCTCAGAGCTTGGTGGTAGAGGCACCATGACATATTTGTGTATATATGTGTATGTACATAAAATGGATCCGACTCGACAGCACTTGGCTTTTTGGCTATATCATATATATACATACACACATATACATATATACAAACCAAATCATATACATAATGCTATAATTCAATTTACATATATAACATTATATATCATATATACAATATTATCAGAGCCCTGGTGGTACAGTAGAGTTTGGCTGCTAACCAAAAGGTCAGCAGTTCAAATCTATCAGCTGTTCCTTGCTCCTTGGAAACCCTATGGGTACAGTTCTACTCTGTCCTCACAATCAATTCAGTGGCAATGGGCTTGCTTTTTTGTTTTGTTTTATATGTAATATTATAAGTAATATATATAATCTTACTATTCAGCTTTATTTACTATATATAGTAAATACATACACTACAAATATTTTACACACACACACCCCAAACCCATTGTTGTTGAGTCAATTCCACAGTAACCATCTAGGACAGAGCAGAACTGCCCCATAGGGCTTCCAAGGCTTTAAGGAAGCAGATGGCCACATCCTTCTCCCAAGGCCGGTAGATTTGAATTAATGACCTCTTTGCTAGCAGCCAAATGCTTTATATATATGAATGTAAATACATACAATATATACATATAAAGCAGAAATATGTCATTTCAATACTTTTTTGCATGCACAATTCAGTGACATTAGTTACTTTCAGCACAAATTTTAAATGGCTGCTTTACAGGTAGAGGATGGCTTCCTCTGAGACACCCACTCACGTGCTCCTAAGAGGCCCACACAGACAATCTGTTGGGCCACGAGCAGGGATAACACCAAATGCTGAACCTCCACAGTGCTGACCTCTGTGTCACAGGTCAGCAAACGGTTTTCTGTACGGGGCTAGATGCTGCACCTCTTAGGCTTTGTGGGTTGTCTTTCTCACAACCACTTAACATTGCTGCTGTCATACAAAAGCACTTATGCCAAGCCAAGTGCCGTCCTTATAGGCAATGCATAAGTGAACAGGCCTGGCTGTGTTTCCATAAAACCTTATTTAGAACATCAAGCAGTAAACAGGAGTTGGCCAGTGAGCTGGAATTTACTAATCACTGCTTGATGTAGATGTGTAAACAAAATTGAACTAAAAACCACGAAGTCAGAATGGGTAGATTAAGTTTCTGGGCCAACATAGCAGCATTCAAGGGTTTTATGAATGCGGTTGCTTCTGTGATGTCATTTCACTTTCAGACACACAATTCAAGTTCATTTACAGGTTTCATGTGAAGCCTTCACTGCTCGGCACAGTGAACAGACGTCTGTGTGCTGGTTTTCCTATTCCCTGCTATCTGAAGCTTTGAAAAATACACCAAATGTCACTGCCACATGGCACTGGCTCTCCTCTGCACTCAGGCACTCTCAGGGTGGTCCTAAATGATCGTGATGCAGGGCCCTGAACATAAAGTGGCTATTAAAAAAACACATTGCCTTCCATACGATCCTACAGTCCCACTTCCAGGAATACATCCTGAAATAATAAAGGCCGTCGCACAAATAGACATATGCGCACCTATATTCATGGCAGCATCATTCGCCACAGCAAAAAGATGAGAAAAGCCTAAGACACTCATCAACAGATGAATGGATAAACAAACCGGATACACACACACACAACGGAATACGACACAACAAAAAAGAACAATGATGAACTTGCAAAACACCTCACTGCATGGATGAATGTGGAGGGCATCACACTGAAAGAAATAAGTCAATTACAAAAGCACCAATACTGTAGGAGACCACTATTTAAAAAAAAAAAAAAAAAAAGCATTGCTTTGCTTCCTAACGGTTATACATTTTCAAGAATTCAGGTAACCTGGCAGGCCCCACCAGCTAAAAGAGGACGTCAAACTGCATTTCTCATTCATTTACCTAGTTCTTCAAAAGTCTGTGCACTCATGTCTACCTGAAGAAGAGTAAAAAGGCCAATTGTAACGGGTCTCCGATAGGAACAAAAGAGGTAGAGACAGAGCCCTGATAAGCTAGCCTAGTGTCTCCATGCGAGTTCAGGTGTGTCATGTCCTCATTGCACTCCCCTGGGTGCCATTAAAGGTGGCTCACAGAACACACTGTCCTTTGATACCTCTTTAAAAGGTACATCTCAATAAATGTCACAGCTTGCATATCAAGCGTTTGAGGGCTCGGCCTCAAAGGCCATGATCGCTGAAGCCGGGGAAAATTCCCTGGGCAGTTGCAATCACCTACCACTCTGCATAAACCATCACTGAAGTGCATAATATTTTACTCTCGTAAATGAGCTGTATGGTAATATTACGTATAAAACACCTAGAAATGGTCCCTGAAGGGCCATGAATAGTATACAGTCCATGGCGCTCCAAGTGCCACTTCAGCTGGCTCCAGTCTATTCTCTCACGTACAGTCAATCGGTTTCCAAGAAGCAGAAATGAACCAGGGACCAGAAGTGGATCCTCTACAAAGTGCCTGGCCGATTTCCGGTTTGCCGAAAGTGCCATGGGTTCTTCTGCTGAGTGTCCGCGGCCTCCTCCGAGATGTCGAGGGATGGCCGGACCCCAACCCTGCTAAAGATAGGCACCCCACTGTCAGCCACAAGTACCTCGAAGACAGATTATTCTTAATGACTCTGTTTAGCAGAAAGAAGAGAAAATTAAAAAAGGGAAAAGCTCCAAAACTCCCTCAGCCTTTTGTTGCTGAAATAACACAAAATTGTACTTCTGAAACTGCCATTCACCGTCAGGCTCCTAATGGAATCATTAGTTGCCATTAATTCACTAACACAAAGCAGCCGGGCTCTGCAGTCTGGGTCTCCCGCTGAGCCTTCAGGTGAAGAGTGACTTTCCAGACAGCCTGGGGGCATTCTCCAGTCTTTTTACCTCTCTCACTCCATCTGCGCTCTTAAAAACAACAACAGCAAAAAACCAGTCAATTCTGACTCCTAGTGATCCTCCAGGACAGAGTAGAACTGCTCCACTGAGTTTCCAAAGAGTGCCTGGCAGATTTAGACTGCTGAGTTTTTGGTTAGCAGACACGGAACTCAACCACCCCTCCAGCAGGGTCTGTACTCCAGGGCCCATCTCTCAGGGAGGCTCAGTGCAGAGGGACATTTCCCAGGAGGAGGCGGAGACTTCAGGTGTCAGGCCTCTTGGTCCCTGGAGTTCCATCCTGTACACATGCACGTGCACACACTCACCCAACATACAATACACTCATACACATCTGACTCACACACATATTCACACATACCCATGCACATGTACTTTCACACACACACCTACACACACTCATGCAGTTACACACTCGCACGCACACACATTCACACACACTCACATGCCAGCAGAGTGCAGTCCCATGTGCCTGTAATTCATGGCCCTGCCTGTTGGTCACTGGGCTGTCAGTCATTGAGGGCAGGGACTCTGCTTCTCATCTTAGCATCCTAGCACTGAGTCCACATCTGGAACAAAATCAGTGGCTGATGAACATCTCAAGAGTGAACGAATGAACAAATGACCAAGGAGACTGGAAAGAAATCAAGTTACACTTTGAAGATACCGGTTGCCCTCAAGTTGATCCCCATTCCTGGTGTTTGTGTGCCTCAGAGTAGAAGGGTGTTCCATAGGTTTCAAGGGCTGAATTTCCTGAAGCAGAGCAGCAGGCTTTTCTTCCAGCGCACCTCTGGGTGGACTCAGCCTGTCAGCCTTGTGGTTATCTGTCAGGCACACTGCCCATTTGCAGCCCTCCTATTCTCCAGGCATGATTTTTTCAATAGCCGACCCTTGACCCCAGTCCAAGACAGAGGACTCTCTCTCTCTGCTTCTTCGGTTTCTTAAAAAGGAAGACTCTCCTCCTACTCACCATCAAATATTTATTAAACACCCCAGGTGCCCTGCGCTGTCTTACACATGTAGGGGATCCAGTGACAAGGAGATAATGACCCCAGCCTCACAAAGCTTGCATTGCAGTGAGAAGAGATAATTTTCATATGAATGTAAATATACAATGTGTCAGAAGAGGAATGAGGGGGAGATGGAGAGTGGGTATTTGCTGGGGTGCTCTATTACACAGGATGGTCTGGGTGTGCTGCTCTGAGGAGGAGACATCTCATCTGCTAAGGGTGAGCCAGGTGGACTGTGAGGGAGCGGTCCAGGCCATCGGCAGGCCGACAGAAAGGCCTGTGGGAGCCAGCAAACAGCAAGGAGCCACATGTCGCTGGAAGTGGAAGGAGTGAGGGAGAGGCAGTAAGATGGGAGAAGTAGCCAGGGGCTAGATCACATGTGGTCTTTGGGGACAATAATGACTTTAACTTCTGTTCTAGGGAGATGAGAAACCACTGGAAGGTGTTGAGCAGACATGAGACATGGTTTTCACCTATCTTAAACGTACCTTGACTTGCAGAGGAAAGCTTAGTGGTCTAGTGGTCAAGAGCTATGGCTGCTGTCTTAGTAATTTAGTGCTGCTTTGAAAGAAACATCACAAGTGAGTGGTTTTTAACAAAGAAAAACTGATTCTCTCACAGTCCAGTAGGGTACAAGTCTAAACCCAGGGTACTGGCTCCAGGGGAAGGTCTCTCTCTGTCAGCTCCAGAAGAAGGTCCTTCTCACTAATCCTCCCCTAGACTAGGAACTTCTCTGTACAGGAACCTTGGGTCTGAAGGCCATGCTCTGGTGACGGTACTTCTTTCTTGGTGGTATGAAGTCCCCCTTTCTTCCCTTGCTTCCCTTTCCTTTGTCTGTTGTAGGATAAAAGGTGGTGGAAGCCACACCCAGTGAAACTCCCTTTACATTGGATCAGGGATATGACTTCAGTAATGGTATTTAGTCCCACACAAATCTTCTTTAACGTAATCCAATCTTGTCCTGTTAACCACAGGCAGAGATGAGGGTTTACAACATACGAAAGTCACAAAATGGAAGACAGCCACACAATACTAGTGATCACGGCCCAGTCGAATTGCAACACACATTTTGGTGGGGACATAATTCAGTCCATGACAGCTGCTAGCCAAAACGTTAGTAGTTTGAATCTATCAGCTGCTACTTTGAAATCCTATGGGGTAGTTCTACCATCTTAAGCATTGCTCACTATGAGTCAGAACTGACCAGATGGCTATGGGTTTGGTTAGGTGTTGTTTGTTGGGTTTTTTTAACTTTCAGAAAGGTCTGCTCTGCTGAAACATCAGCCACTAAAACCCTATGGAACTCAAGTCTACTGTGACCCACATGGGTTGCCATGACTCAGGACCTACTTGACATCAACTGTTTGGGTTTGGAGTTTCGTTGAGTGGAGAACTGGCTGTATTGGGATGGGGGCAGGGAGGCTAGCTAACAGGTGCTGTGATAATCCAGGTGAGAGATGAGAACGTTCAGGTCCAGGGTGGGAGCTGTGTTGGTGGGCAGAAGAGCTCAGATTTTAGATACTTTTGGATATATCTTCTGACAGGTTTTCAGGTATCTCCCAGCCTTTGCCAACAAACCAAAATGACTGCCTATAGAATTTCTCAGAACCCTAGCTGATGTCAAAGGAAGAGCTCGGGACAAAGACATTCTCTAGACAAATACATCGCCTCAGCTCCCATTTGCTCCCTGCTTCCAGCTTTCCCCAGGCCCCTGTGGTAGCAAACCTCTGTTAAGGGTGTCTGCCTCACAGAGGGACCTCTCGGCATGCAGAGGAAGTTGCAGCATGGCTGCTGGGCACACAGGGAGAAAATCACAATCAAAAGAGCGACCAAAAGGCCAACTGAGTCTCTTCGTTTTTCTGAGAACGTCTGCAAAGTAAATCTACCCAAACTGAACACACAATGAGGAAAGAGAATAAAGAAGAGAACCATCAACAGCCTAGCTCTCCTTGAGCTCACCCCACTCATTTCAAACACTCTTATATTCCTCCCAACCCTGAAAATATCCCAGGTTCCCTCTCTGGAAGTACAGATGCTGCAACGTGGATGTACCTGGCAGGCCCGTACGCCCTGCTCAGCCAGGCTGTCAGCTTTGCCAGCTCTGCCAGGGAGAAAACTGTGGCCACAGACGTGACTTCAGACTCCCTAGGCAAATCCACCAAGACGTAGCCACCAAGAATATAAGGGTACCGTAGACCAGTCCTCAAAATTCTCTGCCCACCATCAGTACAGCACTTAAAAAAATATTTACTTTCAATATGTGTATTTTGGGCTAACATAAAAATTAACATACACTACCTGACAGGATCACTTTTCCTGAAATTCAAAGACAAGAGAGGGCAAAAGTGAGTTATTTGTTAAATAGCTATTTGGGCCTCAGTTCTTTAAACGGCTTGCCCCATTGAATCCTAATACCAGTCTCTATTTTATATTTTAAAAACAGACCCAAAGACTAAGTAAGTTTTCTGAAGTCACCATATAGAGATTAGGGATTGGTGGTCCAGTGAGGTTCTAGCGCCCTAAGGTCACAGAGGCAATCCTTCAGGCATAAATTCAGTGAGGTCATCATACCAAGTTGCCCCCTCACCAAATGCAGTCCCTCCCTGAGGATTCCGAGGGCAGCTCCTGAAGGGGAAACTCTGCAGAGTGGTCAAGTGCCATGGCTGCTAACCATAAGGTCGGCAGTTCAAACCTGTCAGGTGCTCCTTGTAAACACTATGGGGAAGTTCTACCCTGTCTGTAGGGTTGCTATGAGTCAGAATTGACTCAGCAGCAGTGGGCTTCTCCTCAAGGCATCCCATGAACATTAGCAAGGAACAGCTAACAGAGCTTGGCAACTGCTATACTTTTTGCCTTTCATCTTTTTATTTACATATGCCTACTTTTGTGGAGGAGCCCTGGTGGCACAGTGGTTAAGAGCACGGTTGTTAACCTAAAAGTTGGCAGTTTGAATCCACCAGCTGCTCTTTGGAAACCCCGTGAGGGCAGTTCTACTCTGTCCCACGGGGTTGCTGTGTGTCAAAATCAATTCAGGGCAATTTTTTTAAATTTCTTTTTTAAATTTTTTTGGAGTGGGCTTACTAAGAAGTTATAAAACATGCTTTTGAAGGCTGCTTTACACAAAGTAATTATTAATTCCCTCCTTAAATAAAATAAAGACTTTGGTTTCAGAATGACATGAATTAATGTCATCTTAGCAGTCAGAACGGTTGAACAGCCAACACTGAAGGTAAAAATTTCCCTTTGATTTTGCCGGCTTCATGTCTTTTTAAAGTTCATTAATGCCACCACAATGATTTTTTTTTTAATTTAATTTTATACAGAAAGTTAATTCCAAAAGTGGTTTCTAGAGACTCTATCTTTCTTTGTTGGCTCCAGAATGGTACATACAACTTCCTCCACCCCATTACCCACCCCTCCCAAAAGAAACTGTTCCTGGAGTTGAAGCCAAGCTGGCCTGAGCCAAAGGATGCCCAAGAACCATTTGGTCTCTTGAGGTGTGACGTGGGTGTAAGTTGTTAAACTGAACTAGCCATGTGCAATTCCACTGCATTCCAGGCGAAGAGGAAATGTGTTGGATCAAACACAGAGTGGAAGGAAAATATCAAGCAAAGAGCACTGGCAACAGAAAACAGAAACTGAATGGAACAGACTCAAGCCCATGGTCCTTTGGAGCCTACATTTAGAGAATTTTAGAAAGGAAACACAAACAGAACAGGATAGCTACTAGAGGCAGGAGTAGTATCAAGGCGTGGTTTTCTCCTTTAGCCAAAGCCTTGCTCTACATTCGTGTTACTAAATGAATTGTGTCCCCTTAAAGTTTATGCTGCAATCCTCACCCTAGTACCTGAGAACACGGCTCTGTTTGGCAATGCAATCTTTGAAGATGTTACCCAGCTAACAGGAAGTTATACAGGAGCAGGATGAGTCCCTGTGATGGACGTACGCACAGGGAAGACTGCCCCGTGAAGATGGAAGCAGAGGCTAGGGTGCTGCTTCGACAGGCCAAGGGGTGAGAAGGCTTGCCAGGAGCCACCAGAAACTAGAATGAGTCAAGGAAGAATCTGTCCTTAGAGCTTTCAGAGACAGCATGGTCCTGCTGATACCTTGATTCTGGACGTTTATTCCTCTAAAGCCTGCCAAAGAATGAACAAATTTCTCTTGGAAGAAGTACAGCCAGAATGCTCCTTAGAAGCAAGAATGCTAAGACTTCACCTCATGTACTTTGGCCACATTATCAAAAGGGACCAATTCCTGGAGAAGGTCATGATACTTGGCAAAGTAGAGGGTCAGCGAAAAAAGAGGAAGACCCTCAACGAGGGATTGACCCAGCAGCTGCAGCAATGAGCTCAAAAATTACAAACCTGAGGACAGCGCAGGACCAGGCAGTGTTTCCTTCCCTTGTACACAGGGTCGCTGAGAGTGAGAACTGACTTGATGGCAGCTAACAACAACAACAATACCCTCCAGAACTGGGAGACAATAAATTTCTGTAACTCAGTCTGCAGTACTTCACCACGGCAGCCCCAGGAGACCAACACAGAAGGTAAGAGCACAAAGTGGGTATTGTTGAAAAGCTTACGCTGCACACGGTTGGGGGGCGTGTCACAGTATGGTTTTCTTTCAGAATCACACCCATGGGCCTTTAATTCTGCATATTAATCCACAGGATTCAAGAAAATAAAGCCCTGGCAAAAACGTACTGTGCGGACACTTCCCACACAGCCTCGTGCGGGTACAGCCACTGCATCTGTAATATGGCTCGCTCCTTTGCCGTATTCAATTTCCACTGAAATAGCACCTTTGCAGAGAGGCCTCCCATGGTCACCCCAGCTTCACAGCACTAAAGCCCACTCACTTCACAGCGGCACATGAAAGCTTTTATCAACCCTAAGCACTAAAAGGAGCCCTGGTGGCACACTGCTTAATAGCTCAGCTGCTAACCAAAAGGTCAGCAGTTTGAATCCACCGGCCACTCTTCGGAAACTCTGTGGGGTGGTTCTAGCCTGTCCTAGAAGATCGCTATGAGTTGCGATCTACTTCATGGCAAGGGATCAAATAAACATGCTAGCTCACCTAGCAAAATTCAAAATAGAAACAATATCAATCATAAAATGCATCTACAAAGCCTAACGAACTTATAACTTCTGCCCTGAGGACTACTTTAATATATTTTTTTTTAATATTAAATTTTATCATTAAATATTTTGGAACTCTTTGTCTGCCCATTGGGTGTTTCAATACAGCTGATCATTCTCTGTATTATTTCTTGACTTGTTCATTGCCTGGCCCTCCTCCTAGACTACAAGCTCCAGGAGGGCAGGGAGCCAGCGTGCCTGTTCATCACTGTATTCCCTCTCAATGACACAGTGCCCAGGGCAAAGTTGGGGCCCAACAATTTTTTTGCTGGATAAATGGCCCAAATGTCCTCTGTCCTCTTGTCCAATGAGTTCTGGTCACCTACAGAATAAAGAGTGTTCCTGGCAGAGGCTGGCAGAACAGGGTGGGGTAAGGGTGACAGTAGGATCAGCAGGAGTTTACTTATACCAGAAGTTGTGCCTGTCTGTTGTTATTTTTGTTAGGTTTTGCCTCATAATGACCTGTAAGACAGAGTACCACGGCACCTTAGGGTTTCCACGGAGTGGCTGGTGGATTTGAACTGCCAACTTTTCAATGAGCAGCCCAACTCCTAACCACTGCACTACCAGTGCTCCACGTGTCTGCCTTGGAGACTCCAAACATCTGGAAACTTTCAGTGAAAAATGAGTTTACCAGGGGCCCAAAGTGCTTCTTATTCTAAAACCTTCTTGACGAGGATGACCTTGTCTGTGTCACAACAGCTGACTGAGCTAGGAGGAGTTTGGGGGTATAATGGGGAGGAGAAGAGCATGGCCTCTCTTCTCAGTAAGAGCCTACCCAGAGATCCTAAAGGGTGGTTGGAGTTATATCTCTTGATCACAAGTCCTAGCACTGAGCATCACGGGTCCCCATCTCTCTAAAGAGGGTCCTATTTAGCAGGAAAGTGAGCAAGGCTGGTGTTCCATCTACCTATGTGCAAACTCACATCCTGGGCTTCCTGCCACACAGGCCCTTGGACAAAGAAAGAGAAGGGCCTCCATGCTGGCTTCCTAGGAAGCTTCATCAGCCAGATGACAATCGAAATTAGCATCAGAACACCTTGATGAAAGGAAGGAAGAACGAGTTGAATCTCTGAATGGAAAATAGATTATTCACTGTCAGGCTGAACAATGGAGGAAGACACGAATAGCAGACGTGAGCACAGCTCAGCACTGGCCGTCCCGCAGGGAGTCTGGGCTGCACAGTTAGCGCCTGGGACCCAGAAAGCAGCATGGAGGGTGTGCACCTGCGGAGAAGCCGAGGAGAATGGAATAAACATTCTGGGGTTATCTAGCTGTATTAATTCTCTAGCTTTTCCTCCTGCAAATGACTCTGTCCATTTGCACTTTCAAAGTCACTTAACAGCCTGATGTGATCCTGATAAGGCTGCAGTTGGCAACCACGTGGACAGGACAGTTTTGCTTCAAGTGGTGCACAGGGAACTTCTGCAGCTCCCAAATGTCTGCACCACAGCCAAATTCTGCACAGATCAGATGATCATTCAATGCTTGGCTGCAAAAGAGAGAGAAGAGCAATGACCTCTTGGCATCTGAGGCACTTGAGGGCCTGCTTTAAAGGAATGTTCCCAATGCAGTGGAAGAATGCAGATTTTAAGGTCAGCTGAGTTAGAATTTTGGTTTTGCTATTTACAGCTCTGCGTGTGTGTGTGTGCGCGCGTGTGTGTACATTCACACACACGTGTGTGCGTGAGAGGGATAGGGCAGGGCTAAGGAAAGGGAAAGGGGAGAAGAGACAAGAGACAGGAGAAAAGCCTGGGGCCCAGCCAGTGTTGGATAAACGTCACTCCTCTGAGCTGTGGTTCCATCGCTGGGATTAACGAGGCTCCACCTACTCCCCCGGAACCTTGGACAGCCGTGAAGATGAAGTCAGAGCGTGCGAAGCGCGTGGTGCAGCTCGGCATTTAAGGGATGATTAATGAACAGTAACTGCTATCATCGCCGTAAAGGAATGAGTCCATCAGCGCTTAACTGCTGTCACCTCTATTTTCCTCAACACTTCACAGCCTCAGAGGGTCGGCACAGTCGGAATCAGGCTCCTCCACTCAGATCCACCAGGGCAACTCACGTTCCCTAAGTGGCGTTGGGTCTGTTGCTGCCCACGGGTTCTTCGGCAAGCCTGACCCGGACAGTTTAAACGGCTCGCTCTAAAGGCAGGTTGCTCCTGCCTGCCTCCGGTGCTCTTAGGAGACAAGACTACAACCAGACTGACTTCAAGGTCAGACTAGTTACCTTCCCATGAGTCACATGGGCTCCTGGTAGCGGTTTCCTCGGCCCCTTCCCACAGGTCCACGTGACTCTATTCCACTGCTCCTGAGTTGCCTATTAAAAACCAGAGGGGAATTTCCATCACTCAGGTTAACTGAGGGAACCGCTATTGATGCTAACAGTGGTTCCCAGTTTTCAAGCCCTTACTGTGTGTCACTTCTTGGGCGGCTATGTTAGGCTGTGTGCCATCTCATTTTATTTGATCATAAAGTGGCTAATACCTATCATCTTCACATCGTCGCCTTTTACTGAGGGGCCAAACCAAAACAGAGCCCACTGCTACAGAGTCCAGTCCCGCACACAGTGACACTACAGGACAGAGTAGAACTGCAGTATAGGATTTCCAAGGCTATAAATCTTTATGGAAGCAGACTGGCAAATCTTTCTCCCATGCAGCAGCCTGTGGCTTCGAATCGCTGACCTGTAGGTTAGCGGATGGGTGCTGCAACCACGGTGTTCCCAGGGCTCCTTTACTGAGGCACAGGAAGGTTAAATAATCTGATCAAAGTCTCAAAGAGGAGCCAGAACTCAAACTCTGACAGCCTGGCCCTGGAACCCATACTCTCAACCTGCAGGTTCTCTCTGTGACTGGGAAAGGATGTGAGTGGCCAATGAAATGTGTTCACAGAGGTGGTAGGCAGCTTGGAAGAACCAACGATTTGATGCAGGCATGTGCTGAGGGCAGTTTCACCTTACCTTGGTGAAGGTCAGACAGTCCTTGTCTTGCTCTTTGTCCTTGATCTCAAAATCATAAAGCGCTTTGCCCTGGGGTGGAGCCTGTGGCAAAGGTCGGAGGCACTGGATGTAGCTGGCGGGGAGGAAGCCGTGGTTGCCATTGAGTTCCCCGTGGTACCAGTTCTCGTCCACTTTGCGTCGCAGGATGATGATGTCCCCCTTGTTAAACTTGAGATCACCAGGTTCCTTCCCCTCGTAACTGTAAAGCGCTTTTCCATAGGGAAGTTGGGAAATACTCTGAAAGGAAAACAAAATGTCTGGTTACTTAGCATAATCCTTCCTGGTGCCCAAAGGTAAATCTGCTCTGAAGACTGCACGATTTCCAAGGGGCTTTCTATAGCTTTAAGTTTCCAGGTGGTGCAGTGAATGCCCTTGGATAATAACCAAGAAATTGAAGGCCCAAGTCTATTCAGAGGCACCTCGGAAGAAATGCCTGGTGTTCTGCTTCTGAAAAGTCAATCACTGCAAACCCTGTGGAGCACAGTTCTACTCTCTACACATGTGAGGTGGTCATGAGTCTGAAGTGACTCGATCCCAAGTGGTGAAGTTAGATTTTGTGGCTGTGGGCATGCACACAGTGCCCTAGCAGTGGCAAACATGTACAAGGAATAGATACCCTGTCCCAGGAATCCACCAGCTCCACAAGCAGAGACAAGACATGATCACTTAGACAATAATCTACCCTTAAATAGCACAGACCCTATCTTAAGCCTTTCACAGATAGGCTTGCCATGAGTCCCAACTGAGTAGATGGCAACGGGTCTAGTTGGGTTCTTTCTTTTCCTGGTAACTCACTCTATATCCCAGCAACACTATAGGACACAGTAGAACCGCCCCATAAGGCTTCCAAGGAGCACTTGATGGACTCAAACCAGTAGGCAGCTGAATGCTTACCCACTCTGCCACCACGGCTCCACATCCTATGTCTAAAAGGTGCTAATGGTATTTTCATTTACAGATAAGGGAACTGGGGCACAAAAAAATAAAGTAAGTTGCTCAAATCCCCACCCTTATAAATGGTAGGGCAGCATTATAGACTGAACCGCCTTCTCTGAAAAGGTATCCTGAAGAAGTCCTAACTCTTACACCTATGAATGTGACCCCAATAAGAAATATAGATTCTTTTGTTTTGCTAATGAGGTCACACTGGAATAGGTTGGTCCTAAACCTAATCCCTTCTGAGTGATGTTTTCTAAAAACAGAAAACAGACACCGAGCGTGATAATGGAGGCAGATGCATCCACGAGCTCAGCAATACCAAGACTTGGTATCTTGCAGCTACTAGGAGCTGAAAGAGACAAAGAAGGACCTTTCTAGAAGCAACACCCTGAATGTAGACTTTTAGCTTCACAAACTGTCAGAAAAGAAACCTCTGTTCTCTAAGGCCAACTACTATATGGCGTCCTTGTGATGGCAGCATTACACAACTAAGACTGGCAGAACCTGAGTTCTGGTGGTCTGGCTCTGGAAGGTTCTTCAGTGTTTCTCAGTGACTCCGTCTAACAAGCAGCAGGAGGAATCTCCAACACTGAAAATGATCCTGTCTTAAATCTACTGAACTCTCACAACAAATATATGCCTCAAAGAGTTTTTCAAGTCGTGGTGACAGATCTGCTTTGATTGTGATGTGCTTGTCTCACTCAGCAGCTCTCAGGCCCAACAGAACGTAACTATGATGGTCTAGCATCAGAAGGACAAGTTGGCCATGGAATGAAGTGAAGTCAAGTGTCCATCAAAGATGACTCTTATGACCTTGGTCTCCAGTGCCTTGAAATTCAAAACACTGTTTCCTGTACTGATAACGCAAAGCTGGGCTGCTGAAGTCTCACCCAGGGCTTCAATTCAAGAGCATAAAATATTATTCTTTTGATATCATGGAATTCTCCAGTTATACCCCAAAAGTCAGTCAGCTCACCCAAAAGCCATCTGCCAACTTTGGCCTTCAGCTGTGACTAGCTCTGAAATTCAAACAAAATTCTTGACAATCTTCTACTTTCTAGCAACAAGGAATCAGTTGACTGACTCTGAAGCTTTACTTGGCACCCTCATCCACCTCCTGGGTTTCTCTGATGGGCACTATGCCACAGAGACCAATGGCCAGACGGATTTCTCTTTCTTTTCCTTCAGGGTAGCCAACACCCACTCGGCTTAGTAAACTTTGCGAAAAGATACTTCTGTGCCAGATTGTTTCTGCGTCAATATTCAACAATCTTCCTGTGAGAAGCCACATTTTCACACCAGGGCCACCTATGTCAAAGACTGCTTTAGAATTTGAAGTCATCAATAGAAGCACAAAAGCTAGAAGCACTAGCACATTGAAAATCTTTTTGCCGAGGACTTAATAACATGTTGGCAACTCAATCACCCCACATTTATGTTCCAGCAACGTCAAACGACAGCAGTTAAGAGAGAACCTGCTGGCAAATTGACAAACAGCCACCGCTAACCAATTAAATAGTAACACCAGAGGATTTTTCATTGCAGAACTCCACGAAGGAAAAGAAAACCCATTTGCTTCCAATAACACCCATCCTGGATGGCTTTGTACTGTAAGTACAATACACTGTAATAGGCCCCAGCTTTACAGAGCTAAGGAAAAGGGGCACTTTGCAATACAAGTACTTTGATCAGAAAAGAATGAAAAGAGGCTGTCAGCTGTGTGCCTCCAGAAGTCCATGAACCACAAGGGCCATTTAACCCCCAGACCAGTAGTTCTAAAGAAGCATGATTTTGCCCCCACCCCAAGGGACATTTAGTAATGTCTCAAGACACTTTTGCATGTCACAACTGGGGATGGGGCACTACTGGTATCTAAAGCATAGAAGCTATGGATGCTGCTAAACATCCTTAAATCTTTCTGTGTTCCCGATTTCCTTTCTGAGCAATCTAACTGCTTGCCTCTCATCTCTACCTGGACATCCCACAAGCACAAGGAAGCCATGGTCTGTCTCTCAAGTCCCATCTCCTGTACACCTCACCTTGGCCATGGACTCACTACCAAGCTCCTAAGCAAGCCCCCCAGTTATCCCTGTGCCCACCCTTTCCCGCAGTCTCATCATCAGTCATCATGTCTGAAATCTAATGAACAGATTCCCCGTCCACATCTGCACTCCTACGGTCTTGCCCTTCAGCAGACCTTCCGCAAACCAATGCATACAGCTTCTACTGAATTTCTAGGGTCCCCACTCTGACGCTGGATGTCAAAAGAGAGAGCTGACCCTAGCATCTTACTGCTTGTAACTTTTCAAGTCCCTCAGAGCGAAAGCCAAGCTCCCTAACACAGCATTCAAGGCTCCTGCAAGCTGGTCTCAGAACACCTTTGCAACCATAGTCCTCACCACCTCTTCCCTCTCCTCCTAGTGTAGCACAGGTTGGGGAACAGCTTCTTTTACAAAGAGGTTGTGTTTGGGACATCTGGGTTGTTGCACCAATGGTTTCCATAGTGAACTGAGCACCAATGCTACTTCCTCTGTCCTCTGTCCCCCTCTATCCCCCTCAAGGCTTGTATGTTCTTGTAACTCTTCATGAGCATTTCCAGTCTATCATTCATCCCACTGCATTAGCCCCTACTAAATCAAAACTCTCAGGACAGAGACCCCAGAACCCAGTCTCTGGCACCGAGGAAGCGATCATTGGTTGAAATAAACTACAGCTATTCCTGAGTCAGGAACAAGACAGGGAGGGGAAGTAGAGAAGTTCAGAAAAGTAACACCAGTCTGATATGGCAGTGTCCTCTCAAACAAAGCACCCTACACAGATCTGGGACAAACAGCGCCAACCAGTGCTCCTCACGGAGAAATAAAGTGCAGTTCTTTTTTTTTAATGTTTTATTGTGCTGTAAGTGAAGTTTCCATTCCAAGTCAATATGTCATACAAAAACTTACACACATGTTGTCACGTAACTTAGGCTCCTCTCCTCATCATGTGATGGTACACCCCTCTTTTCTACCCTGTATTTCTCGTGCAAAGAGCAGTACCTCTAGCAGCTAAGCCAGGGGTGCAGAAGGGGCCAGGCACCTCCAAAGAAGCAAAAGCAATATGTGGGCTACGCTCGTGCCTGAGCCCAGCACCCCACAGGCAGCAGTTAAGACATGCAAGCAAACTACTTCTGCACCCCAAGGTCAGGGTGAACTGGCTAGGGGGTGCAAGCAGCAAAGGCCTTGGCTGGCTCCAGTTACATTGTGGCCAGGGGGTCACACACCGTCAGTGTCAGTCACTAGGCAAGGAGGAGAAGGTTAAAAGTGAGAGGAAGACAATGGAGAAGCGAAGGGGAAGAGAGGAGGAGGAGACAGATACCCACTGCTCTATTGCCTTTCACCCAACTGCCTCTGAATCAGCACCTTACACAGCAAGAAAGGAGAGAAGCAGCAAACCATTTTAAGATCCAAGACACATTTCTGAAAGTAAAAAAGGAAATTAAAGATGAAGCCGAGAGGTTTATTCAGCGGAGTTTACACAGTAGGAACTGATTATCAGGAAAAATGCTAAATAATGGTGACACTGTGAGCCTCCAGAGAGTCCTATCCTTCTTCAGACTCCTTAGAAGTATGAACTAAATATTCCAAGAAAAAGGCCTAGAGGCAGGTGAAAGCTATTATTGTAAGGGAGATCCCCCCAAACCAAACCTGTTGCCATGGGGTCAATTCTGACTCATAACAACCCTGTAAGATGGAGGAGAACCGCTCCATAGAGTTTCCAAGGAGCAGATGGTAGATTTGAACTGCTGACCTTTTGGTTTGCAGCTGAGATATTAACCATTGCACCACCAGGGCTCCCTGGTGACGGGAGACTTCTGCAAATTTAACGACAGCAACATAGAAGACCACTGAAATTCAACACCTCCACATGCAAGTCCCAGAAAATTAAGCAGGTTTCTGTGGAAGCTGTTTCCTTTCTGACCACAGAATGGTTTCGTGATAACCCTTCTCGCATTGTGGTTTCCCTCTGGAGGAATTATATCCCAACACAGCCACTAAGTTGCCATTATACGGGCTCAAGCCATTAAGGAAAAGGAAGAAAAGGAAAAGGGGAAAATACATCTGGGATGCCTATGGGATAATTAACACCAACCAGCACTGCAAGGCATTAATAATAATTAAAACTTATAATGTCAATTTCATGGCTCATTGCTCAGCTGTATCACACAAATCTTCCTTTGGGCTTAATGTCTTACCCCGCGGAGAGATGGGTGCTCACGCATGCACAGTGTGCCATTTCCATCTTCTGTTGGGATCAAACAAGGCAGTGGGCTTTGACAAATGTGCTTCCATTACGCCAAATTGCCAACAGGGTTCTAAATCACACTTGCTAGGCTTAGAGTGAGAGCCGGCACCATGCTGACATTAGTGCTCTGAAGGCAGAGCCCAGGACCCAGGGGGAACAAGGGAACGGCCTGGGAGCAGGTCTTTGCACTCTAGCAATTTGGGGTGGAAGAAGTGGACACAGGCAGTTATTTAAAGAACTCACTCAATGTTTAGACCTTAAAGGCTACATCAGGACTCCTTTGTCCACTTCCTTTGTTCTAGTACCTTTCTTTCACAAGACTTGCCACAGCTGAAGTCCCATGTTATTTGTGTGATTACACTACCATGGATGGCTTCCCCGTAGGTTGTAGGCTCCGTGAGGATTGCATCCTCAATCCCTGGTCCAGATCTGAGACAGATGACACTGCTCAAATATGGCAACTGAACAAATGAATATACAGATTAACGAATCTGGAATGAGGGCCTAGGATAAGAATTTTAGGCTGGAAGAATTTTCCCTACCCATTATTTTTCCCCTGGTCTGGGACTCAGGGTCCGTCTCACCAAAAGTCCTGTTGCTAATGGTGGCTGGGTGTCAATAAATGGAATAATGCCAGTGGGTGCTCAGCAAAGAGGAGGGCATCACAGATAGAGGGATCAGCCCGAGCAAAGGCATGGCATTAGAGAGGGACAACTATCTTACATTTTCATGCTTCCAGGGCATATCGAATGCCTCTCCTCAGAAACCCCAAACTGTTGCTATCAAGTCAGTTCCAACTCAAAGTGACTCTATCAGACAGAGTAGAATTGCCCCATAGGGCTTCCAAGAAGCACCTAGTGGATTCAAACTGCCACCCTTTG
Source organism: Heterohyrax brucei (assembly GCA_028571685.1). NCBI lineage: Eukaryota > Metazoa > Chordata > Mammalia > Hyracoidea > Procaviidae > Heterohyrax > Heterohyrax brucei. Next base: position 41,999,353 of record CM053162.1, on the reverse strand, counting down.
GTTAGCAGCTGTAGCTCTGAACCACCGAGCCACCAGGGCTTGTACCTAGCACAAAGTCAACGACAAAGAGTTGACACTTTAGAGAAACATGCATAGCATGTTCGAGAAATGGTGAGTATCTAATCTTGAGTAAATTAAGTATTGCAGGGTTGATGGATGCCAAAAAAAGGAAAAGCAGAGCTGTTGCCTGCAAGTTGATGCTATTCATGGGGTTTTCTTGGCTGTCATCTTCACAGAAGCAGATCTCCACACCTCTGTCCTTGGGGCCCCAGGGTTGGTCTGAACTACCAACCTTTAGCTTAGTAGTTAAACCATTTGTACAACTCAGGTACCTGATTAATGGGTAAAGCTGTTAATTGTCCCCACTATCCATCCGCCTCTTGGTTTAGTGATAAATTTCCACTGAGATGGAGGTCGTCTAACTAAAGACTTCATGTTACAGCCTCACTCACAGTTAACGACAAAAAAAAAAAAACCCAAACTCATTGCCCTTGAGTCCATTCTGACCCACAGTGACCCTACAGGACAGAGTACCATTTTGCCCCGTGGAGTTTCCAAGGATTCAAACTGCCAGCCTTTTGGTTAGCAGACACAGCTCTTAACCACTACACCACCAGGGTTTCCCACTTCTAGCTAGGCACAGTTATGTCAACGTTTCCATCCCTGGATGTAGGCAAAAGGGATATGTGTTAACGCGGGGCCTTACTTTGCAGCAGAATTCATAAGGTAATTTCTACTTCCCATTTCTATCCTTTGCACAAACTGAAATGGCCAGTGTGATGGTGGTGGTGAGCTGGCTCTTTCCATATAGAGATTGTGCCTGAAGCAACAAGAAGGAAGGAACCTGGGTTCTTGAATGATTTTGTGGAACAGAGCCTTGGTTGTGTCTTGGAGGACAGGGAGGAGAAGCAGGGAAAGCTAGAAAAAGAAAGTCAAATCTGACACGGCAGTTCTCTGTAACCTTAACACAGGTCAAGGGGGAAAGCACCAATCAGTGCTCTGTGTTGAGGAGCCAAGACCAGTTCTGCCAGCAACTAAACCAGGGCTGAAAAGGGTTTTTTTTACTAGGTCCTTACATGGGAAGGAAGAAGGTCTTATTTCATGTGACCGACTACACTTTATCCTTTTATTACAGAAGCTTAGCCTGTATTCTGACTAATTCAGGGAACCCGAGATCTGACATCTATTTATGATTTCTTTTGATCAACAACATTTTTCAGGCCAAAGTATTTACTTTAATACTGCTGTTAAAGTTTATTGCTTTCATTTTAAAACATACTTTTCAACATGACACTCTCGCTGTAGAATAAGTTGAAATGACATGACATCTCGGCACTATCTTGTTTTACATAACATGTTTCGCCAGAGTGTCCCCATCGTCTAAGTTTACGACTTTGGTGGAGAAACTGTTACTGTGTCACTCCCACCAGGAGGCCTCTGGGTTTCCATTTCACAGCCAGTTACATTCCAAGCTTTTTCTTTTCTTTTTCTCATTAAAAGCTGCCCATAGGGTCCCAGTTTTTGTTTCTTTCTCTTTATTGTTATTCTGATGGGTTTTCCATTTCCTGTATTCATGCATTCTTCTAAGAATATTTGGAACACCTGCAACACTGCAAGCACTCCACAAGGCACTGCTCTCGACTCTGCGCTACAGAGCTGAATAAGGGATGAAGGGGCCCTGCTGGCAACAAAGGGCTACATGCTCAGCTGCTAAGAAAACAGTTCCTGGTCCAAACCCAACAGGTCTGTGGGAGACAGACCTGGGAAGCTGTTCCTGTAAAGATAAGACACAAGGAAACCCTATGGGGCAGTTCTTGTCTGTCACTACGGGGACAAACTAGCTCCAGGACATCGGACAACAAGAACAGGTACTAACACATTTCTCTGAAATACAGGGTGCTTTTTAGTCAACGGATAAATAAAAGAAGACACAATTTCCTCACTCAGGTCACCAACTAATGGGCCCAGCAGCCATTAAAATTACAGAAGGATGATGCAAACAATAAAAGAAGAATGCACAGCTTGTTCTTGCAAACCCAGACAGGACGAGGGCACGGCTAAGCTTCTGCAGTCAGATGCAACTGTGAGGAAAGGAACTGTCTACAGTTCAGAGCCGTCCTGAGCAGGGTTTCAAGTTTCAGCAAGCTTAGTGAAAATTTCAAAGCAACTTTTCTGCTTTATAGCTTTTATTTTTGTTTTTGAACTTTTCCCAGACTTTGCCACAGGCTCTCATCTCAATTTGGCCTGCTGCTCCAGGCACTATTTGGTATTCAGTTCTCTGAAATCTATGATATCTTGCTAGATGGCGTCCAGGCTTATTCCCATTCTGAATGGCTAGGAGATGTGGGATTTAAGGAAGGTGGCATTTTGCCTTGGAGACATCTGGTGACTTAGGGCTGGATGGAGTCATTTGTATGTAGAACATGTAAAGTACTTTGGATTCCTCCAGATGAAAGGTGCTATATAAAGCAATGTCATTATGATGCCATATAAGGAACGCAGCACTTCAAACCTCTTCTCAAATTAGCCTATACAACTTTATAATAAAACCATCATGACACACAAAATAAACCTTTTTCAAAACAACACTCCTTCCTCTCTTCAAAGAACTCATACTTTAGAAGAACTTAATTCCCTCTTCCAAGGATGTGAAGCCAACTGCTAAGCCACTCACATATGGTACCTGGAAAGAGAGGAGACACCAAGATCATGCTTAGTCTAGCAGAGAGAAAGGCAGGATCCAAATTAAGGTCACTGGAAAACAGACTGAGAAACCATTCTTAGAAGAAAGTTGCACATGGCAAGGAAATAACTCAGCTGGCAATTTTCTCCCCCTATTTGAGGAGGTTTTATGGCCCCCCCCCAAAAAATCCAAACCAAACTTGTTGCTGTCAAGTCTTCTCTGACTCATAGCAACCCTATAAGACAGGGTAGAACTACCCCATAGAGTTTCCAAGAAGCACCTGGTGGATTTGAACTACTGACCTTTTGGTTAATAGCTGTAGCACTTAACCACTATGCCACCAAGGTTTCCTTTTATGGCAAAAATTAATGGAATATCCACAGTGAAGATCATCGTGCTGGAGAACACACCCCTACACACACACATCCACACACACACACACACACACACACACACACATCTACCCCAGATGTGCACTCAGACTGACCCCCAGCTCTGTACACACTCTGATAAGGCTCCAAGGTCGTTAATTTGCTCCCATAAAGTGAAGTGCTCCCCTCCCTTAGGATGATCAGACTGCCCATAACTCTACTTCCTGTTCTCTGGTGACACACTAAGCAGTGCGCACTCGATGGCAAGGGTGCCTTCTGGCTGCCGGAGTCTCTTTTCAGGCAATGCTAGAAGCCCACCTCTTAGACCCCTGGCCTGACGAAGAAGACAGAATCCACAGCTCTGCCAAGCAATGGCAATCTCTATCTGAATCAGAGCCACAAACGTGCCCTCAGTTCTGACTCAGGTCTGTGTCTGCGTCAGCACCTTAACCTCCGCGGGTTTGCACAGGGTGCTCACTGAGACTTTGTGCTGCCTCTTGGTGAAGACCAAAGGACTTGGATGATAATTATTTACACATTCCCTTTGAGGTGTCTGAGCAGCTTCAGACAATACACAGTTGCGTGTCTTAGTACCAGGCATTTCAAGGCCAGGTTAGTCTTGTGAGGACAAATGTGCCAGCTGTCTGCTAAAAGAGTTTCTGTACAACTGCGACAAACCACTGTTGGCATTCTAATCAAACCACAGCTTCGAGAGAAGGGCTCTCTTTCATTAGCAAACTATTTCTGTTTTAAAAAGGTAAAGATGTCTTAGTAGAAGTTTCTCTGCAGTTCCTGTGTTGTCCAACTCTTGATTATCTACGGTTAGAGTACGGCTGGAAGTTAGGATCGATTCCTATGAAACTGTCCATATTTAGTTTTGTTTAAATGTTACTGTGGTATCTTACATTTACCAAAATGCTTGCCATTTCAACCATCTTTTATGTGTACAATTCAATGACACTGAGGTCATCGTGTTGTGTGACCATCACCACTATCCATTTCCAAGTTATTTTCATGACTATTAACGGAAGCTCAGTACCCCTGAAGCGACAACTCTTTAGCATTCATTTTTAACTTGAGTTTTAAACTTCTTCATAACTACATCCAGAGGGCCTCAGAAGGGCCGTCCTCACACACGGTCTACTGAAAAGAACGACAGAGCTGTTACCACCCAAAATACACCAAATCCACAGCCACTTCGTTGATTTCAGCTCATAGTGATCCTATAGGTCAGAGTAGAGTTGCTCCATAGTTTTCCAAGGAGCGCCTGTTGGATTTGAACTGCTGACCTTTTGGTCGGCAGCTGTAGCACCGTACCCACCATGCCACTAGAGTTCCCACTGTTACCACGGAGGAGCTCTAATCAATGGAGCTCCCGTCTTCTTCTCTGTTCCTCCTTAAGACAAGGAAGACTGATCAGTGAAACATGCCCACGTCAGGAATAAGAACAAGAAGCGTCTATGAAAGGGAAAAGGTTAGAATCACAGGACGGGATCTAAAAACCAAGGCTTCCTGATATAAATTCAGCAGGTGTCCTCACACAGAGTGCACTTGCACCAGTTGGCTGAGCAGACAGCCAAGGCAAGAAGAATCACTGGAACTGCAAATGAGGCCAACTAGCACACAAAAGGTGTGCCCTGAAAGGCATGACTGAGGACCCTAACAAAGCATGAAATGGGATCCTTCCACCAAAATTAAAGTGTAGACGTCTGTAGTCTCCCGGGGTTGAAGACGAGTGATTTGCCCTTCCACTCCTTGTTGGTAGAAGGCAGCACTTAACCGTACAAACGCCAAGCTCAAGGGTGTAGGGCCAGACTTACGAGGGCCAGACTTCAATGCAGCCATGCTGGCTGCTCAGAAAGCCCCAGAACTGGGGAAATACAGGCATGACTTCCCACAGCCAAGGATCTTCACGTCCCAGCATCCCTACCTCCAGCTTTGGTAATCTTGCTCTCTCTTATTTTCAGAACTGATGGTGTAGTGGTTAAGTGCTACGGTTGCTAATCAACTCTGCCAGGCATTCCTTGGAAATTCTGTGGGGCAGTTCCCCTCTGTCCTATAGGGTCACCATGTAACAACAGCATCAACTGGATGGCAATATGTTTCGTCTGTTTTTTCTTTTTTTTGATATTTTCAGAACAGGTTTCCACTCAAGAGTTGCAAGAAGCTAACCAAAGGTTTTCAGACCCCAGGAGACTCTTCTGTTCCACGTGTGCGTATCACAGCACCCCACAGATCTCCTTTCACCTCACCGCCTTGCTCATGCCCCTGAGCTCAGAACAAATCCTGCCCTGCCACATGAAATGGGGACACAGCTCTCATTCTCTTCTCTCACCATCTGTCTCTGCAGCCACAGAGTCCTCATGGGGCTAGCTTTAGGCCAAAGTCCTCCCGCTCTGGTAATTGTGATATCCCACTTCTCTGTTGCTTTATTTCAGGAACCTCCCCCAAAGCATGAAGAAAGCTCTCCAACATCTAGTTCATTAAGGAAATCAAAATTAATTTTGTCCTGATAATTATGAAAACATGAAACAATTAGAAACTGCCTGGGGTTTCAACCCCAGGGTTGGTAGTCACATATCCAGGTCATCTGTAAGAATTCATTTAGGCTACAAAATGCCTGATTCAGGCTCTTGAATCCATGTTTCATATAGTTTATGGAAACTGGCACACAGAGGTACAAATGAGTATACATGTAAGCACACACACACTGTGACTACTGCTGCTAGTTGCTGAGAGATCAGCCCTGATTCGTGGTGACACACACAGGGACTAAACTCCGGGGGTGGGGGGGGGCACCTTTCATGGCTGATTTTTCGGAAGTAAATTTCCAGGCTTTTCTTTAGAGTCTCCTCTGGGTGGACTAGACCCTCCAACCTTTCAGTTAGCAGCTAACCGCGTCACACACACACTCAAATACTGTTTTTCAGACACACTTCACCCATCCCATAATTCAGTTTATCTTTCTGTAGTTAGTAAACAGAGGAGAAAGGGGAAAATATCTACTGTATTTTTATGCAAATAATGTGCACTTCTACATCTGTTTGCCAACTGTGCCCTCCTCCAAGGTATTTTCATAAGGACCCTAATGGTCAATTTTTTTCTACAGGTTGCTGTTTAAAAAATTGCCGTAGCATGCTTATGAAAACACCTCATAGGGGCAGGCCACAACTGGCAAACAAACACAGAAGATACACATTATTTACATAAAATATGGTAATATTAGCATAGATCAGGAGTCTGCAAATTGTGGCCCTCAGACCAAATCTAGTCTACCACCTGGTTTTGAAATAAAGTTTTCCCAGTATACAATCATGCCCATTTGTTTAGAATGTCTATGGCTGCTTCTGAGACAGAATAGCAGAGCTAAGTAGTTGGTACAGAGGCCACCTGGGCAGCAAAGCCACAATATTATTTCCTGGCTGTTAATCAAGAGGACAGCAGTTTGGATTCACCAGCCACTCCTTGGAAACTCTTTGGACACGCTACTCTGTTTTATAGGTTAGCTATGAGTTGGAATCAACTTGACCTCAATGCGTTTTTCTTTTCTTTCTCTTCTGAGTCCTTTAGAGAAAAGTTTTCTGAGCCCTGGTATAGATTTGTCAAGGTTAACAAAAGCCCAAGTTCAGATGTTTGCAGTTTCCCCCTCAACCCTGCGAAGAGGGGGAGGGTAGCAGGAGCCATCTCTGTAAACTGAGTGCACGATACACTTACGAGCACACGACTAGCATAAAAGCAGTGGTTTGGGAATCAGAGACAGCCCTGATTGTGGCCTTGCAATGTGGTTTGTGACAAAGTACCTTAAGTCTCTGAGGCTTAGTTTCCCCATAAATGGGAGATACTCAAATCTGTCCTTCTATAGTTCCTAATAATGTCAAGAGGATAAAATTGATGATATGTAAAGAGCTTTTCATCTCTTAATGAAGAAGGTGCTATAAAAACAATTATCATAGACTGTTTGCTGAGGCAACAAATGTCACAGGAACCTGGATGTCAGTGCTAATAAAAGCAGAATTTGCTAAGCACAGAAATGGTCAGGAATGGTCTAGGAACTCTGCACCGGAAGCAAATCCAGGATAGGTAAAGGTCAGGAATACGGCTTTCTGGTGTGTCACTATGCTTAAGGAACCTACAGTAGCGTCTGCAACACACTGACTCAGTACATATGCTGAGCAGAAGTCAGGTCAGCAAAAGACTGATTGGTTGTTTGTGAGTGTAAAAATCCTTTACCTACCTTCTCATGGGTTTCTGTGTGCTTTTGTCCAGAGTTCAAGTGACGCTTAGCGCTTCTTTTTCAAAGGCAAGCTCTTTGTTGTGATTTTCACAGTCACTATCACCTCGTCATAAAAAGGACCCACCCGGTTTTAATGAGCACCTTGTATATGCCACAGACTATTTCACACACTTTATGTATGTTAACCCATTTCACCCTCACAATGACATTTCATAGTAGGACCTGATATCCACAACAATTTAGAGACAGGAAACTGAGGCACAGTGAAGTTTCATCACTTGTCCAAGGTCAGAGAGGTGGTAGAAAATGGTAGCGCCAGGATTTGAACCCAAGCCATCTGACTTCTGAGTCTATGTGCGGCTCTAATTGTAATAGCATGACCATTTATTTAGCTGCTACTCACAGCAGAAACTGCAGATAATTCAATTGCTTACAGAAACCTTGTGAAATAGGCATTATTGATATTCTATAAGCAAGAAACACTCAGGGAGGCTAATTAGTGTCACAGAGCTAGGAAGAGGGGCACCAGGCTTCAAGTTCAGAGCTGTCCTGTCATAAAGTCTGTGGCCTTCACCTCCACCCTGACTCACTGGGTCTCAAGAAGGAGTAGGGGCACCTCTTTATGTCTTAGAGCTCTGATCATGGTGTGTTTGATCTGAAAGAGAAAAGTGTGAACTGCTTCTCCCTTAGGCCACCAGGGTCTGGGCCAGGGCTCACATTTATCCAATTCAGAGAAGAACTGCTCACTTTTCCACTCCCAGGCAGGCAATCCCCAAATTACAAAGGAACGTTTGAGACATTTCTAGACAAATTCTTTGTTTTCTTTATTTTTCTTTTATTGTGATTAAGTGAAAGTTTACGATCCACATCAATTTTCCATGCCCGCCTCTCTGCAACTCTATCTGCTCTCCTCACCCTGTGACAGCACACGTCTCTTTTTCATTCTCTCAGTATCCACTCAACCAGCACTGGTCCCCTCCTCTTCACGCTTTCCAGAAGGAAACTGGTAGAACAGCCTCATGTATATATAACCCTACAGTGCACACACCACATGCATCATTCTGTGTTCCCAAGTCCGGTCCATTCTTTGTCTGAAGTGTTGGCTTCAGTACTGGTTTCAGCTGTGGGCTAGCAGCAAGTCTAGGGGTCAAGTTCTCAGGGGACCCTCCAAACTGTCTGGACAAATTCTTGACAATGTGCACCGGTCTAAGCAGATGATGGAGCCACGGACCACGCGTGGTATGTTCTCCCTTACACTGAGAAGGGGTCTCTGTCCAGTGGTCCCTGGCCTTACACGCTCCTGATGATCCCTCCCAGGGGACCAAGAGCTTCTGGATGCTACATTGTTTTTGTTGGGTGCCACTGAGTTGGTACCAATGCATAGGGACCCCTTGTGACAGAGGACAATTGTGCCATAGGTTTATTTTTAGGCTGTGACCGTTATGAGAGCCGATCACCAGATCCTTCTAGTCACTGGCCTCTAAGTTAGCAGGGGAGCACTTAGTTACTTGTGTCTCCGTAGCTCCGAAGGTTAGCTTGTTATGTTAAAATATTTAATGCTTGAATCAAATTGCAGGTAATGGTTGAGGCTGAATTCACATATATATTGAAAACCTGGTGGTGCAGTATTTAAGAGCCACCGCTTGGAAACCCTATGGAGCAGTTCTCTTCTGTTACACAGGGTCACTATGAACTGGAATCAATTCCACAGCAGTGATTTTTTTTCGTTAGTTTCCATTGCACTTGTACAACTTGCTATCCACCTAGGATGCCGGTCTGTCCCTGTTGGACTCAGAAGACACTCTGGCCAGCAGTGTATGGAGACTAAGGCAGAACTCGACACTTGAGTGGGCATTTGTGGGTGTGGTTTGAGTTGGAGAGTGTCTTTGGGCATTCTGTATCCATAGTGATTTACAGAAATCATTAACTCCAGACCTTCATTTAAAAATGCTTTGCTGTCCACACATTAGGAACAAGAACAACATTAAGTGGACTTCAGCATAACTTGAGTACTCCTTCCATCTTAACTCAATACTTCAAGGATAGAGTAGCTGGGGCGGGGGGCGGGGGACCATGCTCTTAGGCGAATTCCAGGCCAATTGGCACAACTAGCGTTTTGCTAAGAGAGCTCTCTGCACCCCACATTGGTGAGTGGCCTAAAAGCTGCCAAGCTGCCATCCGAGGACACAGCAAATGGTCCCAACTCAGCAGGAACGGATGCCCACCGAGGGCCAAAATGGCATGCGGTAAAGACAACCGAGAAGACAGAGAGACCCACAAGAGTGGGTGCCTACATCGACCTGGGACTGGAAGAACTGGATGGTGCCCGGCCACCACCAGTGATAGCCATGACGGAGCTCACAGAGAGGAGTCTCACTGGCAACACAAGAATAAAAAGAGGTGTATCATGAGATCTCCACTAAAAGACCTCAATTGATGGTCCAGCGGTTTTGGGGTTCCTCTGAGAGCATGGCCCCCGGCCCTGATGCTGCCCGTTCCCATAAATTATAACAAAGGTCCACTCTTTGGACAGGAATGGAATGGACTTGGCAATGCAGAGTAACCATATATTGGAAGCACTTTATGGTTCTATACATCTATAGGATACCATCTTGCTGACCTCTGGCTGGAGAAAGGGGAGTGGACGGAGAGGAGGGGAAAGGAGACTGTTGGGAGGATGAGACATGTATGGAGCAGAGAGGAATAGTGTGCAGTCAACGGACAGGGAGAGCAGTGGAAGCTGCATATAGGGGGGCATGTAAATTTACATGTGAATGTACATTTTCACTCAGTTATGTTAAATAAAAATAAAAATAAATGCTTTGCTGTCTTTGATAACAGAATCACCACAAAATTAGATGTCACTGTTACTTTTACAGACTTGAGGAAAACTTCACTAAAAGTTACTAAGGGGAATATACACCTCACTACAGAAGAACATACAAACGCTGGCCTGACTCACTGCAGTGATCGTGTGCCTCAGCGACTGAGGAGTTGCTGCCTTGAGTTTGACATTGGTTTGGGCTCTAACTGGCTCCTCCAGCACACCGTCACTCCAAGACGGGTTAATTGAACAGCAGCTGGAAGTCTGGAAGGGAGGGTCACAGTGAACCATCAGCATTTATTATCCATGGGCAGGCAAGTAAATTTCTTTGTGCTCAAGGGAGAAATCTACTGGAGGCAGCTTTGTTTCAAAATGTATTTTGTATGCTACTGTCTCAATCCAATTATTTTCTACTATAGCTATGAGAAATTCCTTCTCAAAACCTTCAAGCTTTAATACAACTATGGAAACCCATTTTAAAGTGAAAACAAGGTCTTCAGCTATCCCTTTATCCAGTCTTGAGAAGCAGCATGCCTTTGCAACAGCATGGAATCACATCCCCTATGGCTAAAGGAGTATCTTTGCACTGGCTGACTTCAGGGCCAAGTGATTATTTCTGAACTTCCTAAACCATTAAGTATTTTTGAACTTCCAACACATTAAAAATAGACTCCTGGGTGGTGTGAACGGTTTGCACTTGCCTATCTACCGAGAGGCTGGCAGTTCAAATCCACCCAGTAGCACTATGAAAGAAAGCCTGACAGCTTCTGGAAGGTCACAGCCATTGAAAAGCCTAGTTTAGTTCTACTCTGTAATACACAGGGTCTCCATTAATCAGAATCAGCTCAGTGGCAACATGTTTAGTTTTATTATATATCAAAGAGTTTAGTAGGACTGTCTGAATTTTCAAAATAAATCAGGCAGAGGAACATTCTCTACTACATCTCTCTCCCTGATCGGTCTTACTTTGCCAATAAGTTTAAGTCACCCCTGTGGTTTCAGTGACTTCATGCTACAAATCTGTCTACACCATTTCCCTCTCAAAAGATTTTTGTTGTCTTTGCTGATACGACTGCTTCATTATGAATGCCACCTTTTAACTGTATTTAACATTTTAAATTGCTTTCAACATTTTTGCAGGCTTTATCTGATTTGCATTCTCATCCTCCCAAATAACTGTAAAAGGCAAGAAGTAGTTTTAGTAAATGCTATGTGTTCATTCAACAAATGAGGACAAGTGCCCGCTATTTGTGGGTCTCTGTTCTAGGCAGGGAAGACATGGTAGAGAACAGAACACTCAATAGTCCCTGCCTTCACAGAAATTACAAGGAGCCCCAACGGTGCAGTGGTTAAAGTGCTCAGCTGCTTACCAAAATGCTGGCAATCCAAACCCACCAGAGAAAGACGTGGCAGTCTGCTTCCACAAAGATTTATCGTCTTGGAAATCCTATTGGGCAGTTCTACTCTGTCGTACAGGGTCACCATGAGCCAAAATCTACTCAAAGGCAGTGGATTTGGGTTTTGTTTTGGAAGGGGTGGTGTAGGTCATGCAGCTTACTATATTACAGCAAGGAAGATAACAAATTAAAAAAAAAGTAAAATCTAGAGTACGTTAGAATGTAATGTGGTAAGTAGTAAGGGGAAAAAACCTCAGGAACCTGTTTCCATCAAGTTGAAGCCAACCCACGGCCACCGCATGTGTCAAAGCAGAGACTGTGCTCTGCTGGGTTAGTAATGGCTGATTTTTCAGAAGTAGGACCGCCAGGCTTCCTTCCAAGGCACCTCTGAATGAGATAGGTGCAACTGGGGGGTTTCAATGTGGAAACTGAGGCACAAAAACAAAATAACAAACCCACTGGCTTTGAGTCGATTCCAACTCACAGTGACACTATAGGACAGAGCAGAACTGCTCCCTAGAATTTCCAAGGAGTGCCTGGTGGATACGAACTGGCAACCTTTTGGTTAGCAGACGTAGCACTTAACCACTACTCAAGGAAGGAGACAAAAAAAAAGATGTTAAGGAAATTTCTTTCTTGGAAACTATTTTTGGAAGACAAACTCTCCATGTTTGGGATAGGTAAAGGGTGTGCAGCCTGAGGCTCTTATAGCTTTGTTTTTGAGGTTGTGATGCCTTCTTTGTGAATCTCAGGATTCTAAATGAGGAAGAGGAACGGACACAGAAGGCCAGCAGAGGCAACATTCCCACCCACAGGATGCTGGGAAACATCCTGATGAGTCTGCCCTGAAAACATACCAATTTTAGTTTTGATGCAGGCAGCGACATAATAATTATTACCCTATAGAGAAATGAGACTAGTACTCAGATGATCAGAAAGTATGTGTGAGCAATCAATGCTGTGAATAAACTGTAATCTCAGAGTTCCCAAATCACTAGGAGAATGCATAAAAATCAGGAGTCCAGAAAAACCTAGCTTGTAAAACAGAGAACAAGAAGAGGATACAGAGACTCCTCAACAAAAGTCTGGAGTTCTCCGAACATGTGATCCACCTGCTTTCCAGATACCGATACTTTGCCCGCCTCATCTGAAGTGCTGTCTAAGGAACGCTGGTGGTAGGACAGTTAAGAACTCAGCTGCTAAATGAAAGGTTCGAGCCCACTCAGTGCTCTGCAGTTGAAAGACCAAGAGATCCGCTTTCACAAAGACTACAGCCAAGTCAACCCTCTGGGGCAGTCCTACTCTGTCACAAGGGGTTGCTATGGTCTAAAATCAACTCGACGGCACCTAAGAACAGCATCATCATGCAGGAGAACACGTGACAGTGGACTACTCTAGCCCAAGAAAGCACGGAGAAACAGAGAGGTAGGAATAGATAGGTGACGTTAAGATAACTCATCACATAACATTCTAACAAGTTAAAGGGAAACATTTTGTAGCTTATTTTTGGCTGTCCTCAACATATATTTTCTCCCCTCCATGTCTTATTGTCTCCAATAGGAAGTGTGCCTCCTTTTTGCTATGCCACCCTCACCTGTCAGATTTCTATCTCATTGGAATCAAAGCACAAGGGGAACCATGGCTACTGCGCTTCCCTCCTTGCAGTCACGCAGAAGTAGGCGGCAGGGTACTCTCTGTTCTCCATCCGTACCAGCCGCTGTTCTTCCTCCAGTTAATCAAGTCTTTGTCCTTATTCTTAGGGAGAAGTCACACAGGTGCAACATTATGCAGGAAACAATCAGATCCTCAAAGCAATGCTCTTTAAAACGAGGAACAATCACAGAGGTGGGGAAGGTAAACCAACCAAAACTCACTGCCTTTGAGTCGATACACAATGAACCTTCACAGAGTAGAACCACCCCACAGAGTTTCCAAGGAGCACCTAGTGGATTTGAACTCCCAACCTTTTGGTTAGCTGCTGCAGCACTTACCCACTACACCACAGGGTTTCCTGGGAAGGTTAGGAGGAGCGTTATATCCTAACACTGTTCAAATTATCAATGCCAAAACGAAGGAGTGAATGAGACTTGAACAGGTAGTTGGACATTTCCATCTTCCCTAATTTTTAAAAATTCACAAATTGACAACTTATTAGAAATCATTCTAGGCATGTTCAATTTTTAATTCATTTAAATGTTTACAATAACCTTACGATGTTATTATTTTTATCTCCATTTTATGAGGAAACTGAACTATAAACAGGTTCTATAACTTTTGGAAACCCTGGAGGCTTAGTGGTTAAGTGCTATGTCTTCTAACCAAAAAGTTGGCAGTTCAAATCCACCAGGTGCTCTTGATGGCAGTTTTTTTTTTTATTTTTATTTTTTAAGGTCACACAGCTAATAAGTGGCAGAACTGGTATTTGAACCCAGGAAGTCTGGTTCCAGAGTCAGTGCCCTTATCTTCTATGCTAGGGGCCAGCAAAATCTTTTTCTGTAAAGGAAAAGATTATATTTTATGCACAGATGGCTGGATGATCTGTGTTGTAACTATTGAATCCTGCCACCTGCACACAAATGGCTTGGCGACCTGCACACAAAGGTAGCTATAGATTATATGTAAATGAGTGGGTGTAGCCCTGTGCCAATAAAACTTTGTCTAGGAAAAACTGATCTGGGGGCAGACTTGGCCCAAGGCCTGTAGTTTGCTAACCCCTGCTCTACGGTGTATACGTTGCCTTACTTTGTGTCCTATAAGACATGCTAATGGGCAATCAAATGAGGCTTGCTTTATTTCGCTTTTTTAAAAGCAAAAAACCAATGAATTGATCTTTTAAATATTTGATGATCAAATCAAACTGATGCAATAAAATGACTACAGTTTCTTGTATATTTCAAGTCAACATGAATAAGTTCAACCAGGATATGTTGGTTTTTTAAAGGTAAAATTGATCACGCAGCTTGAATTCTCAATCTTAGGCAGGGGAGGGGCTACACTTGACAAATACAGACGAGGCTATTTTTTTCTCTGAAATTCCGGGACTATTACTGGCTAAGTCCTGGGCAGTGTTACACTTGGGAGAGATGACGTCAGTACTCAGAACTAAGTATTTCCTTGAAAGACCTCTAGGGGCAGCACTGAGGCGCACTCCACTGCTGATCCAGCCAGAGGTGATTCTGTAAGGTGTGGGTGTGTGTCTGTGTGTCTGTGTGTCTGTGAATTTGTGTGTGGTTGGCGGGGGTACGGGGATTCACAGAAACAGATCAGAGGATGGCAAATCTGCCAGCTCCAGGCAGGCCAGGCTCTGGTTACATTCACATTCAACAGAACCTCAGCCTATGGGCACACCCTGACATCCAGTCCATTAATACAAATAAATTACCTACAGGGCTGCAAATGTCTTCTGTAGCCTGCTGATGTCAGGAACAGCCAAGGTTCTGCTTTCACAGTTTATTACCACCCCTCTGAACAGCTCAGAGGAATCCATCGTTTCCTGATCATGCATTCTGCATGGCAAAAACCAACTCAATACATTGGTGAGGATACAATTAACGTACCATGTAAATTCAGGAGAATGATCCCAAGTACTATTTTTCACAGCTCACCTTAGCAGTTGAGCTATTACAGACCAGCCTACAGGACCCTTGCTTCTACACTGGCGGGCCTCTAAGAATCACTCCGCTGTGTCAGGCTAACGTTCCACTTTGTACAGGCAAATCAGAGCACAGTCCGCCCACTGAGGTCAGGCCCAACCTCTTCTGCATTAGGCAGTAACCCTAAACTAAGAAACACGCTCTTGCTCTTAATTAAACAGCTATATAGACCAATCCCAGTCCAGAAAAGACTGAGCAGTGGAGGGATTTGGGAGTTCGGTGTGTAACAGAACAAGGCTCTGTCCCTATACACATTCCTGGGGATGGGCATTGGGTCAGAGACGGCAGATGGGCTTCCTGCCCTGAGCCTGCTTTGTTCAGCCCTTGCAGGAGCCCACCTCTCATAGGAGCGGTGCACAGGGATGGCCGGGTCTCCCTCTGCTGTTACTGTTGAGCTGCAGGCTGAGCGGGAAGAAGAAATTTCAGTTAAGCACCCCTGGGGGCAGTTCTCAGAGCTTATAATATCTTGTCTAAAAATAGGATCAGGTGAATGAACTCTCACAGGATAGAGATGAGAGAGATACAAAGAAACCGGTAAATAATTGAGGCCCTCTATCCTGCACCATGTAAGAAGGCTACTGAAAAGTCTGCCTGATACATTTCAGATAAAGGCAGCGGGAGGGGCAGGTTGAAGGCAGCAGCTGCTTCCCTCTAGTGGATAAAGAGCCTCTTCTGCTGTTGTTTACATCAGCTGTGGCCAACACACATTTTAAGAAAAAGTATTTAAAAGACTGGTACAAATCACAGAGACTTCTCAGAGCTAAAGCTGAAAGCCACCAATTCCTTGTGCATACCTCTGCTGGGCTCAGATGGCATCAGCTGAGTGAGTGCTAACAGACTTACAGCATCAAAGAGATCTACAAGAACATCTGGACCAGTTCTTACCGTGGAGACAAACTTCTGTAGGTCAGTTACATCAAGAATCACCTGCAAGGGAGGGCCAGATGAGCTGGGCCTCTCTGCTACAGAAAGGACAAGTTCATTGGAAAATCATGCCACTGGACCAAAGAGTTCAACAAGACTTTCAAGAGCCATTATTAATACAGTCATTCATTTACTAATACCTAATACGTGCCAGACATTGTCCTATGACCTACTTAAGAAACAAAATAGACCAAGACATGCAAACTAGACTCCTTTAGAAAAGGAGAGAGACACATACAAAATTTAAAAAACAGTAAAAATCTATAGTATATTAAAGACAACAAATGCTATAAAAAAAACTATCTAGGAAGAGGACAGTGAGAAGAACTTGGAGGAAGAGTGACAGCAAGCCATGTGGTTTCTGGAGGAAGAACATACCAGACCAGAAAGACAGGCCAAGGCATGCCTGTGGACTGAAGGGACAATGGTGGATTTACTAAGGACAACTGAAGGTCAACATCAGGAGAGGAGGAAGTGAGGCTGATGGTAAAGGAGAGGCAGTTAAGCAGTATAAGCACTTCCAACTACAAAGGCTTCAGTTTTGACACCAAATAAAACGAGAAGCTTCTGGAAAGTTCTGGGCAGAGGAATGATATGTTTGATATATGCTCTAGCAGCATCTCCTCTGGTTGACACATTGAGAACAGACTCTAGGGAGGGTAACACACACATGCATATACGTGGGACTCAAAGCAAAAGACTTTCTAAGAATACACAATGCATCCATGAGCAGTCAGCAAGTAGACAGGACAGCAAGGTATCACTTCCTTCCAATCCTGGGGAGAGACTCTAAGGGAGAGTCAAACTGTCATGGATGAAACAGACACCTGAAGAAATTCCTCCTAAGTCAGTTTAAACACACATCTATGTTCAAACAACTCAACTCTGGTGTATTCCACAAAGGTAAACATACCACAGTGTGGACATGTATATGTCATGGCACTGCACCATTGATGAAACTGGACATTTAGATCACCCAACTGTCCCTGTTTAGAGTCTATGCTCATGAAGCTGATTCCTAACACAGACTATTTGAGTTCCCCTGGACAGTTAATTTACCTTATTGAAAAATAATCAACTGGCATTCTGCTTTATATACCACCAGTCTCTTACTGAGCTGGTATGATGCTGTGCAGGAATCTCAGATCTACTATTAATGGCTGTGCCTGAGGAAAGTGTTCAGTAATTGATTGGTGAGGTCTGCCATGAGCACAGGAAGTAAAGGCAACAGAGGGATAGCCATGTGCTGTTAGCCTACCCTAAAATGTGTTAATATCACCAAACAATGGCCATCTTGGGTGGCCTAGGCTGAAATGCCAGTTGACCTCTTTTGGTTATAAAAATAGCAAGTAATGAAATAATTACTACTACAACTCGACGGCACTTGGCTTGGCACTAATAGACACTTATGGAACATTTCGGTGTGCCAGGCACTAAGCTAAGCACTTAATATAAACCAACTCATTGGTTTCTCACTGCAGCTTTATAGGGTAACCCACTGTTGTAGAGTCAATTCCAACTCAAAGTGACCCTATATGACAGAGGAGAACTGCCCTGTAGAGTATCCAACACAGTAAATCTTTACAGAAGCAGACTGCCACCTTTCTCCTGGGCAGCAGCTGGTAGAGTCAAACTGCTTACCTTTTAGTGAGCAGTCAAGTGCTTTAAGCACTGAATCAGCAGGGCTTCTTTATAAGGTAATTGCTATTATTATAACCATTTTACAGAAGAGTACCTTGAGGCCTAGAAGAGATAAGTTCACATTGTAAATAAGCACTGCAGCTGGGGCTTGGAGCCAGTCTGACTCCCAAGCTCACTACCTAATGCCTATGCTATGCTGTGGTCTTTAGTCTAAGTCCTAGCACATATGACCAGGGAAAACTCTCTGGCCTCTTCTGTTTGTACGTGGCCCATATTCAGTAGGCCCTGGCTTGACATTAGCAAGTGTCTGAGCTACAGGTAACCAACCATGAACTTCAGGGATGCTGGTCACTTCACTCAGCAGACTTTCTGAGCCACCGCAACCTCTTCCCTTTCCTGCTTCATCCTCCTCAGCTTCTCAGCTCCTGAAACACAGTTTCTTCCTGTTGCGTGGCAAGAGATTCACAGAATAAACCACGGGTTCTAAAAGCAGTTACATGGGAGCAACAGTAGTCAAAATAGTCTATGTTGTAGAATAAATTTTCTCTTTCTTCTGAGTAATTTTTTTGAGCTTGGCCAATTTTGGTTCAAGAGAGATAATATTTTAAGATCTATCTATTATGGACTGAATTACGTCTCCTCAAAAGATGTTTCAAAGTTCTCATCTCAGTACCTGTAAATGTGACTTTGTTTAAAAATAGGATCTTCCTTTGAAGGCCAGCTGTTCGAACCCACTAGTGACCCGTTGGAAACCCTATGGGGCAGTTATCCCCTGTCCTATAGAGTCACACGGAGTCTGAACATAGGCCAGAGGGTTTGGTTTTGGGTTTCTGAAGATATTATCAGTTAATGAGGCCATACCAGAGTAGGGGGGTCTTGCTCTCTTTTCAGTGGTCTCTTATAAAAGGGAGAACAAACAGAGACAGAGGGCCACACAAGGAGAAGGTGCCGTGGGCACAGACGCTGGGAGAGACGAAGAAAGATCTTCCCCTAGTGGAGAAAGAACACATCTCCGCCAATGTCCTGAGCCATGAGTTTCTGTTCTTCAAAGTCACCCACTTTGTGATATTTTATTATGGGAATCCTCAGAAACTAAGACATTAGTGAGAGGACATTTGCTACTAAGATCATAAAGCTGATGCTCATGTAGTGATACGGGTGTAGGGGAGGTCTCTGGAACAGAGCAAGAAGCACTGAGCAGGGTTGAGGCTGAGAAACCTGGCGAGCTCAGAAGGAGCTGTGTGGTCCAATTGTGCAGGGTGGTGTGGATCCAGGAAGCCAATGGAAACCCACCCAGGATGGCCACAGCCAGCAGTAACAGTGAAGTTCCATATTTGCAAAAAAGAAAAAAAAACAAATTCGACAGGTACGTTTCCTGCAGGTCTTTTCCTCAGGATTCAGGACATTAGTTATACGTCCCCATGAACTATGATGCATATATAAGTGCAAAGTCTTGTTAAGGCCCTTGGCCTGTGAGAAATCCTGTTCTCACACTCATACCAGTTTTTTCGCGACATGAAAGGAGGGGAGAGGGAAAGCAGGGCAAGGGTGAAAGACAGAGCAGAAGATAGGTAGCTGTCGACTGATTACAAATGAGGAAGTCATTAGAGGGTCAGTGCCTACCCCTTGCCTTAGCACACAGCCCTGCTGGGGCAGGGCAGGGATTTCTCAGAGCTCTGCAAGGTGTCTGGGGATTTCAGCTTCGTGAAGCAAACACCTAGCTTTCCTGATGCCTGAGAAAACAGAGGTGCAGACAGAGGGCACGGAGGGAGGTGAGAAACAACACACACTTATTTTTTGGTCCTCTTGGAAAGAACATTTTCGTGTGCTCAGAGGGAAAGCCTGTGAGTCCTTTTGAGAGCATGGCTGAATGTTCAGAACAGATTCTGTACAGCTACTCCAGATGCCTGGTGTTTCACATGGAGCTTGGACCACTGGCTAACAAATGACGCACCTTTATTCAATATATACTTTTAGAAACTTCCATTCTTCATATTGTGCAAAGTGTTGGAGACACAGATGAGTAACTAACTTATGGACCCTTCACACAGGGAGTCAGTCTCATAACACAAAACCTGCTTAGTGGTGGAAGCCGGGGTGAGGACACACACACCTCTTTAGGAGTGTGAGGGGAGTGATGGTGTTTGTATATTTAGGTACATAGTTGAAGTATTTCCTTCATGCATATGCATCTCCATCCAGTCATCTGTCTATCCATCAATCTAGCCTTCCATCATCCATCTGTTGCTTCATCCCTCTGTCGACTCACATATCCCTCCATCCATCCATCTATTCATCCATCTGTCCATCCATTCATTCATGAACATACTTTACCTGTGCCAGCTACGGTGTGAGGCATTTGATTTACAAGAGACAAGAGCTGACATACTCTGCCAATATCACCAGGGTTATGAGGAAGATGGGTTGTTAATTTAAGTATGTAATATATAAAACAGGCATGATTTTTAAAAAAATCAACCCAATAAAAGTCATAAATACTTCCGGGATATGCCAAAACGAGAAAGGAAGGAGTGAAAGAAGGAATGAAGGAAGGGAGGAAGGGAAGACACTCTGAGAGGTGGGTACAAGCAGAAATTTGCCATTATTCTTCAGGTTTGCACTAACGTTTGCGATGCCTACTAAAATAAAGGAAAAGGTAACATTCTTCTTTCTGTAAGTGACGAAGTTGAGCGTATCACAACACACATTCTTACGGCAGAAAGATACTCACACAGCATCTGGCACAGGTAAAGTGTTTTCGTGAATAAATGGATAGATAGATGGATGAATAGATGGATGGGTGGAGGGATATGTGAGTAGACAGAAAGATGAAGCCATTCTTTCCAGCATTTTCCCCTCACAGTACCTCCACAGCCACCCTAGAGGGGGAAGAAGACAGCATGCACATGCTATGTACGCATGTAACTTTTCTTTAAAAAAAATTATTAAACGTTTCTTTCTTATGACATTGCTTTCTCAATGCCTGGGAACCCTGGTAGTTCCTGGGTTAAATAGCTTGGCTACTAACTCCAAGGTCAGCAGTTTGAATCCACCAGCTGCTCTTTAGAAAACCTACAGGGCAGTTCTACTCTGTCCTACAGTGTTGTTATGAGTTGGATTTGAGTCGATGGCAATGGGTTTGGTTTTGGTACTTCTCAATGCCTGGTTAGTTCAATGTCATTGAAACTGTCGCTGTGATTGGGGAGAACCTACCAGAGAATGCTGGAGCTTATCTGGACCAAAAGTGAAATAATTCTTAGAGACTTCTGGAAACAATTTACTTTAATGCAACTGTTTTTCTCTTGTTGAGCTCCAAAAATTGCAATACTGCCTGACAATGGAAGAACAGATGGGGTGAAGGTGGAAACTGGGGGCTATGATCAGAAAAACCATCTACTGCCTAGCTTATGTCAGCTTTCTGCAATTTATTTTACCTTCCTTTCTGCTTTCTTACTTCTGAGCCCTAAATCAAGTGGAATGCTACCCTCATGCAGTCCTTGAAAATGTGTAAAACTATCTGTTGAAGCACTCCTCTGCTGGAGAAGGCTTGACAGTTCCAGACAGATCAGAATTGGCCATCAATCTTAGAATCACACCCGAAGGACGGCTGAACAGCCTGAAGAGGCTGTCATCCGTTGTTCTCCAGCTGACTGCAGAGGGAATGGGCAGTGGCTATGGCCATGGCCTCCAGACCTACTTTTTTTTTCCTTTCTTCTTAAAGCAGAGAATGCAGTGATTTACATTCATTTGAGAAAGCCTTAGTGAATAACACTTCCTTAAGATCAACCGGATTCTCTGGGCCTGGTGATGTTTGTAATGGGGACTTGTTCTCCATGTGCAAGCTCTTTCTTCCCATGCGCTGTCTTCCCTCAAGATTCTCCAGGATGGTTCTTAGTGGAGAGGTTTAGAAACTATCCACCTAAGAGATGGCGTCTGCTCAGTGACTGGACCTGGGAATGAGGGACACTGGAAAAGGACTGAATGGGGAGTAAAACCAAAGAAATATACCGAAGTATCCACATGAAAGAACATCATATGTGAGAAAGGATAAACAGCATTTGGAGAAGTATGAAGTATGAAGTGAACCAGGAAATAAGCCTTTCCAGGAGAAATACTAGGAAGACTCTAGGCCATAGGATTAATAAGATTGCCTCTGAGGACATATGATCAATCAACCAAGAAGGCAACTGGACACGAGAAGAAGAGAGTGGCACAAACTCATTATGGCCTCTACATGAACAGTAATTTTTCTCCAGAGGTGGAAGGTACAAGTGTCAAATATGTCTGTTAACATCCAGTTAATTTATGGAGCACAATTACTGTTCACATGAGATACTGCCACATTTCTCCCACTAATGTGTTCATGGATACACATGGTCTCTCTGATCTGTACACACAAAGATTTGTCTCTAAAAGGACAATGATGTCAGATTATATGATGATGTGACAACCAGGAACCTAAATGGAGAACAATCTCATCACCAAGAGACTATTTCCGGACTTCTTTTTTTTTTTTTCAGTATCACAATCTGGGTGCCCTGGATAACCCTTCTAATAGAAACAACAACAAAATGCCAGATAAAAGTAAAAAGCACCCAGACAGTCTTGAAAATGCAGTGCTGTGGTTGCAGGTACACAGAACCACCGAGGAAGTTATCTTGGAAAAGGCAAACACAAACAAACGGATATATTCAAGTCACTAGATGTAACTTCCATCTTAAAGGGTACAGAGGAACAGGACCAGTAACACCACAAGGATGCAATCAGCAAAGTCAAGAATGTAGGAAATTCTTCAGGACTCGGCTTTTTCAGCTGATGGAGTCCCTGCATGACGCAAAGTTGCCGACCAAAAGATTGAAGGTTTGATTCCACCCAGAGGCACCTCAGAAGAAAGGTCTGCTCATCTACTTTGCAAAATTTCCCAAAGAAAACCCTGTGAAAAAACAAATCAAAAACCTAAATGTTAAAGCTGAAATTGTGATGTTCTTAAAAGACAACATAGGAACAACACCAGAGAACTTAATTTTTGGCAGAAATAGTCTATCAAACACATCTAAATTGCATGAATGACAGAAGATAAATCAGATAACCTGGACCTTCTAAAAATTAAATATTTATGCTCATCTACAGGTTTTTGTTTTTGTTTTTTACCAAGAGAATAAAAAAGAAACTGCATATTGGGAAAAATCTTTGGGAATGGCATGTCTGATAAGGGTCTAATCTCTAAAATATATAGAAAATGTCAACAACTCAAGAACAAAAAGATAAACAATCCAATTGAAACATGGACAAAGGACATGGACAAACAATTCACGGAAGAGGACATCCAGACAGCCACAGACACATGAAAAAATGATTGCGATCACTGGCTGTTAAAAACAAACACACAAAACAAACCTGTTACCATACAGCTGATTGTGACTCATAGCAACCCTATAGAACCAAAGAGAACTACCCTACAGGGTTTCCAAAGAATGGCTGGTGGATTTGAACTGCAAACCTTTCATTAGTAGCATAAGCCTTAACCACTGCACCACCAGGGCTCTCACTAGCCATTAAAAAAAAATGAAACAAACCGACTGCCATTGAGTCGATTCTGACTCCTAGTGACTCTACTGGACAGAGCAGAACTGCTCCATAGAGTTTCCAAGGAGTGCTTGGCAGATTCAAACTGCCAATCTTTTGGTTAGCAGATGTAGTGCATAACCACTGTGCCTCCAGGGTTTCCCACCGGGCATTAGAGTGCTGGAAATCAAAATGAAAACTCACATGCCATCTTACTCCTGCAAAAATGGCAATGGTCAAAGAAACAGAAAACAACAAATGCTAATGAGGTTGTGGGGAGACTGGAACACTTTCACACTGCTGGTGGGGTTGTTAAAATGGTATAGCCACAGTGGAACCTGGTATGATGCTTTCTCAAACAGCTAGTAATAGAAATATCTTATGATTCAGCAATTCCACTCCTTGGTATACGTTCAAGAGAAATAAGAACACTGACATGAATAGACACAGGCATATCTATGTTCACTGCAGCACAATAGCAAAAACATGGAAACAGCCTAAGCATCCATCTACAGAAGAAAAGATGAACAAACTGTAGTAACATGCATAATGGAATACTACGCAACTGTAAAGAATAATGAGGAGTCCATGAAACATCCTACAACATGGATGAATCTGGAGGACACTGTTTTTAAATAAGTCAATCACAAAAGGACAAATATTATTTGTCCCAGTATTATAAAAAGTTAAGAATAGATATACACACGGAAAGCAACATTCTTTGATGGTTAATAGGAATGGGAGAGGAATTTAGTTTCTAGAAAGCATTTTTGGTGATAGGAAAGGCAATACTAAATATGGTATAGTTAACATAACTTTTACCTAAGACTCAATAAAATATTAAGGAAATATTTTTGATATTTTCATTCAATGTAAATAAAAACACTAAGAAGTACCCAAGAAAAAGGGACAATTTTGGTAAATGTTATAACATATGTAATTTTGCAGCAATGATAACAACAACCAAAACATACGTGTGTAGTTATGTAGGCAGAGATGCACATACATGTGTATCAAAGAAGGTATATTTGAGTAAATGCACATGTGTGTATAGGTGTATCTGTAGGCACATGTGTCTATATACACATGTGTGTGTGCTGCATATATATCTACATATATATATAAAGCACATAGGGAGCACAGTTATGGAGGCTTCCTAGACACACCTAAACAACTCACAGGATTGGTAGACTAGGTTAAAAGGCTTGAGACCACAGTCTTAGGAGGCAACTTAGTCAATTTGCATTACATTGTTCATAAAGACACTGTTCTATATCTTCGTTTGGTGAGTAGCATCTGGGTCTTAAAATCTTGTGAGCACGCATTTAAGACAGAAGTATCAGTGTCTACTCATCTGGGATAAAAGCAAATCAAAGGTTCAAAGAAGAAACTAGCTCACAGGATTAAGAGCCCACACAAACCATGGCGTCTTTTAACAGGAGACCAGAATAACTAGACGGTGCCCTGCCACCACTGCAGAGCACCTGGCTAACCCTACTGGCTGTACTGTTCCAACTGGGCATAAAATAGCCCTGCATAGAAAGGGAGAAAAATGAAGAAAAATATGCAAATTCCTAACAAAGACCAGTTCTACCAACAAAGACTAGAGAAACCCCTGAGACTAATGCCATAAAATATCCTTTGAACTTGAAACTGAAGCCGGTCCCTGAGGTCATCTTTCAACCAAATAATAGATGGGCTTATAAAGTAAACATTATCACACATGAGTAATGTGCTCCCTTAAAAAACCAACTACATGAGACCAAATGGGCAACACTTCCCCAAAAGCAAAACTGAGAAGGCAAGGAGGGGAAGGCAAGCTAGGTTAGTGGAAACAAAACACACAGAATGGAAATAACAACAATGCTGACACCATGTGAAAACTAACCAATGTCATGAAATAATTTGTGTAAAAGATTGTTAAATGAGAACTTAATTTGCTGCATGAACTTTCACCTAAAACACAATAAAATATTATTAAATTTAAAAAAAACTAAGCAGCACAGTTCTACTCTGATCCATATGAAGTTGCTGTAAATGGAAATCAACTCAACAGCAACTGGTTTTTCAACTCATAAATAGCCTGGGGAAAAGGGCAGTAGGAGCTGTCAGAGGTTAAAAAAAAAAAGAGTAAAATACAATCCAATGCTGTATGTAGACCTTATTTTATTCTGGGTTCAAATAAAACAACCAAAAAAATATTTTAGAGACAGGGAAACGTG
Source organism: Heterohyrax brucei (assembly GCA_028571685.1). Taxonomy (NCBI): domain Eukaryota; kingdom Metazoa; phylum Chordata; class Mammalia; order Hyracoidea; family Procaviidae; genus Heterohyrax; species Heterohyrax brucei. The sequence goes on along the minus strand of CM053162.1, from coordinate 41,973,839 downwards.
TTCACAGACAGGTATTAGATGATATTAAGGAATTACTGTTAATCTTAAGAGTATGGCTAATTTTTTAATGATTATTTGTTGGAGATACACACTGAAACATTTACAGGTAAAATATGATGTCTAGGATTTGCTTTACAACATTCTAACAACAAAGAAATGTACAGAGATGAAATAAGAGTGGTAAAACGTTGATAACTGTTAGTGCTGGCTGCCAGGTATGCTGGCAGTTCATTATACTAGAATCTCTGCTCTTGAGTATACGTGAGAGTATCCATCGGAACAAGAGAAAGAAATACATTTCTGAGCAGACATGAAAGGAAGGATTATGCAAAGGTCAAAAGCGAAAACAGAAACCCTGGGAAGGGAGCACTAAAGCCAGTTTTCACTGTGAGGTTTCTGCTGAACCACGGAGCTTTGCAGCCCATTTTGATGTTGGCAAGCCCCCTTCACGATCGGGAGTCTCCTAGGTGATCCTTAGTAAAATTGAAGTCCGAAGGGCTACACTCACAGTGCGGCGTGAATGGGAAATATACCTGGTGCATCACCAGCCAGTCTCCAAAACAAAACAGCTAACACAGTGGTGCATCAGCAGAGATGATACATTACTTATAATTTGGACGCCTAAAACGTAGAAAGTGGCTTTTATATTAGAAAAGTTAATGTCATTTGTCACATTGCAGATTAAAAGAGAAAAATGATTCTATTTTAAAGTTAGAAATCATTTGATAAATTTCAAAAATGACCTGTAAATTAGAAATAACCTCTTATTAAGCTGAAATAAAATTTCCTTAACCCAATGAAGAATAATCACAATATCCTCACAGATAATATCATCATAAATAAAGAAATCTTGAGCGCATAGCCTGAAAGACCAAGAACAAGGCAAGGGTGTCTTTTATCATCACTGCTTATTCAGTATTGCATTGGAGATGCAGTTAGACAAAGCAGAAGGAAGGAAGGGAGGGAGAGAGAAAGGAGAGATGTAGAAAAGGAGGGAAGGAGAAAGGAAAAAACGAAAAGCAGACAGATTAGAAAGGAAGATAGAAAACCATAAAGATTTGCAGATGATACAACAGTCTATGTAAAAACTCAAAATACAGCACTTATAAATGATGGCAATTAATAATAATTCAGAAAGATTACTTACTGTATAGAGAAACCAATGCACAAAAGTCTACACTCTGTCAACAAACAGAACGTAAAATTTTTAAAAAGATACTTTCTATTTTGTTGTTCCTGTAAAGGGCACTAGGAATATTTTTGTTTTCAAGTGTGCCCTCCCTTTGTAGGGAATATAATGCAAGTTTTTTGAAAGCTGTTAAAGATGACCTAAATAAACTGAAAGAAGTACTATGTTCTCGAGTAAGATCATTCAGAAAAGCTGTAATTTTCTCTCAAATTGGTGTATAGCTGAAATTCATTTCCAATGTAAATCTCAACAGGATTTTGAAGGACTTGATAAACTGATTAAAATTTATTTGCAAGAGGAAAGAGCTGTGTCCTACTAGATGCTAAGGCATTACATTAAGTTTATCAGGAATAGACAAAGAAAGTAACAACTGAGCACAAAATCCCCAAACAAAAACATACATAGATAAAACTCAACTGATGGAAACAGCTGCTGCAGATCAGCAGGGCAAGGCTAGACTAGTGAATAAATGATGTTTGATGCTGGTAAAATTTGGATTTTCTATATGGAAATACATGATCCTCTATATTGTGCCACATACAGAATTATTTTTAAAGGCTTAAATGTGAAAAGCCAAACTTACGAACAACTTTTAGAAACTCATACAAAGCTTCAGGGTAGCAAATAATTTCTCAAACATGACACAAAGCACTCACCATAAAAGAAAAATTATTCAGATAATCACATTACAATTAAAAACTTCTCAACAAAAGATACTAAAGAGAAAGGAAAAGGAGAATCTACAAACTAGCAGAAGATCTTTACAATACCTTTCAGAAACAAGATCTCAGCATCCAAAATATAATAATGACTCAGAGATAGATTCACGAAGTGGTTAAGAGTGTAAACCCATGAGACAGACTGCCCAGGTGCTAATTTGTACCCTACAGTTTTGGACTGCGGGATGTTAAGCAAGTTACTTTGTCTGTGTCTCTGTTTCCTTATCTATATAAGACAGGTGTTGTCATAATAAAACTTACTCTACCAGATTATAAAAATATGTCCACAGCTACTGAAGATTACAGACTAGAAAACTTTATTGGGAACTTCTAATGTGTCCCATAGAGTCTCTATGAGTTGGACTAGACTCAAAGGCAATCCACAAGTTAAAAGAGCGGCAACAGAGTAAATGTTAGATAAATTATCTCTTCAAAAAAAAGGCAAGCTACTCAAATAGGCATAACACAAATGACAAACACAACGATCTATAAACATATGAAAAGATACTAACACCGTTCATCAGAGACCTGCAAATTAAACCCTTAGAGATGGAGACGTCATTTCACATTCAGCACACTGGGGGAAATGAGAATGTCTGGCAACAGCCAATGTCGGCAAGGGTGTCGAAAAAGTATCCTTTATTCACTTCTGGTTGGGGTGTACCTTGGTGCCTTATGACCCAGCTATTCCAGTCTAAAGAATATACCTTCATATTCCCTCTGCTAAGAATACGCTTATCTGTGTGCACCAACACACACACACACACCCTAGAAGCAACCAAAATGCCTACCAATTATAAATTGAATAATGTGTGATATACTCAAGTTGTGGACTACTACAGAGTATAAAAAAAGGGGGAATGAATAGCATCTACATGGCTCTGCATGGCTGATTCTTGGCTAGGTGAAACAAGCAACTCACAAAGGAACCATACCGATTCCAAGTCTAAAGTCTTCCACCCTGTTGTGGTTAGGCACCACCACGTGGATTCTGGCTCACAGTGTGACGCTGCACAATGGAACCAAACAATGCCTGGCCCAGTGCTGTCTTCACAGCCATTGCTGTGGTTGAGCCCACTGTTGCAACTTCTGTGTCAAATGAAATTTATCTTGTTAAGCGTCTTCTTCTTTGGTGCTCCCCCTTTAATTAACCTAAACCCTAGTGGCATAGTGGTTAACTGCTACAGCTGCTAACCAAAAAGTTGGCACTTCAAATCTGCCAGGTGCAACCTGGAAAGTCTACGAGGAAGTTCTACTCTGTATGCAGGGTTGCTATGAGTTGAAATACACTTGATGGCAGTGGGTTTGGTTTTGGTTTTGCTTTATGAAACATGACACCCTTCTCTAGGGACTGGTCCCTCCTGATAACATGGCTACCTCATTTGAGTCACCCACCCACGAAGGGTGCCACTCGTGTGTATACCTAACTCCGGATCCTGGCTCTCTCCCTGTTTTGTGGATGGCACGATTGCTGGAATTCTTACTCCCTTCCAGTGTTTTCCTTCTTTAGAGCTGGATCACGATTTGTTCAGCTTGCTTCCCTCTGAACTATTTACCTAGTTTCTCTGTCTCTGATGGGCATGCCATGAAGTTTCCTTTCCCTATTCCTCATCCAGGATCGCTGCTGGCTTTGTCTCAGGATGGCCATTTTTTGAGCTGTCTTGGCTGGCAAAACCCCTCCACTCTGTTTCACTCCTGTTACCCTGTGTTCATTCATGTCTTTCTTCTAGTTAGTGTTTCCATTATTTCGTCTTCCTTTTCAATGTTCAGGGTTCCAGGATTGCTACCTCATCTGTTTCACATGGTTTCTCAGGTCTTTGCTATAGAGGGATAGCGTGGTGCATCTGACTAAGCTGCCAACTTGCTACTCTGATGTTTTGAGGCTGTATAGTAGATTCACTGGTGATTACTTTGTTAGTATTGTTTAAACTGTGCATACGCATTTTATAAACTTTTATATATTTAAAAAAAATTAATTGCTGTCGAGTTGATTGCAACTCATAGTGACCCTACAAGACAAAGTAGAACTGCCTCATACTGTTTCCAAGGAGTGGCTAGTAGATTGGAACTGCCAATCTTTTGGTTGGTAGCCCAGCCTTTAACCACTGTGGCACCAGGGCTCCTTTTTATACCTTATATCTGCAATAAAACTAGCGTGAAAAATGAGAGATAAAGACTACTTGTTTATAATCTAAACACCACAGGCTCTTCTAACCCTCTGTTAGCTGTTCACTAGGACAGAAAACAGGAGGAACCTGCAGCCCCTACAATCTGCTCTAGGTCTCGCACAGTGTGCAAGTGATTCAGAGCTGGGGCCTGGGAGGAACAGGTGGGACACCTGGCCTGGAAACCAGGAAATTAGTAGACATGTGGTAATGGCTGTGTTTTAATACTTTAATTAAAGGACTGCCATGTAAAAGATTGGGACAAACATTTGCTGAGTGGACCACAGGTTGGAACCCAGGTCACTGGGTGAATGTTTCAGGGCAGCTGCCCCAGGAGGTGGTGAGTTCTGTCTGGGACCCAGGTAGACAGGGACAAATCACTTGAAACAATATTGAAAAGGGAATTTGATGACTGCGGATGGAATCAGGGGAAACCAGGAATGTAAATAGAGTAGGCAGTCTCTAAAACCCACTTTTATACCAAGATTCAATGATTTCTTTGCCTGCTCTGTGCAAAATAACCCGCTTAGACTCCAGCAAGGCCAGTGGGAGGGGTGGACTGAGGTATGTCTGCAGAGAAAATTAAAGACTAGTGAGTGTGTTTCCAAGCACCACAGAGGAAATCTGACCAAGGAACCCACACTGACCTCTAGGACCTGCTAGGAGTCATTACATCCTCCCTTCCAGCCTCTAGGAAAAACAAGACACAAAACCACACACACATTTTTAAAATGCTTCTTACACAAGCCAAAGGCCTGTTCCAGGACAGACTTTTCCTGGCCAGAATCTTATGATTCCATTTTTCTGTATGAGTCATTATTGTTTAGAAACAGGAAAAGGAGAGGGTTCGGGGCAGCAGCATTTAGACTGTTCCTTCCAGGAGATGACATGTTAACACACATGCCTGTACATATGCATGTTGTACAGTATTCAAGCTGACTGTATCGTGAGGGACAAAAAAGCTGCTTCTTGAAATGAGAAGCAGATTTAGAGTCACTGTCTGCATCCTTACATGTATTCTCTCATCATACACAGTGATGCTAATTTTCATCAACTTTACTACTAGAAAGTATCAGCAGCTTCTGATCATGGGATTACAGACAGAAAAGATCAACTTGGTCCACTTAATGTACTATTTTCGAAGAACTTCTTAGTACTTTGCAAGTAGACACGACAGATCATCAATGCAATTTTCCTCCCCAATGAGGATGGGGTCTATACATCTCACCACTATTTTAAAATCTAAAACATTTATCAAAACCACAATGAGATACCATTTCCCATCCACTAGGACAGCCATAATCATAAAGATAGACAGTAATAAGTGTTGGTGAGGATGCAGAGAAACTGGAATTCTCCTGCGTTTCTGGTAGGAATGTGAAATGCTGCAGCCTCTTTGGAAAATAGACTGGCAGTTCCTCAGAAGGTTAAAATTAGACTTCTTATCTGACCTTGTAGTTCTACTGTTATATATACATCCAACATCAACACAAATACATCTACACAAAAACATATATGACTACTTATAGCAGCACTATTCATAGTTGTCCAAAAATTGAAATAACCCAAATGCCAATCAATGGATGGAGAGAGAAACAGAATGTGGTATATCCACACAATGGTATATTACTCAGTCATAAAAAAGAATGACATGCTGGTACATGCTATGACACGTATGAGCCTTGAAAACATGATGCTGAGTGAAGTCAGTCACAAAAGCCACACGTTGCATGTTTCCATTTCTAAGAAATTCCCAGAACAGGCAAATTCATCGAGGCTGAAAGGAGATGAGTTGTTTCCAGGAGTTTGGGAGACAGCAGAGGGAGGAATGATTGCTGTTGTGCACAGAGCTCCTTCTTGCAGTTATGCAAACTTCCTACAATTAGACAGTGGTAGTGGTTGCACAACTTTGTGAACATAATAAAAAAAAAAAGGCATTTTAAAGAGATAAAATATAAAGTATAAAAAAATTTAAAAGACCAAATCCCTGAGATATTTGGGGACTTGAGTTAACAATTACTAGCCTCTACAAAGTATGTTAACAGTTTAGAAAAAGTCTTTATGGCCACTCTATCTTTTGAACTCTACCACCCCTTGCAAGGTGAAGGAGAGAGGGAGGACGTGCAATGAGATGACCCCCTTTTCCAGAGTCAGTGGGTTCAGGGAACTGCCAAGTGGCCCATAGCTGGATGTGAAAGAAAACCCCACACGCCTTCCATGATACCATAGTCACCAGCAGCATACTCAGTTCATGCTTGGGACTGCTACCCTGGGGGTGTTCTTCTTGGAAAGGGAGAGAGAAAGACAAAGAGGACACACTACATAAGGCTGGAAGAGACTGCACCTCGGTTGCTTATTTTTTTAACCTTGGGCAGTATTCTCTGGGACAGCATGCATACTCTGTCTGTGTGTCTACAAATGCATGTGTGTGCATGTGTGTATGAATGAGCTTTCTTTCCACTCATACAAATCCCCATTCATGGAGAAAGTGCAAAGCTATAGCTACAATCACCCAAGTTTCTTCTTCATTCTTTTTCTGTGTCACCCACTTGGCAAGCACTTGCTGCGGTGCCACCCCTGGCTACCCATTTAACGACACCCAGGCTCGATGTGGCAGAGGATCCAATGGCCTTGTGATCCCTTCCCTCCACTTCAGTAGTACACACCTCCTCTTTCCTAGCCACTGCGTTGTCAACAGGAGCCAGCAGCCTCTCTCTGGAATACATGATGGAAGAAGACTAAACAAGACTAGTAGGGAAGTCAGGAGCAGGAGTAGCAAAATATCTGTGGTTCCTTCCTGTCTCTGCTGTAACATTTTAATGAAACCACCTCGGGGGTAAGCTGATAAAGACACTGACACTGTACAAGAAAATCCTTCTGCAACACAGCTTAACAACCGTGCCCACATCCCACATTTCTCTTGTTTTACGATGTCTGCCTACTCTCATTAAATTCCAATCTAGCCAGTGAAAAGCTACCTCTTAGCCTCATCTTAACATTACAAGAGTTGTACGTGGAACTATAATTGATGGCAATAAAGCTGTCTGCTCGTATCCTAACGTGAGGAGATACACAAGACACCAGAAGCCTGGTTTCCCAGTTAAAGGAAGGTCCTCATTTGAATTCTGAACTGCTGGAAAAACAAAAGAATGAGCTGAGTGTCTATCACTTAATGAATTAGAAATCACTTACGAGAGCACCCTTTGTGCTCAGTTAATGCATTCTTTTTAAAAGGTTATTTCTGCATCGGACCGTCCTTTCACATTCAGCTGGCAGCTACAGCAGATTTATTCATTCAGCAAATTTATTCTTGCAGTAGCTCTCAAAAATCAGCACACACTATTATACAGCACAGGCTCCATTTGTGAAATTATTTATAGCCTTATTTAGAAATCCAAGCTTCCTTAAGACTGACAATTTTATTGGCTTATTTAAGCTCAACTCTAAGGCCAGCAGAGCTTAGCTCAGACTTCTGAGCTCAGCATCCTGGGTGTCTGCCATCCCTTTCCAAGGCAAAGCTAGCCATTGAGCATGCATGTCTGCAGGTGTGGTATACCTCGGTCTGGCTGCTCTCAGATTCGGTGGGTTTATACGAACAGGATCTAGATTTATGACTTCAACAGAAAATGCAAAGTACAGAAAGTTCAGCTAGGAAAGGAGAGGGGTGGGGATTATTTGAGGATTTTAGGCTGTCGGAAGCCATGCCAGGTATTACATCTGTGTACGTCTCTGTCTTTCTCTTTTCTGTCTCTTTCTCTCATTCTCTCTTCCCCTTTACCCCTCTCTTTGCTTCACTTGCACTCTCTCTCCCTTCCCCTTCCCCTCTCTTCTCCTTTTTCTTTCCTTCCTGTACCTTCCCGTTGTCAAGGTGATCTTAAAAAAAACCCATCTACTTTGAAATGCAGTATTTGCCTCAGTGCTGAATAATCAGAACTGATAATCTACAGAGCTAGAAAAATGGCCCCTCACCACCTCACAGTGAGTCCTGAAATTGTGACCAACCACCCCAGGACTTTGGATGAGCAGTGGCCATCAGTTGGAACTGGCCAGATCTTTGGGATTTTTACGGACAAATCTTTGATGGCCACATGTGGCCAATCCCTTACTTACCCATCTCTTCCAGTAGACATGACAGCTGGAATTAGACTCTCTTCCTTCCAGAAATCTGACTTGTCTTGAGTTACATGACAGAGAACAGAGAGCAACACTTGCTGGACACACAGTCATATTTAGTAGACGTATTCCAACATACTATAGACCTGGGTGGTACAAACTGTTCACTCTCAGTTACGATTCAAGCTCACCCAAAGACAGCATGTGTCATGGAGTGAATTACATCCTGCTAAAAATGTATGTCAATTTGTCTGTGCTGTGAGTCCCAGTATTATATGATTGTCCACCATTTTGTCATTTGATGGGATTTTTCATAAGTGTTGTAAATTCTATCACCATGATACAACGAGGTGGACTGTTGTTGTTGTTAGGTGCTGTTGAATTGGTTCAGACTCATAAACAACCCTGTGAGCAACAGAACTAAACAATGCCCAGTCTTGCGCCATGTCCACAGTCATTTTTATGCTTAAGCGCATTGTTGTGGCCACCACATCAATCCATCTTGTCAAGGGTCTTCCTCTTTTTCTTTGACCCTCCACTCTACCAAGCATGATGACCTTCTCCAGGGACTGATCCTTACTGACAACATGTCCAAAGCATATAAGATGCAGTCGTGCCATCTTTGGTTCCTAGGAGCACTGTGGTTGTACTTCTTCCAGAACAAATCCATTTGTTCTTTTGTTGGTCCACGGTACATTCAGTATTCTTCTCCAGATAAGATGGATTATCAGCAGTTATGCTGATGAGGTTTACAAGATCCGATAGCGTCTGAAAGCCAATCTTTTTTGAGATATAAAAGAGAGAAGCGTGCGAAGAGGCACAGGAACTTCATACACCAAGAAAGCAGAGCTGGGAGCACAGCACATCGTTTGGGCCTGGGGTTCCTGTGCTGGGATGCTTCCAGACCAGGGAAACACTGATGCACAAGAACGCTGCTCTAGAGCCAATGGAGAGAAAGACTTCCCCTTGTCAGACTTCTAAACTACTGGACTGTGAGAGAACAAAGTTCTCTTTGTTAAAGCCACCCACGTGTGGTATTTCTGTTATAGCAGTACTAGATACCCAAAACACCACGGGAAATAGTCCTGCAACGAGCTTCCATAAAGATTATAGCCAAGCAAACTCTATGGAACAGTTCTACTCTGAAGTACATGTGCTTGTCATGAGTCAGAATCAACTTGGCAACAATGATTTGGGTTTCTTTGTTGTTTATCCTGATGCAGAGAGTTTCTACCTTGGCAAGACTCCTAAACTGGCTCAGTAGAAGTCAATCCTGCCATTGATTGGTCTGATCTCCAGTGATGCAGTCACTGAAGAGTGTTTATTAAATTTCAGTTTTCATAAAAACTCTGCCAACCACACTTTTCTCACTGTTTAAAATAGAAACATAGCATAATCTCATTTTTAAAATACTATAAGCAGATAATCAAAATCAGCCAACCGTATGCCCTGACTCAACTAATTTCCACTTCAAATGCTTCTAATCCATGCTGTCTTTGGCAACGCATGATGTTCTTGAGTGAGAAAGCGGTAATTTGCATGCCACATTTGCTAACAATTTACTAAATTAAGTGGCAAGATAGTAAAGGAATGGTGTTTTGATGAGAACATTCTAATTAAAAGTGAATCTGAAGAGGCAGAGTTTCAGTTCTATCACTGACTGTATACCTCAAAGGATGCGAAGAACAATAAAGGTGTATTTAAGAGATGTGTTCATGCATCTGGGCATCTTGTGTGTCTATGATTTCTTCTTTCACAAGTACTATTACTTATAATAATACTTACCAGTTATCATTACTTATAATAATATAATTTAACACTAATAACAACCATTTTGAGCCTTTATGGGATAATTTTAGATGCTTTACACACATTGTAATACACATTTTAAAACACTGCTGCAACACAGGCAATATTATCCTCATTTTACAGTTAAAAAGTATTTGTTTTTCAGAGAGGTTAAAGAAACTGTAGAAGGCTGCATGGACAACAAGTAGTAGGGTGAGGATTTGAACCTAGATCCACCCCCAAGATCATCCCATTACTCAGCTCAGCTTTTCTACGTAATCTCAGGAAAGCACCATGGCTGAAGAGTTTTATTTTCTTCCAGAAATAAGTTGATTTGCATGACACTATTATTTGTCTGTTGCTTTGACCACCCTGTTTCCTCTGGATTGACATTTTTATGGGACACTATTATGGATTAAATCATGTTTCCCCCAAATGTGTAACCATCTGGCAAGGCCAGGATTCCTGACACTGTGTGACTGTGCACCATTCTGTCACCTGATGTGATTTTCCTTTGTGTTCCAAGTCCAACCTCTAGGATGTTAATGAGGTGGCATTAGTCACAATTATGTTAATAAGCAGGACTCGATCTACAACATTAGGTTTTGTTCTAAGTCCATCTCCTTTGACGCAAAAAATGAGACCTGGGGTCCCTGTGCTGAGAAGCAACTATTTCAGGAAAAGACAGATGATGAGGACCTCCCTCCAGAGCTAACAGAGAGAAAGGCTTCTCCTGGAGCTGACATCCTGAATTTGGACTTCTAGCCTACTAGACTGTGAGAGAATAAAATTTCTCTTTCTTGAAGCCATCTACGTGCTGGTATTTCTGTTATGACAGCATTAGATGACTAAAGCAGAGAAAACTAAGCCAAATCCACTGTCGTCAAGTTGAGCCCATCTCATAGCAACCCTATATAGAGGCAGAGTAGAACCGCCCCAGTGTAGTTTCTAGGGAGCACCTGGCGGATTTGAACGACCAACTGCGTGGTTAGCAGACGAAGCATTTAAACACTATGACACCACGGTTTCCAAAATAGAAAGGGATACTGATAATTTTCTAATAACAACAGTCCTGCATATTGTGTATTCTAGCTCCAGAACCCATACCTGATTTTGGTAAGCTAGCAAGCAGAGAGTTAAAACATTCTAATTAGGATGGACTAGACCTCAGTTCTTTCAGATAACAACTGTGGCTCAGACAGGTAGAATAACTTCCCATTTAGCTCAGAAAGGGCGTAACTGGCCTTGGATTAGAAAATGCAGAGGAAGCTGTGACTCACTGCCCAGGATGTGAGTAATATAGTACCGGACCTGGGGTTGTTCTACTAATAGGAAAGCAGCTTTTGTGATGATTGTGGTTAAAACTGCTATCTCGTGTGCAGCCTCAGAAAGCCCCTCGCTTCCTCTCCTTTCCTGTGCTTTGCACACTTACCCAGAGAACAGGAAAGAAACTCTCACCCCAGTTCTCATGTGGCACTGCCACCGCCTAGAACCAACCTTCCCAAATTGATAATGATCACCAAAACGGGACTGAGAGAAGAGTCACCTTCATTCTACAAGCCTTAAACGAGTGTCTGCTGTGCTGTGCTTTGGGGAGCTCACAGCCATATACACTCAGTTGCTGTTGTTAGCTGCTATTGCATTGGCCCCCAGACTCATGGTGACCCTAGACTGAATGGCTGTGATCTCCCTGGTTTTCAATGGCTGATTTTCGGAAATAGATCAGCAGGCCTCTCTTCCTAGCCTGTCTTAAGCTCCACTGAAACCTCTTCAGTCTCACGGTAATGTACAGGCCTCTATGGACAAATGGGGGGTGGCCGTGCTTGAGGTGAGCTAGGTGAACAGGCTGGGAATCGAACCAGGTCTTCCAAATCAGAACATGAGACTTCTACCACCCAACCACCACTGCCCTAATCATCACAAAAAAGCTAAGTAAGATGGACAACAGAATATGACCAAGTGTCTTTATAATCACAGTGAAGGGTTCAGGAGAAGGGACAGACAATAGCTACCTAGCTGGAGGAACAAAAGGTGCCTTCACAGAGAAGGGACATTTTAGGATTTGAAATAGGAGAAGAAATTTTCTGGATGAAACCGTTATTGTTGTTTTTGTTATATGCCACTGAGTTGATTCTGAGTCATAAGGACCTTACAGGACACAGCACAACTACCCCATGCAATTTCCAAGACTGTCATCTTTTTAGGAGCAGATTTTAGGTCTGTTCTGCCACAGAGTGGCTGCTGGGTTTGAACCACTGACGTTTCATCAACAACTAAGAGCTTAACCATTGCTCCCCTAGGGATCCTTCCAGGTTAGGGGGAGAAGTAGAATGTGTGCAGAAGCAACACAAAGAGATAGAGTTCAGTGTAAGCAGAGGAATGAGAGCCAAGAGACGATTTAAAGGACGGACAGATGATTTAAGGAGCTGCACCACAGATCTTATGAAATTATATACTGCACTTCTTGGTTCCATACATCTAGAGGATGTCGTCTTACTGGCCTCTTACTAGAGAGGAGTGGAGAGGGTGGAGAGGAGGGAACAGGAGATTGTCAAGAGGACATAACACGTATAGAACAGAAAGGAGGAATATGCTGTCACTGAGCAAGGAAAGCAGAGGTAGCTGTGGACAGGCAGGCATACAAATTTAAACTGGACTGTTCACTTTCACTCAATCACAATAAAAAAAAAGAAGAAATCATATATTGCCAATTTGCGGCCATAGCCAATTGGAGAGTGCAAAACAGTTAATTTGTAAATCATGCAATCCAATGGCTGTTTTATTTCATTGTGTAGTGTGAAGAGCTTGTTGTTTAGCCTTCGAAGCCTGTCTTGAAGCCCTAGGTTGGAGGCTAGGGTTCTCTCTTTCTCCTTCTTACAGCGTGGCGAGGAGGTGGCTGGCCAAGAAAAACCCAAGTTAGCCCAAAAATATTTTTCCTATTCCAGGGACTTGGTTCCAGACTCAAGGCAAGGGAGCATGCAAGGCCACTTCCCAGGCTCAAGGCAGAAAAGAAGCTCCTTGAGAGTTTCAAAGGGAAGCTGCTTCCACTGGGACCTTCAGAGTACCACATCCTGTCATCACCCACTCTAGCCTTCTCTGCTTCTAATGGCTCTCATTCATCTTCCTCCTGCAGAAGAATCCCAAATACAACATCACAGGAGATTTCTAGATCTGAAACGCAGGAAAAATGGACTGACATTATTAACGACCTTCCCTTTTCCAACGGGCAGGAAAGTCTTACTCTGGTTGGAAAAGATACTAGTTTGGGCCAAGGTGAGGGGGGACACTGCCAGAAATGGGCCTGACCAGGGTGCAGGCAGAGTCCGGGGAGGGAGCCAGGCCTGCACCTGCCCACAACATCTGGCTCTGACCAGACATTCTGCAAGTTCATGTATTTTAAAGAACCAGAGAGTAGGAGGGAAGGGAGATAAAGCTAATGTTTGAAAACAGCAGGGATGATAAGAGAGCACCAGCCAGCGTGGGGGAAACACTCTGCTTTGGAATGAGCCCCATGATGTCAGTTTCTGCCTTGTAGACTCCCATTTATTTGGGCACTAAAATCATGTCTTAGGCATGAGAAACGTTGATCCAGGCTCACTTGTATTTTCCTTGGCTAGTCAGTCACTACCCCAACAAAGTTGCAAGAATGAAAAAGGCAAAGGGTTCACAAGCCCAGCTGCTCCACCCAGGACATTTAAAGGAAAAATCCTGACATTTTCTGTGATTTCTCCACTGAGCCTGCAGGCAAGACACAGAGTTGAGAACCAACCATTTGCCTCTTTCCAGCCAATTGCCCTTCACTAGTTCAGAAGAAGAAGAAAATAAACATAGAATTTATATCAAAATGCTCTAGGGACCAATTCCAAATAATGTAACAAGCTTCACCCTTGGTTCTGGAAAATCATACTCCTGTCACCAGCTAACATCGACAGGGTGACAACCAAGGATAAGGTACTGGAGAAAACCAAGGCATGTCTACGTGACTGCTGCAGAACCCTACAAGTAATCACGGCTCCTACAACTTGATGTACCAGACACAATACACACAAACAGGCGCAGGCCCTGCCCTAGGATATGAATATTTAATTTATGTTCCTGTCTTTAATCCTAGGCAGGTGAGTGTTTTTGATCTGTTCTGGAACAGAGGCTTTAAATAAGGATGTCTTGGAGAGTTTTTGAAGTCAAGTTTCACTGCTTATTTAATCTACTTGGCACTATTTTCAGGAGACAAGCAATTTCAGTTGAGTTTGGCTCCAGAAGAGCATCCCTTTTTCTTTTCAAAGCCAATCTCTGCCTTTGAGTGGAGGGGTGGCCCCAGGCCAGGGCTAATTGGGGCTTAACTTTTCTACTTTGCCTTTAGATTTGGATGTTAACAGAAGGGTCAGCACCTGCACATGTTGCTAGCAGCTGGCCTGGGCTGCACTGCTTTCTGGCCAGTGCATGATCCACTGGACCATTTTGGCTTCCTGAAGACCCTGTTCTCATCAACCAAGCTACAGACACAAACTCTGTCACCTGAATGTGGACACTCCCATGATTCTCATTGGAATCTGGCTATGCTTGTCCTGACTTGGGACAAAGACACTCCACACCAGCAAACCACACTTTTCTGTTAGAGTCTGTCCCATAAATTCCAGAATTTAGAGTTCAGATGTGCTATGATTCAATCACTTTGATAAATGAGTGTCCACTTGCTTCCCCTTCAAGAATTCTCTCTTAATCAATTGGCACTTTGTGGCACTCCCTCCTTCTGCAGCCGGCAGGAGCCGTAAACCAGTGAAGAGCTAACCCTGGCGGATGAGGTTTTAGTGTCTGGGAGGTATGAAGCCAGTCACGCTAGGAGGAACAGTCGAATGGAAATACTCCCAAACATCTGGGACTCTGCTTCAAATTTCAAAGTGATTCCCTGGCTCACACAACTTTACAATCTTGGCATCTGCCAAATGCTTATGTTTTGCTTTATCTGAAATTAGGCAAGGATTTCAACTCTCACTCTCAATATCGCTAGAATGGCTTTTCTGCTCAAAGAGAGTTGCTTCTTTTTCTTTTTTTAAATATCCATCCACTGCTGTAGAGTTGATTCTGACTCACATAGCAACCCTATAGGGCAGAGGATAACGGCAGCACAGTTTCCAAGGAGCACCTGGTGATTCGAACTGCCAACCTGTTGGTTAGCAGCTGTACCACTCAACCACTAAACCACATTTTTTTTTTTTGAGAATATGGAAATTCAGTCTTCTTGTGGTTCAATGAAATGGAAAGACAGCAAGGATTATGACTGGCCTTCCTCACCTCCACATCGTAATGACTCGCCTCACGTATCTATCCCTTTGACTAAGACACCAGTTATTGGCCATCTTAAGAAGACAAGACCCGAGGCAGAGCAGTTCTTCAAGTCCCTCGAGTGTGACCACCAGTTAGTACCAAAACACCAGGAAGGCATTCGTAAGCACAGTTACATTCAAGTGAAACTTCTTTTCAGAAGGGACTATTCCTTATTTTTATACCGTGATACAAAAATAAAGATAACTAACATCTATACTTTTCATTATAAATATTTATAATGAAAAGTATAAATATTAGTTAATTTTTTTGTACTAATATTTATACTGGAAATCCTGGTAGCACAGTGGTTAAGTGCTACATTAGCTAACCAAAACGTCGGCAGTTCGAATCCGCCAGGCGCTCCTTGGAAACTCTATGAGGCAGTTCTGCTCCGCTCTGTAGGGTTGCTACAAGTCAGAACCAACTTAACAGCAGTAGGTTTGGGATTTTATGTAGCAGTGATCACTGTGAGAAGCACACAGGCCAGGTAGGGCTATGTAAGTACTGTTCATCTCTGATGGACAGCAGGGCAATGTTTGCAGGAGAAATAGTGTGTCCATAAAAGCCCTCCCTCATGCAGCTGGGGTGAGCAGCGCTGGCCACAGTCACGTGTCAATTTCCCCAGCACTGACTCCCACATCCTGAAAGGAAGATGTGAACTTCACCCTCCCTCAGTCATCCATCCTGGAGTTAACCCAACATGCCAGGCAAAGCCCCCGCAGCTCAATTTAGTGCAGGGCAGATCTGCTGCAAGAGACAGGAACTAGGAATCATGCCTTCAGCGGAACCTTCTCCAGGCACTAAAGCCCAACAAAACCAGTTCTGAACACCTGTCTCCAACCTCTTCTTATCCTCTCTCTCCTTTGAAAGTTTTCTCTTTTCTTCTGATTGGGGGCTGCATGCTAGAAAAGCATTTTCTAGCAGCGTATCAAATCCCTAAATACTAGAACTCTGCAATTTAGATGAAAAGGACTCTGCTATATTGGCATAAAATCTCACATAACTAAACCAAAAAAAGCTCCAAAAGAAAAAAAAAATTCAAAGATGTTCACATTCTCCACATTCTTTAGCACAAGGAACTCTGGGGGCACTGTGGATAAAGTGCTCGCTTGCTAACCAAAAGGCTGGCAATTCAAACCTAACAGGGGCTCCATGGAAGAAAGATGTGGCATCTCCTTCCAGAGAGATCACAGCCCTCGAGACCCTATGGGGCAGTTCTACTCCATCCTAGAGGGTTGCTACTGAGACCAAGCCAACTCGATAGCACACAACACCAACAACAGAGTATACTATTTACGCTCCAGAGTACAGAGACTGCTCTGATACTTGGGAATTGTTCTAGTAACTGCTGCCTTTGGTACTTAAATCAAGTATTGACACATGAAAATGAAGGGCCTTGCAAGATGAAAATGCTACACACTGCACCTTACAGAGCAGGCAAGGTTACATCTGCGCCAAGTCAGCAGACAGAATGGATTTCTTGACCTCAGTAAATGTCAGAAGAGCCAGACAAGATGAAAATGAAAGCAAACAGAACACAAGCTGTGGAGGGAGAAGCCTCAACAGCAGAAACAGTCCCCCCTCTTTTACCAGCTAGGTTATGACAGCTCATACACACCTTTCTGGAATATTTATGTCTCCATATATTACAGACATGTCCTAGCATCTATGAGACAGGCATACTCATTGTCCCCTTTGCTTACACCCAAAACTGATCATTACTTTACAAATTTATGCTTTGTTCCAAGATACCTTCTTGCTGCCTCTTAGTATAAGCCAGTGCATTCTACAGATACAAGCTACTATTTTTCTCCAAACAGTCCTACTAAAATGGGGCAGAGGTTGATTTTTCTTTGTTTCTAGTCACTAGCAGAGCTGTAAGACTGAAGAAACAAAGCAAGTTATCTTGTTTGGTAGCTATTGCTCCGTAGAGGTTGAACCCAGAGACCTTTAAGAACATTGGGCTTTCGCTGCTGGATAATTCACTTAGTATGGAAAAACTGATAACACTCTGACATTGGGTTGGGGTTCACACTTGACAAAGGAGACCCCAGAGAATAAATCATAAAGCAAGACTGTGTGGTAGAAACACTCAGTCTAGTAAAACTTGTTGCCCTTTCCTTCATCCTTGTAGAGCAGAATTGCCCCAGGGAACTTTCTGCCAGACTGGAAACGCTCTGGGTCTGCACTGTCCAACATGGCGGCCAGTCACCCACGTGGGTAGCAGCTTCCGTTTTGGACAGGACAGCTCTGAAATGAGTGCTGGGAGTAGTTCCAAAACCAACAGTTAAATTGAGAAGAACAGTCACACATTCTCTATGAGTCCCCTAAGCCACTAGGGGCATTTTTAGCCATGATTCACTTCCTATTGACACACAGGGGTCTCTGATGGAGTTCATCTGATATTTTGGTGATCTGCTTCCCCTATTCCCTAGCAGAGATTCTAAGCCAGTGCAGTTATGCTTCCACTTTAAACAAAAGCAAAATGTGATAAAATACAGAATAAGAAAATTGGCTGGTGAAGATTATTCGGTTTTGAAAGAGACTCATCATAGGGTTCATTAAGAAGCAAGTCTGCCTCATGCATGTAAAGGAGGGCTAATTTACAAATTTATACACAACTTTTAAAAACCACATAAAGTGAGAGACTCATGCAAATTACGATGGAGCCATTAGTTTGAAATGGCAAGAATAATACAAATGAATTAGTCCACGCTTTTGTTCCTATGATGGGGACACTCATTCCTGCAGGGAGGTGACGTTAAGGGTCATGCTGTTTAGGACAGTCCCTCCCCCCCGCTCCCCTCCCCCACCCCCAGCTCCCAGTGGTTCTTTGCACAGCTTTGGTCCTTCCCTCCAATTCTGAATTCCAGGCTGCACCAAAGTGTCCCTTCTGTTACCCCTACCAGATTGATGACATTCAGCCCTTCAGAACACTAAGTCTCTGGAATCCTGAGCTGTTGAGATAATTGAGGACTTAATCAGTTTTACCATTTCTAGAGGAAAAAACAAAAACTCCCTGAAATGTCTTCCAAGTCTCTAGATTAGTTGTTGACTTTGCTTTTACTGTTTGTTGGTGACTTTAGAGAGATCTCAGCTGTTTGGGTAGAACTGCCCCACAGGGTTTTCTTGGCTGAATTCTTTACTGACCCTGATGGCCAGACCTGTTTCTTCCATGGTGCTGCTGGCTGGGTTAGAACTACCTGTCTTTTGGTTACCAGCTGAGTGCAAACTGTTTGTGCCACCCAGGGACCTTCACGTCCCTACGTTCTTACAGCAGACTGCATTAAATAAATGTCAAACTCTTCCTAATAACCCAGCTTCAGTGTTACTGAAAACCCAAGCTATGATATCTGCAATTGCTTTATATGCATGTAAAAGCTGGATAGTGAATAAGGAAGATGAATGAACTGACCCTGCTGAATTGTGTTGCTGGTGAAGAATACCGAATATACCATGGACTGTCTGAAGAATGAACAAATGTGTCTTGGAAAAAGTATAACCAGAATGCTCTTTACAAGCCGGGATGGCTAGACTTTGTCTCACATACTCTGGACATGTTATCAGGAGGAACTCATCCCTGGAGAAGGACATCATGCTTGGGAATGCAGAGGGTCAATTAAAAAGAAGACCCCGAAGGAGATGGATTGACACAGTGGCTGCAACCATGGGCTGAGGCATACAAACGATTATGAGCGCGATGCAGGACTGGGCAGTGTTTTGTTCAGCGTGCACAGGATCTCTATGGATCAGAACTGACTCAACGGCACCAAACAACAACGACAGAGTTGTGTCTAAACACACTGCTCTGGCATTGCTGTTCGTGGCACCGCCACCTTCTGTCCCCCCCATCCCATCCCACAAAGCACAGCAACTTCTCTGCCCCTCCGACTCTAGCTGTCCACACTTAAAGAGAAACTCAGGCTTGCTGCTTTCCACCACTGTGGCCCCTCCCCCGTGGGCACTGGTTCAGATCCTGATGCCCTCTTTCCAGCTTCTCCCACTACCAAGTGCTCCATGTCCCCAATGTCCCATGGTCCCAGCACTCTGCCTAATCACCCTCCTCCTCTGCTCCCAAATAGCCAACTATCTCTTACTACCTATAAAAAAAAAAAACAAGAACCTCAGTCTTACACAAATACCTCCTTCGCTTCAATTCTTTAAGCCCCCTGTGCTGCCAGCCAAGCCCACCCTCACTCACTATTCCCCACATATACCCAGAGCTCCCAGAACCCCTTTCCTTGCCTCATGCAGCCACCCCTACGTGGAGTGGCTGACCCTCCACCTCTGCAAATAAACCCTACACATCTTCTAGGTCCTAAAACAAACACCATCACCTAAAGAAAGTCCTCCCTTCCTAAAGGAGGTGGAATCCATCTAAACTCCCCGAAATTTCATTCTGACCTTTCCAGTGGATGGCAGATTTGAGAGGCAGGCTGAGTTGCCTACAGTGAGCCACACGACTGCAGCTGGAATCCTGGCTCTGCCACTCAGCTGTGTGACTTTGGACAAAGCATAAAGCCTCTCTGGGCTTTGGTTTCCTATTCTTCAAAGCGCTATATGGCAAAACTTATAAGGTGAGTATGCGGATGAACAGATAAATACACGGAGCTGGGCAGGTCACACTTAACCTGTGGACCGCTGCTGGCTTTGTCGTGTATTACCACTGTCTCTAAGGAGTCGTGGTGGCACAATGGTTAAGCACTCATGTTTGAACTCCTAAAAGGTTGGCAGTTGGAACCCATGCAGTGGCCCCATAGAAGAAAGACCTGACCATCCACTGCCAGAAACACAACAGCCTAGAAAAATCCTAAGCCAGCTCTACTCTGCTACCCAGGATTGCTCTGAGTTGAAATTGACCCATCAGCACTTAAACAACAACAAACAGCTTACTGCCTCGAAGGAAAATGCCATCAAGACTCACACTTTAAGCAAAACTCTCATCTCTAGCTGTGCACTAGGATTACTGCATTCACAACAAACAAAAGGAAGAAAAATAGATGCCCAGCCTCTGCTCTTCATTCATCGGGAGTAGTGTTCGGTCCTGAGTATCTACGTTCTCATCATAAAGTCAGAGTTGAGGGCATTGACAAAAAAACTTCCCTAAGCTACGTCCAGGTTACCTGTGGTGCATCAGAGTCCAGCCCATGCCCACAGGTGAGGCTGGAAGAATAATGGACAAAGGCCACCGCTGTGCCTGGCAACAGGAGCAGAACCTCCTGCTTCCATAGGCCTGTGAGCCTGAATGTGGTTGTGTGTCTTCTGACTTCTCCAGTGCTACAAAACTGCTTACCTATAAGCCAGTCTCTTTTCTTCTATTACTTTAGATAAAAGCAAAACTGAGGAGTCACTGGGTGGCAAGGATTGAACTGTATCCCCCTAAAGTGGTGTCAACTTAAGTTAGGCCATGATTCCCAGTATCCTATGGTTGTCCTCTGTTTTGTGATTGTAATTTTATGTTAAAAAAGATTAGGGTGGGATTATAACACTTTTACTAAGGCCACATCCCTGATCCAACGTAAAGGAAGTTTCCCTGGCTATGGCCTGCAGCCTCTTCCTCTTACAAGAGATAAAAGGAAAAGAAAGTGAGCAGAGAAGGGCTTCCCTTACTACCAGGAAAGCAGTGCCCACTCCTGGGGACTTGGAGTTCCTGTGCAGAGAAGCTTCTAGTCCAGGGGAATGCTGGTAAACAGGACCCTTCTCCAGAGCCAACAGGGAGAAAGCCTTCCCCTGGAGGTGACAGCTGACTTTGGACTTCTGGCCTCCTAGACTGTTCAGAGAATAAATTTCTGTTTATTAAAGCCATTCACTTCTACTTCTGTTACTGTAGCATTACATGACTAAGACACTGGGTGAAACTGTTTGGTGGTTCTGCAATAAGTTAAACATAGAATTATCATATGACCCAGTAATTCTACTCCTAGATATGCCCAAAATACTTGACAAGAGGTGTTCAACAAATACTTATATACGTATGTCCACAGCAACACTGTCTATAAGAGTCAAAAGGTGGAAACAGCCTGTCAGGGACTGAACTGTGTCCCCCTAAAAATGTATCTGTTCATTTGATTTGGCTATGAGTCCCAATATGGTGCCCTTCTTCCCATGTGTTGTGAGTCCTGCCTCTGTGAGACTGATGATGGAAAATGGGCTGCAGTTGTGTTGGTGAGGCAGGACTCAAGCAACCAGCTTGTGGAACACAAGGGAGAGAAGTGAGCCAAGCAAGCTGGGAACCTCATACCACCAAGACAGCAGCACCGAGAGCAGAGCACGTCCTTTGGACCCAAGGTGCCTGTGCCTAGATGCTCTCACTGGATTTGGACTGAGCTTACTGGGCTGTGATGATTTCTCCTTCTGAATGAACTTACAATTTATAAATGGATTTGCAGCTTGCCAGACTGTGTCAATAAAGCTTCTCTTCATGAAACCTTCCACTCACGGTATTTTCTGTTAGAGCAGTACCAGGTGACTAGGACACAGCCCAAACGTCCACCAATAGACTAAATGGATAAGCAAAAGGTAGTATACACATATAATGGAATATTACATAGCCATAAAAAAGAATGGAGTACTGAAGCATGCCACAACGAGAATGAACCATGAAAATATTATGTCAGGTGAAAGAACCGAGACACAAAAGGCCACATAGTGTATGACTCCATTTTTAGGAAATGTCCCAAACAGGCAAATCTAGAGAAACAGAAAGTAGATTAGCAGCTACCCGAGGCTGTGGGGAAAAGAACAGGGAGAGAGAACTATTGGAGCTAGGGCTTCTTTTTGAGGTGTTGAGAATGTTCTGGAACTAGACAGTGGTAGTGTTTGCATAACACTGTCAATGTCCTAAAGGCCCCTGAATTATACATTTTAAAATAGCTAAAATGGTGAATTCTGTGATATTACATGTTATCACGATAACAAAAATGATAAAATCTAAGAACCAAACTTGTTACAATTATCATAAGGAAGAAGAACCTGACTTTGAGGGAAGTCTTTGTCCACAGAAAAGTCAGTTTGATTTGAACTTGAATTTTGAGGTATTCTCATCCCTTTTGTTTTTTAAAGTGAATGATTCTTTTAGAACTCTGAATTTTGAAATAACTGAATACCTCAAGTCCTAGATAACTGAGATATTTTTGAACAGAAAACACTAAAAGAAACTGAAAGCACACAAGTGTATGTCCAGGTGCCAGACCTGACGGCTAGCTGCCTGCTTCGATGCCCCAGCCAGATCAGGAGAATACAGCACATTCACCGACTGAATGCTTCTTGCCTGGACTCCTCATTGTCAGGGTCATTTTGGGATAAAAGCACATTTGCAATTTACAGAGAATAATTCCCTGAAAGCCTTAGAGACTGCGTCTCTTTCCTGGCAGAGTGTGTAGCTGCAGGCAGTGGGAAATGAGAGTAACAACTTTGAAGTTTTAATTAAAATACTACTACTAACAAAGAAGCGGACAAGTTACTATTTTGAGTCAAGTTCATGGACTGATCACATGAATAGCCTTGATATGACTTGTTCTTCACTTGAAATTAGTGCCATTTTCAAAGTAAACTCAGACAAAAATAAAAATCAATGACTAGAGTCTATCAATCAAAAAGACATAATCCATAGACTTGGTCTCTAACCAACACTACATCATCCTTCCGTTTGCCTATCAAGGGCCATTACTTTTAAGAAGCACATAAGCCAGGATAAAAATGCCTCCATTCAAAGCTGTAGCACAAAATATGGAAAGGAAGCTGAAGACAGAAGTAGAACCACATTTGCCCTCAAAATTATACCCTTCTTAACACTTCCTGGCAAAGTGTTCCCCTAACCATCTTAACAGAATGTTTTCAAGAGACTCTATTAAAATATAGATTTAAGAATTAAATCAATTTAGCTACATAAAAGTTCAGTTTGTGAAGAAGTACTTATGCATATTCAACTTCCAAACATGTAACTCCCAGCATCCCAGCAACAGAAACTGAACGTGGATATCACTGGATGAATAGTACCACAGGCACAGATAAGAAAAATACAAGCAAGAAATAAAGAACTTCTGCTGATTACATAGTGGATTGAGGAACACACATAAAAAGTCTTATATTTATAAACTAAAAATGTACTGCAATAACCAAGCACACCCTCAATTATGTCACTTAAGTTGTACATACTAAACAGCCAACAATGGAGAAAAGAATTTCTCTGATTCAAATCACAAAACCATTTGGGGGTCTGAAGTGTCAAAGTCTCTTTGCATGCTGTGCATGCATCTGTGAGCCAAGCTACAGCTCCCTAGCTATTTATTCAAAATCCACATCAACCATGGAAATCCAGGGGAATATATAATCAACTAATCTGTCAAACATCCGGTGTGTTTTAAGTTTCTTCCGGGACCATCCCCTAATGGACTCACCAAACAACAGGAAATGTGATCCTACCATTTCAGGCTGGATTTGCCTCATCTAATGTCTTAGATGACTGGGGGGTCTTTGGAGTCAACTGACTGTTAACTCCACTGAACCCGTTCCAAGTACTTATATTACAGTGGGTCATATTCACAGCATGAATCTCCCTGCTTGGAAAAAACCACCAACCATGATACAAAGTCAGAAAAATAGCCTGAACAAGGGCAGAACAAAGGTGCACAGAGGGGATTTGGCCTCCCTACTCTACAGGTCACTGGTAACAGGTGCCTGATGGCTCCACTGCCCTCTCTATGGAGATGGATCCTAAAAATTCACTGTCTTCGCCATCGTGATGGGCTTGTTTCCATCACAAAGGTTTGGGCTCTGGCAGGGGAACAGGATATGGGGCACAAGCTGGAGAAATGTGCCTCCACTCATACTGTGTGCTTCATTACTGACATGCCATTTTATCAGGGTGCTAAATTAAGGGGAGCAGTGGTGGTCCAGTGGTAGAATTCTCACCTTCTATGCATGCTACCAGAAATCCTGGTAAGATAGTGGGTCAAGTGCTATGTCTGCTAACCAAAAGGTCAGCAGTTCAAATCTACCAGGCTCTCCCTGGAAACTCTATGACGCAGTTCTACTCTGACCTCTAGGGTTGCTATGAGTCAGAGCCGACTTGACGGCAGTATGTCTGGTTTTTGGTTATGTGGGCTGCCAGGGTTCGATTCCTGGCCAATGTATAGCCACCACCCATTTGACAGTGGAGACTTTATTGTCGCTGTGACACTGAGCAGATTTGGAGGGAACTTCTAGACTAAGACACACTAGGAAGAAAGGCCTGGAGATCTACTTCCCAAAGTCAGCCAATGAAAACCACGGATCACATGGCCTGATCCACAATCAATTGTGGGAATAGACAGGACCAGCCGCGTCTGTGGTGCATGGGATCTTCATGAATAGGGGATCAACTAGACAGTGGCTAGCCATAAGAAAACGGAGACTGAGCAGTAAGAATGAACCTTGAGTCTTCAGGCACTTGATCCCAGCAAGGACAACCATGACGAACAGTTTTGTGCCTGACTCTCTCTACGAACTTTTTTCTGAAGCCACTTTAATTTGCTGCTGCATGGTCACATCTTCACCATTATAAAACCTGCCTGCAAGGGCAGTAGCAAGAATGGGACAGAGTGTCATTAAATTAAGGGGAATGGTGACAACAAAAACATCCCTCACAAATCCCACTGTTTACTGAGGTACAGAGCCCATAAGAACACAGTCAACCTCTCCTAACATCATCATTAACTCTTCCAGTGCTGGGATTCTACTAAACTGTTATTCAATATTGTGCCAAATGAACAAAGGGAAGAACAGCTGGAGGAACTGCTCAAGAGGGACCGAGTTCAGAGGCGTGCCAGGCACGTGCAAGGACTCAGCCTGGATTTCTTTCCTGTCACATGTGTTTGTCTCAATTAGAGCTACAAGGGTCCTGCAGCCTCTGAGGCCACTTCCAGCAAGCTTCATGGCTTCTCAAGAGGAGGCTAAGAGTGTTGCCTGAAATGCGGGCTCTCTAATTAACTGTTACACGCTGCCTTTGCAGGAGATTTTCCTGCAGAAATCCCAGGGCAGGAAGGGTGGTAGCGACAGGGGCCCGCTGGAGCTGAGCAAACCCCCTGCATGCCAATGAAGCCCACTGGTAAGAGGGCCTCCCAATGCTTTAAGCTTTCTTCTGCCTTTAGATCAAATTTTATAGCAAATATAACTGAGAAGTGCCATAAAAAGTATATTTAAACAATCAGAAGCACCTTCTTAGAGGATTACAACCCTTTCTGTTCTTGCAGTTACCAGCTTTACCTGGCACATGGGGCACTGCTGGTTCAGAGGCAGAATTCTGGTTTCCCAGACAATGCACTTCACACTCAGTCATCATCCTTCTATCAGTGGAGGCTTGTGTGTTGTTATGAACAGGTTTTCAAGGGAGTTTCCAGACTAAGATTGACTAGGAAGAAAGGAAGAGATCAGACTTCCCAAAGTCAGCAAACAAAAACTCTACAGATCACAACAGTCTAAATTGCATCCGATCATGGGGAGGGTAGCATTTCATTCCACGGTACATATGGTCTCGAAGACTCAGAGGTCAATCCAACTGCAGCTAACAAGATCAGCTCACTGAACTCTGCAAAAACTTCCTTGCTGGCCTTCCCTCACTGCTCCGTGCTCTATGCAAAGAAATGCTGTAGAGAAATGACGTCTGTTGCCGTCAAGTCAATTCTGACTCACAGCAATCAGGTGGCTCAGAGTAGAGGAGTGGCTGGTGGATTTGAACTGCCAACCTCTTGATTCACAGCTGATCTCTTAACCAGTATGTCATCAGGGCTACTTAGAGAAACCATACACTCTAGAAATACATGCCAGTAGTACCTCTTAATAGCTGATGCAATGCCTTTTCTTGTACAGTCCTCCTGTGACACTGTCACCAGAACAAAGAGGAAGGGCTCCAGTATGGGGCACACCCTGCTGCCACCCTGGGCTTAAACCGAGGGTTCTGCATGAGAATGCCAGAAAAGACAGCCACATGGAAAGAACACCGCGGGCAGAGAGAGGACAGGATGCCGATGCAAATCAACTGACGTGGAGCTTTCCATTCTCTCTCTTGTGGAGCTTTTGCATTCTCTCTCCAGTTGTAGCTTTGAGCTAAGTGCAATAGAAAAAGAAGTTGTGGTAGGACTTGCATTTAGCTCCAGCCACCCTGCTTGGCTGCAGCAGATGGGTAAGAACTAGAGTGACCTGGAGTTTTCTGGAAACAGTCTTGGTTGACGTCTCTTGTACAGGTGTCACTACAATACTGAAACCAGTTGCTGTCAAGTCAGTTCCCACTCCTGATGATCCCAGGTGTGTCAGTGGTGAACTGTGCTCTGCAGTGTCTTCAATGGCTGATTTATTTTTTATTTTTACAGTACTTTAGATGAAGGTTTACACAACAAACCAGCTTCTCATTAAACAGGACTCAAATTGTTTTATGACATTTGGTTAACAAGCTTACAACTGTCCCTTCTACATGTTGAGATCTCTGTTACCAGCTTTCCTGTCCCCTCCTGCCTTGTAGTCCTTGCTCCTGGGCTAGTGTGCTTCGTTAGTCTTGTTTTGTTTTGTAGGCGGTCTAATCTTGGGAAGAAAGGTGAACCTCAGGAATGACTTCAGTCCTGAGCTAAAAAGCTGTTCACAGTTAATGGTTGACTGTTAAAAGTAGACTGGCTCCCCTTTACTCTGAGGCGTCTCTGGGTAGACTCAAACTTTTAGTCAGCTGCTGAGTGTGTTGACATTTGAACTATATAAGCCAAAAAACCTATCTACTGCTGTCGAGTTGGGTCTGACTCATGGCAACCCTAGAGGTCAGAGTGGAATTGCCCCCTAGAGTTTCCAAGGAGCACCTGGTGGATTTAAACTGCCAACCTTTTGGTTAGCACGTGTAGCACTTAATGCACTATGCCACCAGGATTTCCTTGCACTATGTACAGACATCATAATTATTAATAGCACCCCCTTTTCACTTTTAAAAGTAATGTGGTCACCTAGTTAGAGCCCAACCAGCATCAGACCCTGCTGTAGGCCCAAGGGTCAGCCCAGAGGAGAGGAACAACGTGAGGAGGGTTCAGGCCACATGATCACAGCAACGAGGTTCCACAGGCACCCCATTCTAGCTCCTGGTCAACAACAACAGTCTGGCATGGCTTGCTGCTCCTTTAATTTGACTGTTTTGGAGAAAGTGCTTTTATACAAAGAAGCAACTAATAGAAAGATCCCCCGTGAGGCTGTGATGCTATTAGGCCTCTAAAGGACTCTTTGCTGCCTGCTTTACCAGCTGTATCCAAAGAGGGGGACACATAAGGAACAAAAAATCATGCAGGAAAAACACTCTCTCTCCTCTTCAAAGGTGGAAGAATGTGTTGGCATGGGAAAAAATAATATCTTGAACCTCAATATTTTAAAGCAATAAAATCTATGTTTTGTAATGAAAACATAATTAAGTCTTTTTTGGAGATTTCTGTTGGCATGAAAGCACCATGGGAAGAGGAACGGGGTTTAAGTGGTTTAAATCTTAATTAAACACAACTCTATCTTAGCAATCTATTTTATAGACTCTTTTCCTTCTAACTACAACGATTGCTCATTTTTCTGACTTTAATTATAGCATGGCATGTTTTTTTTTTTTCTTTCTTTCCCTTTTAACACCAAGAATGATAAAGTTAAGAAATATCCTGCTGTAATTCCAATCACCACCAGAACGTAGGCCTCAGGCCAAACACTCATAAAGACATAGGTCATAACAAAACCCAGCTGCCACTGAAACAATCCAGTGTCATAGCAAGCCCACGTGTCCAAGTAGAACTATACAGTATTTTCAGCAGCTGATTTTTCAGAAGTAGGTCACCAGGCCTTTCTTCTGAGGTGATTACGGGTGGATGTGAATCTCCAAAAGAGTGTGTTAACCATTTGCCCACCTCTGAACACGGTAGAAAGCTGAAACTTACTTTCCTTCCATGCTCTCTGCTCCCATGTGCCTGCTTGATGGCTAGATCTTGGCACAGATATTGTGTGCCATCCAAGTCAATTCTGACTCATAGTGACCCTACAGGACAGAGGACAACTGCCCCACAGGGTAACCGAGGCTGCAATGTTTACACAGAAGCAGGTTGCCACATCTTCCTCCCATGGAGCAGCGGGTGGGTACCAACTACCAACCTCCTGGCTAGTCATTAGCACTTAACATCAGAGCTCCTTCTGGTACAACGTTACCTTTATTCACTTCCCACACCTCAGAGAAGATCATCTTCCCCTCTAGTCTTGTTCAGACCATACTCGTTCCCACACCTGGCCTTCTCCTCTCCACTCCACTTTAGCCCAAACTAAACTCTTCTTCAGAACCCTCTAGACAAGACCTTGATGACATCACTCCTCTCCAATGGCCCCTGCCTGGGTCACACTCCCAGAAGGCTCTGCTCTCCCTCAACCTGGGCTGACCAAGTGCTTTCTCTTCTAAACCATCATTAAACGACAGGGCTTCAGCCATACTTAACGTATCCTTGATAACTCTGCTCTAATTTTTGTCTTCAGCATTTCAGGGCAGGAAACTCTGAGTTACACAGGTTATAAAAGGAAATCTGTAGTCTGTGTTCCATTTATTGGTTTATAAACATTCTCCTGCCCCCTCTGCAAGGAGACAGATGGGATAATGCAAGTGTAGGGAGACAAATATCCCCTTATTAGGCAGGTTGCACACAGAAATGGTACTTTGTTCTTCCACTGATAATAACAAAAACCAGACCCACTGCTGTCGATTCCGACTCATAGCAACACTACAGGACAGAATACAACTGCTCCACAGAGTTTCCAATGAGTGGCTGGTGGATTCAAACTGCTGATCAACTGGCTAGCAGAAGTAATCCTGAATCACTACACCACCAGGTTTCCACTGATGCAAGACCTCAGTAAAAACACTCACACTTCAGTATAAATCACAGAATTTAGGAGGAAGGAGCAGTAAATAGGTTCAGACAAGCAGAAGAACAGATATATTAAAGCTTCACAATCCTGGGAAATTAATCCAAGAGAAAATCAATATACCTCCCAACTGTGGACTCCTTCCTAAGAGGTTAAACATCACTGGTGACACTGTGGTTAAAGGACTCCCACACTAACCCAAAAGTCACAGTTCAAACCTGGCAGCCACTCCACAAGAGAAAGATGTGGCACGCTGTTTCGCTTAAGATTATAGCCTTGGCTACCCTATGTGGCAGTTCTACTCTGTCCTGTAGGGTTGCTATGAGTGGGATTGTCTTGATGGCAGCAGGTTTAGTTTTTTTGTTGTTGTTATTTTTCGGTCCTAAAAGCTTAATATTATCAAAATAATCAAAAGTAGCTTCTGAGGCACTCTTACTGCATGAAGCCAGATAATACTCAGATAAAGAATTACTCCAAGCCTTAGCCCTGGCAAAGTCCCCAAGTAAACAAATATCTTGACTAAATGACTAAACACGTATTAAAAATTCATACTTATGAGTTGATGTTGGTTTTACAGATATTGCTGGAATCTGCAAGGTGATTTTTAGCTCTGACTCGTCATCTCAGCAGCTTCACCCCTGTCTTCCTCAAGGTGCATCTCTGAGCTTCTCATTTCCTCTAATTACTGTTTGCTTTTGTGACTACTAGTACTTACTCTCCATCTAAGGCGCTGCAGCTGTACTTGGGAGCTGAGCCGGGTCCCTGCCTACCTCTTCCGATCCCACCACATCCATGGCAGTTACACTCTAGCTCAACCACACCTTGCACCTCCGCTGCCTCTCACCCACCTGGATGCTGACAGCGTGTGCCAGTACCATGGCTATGCTTCATGGCTGTCACAGGCAGTAGTATAGAAGGCTACAGTGGAGTCAAGATGGGCCAGGAGTCAACATCTCAAAAGTGAGAGTTCAAAAAAGCTAGCTGTCAAGCATCTTATAAATTGTACTCAAAATTTAGAGTGGAGCTTACTTCATACCTGTTGAAGAGAACTATCTACCAGTTGCTCCTTGGAAACCCTGTGAGGTCAGTACAAGTTGGAATTGACCAGACAGTAATGGCTTTCTGTTTGTTTTTTTATCTTTTCCTAAATGGCTCAGATTTTAAATATTTTCCTAATCCTGGTATCCTTGGGGTACTAGCCTCAGGGTAGAATTTGCACAGGTTGGGGCAAGATTCTCTGGTTCTCATTGATTCAAAAGATTCACACAAATGTACTTGAATACTAGCTCCATTCAAGGTTTCAAATCAGTTCTAACTGGTTGAATCATAGCTAAAATACCAAAACCAGAGCATACCTGAATCTTGCTATTTGAGTGCTCTGGAACAGTTTAACTGGAATGTAAAAAATTATAGGTCAAAGGCTTGGACCAGGAGTTTCAGAAGAGGTACAGGCCTTTCAAGAGCCTGATGCACGAGACTGGATTACTGGCAGGACTTTGGAGAGCGACACACATTCAAAGCAGCATGGTCAGCTGCCATGTTTAGGGTGGGGGAACTGCTGTTTCTCTCTCACTGTTCAAAATCCTAGGGCCAGCGATTTGGTTGCTATGCAACATGTACATTGCCTTTCTTTCTAGGAAAGATGAGTTTTACAAAAGGGCTGCACCCCGTAATTTTTCCCATTCCAGTTCACCCAATTTTGATTAATTTCACTTCCTTGGCTGTCATGAAACTGGGAAGAACTGATCTGAAGCCCTGGTCCAATTGAAGCTAGGTCCAATTGATCTAAATCTTATTCAAAAGGTAATTTCTGTTCTGTTCACAAAATCTTGCCACTGTGTTGAGGACTGAGGGTGGTAGGAAATGACTACATAATATGATGACAATACCATCACAAGGCAGATTTTGAGTTTTGGTCAAGTGCAGTAAACACATTGTTGTTGGGGCCAATGAGTCAATCTGATCACTCATAGTGACCACCTATGACACAGGTGAACTGCCTCCACAGAGTTGTTTTTTGTTTTTTGTTTTTTGTTTTATTTTTTTGGCAGTAATTTTTACAGAAGCAGATAGCCAGGGTTTTCTCCCAACGAACCTCTAGGCGGGTTCAAACTGCCAACCTTCCAGTTATTAGCTGCATGCTTAACTGCAGCACGACCAAGTCCCCTTGCATTAAGTATATTCTAGGATAATTCCTTCATCCATGCCCTTCTTCTTTAAGAAGCCTCACCCACCAGTAGCCTCACTGATTACCTTCAGCCAGAGTTGACTGGAAGAAGAGAAGACAGTTCAGGACGGTCCATCCAATCAACTGGTCAGACCTTGTATCTCATCTCAGGTGGCCAGGTTGAAAAGATGAGCTGGACCAAAGTGTCTCTCTCTCTAGAGCAGCACTGTTCAATAGACCTTTCCATGACATTGGACATGTTCTAAATCTGTGTTGTCGAGCAGGGTTGTCACTAGCCACATGTGGCTACTAAGCATCTGAAAAGTGGGCAGTGTGACTGAGGAACTCAATGGTGTATTTTATCTAATTTCAATTCATTTAAACTTGAGTAGTTTTAAACTTTACTAGGCAAGGAAACATGGAGGGAAGTTACAACGCGGGATGAGCGCTTTAGTTAACTAGTCTTACAAAGTGTAGCTGGCTACTATAGTCTGAACTGCATTCCCCCAAAATATGTGCTGGCATCCAACCCCTATACCTATGGGTATGACAGTATTTTGAAATACAATTTTCTTTGTTGTGTTAATGAGGCCACGTCATGCATTGAACTGTGTGCCCCCAAAATGTTCATAGCAATTTGGCTGGGCTGTGATTCCCAGTATTTTGTGACTGCCCTCTGTTTTGTGATTTTCCTATGCTATGTATTCTAATCTCTGCCTGAGGTTAATAGACAGGATTATGTTAAAAAGGATTAGGGCTGGATTGTAACACCGTTCCTAAGGTCACCTCCCTGCTCCACTGTAAAGGGAGTTTCCCTGGACTGTGGCTTGTTACCACCTTTTATCCTGTTATCCTACAACTGATAGCAGGAAAGGGAAGCAAGCAGTAAGTGGGGACCTCATATCACTAAGACAGCAGCACCTGGAGCAGAACTCATCCTTCAGACCTAAGGTTCCTGCACTGAGATGCTCCCAAACCAAAGAAAGACTGATGCTACACAAGGACCTTCCTTCAGAGACAACAAA
Organism: Heterohyrax brucei; assembly: GCA_028571685.1. Taxonomy (NCBI): domain Eukaryota; kingdom Metazoa; phylum Chordata; class Mammalia; order Hyracoidea; family Procaviidae; genus Heterohyrax; species Heterohyrax brucei. The sequence continues at coordinate 41,941,455 of CM053162.1, read as the reverse complement.
GAAAAAGTGCGTTCCCTGGAGCCTGCACTCTGAATTCAGACTTGTAGCCTACTGGACGGTGGGAGAATAAACTTCTTTGTTAAACTCATCCACTTGTGGTATTTCTGTTAGAGCAGTACCAGATGAATAAGACAGGCCATATCAGTGGTGAATATATCTTTAGGCTAGTCGCTTTTGAGATATAAAAAAAGCAAATCTGGCACAGAGATAAGCAAGCACCAATGAGAGGAAGATAGACGCATGTGGAGGCAGCCAAGGAACAGAAATGCTGAGGCTACAGAAGGTGAATGAGATCCCCCAGGGACCACACAGAGACAGTCTTCTCTATTAGACTTAGAACTTCTTGAAATGTGAAAAAGTGAATTTCTGTTCTTTAAATCCACCCACTTGTGGTACTTCTGCTACAGCAGCACTAAAAAACGAAGACAACTGGATACAATTGGGAGTATAAGAGGGAACTCAAGAAGCCAGCCTGGAGAGAGGTGCACAAATAATATATATCACAGGATGCGAGGCATCTCCAAAGTCTCTCCTGAAGCCTGACTGTTGAGCTCACTAGTCTCTGCAAGACCCCGCTTCACCTGCACAGCAACCCTCTTCCCTACCACACATACTAGACTGAGTAGTTTTCTGTTCCTTAGTGCCCTAATGGGAACAGAAAACACCTTAGAATTGCCAGATATTACTAGCTACCAGATCTTAGGGCTGAAAATATTTTTTTCAACTTAAGAAAAAAAAGAAGTTCTGGCATTTGTAGTGCTCAGCAGTGCATGAGTCTACACAAAGATAATCTAAATAAAACTGTAGCTTGAGCTAGCAGAGAAAGATTTGCCCTAAAATAGAACAGTACTCACCCTCAATCAAACTAAACATGAATTTTCTCTTAATCCTGGCTGAAATAGGAGCTTTTCTTTCACATGAATATGCTCCAGATTCACTCAAAAGCACACACACAGGGAAGGTGTTTCATCAGAGACTCAGGCACCACTTTGTCCAAGCTTGGTAAAGCTGCTCCCAAGTGTTCTGGGCTATGCCAGAGTTTAAAAATCAAGGAAACAGGATTATTGTTTCAAACTCAGTTGTAGGGGTCATTAGCATTTTTTCTCCGACTCTGGAATGTCCCCATTTAATGTATTTCAGCCTCCAAGGGGCAAGTGGAATCTTGTGTCCAAGAAAAAGAACGAATTAAGAGCACTTTGATAATTTGTCTTCTAGGATAAATTCTAGAGGACTAGAGCTGGGCTGTCTCAGTCTGAGGGAACCCGAGAGACTGTACTCCCCTGAGCCAGCTATTACTGCTGACTGTGGTGTACCACGCCACACAAACCATGAAGAAGTAAAATTGAGCAACGTGAGTGCCCACACTACAGAGTTCGTTGCCATTTCTACAAGCTCCCAGAGGGCACCAGTGCATCTTCATAGAAGCTAGATGTCCTTCAAGAGGTGACTGTGATGGTTAATTTTGTATGTCAACTTGGCTAGGCTACGGTTCCCAGTAGTTTAGCCAAACCTAGTCTAGTTACTGTTCCATACTGTAATCTAATGGAATGGAATCATGTTTTATAACGTAATCTGTGGAATATAATCAATCAAACGAAAACAGAGCTTCCTTAGAGTGTGTTCCCCCTCTAGGCTATAAACATACAGATTTGTGACAGAATTAGGTTTCTCTCTTCATTTTGCATTTTTTCTGTCACCAGACCTATGGATCTGGTGGGGACCCTAGCCTACAGAACTCCCCAGTCTACCACTTTACCTATGGATTTTGGACTTGCCAGCCCTCTATAATCTTGAGAATCAACTCTCTGAAGTAAATCACTGTCTTTGCATGTCTGCCTCCCTGTCAGCCTGCAGACCTATCTACCCATCTATCTCACTGGTGCTGTTGCTCTAAAGCACCCTGACTGAGACACTGGTCATTAATGCTACTCACAATTATTTCTGTCTCTTGGCTTTTCCTCAGCATGGCAAGATAACGCTTCCTGCTCCCCAGCACCACGGATGGGTGTGGCTCAGTGAACATCAATATGCTGTGAGCAGAAGGGATATCTGCCACTTTCTAGTCAAGCATTTAACCGCCAAGCCAAACCTTCCAGGTCTTCCATCTTCCTCTCTGCCATGTCAACCACCAGTGATGCAGACTGTGGACAATGAAGATGTGGACCAAAGCTCCCAGATGGCCCACAATGGACAGGAAGGGTGAGTGAGAAACAAATTTAGTATTTTAAGTCACTGCAATTTCAGGGTTGTTACTGCAGCATATTCTTTCTTATTCTGACTGATGTATCCCATTATTTATTTTTAAGTTACACAAAACCCCAGGAAGCAGTGACCAGCTAGAGTGAAGACACTCCCCAAGCTTTAGAGATGACAAGTGGATACGCTTGATACCCTAAAAGCTTCACTTGCCACAACCTGTATGTGTCTCAGTTCAGAAGCTGTTAGCACCAAGAAAAGCTTTGCATGTCCATGTTCAGGGCACAGTCTAAAAAAAACTCTCTATTGCCTTCACTGCTCTGCTAATAGTTGTGGAAAGGGGAGAATAAACAGTAGGCTGAGTCTCCAGGCACTAAAAACCCCTGAAAACAGTAAGTCCAACACTCAGTACTCCTGTGATTTCCCAGATTCCTAATAGAAACAGAATGACAGGATGAAAACCTAGGAAGGACTCAGCTCAGAGAAGAAATGGTAGAGAGTGTGAGAGACAAAAGAAACTGTGTTTGGTCCTTCAAAGAAGCTACCTGGAGAAACATTCCTGAGAATCAATTTTTCTCAGTTCGGCGGTCCAAACTTGTCAAACATCTTGAAGAGGCAAGACAGGACTAGAAGCATGATAAGAAAGGTGTTTCGTACGGGGCCAGCCCCTTCACAGGAAGGAAGAATGGCAGGGACATGTAAGAGAGGCTTCACAACGACATTTCAATCAACAGCTGCCGCCAAATAACTCTCTTGTCCTAAACATATCTACCTATACCTACCTATCTGTGTTCACTGAACATATTGAGCTGAATTTCTGTGCAGAGGCACACACTGGTCCCTACTTGGTCTAAGTGAAGATTCTCTAGTTCAAAGTAGCACCTGGGAATGATAAAAGTGTCCACGGCTGGAGGCTGGCTGTTTATTTGCTTTGGGCAAGCAAGCCGGCTGTCCAAATGTGTGGACAGTGCTGTTGGTCTGAGGCACTGCCTTCTTCCCAAGTGAACTGGCCCAGAACACCTGTGATGAAACAGAAGGCAGAAACTGGGGCAGGCCCAGTTTAGAGCATAATACAAGAGGGAAAAACTGTACACAAAAACACACAAGCCAGGTTGGTGAAACCAGTGGGACCATGAGGGCACAGTCAGGTTCTCACCTATACAGACACAGAAATCCTCAAGCATGAAGAATTAAAATGAAGTCTACACAGAGTGATCAGGCCTATTCCCCTCTTAAGTGTCTGCTGTCTTTGGGCAAATGTAAGGCCTTAAGCAAAGTAAACTAGCATGTTCATAAGTACCGAAATAACAACTGTGATTTATCAAGAATTTTCCACACTGGGCACTTCATACCCAATCTTATTTAATTCGCCTGACTCTAGAGTAATTATGGCTATGCCCTTTGACAGATGAGGAAGCTAAGGTTTGAATGAGTTTGTAAGCTGCCCACAAACACAAAGCTGAAAGGTGGCAAAGCAAGGATTTGAACTACATCTGCTGCACTCCAAAGCTCAAACTCTACCACAACTCAGTGCTGCCTCCAATGTAGACAAAGAGGACACAAGAGATCAGGAGCAACTGGCTTCATTCTTGAGTTGTTTTCATTTAATAAGACTTCCAAGCCTGGATGACTCCAAGTTCCTAGATCGTGACACTCATTTCTGAGAAAGGAGCTGCAGGCAATCTGAGGTTGAAAGGCTTGTAGACTCCGAAGGCTATATTTAGCTTGAAGACAAAAGAACAGGAAGATGAGGAGAGGAACAGTGACTTACTGCCACCAAGAAGAACTCAAAGTTCCAATTCATTTTCACCAATGGTACCTCTGGGCCGTCCGATGCAGTACCAATAGTTAATGTGCTAAGCTGCTACCCAAAAGGCTGGAAGATCAAGTTTACCCAGAGAGGCACTTGGAAGAAAGTTCTGGTGATTCAGTTATGAAAAATCAGCCATTGAAAACCCTATGAAACCCAGTTCTGCTCTGCCAACAAGGAGCTGTTATGAGTCCTCCTCAGTGCTATAGCAACTGGCTTACCTCTGGCCATCACGGTGGAAATGGATATACAGCAAGCATGGATTCTTATCTTGTCCTCAGTCCGGGGTTATAAGGTGCACGAGACACGACAACTTCTCAAGAACACACCGCAAGGTCATCATTCTCCTTCTCCTCATACATGCACAAGGAAGGACACGAGCACCTGTGTGCCCATGGGTCAAGATTTCCACCTTTTTCCTTACGTTTGCTCCATGGGATGCCTATTCCTCTTAACACAGTGCAAGCTTGCATCCATTCATTCATTCACTCACTCACTCATTCACTCATTCCTTTAGGTACGAAGCACTATAGACCACAATGCTTTCTATTTTCTGAATTCTGGACGAAAGGGAAAAGCAAATAAATCAAACAACCCCCTGCTTGCCTTAAGCTTTATCACGTTATTTCCTTTGCTTAGCTGGCTCTGCACATCTTACTTGTCCTTCAGTCATTCTGAATTTTCATTTCGGGCTTTTTAATTGAATGTTCAGCCTGGCTGTATATGTGAAGTTTTGTAAGCATTTTAATCAATAAATAAATTAGCCTGCACCAGAGCCACATCCTCCATCTGCTGCTGACAACGTAGAGCAGAGAGTGAGCAATGAAAAGCCTTGCTGGAGGACTCTCCTCTTTGCTAATCCACCTGATTATTTAGAATATTCCAGTCAGGACCAGTGTTTGGATTTATCAAGTACAGGGCAAGAGAGGTGCCTCCCAAGTCAAGTTTCCCAGCATCCCACAGCCAAAGCTAAAAAAAAAAATTGTAGGTAATGTAACCCCATTATGGTTCTCAGCACCTTGCCTTTGGGAACAGTCCTCCTACCCGGGGGGTACAAGGGCAAAGGCCCTGGGGTGTGAATCATAGTGTTGGCTCCCCACTTCAAAGGCCCCAGAGGCTGGCAGGCTTTCTCAAGCACTGCCCTAAGGTCAATTAACCAAGTATTTACTAAGAGCCTCCACGTGCAAGCTGCCCTATTCCAGAACTGTAGCAGAGAACAACATTGAAAAAAAAAGATTCCTGCTCTCATGGGCCTTGAATTTTATTTAACAAAGCGTCTCTGTAGATCTTGTGTGTGTGTGTGTGTACAGCACATGTAAGCATATATAGATATACACACACATGTATATATAATTCTTCTCCAGTACTTCTTACTATTTAGCCTTCTCTGTATGTATATATACATACACACATATATACATACACACATATATACATACACACATATATACATACACACATATATACATACACACATATATACATACACACATACAGAGAAGGCTAAATGGTAAGAAACACTGGAGAAAAACAGTGAAGAAAACAGAAAGCATTCTTAGGAGCAAGGCTGAAGTTTTAAACAGAGTGGTCAGAGAAAGCCTCTCTGAAAAGGTGACACTCCAGGAGGCACAGCCAAGAAGAGGAAAGGGGAGAGATTTGCAGCTGTTTGGAAAAGGGTATTCCAGGCAAGAACAGCAAGTACAAATGTCCTGAGGTAGGAGCCTGACTCTGTGTGTTGCAGAAAATGGCCAGTGTTGGGGGAGCAGATGAGCAAAGGAGAGAAGAGCAGAAGGGATCAGACAGGCATAGGCAAGGGTGGGGGCAGATGGTATAGACCCCCACAGAAAATTCCATGGACTCTGGCTGTGATGAGGAAGCACTGGAGGAGTTTCAGTTGACAAGTGGCACCATCTGACGTGCTTTCCCAGGACCACTCTGTCTGCTGCGTCAGAATGGACATAGAAGGCAAGGGCAGAAGTGAAGAGTCAAGGGGCTACTGTCTTCATCCAAGGAAGAGGTGATGATGGTGGCCCAGACCAGAGAGGTAGGACTGGAGGTGACAGAAGTGGTAGAGTCATGGATATTTCTAGGCAAAGCTGACAGGGAAGGACAGGGCAGGGTATAAGAGACAGAGAGGAACCTAGGATGCCTCCATATTTTTTGGTCTCAGCACTGTCCAAACACTCCTCTCCCATGAGGAACAGCTGTGGCAGCAGAACTGAGGAAAGGAATCCTAGAAGAAGAATCCTTAATAATGTCCCTTCTCAGTGGGGAGCTCCCTGCCTGGGGTGCAGGCTCTCCTTTGTCAGGCAGGGTAGAGTGCAATTGGCTAAGGTCAGAGAGGTTCATCTCCCTGGAGAACAGCTACCTTTGTTGACGGATGGGACACAGAGAAGGGTGGTGAGAAGGTTCCTGTAGGAACCCTGTAGGATGATGGCTTCATTTAGTGCTACCTTGAGAACCTCCCACCATGCCCTCAGCAGGTACACTAGGGGCCTGCCTTGGGGGTCACTGTGTCATATGCCTTCAAATCAAGTGTTCACTGTACAAGTGAATGAGCAGTTTCCTTTTCATGTTTGATAAAAGGAACATTTTCTGGGAAGGCAGGAGTGTAGCTTCTGTCTCCTATTCTTCTGCTAAGAATCTCTGTGACTTAAACTAGCAATACTGTCCAGCTTCCAGATATCCTGATCAGATGAAAGAATGCAAGCGTGGCTTTAGTAACAAGTCTTTATACAGACAGAGACCTTGCTTTAGAATAACTCTCTACTAGCTCAGGCAAAATCTCCTACCAAGGATTTTTATGTAACACACAAATCCTTCCTTTGAAACAACAGAAGAAAGATTTCTGGCTAACGTAGTAACCTTATCTCACGGAGGGGGCCAAGGTACAGTCATAGGATACAAAATACCTCCTTCCAGTTGGATCAGAAGGAAGAATCCACAGTCACTTTTGAAGCAGAGATAAGATCATGATGAGAAGGGGCAATATACGACCAGTTTGGGGTTGAGGAGCCCCAGCCCGGAAGGGCACAGAGGACCATAGGGGAGGACACAGGCCACCAGTCAGGAATCAGGGCTACTTAGCAACAAGCAAGATGCTGTTTCACTGATGGAAAAACACTGTCAATGGCGTAAGATCATAACGTTGTGAGTTCCTAATCCTCCTGATTCTTGACTTAATAACAAAGCCCAAGTTTCTTGCCCCCTGACCTGGGAAAGGAGTATTTGGTTCAAATTCATTTCATATGAGTGATTCCATAAAAGGCTGATGGTGGCCACAGAGGTTAATATAGCAGATTTATTCTTCAGCACAACTCATCCCACTCTCAGAGGGCACTGCCCTAGTTTTGGAAACTAGGCTTAACCCAAAGAATTGATATGGGCCTTCATGGTCTTTGTCTTCTACCGGTCAGTGCCAGTAGGCTCAACTCAAGATGCGTGTATCTGCCAGGTAACAGAGGATGGGGGTGGCTGTGTGGTTAAAGAGAGAGGGAAAGCCTATCTTGGTCCCTGCTTCCTTTCTCCAGTAGGCCAACCCTGTCACCTTTCTCTGGACCTGGATTGTCACTGACCAACCAGAAACCGAGTGCCCAGATTGGTGACGAGGAGAAGGGACAGGGTAAAGAATTTAGGGCAATAGTCCTTTTTCCCAGATTTTGATGGCTTAAGCATGAATGGATACTTGAGAGTCCTACAAGCTGCTGTCTGAACCCAACAGGAAAAAGGAGACTTCCAGTTAGCCATGTGGAGCTGCTTATTTGCATTATACTGTTGTACATTTTTAGAAAGAGCCTTTTCCTAAGCCTTCCTACCTGTCCTTCCCGCATGTAAAAACCCTGAGGCAGCCCAAATTACAGGTGACTCTTGAGGCTTGTGACAGCTCAAAAGGCAAAGAGATATTTATTTGTGAAGCTCTGCCATAAAGTATGAACCACTCAGGTGTGTCTGCTTCTGCATTCCTTCTATCTGATTCCCTTTGTCTGTGCAGCAGTGAAAGCTCACTCTTTGCACCCACTTACAGGGCTATCTCCTTAAACTAGTGGGCCTGGTAGCTTCCATTTAAACACCAAATAGCTGTTAAATAACCTAGGAAGTAGCATCCTGCCTCTGCGCCTCAGCTCCATGCTACAGATAACTTTTCAAGGCAAGATACAAGAGCAGAAAATTGGCAAAAGAGAAAATAAAAATGGGTATATGTGAAAAGTGTCCAAAACAGAAATTAAGAAATACAAGTTGAGACAAGGGAAGAACATTACTTAACACGGAGAAAATTGGGAACAAACCTCAATGTATAATAGGCAAACTGTTAACTACAGGGAGTATCTGTAATGAGATATTTCACAGCTATTAAGTATCCCATTTTAAAAACATTTTAATACGGTGAAAATGTCCTAATTAAATATACCATTAAAAAAAAAGACCAGATACGAAATTTCATGTTGGACATGATCCCAATTAATACCTGGAAAACAAGTGAATGTCTAGGTAGAATACCAAAATATTAACAGTGGTTTACTCTGGATTATAGAAAGGCTAGCTTTTATTTCCTTCTTTGAATTTTATTTTCATATAGTTATACAAATTTTCTTCAATGTGTGCATATGTTTTTTTAACTGGAAGGAAATATTTTAAAATCTATATTATTTCCAGAATAAAAAGGTGTCAAATCTGGTTCAGCTTTTTAGCAAATGTCCTCAACAGAGCCTAGGGGCAGCAGTCACTAAAGGTTGGCAATTTTATTACATTAAGATGTCCCACTTTGAAATCTGTGAACTCACACAGAAGCCTGGGAGCAACTTAGTAGCCAAGAGGAACTAACAGAAATCAAGGGAACCAAATTAAAAATCAAAGAACCTTGCTGCCGTCGAGTAGACTCATGGTAATGCTTCATGGGTATCAGCGTACAGCTGTGTTCCAAACAGTTTTCCAAGGCTAAATTTCGGAAGCAGATCACTAAGCTTTTCTTCTGAGAGGCTTCTGGGTAAAACGGAAACTCAAGCCTTTTGGTTGGTGGTCAAGCACGTTAACCATGTGTACCACTCAGAGACTCCAAAACCAGTTGCCATCAAGTGAATTCCAAATCATGGTGATCCCCTCCCCATTTTTGTGCCACAATGGAGCTGTCCTCCATAGGGTTTTCAACGACGATTTTTGGATGTAGATGACCGAGCTTTTCTTCTAAGACAGTGCTAGGTAAACAAGAACCTCCAACATTTGCTTAGCAGCCAAGTTCATGAACCATTTGCATCACCCAGGGACTCCCAGAAAGTCATCAGCCTTCCAAAATTCCTCAGAAAATCTCCCTAACATGAAAGGGTTGCCCACACTCAGAAGAAGAGAGACACAGAAGCACAGGACAGCCTCTAAGAGCATGAGTATCGCCATGAAGGGAAATGGCTTCACCGCATCTCAGCAAGTACTTCTCCCATGCATGTTGCCTGAACGCCCACCTGGATCCGAGCCCGCTCCTCATGCCCCATCATCTGACTGCTTGCAAGGCAGCATGACGCTTCTAGCAATCATGTGAACTGAAAAACACTATTCTCACTCTGCGTTTTGACAGATGGGCCTTGTCCAACCGAAAGCCATAGAGGCAGCTGTATGTAGAACACAAAATCAAAACAATTCCCATCCCCCTCCAGCATAATGCAAAAAAATGAAAATTTCTCAGTTTCTTTCTCTCCTGACAACCTTCTGTTATTGCTTTTCTGGCACTCCTCCACCTAATCCTAGCAACATTTTCAAAGAAATTATATTAGATGGTACCCTCGCGTGTATTCCAAACTCATGAGAACAAATTTTCAAATTATGGTCCATTTAACCCTTTGAGTGACCAGTCCTGGATACTTCATGAATCAAAAGAATTATGGGTTCCATCCTCAACTAAATGAACAAATGAGCACATATGATCCAGAGCTGCTTTTATAGAGATTTACACCCTTGGAAAATCTATGGGGTCATTATGAGTCAGAATGGACTGAATAGCGGTGGGTGTGGTTTTGGGCTTAGTGTGAAAAAAGGCTTAATGTCTTTCAAAGATTTGAAAGCTGCACAGGCAGCAAGTGAAGGTGACCATGACGAAGAACAGTTGCGAGTGAGCGTTGGTCCGACACAGGGCTTCGAACCAGTTCAAACTGGTTAAGTTGTGACCAATGAAATGAGACCAGAACTGACCTGAATTTTTAAAATTTGGGTGATCCAGACCCATAATCAGAATGGGAAAAATTACTGGTTGAAGCCCTGGAATGACAGACTCAGAAGAGTTGTAGTGAGCCCTTTCAGGAGGCTGATGTGGAAGACCGGATTACCATCAGAGCTCCAGAGTGACACACATTCAAAGTGATGTGGTAGGCCACCATCTCTGAGAAGGATACTGCTGTCTCCCACTTTGCCCAAAATCCAAGAGGCAAGAGATTCTGTTGCTATGCAATGAGTATGCTGCCCTTGTCTTCCAAGGAAAAGATTAAGTTTCTAACAGGGCTTTGACCCACAATTTTCTCCCATTCCAATTCTAGTTCTGATGTCACTTCTTTGGCCACAGTTGAACTGAGAGAACCAGTTTGAAGTCCTGGCTCAATCATTTCAAATCCCAAAATCCAAACCCACTACTCGATTCTGACTCACAGTGACCCAATGGGTAGACACAGTAGAACTCCCTCATGGATTTCCAGGTGGTGGCTGATGGATTTGAAGTGCAGATCTTTTTTTTTTTTTTTGGTCTTTTTTGGGTTAGCAGTCGAATGCTTAACCACCACATCTTGTGAGGGCAAATTTACATAACATTACAGAGAAGTACAAGTTTCCCTAAGTTGGATATTTGTAACCCAAGGACTGTCTGTAACCAAGAAGCCAGGGCAGCATTGGTGCCAAGTGTTTGAATCCTTGCTCTCAAAAACCAGGAATGAAATAGATGGAAGGAGTTTATCCTGAAGGAGTCAGGAAGGCTTTACAGAGTCAGAGCTTGAGCTGACCCAGAAAATGGATAGGCCGTAGATAGGGGCAAAGACAGTGACATAGGAAGCCAGTTTATACATATAAGCACAATATGCATAGCAGACAGTGAGGAAAACAGAAATTGAATATTGAAGAATAAGAACAAGAGTTTGAATGGGCAATGGAGCCCTCCAAATATGGAATTGTGTATGTGCGTGCGTGTGGTCAGTGGTGCCAAAGGTGAGTATTTTATGCATATTTATGCCCAAATACATTCATGTAGGAGTTTTTAGGTGGCGCAGGTGGTTTGTACTAGGCTACTAACATAAAGGTTGGCATTTTGAATCTACCGGTGGCATCTCTATCATCGACCTGGCCGCACCCGGCAGTGGATTCTCCCTTTCAGCCCCAGGTGACAGCTCAGGCTGCTGGCCCTTGAGTTCTGTCACCTGAGACCCGGAGCAGAGGACCCAGTGCAACCCATGCCAGCGTGTGAAGTACTGAAGCTGAAATAAATTTGGTAATAAATCTGTGCTGTTTTTAAATTGTTGAGTTTCTGGTAACTTGTGACAGGAGCAGCAGGCAATAACACAGGCCCAAGACTGATGCTGTCGATCCACTCAGTGAAATGAGGTGAGTGAAGTCACACTTGTCAAGGCGATGTCACATGACGGCCAAGAGAAAATGTTATGTGGAAGACTTGTGTATACACTAGACTGGATTCCTAGAGGGAAGGAGGAAGCTCTTGCTTCCCTTGTGAAGTTTTTCCACTGGACTAGAAGCGAGTGTGGCAGGGGTCCACACTACTGGCTGGAGGACTTCGTGTCTCATGAGAAGAAAGAGTGAGATACAGAGGGAGGATGTGAGGGGACTGACTGAGGCTTCCCAGATGGCCAGGCCAGATGAACAGCTCTCTCAAGGTTGATGCAGTGGAGACCAGGATAGGCACAGTATTGGGAGTAATCCAATGAGGTATTTTAATGAGGTGCCAGAAATAGTCTTAGAAATAATCTGATTGTGACGTAGAACTTCAGGGTGACTGAGAACAAGTATTTCACTTAAGCTTCTGTAGAGATTACAGCCAAGAAAATACTACGGAATAGCTCTACTCTGTAACCCCATGTAACTCACGGGGTTGCCATGAGTCAGAATAGAATTGACAGGGATGGGTTTGGTTGTTTTGTTTGTTTGGGTGGTAAAATGGTTAGCACACTCAACTGCTAACCAGAAGCCTGGAAGATTGAGTTCACCCAGAGGTACCTTGGAAGAAAGATCTGGCAAACTACTTTCAAAAACTCAGCCACTGAAAACCACATACTCTGACACATATCACATCACCATGAATTGGAATCATCTCATTATTCATTTATTCTCACTGTAATTTCATTTAATAAATACTGTATATGTGGATGTAATGCAGTGAATTACTAGAAACAAAAGTTTCACTTTGCCCTCTTTGTCTCTCTTTATGGACAAAGAGTAGAAATAACTTCAAGAGCTCTGAAGACCTTATCAAGACAAAGTAAGGACAGGTTACCTAGGTCCAGGTGACTCAAAGCATAGTCTATGGATCGGTAGTTTAGATATCACTTGGGGACTTAGGGTCACTGTGAGTTGGCACTGACTGGGCAGCAATAGGTATGATTTTTCAGTCTCGGGGCTTCTTTGGTTCATATCAAATCTCAAGTGCCACATGGCCCCGAAGAGCTAGAATCTGAATTTTAACAAGATTATCCCAGTGATCTGCTTACCACTTGAAGCAATGCTCAAGGTCAAAGGAATCCAGAGAATTACAAGCAGAGCTAGAAGGAGCCTCAGAGATCACCTAGTTCACCACCACCATGTGTTAGATGAGGAAACCAAAGTCTGAAAATGCTTGTGAACTTTTCAATTTTCCTACTTTTTAAGATTTCCTTGTAATTCAGTTTCAGGCATTATTTATTTATTTCTTACAGGTGTTTTTTTTTTTTTTTTAATAACCACCCTTTCTCAGACGGCATTACTGGAGTCAAGCTGAAAATGCTTCACCATGCTTCATTTTCCACATTGTAAAGCTGAAGTCAGAATATCTGTGCCATACAGAACAAGAGACGTGTGGAAGCTTATAAAAATAAATGTAGCATTCCACGTGCCTCAAAAACAGCCAAGTGCAAGGTAAAACACTGCCACGCTACATTGTAGTTACTATAATTACTGAAATTCTTACATAACTTTCCACTATCCCTGGTGTCTAGCAAATGGTATTTTAAGGTTGGTACCACCTAGATCCACTTCTTATCAAACTGTGATACATGTCATCAAGAAAACCCAAACTCACATTCAAAGCTCAGTTCCTTTACAGAATACTACACGAAATTCTTAGTGAGGTAACTGATTTTTTTTTTTTAAGACTCTTTTGTGTGGAAGGAAAGATTGTGAAATCTGCTACCAGTTGGAAGTAAATAATAAGAAGAATTATCTTCAGGCAGTTGATGATAATGTGGCATTCATCACAATACTGCCTGCACATAGAGTATAGATTCCAAATCATATGACAGGAGAAAAAAGGGCTTTTTTTTTTCTTGTTTTGCAGGAGGAGAAAGGGGGGTTGAGGGAGGAAGAGAGAGTTAATAATTTTCTTTCCATCTGACAGCTTGGAAAATCCCAGTTCAGCTTTGTAAAGCCAGTTCCTCAGTTATAATTTAACACCCGTTCCAAGAACAGTTGACGAGTGAATGTTAGTGAACAAACACAATGCCATTTTCATTTGCCAGTCAGAATGATCTCTTTATGTCCTTGAAAAGCCCACAAAGAAATTTGTCAATTTATTCACAGCTATGGTTTGAAGTCAAGATGTAATCTCTTCTAGTCTGTATACCCCAGTATGGCTTTCTTTACGGGCCCCCCATCTGTTGTTCTTCTGCAGAGGCATCAAGATTTCCAGAAGCTACTAAATAAGAAAGTGATTTCACTCCTCCTGTAGTAGATCTAGCCATCTGCCATCGTATCCCATGTGTCCTACGTGACAATGACTTTTTACCCCTGCTCTGCAAGCAAAGACTAGGGCTAGCCCTCTTCCAGGCTCCTGGCAGTATTCTGTCCTACCAGGAGAAAAAAAAAACAATGATAGCAAAGAATGAAATTAAGTCAGCCTCTTTGGTGACAATACAGCGCCTTGCAAAAATCCCAGTAAGCTGTCAGAATAACCCTCAACGGAAAGAAAATGGGCCCGACTTCAGATCTACATGTGTAGAAGTCTGTTCCGGGAGGCAACCAGAGGTGCATAATGATGTGGAGAGGCAGAAAGCGGTCTCTAATGATATCTCCAAGGTGTGCTGGTGGTATAGTGGCTAAGTATTTGCTGCTAATCGGAAGACTGGCAGTTCAAAGCCGCCAGCTGCTTCTGGAGAAGACGGAGCAGGCTGCTTCCAAGGTTGACAAGTGTGGAAAGCCCACAGGATCACTCTGAGTAGGAATCAGCTGGACAGCAACAGCTTTGGGGTCTTAATTATGTCTCTGCAGGTTAGCACACTTCCTGACTTCATTCAATTTTAGGAGCTGGCATATTCACATTAACATGCTTCCTTTGTGAACTGGTCTTTAGGTGAGAATCCTTCTGAGTGTTCATGTTTCTGAATACATGAAGAATGATGGGCAACCTCCCTGGGCTCTGAGCCTCTGATAACCACAAGCAAAGCTATGCAAAAGCAATGAAATTTAAGGACTGTCACCTTGATTTTTTAATTTCCTTTTCTCATTTTCCCATAGCAAGGTCCTCAGAGTTGGATTCTCTGGCAGCCTCTTTTGGCATTTCTGAATGGTTTCCAGTGTGGTCCCATCTAGGTCTCCTGAAGTCTCACTGAAGGCAAAAGGTCAGACAGAAAGCGCTTTCTTGGGAGCCTCACCTTTTAGGCAAACATGATGGCTTAGAGGGACGTGGAGGAGAGAGGTGATCAGGGCTCAGAGAGAACAGTTGTCCATGCAAAGGCTTCAGGATGGGAGCTGGAGCCTCTGTAGGGGCAGCTAGCAAGCCAGGGAAATAAATATCCAGAAATAAAAATCCTCCTCTTGCAGGTGCTTTGTTGGACAAATCCAACATATGCCTAGGGGTATAACCCAGACAGATCCGTTTCATGGATAACACAATACAGTGGAGAGTGACTCTGGAGGGGCAGGTGGAAGATGCCTGGTATAACAGTGACATCACCTGAGACTGGTCCCCATGTGTGGCATCCCTGAGTAGTTAAAACGATGCAGTGCTTGACTTGTAACCAAACTGACTGGCAATATAAATTTGCCCAGAGGTGCCTCTGAAGAAAGGTCTGGCAATCTGCTTCTGAAATCTCACAGTCCTAAAAATCCTATGAAGCACCATTACACTCTGCAACATAGCGGGGCACCATGAGTTGAAGTCTACTCAACCCCAAAGGCTTTGTCTTTTGTTGTTTTTCTGGAGTGGGGAATTAGTGAGGACATGCTAAGGGCCAAGCTCACTGCAAAGCCAGAGGAATGGGAAGGGGGAATGATGATGCTATGATGCAGGCTTGGAAACTACCACACGTTCATCTCAGCCTGTATCAGTCCCTTAGATAAATTTAAAATGCAAATTGGTGACGTAAAGTTCTGTATCCCATGATCCTCATCTCGGTGACTCTCACTGCAAATCCCTCCTCCCCCAGGCTGACACCACTGTTGTCACCTGAGTTTTACAGAAGAAAACAGTGAAGCCCAAGGAGAACGATCTCGAGGGGAATCAGTATGCTTCTGACTGAAGTAAAACCCATTTCGGAGGTCCGAGCTGGGGAAAACTAGGAAGCATCACATTTCCCTCTCTCTTAAATCAGTGGAGGTTGGCAAGTGACTTGCAGGCATGGGGGAGGCATCAGAAAACTGCCCATTCATCTCTTTAGCTACAGACTCACATCACTTACCTAAAACTCTTGGGGACAAATGGATTTATTAATTCAGAAATTTTCAGATTCTGACCAAAAAAAATCCAGCACTATTGAGTCAATGCTGACTCATAGTGACCCTACAGGACAGAGTAGAACTGCCCCATAGAGTTTCTAAGGTGCACCTGGTAGATTCAAACTGCTGACTTTTGGTTAGCAGCCGTAGCACTTAACCACTGCACCACCAGGATTTCCTTTAGATTTTGGATTCTAGAAAGGTAAAATTCTACCTATAACCTAAATCATACAGTGTTATTCAACACTGATTTTCAGTAAAATATATATAAACCAAGAAACCAAACCTGTTGTCATCAAGTCAATATTGCTGCATGGCGAGCCCATGTGTGACAGAGGAAAAATGCTCCATAGGGTTTTCTTGGCTGTAATCTTCATGGAAACAGGTCACCCAGGCCTTTATTCTGCAGGGGTTCTGGGTGAGTTCTAACCACCAACCTGTAGTTTAGTAGTCTAGCCCAAACCGTTTATACCACTCAACCAAAAAACCAAACCTGTTGCCATCAATTCGATTCCAACTCATAGCGACCCTATAGGATAGAGTAGAACTACCTCATAGGGTTTCCAAGGCTATAATCATCACAGAAGCAGTCTGCTAGGTCTTTCTCCTTCAGAGTCACTGATGGGTTTAAACTACCAGCCCTTTTGGTTAGCAGCCAGGCACTTAACAACTGTATACCAGGGATCCTTTACAGGAACCAGTCAAACCCACTGCCATGAAGCCGATTCCAAATCACACTGACTCTATAGGACAGAGTAGCGCTGCCCCATAGAGTTTCCAAGGAGCACCTGATAGATTCCAACTACCGATATTTTGGTTAGCAGCTGTAGCTCTTAACCACTGCGTCACCAGGGTTTTGGACATACCATAATTAAGAATGGATCCACTGACAGGGAGACAGCAGTGAGCTAATATGCCTTCAGTGCTGAGAAGCAGAAGGGCAAACCTGGGCTCCAGATTGCAAAAAGAGCTTGAGTCTGAGTTCCAGCTCTTGTCACTCAGAAGTTTGAGCAAATCACTGACTCTGGGTTTTGGTTAGCTCATCTGAAACGCTCAAGAGATAACAATATTTCAACCTCATGAAGAGTTAGTGTCAGATTAAGAGATGGGGCTTAGTGATCACATAGCACAGGACCCTGTAAATGAGAAGGCTCATGCCTTTCATCTCTCTGCCTCTAGTCTCTCACTTATCTTTGTAATTGCAGGAAATGATAAGGGCCTGGACAGTACAGTGAGGCTGAATGCCATCCTTGATTCTCTCCAGGATGATCTAAAGAGTCCCTCAATCATATTTTTTTGGCATCATAATTAAATCTACATTTGACTCAACATTTCCTCCATCAAAGTAATAGAGAACTCTATCCCACTTCTTTTGCCTATCTCTTTTTTTAAGGAGCCCATCATGGTGCAGTGGTTAAGAGCTCAGCTATTAATTAAAAGGGCTGCAACTGGAATCCACCAGTCCCTCCTTGAAATCCTTATGGGGCAGTTCTATTCTGTCCTATAGGGTTGCCATGAGTCAGAATCAACTCAAAGGCAATGAGGTTTTTTTTTTTTATTTTATTTTTTTGAGTTTATAGTGGTACAAACAGTTAAGCACTCAACTAATAATTTAGAAGAGTGGTTCTGTGGGAGAAAGACCTGGCGAAGAAAACCCTATGGGCAGTCCTACTCTGTCACACAGTGTTACTATGAATCAGAATCAATTCAGTGGTACCCAATAATAACATCCCTTACTTTAAGAACTTGAAGTAAACTAAAATCCTCAGATAAAGTTACTGTGAAAGTCTTCAGACATAAGGCACCATGCATCGAAGGTGTCCAATCACCACATAATTTGCCATGCTACCTATCTCAACATCAGGAACATTTTACGGTAAAACACAGGATCAGGTTTTTACCAGCACCTTACTGAAACATCATGGCTTACTCTAGACAAACTGTGTAGTGGGCCACAGAACCTTGAAACTTGGAGCAGAAAAGAGAAAAGCTGCGTCAACCAGGCTGCAGCTCACTTGGGTGAAAACGGAATTAATGCAGCGGAAGAAGATAAGGAAACACATTTGAATAAGAAGGGGTGCCACCGATCATGACCCACACCCATGCAAAGACACTGTTTGCAGGGTCAGATTGGAAGTAACCAAAGCAGGATGAACAAGAAGGAAAGTTGTCTTGAACCTTCAGACTCACACATTGGTGGATACATGATGCTAAATGGAATTAGCTCCATTACAGTGGACCGTGCATGAATGACTCCTTGACAAATGCAGACCATAAGCTCTCATCAGCCATGAGGGGAACCTTGGTCCTGCAGAACTCTCAAAGAACCCAGAAATGACAACATGTCAAGCTCAGTCATAGCACCCACACTCTCCAGACCATGACTAGATCAAGGTATACTTTCCCATCTCCCTGCCCTAGAATGCACTGTTAGCAAGACACATCGAAATATGTTAAAAAACAAACAAAGCCACCACATAGAGAGCAAAAAATCATGGGAGAGCAAGAGTTCACGCTTTAAATCTAATTAACATGGAACATGCTGTATGATTGCTTTGGAAAGGCAGCCTATTACTGATTCACAGAGAAGCTTAGTCCAGCTATTAACACTTGATATTTCAGCAGTCCTTCCTGAAAATTCCTAGGTCGCTGGGTCAGTAGGTGTGAAATGGGGAAAGCTGTCTTGAGCTTCCCAAAACTGGAATGCCCAGATTGGGGATCCATTTGTTTGCTTCTTGCAAAGAGCTTTCCGTGGAAAACTCCACCCTCGCACACAGCCCTCCTCCTCCCTCTGGGATTCTTTCACAGTTGGATGATGAATGGCTTCTGTGTCTTGCTTTTATCTCTCTGCAATGATGAGATAAGTGCAGTCTGGCTGCAGAACAGAGGCACCTGTTGCAAAGCACATGGACAACATTACTGAAAGCAGCAGCTGTTTCCTACATTGAGTTATTTTTTATTTTTGATACTGCAAGGCCAGAATATCTTTCATTAGTTTCTCAAACCCTGTCATTAGGAAAGGAGAAGATGAGCCCAGTAATTTTTTTTTTTTTTTTTTTAATTTCGTCATGCTCAAGAGCAAAATCCTACACTGGGCCACAGATCATTTTTGAACACACACACACACACACATACGCACACACACTGTACAAACAGGTTTGACTACCTAGTGGAACTTTTATTTAGAAGGAAGCATTTCACTGAATTTGCCTAGCCTGGCCTTAGGAAGGGCTTCAAAAAAATCACCAAAGCCTCAAAAATATCACTTGGAACATAAAATTGGCAACACCATCATGCACATTTCCAGATGCCAATTCTTATTCTTCTTCCCGGCCAAAACTATCCATGTTGACTGTTCCTCATGTCATTTAAACCCCAAGTTTCCTGGCAACAAGTATGTCTCAAGTGGCTTTCCATAAATTGAGTGACATGAAGCCCACACTGTGAGAGAGAGATAAGGGAAATGGGAGGTGTACCATTCTTTTTCTAGGCCCATCTCCCAGCCAGCAGTCGGTAGACCAGTTGCTTTAGAGAATGAAGTCTTATGAATGGAGGTTGGTGCTTGGTGTATTTTTATGGCTTCGAGGTCTGACAATTAAGTCTGCAAACTCAGTTGTTCTGAGTGCTACATACCTCAGTGCTGAATATCACTGCAGTCACCTTCCGAGTATTCCCCTTGGGAAGCTATGCACTGAGGTCAGCACCTAGTCCATCCGTCAGTGCAATTTTGGAACTCTTTCTGGAATGGCCATAGCACACGTTGGCGCAGTGGCAAGCTCACAAACTTAATCTTAGAGTTGTCTGTGATGGAGTTTTTAGCTAGTAATCAAATAGCTGTATTGAAACACCCTCCCTATTAGCCTGATCTGGCCCCCAGTGACGTTTTTCTTTACCAGAAGATAAAGGAAATACTGCAAGGAAGACAATTTGATGACAATCAGGACATCAAGGATAATACAGCAACAGCTCTGGTGGCTGTTCCACAAAAAGAGCTCCAAAATTGCTTTGAAGGTTGGACTAGGGACTGGCATTAATTGTCGGACCTCGTGTCATGGATCAAATTGTGTTCCTCCAAAAATATGTGTAGCCATGTGGCTGGGCCATGATTCCCAGTATCTTGTGGCTGCCCTCCATTTTGTGATTCCCCTATGCTGCATGTTAAAGAATTAGGGTGGGACTGTAAATCCCTTTATAAGATCACCCCACTGCTCCATTGTAAAGGAAGTTTCCCTGGAGTATGGCTTGCCCCACCCTTAATCCTTTCAGCCTGCAAGAGATAACAGGACAGAGAAGCAGGCACAGAATTGGGAACCTCAGACTATCAAGAAAGCAGCACCGGGAGAAGAGCGCGTCCTTCAGACCTGAGGTTCCTGTGCCAAGACGCTCCCTGGACAAAGACTGATGCAATATCGGACTTGCTTCCTGAGCCGACAAGGGGAAAGCCTTCCCCTGGAGCAGACATCCTGAACATGGACTTGCAGCCTACCGGACTATGTAAGAATAAATCTTCCTTTGTTAAAGTCATCCACTCAGTGGTATTTCCGTTAGAGCAGCCCAAGCTGACTAAAACACCTTGCATTCTGACAATGATCAAGCTTCACTTATTTCATCTGTTACAATCCATCTTATAATTTTGTTCACTATCTGTCCCAAACTATATCTAGAGTAAAAATCTACAGTATGCAATACCTGAGATTAAAGGTGATGGTAAAATCTATAGATAATGGTGATGGTGGAACATGAACATAATTAATATCACTA
Source organism: Heterohyrax brucei (assembly GCA_028571685.1). Lineage (NCBI taxonomy): Eukaryota > Metazoa > Chordata > Mammalia > Hyracoidea > Procaviidae > Heterohyrax > Heterohyrax brucei. Next base: position 41,920,805 of record CM053162.1, on the reverse strand, counting down.
AACTATACATGTGAAAGTTGTTGAAATGGGCAAGGTTCTGTTGCATATGAATTTATCACAATAAGAATAAATTACCCTTTATTAATAATCATTGTCATCAGTAGAATGAAAGCACTCAAGAAATCTAATGACACCCACATAAAGCAGACACCAAAAACTGAAATCTCAAGGGGGCAAACCAGAGATGAGAGATTGATATCCTCCCAGCCCATTCTGTCTCCAGAGCTGCTCCATCTCTAAGACCCATGGGCTCAGATTCCTTCAAGATTCTTCATTATGAGTGAAAAATGAGATCACCAATTAACTGATGCTAGGAATAGTGATGACAAAAAGTAACAGGGTGTTGAAAGCCCACACGTGACATATTACCAACGGCCACACCCCACCCCAGGGTTTTCACGTGTCAGATGTGGGCTTTTATATAATAACATCTCCAAACAGGGGGCAGGGAGAGGCAGAAAACCAGAAGCGCAGCAATGAAATGGAATCCAAGGTCATTGCATAGGTAGTTGACCTGACAATACATATGAAAGACTCTTCAATAGCCCTGACTGCTTGGCGCACAAACCAAAAATCCAACGAGTCACTATGGAGTTCACTCCAGCTCATGGTGGCCCCGTAGAAGTAAGCTCTACAGGGTTTGCAGTGGCAGATTTTTTTCAGAAGTAGATCGCCAAGCCTTTTTTCCAGCTTAGCACCCAGCCTTGGCTAATCCTCTCGGAAGCTCACAGCTCCCCAAGGGAGTTGTAGAGCGGACTAAGAAAATAAACACAAGTTGTAGAGCCAGGGAAACCAAGATTTTTGTTCATCAAGTACTTGCCAGAGCTCTTCTCTGTCTACAACAAACAGATACCAAGAGCGGGACAGCTCCTGCTCTCTAGGAACTCATTGCTGAGTAGAAGAGACATCCGAACACTCAGTTTCAATCCAGTGAGATAAGAGCTATATAGTCCGTCACCAACTAGACACTGCTCGTTTGGTAAGGGGGTAAACAAACAAACAAAAAACACCTTTCACAGGTTGTAGCACAATTAGAGACAGAGTCTCAAACCAGCCAAGTGGCTGCTCAGATCCCTTCTGTGTTAGAACTTTGACCACAGGCTCATCTTGAATTGAAGCACTAGATCTTTTCAAAGGTCTGGCAACACTCCATTTAGCTCAGTCACAGGACTTCTCGGAAGCTCCTGCGTTCCAGGTCCCAGTGACAGGCAAGGCCCTTCAACTTCAGACACATGGTCATCTCTAGGTTCTGCCTCTCTCTATTGGGGAAAAAATCTGCTCTAGCTACCCCCAACCCCAACAAGGCTGTCAATGGGCTGCTCTGTTCTGGAATCTCTGTGCAGGTTTGTGTAGCTGGGGTCTGTAGTCACTCCAGAGAAAACAGATTTCTGATTTAGCTCAACCCTGCTCTGAGAGAACTGTGGAAAAGTGGGCAGCCACTCACTCAAAACCAGTGTGTTCAAATTAAGGATAGCACTTTTCCAATGAGCAGACCTAGAGTTTAATTAGAAAGGTTCCACCCTTAAGTACTCAGCAATAAAATACTTACCATCATTTCCTCGCAAACTCTCCGATACAGCCAAGTAGATGAGAAACGCATGCAGTACAGTCAAAAGCCAAAAGCTCATGCTTGACTCACATGTGGTCTACGTCCTTGAGATGGCAGAAAGAGGGAAATCGGGTCTGGACTTCCTATTCTTTGACTGAGCCACTCTATCTCCTCGCTTTCCAACTTCCAGCAGTGGACTTCAGGATGGAGAAGGAGGAAGGTATGGAGCAGGCACCAGGTAGAGGTGCATCCAAAAGTGCTACCATGCAAGTCCACCTCTCTCTAGCCATCCACTGGCAACCATGCCTTTACACAAAAATATTCCTACTTCGGCAGAGTTCCTCCTTCAGTGGCAGAAGTCGGGGTCATACAGAGATGAGTTACAACTGCTCAGCTTCCTTCATCTGTGACTCTCATTGCATGACACTGGTGGGATCTCTATTTCTCATTGCAGTGGTGACAACATATACCCACACCTGTCTCTGAGGCACATGCAATGACCAGTGCTCTTGCTCTCTTTCAGATCCTGTCTTGACGCCTGAGGAGGTGTTGGGGGCAGTGCGGTGTAACTGTCAGGAATGTGAGGTTTTAAGGTTACGCGGATAGGTGTAGGCATTCTGTAACACCACTTCTACATTAAGGGCCCAGAGCTTTACTTTCCACATTTGTAATGAAGACAATGTACCCACCTCAAAAGGGTTCTCATAAGAGTACGCAATAACGTACAATGAACAAAATCCAGGTGACCATACAGTAGGTACTTGCTAAATGGAAGGAGAAATGGGATCCTTGTTAAATTAGAAATTCACAACACTCTCAAGTCATGGACTGACAACTCCTTTAACTAGACATACCCAAGACAAAGTAGGGAGGTGCTGAGTGAGTCTTTAAATTTAATCAAACACATCATGCAAGCACCTTTTGGTGCTAAATAGCAGAAGAGTTATTTATATTACCTAAACTGTCACAAGATAATCTTTTACAGGCTGATCTCTTAGGTACACATTTTGAACTTGGAAATAAACCCTTTATGCTGTGTGAGTCGGATCCCACTCGACGGCACTTGGCTTGGCTTGGCTGGCTGTGTTTCCCAGGATGTGAAACTGGATCACTGTTTCTATCACCAAGGGGGCAATAGTGGTATAGTGGTAGAATTCTCATCTCCCACACAGGAGACCCATGTGTGACTTCCAGCCAAGATGCCCAGTGTGCACCCACCACCTGTCTTTGATGGAGGGTTGTGTGCTGCTATTCTGAATAGCTTCCGGTGGCTCTTCAAGACCAAGACGGACTAGGAAGAAATGACTACTTTTGGTGATCTACTTCCAAAAATCAACCAGTGAAAACCCTATGTACCACAACAATCCAAACCATAACCAATCATAGAGACAGCACAGGACTGGGCAGTGTTTCATTTCATCACGTGTGGAGTTGCTATGAGTCAGGAGTTGCCATGAGTTGGGAGCAGACTCAGTGGCAGGCAACAACAACATTTCTATAACTTCTAGGGCTAGTACTGAATCGTCACCCTAGTCAACCCTTAATCTAGTCATTACTCCATCATCCAGGAAGGATCCATCTCCCATTGTTCATGGTTCACCAGGCTGGGTCCTTAATGACTCTGGTCAACCAAGAGCACATGGAGGTAAGCCCAGAGCAGAGGCAGTATGTGAATGCTGCCTGTCCAAAGCATTCTAAAGCCAATGGACACCAACTAGCCGTGGTACCCTGGGGTAGTCTTTCTGCCCTCTGGGTTTCTGTTTCCTTGTATGTAAAAACTAGAGGGCTAAACCAACAAAAACCAAAACCAAACTCACTGCCATTAAGTCCATTCCAACTCACAGCAACGCTATAGGTCAAAGCAGAACTGCTCCATAGTTTCCAAGGAGTGTCTGGTATATATGAACCGCCAACCTTTGGTTAGCAGCCATAGATAGCACTTAACCATTACACCACAAGAGTTTCCAATAGAAATACCCTATGGAGTTTCCCAGGAGTACCTGGCAGATTTGAACTGTTGACCTTCCCGTTGGCAGATGAAGCATTTAGCCAGTAGGCCACCAGGGTTCCTATTTAGCCAGTAGCCTCTAAATTCTCTTCCAGGGCTAACATTCTAGGATTCTACTGCCAAATTCTCAATTACCCGTTATTTTGTATTTTACATGTCTTTTCTTCTCTCCACTAGTGCAGATAATTAAACTTAATTATAGATGTCAGCTGTTTATGATTTCTACTGAGCACTGCAGCAAGAAAAAAGGACTGCCTAAAAAGCAGACAAAAAAGAAAACTCTGTTGTATTCTGGAATGAAACAAAAAAAAAAAGTAGCAGCAGGAAGCCTGTCTAGGATTCTGTAATCCCCAAACCTATGACCTTGGCGGAATTTGTTTTTGGCATCATGCCATCCTCTGCCCCTCCCTCACTCCTCGGCTTCTCAATGGCCTCCAGGGGCCCCCAGCCTAAGCCTCCCTGCAGGGCAGGACTTGTCAGTATCCCACACTTCTAAAGTATCTCTCAAACTGCTCCTAAAAATAGTCCTACTCTTGTCTTCTTCTCACCAAGCCTGACTTTAAGAAGAGTTGGAAACAAGATCAATATAGGTAATGGATTGGCGTCATTGCTCCCAAGGGTACTGCTTTTCAAAGGAAATGCACGCTGACAAGAACTGCAAAAGTAGGAAATTCCAATGATAAAATTCCAAAAGGGAAGGGTGGTGATGGTATTTCTGGGAAAAGGTGATGGGACGAGAAAGGAATGCATCCTATTTCATTGAAATCCCACTAAATAGACAAACGTGTATGCTCCTCATTCTAGCCCTAGACCTGTAGGATGCCAGTGAGGGGAGGGGATGGTGATAATTTCTCCAGCCAAAGACTTAGAGGTCTCACCAGCATCAACGTAAAACTGGAGCATGACCTCATGGACAGGACGAACACTTGGAAGGATACCCTATCTGTCCTATCATCACGAGGCTGAGATAGAGACACAACCAAACAGAATGGAGGAGGCTGTACAGTATTCTGCAGTCCAAAATCTCTGTTCCTACACCGAGAAAAACTCCACAGCCTAAGAAAAACTGCGGCCTCAGGCAGACATCCTGTAAACTGTTAGGTTTAGCCAAACTAGCAGTGTTCTCAAATCTTCATTAAGGCTGTTTTTTCTATCTGGCCATGGAAATCCTTTCAAGGTTGTCAGCTTTGTAAAAGCAATGGCAATGGTGCAAAGGGCTGGAGTTGAAGTTATCTCTTTCAGAAAGTGAGCAAATCTCTCAGCAAGCTAATTAGTATACATCTAAGCCTCTTTCCAGAATGCACACACATCTGGACCAAAGTTCTTCATCTGCTACTCAACGCCACATGGATGATTTTCCAAGCAGCAAATGTATTAGCCATAAAATTAATGGCCACTGCAGGCTCCAAGACACTCTTCCTTTCTTTCAAGCTTCTTTCATGCAGAAAAATCACCTCAAAAGTCAAACACATGCACCCTCACTCTGGGATGTGGAAGCCTAAAAGTTGTGGTCTTTTCTTGACTGCTGAAAGTACACAAACACATTGAGTGCCTGGAGTAGATTATTATGTAGTAAATACTCATTCATATCTCCCTCTCCACGTCCATATCCCTTGACTTTGGACTTTGCCACATGACTTGCCTTGGCTAATGGGACAATGGAAGACAAGACACAGGAAGGACTTGAAATGCTATTTTGGGGAAGCATAGTTGTGCTTTGCTGTCTGGTAGTCTTGCCTTTTACCATGAGAATATGGTTCAGGTGATCCAAAAAGAATAAAAGTCAAATGCGGCAGACCTGGACCCAACCCACAGTTTAAAGTCAAGTCCACCCTGCACTAACCAAACTTCAGCCTACCTGCAAAAGTGTGAGGAGTAAATGCTCATTTTTACACACCACTGACCCACTGACTTTTGAAATATATCATCACGTAGTGCTACTGGGGTATTAGCTGACTGATAAGAATGCTCAATATGACTGTAGTCCCACGGTTGGCCTTTTCCACTGTCCCTCTCATGTCCCTCATTGTTGACCATAAGCTAGTGTTCATTAGGCACACTTACTTTAGTTAAGCAACAGCACTTGTCTCACTTATCTAGTGCCGCTATAACAAAAATAGCACAAGAGGATGGCTGTAACAAACAGATTTATTCTCTCTCAGTTCAGGAGGCTAGAAGTCTGAACTGCAGGAACCAGTTCCAGCAGAAAGCTTTCTTTCCTGTTGGTTCTATAAGAAGGCCCCTGTTATCAATCTTTCTAGAAATTTCTCAGCACAGAGACCCCGCCCCCCAGGTCCAAAGGATGTGCTGTTCTCCTCCTGGCTCTTCTTTCTTGGTGGCATGAGGTGTCCTTTTTCTCTGCTCACTTTTTTATATCTCAAAGGAGATTGACTCAAGATACAACCAAATCCCCCAGATCGAGTCCTGCCCTATTAACATAACTGCCTCTAATCCTGCCTTCGTAACATCATACAGGTTAGGATTTGCAACACATCCAATCACAGACTGGTGGACAGCCACATGACACTGGGAATCACAGCCTAACCAAGTTGGCAAAAATTTTAAGGAGACACAATTCAATCCATAAAAGCATCGAATACCAAATTAGAAGAAATGTCTCTGTTCCTTCAAAACTGTCATCACCATTGTAAACTGAAAAGTCCCAACCTGATGCTCCATGGGCCCACACCTGTCGTGAGTACCAATCTGTTACATACATGTGAGCCAGTGCAGCTGAAGCTCAAATCCCTGCCAATAAAGTGTCTGCCACTAGCTCGAGGAAAACATTCTCCACAAATGAGTGCAGAGAAAATAATCAGAATTGCTGAAATGACCTACAGCAAAAGAAATGTCCTTGTAATTCACTTGAGGAAGAAAGAATTTGGGTTGCTTTGCCACTGTTTTTCCACTTTTAAGATCTGAGATGATCAGGCTGAAGAACTTAATTTTCCAAGTAATCATTTCCCTAACCCCAATCATCCATCCACAGCTATGCTTGGGGTAAACGATCATGTTGCTGGGACTTCCCGTGAACGTGAGTCACCCTGCAGGGGAGAAACAGAGTCCCAGCCCAAGTCTTTCCTTCTTAATTCAAAGTTAACTCTGAGCGATGCTGAAGATGAGCGCAGGGTGATAAATAACAACACAGGACACAGTAAGTTTCAGGGAGGCACTTCCAACAGAATAAATGCCTGTTAGTTAGTATTCCATGGACAGCTCAGAGATGCAGGCAGCTGCTAAGTGCCCTAACAGAAGCAGAACTTTTCATGGAAGATATTAAATCTTACGAAATTACAGAGCCATTGTAATTGAGAGAATAAAGTACATTTCTATAGAAAGTCCTGGGTCACATATAGAGCCTTAAATGAAAGGACACTAGGGAAATAAACAGTTCTAAATCCAGTGAAACCATTATCCACAAGCCTTGGTAATATCTATCCCAGCCAGAGTCACATTTAGGTCACTGCACACATGGAGGACAGCTGTGAAAAATCCAAAATGGTAGACAAACCCTGCAAAGATCTAGCTGAAATTCTGAGACTTCATTTCTAACTAAACAGTGCAGACACACTAGGACCTGACCTACCGTACCACCTCCTCAACCTACCTCCACTCAAGTCCCATGGTTCTAAGCAGCTGGACCACCACCAGCATGGACCTTACTGCACTGTCATTCCAGCAACTAGCATAATGCTTAGCACTTAAGAGATGCTCAAAACAAGTCTGTTGGATTACACTGATGTGTTCACTACTCCTTTCAGGAAAAAGACTGTTCTCAAGCTACGTTCCAGACCACAAGACTTTTTCCCAAACATAAAGCTTAGTTAAATACATGACTTCCTTAACTGTACATATTTCTGTCTTATTAACAGCTACTATCATATCAATTCTTACTCATGGTGACCCCATGTGTGTCAGAGTAGGACTGTGTTTATTTTTTGGAAGTAGATCACCAGGACTTTCTTCTAAGGAACCTCTGGATGAACTCAAACCTTCAACTTTCCAATCAGCAGCCAAGCACATTAACTACTTACATCACTGAGGCACTCCATGTATTTCTGTAAAACATTAAATCTTTTCAGGAACAAGGTAGAGTATGTATCAATAAAGAAAAGTTGGCTTTTCTAACTGTGAAAAAACAGAGGAAGCTGAGATACTAAGAATGCTAGGAATAAAAAAGATTTCCTTAAAGGTGCTCTCTATCTGATTTAAATTATTTGCCTAGTAACAGTTCAGATGGGTCCGGGACCTTAGCCCAAAACACTCATAGCATAATGAGAGTACATATATAATTCAGTTACACAATACACACATAAGACACAAGTTCCCTTGTTATTATGTCCACTTTAGAGATAGACAAAATGAAGCACAAACTGATGACATGGCTAGGTGACATGAGTAAGGACCGATATGTCTTAACCAATGACTGGCACTATATGCATCAATTAGAAATCCTGTTGATATAGTGGTTAAGTGCTATGTCTGATAACCAAAAAGTTGAGAGTTTGAATCTGCCAAGAACTCCAGGGAAATTCTAGGGAGCCATTCTACTCTGTCCTATAGTGGCACTATGAGTTGGAATGGACTCAAAGGCAGTGAGGTGTTTTTGTTTTTTGTTTTTGTTGTTGTCATTACAGGTATCAATCAAGCCCTGTCAGGGTCCACAGACAATCCTCCACAATCTTCAGATGGATGTGGACCTTGATATTCATTCTCTGGTCATAACCACTACAATTGCTATATATATTAAGAGATACACATCTGCCATTAATGCCATTCATATCCCAAGTATATAACCCCATCTTGCAAAAGATTTTTTTTCCTAAGATTTAACAGTTAAAAGACGAAGACCGTTAATGAGATAGAGTGACACGGTGGCCAAAACAATGGCATCAAGTGTAACAATGGTGAGGATGGCACAGGTCCAGGCAGTGTTCCATCCTGTTGTCTAGTCACTATGAGTTGGAACTAACTTGGTGGCACCTGACAACATCAGGAATGTTCACATCACCATAATGTGGGGGAAGATTAATATTTTCTCTAGCTGTAAGCTGACCGGCTGCTTCCGTAGTCAGAACAACACTCACAGGGAACAAAAGGCTTCCTAACTCTAATCTCTGTCAGATTCCACAAAGAATGTCCTCAGTCACTCCAGGTCAGTCACTCCATCCTGAATGAAGAGCTGATGAGTTAGTGTCAGACAGGCAAACCACGAAATTCTCCCCAGGATGAAAACACTGGACCAGCCACTGATGTCAAGTCGAATGTAGGTTTTGTCTTCCCACACCCAGTCATTCCTTCTTGACTTGAAATATAAATTCATTCCATAATTGCAGCCAAATAATGTCAGATTATAACGCATTCTGCTCTTCATAAACCTAGAGTAAACGTAAAAAACCAACTGACATTGAAGCGAAAAGCCAAGATCACATTACCAGTTCTCCCCAGAACCCTTCAGCTCCCTCTAAGGCATGCCTTGCTTCATAAACTATTACAGGTGAGGTGAACCAGTAAGCTGTTATATCAGAGAGGAAGAGGAGGTTAGCAAACAGCTACATGGAGAACTGACTCTTTATCAGAGTAAGCTGATCAAGCACCCAGGCAGCCTTGGCTAATTCACGGCTTGAGAAATAGCCATCTTTGCCTCATAGGCACGAAAAGAAAAGGGTGGGGTAGGAGAGATACAGGGTATAATTTGAGTGCTTAACAGCTGGTTGTATATTTATCATCAAGATTTCTAGTTGCCTTTGTCATTTGGACCAATAATAAGCAAAAATGTCCAACATTATTGGGGGGGAAAAAAAAGTTTCAACATAGCCTAAGTAGGCAGGAGCCACCCACTGTTCTTTGGAAATGCAGCCCCACTTACCAACTCTAGCCAACAATGGACCTTTAGTGTCTGTTGAAATCAATAGAGAACCATGGAACCCTCTTCAGATCATGTTAACAAACATGGAGATCTCACTCACCATAGGCTGGTATAGCTCTAAGAGACTGACCAATAATATAATATCTCAAACCCACCACTGTCAAGTTGACTCCCACCCATAGCGACCCTAAGCAACAGAGTGTAACTGCCCCACAGCATTCCTGAGGAGCTCCTGGTGGATTTGAACTGTGGACCTTTCGGTTAGTAACTGTAATTCTTAAGCCATTACACCACCAGGATTTCCAAATACATGTAAAGTTAAATTTTGTTGTCTGATTTACACAAGAACAAAAAGGGGTGCACCCTGAGATCTCCATTAAAAGACCACAATTGATGGTCCACGGGCCTCGGAGTTCCCCTGGGAGAATGGCCCCTGTCCATAAATCATAATGGAGGTCAACTCTTGGACAGGAATCAATTGGACTTGGTGACACAGAGTGACCATATCATGTGTGCACTTTATGGTTCTATGCATCTATGGGATGTCATCCTGCTGACCTCTTGCTGGAAGAAGTGGAGTGGGTGGAGAGGAGGGGATAAGAGATTGCTGGGAGGATAAGACATGTAGGGAGCAGAGAGAAGGAGTGTGCTGTCACTGGGCAGGGACAGCAGTGGGAGCTGCAGTGGTCAGCAGGCAAACTTATACGGGAATGTACATTTTCATTCAATCATAATAAAAAAATAAAAAAGAAATTTCATTGTCTGATTTATCTTCAAATGTCCCAAGTCTTTCCTACTTTTCAGGATAAGAAGAGTAGAGTAGGGTCAATATTTGTCTAATTTGGTATCAGTGGAAGGCACGCCATATTTCAGCAAAGAACAACAATCACAATCATCGTAATTATCCGAAACATCTTCAGGACCAGCTGTGTGTGCGTGCGTGCATGCTTGCATGTGTGTGTGTGTGTGTGTGTGTGTGTGTGTGTGTGTGTGTGTGGAGAGAGAGAGAGCTACCATTTCCTTTTCATATCTCTGGGGTTCTTTGGGAGACTGGTATCCCACTGACAAGTACATGCTGCCAGCAGGCAGAGCCCAGTAACACAGTTAGAAACAGAAAAAACAGACGCCGGCCACAAACTGCTGTATTTATAGGGTACTGGACGAAGTGGTGCTGAATCATTAAATTCTTGGTGGGCAAAATATGAATTGTGAAAATTTTTATTTGGTACACATATGTACCTCTAGACTTTGAAGGTATGATTTGTGGAATGGAACATTAAGCAAAAACCATTACCACCTGCCAAAAATTGAGACACACTCAAAGATTTATCATGTCCTCCATTACTGAAAACAAACACTATCAACAAAAAATTAAAAGGATAAAACAATTGGGTCATAAAAAGGTTAAAAGTTTAGCTTGGGTACCTTTGCTGTCTGTTTAATGAAGCAGACAAAGAATATGGTTTTTGTTTTGTTTTAATTAACAGAAGTTGTTCTAGATGGGCTGTTTACAGGAGCCATCTTGCATTACTTGTAAAGCTCTTAGTCACATGAAAGGACTCCTGGTGGCACAGACCTTAAAGCGCTCAGCTGCTAACTAAAGTTTGCTGGTTCAAACCCAATCAGCAGCTCCAGAAGAGAAAAGCCTGGCAATCTGTCTCTATAAAGTTTATAGCCTAGAAAATCCTACGAGCAGTTCCATTCTGTTACATGAGGTCACTATGAGTCAAAAAAGACTCGATGGCACCCAACGACATGTCATTGAAAGGAGGTCTTAATGATGATATGGAAAACTTACACTATAGATGGTACTTAGAACTAGCTCTTTTATTACTGAAATGAAATTCATATGAGATAAAAATCACCATTTTAAAGTGAACAATTGAATTAATACTACTTTTAGTACACTCACAATGTTGTATAACCACTACCTCTTTCTAGCTCCAAACATCTTTGTTGCTGCAAAATATAACCCAACACCCATTAACAAATTATTCCCCATTGCCTCCTCCCCAGCCACTGACAACCACCAGTTTGTTTTCTGTTCCTATGGATTTACCTATTCTGGATATTTCACATAAATGGAATTATCCAGTATGTGGCATTTTATACAGGGTTGCTAAGGGCTGGAATCGACTTGATGGCAATGGGTTTGGTTTTTGGTTTTATTTTGCTTAGCATGTTTTTGAGATTCATTGTAGCATGTATCAGTATTGATCTCTCTTTCCTCTCTTTCTCTGGAATGGTCATCAGACCTGTCGTGGTATTACCCTTGATATCCTGAGTATCATCAAAATGTCTTTCTTTCAATATTTTCTTTATCTTCTGGTAAAGAAGAAGTCACTGGGGGCCAGATCACAGATAACCATACAATTAAGTTCATGAACTTGCCACCATGAAACCTTGCACAATGGTCATTCCAGAAAGAGTTCCAAAACTGCTTTGAAGGGTAGACCAGGCACTGGTATCAGTGCACAGCTTCCCAAGGGACGTACTTCACAGGTGACCATAGCAATATTCAGCAGTGAGGTATGTAGCACTTAGAACAGTTAAGTTTGTGAACTTAATTGTTGGACTTCGCAAATACAGTGTTTTGTTTTGTTGTACACAGGGTCACCGTCAGTCAGGAAAGACTTGACTGCACCTGAAAACAACATGTATAGGCCACAATTTTTTTTATCCATTTGTTGACAAGACATTTGGATTGTTTCTACCTTTTAGCTATTGTGAATTGTGTTGCCATAAACATTTATGTACAAGTATTTGTTTGAGTATCTGTTTTCAGTCCTTTTGGTTTCATATCTAGGGGTAGAATTGTTAAGATAAGCCCTTGATACCACTATTATACTGTGTTCAGGACCAAAATGTTTGAAATGTGTACACCCCAAACCAGAAAAACCTAAAATCTGAAAAACACTTGTTCCCAAAGATGGTGCATTTTTACCTTTTAATAAATCTAAGTTCTAGAAGATTTCTGAAAGTGTAAGACTGTCGTTGGTACAGTGCCTTAAGCAATTCCATTTGACCACAACACAGACAGCAAAACAACAATAATGATAATAATGACCATAACAATACTTAAGAGGTAATAGTCATAGATCATTACTCTAAGTACTGTCATGCCAGTCCTTTTACTGTTACTATTTTCCATGGAGAGAGTCACACAGTCACTAAATGGGTCCCAAACCCAGGCCTAACACTCCAGAGACCAAATTCTTATCCACTAAGCTACTTGACTTTACCATACCAAGCAACCTATATATCAGAAATTTGTATTCAGAGCCTGGCCTCTAGCAGTACTACCTGGCTTTTTAAAAAATATATTTACTTATTTATTACAATAAATGAATAAAATTTCTAACATCTATCAACCATCTCATCTATGATAAACGCTCACCTCCCCACCCCTGTAGCCATCAAAGTTATTTTCTTCTGTAGATAATTCTGTTTTTAAGTCCTTATAACAGGAGTCTCATACAATACTTGTCCTTTTGACACCGACTGATTACACTCAGCATAATATCTTCCGACTGAAATCACATTATGTTTGCTAAAATCTACATTGTTTTCCAGCATAGCATATGTTCCACTGAGTATATGTACCATAGTTTGTATATCCATTCATCTGTTGATGGGCATCTGACTTGATTCCATCTTTTAGCTATTAGGGACTGTGCTGCAATAAACATTGTGTGTATCTGTTAGTGTGACAATCTTTGTTTCTGAAGGATAAATTCCAAGCAGTGGAATTACTGGATCAAACGGTATATATATTTCCAGCTTTTTAAGAAATCACCAGATTGCTTTCCAAAGAGGTTGTACCAACGTGCAATCCCATAGGCAGTATAGGAGAGTTCCAATCTCTCCACAGCCTCTCAGGCGTTTGCTGTTTTGTGTTTTTTGAATCATGGCCAGCCTTGCTGGGGTGAGACGGTATCTCATTGCAGTTCTGATTCGGATTTCTCTGATAGCTAATGAACGTGATCATATTCTCTTATGTCTTTTGGTTGCCTGGATGTCCTCTCTAGTGGAGTGTCTGCCCATTTCCTTTGTCCATCGCTTAACTGGGTTATTCACTTTTTTCTTGTTGATATTTTGCACAATCTTGTAGATGATGGAGATCAGATGACAATCTTCATATACTAATCACTACGTGAAAGGAAAACCCGTGACTCTCTAAATGTGCCATCCTACCTGATAAGATTATACATAGATCTTATGCATTCCCTTCAGCAGTTACATATAATGCTTTCTCTGTTACGAAAACATAAGTTTCAGGAGAGGACAGTCTCATGTTTGCCCCACCACCAAGCCCTGTAACACACGAGATGCCTGATACTATTCACAAAACACGAGGTGAATGAATGATGCCCACCATCAGCTGCCTGCATCAACACACTCCTCTTGTGACATGCACAGTAGACTCTCAGCCTCTACCTCCTTCATCTACTTACACCCAAACTCATATGCCTCCTGTGGGTAGACATGAAGCTAGATGTCCCTTTTATGATCTCGCTCCTCTTCATCCATAATTCAGAGCTTTCCTGCCTCAGTGACACCTGCGGCTGCCCCACAGACACACTCCTTCCAGATAAGCCCAGGAAACACTCTAAGAGCCCTCTGCCCAACTGCTCCTATTGTATTCAGCACGTGTGCTGGCCATCTCCAGCCCTGACAGGTGGCTCTGAATATAAACAAGCATGTAATAATCTTTAAAACAGGCCTGTAATCTTGCTAGTTAATGGGACATGTCTTCATGTCACATATAGGAAATTAAGCAATTTGTCCTATGTCACCCACATGGTCATCATGAACTAGTATTTCTTCAACCCTTAACACTTAGTAAACAACTTCTATTTGACATTGTATCATTCTCTATCCCCCAGCTGAAAGTGAAAGCAATTTTTAATTTTCCTTTTCTCATTTAATTTCTTCTAGTAGCTTAAGCCAACCAACCAACCAGTAGCCATCAAGTCAACTCCAACTCACAGCAACAGAAGGAAGAAAATGGACCCTTTATGATTCCTAATTGAGGATACTGGAAAATTGTCTTGACATGATACTCTGAAGGTGAGCAAGTCCTGGTTCTGGAAATATTAAAGAGAGGCAACCAATGAAAAGTGAGCATGAAAACCCATGAACAGAACCCTGAGGTTATGCCAGGTGCCATGGTATTCAGAGCTATTTTTATCAAGATGCATTTATTCGGAGTCACAAACCTCTCACATCCCCATCCTCCCCAGCAAGTTGTACAACTGACTCCAGATCTTGGAGTACCCTCCAACAGGGTGTCAGTATGGCTTTCGTCCCTTCACAGACCACAGACAGGTCAGCCTGAATCGTTTCCATGACTACTAACGACTGATGGTCAAGGAGAACTGTCAGGAACTATATTTATGCCTAAAAGCGTGTGCCTTTTGTTCACTTGTGACAGGGTTTCCAAGAGTACAAAAGTTCCTTTCATCCTAAGTAGACATCATTAAAAGAATAACTGGCACCTATGGTCTACAATATATTTATCTGGGAGAGGCAGCAGTGGCTTCTGAATGCATAGCTGGCATCTCTCTCTGCCCCTCCCGGCACCACACACACAGGGAGTACAAGCCAAGGGCACTGAGAGAAGCCAAGCTGGACAATCAGGCTCTAGTGAGTCTGCCTGGACAGGCCTTCCTCATTTGCATCCCTCGCAGGATAGCCCAGCACAACTCCACAGTTGTTATTCTTCTGGGTTTCATTCTTCAGAAGCTCTTGCATTTCAGAGGCAGCATTTCTCACCAACTGTGTAGCTACCAACTCCAAGAAGTTGTTTTTGGTTCAACAATTACTAGAGATTTGGCCTGGAAAAGCAAGCAGCTGCTGGATAAGGAAAAAAAAAAAAAAAAAAAAAAAAAACTACTGTCAGACAACCAGCTGGGGGTCAGTTCTACAGTTCTGATCTCTGTGGGTCAATCTCATTCTTCAGACCATGGATGCCCCTGTATCAGTCCAGACAGGCTGGTCAGAGGATGCTAAAGAGAGGAGACTGTCAAGAGGGTAACATTGGTGACACAAGCGGGTGAGTAATCATGGCACAACACCACTGTGCCACTCAGTCAGTAGAGTCCAGTTAACGCATCCACACCAGATAGACCTAAGGTACTGCAGTCTGCAAATCACCAATCACCAGCTTGAGAAAGAATCCAGAGGTGAGAATATGCTTCAGTAAAAATGTTTATAATCAGAGGTCAAGCTAGAATTTTGGTGGCTTCCTTTGGATTATGCGAGCTATTTGCAATAATCAAGCTGCAAGATAAACATATTCAATTCAGATTTGCCCAGTGTTTTAGGGACAATACCCCCCAAACCGAACCCAGTGCCACAGAGTCGACTGTGAATCTACTCTGTAGAACAGAGTAGAACTGCCACTTAGCATTTCCAAGGAGTGCCTGGAGGATTTGAACTGCTGACCTTTTGGTTAACAGCCACAGCACTTAACCTCTATGCCACCAGGGATAGGAAGCTAAACATGGATCCCTGGTGATGCAGTTGTTAAGAGTGCAGGCTGCTAACCAAAAAGGCTGGCAGTTCACATTCACCAGTTTCTCCTTGGAAACCCTCCCTGCCAGTTCTCTTCCATTCTATATGGTCTCTATGAGTCAGAATCGACCTGACAGCAGACCTTTTTCAAGCTAAATATTGGATTTCAGTATTGATTCTACAGAAATCCAATGAAGGAAAAGGTCACACACAATTTGCTGTGCAGTGAATTAATAGTGAGGAAGAGGCTCGGTACTTACGACAACTTGGCAGCGCTCCCGTCATGTTTTTTGATGACAGTGATTCCAACAAATTCTAGGAATCTCTGTCCCACCCCATTTTTTGAATTACACCCTCCCTCCTGGGAATCCTGGTGGGTTGCCACAGCTATGATCTGGACTATCACTTTGTAATCGAGTTTGAGGGTGTCCAGAGTGCTCCCTCTCCCCGAATGATTTAGTGTTGGCTGAAATAAAAATGTTAAGTTGATTTAGGACAAAGCATAGAGCAATACAGTCTGAATCCATCTTTTTTTTTTTTTAGCTCTCATTTTAAAAGCCAAATGCTAAATGTTCCCCTCTACGCTTTTGAGCTTTTTGTTTAAAGTTTTCTTGTGTATTTATCTGGGTTCCTTACGAGCTAGGTTAAGCATCTCTGAAGATAGAATCTAAAAAACAGAAGTCCACAAATATCACACACCAAACAAAGTGAAAGGACTTGGAGTGTTGGAGACAGATTTTGCTGGAAGAATTCGTTCTTGGCTTATGGTTGCTTTTCCACTTCAAGTTGACAGACCTAGATGAAGATGATGATCATTAGCCAACAACCCAGAAAATAACAGATATACTTGGTTCTTAGCTCAAGTTCTCTGCTTTGCCATGCTCACTAATTGGATATTTGAGGTGGAAAGGAAGAAAGGAGTGATTAACTTAGAGCTGCATTTACTTACTCTTAGGACTGTATATGCTCAATAAATAGTAGCCAAAAGCCTGAATAAAAATTCAAAAGATAATTGTGATTCTAAGACAGGATCAATAAGTCATAAGCAGCCTCGCTTCCATCTCCTCTCCCTTTCTGCAATCCCCTCTGAGGCTGGCTCGTGGGGACAGGTGCCACTGGAAAAGGCTCATTACGTGGCTTGCTTCATCCAGAGCCTTGCAAAGCTCTTTTGATGTAACTTCCACGTGTGCTGGACTTTGTTTGTCCTGGGGGGACACAATTTTATCCAGAGCCTGGCCCAGCATCCTCAACCAAGAGACTTAACACTGAGTAAGAGCAGGAACAAAGTCAGAAGAGCAGCAATGATCCCCAAAGTACACTCCAGGCACCAGCCTACATGGCCTAGAGAGAGCACTGACATTATTCTATTTGTTTAGCATGCCATGCTTTTCCCCTGAATTGTCACTTTTCCACTTTCACAAGTCTTCTGGGATAACAATTAGTCTTGACTTGGCATTATACCGCCCTGAGTTATGGCTGCCAGTCACAGAGAAAGGAATAGATTTTTCCTCAACACTTTGCCCAGGTTAAGTCACATGCCGCTTCGTCCTATATCAAGCAGTAGAAGTCAAAGAAAAAGTTGCCCTTCTCTCGTGGCAGCCTTGGCTATTCTCATGGCCCACTTGTCTTATAGCACGGATTGATGACTGTCCTGGACAGAGGTGCTGAGGGGGTCCAGCTACCCACCCATTGGGAGTGCACATGGGTGGGCCAGGGAGCAAGCACAGGAGGCATTGTGGAGGTGACTGCTTTCTGAAGGGTAACTTTGCATTCTGGGAATATGCTCCCAGGCTTCCCAGAGGGCTGTTTTCCGTATGTAAAGGTGACCACAGATGCCCCTTACAAAGGACACAGATGCTTCATTGTCAACCGACTCCCTCCACAGGTATACCTTTTGATTAGCTGTAAACTGCCTCAATCTGTTGACCTCTATCCAAACCAGACTAACCTCGGTGATTTCAGGTGGGGCTGAGACTGCGGAGGGAGGAGGGTGGAAGGGGCCAGAAGAGAGAACTTGGCTCCCCAGCCCCAGGCTCAGCTGCTCTCAGCAAGAAACTGACTCACTGGGAAAAAATGTCTGCTGGGCTCACAGCAGTTGACTTCATTCAGTGCCTGACAGATCTGGGTCCTTCAGCAGTTTCAATCTATAATCTATTAAGCATTTCATCACATCCCCTTTTCTAATGCTTCACCAATTTTCTGTACAGCCAGGAATTCTCTGTACATCCAGCTTATTAGCGTTAGTAGCATTTTGTTTTGTTTTGGTTTAGTTTTCCTGCAATGGGACAGTGGGATGTAAAACTGATGCAATTAATAAGTGTTGGAACAAACGAGTGTTTTTGAAGCTTAGTCTCAATTCGTAAATTGTACAAGTATTTTGGCAACTACTTTTCTCTACTGCTTAAAATCAGAAGAAAGAGGGAAATGGGATTTTTGAAGAGGTTAAGAAGAGGAAACAGCAGTACTTAAAAAAAATCCAAATCTGTTGCCCTTGGGTCGATTCTAACTCATAGTGTCCAGAGTAGAACTGTCCCACAGGGTTTGCAAAAAGCACTTGGTAGATTTGAACTGCTGACCTTTTAGTATGACACCAGGACTCTGCTTGTACTTAAAACTCAAACCAAATCCACTGCCACTGAGTCAGTTCTAACTTACAGTGACCCTATATGATAGTGTAGAACTGCCCTATAAAGTTTCCAAGGAGCACTCAGTGAATTTAAACTGCTGACCTTTTGGTTAGCAGCCATAGCTCTTAACTATTATGTCACCAGGGTTTCCTTAACACACACACAAACACACACACACACACAAAAAAAAAACCACCAGGTAAATTCCACCTCCTAGTTACCCTAGAGGACTGAGTAGAACTGCTCTGTAGAGTTTCCAAGGAGCTACGAGCAGATCTGAACTGCTGACTTTTGGTTAGCAGATGTAGCACTTAACCACTATGCCACCACGGTTTCCAGCGTTTCCTTAGCAACCTAAAAAGAAGTACCAGAATGATGCTGTCAGTAGAGCAGTGTTTTCTAGAAATAGCAATATTTTGCTGGCATTCTTCCCTCAGTTTTCCCCTGGGGAGCAGCAAGGTTATTTGATCTCCACTGCCATCATCACTCTTGATTAGGTGACAGTCATTCTATATCACTGTCAAAAACTTACGAACAAGAACTTAAGAATCTGATTGCTTCCATGTTAATCTCTCCCAGCACAAAAGTTAAAGAGCTAACCACCCTCTTTAAGTCCTCTGCCTTCCACACAGGCCCGACTCCATATAGTCACTCTTCCTCATTTCCCTTATTTCCAAGATTCCAAAGACAGCTCTGGCCCCACAGGTGTTTATAAGGTGATAAGATCCTATAGATTGGGGGAAAAAGTCTGTAACCCACAGACAGAGCCTTTTACAAGTATCATCAATATGATTGCATGTTTTACGGCTTCGGAAGTCATTGTCAGATATTTTTCTGAGAAGAAAAGGGAAGACACTTGAAGGACTCAGGTTTTCAGTTTCATGTAAAAACCACTTTTAGTGAAGATGAATCCATCCCAGTTGGCTACTTTCCTCTGTCCTTTTTAACATCATAAAAATCAGGGGACATTAATAGCAGACGAAGACTGATTCTGCGAAGCTGGCCCTCCAAGCTCTGTCCCCACCATGACATGACCTCCCAGCCCTTTGTCACCGCACCCTGGCTCCCGGATGGAGGAAGAGGGTCTAGATTTCACCAGCCCCAACATGTGGAGCCCAGCCCTGAAGGGCAGCTTCCTCACTGGTATCTAAACATGGACAAAAGAAAAGAGCATGGTGCCAGGGGATGTCTGCTCACCTGGAGAAGCCTACAAGGAGGGTTGCCCTAGTCCTGCAGGCCTAGAAGACCTCGCATGAGCCAGTTATAGCCAGCCCTAGAAACTAGTGGAAGAGGGGAGCCTACCCCTTCCCAAAGAATGCAGGCCAGGCACCCAGGGTAGCTCCACATTGCACTAAGCCACACAGCACAAACCTGAACCCAGAGCTCAGATAAATTTTGCAAGAACCTTGACCCATGGCCACTCTGGTGCGACAGACAGACCGGGGCACGGATTTCCAACCTGGCTGAGAAGGAATCAACTGGAGACCTTCAAAACCTACTCTGCCAAGGTCTCACCCCCAGAAGTCTCAGTCTAACCAGCCTGAGGTAGTTTAGGTGTCAGGAAGCTAAGAGTTTCCTCAGTTGATTCTAATGTGCAGTTAGGGCTGGAAACTACTGAACCAAGATGAGGGATGACTGGAAAAGTTCCATTTGTTGTTTTTTGTGCTGTCCTCATAGAGTTCTGCGCAGTTGAGGCATGCCCTTAGCTTTGAGACTCTCAAAGTCAGTAGCGTAGTAGAATCAGAGTGGAAAGTTGCTCTAGCCAGAAGCTGAGACAGAAATCGAGAATTTGCTGATTGTAACCCTGTCACATTCTCACAGCTGAGCAGCCATGGTTCATGGTTAATGTGAATCAACCCTACCACTTGACCCCAAGTCAGGGGCAGATGCAGAAACTGAAGACAGATGGACCTTGCTGTCCCCTTGGCAGCTGTTGGCAGTGGCTGAGGCGAAAGAGCTGCTGATTTTTACAGACACTTGCAGAGTAAAAGGAGACAGAAGAATGTTGTCTCACCAGGGTGAGTTAGAGGGGAAAAGGCTGGCCTATAAGGATAGGTCAGCAGGGCCATATACACCCATGAAGGCTTGGTGAGAACGTGACAGGCCCCTTCAGGAGGACACCAGCTCAGCCACTCAACGGTGGCAAGGACTAAACACTTGTAGAGCTCCTAAGTCTTCTCTCCAGGAACCAAGACAGCATGGTTTCAGTAGCTCCATCTTCGCGGCCTACCACAGCCCCCTCGGAGGAAGTTGTTCAGGACACAGCGTCTGAGGAGACCCTCTCAGCCAGCCCTGGCTTGCCCAGGAGCTCAACTCAGAGTGTCTTTGGGGAGAGAAACACGGCTGGCTGTTCTGTTTGGCTCCCTCCTAAATATAGTGTTAATGCTTTTAAGAAGTAAATACAGAAGTCTAGGAAGAAAGGAGACCTTGAAATGGGCTTTCTGCCTCCCACATTCAGGAGACACAACCATTACAACACGGGGGTTAGGAAGCCCTGGACAGCAAGAATGCCCTCATTCTGAAGCCCCTCACAGGGGCCACCAAATCCACAACAGCGCCCCCTGCCTTCACGAGCCCTCATTAGGCGTGAAAACTTTGTAAGATTCTGGAGAAAGGGAACGAAGCCTACAAAATAAGATAAGCACATGAGTCAGGTCATTTTTCATCTGTATCTTAGAAATATTGATTTTTGTTTTTATAAAAAGAAGGCCAGGAACGAGATTTTCTCTGAGTAGGGGCAGTGGTCATTTCCTTCGTGTCATCTGTTTCTTTCTTCAGGCAGGATCAGCACTTGTACAAACTGAACAGTTATTATCTTCGAGGTTTGTTTGGGTTAGCTTTCAGCTGGTTGTGCCTGTATTTGGGAGCTGCCCTTTTCCCTGGCTGGTGACTCCCGACTACAGATCTAACAGGAAGCTCTGTCTGGTTTCATTGTTTGCCTTGACATGTATTTCCTACTGGAGGGAGGTAGATTCCTAGGGGAGAAAAAAAAAAATAGATCTCAGCACGTACAGGAAAAATAACTAATGGGAGGGGACTCTCAGTTCTTCCAAGTCCCTTGCTAATTACTGTCAACCGATGAGAGAGACCACCATCAGAGAGCTGATGACTTCAGGATGTTTCATTCATAACCTGCTTCAACAACACATCCATCTACAGCTAGCTTTCTTCCCCCTCCTTTTTCAATTTTTAAGTCTCATAAAGATTTTGTAGTTATTTAAATTAAAAGTTACTGCTTCTAAACAATTTTAAATAAATCAGCTCCTGGACAATATATTTTACTGGTTAAATTCTTTGCCATCAGGGCAATTTTAACTTATAGAGATCCTACTAGACACAGGAGAACAGCCCTATTGGGCTTCCAAGGCATGGTTGGTGAGTTCAAACTGCTGATCTTTTGGTTAGCAGCCAAGCTCCTCACCACTGTGCCACAGGGCTCCCCTTTACTGCTTAGCAGGCAAATATCACCCCTGTCCTTGCCAGAAAGGCTGTCTGGATCACTGGTCTGAATATTTGTACAGTGATTAAATAACACGAGATAACTTTCTTTCTCTCTGGATCTTTCTCTCTGGATCTTTCTCTCTGGATCACTGCCTCTCTCTCTCTCTCGCACATGTACACACACATGTACACACACGTACACGCACACAAGTGTACGCATATTCTTTCCTTAGCACATTACTAACAAAGTAAGAAAGCTTGGGGCCATTTAACCAAGAGAAGGGAAAGCAAGAAATGGACAACCCTCTGAATTCATTGCTCAGCATTAGCACTGCAGCTGGTTTTTTTCAGTGTGAAGGCCTGACCTGGGCTTCCGGGCACCCCAGCACTGGCTCATTCATCGCTCACCCAGAGCACCGCACTTTGCGCTGCACACCGGGCACGTAGGCGCTCTCTGGTGTCATTAGCAGTTAAAGGATTTCATTCTATTTTGGAGAGTGATGAGAGCCAGAGGCAGTGAGGAAGTATAAATTAAGGAGGTCTCCACGGAGGCACTTCCAAATGTACGTGTCTCTTGACAATTCCTCCAGACAAGAACAGGTCTCATCATGTCAGAAGGACACTTCAGCTCCAGGCCAGCCTCTAATCAAATGTGCTGAATGGATTTCCTGTCTCTCTGTCTCTCTGTCTCTCTGTCTCTCTGTCTCTCTCACACACACACAAGAGCTCCTACAAATTTGTCTAGGTGTTGGTGGCTCATTTCTGCCTTCTTTCCATCCCCCTAAATACTTCCAGCTTGAACACACTTTGAGCTGGAAGGGGTCTTGCTTAGTGACTCAGACCCTTCATCCACCAGAGACCTCACTGCTCTCCACAGACTCCACACATTAAAAGCTTCTTTACAGCAATCTCTTTTATTAAATATTTTTCATTTTATTAATAAAAAGACCTGCAGCTGCTAATCAGAATCGGGCCTACAATCAGATAACCATTGTTAAAGTGGCTCATATTTTGTCCCAAAGCAAAGACATGCTATTTTCTCAACGACTACCTCACCGAAGGCAGACACAGTGATGCCCTTGATCTGCCTGAAGCAGGGGCCTATCACTGCCTCTCACAAGTCCCGCATTTTCAAGGACCCAGGCTGAGCCCACTGACACCAAACAGTCTGCTCGTTGCATAGCGGAAGGAAACCAAGCGCCTGTGGGTAGAATCCAGATCATCTCAGCATCGTATTATCTCTACCAGGACAAAGCAGTATTTTTCTACACTCAATTTTAGTATGTGGCTTATTTTCTGAATTATAACAATTGCTTCCACCATCTGATTTTTGGAGAAGGGGAAACAGAAAAGTCAATTTCATGGTATTTTGTTTTTTCAAGTCTCATGACTTTTCAGCAGTTCACGGTGCGTACATCCCACAAGCTATCATAGTGTTGTTCTTGTTAGGTGCCATTATAGTCAGTCCCTGACACATGGCGACCCCACGCACAACGGAATGAACCCTTGCCAGTCCTGCGGCACTCTGAGGTCTGCTATGGATGACACCCTTGTGATCCACAGAGCTTTCAGCGGCTGATTTTTCAAAGAGTTCACCAGGCCTTCCCCAAAGATAGTGACCTCAGCTTCCTTCCTCCTCTGGATTTTTAAATTCGAATGCACATTTGTTCTCCATCTCTTCCTTTCCAATAAATACCTCTCACAGCTTTTTAGTAAATGTTCTTTTTTTAATAACAATTGTCTTAGTTAACTAGTGCTGCTATAACAGAAATAGTACAAGTTGATGGCTTTGACACAAATGCATTTCTCACACTCCAGGAAGCTAAAAGTCCAAATTCAGGATGCCGGCTTCCAGGGAAGGTTTTCTCTCTGTATTAGCTTTGGGGGAAGGTCCCCGTCATCAGTCTCCTCTTGGCTCTAACAGTTTCTCAGCACAGGGACTTTGGGCCCAAAGAACCTGCTCTACTCCTTGCTCTTCTTTCATGGTGATGTGAGGTCACTTTCCTGTCTGCTCATTTCTCTCTTTTTAAAAAGACTGACTCAAGATTCAGCCTGATCTTGCAGCTTGAGTCCTGCCTCGTTAACATAATTGCTTCTAACCCTGCCTCATTAACATCGTAACTCACTGCCACCCAGTCAATTCCAACTCACAGTGACTCTAGTAGGACTCTAGTAGGACAGTGTGTAGGATTAATAACATCAGGTCACCAGATGGAAGACAACCATGCGATATTGGGGATCATGGCCTGGTGAAGTAGACATGCATTTGGGGGGGACACGATTCGATCCACAACAACCATGAAAACAGTCATCCCATTTTAGAAAACCTAAAGAGCAAGAGTCCGAATCACCTTGTCACTGGAGCAAGCACTAAAGCAGCCCCAGCAGCCAGCCTTCTTCCCCTGTGTCAGTCTAATGGGTCACATTTCCTCAAACTGAATGGGGTCTCAAAAGCAAACCATGAGACTGCCCATGACGTAAGGAGCCACGGAAGTGTAATGGTTAAGGGCTCTGCTGCTTAATGAAAGGTTGTAAGTTCAAACATACCAGCTGTTCCATGGGAGAAAAAAACCTGGTGATCTGTTTCTATATAGATTACAACATAGGAAACCCTATAGGCCAATTCTACTCTGTCCTATAAGGTCACCAGGATGGCATACAACAACAACATTGACTCAATGGCATACAACAACAACAACCTATGATGTACCCACTCACATCCTTACCAAAAAAAAAAAAAAAAAAGACTCAGTTTTTTACAAGAAGAATTTTCCCGGGTAGGGAGTTTGACGTGCTTGGGAGATAGTCTACCAAACTAGAAGCAGAGAAAGACTGCATTTTAGAAAAGCCTATGAAGAGTGAGGTATATCCCTGAGTGGTACAGAGAGTTAACAGGCTCAGGGGCTAGCTGAATGATTAGAAGCTTGAATTTGCCCAGAGGCATCTTGGAAGAAAGGCCTGGCAACCAACTTCCAACAAGTCAGGCTCTGAAAAACCTATGGAGCAGCTTCTACTCCAACACACAAGTCACCATGAGTCAGAACTGACTAGACAGCAACTGGACTGGCAGAGAGCATTAAGCATGACAGTTCAAGCCCAGGGTCCAGGTCACACTTGAATCTGAGTCCCAGCTTTGTGATGCCAAGTTCCTTAAGCTCTCTGTGCCTCAGTTGGCTTATGTGTAAAATGGGACAGCAGTGCATGGGGCTCACAAGCGATGAATGAGTAATACACAGAAAGCCCTTAGCAAAACACCTGGCACCTACAAAGGGTTACCATTTCCTCTACAAGCCGGAGTTCTGATTTCCAACTTGAGCCCACATACCCCGATTTTTAAATTGTGCCTTAATGTCTTATCAACAAATGGTGGTACTTGTCTTGAGACTTCATTTATTCAACAAGTTTAGTAATCTCCTTCTTACTGTGCACCTACTAGGAGGGAGGCCCTGGTCTCCCAGAGCTGCCCCAGTCTCCCATCTCTGGGAAGCTTCAGGCTGCCTAAAAACCACTGGCAGAAAAATTCAGCTTGAAACAAGCTTGTCTGTGTCAGGTGCCATCAAGCCAACTTTTGAGTCATAGTGACCCCACATGACCGAGTAGAACTGCCCGGCTTTCTAGGTGGTAATCTTTGTGGGAGCAGATTGCCAGGCCTGTCTTTCCCAGAGCTACCAAGTGGGTTCAAACAGCAGTTTCAACTTTCAGTTGCCAGGTGAGCACTTACCACTGCACCACGCAGGCTCCTTGAAATGTTTCCTTAAAAAAAAAAAAAAACTGCATCTATTCCAAAGCACATGGACCCCGCAGGGTAGAGGAGAACTGCCCCACAGGGTTTCCAGTGAGTAGTTGGTGGATTAGAACTGCTGAGCTTTTGGTTATCAGCCAAGCTCTTAACCGCTACACCACCAGTGTATCCACTAAAACAGAGGCTTTCACTACAGGTCAAAGTGAATTCACAGGTCTCTCTGAATGCCCCCAGTGATTCTGCAAGGCCCACCAAGGCTGATGGTCAAAGTTTGTGGCTCATCTCTACCTTCTACTAACGATGCCTTCGTGGGTAGTCAGAGAAATCACCAAGTCCACGTTCACTCACGCGTGGAGAAAACGGTTAGAAACATAACTGGGCAATAACTGAGGCTGGTCTGGCCTACGATTGCCTTAACCTGAGGTGTGTCTAGGAATTCTATTTGGACCCCTAATTCCACAGTAAAAGGTTCCTACACATAGGCTGGTCATGCCATCTGCCCTCAAGCTAATCAATCTCTCCAATTCATGTCCATTCTCCGTGAGCGGGCCTGGAGGTCCAGTCTGGTTAACTCATGATCAGGTGTTCCAGGACAGCAATGCTGTTCAATAGTCAACACTGACTGCATGGATGCAATGAAGCTGAAGCTGAAGTCATGATAAATGAAGTCACAACTCTAACAATAAAAGCATGAGATTCTGAGGGCAACTTAGGCAGCTGATCTCTGGAGAGCGTGATAATGGCAAGAGGACTAATGCTGAGTGTTGCAGCAAGCCCATGGGTAATTAACACAGGGCACTAGAGATTAGCAGAAGAAATGCAATGGGCCATGAGGCCCACTCCACTTCCGAAGATGAGACCAGAATGTTCTGGGAGCCCAAAGCCCAAGCAAGCCTGGCCAAACCTCTCACCTGCCCCCAGGGCCACCTCCCTCTTGCCTCTTGGGGTGTGGTGCCACACAGACATTTAGCTTTTTTTCTGACTGTCTCTCCGGAAACATACCCATACCATAACACAACATAAGCAAACCAGAATACCAACTAGTATTTAAAATAACAAAAAAATAAAGCTGACCTCACAGCAGTATCTTTGACACCCTGAATCCTTTCTCCATTTATGATAATGTTGCTTACTGGTCCAGTTATGAGAATTTTTGTTTTCCTGAAGTTGAGGTTGCAATGCATACTGAAGGCTGGGCTGTGGTCCCTGATCTTCATCAGTAGGTGTCTCAAATCTTCTTCACTTCTAGCAGGTAAGATGGTACTATCTGTATAACGCAGGTTGTTAAAAAGTCGTCCTCCAATCCTGATACCTCGTTCTTCTTTGTACAACCCAGCTTCTTGGATTATTTGCTCAATCAGTTTCCACAATCAACGCCCTTAGAAGCAGCAGTCAAGAAATCAAAAGACACATTGCATTGGGAAAATCTGCTGCAAAGGACTTCTTCAAAGTATTCAAAAGTAAGGATGTCACCTTGAAGACGAAAACGTGCCTGACCCAAGCCACGGTATTTTCAATTGCATCAAACACATGTGAAAGCTGGAGCATGAACAAAGAAGACAGAAGAAGAACACACCTTTGAATCGTGGTGCTGGTGATGAATGCTGAATGGACCATGGATCGCCAAAAGAACCAACAGATCTGTTCTGGAAGAAGTACAACCAGAGTGCTCCTTTGAAGCAAAGATGGCAAGACTGCATCTTACATACTTTGGACATGTTATCAGGAAAGATCAGTCCCTGGAGAAGGGCATCATGCTTGATAGAGTGGAGGGTCGGTGAAAAAGAGGAAGACCCTCGACAAGATGGATTGACACAGTGGCTGCAACAATGGGCTTAGCATAAAAATGATTGTGGACATGGCACAAGACCAGGCACTGTTTCGTTCTGTTGTTCATAGGGTCGCCATGAGTCAGAACCAACTCGATGGCACCTAACAACAACACAGCACTATCAAGAAGGAACAGACTTGTTGTTAGGTACCGTGGAGTTGATTCCGACTCACAGCAACCCCATGTGACAGAGCAGAACTGCCCCAGAGGATTTTCTAGGCTGTAATCTTTATGAGGGCAGGTCATCAGGCCTTTCTCTACGGAACGTAACTGCTGGGTAGATTCAAACCGTCAACCTTTCAGTCAGCAGCCAAACTCTTAAACCCTGGCTGGCTCCTCAACCTTCAGGCCTGGGATTTTTCTGCTTTAGCAGAACTCACTTCTAATTTCCTTGGGCCACTAGATGAGTAGAAGCTGAAGCTCTTCTGTCTCTCATTGACGGCTCAGAAGGGGGAGAAGGAGATGCCTTTAAGCCACTGCCCTGTATAAGGCTCTGCAATACAGTCACTGACGATTCCTTCTCTTACCCTCATGAGTCCTCTGTGGAGTCTAAGAGGTGGTGGACTATGCCAATCCACTGTGCAAGCTACAAGCAGTTAGGTAAGACTTGAAGATCTACTATGAGAGTCCTATCTGTGCTAAATGAGAAAAGAGAAAAATGAAACGTAAGGCCAAAGCCACTGCTGTCAAGTTGATTCCGACTCACAGTGACTCTGTAGATCAGAGCAGAACCGTCCCACAGAGGTTCCAAGGAGCACCTGACAGATTTGAACTGCCGACCCTTTGGTTAGCAAACGTAGCACTTAGCCACTACACCAAATCTAGAACTTACCTATTTAAGGCCAGTGTGAATTGTCCCCATCTCCCCTCAAAACTCAAAGGAGATGACTGGAATTGCTACGCCAAGGTACACGGGACAACCACACATGCAGGACAATCCGATCTCCCAGCTGATCTTGAAACAACCCCACGTGAGGGACAGGGCTGGTGTCAGTATCTGTGTTTTATCACTTAGACCAACCACCTCTGGGGCCCTACTAGGGTTCAGTGGGAATTCAGCAATCCCTGCAGCAGGTTTACAAAGCAGGAGTGGGGGCTCTCCTAATTAGAAACATGAATCAAAGGTTCTGCACGAGACAACCATACCCTGACTCTCTAGAGCACACACGGACCGCCCCCAGAGGGACTTTGATTTGAATTTCAGCTCCATCATTTACCAGCCAGATGCCGCTGGGCAACTTATCCCTTTCAAGATCTAATTATTTTCTCTGTTGAAACTTGTGGTGATACTATGTGTTTTCGCTAATGAAGTTACCTTGATTAAAGGACCAATTCGGAACATTTGTTGTGTGTTATGGATTTTGATGCCCCTTATCTGAGACTGCATATGTCCCAGTGGCCCATGGATGACATAAATCCTACCAATAGGAGTCAAAGATAACATTGTTGGGTTTTTTTAAATTATTGTATTTTACTTCTTCAGATTTGGTAAAACATGAAGGCATTGGCAATGATTGCACATACATTTTATTCT
This sequence comes from Heterohyrax brucei, assembly GCA_028571685.1. NCBI lineage: Eukaryota > Metazoa > Chordata > Mammalia > Hyracoidea > Procaviidae > Heterohyrax > Heterohyrax brucei. Next base: position 41,891,688 of record CM053162.1, on the reverse strand, counting down.
AGTCTTGTCCTTAGCCTTTTTATTACTTTTCATGAAACTTTTCAAAACATGGTACAATGCACTCTTTTTAACAGCAAAAGCAGTACTTACAGCCCAAGTAAATAAAGTTAAGGAACTTTTTATATCAGGAAAACAACCACAATGTATTCTTCACTACTGCAAAAGTAGTACTTAAAGCAAAATAAACAAAAGTAAAAGAATTTGAATTTAAGGGAAACTACACTGCTGTGTATATTCTTTATTACAACAAAAGGTGTACCAATAGCTAAGAAGCAGAAAAAGCTGCGCTGGAATAATACTGCAGAACTGTTCACAGTGGTACATTTCACCTTCCATATGTAGAAACAATGACTGGGCCTAAGATTGAATGCAGGGTAAGGATAACTTATAGAAATTCCAATTTTTTTTTAAAGTATCACTGCAATGCATTATTCCTTATATAAAAGCCATTATTTACTATTTAGAAGCTAGGAAAGAAGGGAAACAGTAAAACTTGGAAACAATAAATGATATAAAGGAGACAATGGCCACTATGACTGAATGAAATCTAGCATAGCACATTCTCATCATAAGTACATTTTCACAAGAATATAGTTAACTGCAAAACATAGCAAGGAGGCTTATCTCACAGAAATAAAAGGAAATATGTCAAAATTTTAGAAAATTCACACATCTGGAAGGTATCACTTAAGACAATGCTCAATCTACAAAAAATTAGGCTCCCACTCAGGATTTTTGAGTTTCTACATTTCAGAAGGCTTCCACCTGAAGCTAAATTGTGTTAAAACTGGGCTACCCCCTTTCCAATAAACTCCAGAGACATGAAAATGGATGGTATACTGTACCTTCCATTGGTTTTGAAAGGGTTATTTCACGTCTCTGAGCCTCAGCCTTGTGTGTAAAATGGGATGTCAGTGACCTTACCAAGTTGTTTTAAAGATCAGAAGCAATGTGGGGGAGTGCACTGCATAGCATAATACCGTGCTGTATACAGAATACGTGAGTGTCACAAATGGTTAATAGTAAATGCTTGGCTGCTAACCAAACACTTGGTGGTCTGAGTTCACTGAAAGATGCCTCAACAGAGAGGCCTGACCATCTACTTCCAAAAACATCCTTTACTGAAAATACTATGGGGCACAGTTCTACCTTGACACACATCAGGCTGCCTTAGTCCCAACTGACCCTATAGCAACTGATTTTTAATGCAATGGATAGTACCTGTCATCAAGCAGTAATTCCACAAATGCCAAACTCTCATCATCATCATTTTTACTGTATCTCGGTCTTAATGGAGCCCATGCTTTCTAACACTGTGCTCAAGTCAGGATTATGGACTAGTGTTCCTGTTTAGTTGGTATTTGGCGGGAATGGACATACACGTGAGCTTCAGAATATGGGTAAGAGTAACCACTCCATAGTTACTGCTATCTGGATTTAATGTCAATGAATAAAGGAGAAATAGCTTCCCGAGAACAACGAAGTCTATAGACCACCAATGAGCTACTACTGTACTACAGTTACCTGTCAACTCTTCTCAGGCACAAAACACACAGGTCACACAGACAGAGGTTATCTTTCTAAACTGGGGAGACTGCAGAGAAAGAGAAACAGGTTTGATAATCCATTCCAAACTATCACATCGTTTGCTCAAGAGCCAAAGGGTCAGTTTTAAATATCTTCCCACTGAGCTGGGGAAATATGAATTGTTTGATCTGAACAGACCTAAGCTGCATGAGTTCCTATTAAAAACCAAAAAACCAAATCCAATGCCATCAAGTTGATTCTCACTCATAGCAACCCTACAGGGCAGAGTAGAACTGGCCCCACAGAGTTTCCAAGGAGAATCTGGTGGATTTGCACACCCAACCTTGTGGTTAGCAGTTGTAGCTCTTAAACCACTATGCCACCAGGGTTTCCAGAGTTCTCATTAGAAAGACAATCTACCAGGCCATCTACGGAAAGTGCTGATTTGGGGGTATCACTGAACTTTTTTCTCCTGGAGAATCTGCTCTCTGCTTTCAGGTTAGAGCTTACCTGGGTTACCTGGGGAGACAGGAACAACAGTCGACTTATCAGGAGTGGAGGCCTCCGGGAAGATCATGTTACCATTGGGTTGAAACGAAACTCCCTAGTATTTCAAAGGCTTGCTGAGCCAAAAAGCTCTTTATCCTGGCTCCTAGAGTCTTCCACGGGCTTCTTCCTTGATGCCCCACTGCCAGCCTGTTCACTTCTAAAGGAGCACTGATTCATGTATAGAAACTGAGTCTCTCACAAAAGCATCTCTGTCTGCCGACACTTCTGACCACCTACACGCACACTGATGTAGGCACCGGGCCACAAAGGTAAGCGCATGTGTAAAATTTGTCACACCAAATGGGCAACAAGTCCCAGGCAGCAGACACACAGACTCTGCTCTGCCAGTTTAAAGACTGCAGAAGGAGTGGCATCTACACTGACACGGGTGAAATATTCAGGGAAAAGACAGTAGTAATGTTGTCTCAACACAAAAAGTGTCACCGACATCACTCAGTTGCAGATGAAGAAGCTGTTGTCCTGGCAAACGTTTTTCTGGTGTCTATATTTTCAACACAATTTAAAAGAGATCAGAGAAAAGCACTGAGAAGATTCAGCACTGATACTCAGAAGACTCCTTTTCCCAGCTTCAGGGAGTAGGATAGGACGCCAACTCTTGTTTCATCAGAGACTGACACACCTCAGCTCACAGCCCTTTCTGGTGCTGTCTTCTCATAGAAGGACTTTCCTGGGGCACCGGAGCTGAGTTTACCTACTGACTTTACTCAGGTGATGGAAATCCACCTCCCAAAGAGCTAATCCCCTGCCTGTCTCCTCCTGAGAACAAAAACAAAAGCTGGAGACTCAGTCTCCGCATGTTTCCGTCCTCTAACCCACAAGAGGGTTTTCTGTATCCTTGTTGCTATTGTTGCCGTCAGCAACTGTCAAACAGATTCTGACTCGCGGTGACACTATGTGACAGAGAAGAAGTAGCCCATGAGGTTTTCTAGGCTGTAATCTCTACAGAGCAGATTGCCAGGTCTTTCTCCTGCGGAGCTGCTGGGTGGGACTGAATCACTAGCTTTCTGTCAGTTAGCAGCCAAGCACTTAATTGTTGGGCAACTAGGGTTCTTTCTGAATCTTTGCTATTTTTTTTGCCTTTGACAACTTGTGAAGTGATGGGGCACTGAATGAGCAACGTAGGTTTCCGTGTCTTTACAGAGGTAGAATAGCCCAAACACTCCAGTCTAGGTCCCTCAGATTCCCCATGGGCTCCAAGAGAGTCTACCGGCCTTCAAGATCAGGATTTGCAAGAAGCAACCTGGGAGCTCCCCAAGTTAGTGGTAGCTACCTCTGCATGGGGTGAAGAGTTCCTTGCTTTTATTATGCAATCCTTCTGGTGCTTTCGAAATATGGTCGCCAGAGACATTGATCTCTACTGTTTACATAACCAATTAGCAAGTGATTCCTCTCTAAGCTTTCAAATCTCAGCTATCTAAATGCAGAATCTTAATGACGGCCTTCTTTAAACAAGACTTCGTTAGAAAAATACATTAGAAAAATACAATTGCAACCTTAATGGGAAGGATCCCAACACTGTAATAACGTTTCCCAGGCACGTTCCCATGCTGCCAAGGGCAGCTCTTGGGATTTGCTAATTTTTTAATCCTCGCTCCCTTCCCCATTAGATAGATAGGCTACTAGCCTCCACCTGTTCTGGCCACAATTTATCCCACTGAAGGACTTTGGTGGACCTCTACAGCCTTTCCCCCTGATCTGATGAAATAAATGCTACATACTCATTCAAGCATTTAATACATGCCATATTTAAGTGCATCAGATGTCTCACGTCAAGAGAACAGAGAGCTTACATAACAAGGAAAGGGCAAGCCATTGGACCTTTCTGGACCTCAGTTCCCCCCTGTAAAATGAGGGAGTTGAATCAGATGGTCTCCAAAGGCGCCTTCAGCTTCCAAACATTTTATGAGCCTATGACTAATGTCTGGGAACGCCTTCCATTCACACTAAGGCTTGAGGAGCCAAGTTTAAATACAAGTCCCATTCAAAGACTAATAACAAATAAATGCACATAAACAGCACATATTTTCTTAACAGGAAGAGTTTCCAGTCTTCTCTAGGCGATTTCTAGGCAGGGCAATGACAGAAGCAAGTCAAGTTTTGCGGATAACGACCAGCAGAAAGTAATAGGCTCTCTGCCTTCAAGGCAACTAAAATACAGGAAAGACACAGCAACAGTGAAGTCTATGAACTTAATTGTTCTAAGTGCTACATACCTCACTGCTGAATATCACTACGGTCATCACTACGGTCACCTTCGAAGTACTCCACTTGGGAAGCTATGCACTGATGCCAGTGCCTAGTCCACCCTTCGTAGCAATTTTAGAACTCCTTCTGGAATGGCCATGGCATACAATGGCAAGGTGGCAAGTTTGTGAACATAATTGTATAGTTGTCTGTGAGGGAGTTTTTAGCCAGTAAACAAATAACTGTATTGGAACACCTTCCCTACTCAACTGGTCTGACTCCCAATGACTTTTTATTTACCTGAAGATAAAGGAAATATTGAAAAAAGACATGTTGGTGATATTCAGGACATCAAGGGTAATATCACAACAGGTCTGATGGCCGTGACGTCCAAAATTACCTTGAAGGTGGACTAGGCGCTGGCATCAGTGCATAGCTTCCCGAAGAGAGTACTTTAAAGGTGATATACAGTGACAGTCAACAATGAAGTATGTAGCACTTTTTCTAGTGATATTGATATAGATACTGATATTCAGCAATGAGGTATGCAGCACTTTTTCTAGGATGAGTTTGCGAACTTCATTGCCAGTCCTTGTAGGATATAAGCACTTAAAAAATTTAACAGTGTTGAAGCAAGTGTCTGTGACAGTAGTAAAAATAGTACAAGGCTGTATTTTTTTATTGGCAAGTGAACTGTCCCGATAGTCAGACTACAGGTGTTCAGCAGAGGGCAAGATTATTACAAATCAGCTTGGCTGATCCGAGACAGTTTACAAGAGACATGGAATTTGCATAGTCTGGCATTCTGTTATGGTTTCTTTTTCTTTTCCTTATTTCTTTTACCTGCAGTTCACAATCCTAGTTATATTTAGGGTCCTACTCCCACTACCAACTTAATCTTCAGAATCTTTGGACAAAATATCACCCTTGCTAGGCTGCTTCTATCTCTTCTAAAAAGCAAGTGTAACCCTTGGGTGGTACAAACAGTTAATGTACTTGTCATGGATTCACTTGTGTCCCCCAAACAATTATGTGTAGGGGTTTTACAGGGCCAGGATTCCCTGTATTCAATGACTGCCCTCCACTTTGTGATTTTTCTGATGCTGTAAATCCTAATCTCTGCCTATGGTTAACAGAGTGGATTATGTTAAAGAGGATTAGGGAGGGACTGTAAAACCCTTAGTAAAATCACCTTCGTGCTCAGTTGTAAAGGGAGTTTTCCTGGAGTGTGATTTGCACTACCTTTTATCCTTTCATCCTACAAGAAATAAAATACAAGTGAAGCAAGCAGAGAAGTGGGAACCTCACACCATCAAGGAAGCAGCATTAGGAGTAGAGCATGTCTTTGAGACCCGAGGTTCCTGCACCAAGATGCTCCCCAAAGACTGATGTACCACAAGGACTTTCCTCCAGAACCAACCAGGGTGAAAGTCTTTCCCTGGAGTGGACACCCTGATTGCAGATTTGTAACCTATGGGACTGTGTAAGAATAAACTTTTCTTTGTTAAAGCCATATATGCACTGTAATTCTGTTAGAGCAGCACTAGCTGACTAAACAGTACTCAACTGCTAACAGAAAGCCTGGCGGGTCAAGTTCATCCAGAGGCACCTTGGATGAAAGATCTGGCAATCTGCATCTGAAAAATCAGTTACAGGAAACCCTATGGAGCACAGTTCTACTCCGACACACATGGGGCCGACATGAATCAGAGTCAACTCACAAGCAATTAGGATCGTTTATCCACCTTCCATAGAGTTGTCTAAAGATGTACTTGAATACTATTTATGAAAACACTTACAAAACTGACACACTCTGTAAAAAGAGTATGCTATTAACAATCTGTCCTCCACTCTCCTACAACCCTTGTTTACTAGTTCTCATGTCAAGACGAGAATTTCAACAGCTTGGCTGCTGCTCCCACATGAGGGTCCAAATACGGACTTGAAACACCGACCACCACCCACACCCTGTCATTTAACTTAACACTGCACCTGGCTCTGCTCATAAGGCTCAGAGAGAAACATGCCAAATACCTGTTACAAACACAGAGAACCATGAAACCCCACAGCCATGCTTGAGCGGTGTCCTGATTACATATTATAAATGTCAGATTGGGCTAGTCTAGAAGACATTTGTGCAGGGTCTATGGAGAGGAGGTGGAGACCTACAGCTAAGAGCGGCCTGGGTCTGCCCACTTTCCAAACCCATTCCTCAGCTGTATCCCAAAGGGTGTCACTGTTCACTTAGGCCCCACTCCTGTACCACCCTTCTGTGGCCTGCCAACTCAGAAACAGGTCTGGGCCTCTGGATGGATAGGGTCCCACCCCACTGAAATGGCCCATTTTTCCCTTGCTTCATTGTCAAGTGGTTCAAACTAGGGGGTTGCCCTCCTCCTCAGAGAGCCCACACCTCGGTGGTTTCCTGGGCAGGTTTTCCTGAGCAACATGGCTCTGCACGATATGGCAAGGGTTTAGGTCAGTGGGCATAAGGCCAAATAAAACAGGCACAGCTTTCTCAATTCCGAGCTAAATGGACCCAAGCCACCCTCTTTCCAGCTGTGACAGACGTACACACACGCCCCCACATGACCAGTCTGGCTGACCTGGTCCTCTGAACAAAACAAGGAGAAGAAGGAAGTAGTCTCCATCCTCTGTGTGTGTGTGAGAGAGAGAGGGACAGCAGTAGGGTGCTGTGGGCAGCTGCATTCCCACTGTCCGTGTTAATGGAGCCTAATCCTTCCCTGCTACATCAAGGTGTCTCACCAGCTGAAATGCTGTCACAGCTATCAGAGAATAAAATGATCAAAAACCCAATAAACACTCCATTTCAGAGTATCCCTTCTCCTATCTAAGGCACCTGTTGATGTTTCAGCTCACATGCATCTGGCTAAGGCCCACCCAGGGCAGGGCCACATTTATAAGGGCTGATATTTTCAGTGACACTAAGTATCCTTTCTGCGACATCTCTCTTAATCACCGTCACTCACTTTCTCTCCCTGCTCTCTGCCAGTTTAGCTCCAGAGGCAGCGAGCATTTTACTATGACAACAAGCAAAACGCAATCTTGGTGATTAACAAGCACCGTGCTGTGGGTGGCTTAGGGCAATCTGAGGGACAGTGGCTTCCCTGAGCCCTGGATACAGCAGTGGACTTCTCATCACGGCATTGTTCTGCAGTACAGAAGTCAACAGCCGAGCGCACCACTCCTTAGATCTACACAACTGTAAATGGAAGGCTATTATCTGGGTTTAATTAACTTCTCCTGTCTCACAGAGCAAGAAAATTTCTGCAAGCCGGCACCAGAAGAAACACTGGCATAATATACAAGGCAACTGAAGCACTGTTGAGCCTCCTTGGCAAAAAGTGTGACACTTTTAAGACATTTCAGGCCAAGACGTCATGCTACAGAACCTTCTGTGTGCAGATACAATTGCCTCTAAAGTTAGAGACAGAGGTCCTAAAACCCATACCTGGGACCTGCCTCTGGCTAGAAAGGCTCTTAGGCAAGCCAGACACACAAGTTTCTTCACAGAATGTATTTTCTATCTCAGAATTAAACAGGAAGAGCTTAGAAGCCATTCTGCCTATCTGTTCTAGTCTATGTACTTTAATTATTCTCTATAAAGAAGGAAAAAGGAGCTCCCTCCTCTTGAACTACGCTCTAGGGATCTTTGTTTAGACACAATATAGGGTCACCTGAAGCTTAAATTCACTCTTTCATTGGACTTGTCTATGGGCAGTATAAGGTGACATGATGGTAAGTCTACACCCTATCTACAGTGACAAGCAACCTCTTTTCCAGTCTGAATTTGGCCTGGGATAACCTAAGCAAGTACTTAAAGTGTATCAATTCTCGTTCATGCATCATCTGCTGCGAGTCAGACACTGTGCCAGGCACTGCATCTGGAGCATCTAGAACTCTAAGTAACAAGCAATACTACCATGCCCACTTTACAGATAAAAAGACTTAGCTCAAAGGATGTTAGCTGACCTACTTATAACCACTGCAAAGATGGGATTAATACTCAGATTCGCCAGGTCCTAAGGCCCTCTGGCCTCCTCACTCCTGCCCAACTCCACTGCTGACTCAGTCCTGCACTTCCACTCTTTGGGATTGGCGCCCACCTCTCTGATTTCTGCCGAAGCATGGCCTAGAGAAGAGAGCTCTGCACTTGGAACTGGAGGTCACACGTATGGCCAGCTGAGTGCTGGCGGCACACCCCAGAGCTTTGAGCCCAGACACACTCACAGAGGTTAAATGGCCCACCCAAAGTTTCACAGACAGTAAATCCTCCCTAAGGTGGCTGCAAAGAGCAGACAAACTTCTCTGAAAGTACGACCTAAACATCAAAGCATGAAGCAAATATAAGATAACAGAAGTCGCATTGAGGGGAGCAGTGGTGGTGCTGCTTACCCTGAGAAAGAAGGGCAGTCATGGCTCAGTGATAGAATCCTCATCTTCTCTTTAGGAGACCCAAGTTCAATTCTGGGTCAAGGTGCCTCAGGCACAGCCACCAACCATCTGGTCAGCAGAGGTTCACCTGTTGCTACGATGCTGAACAGATTTTAGACTTTGCTTCTAGTCTGAGATGGACTAGGAAGAAAGGCCTGGCAATCTACTTCCAAAAAATCAGCTAATGAGAAGTCTATGGCTTGGCATGGATGGCAATGATCAAATGTGCAACCATTCGTGGGGTTGGCACAGGAACCAGGCAGCATTTCATCCCATTGTGCAGGGAGGTTTGTCACAAGTAGGGGGACAACTCTAAGGAGAAGGAAGCCCAAACTGTACTAAGGGCTCTGCTCTCTTTCCCTTGGGTCCTGTCTAGGGCACCATCTCCCCAGCACACCACCAGTTCTTCTTACTCTAACCTCAGCCCCAGGTAAGGAAATAAGCTACCAGCTTCTCTGCCTTTCCAGCCTTCTACAAAAGCCAGGGGCTCCATCTATCTGTCAATACTTGTCTCTTGAGAGAGCCTCTAAGGCCACCCCAAAGCTCACTGTAACACGTCATCACTCCAGGGCTTCCATCCAATTCCCTTCTTTTCTATTTCCATTATAACCACTTGGCTGTAGCTAACTGCAGGTTTTTATGTCACTGATGAAAACGGAAAGACAGCTTTGTTATTTGAGGAGTCCTGGTGGTGTAGCAGTTAAGAGCTCAGCTGCTAATCCAAAAGGTCAGCAGTTCGAATCCACCAGGTGCCCTTTGCAAAACCTGTGGGGCAGCTCTACTCTGTCCTATAGGAGCGATATGAGTTGGAATCAGCTAGACAGTAATGAGTTTTGTTGTTTTCAGGGCTGTAGCCTAACAATTATGAAGCAATGATAGTTTAGTGGTAGAAGTTTCATCTCTCATGTGTCAGTCCCCGGTATTCAGGGCCCAGCCAATGCACCTCAAGGGCAGTCGCCACCCTCCTTCTGGGGGGCTGGCATGTTGCTATGACGTCTGAATGAGTTTCAGCGGAGCTTCTAAACTAAGACAGACTAGAAAGAAAAGCCTAGAGACTTACTTCTGAAAAACAGCCAGTGAAAACCCTGTAGATCACAGCAGTGTGACCCTTAGTCCACCACGGGGATGGCACAGAACCAGGTGTCATTTCACTCCACTGTGCAGAGGTCATCTTGGGGCCAGGGCCCACTCCACGGCCACCAACAACAATAACAGCCTGAGTAAACACACGTGTGAATGTGCTTCCCACCCAGCCATTCACTGCTGAATGCCACTGGTCTCTCCAAGGGCTGTGACTCCCCACCTCTATCTACCAACTCCCTGTCCCTAGGGTCACATGTCTTCCTTCACTGACCACAGCCGACACCACGGCCGAGATTCCCTCATTCCACATTTGTGGTCAGCAGAGAGGCTGAGTGAGCCTTTGACGTGAGCTGTCAGTCTGCATGGTTTTTGCACCAGAGGGAGGAAAGCTAAATTGCAGGGCTGCCAATCCGAGTTAATGAACTGCACATTTATAAATAGCCACCAGGAGCAAACTCTCAGGAATTTTACTCCCAAGATGCACTGAGAATTCAGAAAATGAAAAGATACCAAAGAGCTTCCCTGTTCGCAAAAAGGTATTCCCAGAGCTGAGCAAAATATCACAAGCCAGGAGTATGGCGGGATGGGGGGCGGGTAGGAAGCATAGGCAGGGAAAGCTCTCAGACCCCTGAGAACATGAGTGCCAGCGGCTGAAGTGCTGTTCCTGGCAGCCCATTGAAGGCACGATTTCTGATGACTCTTGGGGCTCACTCCCTCTACCCCACAAAGTAAAGACCAGGCTAACAGTGGAAACCCCTGCTCCAGGCAAGCACAGAGCCCTCAAACGGAGCCCTGTCTCGACACAAAGCTCCCTTTACCTGACCTGCTTGAAGCCTGCACCCAATAAAAAGGAAAGGAACTAAATCAAGATGGGGGAGGGGAGAAATGTCTTTTTCTGTCGGCAGTGAGAACAAGTATAGAGATCATTATATTTTAATTTAAATCAGATTCTCCTCAGTGCCATCAACCTCTCCGTAAATGAGATGCCTCTGAAACATGGGAATTCCAGGGAATTGGGGGATAGGGAGGAGATTTAACAAGTGCCTTCAGATGCTTAAGTGGCACTAAACAGTTAGCATATTTGGCTGCTAAATGAAAGGGAAGTTTAAGCTCACTAAGACACACCTAGGAAGAAAGTCCTGCACTACTTTAAAAACAAATCAGTCCTTGAAAACCCTCTGGAGCACAGGTCTACTCTGACACACGGGGTTGAGGGGTCACCATAAACCTGAGTCACCTTGGTGGCAACTGGTTTTAGGCTGCTCAGGTTTCAAAGACCCTAGGGAAAGAATCTTCCTTCCTCATACAAAGAAACAGAGATGGTGGAGAGAGTTGGACTAGTGACACAGTGGTACACAGACAGTGTTTGGTTGCCAGGCCAGGAACTGTCTCCCTAAAACCACTGATTGTACCTGTAAAGGGCACAAATCCACCCGCAACTGCTCCACAGTCAAAGTGTCACTTTATTATAGTGCTCAGGAGAAATGGAGAAGCCAGCAGGAATCCCAACCTTTCAAGTGTTTAGGACACCTGGAGCTCTGGTAGTGCAGGGCTTAAGAACTTGACTGCTAACAAAAAGGTCAGTGGTTAGAACCCACTAGCCACTTCTTGGAAACCCTATGGCGCAGTTCTGTTCTATCCTATAGGATCACTATAAGTCAGAATCGACTCAATGGGAATGGGTTTTAAAGCAGTTTGGGATGGCTGCCTCAGAAGCACCAGCAGACAGGCACCTTATAATCAGCCGGGCTTGGACAGGTACTGGAAGGCAGGCTTTGCTGGACGAGCCTTTAGTGTGCACAGCCGGAACCAGGTGTTCACACCGCACTGGCAGCTTTCCGTCAGCACCAGCCTCGGGTGCTTCCCCGAGCTCCACAGCGCGCCTTCACCAGACCCACAGAGAAACCCAAGCACACAGACACATCCCTGTTTGGGAGCCAAGCCTTAAGGCTTTCTTTACCCAGGTTTTGTAAATAATTTAACCCTAGAGCCACATGGGTATGGTGCAGCTATTATTGATGATTTGGTAGTAGCTATGTACCAGAAATCTTTTGATGAAGTTAAATGAAAACTAGCCTCCTGTTTTTCTGGGATGCCACCTTTCCTTTCTGAAGGCAGTCTTCAGTGGCAGGTTGATTCAGAGCAATCTTCCTCTGTTCTGCCAGGTGGAGGGGACATGGTAGACATGAAGTGACAGAGAAAGGCTTTATGAATATAACTGGGTGATGGAGAAGGTCTCTCTGAAGTTCCTGCTAAAAGGCAAAATCCCTAATCACAGAAGGTTCTGGTTTTCTTAATCGCAGCAATTAGCTTTATCAGGGCAGGGCCCCAATAGGCAGTGAAAGAGTTCCAATGTCTTTTGTCACCAAAGCAAGTTACCTGTTTTAACACAGTGTATCATATCTGTACATTTTAGCAACAAACCAAATCCTTAGATCTGTCTGTCCAACACTCTTCAGCAAGTGGCTGCCATGGTTATGCCCTCAGAGGTGTGAGATGAGTGGCTCTACTATCCATAGAGGATCAAATATCAGGACAGGGCATCACATCGGTCAGCACCATATTCCTAATACTAGAGAAACAGGGTGTAGTGAAAGCCCTAACTGGGGACTCACCGATTGGTTAATTACCGGTAAGGACAAGAGCTGGCAATAACCTCCCCTCTACTGCCCTTACAATCTACATATTTGACCTAGCCAAGGCAGGAGTAATCGGAGGGCTCTCAGGGAAGGTTCCTCCCCACCTCTTAAGGGACAATAATGCAAAGACGATACACACTTTGACCTTTGAAAGATCTTCATTCAAATCCCAGCTTCACTACATTTAGTGGCCTTTTTTTTATACTTCAGCTCCTTGTTCTTTAAAATGGCAGTGGTCGCTCAACTGCAAAATTTTTACCTTCCATGTAGAAGGCTCTGCTTTGATGTCCTGGCCAGTATACTTCAAGCTCAGTCAACGTTTACCTGTCAGTGGAGGCTTGCTTCTTGCTATGATGCTGGACAGGTTTCAGGGAAGCTTCTGGGCTAAGAGAGACTAGGAAGGAAGACCTGGTGATCTATTTCCAAAAGTCAGCTAATGAAAATCCCATGGATCACAGTGGTTCAATTCCACCGTGCCTGTGGTCACCATGCATCAGGAGCCAACTCAATGCCAGTTAACGTCAACAACAAAACGGCAATACCACCTCTTCTCTGGTTGTCATGTTGGCAGTCGCATTACTATTCACTCAAAAAAATGTTAACTGCCTTCCCTACAAACAGTTTGGAACTCTAGTGGTGCAATGGTTAAACACTCGACTATTAACCCAAATGTTAGCTGTTCAAATCCACCCAGCAGCTCCACAACAGAAAGATCTATTGATGTGCTCTCATAAAAATTTCCAAAACAAAACCAGACCCACTGCTTTTGAGTTGGGTCCAACTCGTGGCAACCCTACAGGTCAGAGTAGTACGGCCCCATAGAGTTTCCAAGGAGCACCTGGCAGACTTGAACTGCCTGCCTTTTGGCTAGCTGACGTAGCATTTAACCCACTATGTCACCATTACAGCCTAGAAAACCCCATGGGGTAGCTCTACTCTGTCTCCTGGGGTCCTTATGAGTTAAAAGTTTGCCTTAATAGCACCAAAAACAACAACACAATTAACTCTATCTTGTCCTTGACTCTTGGAAATCTTTCCACGGGGAATTTATTTTTAGGAATCACTGAGGTGGGTTTGGTCTTATGTAAAATATAAGTCTATACAGAAAAGTTTTATCAGCTGCAAGTACCTTCATGTTTCTGTTACACAGCCCAGCAGTGCTCCACGTTCTTCCCTCTTGCCCAGAGAGCCAGAAAGTAAGACTTGACAAGCAAGCAGCCTACTTCTCAAGGGCAAGGAGATTCCTGGGTAGACAAGTGATGACAGGACTACTGCAATCAACAAATAAAAGACAATGTGAGAGTGTCCAGGTGAGTGTGTGGGCATGCAGAGTGGTAACCAGAGGCAGAACATCAATAAAAAGAAAAGTCACTGTTGAATTGACTCTAAATTCTATGACCCATATGTGTCATAGTAGAACAGCACTCCATAGAGTTTGCAGTGGCTGGTTTTTCTGAAGCCAATCACCAGGCCTTTCTTCCAAGGTGCCTGTGGGTATACCTGAATCTCCAACTAAACACATGAACTCTTAGAACCACCCAATGGAAAAGACCACTGAAATGAAAGGCAGAAAATCTAAATACAACTGGGTCTGCAGATGGCCTTAACTTTAGCCCCAGAGAAGTGCCATGTTCTCTGTTCACAGAGATTTCTGTTGGAAAACAAGTTTTCAACAAGGCCACCAGTTAAAATTGTGTCTTTGTCTGCTTTACATAAAACATACATTCTCAGTCTTGTTTCTGCACACTGGATCCTTTGTTTGTTTTGAAGGCCGAGATAGGGATGCATTTTAGCCACGTCACTCAGGAAATGGATAACACACCAGTGAGGTTCATAAAACACACAACAGGGCATCAGGAAGAGACAGAACATTCTGTATGTGGCTGGAGGCAGGCAGAGTCCAGACTGACCCAGAGCAGCCACTGGAAGAAAACAAGGCTAGCTTTGCACCTTAAGATCCTTCTCACCCCTCAACTACCATGGACTCAGACATAGCTTGCTGGCTTAAACCTGGCCCATTCAAACTGAGGCTGATTCTATTCCTCACTGTGGACACTTCAATCAGATATGAAGGGCAGCTGATATTGACCGAAAAGTCACGAAGCTGTTTCTTTCTTTCTCAAGTCCATGAGTTTAAAAGCAGAAACAGTTGCTTTATTATATCCTTGTCACGTAATAACTGAATGAATTGACTGAGTCTCTAAATAAATACTTATCTTGGTGCCCACACGAAGCATGAAACACTCTTGCTTCCATGGATACCGTTTTAGGATGCTCAGAGCGTGGAGGCTGTGACGCGGCCAGGAGTGGGCGTGGCTTTCAGCTGCCGAGACTGAGCAGCACGCAACCACAACAACACACAGAGCTCCTTCTGAGTGACATTCCAACGTAATAAAATACGAACCGCTGAGCAGTAATGATGTGTTAGCACCACGCCCGCCAAGGTCCATTTGGAGAAAAACACCTTTCCAGCTATCAGTCTCTCTACAAGGCTACATCCATCTTCCTTGGTGAGGAACACATAAAAAAAAATACCATTTGATCAGATTGGGAGTGGTGATGGCTAGTCTCTAGGGCAATGAAATACAAGAGACACCTCCATGTGTCATCTGGTGCTGACACTTTAAGATAACATGAAACAAAATCTTCCTTTGCTATTATTTTCTCGAGCGATTAATTCATCGATAGCTTGGCGCTTTCCCTTTCACCGATTCAAACTTAGTTCCACACAAAGAAGATGAGAAAAGAACAATTTAGAAAATGAAATATAGGCAAAAAAAAAAAAAAAGGCTAGAAACAGAGTAACAACAGAAAATACGGTGCAGTCCCAGAAGCAACTCCTCTTGAAGCTCTGGAACTCCCAACACACCAGCATACATCACATTGCATCCACAACTAACACACACACCTGCCCCATGACACCCAAGGAATCCACACAGCCTTAGACCTGAACAATATTCATGAGTAATCTTGACTCTCCCTTGTTTAAATAAGGGAGTACTTGCCTCTATGTTAAAATAAATCAGAGGTCTGAAACATTGCAATTCCCTCCAGAGACAATATTGAATTGTTGACTGTATCGCTAATGAGATGAAAATCACTTGAAATTGACATGTTAAGAATACATTCTGAGCTTACCCCAGAATTCACGTTACTGCTGTCAACCTCTGTGACTGTCGGGAAGTCTGCTGACTAGGTAGAACAGTTGGCTCCGTGTAACTTTGTCTCTTTTAAAATCCTAGTACCAAACTTGTTCACAACTGAAGAAACAAATATGCTCGAAGCCAAGGCTAGAGAAATGATTATTATGGATTTGGCTTCTCCCACGTAGAATTTATGGTCCAACGGTAAAGATAAGTATTAAACAAATAAATGTATACATTTATGAAAAGGAAAAAGGGTGGTAAGAGAATATATGTATTTCCTTAAGGGGAATTCCATACACATACGAAGAAATAGTCTCTCTGTTTCTGTCATTCTTTCTCTCTCACACACACAGATAGAAAAGCAACTTTAAAGTCCTGTTCCACAACCCAGAATCACAAAGTCACTTTCAGATGTACGACTGAGGATTGTAAGCCTGTACAACGCAGAAAGATCCCCTCTTGCCTCTTTTGTTTAGCTCTCAACTTTGATTTTGGCTCAACACTGCTATGATGAAAGTGACTATGACTTCCTGATCTAATCAGAACCACAGAGTCCACATACAGGTTCACTATCCTTCCAGGTCATTTTCATAGTCTTTGAGAACAGAATGTGGTGATCTTTATCAGTTGGGTCTGTGAGAGAGTTTTCGTGACTCTACTTGCCTGCCTCAAGAACAACAGCATCCAAAGGAGACAGCACTGATCTGACAAGGCAGAGCCTCACCACCACCAGAACAGTGCCTGTCCACCAACTTAGTTCAAACATTCCTGGGGCACTTGCCATGAGTGTTCTTAAGTCTCCTCTCAAGGAGAAGCTGAGTCTCCTGGGAAAGGCCAACATGGGAATAAACAAGTACAGACTAAAGTGGGAGGTGGCGTACTGCCAGGATAAACTAATTGCTATTGATTCTAACTCATGGTGACACCCAAGACTATGGCCCTTAGATACCCCTCTGGAACTGAAGCCACTCCCAGAAACCACCTTCCAGCCAAACAATAGACAGGTCTATAGACAACAACACTGTAAAACAATATGTTCCATGTTGCAGAGTGGAACTGTGCTTCATTACAGTTTTCGGTGGCTGATTTTTTGGAAGTAGACCACCAGGCCATCTGAGGTGCAACAGGGTAGATTCCAACCTCCAATCTTTTGGTGAGCAGCCAAGCACATTAACCATTTGTACCACACAGGGATTCTGCTGCTGAGATGTGCAGAAGTAAAACCCAAAAGTCAACAGAACCATCTATGTCAACTGGCATAAAACATAGAGAATAAAATCTTGGGGAGCAGAATTTGAGGTCTTAAAAAGTGGGCAATGGCCATCTAAGACATAACTAATAGTCTCTCCCCACCTACAGTAAAGGAAAGTGAAGACAAGCAAAGACTCAAGGGTTCAATCCGTCCAAAGGACTAACGGACCAGAAGCACCACAGCCTACACAACCCCAAGACCAGAACTACATGACGCCTGACTTTGATCACCCACTGTTCTGACTGGGATCACAACAGACGGTCCCAGACAGAGTAGGAGAAAAATGTAGGAAAAAAAAGAATCAAATTCACACAAAAATCACATGGCTTGCTGGCCTCACAGAGACTGGAGGAGCTCCTGAGACTATGACCCTAAGACATCCCTTCGACTTGGAACTACGGCCATTCCCAGAAACCACCTTCCAGACAAGTAACAGACAGGCCTATAAAGTAAACAATAACACTCCAAAAGAATGCGCTCCACAGAACACACAATTACACAAAACCAAAAGGGCAACATTTGGCCAAAAGTCAAGATGAGAAAGCAGGAAAGGGTAAGAAAATCAGACAAAAGGGAATAGGGAACCCAGGACAGAAATGGAGAGAGTGGTGACACAGCATGGGGACGGCAACCTACATCATGGGACACTTTCCATACAGTTTTTTGAATGAGAAACTAATGTGCTCTTTATACATGCACTTAAACATAAGCAAACTTTTTTTTTTTTAACAGTAAACAGACAAAGAAATCCATTATTTATCTTCTATGTGATCACAGGAATAGATACGAGTTCTCTACTTGTCTTTGTGTGCCCTCAAATTTTACTCAGTGTTTAAAAGGCGATCTTGCTAAATCTGGGTGTACATTAGAGCAATGCCAGATGAAAAGCTGAACAAAGCTAGTAGCTGTTACACATGTGTCAGCACTCTTCTAAGTACTTTACAGCACTAATTCATTTAATTCTCCCAATTACCCAGCGAAGATGTGGACTATGCCCACTTTCATTTTACAGATAAGGAAACTGAGACATAAAGGGGGTAAGTAACTTTCCCTCGTTGAAAACTGTGGTGCTATGTATGGGGTCAGTGCTCTAAGTTACTATTCTGCATGTTAAAAACTGTAGCAAAACAAATTTGTTGTCGCAGGTCTCGAATGGGGGTGAAGGAGACTGAGACAGGTTAGCAGGATAAAAATTTGATTTTCTTCATGTTTTCTTCCCAGTACATTTGTTGGGAAAATGAGGAAGTCTGCCACTAGCCCAGAAATATTCTCATGCAAATCACACATACTCCCACGCACACACCAAAACAAACCAAAAAAAAAAACCCACTGCCATTGAGTTGATTCTGACTCACAGCAACCCAACAGGACAGAGCAGAACTGCTCCATAGAGTTTCCAAGGAGCGCCTAAGTGATTGGAACTGTTCGCCTTTTGGTGAGAAGACGCAGCCCTTAACCACTATACCACCAGAGCTTCCATACACACACACACACACACACACACACACACACACACACAATTCCCTTTTGCAAGAAAAATGTAGGATAAATGTGATGTGAATGGGGCTTCCCCTGACTTGTGCAGTAAACAGCCCACACAACCTCTCTTGGCAGCCGTAGACACTGTGGGAGGGGCAGTTAAAACAGTATGATGATTCTGGAATGAAAAAATTAAGGGGAAAATGTTTATGTAATAGTTCCTGCTCTCTAGTCCTTGAATAATTATTTTCTTAAATCATGCACTATAAACCATTATGTGTCAACCTATATAGCAATGTTTGCCTCTAAATCAAGCAGAAGTCATGATCTCAACTTGGCCTTGTGGTTTAATAACCACCTGTTCTCTGTTCTGTTTTCCAGACAGGCAAATTCCTTTCCAAGTGACCCAGATACAATCAATTTGTATCAAAACTCTAAATCTTCCCTGCCTATAAGCCTGAAGCAAGAGACCATTAAATAAATGAGAAGGATCAAAACACGCTGCCTCAAAATCCTAAATCTGCTAGGCAAATCATAAATGTCAGTGATACCACTACTATATTGCCTAAACTAGGAAACAAGCAGCAAAGCGGGGGTATGTTTGTGTAGACCAAAACAGGGGTTCCCCTCCAGTAGGCCCCAGAACTCACTGTTCCTAAAGCTTCCTCAACACAACTAACTCTGCAGCCTCTTGTTTCCTCGCTCTTCTGTGTGTCACAGAAACCGGCTCAGGAAACAAACCAGCATAAGCTCGCCTAAACTAAAGAGTCCCTTCATTTGGATGGAGTCTTGATGGCACAGTGTTTAAGAACTTCCTGGAAGTCACTAGACCGCGAACTAATTTGGTTTAACTTGGCTATCAGTTTGACGAGTGGTTGGACTCACCTGCTCAAGATTGGTGGATCCAGTAAACTGTGGTACATATACTCACTGGAGCACTACGCAATGATAAAGAATAACGATGATTCCAGGAAACATCTCCTAACCTGGTTTCAACTGGAAGACATTATATTGAGTGAAAGTAGTCAGCAACAAAAGGACAAATACTGTATGAGACCTCTACAATAAGATCTAAAAACAGACTTGTGTATAGAAGAAAAGACTCTTTGACAGCTGCAAGGGAGGGGAGGGAAGGAGGGTAAGGGGGGGAGGCTTTAGTTTAGATAGTTACTAGAAATCTAGTTGGGAGAAAGCGGTGATAGCACACATTAGAAACAAGAACAACATTAAGAGGACTTCAGCATAACTTGAGTACTCCTTCCATCTTAACTCAATACTACAAGGATAGAGTAGCTGGGGCGGGGGGCAGGGGACCATGCTCTTAGGCGAATTCCAGGCCAATTGGCACAACTAGCGTTTTGCTAAGAGAGCTCTCTGCACCCCACATTGGTGAGTGGCATCTGGGGTCTTAAAAGCTGCCAAGCTGCCACCCGAGGACACAGCAAATGGTCCCAACTCAGCAGGAACGGATGCTCACCGAGGACCAAAATGACATGTGGTAAAGACAACCGAGAAGACAGAGAGACCCATAAGAGTGGGTGCCTACATCGACTTGGGACCAGAAGAACCGGATGGTGCCCGGCCACCACCAGCGATAGCCACAATGGAGCTCACAGAGAGGAGTCTCACTGGCAACACAAGAATAAAAAGAGGTGCATCACGAGATCTCCACTAAAAGACCTCAACTGTTGGTCCAGCAGTTTTGGGGTTCCTCTGAGAGCATGGCCCCCGGCCCTGATGCTGCCCTTTCCCATAAATTATAACAAAGGTCCACTCTTTGGACAGGAGTAGACTGGACTTGGCAATGCAGAGTGATCATATATTGGAAGCACTTTATGGTTCTATACATCTATAGGATATCATCTTGCTGACCTCTGGCTGGAGGAAGGGGAGTGGACGGAGAGGAGGGGAAAGGAGGCTGTTGGGAGGATGAGACAGGTATGGAGCAGAGAGGAATAGTGTGCAGTCACCAGACAGGGAGAGCAGTGGAAGCTGCATATAGGTGGGCATGTAAATTTATATGTGAATGTACATTTTCACTCAGTTATGTTAAATAAAAATAAAAAAAAAAGAAAGATTGGTGGATCCAACTCACCCAGCAGTGTCTCAGAGGAATGGCAGAACCATTTGCTTCCATAAAGATCACAGCCAAGAAAAGTTTATGGGGCAGATCCCCTCAGTAATATGGGGTGGCTCTGAGTTGGAATCCACTCTGCAGCAGCAGGGTTGATTCTGGTTTGGATGGTGCAAATGGCTAACAAGTTCAGCTGCTAACTGAATGGTGGAAGCTTCAAGTCCACCCAGAGGTGGCTTGGAAGAAAAGCCTGGAGACCTATTCTTGAAAAATCAGCCACTGAGGAGTCTGGGGTCTTAAAAGCTAGCAAGCTACCATCAGAGATACACCAAATGGTCCCAATTCAGCCAGAACAGATGATTACCAAGGACAACAAAGACATGGGGGAAAGAACTCAGAAGACAGAAAGACCTACGTGAATGGGTGACTACATCAACACGTGACCGGAAGAACCAGATGGTGCCTGGACACCACCAATGACAGCTGTGATAGGGCTCACGACGTTGAGTCCCAGTGGCAACACGACAACAAAAAGGGGTGCAGCCCTGAGAACTTCACTAAAAGACTGCAACTAATGGTCTGAAGGCCTGGGGGTTCCCCTGGGAGCATGGCCACTAGACCTGATGCTGCCCCTGATCATAAATCATTACTGAAGTCAATTCTTCAGACAGGAATGGATTGGACTCAGTGACCGTATGATGTGTGCACTTTATGGTTCTATACATCTATTGGATGTCATCCTACCGGCCTCTTACTAGAGGAGAGTAGAAAGGGAAGAGAAGATATGTAGAAAGATAAGTAGAAAGGGAAGATATGATATGTATAGAATGGAAAGGAGGAGCATGCTATCACCACTCAAGGAGAGCAGAAGGAGGCGCACATAGGTGGGCATGCAAATTTAATCTGGATTGTACACTTTCACTCAATCACAGTTAAAAAAAAAAATCAGCCACTGAAAACCCCACTGAGAACAACTCTATTCCAACATCCATAAGGTGATCAAGTAGTGGTGTTGGTGATATAAATTAAAAGCTAGAGATGTGGGTATAAATCTGATCCAAAAATGCTTCTTTTTTGAAGCTCATGAAGAATAGAGCAACCAACCAGTCCTGCTTTACCTGGGAGGTCCCCAGTTTTAGCCTAAAAAGAACTGCATCTTAATAGTCCCCTCAATCCCAGGCAAACCAGGGCAGTTGATCTTTCCAAGAAAAAGACAAAAATTCAGGCTTACAAGAAGACAAAGTACATAGAACGAAAGCTCAGAAAATGACTCTGAAGAGACGATGTCAGGCATATTCAAGAAATTCAGTTTACACCTAGGTATTACTCTTAACATCTGTTCTAATTATAACATTTATCTTATAAGTAATTATAAGAGACAGTTTTCTCTTGTTTTGTTTTGGAGTATTTTTACATACTGAAGGACATAAGACAAATTCAACATCTACAATTTTTTTTTAGTTATTATTTGGATATCGGTTTAGATAATGGTTTGACTTCCCTACTAACCTAAAGATTGGTGGCTCAAACTCACCGATAATTGTAACTTCTTTAAAAAAAAAAAAGAGCTGTACTTAGATGAATTTGCTGAGTAGCTGACTTCACTTTTTGTCTTATCTAATCAACGCTGGATGTAATTTTTCCCTAAGGCTTCAAAATTCCTGAAAATCCTAAATATCTAGGCACTTGTCCTAAAATAGATCATTACTAAACTACAACAGATGCAGAAGTTAAATTTGGTAAGTTTTGGTAGTCTGTCCTCAGTTCCTCCTTGGAGAAATACACAGTTTCTGAATCCATTTTACACTGTCAAGCTTCCTAAATGTGTTCTGGTACTAATATTATTATTTTATTACATGTTTTTCTGTATTTTATTACACAAGGGAAACAAAGATAAAATTCTAGATCCTTTAAAATCCAGTCCATTATCACTCTATTTATTTAAAAAGTAACAAGTGTTTAAACCTGGTAAGTTTGGGGGTTTAAAAAAAAATTATTACATGGTAATTTCATGAAGAAACTAAGTCATATACCAAATAATTTGTTTTGATAAAATGTTACTTTAGAGCTAAAAGGAAATGTTGTTGCATATGTTTAAATATTCCTTGTTTTTCAAGTTTCACTCCCCTCAGCCAGTACTGGGCGAGAGGTTCGCCCCAAGGCGTCAAATCTTCTGAAAAATCTTAAACCTTTGTTCAGGCACTTTTCCTAAAATAGCTAATTATTGAATTATCAAAACCTTAGAGAATAAGCTACACTGGAAGGCTATAATTCCTAGGGGTGGAAAAAAATCCAAGGGCAGAAAAACAAGACTTACAGTTAGAAAAGAATGTAGCACCTTTTGTTTTGCCATGAAAAACACTGATGCTAGTCATAGTCAACACCACAAGGTTTTCATCTGTATTTCCCTTGACTTAAAGTTTTGTGGTGAGAGGGGTGATGCAGGAGGGATGGTTGATTCTTCTTCTCAAAATTTTCCCCAATCCTGGGTAAGAGGTAGATACAATAGAAAAGGCAGTAGCTTTACAGTTGGGCCAGGAAGAACCCTAGGCCACTCTGAAATGTTGGGTGAGTCTCAACTAGCCTCTTTCGGCTTTGGCTTCCTCATATAAAACATGGCATTCATATCAACTTGCTCAAGGATTTTGGTCAAGATTATACAGTAGGCATCTTTCCTTCTATCTTTAAAATTAATGATCAGAAATGGATTAAACCCAAAGTCTGGAAGTATTCTAAACAAAACGAAACACTTGCAGAGCCAGAATACTACTGTCAGGGGTCTAGGGACCATGGCTCCAAGGGATATCCAGGTCAGTCAGCATTACAAAGTTTTTTAAGCCAAATGTTCTGTATCCTACTTTCGTGAACAGTGCCTGGGGTCTTAAAAGCTAGCTAAGCAGCATGAATAGGCTTCAATCCACCCCGAGTAAAGGAAAAAGAAGGGTACCAATGACAAGAGGGAAGTGCTAGCCCAAGAGACATCTCAAAAGGGCATCATACAACAGACTACATCAATATGACACCAGAAGAACCAGATGGTACCCAGCTACCACCAAAGACTGTCCTTATAAGGAAGCTCAACAAAGAGTCCCTGATAGGGCAAGAGAAATGTGGGATGCAGAACTCAAAATCTAGAAAGAAGATCAGATTTGATGGGCTGATGGACTGGAGGCTCCCAAGAAGACATGGCCCCAAACTCTCCATTCACCCAGAAAGGAAGCCATTCTGGAAGCCAACTCAAATACAAGAAACCTAAAATGATACTGGGGAAGAATATGCTTCTTTGTTTAGGCACTGGACAGTTCCCACTTGTAGATGAGAGGAACTACAGGAGCTGGTCAAGTGGGCCTAAGAAACATGGGTTGGAGGGGAGAAATGTGCTGTCAGAGAGTGGGGAGAGTAGCTAGGGTCACATGGCAAAGTGTGTGTAAGTATTTGTATGAGAAACTGACTGACTGTAAACTTTCACTTAAACACAGTAAAAAAAAACCTGTGAAAAAAATTAACACTCAGGCTCTTTTTTCTTACCAAGTAACTTTTCAACAGAATCCTCAGGAGAATCACTGGGTGGGGCATAGGGGTTGGGAATTTCTTAGCTGATGTCAAAGAAATTAGTTTCTTCAATTTCAATCTTCTCAACAAATGTATTAATTACCTTGTCTTAACTGAAATCCTATACCCATTTTAACATACATATTTGGTCATCTCTGCACTGCTATTTTTTTACTTTGGAATTTTCCTCAGGATAGCAACACTCATGTAGCTCCACGGAGGAAACACCATTCCTAAAGCATGCCTGTATAAATGCCTTTGATGAGAAGCAGGAAAAAGGAGTTTGCTCAATAAAAGCACCTTTAAATTATTATACTAAAAGACAGCTGACAACAGGAAAGCACAGCCATTAGAGATAAAAACATAAAACTTTCAGGAAACAATATAAAAGAATATCCTTAGGATTACAGAGGAAGTACAACTAGAATGCTTCTTAGAAGCAAAGATGGTGAGGCCACATCCCACATGCTTTGGGCACGCTATCAGGAGGGATCAGTCCCTGGGAAGGACATCAGCCTTGGTAAAGCAGAGGGTCAGCTAAAAAGAAGAAGACCCTCAGTGAGATGGAGTGACAGGGTGGCTCACCAATGGGGTCAACCATAGCAACAATTGTGAGCATGGCGCAGGACTGAGCTGTGTTCTGTTCTGTTGTAGATAGGGTCACCATGAATCAAAACCAACTCAATAAGCACCTAACGATGACAACAGGACTTCAGGGGAGGCAGCAACTTCTTAAACAATGCCAAAAAGCACAAATCATAAAAGGAAAAGATTGAGGTACCTGACTTCACTTATTAAGTACATCAATAAAACCTGGTGGCATAGTGGTTGCTACAGCTGCTAAACAAAAGGTTGGCAGTTGAAATCCACCAGGCACTCCTTCAAACCCCTATGGGGTAGTTCTACTCTGTTCTATAGGGTTGCTTTGAGTCAGAATCAACTTGATGGTAGTGGATTTGTATTTTTTGTTTGTTTTTGTTATCCACCCGAAGGTAAAAGGCTGCATCACAAACTGGGAGAACATATTTGCAACTCATGTAACTGTGAAAAAGTTAGCATCCAGAATATCCACATAGTCATGGATTGACTTGTGTTTGTCAAAAAATCTGTGATTCAATTTAGCTAGGCCATGATATTCCTCCCTGTTGTAAATCCTGCCATTGTGGTGGTAAGGAGGGAGGATGGGGGGCAATTGGGTTGGTGGGGCGGGACTCAAGGGGTAAGAGTGTTTCATGCCTTGAGGCAGTCTCTTGAGATGTGAAGGAAAGAAGCTAAGAGAGAGATTTGGGGACCTCATACCACCAAGAAATTGTACCAGAAGCTGAGCACATCCTTTGGAAAGGATGTGGGTCCCTGAGCCTCAGAAGCTTCCAGTCTAAGGGAAGACTGATGACAAGGGTTTTCCTCTAGATCCAGCCAAGAAAACCCCCTCTTACAGCTGATATCCTAAATTTGGACTTTCAGCTTACTGGACTGTGACAAAACAAACTTTCTCTTTTTAAAGCCATCCACTTGCGGTATTTCTGTTAAAGCAGCACTAGATGACTAAAACACACACATGTATATATATGTACAAATTTATATACCAATAACTCAAAAGAAATTGGAGATGGTCATTATGGTGGATTCTTCTAGTAATAGCTTCCAATATGATCTTCCCTCTCTGTTTCAGACCTGTGGGAAGTCTGCTTCCACAATGATGCTAGCCTTAGTCACGTGACTTGCTCTGGCCAATGAACCTACAACAAACGTGCACAGAGAGATTTAATAAAAGTGCTAGCACACTGGAGTTTGTCTTGGGACCCGCAAGTTCACCACATGGAAAAGACCATGGTAGCCTGCTACAGGATAAAAGACCATGCAGAAAGAGGCCACAGCCACCCCAGCTGGCCCAGTAATCCTAACCAATGCGCAGAATTGTGAGCTAAATGAAATGGATGCTATTTTCAGCTTCTAAGTTGTGGGAGTGATTTGTCATACAGCAAATGCTAACTGACGCAGCAATGAACACAGATAAGGAAAAATACTAGCCATCAGGAAAAGGCACACAGCGCTGAGACACCACATCATTAGATTAGCAAAATGTGATAAACTGAAGGAGACCAGGTATCGCGGAAGACATGCAATATCAAAGGCTGTCATCAAGTGCCGCGGGGTGTGTATGTGGGTAGCACCTCCCTGAAACAAGTGGGTGCACAGAGCTCATTTTATTGCCTATCAGTGATGAAAATGTATGTTCCCTACAAGCCTAGCGATTCTGCTAAAACCAAATAAACACCAAACTTGTTGCCATCTAGTTTATACCAATTCATGGCAACCCTATAGGTCCGAGTAGAACCACCCCCATAGGATTTCCAAGGAGTAACTGGTAGATTCAAACTGCTGACCTTTTGGTTAGCAATCTAAGCTCTTAACCACTCCATTACCAGGGCTCCAGCCATTCTATTGCTAGGGATACATTGATAAACCCTTTTAAATGTGACCAGGAGAGCATATAAAAATGTTTATGGCAACATTCTCCATAACTGCCTCAAACCGCAAACAATTCAAACACCATCAACAGTAAAACGAATGCAGAAACTATTAAAGTCATACAGTAGCATTCTGTGCAGCAGTGGATTTGAATAACTGACTGCAGCATTTATAAAAACCATAGTGCTTAAACAAGTTACAGAATAGGTACCATATGAACCTATTTATATAAAATTCAACAACAGATAAAGTTCAACTGCATGCAGTTCAGGAATAGAAACACACACACATTGTACGACTGACCAGAAAATATAGGACAGTGACTACCCATGGGAGGAGATAGGGGTTAGGGAAGAGGCTTCTGGGTAACGGTAACATCCTACTTTGTACTGGTTGGTGGGTACACTAAACTGCATACATGGTTTAACACAATCTTTTGCTATATGCTACATTTTACAATCTAAAAATGTGAAAACACCAAGGAGGAATCATTGAATGCTCAGTTGGCTAATGTGAAAAATAATACTACACAAACAAGAAGAGCTTTGACAGAACTAAACGACATAAATAGCCCGTCAAACCTGAGGAGTCAGGGATACTCAAACACACAAAGACACTGCTGAGTATAACTGGGTGAGAATTTCCACAGGAGAACCATGGGAGCTGAGACTGAAGAGTGAACACCCCATGCCTTCTTAAATGAGGAAAGAGGATATTTTGCATAAATACTAATCTAGTGAAACCCGTGAGGGTGGGACCTCACAGGACTGCCTTATTTTCCAGGGCTTGCAAGTTTTTCACCTTTGACAGGGTACAGTCTCACCACTTTTCGATTGCTCATTTTAATGGAAAATACTTACGTTTTCCCTCTTTGATGGGTTTCCAGGGTTCCTCAGGGTAGGTGTAGGGGCAGTGATGCCACAGTGATGAAAGACTCACAACAGAGCTCAGCTTTTTCTGCATGTTGCTGGCTCTGCTCAGGTGCACACTTCTGAGAGAACAATGGAAAGGGGCTACTGGAGCTGCAGAGGTGGGGATACAGCTCCCCACACAGACTCCTGGAAATTCAAGGAATAACTGCTACACCGGAAGTGTGTGCACGTGTGTGTGGATGGGATCTAATTCTGTCCCCCGTTTCCTCATTGGCCTTCCTGTCCATTGCAAACTCAAATTCCAGTTGTGAATCTCGAGATAATATTCACACAACCATGGGATTTTAGCCTATGTTGTGATGGATCACTTCTGTCTGGTCTTTCTCTCCACAGTCTGAAATTCCCACCCAACTGAATCCATGGGACAGTGCATATAGAACGACTGTGGCCTGAGGAGAAGATTGATCAGTTCTTCCATCCTACTGAACTTGAAATGATCTATCCAGGGGTGGGAAAGAGAGGCCCCATCACCACCAAGGGAGAATAGCCAGGAGCCAGCACATCCTTTGGACTGAGGGTCCCTGTGCTGAAAAGCTCCTGGAGGCTGGAGACAGAGGAAGAAAGTGACCCGGAACCCTGCAGATAGTGAGAAGCAATGGCAGGAGAGACTTGGCAGCAGAGATCCAGCCACAAGAGACTTAGTGAGCTTCTCGGCCCCAGGAGAGAGAAAGCTGAGTGTCCTTGGGCAGAGGCATCGGGCCAGAGAGATACATGCTTGTGAGCATGGCTGGGAGAGCTGGTCTTCATAAAAAAAACTGTGAGTATTCCTGGGCCTGACTGTAACTGTTATTTCCCTAATAAATCCCATAATCGTGAGTATTGTCTGTGAGTGCTGCGTGGCCGTTGCACTGAATTACTGCACCCAGCAGAGAGGTAGAGAGTGCCGTGGGAGGGATAGCTGGTGTCCGAGTTGGTAACGACAGCAGAGGGAGGCCTGTCTGACTTCCGCCTTGTAAGAATAATCAGCCCTAGGTTGTTGTCCTTAATTCTCCTTCCCCCTTGTGAATTTAGAGGGAGTCAGACACTGCCCCGTGCCATTTTTATACAGCCCTACCCCAAAGAGGAGAAAATGAAAAAAATAACATGTTTACAGTTGAATGTAGTTGTGATTTCATATAACATTTTGCCCAGCAGTAAGTCTGATCAGAAAGAAATTTACAAACTTCTTACAGTGTGTGTCTTCTTCACTCACTGAAAACCCTTGCTCATAGTTTTGCTGCAGCATTTTTCTGGAACCCAAAGTCAGTGGGGACCTACAAATTGTGCCTGCATTAGTGCTTTGTGTCTGCTTCCTCAAGCCTTGTGTCAAACACCCATATTACATGGAATAATGATATTCTCATAGTACCACTCACCATCAGAACTTAAAGATGCAGACCAGGGTCTAGGGTTCATGTCCACAGTTCAATACACTAACAAATGTCTTTCCAGGCCATCTTGAACACATCATCTCTATTTCTGCATCCCTATTGCTTCCAAATTCATATAAGGAAAGGCATCTGTCTACAGGATAAACCAAAGCAATTCCCAAAAAAACAAACCCAGTGCCATGGAGTTCATTCTGACTCATAGCGACCCTATAGGATGGAGTAGAACTGCTCCATAGAGTTTCCACGGAATGCCTAGAAGATTCAAACCACCAGCCTCTTGGTTAGCAGACAAAGCAGTTAACTACTAAGCCACCAGGGTTTCCAAAGCAATTCCACCAAGAGTTAATTCTACACATCACCTAATGAGATACTTACAGGCCAATGTTTTAGCAGCTGATACGAAAAGAAGAAAGAAGGGGACTCCAAATGTTAGACATCTGCTAGTATCAGTCATCCTCTTAGGCACTGCATTACATAAACCAGTCCAGTTGCCACTGAATCACCTGTGACTCATGGTGACCCCATGTGTACCAGAGCAGGATTTTCAATGGCAGGTTTGTTGGAAGTGGATTGTAGGGCTTTTCTTCCAAGGGGCTTCTGGGTGGATGCAAACCTCCAACCTTTCAGTTAGCAGTTGAGTCTCTTAGCTGCATGTACCACCTAGGGACTCCACTAGAGTATCAAGGGCCTACTTTAATCTGACTACCACCCTGCAAAGTGGGGATCATCCTAGTTCTCAAACAAGAAAACAGAAGCTCCAAGAAGTTAAGTAACTTATTTTTCACAGCCCTAAGTGTAAAGCCACGCCAAGTGCCGTCAATGGATCCGACTCATGGCGACCCTAAAAAACCAGGTGTCTGGATATGAGAAATCCATGCTCTCTTTTGCATCCCTACACTGTTTTTTGTGGATGCGGCAGCTTGGAAACTTTCATTAGAGAGGCATGATTTTCCTTGAAAACTGTATCCGGCCCTGTACATTGCGCCCAGTCTTGTGTTAAGTGCTCTGCATTCCACCTCTAAGAGTCCTTAATCTCAAGGGGTCTACACACCCCATAAAAGATCCCAACCTTTGGGAACCTACAAACTCATAAAAGACCGATTCGATGGTCCCAAGTGGGACTCTAACTAGAAAATCTGAGTGGCAAAGAATCACAGTAAAAACAATGACACACAAAGAGTTTTGCAAACTGGTTAGTAGGTTTACTGTGACCAAGTTTGGAAGAAAATATTAATGATTCTGGTGTCAGTACAAGGGATAAAAAAACAAACATGAAAAATCATGAAGCTATTTTATAGCCTTCAGTGTGTCTCCCTCAAAGTCCAAGTATCTGTAATAAATCGTTTAAGAGGTACAGCCTGGCCAAGAAAAAGAAAAATCAATTGACTTTTGACTGCTAGCTGACACTTGGAAAGGAAAATTACCAACTCCTGTAGGAGAGATTAATGTGCAAATGATTTTGCCAAGTTCTGAGGGCCTGAATATTTAGACTGAAATGACCACAAGGAAATAAAAATCACATTCGAGCTCCAAGAGTGAAGTCCAGTTACACGAGAGGTTGACGCTGGCCTCGAGTGGCACCAGGAACAAAGTGACCACAGTTATGGACTGAACTCTGATCGTGGCAATAGGCAGCCCAGCTCTCCAGAGGGTCTTTGTGTCTGAAAATCTCAAAGCAGCCAAAGAGCCAACCCATCAGACAGACAGTCTATCCGTCAAAAGGGAGCATGGACGCCATCCACAAAGAACCAAATTGTGCCTGGCAGGGGGAGCTTTTGGCTAGATGAGCCAAAGAGCCCTCTCTCCCATCTGCCGAGAGCTGGGCAGACATGTACTTTGGCAGAGGGTCTCTCAGCAGAAGGCCGCCCAGAACAACAGGACTGAATTCAAGGGGACACCATCTAACAGCACAAGACAGGCAAGAACTATGTTTGCCTCCCCGGGGATACTGGCCATTTCCTTGGGTTGCTGAAACACAAGGGCAAGTCCATGGCAGACTACAGTTGGCTTTCAACTTTATGCCCACACCATAAGGAATGGGGCCCGACTCTTGAAGGTGGTACAGGGGCCGCAGAAAGTCTGTGGAGGCTTACACATAGTGGGCTGAAGCTCCTACCCTCTGGTTCACAAATGACAGCTGAGGTCAAGGGTGTGGAGGAACTTGGCTTGAGGCCACAGGCTGGTTTAAGGGACAACACACCAGTGGCTCTGTATGACTTCTGTTTTTCAAGGCTGTGATTTACAGTGCTACAAAAATAATATGCACAGATCTGCTCTCTCTGCTTGCCTTACAGAAATTCTAGCCACATCTTCTCTCGCTAACTGGTGGGTTTCCCTCGTTTTGCCAGTTTACTCCTTCAGCAACTATTAGACAGACTAGCTCTCATCTTACAAACATAGAGCTACACAGCTTAGGGTCCTATACATTTAATTTTCAATCTCCCATTTGGCATTTGTTTCAGAGTATTTCCAGTGCTTCAGGAAGACAGAATTCTATTCATGGGTGAAAACCAGTACTGATGCCTTTGCCTAAAGACTTAATATAGTATTTATCTTCTTAATACTACGAGAGGTTTATACATGACGACAAATCAGCTATCCACTGCTTTGCTGAGTGGCTTCTAAATGCAAAATGTGCACATTTTCCTGGGAAGGCTTTTGCATAATGCTTTGTTGTTGATTCCTGCATGCTTCCTAAATGTTTTATGCGCTCCTCACATTTTATCTCTGGCTCAGATTAGAATCTATTGTTTTCCAGCCCACAAACAGCATTTCCTTCAAACAGCACAAGGAAAACAGAAAAATTACTATGGAGGATCCACTAAATGTTCACTTAAAGGAAACTACTGTTTCCATCAGACTTATAGAGAGCCTAGGACCAAGAAAACACTTATCTATTGCCACATCTGATGATCATCCAAGGTTACTGCCTCTAAACCAACGAGTTCAGCAAGGAGCAGCAACAAAAATAACTTCCTGGGGCTACTATGCTGCATATGTATTTAATACCAACTCAACTAAGGTGGTAATAACTGTTCACTCACCCATGCATTCAATGCCTCCTGAATGTGTGGTAGGTACATGGAGCCCTGGTGGCACCCTGGTCAAAGTGCTTGGCTGCTAACTGAAAGATTAGATGTTGGAACCCACCTGCTGCTCCATGGAAGACAGATGTGCCAGTCTCTTTCCATAAAGGTTACAGCCTTGGAAACCAAATGGAGCAGTTCTACTCTGTCCTACACAGTTGCTATGAGTTGAAATTGATGCAACAAGAAGTTATTGTTGTTTTTTTTTGTTTTGTTTTGTTTTTGTTTTTTAACGGTCCTGAAAGATGGTAAAGAAGGATAAAAAATAGTCCCTACCCTCAAGCAATTTGCACTCTAGTGGGGAGACACTGACATGCACACAGGGCTAGAACACAATGAATGATAAAGAACCTAGTGCCTGAAAAGCTACACACAATGTGCTGTGAGAAAACAGAACAGCAATTATGCCAACAAGTTAGCTAATGGAAACTGAGGTAAATTTCATTGCAGGAGATGACATTTAAACTAGTCATGAAGAATGCAAGATTTCTGTTTGAAAAACGTGGGCACAGAGAGAGTATGACAAGCTCATCTCCCAGTCTCCTCGACTCATTCCACTTGGGCTTTCACCTTCAAGCTGTCCACTGCAACCGTCCTTATCAAATCGCTAAATCCCGTGGTCACTTGCATGGGTCCTCATCTTACTCTGTTACATCTGACCACTACTTCCTTCTCAAACGCTTGCTTCTCTTAGCTCCCATGACTTTTAACTCCTCCTTCTTTTTCTCTCACTTTAGTAATTACTACCTAAAAGTTTCCTCCAAAGTAGAAACATCAGAGAGCTCCAGGGCTCTGTCTTCATTGGCATCTTCTCCCTTGATGACCTTGTCCAATCACATGGCTTTAAAAGTCATTCAAGTAAAGGGATCTTATAAGTTGCAGTACAAACAGATACACCTTTGACAGCGAAAAAGGGATCCTCTTAACAATTATGTCAAGACAACAAGTGCAGGCCACGATTGTCCTAAAAAACGGAAACGTGCAATCACCCCTTCTAAATGGCATTATTGTATTTTTACTCAAAGGTTGCGTATGTTACACCACTTTTGCCAACCATGCAACCTCCTTCTCCCTGGCTCAAGCATTACCTTCCTCAAGATTATATATGTAGCCAAGCCAAGTGCCATCGAGTCACTGAGTCGGATATATGTAGGTGAGATATATATGTGGGTATGTTATTTGCACAAAATATGGTTAACTCCAAGAACCTATGTCTCTAGCTCATATAACCAATAGACTATTCGACATCTCTACTTTTATGTGTAACAGACACAGTAACCTTAGTATGCTCCCATCAGAACTTTTTATAGTCCCTTTAAATATTTACCAGTTAAGCACCATGTCTGCTAACCAAATGGTCAGCAGTTCAAATCCACCAGGCGCTCCCTGGAAACTCTATGGGGCAGTTCTACCTTGACCTCCAGGATCTCTATGAGTCAGACTCAACTCAACAGCAGTGGGTTTCAGGTTTGAGTATGTCCTATCTCAGTAACTTTGGCAAATAGTACTCATATCCATCCAGTTGCTGAAGCCAAAACTCTAGGAGTTACCTTTAATTTTCTTCTCCTTCATGTCAAGCATCAAATGTATCAGTGAGATCTATTGATTCTTCTTACACAAATGTTCTACATCTGTCCACTTCTTTACGTGTCTTAGTATTACAACTGAATCTAAGTCTTCACCATTTCCTGCCTGTATTGTAATCACTTCCTAACTGGTCCCCTACTTCCAAACTTGATTCCTTTCAGTTCTTTCCCTGCACAGTTGACAGCTCAATCTTTTTAAAGCAAACTGTTGTTGTCATTAGTTGCTGCCATAGAACAAGATGTGTCCTCCCCCAAAATGTGTGTTTGGCTGAGTCATGACTCCTGGTATTGTGTGACTTTCCTATATGTTGTAAATACTGCCTCTACAATGTTAATGAGGGAGCCAAGACAGTTAGTTGTGTTA
The DNA here is from genome assembly GCA_028571685.1 of Heterohyrax brucei. Classification (NCBI taxonomy): domain Eukaryota; kingdom Metazoa; phylum Chordata; class Mammalia; order Hyracoidea; family Procaviidae; genus Heterohyrax; species Heterohyrax brucei. The sequence continues at coordinate 41,857,920 of CM053162.1, read as the reverse complement.
TGAGACAAGACTCAATCTACAAGACTGCATTATGTCTTCAGGCAATCTCTTGGGAGAGAAAAGGAAAGGGAAGCAAGCAGAGAGTTGGGGACCTCATACCAACAATGAAATAGCATGCAGAACACTTCCTTTGGACTTGGAGTCCCTGTGCCTAAGAAGTTCCCAAACCAGGAGAAGACTGACAACAAAGACCTTCCTCTAGAGTCAAGAGAGAAAGCTTTCCACTGGGGCTTGACACCCTGAATTTGGACTTTCAGCTTACTCTGTGTTACAAAAATACGTTTCTCTCATTAAAGCCATCCACTTGTGTTTCTATTACAGCAGCACTAGATAACAAAGACAGTTGCCACTGAATCAATTCTGACTCATGGCGGCCTCATATGTTACACAGTATAACTGCTCCAGAGGGTTTTATTGGATGTAATATCAAACTAGATCATGTCATTCCCTGATTAAAACCTTCCAAGAGCTTCCCAGTACGTGGAGAAAATGATCCAAACTCCTTACACTACATTGCAAAACCATTTTGGCCACCCTGTGGTCCTTGGAAGATGCTAAGCTCATTCCTGCCTGAACACTTCTGCACCAGGTTCTCCCCTCCCGGTCTCTGCTTAGCCGGCTCCCTCTTATCACATACATCAGTCACCTCTTCAGATCTCAGCCTAGACAGCATCTCTTCAGAGAGATTCCTTGGCCACCAAACATGAAAATAAACATTTTGTCATTTTCCATTAGATTTTCCTAGAATGCTAATCATCTGCATGTTGCTTGCTCAGTAGATTCTTCTCTTTTTTTTTTCTTTTTCACTAATACGTTTGTTTGCCAATGTCCTGTACTGGAACGTCAATTCTGTGAGAAAGGAGACATTGCATTTCTCATGCACCACCACACGAGTACATAAAACAATGGAGACACCTAGCAAATGTTTCATAAGTAGCTCATAAGAGAATGAATAGAAGAGAGCACCCAATGCTCCGAGTTGGAGCAGGTCCGGCAAACTGTAAAGAGTACGGAGTGACATCATCTTTAGCCTACTGACTGTCCATCATTGAAGGGGAAACATGTCAGCCACTGCTGCCATGAAGCCTCATTCCGAGGGTGGTCTTCCGGCCCCTTAGCCTGCAGTCCTTAACGACCACTACTGTTGCAATATTCCCAAGAACCTTTCTTCAGCCCTCACTAGGCACTTCTATGAGGTGATAATCTTCCTCCAAATTGCCTGCCTAAAATACAATATTTTACATCTTACCCAGGATTGTTCCATGGCTCTGACAGGAGCATGAACAGCCTGTATTTTCCTTTCCATAAATCATGACACTCTGAACTCAATTTCTCCAACAGTCTCATAAATTCAGAATCACAGAACCATGAGTCATTAAAGTCCAATCCAGTCTCACATAAAGAAAATAATTCCCTTTGGCTGCAATTCCTGATTTCCTAATGCTGTTCTCTAAAATCTTCTGATATTTGTTCCCTTTCTGAGAGCAGATAATGAGAAGCAGAAGGGAAGACTCTGTCAATCTATTTGGGCCACACAGTCAGGGTCACAATAACCTGCGAGTCACTGCACCACTGCCTGAGGACATAAATGGTGGAAGACAAGCTACCGTTTATGATCCCGGTGACTCTAAGGCAAGCACTGTCCTCAGCAGAGGCTAGAGAAACAGTTTCTAATAGTCTCATGAAACAGCACACTGGTACTACTTTTGCCGAGTTTCTTCTTTCTTACAAAGTAGGCACAACCCCAGGAGGGTGAAGTCAAGGCTGAAGGTTTCTTTTAGTTGGGCCAAAGACCCCAGCTAGACCAGCCAGCAGGGCATGGCAGTTGGTGCAAAAACTTCACCAGAGTTCATCTCTCAGTCTCCTTTCTGCTCACTGTCATTTCTTTTGTAACCACTAAATGCCCACTACCAGTAATCTGTAGATCAGTGGGAATGCCAGAAGAACAAAAAAAGCTGTTTTGGAAGAAATCCAGCCAGAATGTTCCTTAGAAGCAAGGGTGGCAAGACTTCTCCTCATGTATTTTGGACATGTTTTCCAGAAGAATCAGTCCCTGGAGAAGAATATCGTGTTTGGTAGAGGGTCAGTGGAAAAGAAGGAGACCCTTAACGAGATAGACTGACACAGTGGCTACAGCATTAGGCTCAGACGTAACAAGTGTGAGGAGCGTACCAGACTGGACAGTGTTTCACTCTTGTCCACAGAACCCCTGTAAGTACAAACCAGCTCAGGGGCACCTAACAGCAACAACCACTTACCAGACAAAATATTGATAAACGGAAGCTTCAGATGGAATCCGATTGTACCATGAACAAGCATCAAGGGCAGTACCCCAGGCAACTAGCAAACTGAAAAGATTCTTGAAGAGACTGGATCCCGAGGGTGGGGGATAGGGAGAACAGAAGAAAGTGAGCTAGAAGGAACTGAATCCCAAGGCAGGAATACTAACCAACATGATGGTCGGGAAGACAGGCAAAGAGAGGCCAGGCAACTAGCAACTGACAGCAGGCTCCCAGGACGGATGAGAGGGGTAAGAACCTGTAGGCTAAGGTGTCCACAGCAGAGGAGGAAGGACAGGGATTAAGGACACTTTTTAAAATTCTGTTAAAAAATGTTATACAAAATCACTGTAGAAAAAGGGTCACTCTCCAAGTATTCCTTCCAGTGTTTTGTGTGTGAGTGTGTGTCTGGTTTGTTTGTTTGTTCTTTCCTAATGTCTACACATATGGTTCTGGGAAAAAAGGGAGCATCACAGCAGATAAAGAATCATGTATCCTTTTTAACTTAAAATGTTCCCATATCCTTACATCTCTTACAACGACATCCTAGTATTCTATTATTACGATTTAATTCCTCTCCATTATGATTTGGAGACCTGGCAGTGTAGTTGTTAAGAGTTCAGTAGTTCAAATCCACTAGCTGATCCTCTGAAACATTATGAGGGTTCTCTTCCATGCTATAAGATCACTATGAATTGGAATCAACCCAGTGGCAATGAGTTTAGATAGACAGACAGCGAGACAGATGATTATTTTATCCCATTATTAACATCTGACCTTGTGATGAAATTCTTCACAAAGGGATCATTGGCCCAATTGTTTTCTTAGGTTGTATTTTGGGGCTGCAATTGCTAGGTTAAAGACAATTTGGAATTTTTTCTAGATTTAGATAAAATGCTTCTCAGAGAGATTGTTTCTCAACTTGTGGAATTATAAATTTGTCTCATTCTTGTCTTTTCATCACTGAATGGTAACTAATTTTAATTAATTTATTAGATAATAAGGCCTCTCAGTCTTGAAGTTTCTTACACAGGTTATTCATTTTAAGCCTACATTTATAAAGCACAAAAACCCAGACCCACTGCCAGCCAGTTGATTCCAACTCATCGCAACCCCATAGGCAGTGTAGAACTGCCCCATAGAGTTTCCAAAGAGTGGCAGGCAGATTTGAACTGCTGACTTTTTGGTTAGCAGCCATAGCAGATAACCACTGTACCACCAAGGTTTCCTATGGTAATTTCCTATGGTAACCAGTAATTCTTCTGATGCTTTAAAGAGTTCCAGTGTTTTACTTTTTGGTCAGCAGGAAGATCTGAGATTTGTCTGAGCAGATTTGGACTTGACTGAATATTGATTGTAAACAGCTTCTCAATAGGGAAGATTGAACACCCAAGAGAGAGGATAACAGCTAAGACCAAGTCCTCAAGGAGGCACGGAATGGACTCAATAGTACAAGAGGAGGCAGCAGACTTAGATAAACCTCTCAGTTTCACAGAGGAGGAGTCCAGCGGCAAGTATGAACAAGCTCAGAGGTTAGAGGGGGGTCATCTAATGGCCTCTTGAATTTGTGTGAAATAACCAGTTAGGTCATTGCAAGAAGAAGCTAGGGGTCTGAGAAACTCCAAGGATTTGAAATGATCACTATGGAAAACCTATTTATCAATAAGTACGAGCACCATAGGTCTCTTATCAGAGGACTCTCCAAATGAAAGAACTAGAAGGGACCATCAAAAGTGGACTCCTAGGTTGGCACATGAAGAAAACTGAAACCGAGAGATGTTGAGGGGGTTACCCATGGTGCCCCGGGAAGAAATGAGAGAACCAGGTCTAGAATTGTCAGGCAGGGCTCATTCCACTGAGCAATACAACATCTTTAACTCACATAAGCAAATTAAGGACAAGAATCTGGGTCAGAGGCCTGGCAGCCCCAGGCACACTAAATGATTTATCCATTCTTATTAACTAGCGAGCCATCTGAAAACTGCTTAGGCTTCTTTCTTTGCAACCCCACTGCTAACTAGAAAACATTCTGTGAAGTAAGTAATCATGGCCACGTGCCCAGTGATGGGATCATACCTCACCTTTCAGTGTGCGTTTTCCTACGCCTCAAAGAAAAACCATCAGAAATTCAGGAAGAAGCTGTGAGAGGCAGCCTCTTCAGTTAGATACCTCTAGTGATGACAGGCAGGTGGCCACGCAAATACTCTCTCCAGAAGATACGTAAAATAAATAGTCATCTCACTCCTTCCAGGATCTCTAACTTCCACAGCTGAGCTACCGCTTTTTCTCCACAGGTGGTTCTGCTTAAGTTGGGAGTGTTTGCCAGAACATTCTCTTTCCCTAAGATCCATTATTCAGCTAAGAATATTCTTGAAAATCATCACCCTTCGCTTACCTCCCTATTTTCCTGGATGATCAGCCTGTTATCAGTCTCACGTTTGCACATCAAGCCCCTTTCCTTGGTCAGATTTGGAAACCAAATGAAGGCTTAAATTCAAAACCTCTTAAGACCAGTGTGGTTCACTTGATCTAGAAAAAAATTTACTTGACAAGGAGAAAAAGACTTAACTTTGCATTTGCAAAATATACCCTCATTCAGTTTATCTGCGTGCAGGATAAAGAAATGTCTACCCTGGAAGAAACAGACTGAAAACTTAACAAAACAAAAATATTCTTTTTAAGCCACCAGAAATGTATAAAACGTTTCCTCATGGCCCTCAACAAAATCCATGTAAAAACAATGCTAGGACTTCGCCATCTATTTCTTCTTTTATTCAAAATTATAGTTACAGACTATCAACTCTTACCCAAAGCACACTAGGTACCACGTAAGGTTTGAAAAAGAAAGATGTCTTGGTTGTGAATCTTCAAGTGTCCCCAAATACTCTTAAGTCCTGTAACACCTGAAGAAATTTGTTTTCCAAGTCTTTATTTTCTTAACATTCTTCTTAAACATAAACCTAGGGAACTGGTTTATTTTATTACCATGATCACTGTTCTATAGATGATGTAGCTTTTTTGCTTTCCACAAATAGAAAGAACAGAAGACAGAAAAACCAACTGAAGTCATCCCTTCCCCAAATGTTGCTTCAATTTACCTGCTCTGATCTACTACCATTTGCAGACCAGCAAGCCAGCAGGCCAACCATATTAGCCAAAGTCCACATTAGCCCTCTGAAAATGCGGGCACTGCTGAAGGCTCTGGAGTGGAATCTCCCTTCAGGGATCACTCCCACCGCCTTGTTCTGTTTCATTGAGAGCTTTTCCTTACGCGTAGTCAGAGCAACCAGCGGAAACAATCCATTTTCCAGAAAAAGGACTTGTTTTGAGCAGCAAGGTGTGTTGAAGGCAACTGTCCTCTAAGCTCTCTCCCTTTTCTTTAAACATACTCTGAGTTTTAGAAGCTCTGAAACAAAGCCATCAAGAAAGTTAAAAACAGTTCCTGCAGAAAACATCCCTTCCACATTTTCTAATTATGCAAAGTAAAGATGTCCCCAACAATCTGCTGACCTACTTCACAAAAAGTGGAGCATTCCTCTTTCTTCTGGGCAACAGGATCACCTTTCATGGAGTGATGACGGGAAAACTCGCCTTCATTTCCCCTTCACTGTGGCCCCATCCTCAGGTTACCAGATGTGAGTGGGGACCATGTGAGAGCTTAGTGCTCTGCTGTCAGGAGGAGCTCTCTAGACTTCCTACCCAGCAACTATATTCTTCTCCTCCAGCCAGCACCAGCTAACAGAGCCCTGGTGGTACAGAGGTTAAGAGCTCAGCTGCCAACCAAAATGTCAGCAGCCACTCACCAGCCACTCCTTGGAAACCCTCTGGGGCAGCTCTACTCAGCCTTATAGGGCTGAGCTGGAGTCAGCTCGATGGCAACTGGTTTGGTGTCTATTACCAACTAATACAACCTTGACGTACATGAGATGTCGTGGGAGATGTGGAGCTTGGCAGTGAAGCCTCCCTCTTCCCCATGGGGCCTCCTCTTCACCTCCTTTTCTTCACGAACATTGTTGTATGGGTGAGGGCCACCGTGAATGGAAGAAGAATCAAAAATTGGACAAAGTACATCTCTATGACCTTCACATAAAATTACTAATTCCTAGTCACTTTGAAGACTTCTTTAAAATTGTTAAAAAGCAAAGACATTACCTTCAATCTAAGGTGCCCCTGACCCAAGCCATGCTGTTTTCAGTTGCCTCATATGCATGTGAAAGCTGGACAATAAATAAGGAAGACTGAAGAAGAACTGATGCCTTTGAACTGTGGAGCTGCAGAAGAATACTGAATATACCACGAACAAACAAATCTATCTCAGAAGAAGTAAAACCAAAGTACTCCTTAGAAGCAAGAATGGCAAGACTTCGTCTCACTGACTTTGGACAGGTTATCAGGAAGGATGAGTCCCTGGAAAAGGACATCATGTTTAGTAAAGCACAAAGTCACAAAAAGAGGGAGACCTTTAGTGAGATGGATTGACACAGGGGCTCCAACAACAGACTTGAACACAGCCATGATCATGAGGATGGCAAAGGACTGGGCAGCGTTTCATTCTGTCACACATACATGCATACATTCTGTCATATATACCTACATACATGCATACATTCTGCCATACATACATACATACATTCTGTCATACATGCATGAATTCTGTCATACATACATGCATTCTGTCATACATACATACACACACTATGAGCCTGAACCATCCTGACAGCACCTAACAAAAGCCACTGTTCTGGAAAGTCCCATATAAAAATGGCCATTAAGGCAGATCTCTCAAATAAAAATTCATACCAGGAACTACACTGCATGGCTGGCTGATAAGCATATCAAGATGCAGTTTTATTTTCATCATTCTAAAAAGAATACAGGCTAATTAATAAAATTTTAAAATATAGAGATGAGAGATTTCTCTTAGAGCTTCCATCATCTTCCTACGTGTGCTTTCATTAGTGGTCTTCCAGCCTCCTCTCTAGGCATAGGTTTATACAAGTGTAAAACACCGTTGTGATGCCAATGTGTGTGTGTGTACGCATGGGTTACATGTGCGTGCATGCATTAGTGTCGGGATAGCACAAATGGTTTGTGTTTAACTACTAACCTAGAGGTTGGTGGTTGGAACCCACCAAGCTGCCCTGCAATCTACTTCCGTAAAACGTCACAGCCCCGAAAACCCTACGGAGCAGTACTCCTCTAACACACGCGCTCATCATGAATCAGAACCAACACAACAGCAACGTCTGGATAGTTATCTTGCTCCAAGTGTTGGTTCTTCTGCTCTTTCTGTGGCTTGTGTTTTGAATATCTAGCTCTTTGGGGCACTTGAAATGTACCTGGGTGATGCTTATCCCTCATCCCTTAGCCATACTGTGGACTTCTCCCCTGTGCCTGTGAGCACAAGCACCCACAGACTACCACAACCTATCATATTAGCCTACCATGTTTTTGACCTTGGATTAAAACCAGTTTTCATTGAGTCAATTCCAACTCATGGTGACCCCAGGTGTGTCAGAGGAGAACTGTGCTCCACAGGATTTTCAATGGCTGATTTTTCTGAAGTAGACTGCCAGGGCTTTCTTCCTAGGCACTTCTGGGTGGACGTGAACCTCCAACCCTAAGTGCGGTTAGCAGCTAACTGTGTTAGCTGCCGGCGCCACTCATGGACTTGGACCCTGGGTTGGAGTCCCTGTAACTGTATGTGCTGTTCTCAGGCTAGTGTGCCTGACCTGTGTCACACTTCAGCTGCAGCATCAGTCTGCAAACAGGAAAGAGTCCCACGGGTGTTAGGAGATAAAAATACAGCAAGAGGAGAAGGCAGGGTCAGTCAGGATTTCCTTTCCTCAACCTTGACCTTTAGTTTTCCTTCAATTCCCCCATTTGGGCAGCTTCTTTAGGTGGTGCTATGGAACAGCAATGTCCCTGTTTCTAATCAAAATAGAACCCTTACTAATGGTCATCTTTAATTAAATATATACAAACAAATAAGCATAGAAAATACATCACTTATTTTCTAAAATTCACTGACCTAAGACTTTCTTTTCTCATGCCTAGCAAACACAGCTTCTGATCAGCAACATAAATGCCCATGTCTGTTTTAGAGAGGAAGGGCATGGGTTTTACACTAACAGTTAGGGAAATGGTCTTGTTTAAAGGCAGTGCTTCCTGCTATCAAGACGCAGGGAAAAAAGGTCAGACAGCAACTTCAAGGGCTCTGCTTGGAGAATCACAGACTCAAAGGGTATCCTCTGGAGCATCCCATCTAGCACCCGCAAAATGTCCTGGTTCTCTGTACCTGGGAGAGGCTGCTCATTAGAAAAAACCCAAACCCACTGCCACGGAGCTGATTTTTGACTCATAGTGACCCTAGGGGACAGAGCAGGACTGCTTCACAGGGTTTTCAAGGTTATAATCTTTACAAAGCAGACTGACATCTCTCACTCCCACAGAGCAGCTGGTAAGTGTGAACAGCCCACCTTTGGGTGAGCCCCCAAGCACTTTAACCACCATACCACCAGGGCTTCTTGATCACTAACACAAGATCCAAAATGACGCTGTCATGAGCCAGCTTTCACTTCCAGAAAGTGTTTTCTTTCCTTTTGGCAAAGCGATTAATAGCTTTACAAAGTTCCCCTAGGAATAAATCATTTATCTTTGAGGCTTTCTTTAAGCTTAAATAGTTTTAATACATGTCAGTGTAGGTCAAAGTGAAGCTCCACAGACTCTCAAAGTCAGGGCAGTATTGTTATCTCCTCTTTAGAGACAAGCAAACCAATGTTCAGAGAAAGTAAGCAACTTGTCCAGGTTACACAGCTTGTAAGGAAGTGGTCAATGGCCTGCTGGAACCCTTGTCTATACCTCTAGCTACTAGTCTATGTTATTTTCCAACCTTACAAATAACACACCACTAGAATGGATATGGAATCCCAGTAGTACAGTGGGTAAGAGCTAGGCTGCAAACCCACAGGTCAGCAGCTCGAATCCACCAGCTGCTCCTTGGAAACTCTGTGGAATAGCCCTACTCTGTTCTATAATTGGAATTGACTCAATGGCAACAGGTTTAGAATGGTTATAATCAAAACGACAGAAACTAACAAGTGTTGACAAAGACACGGAGAAACTGGGACTTCCACCCATCCCACGGCTGATGGGAATGTAAAATGTCAAACTACTACTAGCCAAGTGCCGTCGAGTCTACTACATTCCTAAAAATGAGCAAGAAGGGACAGAAAATGGAAGTTTAAGCCCAGGAAATCCCAAATGCTCTGTAGTTTACTTTAGAATACATGGTGTGATTTAATTTGGAAGCAGAAAAAAATACTAATTACATTTTTACTTAAGCTAATTTTAAAATTAGTACATAGTCAGTCCCCAGCCACAGTGTCAGCCGAGAGCAGAAGAGGAAGCAACCTAGCTAACTAGTAGGTAGAAAGAGGGGGCCTGTCATAGAATAAGGAATATAACAGAAACCCCTAGTGAAAAATTCATGAACAGATAACTGTATTTACTCTTAGTGGATATTTCTGGGAGAAAGAAAAAGAATTCATACCCTACATGTTAGAACAGGCATGGCACTGAGTCTGCAGGAGAAGAGAAAGGCATCCTACCCCAACAAGGTACAAATCTGAGAATGCCAGCGTTATCACAGCTGATAACTGCATTAACCTTCTCCTCTGGGAGTTATTTTTTATTGTAACACACTTGTCAAAATGTCATAGCCTTAGCTTGCCTCTCCCACATCCGCCCACCAATTCCTCTCAGCTATAGAAGAAAGAACAGTAATTAGACCAGGAAAACAGTCCCTGGGTGCATAACTGCTCCAGTCTGACATTTCAGTGGAAAGGACCCAGGAAGATGCTCTGGAGAGGCCGCTTCAGGAAGAGAAACAGGTGAGACGGTGGATACGCTGGTGAGGCCAGCCACCAAGCGCCTCTTTGCAGTCAGGTCATAGAACAATAACTACATCCCAGAAACCAATTCTACTGCTCTGTCTGAAAGCTGGCATTCAGGAACCGAGAAGGATTAATTACACAGAATGAGTACACTTTTGTCTTGCACAGTTAAACCCAACTCCCTTCCATAAATAAGTTTGACCTTTCCTATCTTCGTCCTTGTTCCCTCACCTAGACAGGAGAAGTCCCTAACAGGAGACCAGTGAATTCCCAGAGGGTTTAGAGATGACAGTGGCATTTTTAGGTTTCTTTAAAAAATAAATGTTAAAAAAAAAAAAAAAAGGAAGACAGCATGTACCCTTGATACGATACGACGTGAAGCTGTGATCTGATGAAATAGGACCTTATCTCTGGGCACCTCCTCCAATCAAAAAACCAAACAAATATGTCACCATTGAACAGATCACAAGTCATAGTGATCCTAAGAATCCCAAACCACAGCATTATCATGAAAAACATAAACAGAAACACACCAACTAAGGGGCATTAACCAAATACCTGGCCCAGTACTCCTCAAAACTGTCAAGATCATCAAAAACAAACATGGGAAACTCATAGCTCAGAAGAGCCTAAGGAAAACAAGACAACTAACTACAGTGTGGCCTACAGGATGGCATCCTGGGACAGGAAAAGGACATTTGGTAAAAACTAAAAACATGTGAATAAAGTATGGACTTTAGTTAATAACAATGTATCAAAAATGCCACATTAACTTCCCATCTTAGCAGCAGGAAACTTACAGTAGGGTCCATAGGAACTCTCTGTGTTACATTCCCAATAAAAAGTGCATCTAAAGTGGTTGGGGGAAGGAAAACAGTGATACATGGGGACAGAACACACCTTCCCAAACATTTGCAGACTAACAAAAATCCCGTCTACGACACCATTTATTGCACCTGCTCATTCATGAGACAATCAACACTCTCGGGGAACAGACAGGCACAGTGGAACACCTGCCACCCAACCACGTTCCTGGGGACCATGAAGGCCCCTGACTGAATTTCTGACAGTATTATCAGCAAGCAGCAGTATGTTTGCCAAACATTACAAGTGCGTAATCTGCAGCATGAACACTTAACCATTACAGGCTGTATGTATATACTAGGTAAGGCCCAAGTATCCAGTGTACACACTGGGATCCGCATATCACTTTCCTGCATGATGGAAAATATGTCTCACATTCATAATAAACTTATAGTCTACACTCCTCTGAGCCAGGAAAAGAGCATAGATGTTTAGTGTCTACCATGCAGCGTGCTACGAGGAAAACAGAGAAACATCCTGGAGATTTAAGGGGAGAGGAGAGGCAGGCAGATCATAAAAAGGACACTAGAAGGGCAAAGTGTGAGCACCAAGTGTTGGTGGGAATTCCGGGGAGGGGCCATGGACTCAGCTGGCGAGGGAGAGATGATTTTCCCTGAAGAGATGGGATTTAAGCTGGACCTCAGGGACTGTGTTGAGTTTACCTATTGCTGGAGAAAGGGACAAATGTGACAGGCAGACAGGAAGCATGAAAAGCAAGTGGAGCCAGAGCATACCACCAGGAGCCAGTAGGCAGGGCCAGGCTAGCTCAGCAGCAAACTTCCTATACAGAGGGGATTTTGAAAAGTCTGTGATTTCCCAAGGAAAACGACAGGAAGATCAGTGACCCAGGCAGACCCCCCGAAACTTCAGTGTGAAATATCAGCACCAGCTGCCACGAAGTTGCCTCCAATGCACGACAGTCTCATGTGTGTCAGAGTAAAACTGTACTCCACAGCATTCTCAATCTCTGATTTTTCAGAAGTCGATCACCAGCCCTTTCTTCCAACGTGCCTATAGGTAGACTTGAATTCAGTCTCCTGCGGTTTGGTTAGCAGGTGGACACTGTCATGGACTGAACTGTGTCCCCCCAAAATGGATGCAGCCACGTGACCCTGATTCCCTGTATTCTGTGGTTGTCCTCCGTTTTATGATTTTCCTACGCTGTATGTTAAAGGATTAGGGTGGGACTGTAAATCCCTTCAGAAGATCACTTCCCTGCTCCACCATAAAGGCAGTTTCCCTGGAGTCTGGCTTTCCCCACCCTGAATCTTTGCATCCCACAAGAGATGGAAGGAAAGAGAAGCAAGTAGAGAACTGGGAACCTCATACCTTCAAGAAAGCAGCACCGGGAGAAGAGCACACCCTTCAGACCTCAGGTTCCTGTGCCAAGACACTCCCTGGACAAAGACTGATGCAATACTGGACTTTCCTCCAGAGTCAACAGGTAGAAACCCTTCCTCTGAAGCAGACATTCTGAAGTTGGACTTGTAGCCTACCGGACTGTGGAAGTATAAACCTTCCTTTGTTAAAGCCGTCCACCCTGTGGTATTTCCATCAGAGCAGCACTAGCTGAATGAAATAAACACATTAGCCATTTTCACCTCCCAGGGATTCCCCAGAGTGAGACAGTCCCTAACTTCTCCCCATCCTCAGCATTCCCTTCCATTTGATTCTTAGTTTACTTGCAACTCATAAAATGCTTTACGGTAGCATTGCCTGGCAGGGACATGCACTGTGTACCTCCCTGGCATTCACTCCCCTTCTCCCGACAGCAGACACCAATTTTCTCTTCCAAACCAACTCCTACCCAACTCTCAGTCCTTGGGCTCTGGGTAGTGCCCATCCACTTCAGGATGGAGCTCATGACCTAAGCGTAAGCTACTCATTGCCCTGATCTTCCTCTTGTCACGATGAGTTGCCACATCACCAATCAGAGCAAATGCATGTTCTGTAGATGCTACCTGAAAAAGAAGTCTCTAGAAAAAGGACAGAGACACCATGGCCATGATGCTCCCATGAAGATCCCAGAGCTGCCCAGCCCCCACAAAGACTTGGTTTGTAGTTCCGGTACGATGCCCTTCCTCCCATGTGTCGTGAATCCTGCCTCTGTGATATTGATGATGGAGAATGGTTTGCTGTTGTGTTAGTGAGGCAGGACTCAAGCTTGTGGAATATAAGGGAGAGAAGTGAGCTGAGGAAGTTGGGAGCCTCACACCACCGAGAGAGAAGCACTGAGAGCAGAGCACGTCCTTTGGACCCGAGGTTCCTGTGCCGAGATGCTCTCACTGGATGTGGACTCAGCCTACTGGACTGTGATGACTTCTTATTCTGAATGGACTTGTATCTTGTTAATGGATTTGTGGCTTACTGGACGGTGACAATAAAAGCGTCTCCTCATGAAACCATCCACTTGTGGTATTTTCTGTTAGAGCAGTACCCGGTGACTAAGACGACGTGCTTGGCTCCTGACCAAAACATTGGAGATTTCAGTCAACCCAGAGATATCTTAGAAGGAAAGCCCAGTATTTGACTTTTGAAAAATTAGCCAATGACAACCTCCTGGAGCACAGTTCTACCTGGACACACGAGGTCACCATGAGACAGAGTTGACTTGAAGGCAACTGGTTTGAACATCAGAGAATCCCCAAAGAACACCCTAATGCCTTCCACAGGATAAACTCGATAAAGGCCTTTGCTTGCCCTGAGTTATGGAATAAAGTAGAAGCAGTTCACATGAATAAGTAAGATGAGAGATGGATCAAGATGCAGGAAAGAGCAGTGATTCAAGAAGAAATGAAAAAAGTTAAGGGAGATTGAGCCAAAGTCATCGTACCAAAAAAAAAAAAGGAAAAGAAACACCAAACCCACTATCATCCAACTGATTCCAACTCATAGTGACAGAAAAGAACAGAGGAGAACTGATCCCCAGGGTTTTCAAGGCTGTGACCTTTCTGTAAGCCAACTGCTACATCTTTCTCCTGTGGAGCAGTCGATGGATTTGAACCGCCCACCTTTTAGTTAGCAGCCAAGTGCTTTCACCACTAGGCCATCAGGGCTCCTCAGAGTCATCATAAAGAACTATAAAGTACTAAATCTTAAAAAAAGGCTTAGTCTGTTATTACAGTTTATATTTTCTTCAAGTCTTAAAAGTTCAGTCGAGTGCAGTTAAACACGGGCTGCAAATGAGCCTGTATACTCCTAAGCACTTGACCTACGCTGCTCTGGATCATCCACGGGCTGTAAACAGCAAAGATAAAACAGGAGACTTTCACCACTAAATTGGGACCTTGCTTTGAAAGAGTTGGCAAGGTCATACTTAAAACAGATTTAATGATCTGTTTACACGGCTGTTCTTAAATTAACTATTTGAATAAAAAAAATAAAAAGAGCTAATCTTTCTATAAGTTTCTCTGCAGATGTTGACCAGCAGAACTTGCAGTTGTCTTTAGTTCTTTAGGAATCTGGGAGACATATAAGGGCTCCTATTTGGGGACATCTGCCTCCAACATCTCTCTCCTAGAAATGAAAAAGGCATTTGCCCTGAGTCAAAATGACATGTTTCCGGTTCTGCAGAAAAACTGTTTAGGTTTAGGTTTATTTTTTCATCACAAAAGAAGACTCTAATACTAAAAATCATCACGTTTGTGGCCAGTTCCAATAATAGGAATTACAGTAAGTTATCTTGAAAGCAAACCAGAAACTACCTTATTAAAATAATCAAATAAGCTCAGCTCTTATCCCTATTTGTAACATTTGTAGAAAAGAAGTAATAAATAAAATAATCATTGGAGTATGGTAGCATGCAGCTCAATTTTCTGAACTTCACACGATGTTAATGTAAACCACTGAAACTGGCTGGTTGCAGCATATGGACTCTAACTATCACATATCAGAAATAATTCCGTGGCCTAAGTTTCAAGGAAAAGAAAAGAATCCACTTTGCAGAACAACAGTGTCAGGCAGGGTTGATGGCTCTCACTGTCCCAAAGTGTTTTTGAAAGGCCATTTTAAGTAAAGCTGCAAGTATAAGAATCACCTACAAACTAGTTAAAAAGCAGATGTCCCGCCTCTTAATTGCTCCTCCCCCAGTACAATGGGTCTAAGGTGGAACCCCAAAATCTGAATTTTGAAATTATCTTCAGCTTAGTTTTCCTGTTCCAGGAGCCCTGGCAGTGTAGCGGCTAAGAGTTCAGCTGCTAATAACTAAGTGGTCAGCAGTTCAAATTCATCATCCAACTCTTGGGAACCCTACGGAGCAGTTCTGCTCTGTCCTACAGGGTCACTATGGGTTGAAATCGACTTGAAGGTGAATTGCTTGATTTGTTTTGGTTTCTCCACTCAAGGAACATCTGGCCTCAAAGTATTTAATAACTAACAAATATTTTTAATTTTTTAAGTTAAAATAGGCCTCCTTCAATGTCCAGTAGCCAAGAATGGGAGGAGACAGAATGGGAAGATGCCTTGAGACCCACGGAAGCGAGTGGTTACTCTAAGGTCACCAACTTAGCAGACTGCTATAAGACTGACGGGAAGGAAAAGGCTCTACACCAGGAGTCAAAATAACGCTATTCAAGCATGGCCTTCCTCCAGACTTCATCCTTCCTTCAGACCTACAGATTCCTTCCAATGGTAGATCTGAAAAATAAGACAAGATTATTTTACTATTCCCTAATTTCACTGCCCATTATAGTAGCCTCTAGCCACGTATAGCTATTTAAATTTAATTCACTAAGATTAAATAAAATTAAAAAGTCAACTTCTAAATCATGCTAGGCACAGATCAAGTACTCAGTAGCCACATGTGACTACAGTGCAGGACAGAGCAGGTACCAAATGTTTCCATCACCACTGTGATGTCCAGCTTTGAAGAACTGCTTTCAGTTCCTTTGTCCATCACAAGAAAATATAATTAAAGGGATTAATCCAACATGCCATCAAAAAACCACAAGCCTGTCTACATGCTTTTTGTTTGCCCAATATATGACAGTTTTAGTACTACTAATCATACGGAAGAGCCCTGGTGGCAGAGTGGTTAAGAGCTCATCTGCCACCCAAAAGGTCAGCAGTTTGAATCTACCTAGTGTTCCCTGGGAACTTTGGAGGGCAGTTCCATTCTGTCCTCTAAGATTGCTATGAGTTGGAACTGATTTGATGGCAACAGTTTGTTTTTTTGTTTTAATTTAATAACACCAAGCAAATCTTTTTTTTACTATGCTAAGTAAAAATCAAATTTTGATACAATTTGCTTAGTCCTCTAGGCATAGGCTAAAATCTCACTGATCATACCTCCCTGCACACACCAAAACCAAAAATCAAACCCACTGCCATCAAGTCACTTCTGAGTCAAGGTGACCCTATACGACAGAGAAGAACTGCCCCACAGAGTTTCCAGGGAGCTTTTGGTGAACTGGAACTGTCAATCTTTTGATTAGAAGCTGTATCTCTTAATCACTCAGCCACCATAGTCACCATGGTTTCCCCCTACAAACACACACACACACACACAATATTTACTAGACCTGCAGACCAGGAGGCAGAAGGTAAGTGACTTGAACTAGTTAGCAGTCACTGGGTCTCTTTCTTAATAGCTAAAATGAAGAGCCTGAGTTAGAAATGACTCAATGGCAGTGGGTTGGTTTGGGGGCTGGATAAACCCTGAGGTCTGCTCAACTCTCACATTCTATAAAGTTATACCTCAAACTGACAATTTTTAATTTCACTTACTCAGCAAAACATTCATTGAGCACTGCAGAAAAGACCGAAGTTGTCAAGGAATTCCTCTTTACTTGGCTCCACTATCAACGCCCATGGAGAGCAGCATTCAAGAAATCAAATGACATGTTGCACTGGGGCGGATCTGCTACAAAAGACCTCTCCATGGTTTTAAAAAGCAAAAGTGTCATTTTAATGACTATGGTGCATCTGACTCAAGGCATAGTCTTTCTAATCATCGCTCAAGCAAAAGCTAGACAATGAAAAATGAAAACAAAACAGATGCATTCAAACTGCAGGGTTCACAAGGAATACGGAACATAGATGAGGCTGCTAGAAGAATGATGAGGTCTCTCAGTGGCACAAACAGTTTGAGCTCCACAACTAACCAGAGAGTTGGTGATTCAAATCTATTCAGCAGTGCTGAGGAAGAAAGGTCTGGCAGTCTTCCACCATAAAGATTACAGCCAAAAAAGTCCTATGGAGCCCAGCTGTTTGTAACATGCGAGGTCACCATGAGTCAGAATCAACTCAACAGCAATGGGTTTGAGAATGCTCCTTAGAAGGCAGGCTGGGGAGACTTCAGCTGTCTCACTTTAGGTACCTCATCAGGAAAGACCAATCCCTAGAAAAGGACGTCATATTTGGTAATGTACAGGGTGAGTGAAAATAAGGGATTGACACAATATCCTAAATAATAGTGACGATGGCACAGAACCAGGCTGCAACTCACAACAAGTGTGCCAGTAGCAGAGACCAGCAGCAGTGGCCCAAAGTTCCTTCTTTCAGGGCTCACTCCTGCTGAAAGATACAACTACATAAGCTCAAAGCCCCATGAGTGGAAACACGGTTAATATGGGGACAAGTACCATGGTAAGGAGAGACAAAGTTCATAGCCACCACCTGCTCCTCTCACCCTTTGGCCAAGGTACAAACCAGGAGCAAAATGGGTAAAAGGGAGAAAGAGGGGCCCCCATAGCCCACCTTCCTAGGGCAATCAGTCAGGCCCTTAAAACTCTGTTCCTGGAAAAACTACAATTGTTTCCAGGTTAGCTCTTTGCCCTTGGAGGACTATTAAACTGTTGCCACAGTTGAAACACAAACTTAGGTTCCCCAAGCCCTTCCTTTGGATTTCCATCTAAGCAGCTGAGAGGTAACCTTCCTGACAGGTTCACTTCCAGCTTCCAACCTAGATGTTGACCTTGGGCGGGTCAGCTCCCCTTCCTCAGGGGCTGCTGTAAATACTCTGGGAACCACAGAGGCTTCAGCAACTCAGTCTAGGCCAGCCTATGGGTTGCCAGCTTGTACAAGTCTTCTGATACTGAGTTCTGGGAAACAAAAAACCAAGGATCCTCACCACAGCTGGTGCTGGGTGACCTGGACAATTCAGGCAGCTTTGAAATCATGGTGATTGACTAGCTGGTAATTACAAGTATGTGACAGGGAGAAGGGACAGAGGGAAGAAAAGGGAAATAAAGATATTAATAACCCTTAGTGGTAACATCTGTGTCTGGTTTTAGCTAGAGGATGACAACCATACTCTTTGGCCAGCCACTCTCTTGGGCCACTTCCTACTTACCTGTCAGGGACAGAAGAGCATCAGGTGGGGATGCCAGCTCTTGCTGAGAAACAGGATCATGACATTTGGTGTCTGCAGGTGTGGACCATGTTCACAGAGCCGAAAGCCACAGCCTCTCCTGAGCACCCCACAGTAGCCCACCCTTCCTATGAAGGCACATATCCCCACTCAGACACCTCATGATAAGAGAGGCGGTTGTGGGGCACACTGTGCCAGACAGGCTTGGAGCCCCCTCACTTCCACACCTGTCTGTCTGAACCTCAGCATGGGACCAAGACACAGAAGCCAAGAGTGCCTTTGGGGAACACCATGTGGTCAGCAGGAAAACAGAGTTCTTGGCAGAGAACTGGGAAATGAGCTTTATTCGATTTTTTTTTTCAGACAGACTGAAAAGACCTTCAGCAAATCGCCTCATTCAGAGAAACATGTGAATGTTAGAGCCAAGAGATTAGCCAATCTAATCCAGGTGTTTTGCAGAAGAAGAAGCCAAGGGAGGGGAGAGTTACCCTACAGCTTCACAGGTTCCCGAGAGGATAAACTGGCATCTAGACCTCCGCCCCTCTGCTCTGTAGCTGCTATTACAACACACTTGTCTCCCCAAGCTCCCGGAGACAAGGACACACACACATTAAAAAGCAGGGGCACTTACACTTATCCAAGGACTTCACCAAAACAGTAAAAGGACAACCTACAGACTAGGAAACCAAATCAGCCTCTAATTTCTATAAACCAAGAGGTACCACAAAACCTTAACAACAAAACAGCAAAAAACCAAATTGAAAAACAGGCAAAGAATATCAACATGCACTTCACCAAAGAAGACATCCAGGACACAAATAGATGCATGAGGAAAAGCTCATAATCATCAGCCATCAGAGAAATCCAAATCAAAACTACAATGAGATATCATCTCACCCCAACAAAGTTGGTATTAAACCAAAAAAACAGCAATCCCAATACAAGTTCCAGCATCATTTTTTAACGAGATGGAGAAACAAATCACCAATTTTGTTTGGAAAGGGAAGAAGCCCCAGATAAGTAAGGTACTACTAAAGAAGAAGAACACATTGGGAGGCCTCTCATTACCCAACCTTAGAACATACTACACTGCCACAGTGGTCAAAACAGCCTGGTACTGGTACAAGAACAGACAGATCGATCAATGGAACAGAATTGAGACTCCAGAGATGACACCATCTGCCTATGAACAGTTGATATTCGACAAAGGCCGTAAGACATTAAACTGGGGTAAAAACAGTATCTTCAACAAATGGTGCTGGCAAAATTGGTTATCCATCTGCAATAAACTGAATCAAGATCCATATCTTACACCTTATACAAAAACCAACTCCAACTGGATGAAAGACCTAAATATCAAACCTAAAACGCTAAAGCTCATCAAAGAAAAGGTAGGAACAACAATGGAAGTTTTAATACACAATGAGGACAGACTCCAAAATCTGTCAAAGAAACCTCAATCAACAGAAGAGAAATTAGATAAATGGGAACTATTAAGAATCAAACACTTTTGCTCATCCAAAGGCTTTATTAATAGAATTAAAAGAACACCCACAGAATGGGAAAAAATATTTGGCAACTCTATGTCAGACCGACGCCTGATCTCCATAATCTATAGGATACTACAAAATATCAAGAAGAAGAAGATAAACCATCCAATTAAGCGATGGGCAAAGGAGATGGACAGATACTTCACTAAAGAGGAGATCCAGGCAGCCAAAAAACACATGTGGACATGTTCACGATCTTTAGTTATTAAAGAAATTCAAATCAAGACAACAATGAGATACCATCTCACCCCAACAAGATTGGCCATGATCCAGGAAACACAAAACAACAAATCCTGGAGAGGCTGTGGAGAAAGCGGAACCCTCCTACACTGTTGGTGGGGTTGCAAAATGGTCCAGCCTCTTTGGAAGGCAATCTGGAGCGTCCTTAAAAAAATGGATATTGATATACCATTTGACCCAGTAATTCCACTATTTAGAATATATCCTACAGATTCAAGGCCTTTCACACCAACGGACACATGCACCAGAATGTTTATCGCAGCACAGTCCACGATAGCAAAAAGATGGAATCAACCCAGATGCCCAACAATAGAAGAATGGATAGGTAAACTGTGGTACATATACTCAATGGAGCACTACGCAATGATAAAGAATAACGATGATTCCAGGAAACATCTCCTAACCTGGTTTCAACTGGAAGACATTATGTTGAGTGAAAGTAGTCAGCGACAAAAGGACAAATACTGTATGAGACCTCTATGATAAGATCTCAAAAACAGACTTGTGTATAGTAGAAAAGACTCTTTGACAGCTGCAAGGGAGGGGAGGGAGGGAGGGCGAGGGGGGGAGGGTTTAGTTTAGATAGTTACTAGCAATCTAGTTGGGAGAAAGCGGTTACAGCACACATTAGGAACAAGAACAACATTAAGTGGACTTCAGCATAACTTGAGTACTCCTTCCATCTTGATTCAATACTGCAAGGATAGAGTAGCTGGGGCGGGGGGCGGGGGACCATGCTCTTAGGCGAATTCCAGGCCAATTGGCACAACTAGCATTTTGCTAAGAGAGCTCTCTGCACCCCACATTGGTGAGTGGCGTCTGGGGTCTTAAAAGCTGCCAAGCTGCCATCCGAGGACACAGCAAATCGTCCCAACTCAGCAGGAACGGATGCCCACCGAGGGCCAAAACGGCATGCGGTAAAGACAACCGAGAAGACAGAGAGACCCACAAGAGTGGGTGCCTACATCGACTTGAGACTGGAAGAACTGGATGGTGCCCGGCCACCACCAGTGATAGCCACGACGGAGCTCACAGAGAGGAGCCTCACTGGCAACACAAGAATAAAAAGAGGTGCATCATGAGATCTCCACTAAAAGACCTCAATTAATGGCCCAGTGGTTTTGGGGTTCCTCTGAGAGCATGGCCCCCTTCCCTGATGCTGCCCTCTCCCATAAATTATAACAAAGGTCCACTCTTTGGACAGGAATGGATTGGACTTGGCAAGGCAGAGTGACCATATATTGGAAGCACTTTATGGTTCTATACATTTATAGGATATCATCTTGCTGACCTCTGGCTGGAGGAAGGGGAGTGGACGGAAAGGAGGGGAAAGGAGACTGTTGGGAGGATGAGACAGGTATGGAGCAGAGAGGAATAGTGTGCTGTCACCAGACAGGGAGAGCAGTGGAAGCTGCATATAGGGGGGGCATGTAAATTTACATGTGAATGTACATTTTCACTCAGTTATGTTAAATAAAAATAAAAATTATTAAAAAAAAACAAAAAAACACAAAATAATAAATGTTGGAGAGGCTATGAAGAGACTGGAACACTTCTATACTGCTTGCTGGTGGGAATTTAAAATGGTACAATTACTTGGGAAATGGATTTGATGCTTTCTTCAGAAACTACAAATAGAAATACCAGACAGTCCAGCAATTCTACTTCTTAGAATATAGTCTAGAGAAATAAGAGCTGTCACACAAATAGACAGACACACACCAATGTTCATCGCAAAACTGTCCACAACAGCAAAAAGATCGAGTCAACTTAGGTGTCCAACAGTGGATGAATGGATAAACAAGCTATGGTATATTTACACAATGGAATATTATGCATTAATAAAGAACAGTGAATTTGGGAAATATCTGACAACATGAAATAATCTGAAAGGCATTATGCTGAGCAAAATTGATCAATCACAAAAGGTTAAATATTGTATGAGACCACTATTATAAGGACTCAAGAAAATGTTTAAATACAGAAAAAAAAGTCTTTGATGTTTATGAGAGTAGACAGTGAGAGAAGGGTGGTGTCATGGATTGAATTGTGTCCCCCCCAAAAAATATGTATAGCCATGTGGCTGGGCAATGATTTCCAGTATCTTGTGATTGTCTTCCATTTTGTGATTTTCCTATGCTGTATGTTAAAAGATTAGGGTGGGGCTGTATATCCCTTTATAGATCACCTCCCTGCTCCATGGCAAAGGGAATTTCCTGGAGTATGGTTTGCACTACGCTTAATCTTTTCATCCTGCAAGAGATAAAAGAAAAGGGAAGCAGGCAAAAACTGGGAACCTCACACCCTCAAGAAAGCAGCACCGGGAGAAGAGCTCGTCCTTCAAACTTGAGGTTCCTGCATCAAAACACTCCCGGAACAAAGACTGATACAATACTGGACTTTCATGCAGAGCTGACACGGGGGAAAAGCCTTCCCCTGGAGAAGACATCCTGAATTTGGACTTGTAACCTACTGAACTATGTAAGAATAAACTTTCCTTTGTGAAAGCCATCTACTCTGCGATATTTCAGTTAGACTAGCACTAGCTGACTAAAACGGGGGATATTTACTAAATTGATACTGGACAAGGGAAGTAAAGAGAGGGACAACACACAGTAGAGGAGAAGTCAGCCCAACTGGACTAAATCAAAAGCTATGAAGTTTTCTCAATATAACCAAACCCTTTGAGGGGTAGAGAAACACGGTCTGCGGACCGTGGTTTCAGGGGACCAGCTAGGTCAACTGGCATAACAAAGATTTTCAAGAAAACATTCTGGAGTGGGTGGAGAGGAGGGCACAGGAGACTGCTGAGAGGACAGGACACGTATGGAGCAGAGACGAGGGGTGTGCTCTCCCCAGGCAAGGAGAGTAGTAGGAGCTGCATATAGGTCAGCATGCAAATTTGTATGGGAATATACATTTTCATTCAATCATAATAATAAAAAAAGTGGGGGGGGACAAAGAAAACATTCTGTATGCCACTCTGGTGAGTGGTATCTGGGGTCAGAAAGACTAGCAAGTAGCTATCTAAGAAGCATCAATTGGTCTCTACTCATCTGTCACAAAACAGAATGAAGAATACCAAAAAGGCACAAGGAAAACATGAGCCTCCAAGGCAGAAAGGGCTACATAAACCAGAGTCTACATCAACATGAGACCAGAAGAACCAGAAGGTGCCTAGCTACCACTAATCACTGCCCTTACAGTGAACTCAATAACGCAGAGTCCCTGACAAAAGAGGAGAAGTATGGGGTACAGAACTTGAACTCTAGTGAAAAAACTGGACTTGATGACCTGACAGACTGGAGAGTCCCTAGAAGACATGACTCCCAAACTCGCTGCTGGCCTAGAACTGAAACCACTCCAGAAGCCAACCTGTAAATAAAGATTGGGCTGGTATATAAGGTATAAAATGACACTGGTGAAGAGTCTGCTTCTTGGCTGAAGTAGACGTAGGAGACTAACTGGGCAGCTCCTCTCTGGAGACAAGATAAGAAGGCAAAGGGGGACAAGAGCTGGTTAAAAGGACACAGGAAATTTATGGTACAGGGGAGAAGTGTGCTGTCACAGTGTGGGGAATACAGCTAGGGTCGCATAACAAAGTATGTGTACTTTTGTATGAGAAGTTGACTCAAACTGTACACTTTGACACAACACAACAAAAAAAAAATTTAAGTGATAAAAAAATTTTTTAAAAAAGCAGGGGCCCATCACAGGCTTGGAGATGTTGGCAGCTGAGGGAAAACATCCTGCTTTCCCAGCCTCACCACACCAGTGTCCTTTCATCTAAAGCTGAGATAGATGATGTGAATTCCTGCTCAGTGTCCTTATGCTGCCCAGTGCTGGGCCACCCTCATGATCACTGGCCACTGGACAATATTCTGCTATTATCCACGGGATTTTCATTGGCTGATTTTTGGAAGTAAATTGCTAAGACTTTCTAGTCTGTCTTAGTCTGAAAGCCCCACTGAAACCTGTACAGCACGAGTGACTGTGCTAGTATTTAAATACCAGTAACACAGCTTCCAGCACCACAGCTGCAAGCAAGCCACCACAATACCACAAAATGACACGCAGTAGCATCTAAAATCACAGGTGGGCTAAGTCAAGGCATCCCACGCTCTCTCTAGTGAATGACCTTATTTCTGAGCTGGTACAGACCTACCTGTGGTCCCACTCTGTATGACTTGGATACAACCGGTACACACAGAAGCATCGCCAAGTGACGGAAGTCCACGAACGACACTCGTGGACACTGCAGCAAAGACGAACTGTTCACAAAGTGTCTGAGCTCTTACTCTCAACTTCCTAGGTCTGTCATCACGGGACTGTAAAGGTAAATATCAGTTCCCTGGCTCTGGTCAGAGCCCAAGGGGCATCTTAAGGATGTTTCTCCCAGAATAACTCTGACTGCTCCACGTTGGGGATGCAGGGCCTGAGGCACTGGCTTATGCTGGGTGATCACCCACTGTGCGAACCACCACCACCACAGTGATAAAAGACTGCATCTATTTTCAATAGCACACTTATTTGAGAAGGGAATAGGGACATGACTGATAAAAAATGATTTTTTAATCATGTTCCAATTTAAAAAAAAAAAACTCATTGCCATCAATTGTGAATTGATGATCTCAACACACAGAGATCCTAAAGGGCTGAATATAACTGCCCCATAAACTTTCCAAGGAGCAGCTGGTGGATTTGAACTGCAGATCTTTTGGTTAGCAGCCAAGCTCTTAACCACTGTATCACCAAGGCTCCAATACAGCTCCCAAATTGAAAATCTCACATCAAGAAAGCAACTATTCATATTAACATTATAAAATTGTATCTTGTAGTTTTTCTCCATGCAAAATTAACACATTCCTTTTCTTCTGCTTTCTAATACATATGTAGAAACCCTGGTGGCATAATGGTGAAGCGCTATATCTGCTAACCAAGAGGCTGGCAGTTCAAATCCATCAGGCACTCCTTGGAAAGTCTATGGGGGCATTCTATTCTGACCTAGAGGGTTGCTGTCAGTCAGAACCAACTCAACGGTACCCAACAACACCAACAACAATACACATGACAATATACATTTATAACTTTACCAAGTGGCCCTTCTTTGGAACACGTGTCCTACTCAGACTTCGTCTTTCTAGTTTTGTGACTGAAATGTTATTTTATTAAATGATAGGGAAATCTTAATTTTTCACTTGGCAAAATGAAGAGGAAGGAATTCTAGGTAGATACCCAGAGAGTTCTGGAAATGATACCAAGCCAAGAAAACAAAAGCCTAGATGTCCTGGACCACTGTCCTATACGAAAAAAAATCACAAAACCCAAATTCACTGCCATCAAGTTGATTCCAACTCATAGAGACCCTATAAAACAGAGTAGAACTGCCCCACAGAGTTTTCAAGAAGTGCCTGGAAGATCTGAACTTCCAAACTTTTGGTTAGCAGCTACAGCACTTAACCACTACGCCACCAGGATTTCCACCATACAAGATTCTCTGATTCTCCAACAATGGTACCACCCATTTTCCCCATCGTAGACAAGCAGTGACACCAGGGATGCTGGGAGCCCTATAGTCAGCCAGGTGGGGGTTAGAAGCCAGGTGACAGTAGGCTGGAAACCACCCAAGCAAGGTCAATCACAGCCTTTGTGAGGGCTGGAGCCCAAAACAGCATTCTAACTAAGGAAGAGTCAGTTCCCACAAAGGGCATCATCCCAGGAAAGAAGGGAATGAGGACAGTCTACAGTCTAGAAGCCTGAAGCTGGCAGAGAAGGCAATGCCCTCAGCTAGCTGCCTAGTGGAGGGAGGCAAAGCTGGCTTTAGGTAATGAGTTTCTTAGTGGCCACATGCATGCACACACTCTCCTCAGGTACAGGTTGGGTTTCACAGGTGTGCAAACAAAACTCCATGGCATTGAGAGCATCAGGCTGGAGTCAAAACACCTGGGATCCAGTCTCTGCCCTGCTGGTTCAGGCTGTGACTTTATGGCAGGTCACTTCATCTCTCTGAACCATAATTTTCCCAAACATGGCATAAGGGACAAAAATGTCACCCACCTCTTAGGACTGCTAGGAAGATCAAAGGGGTGATGCCTATGAAGGGCTTAGCACAGCTCCGTGCACAGGGTAGGCCTTCGAGAACTGTCAGCCATCACTACTACCCACGCTTTACTGTTTCAGTTTCCCTGGCTGTCAATAGGGACAGGTCCCCTCTGTCCTCCCAGCTTTGTGAGTTACTGTAAGCATCATGACATGAACCACCCGTTGTACCCTGAGGACTTCAACGCATTATCCTGTCATGGTCAACTGGGCACTGGAGGTGGTATGACTCAGTCCTGCTGTACACTCAATTTCCTGGAAATTTTCTCTTTTTGTTTGGCTACTAAGAAGCTCTCAACTCTAAGGATTCACTATGAGAAAATGCATTGACTCTTCATCTCTGGCTCCTGTTTTCTTTCTTGTTGCATTGTTAGTCATATATACTAGGAGCCCGGTCGCATAATGGATAAGAGCTTGGCTGCTAACTAAAAGGTCTGGGGTTCAAATCCACCAACCACTCTGTAGAAACCCTACGGGGCAGTTTTACTCTGTCCCATGAGGATGCTGTAAATCAGAATTGACTCGACAGCAACAGGTTTATATATAAATCATCTCAAACTTACTTTTAGCAAAACAGTGCATTAAATAAACAACAAATACAGTCAGAGCTTCAGTAAGTAGCTATGGCTTGCTTTCCCTTAGAGACCAAAACACCAAAGCATGAGGAAAGGGAAAGGAAACAACGTCCACTGTCCTCTCCCTCGCCTGTGGTACCTGCTCCCAAGCAGAGCTGTGTTGTGTTGGCTTTTGGCTAAGACAGGAGGTGATGAGTTTGTATTCTGAGTGGGAGATGAAGAGGCCCATTGTTTGACTTTGTGGTCAGGAGGCGCTGGTAACTCACACCCTTTCATCTGTTCTTACATTTCTGCCTAATAAGCAGCACCACGCAGGTTTGTAGAACAGAAAGGAAGTGGAAATTGAAGCTCATTTCTGTTAAGCATAACATGTTCACTCGAAGACTGTTTCTAGAACATTTTATCTGGCAACTTAGAAGCCCGTATTTCAAATCAAAAGAAAGGCAACTTCTGGGGAAGCAGAAGAAATCAACACCTTCCTTTAAGCAATGGAATCTGAGAGCAGAACAATCAAGGAAGTTCCAAATACTAAAATCCTCCCCCTCTGTGCCAGTGTCATATGAATGATCTCTGATTAAAATCAGGCTTTGTCCTGTCCATCAGAAAGCTGGTCAAGACAGGCAGCCTCGCTCACTCTCTTTCGTTCAGAAAAGGAGGTTCAGACTTGGTTTACTGTCTCAGCTCAGTGTTCACAAACCTGTACCCTATCTCAGGTCCCTTGCCACCTTCCACTGGTGCCCTCACCCATTCTCTGGCAGTACCCAGTTCCATCAGAGCAGACACAGGCCGCAAGTCCACACGCTTGAGTGAAGACAGGTGAAAGGAACAACAGCAGAAGCCCTCCAGGAAAAAGGCCTCTGCATATTTTCCTGGCTGTCAGCTTTCCCTCTGGAAGGTCTCCTGGGTTCCACTCCCAGCTCTGCAAGCCATGGAACACCAGGTGGCAGGCCTGGGAGACCTCCAGGAACCAAGTCAGCACACTCCTTGTTGCCAGGCCACAACAGAGAGATCCGCCCCTGTGTGTGGGAAAGCATGGGACATGAGGGGCAACCGTTTCCCCCAGTCCTGAGGGAAAGTACCAACTCCTACAGAGACCACTGGGAAAACGGTTGCCAGTTCTTTGAGGCTCATCCAGCCTGCTCTGGGTTGGCTACGAACTAGGCTGGAGGATGAGACAGTGGGTGGCACAGACGATTAAGTGCTCAACTACTAGCTGAAAGGTTGACAGTTCAAACCCTCCCAGATGTGCCTCAGAGAACAGGCCTGGCAATTGACTTCCAACACTCCCAGCCTTGAAAACCCTGTGGAGCCCAGTTCCACTCTGACACACGTGGGGTGACCATGAGTTAGAACTCACGAAAATGACCAAGTCTTGGGACAAATACACTGAGATCTGCCTTTGGCACAGTCCAGCGTGAGCCCCCTCAAGGCCCTCCCCGATGTTCCTCCTTTAGTGCTCTTGCATTTCCTTTTCTACTGTATTTTTTTCCTCCCTGAGGGGAGCTTTGAAGTTGGAAATTAGGTAAGCCATAAATGATCACACCAGAGAAAGACGCTCTCTCCAAACAATGATGTCTGTGAGACAGCTCAGCCTGTGTGAAGCATGCCAGCAAGAGGCTCTGAAGAGGCCCAAAGAGAAAGCCAGCCCACAGGCACCACGTCCCGAAAGCACCGACGCCCCCGGCCACCGTCAGCCCCTCGCACCCACCCTCTGCCCTCATTAATCATCTGTGTAACAGGCAGGACTTTTGTGCGGCCTCTCTTCAGAGGCCTCCATTCATGTGTGTCGTGTAGAATCCGTGCTTAGATGCGGCGATAAAAGCTCAATAGGAATGAAGTAGCGCCAGCCTGCCAAGAACCACACAGACTTGGCCAAGGCCACAGGGCCAGGAGCCAAAGCTGTGGAAAAGAAAACAAGGGAGGAAGAGACGGGAAAACCAACATCTCTCTTTCATTTGAGGACAGGCAGGAAAAGAGAAAACTCTGGGAAGGGATAGGGAGCTGAAGATGGAGGGGGTGAGGGAAGGGGCAGGGGTGTACCAAGAAGCCTGCTTTTCAGCAGCTGATTACCAGTGTTCAGATATTTAAAATGTATCCTTCATAGCTTGTCCCATTGTTTTGGACACCCCTGTGTGGAGGCCTTTAGCTTCCGGTTAGAAGAATTTTTTTTTTAAGATGGCTGGTATGTAGCTGCAGAGTGAAAGACATAGAAGTGTATCCAGAATGTCTCTGAAGAAATAGTATAGAGTTCCAACTGCATCAGAAGGGTGGCCCCAACCCAAGGGACACTCACAGCTCCCTGAATGAGGATGCACCTGTGGGAGTTCCCATGGTGCCTTAGCGCTTCACAATATGGGAACCCCCTACATGGAAGGCTTGGGGTACACGGGGAGGAATCCAGTGAGGAGGCTGGATGTGCTCGCTGGAACAGAAAGCACATGCCCCAATCAATGAGGGGTCCTTGATGCCTTCCTTGTGGCCTCCTGGAACCGAACACCATTTAAGGAATGCCTAGAACTGCAATTTCAAAGGAACTGGGAAGAAAAGGCCAGATTTGCCATCTAAACTGCTATATAAGCCCAGCCACAGAACACCCTGGCCAGACGGAATGCCACTGCTGATTTTCCTCCACAAAAGAAAGCTTTTCTCTTCAAGCCATGGATGCACCTGTAGCCAAGATCCATCAAGAAGGACATACACGGCACTGTTGGGACAGTTTCTTGTCATTCACAGGTGCAAGGTCCTGTTCCATAGGCCCAGAAGCAGTGAGGACTCTCAGAAGGGCTCAGAGATTCATGAGTCTCTAAAACACAGACTCTTGGTGACAGACAGGCCCCACGTGTTCCGCTGCTGCCTCTAGGCTGACAGTAATTAAACGGCGGGGTGGGGAGAATAATTTACACTAATCGCCATGCCAGAGTCTACTGACTAGTGGCCCCCAAGCTGACTCCAACCCATGGGGACCCCACTCTAGTCGGGGTAGAACTGTGGTCTCCAGGATTTTCAGTGGCTGATTTTTCAGAAAAAGAGTGCCAAGTCTTTCTTCCAAAGCACCTGAGGGTGGATGAGAACCTCTAACCTTCTGGTTAGCAGCCAAGCATGATAACCATATGCACCACCCAGGGACTCCGGGCCATGGGCACTTGGTGTTAGATAATAATCACTTTGGGGGTTATTATTGGAATACTCCATCCTCTTCCTGGTGAAACAGCTTCCCCTGGCTTTAGCAGTGACTGCATCCCCCCTCAGGCACTCTGCTCCCTTTCTGATGGACTTACCTTATCCACCAAGTATGCATACTGTGGTTGGTCGTGGTAGAGAAACATCTGTCCCGAGGTGTGGCATTCTAAAAGATGCTAAGAGTTTGGGAAAGGCAAAAAATGACTTTCTCCCATTAGTCCACCAGGAAAGTACCTATTCCTGAATCCTGGCCACAAACCCGGAAGTTGGAGGAAGCAACGGGCTAAGTAGACTGAAAGTCCAGGGGAGATACAACAAACATGTAGCCAGTCCCCAAGGACAGGGGGACAAATTACACACCTCCACAGGTGATAGGTGGGAGTTGGGCAAATTACAAGTTAGCTGTCCCCTCATTCATGTTACGGTCATTGCAGACCCAAGTATATGCCTACAAATAGGGCCACCAAAGTTCTCCAAGGATACCATGCATGCTAAAAATAATACAACAGACTCTAAAGCTTCAAAGAAAGAATTGTACTACAAGTATTATTGCTTTCAGAATACAAATATAAAATAAAAACATGCTGTCAAGTTGATTCTGACTCATAGCGACCCTATAGGGCAGAGTAGAACCACCCCATAGAGTCCAAGGAGTGTCCAGTGGCTTTGAACTGCTGATCTTTGGGTCATCAGATGCAGCACTTAGCCACTATGCCACCAGGGGTTCCATACAAATATAGATCACACACATCTATATCAAGTTCTAGCACCTGACTGCAGTGGGGACAGGCTGCGGGAGTCCTCACACCTGCTCAAGATCAGCTTTGGGAGGAAATGATGAAAGCCCTCAGGGCAGCCGAGCAGACATTCCAAGTTTCATAAACGTTTGGTTACACTTTTAGGCTTTGGGGTTTTGTTTTCTTCTCTGATTAACATGCTGTATCACCATAACCACAGACTTAAGAATAGGGGATTTACAGTCAGACCGAGGATGAGTTGCAGCTTTACCACTTACACACTGTGCAGCTGTCGTCAAGTTGTTTGGTCTCCCTGTAACTCAATTTCCTCATCTGTCAAGTGGATCTAATTATTTTAACATAAAAGGTTTTTTTGAGGGTTGAATTAAATGAGACAATATGTGCATAAACACTGTCCTCGAGCTGGGTTTGTTTAGCTGTGAACTATGTTTCCTAGAATCCTCTTTTCTATAAGCAATTGTCAGTGAATTGAAACTGACTGAGGCCAGCCCATGTGTGCAATGTACAACTATGCTCCCTAGGTTTTCAAGGCTGTGGCCTTTGGGAAGAAAATTGCCAGGTCTTTCTTTCTCAGCATCTCTGGATGGGTTTGAATCTCCAACCTTTCAGTTAGTACTCAAATATTTAAGCCCTTATGCCACTCAGGGTTCAGGGTTAAAGGTGACCTAAGGAGGAATTAGCTCAGGATTTGGTAGAAAGAAATGAATTAGCAGCCATCAACCCTTTCATAGCCAGATGCAATACAGACAGATGCGGAGACTGGTGGATTCTGTCTAATCCCCCTTCTTCTCCACTCTGTGTCTAGCCTTTTATCCTAACTATACGCCATACTGCCTAGACACAGTACCTGATACTTGGCTGAGGATAACAGGCCGTGAATCCTCCCATGTGGTCCCACTCTGGTGGCTGGATTAACTGGTTGGCATCTCTAGGACACTTTCCCTTTGCTTCCCCAGCTCTGTGACTGTGTAAGATCATGAAGTATGAGACATGAAAATAAACAGTCTCTGGGAAACTGGCTCCGACCCTCACAAGAACCTTCCTCGGTCCCAGCCAAGCAGAAGCCCAATGGCACCTTCATAACCACGCTGTCCATCCTGTGAGGGTGAGCAATTCTATTTCCCAGCTTTCCTGGGGAAGACCCAGGTTCATTTCCTGTCAATGCACCTCATCTGCAGTCACCACCTATGTGCCAGTGGAGGTTTGCGTCTTTCTGTGATGTGAAACCAGTTTGAGCAGAACTTCCAGATTAAGACAGACTAGGGAAAAAGCTCTAGTGACTTCTTCTGAAAATCAGCCACTGAAAACCCTATGGATCACAATGCTCTGACCAGCAACTGATTAAGGTGATGGTGTGGGACTAGACAACACTTAGTTCTAATATGTATGAAGTCACCACGAGTCAGGGACCAACCTAGCAGCAGTCAACCACTGCAACAGATTCGTGACACCCCTGTCAGGATAAACAAATGGAGCAAACTAACACAATATGCACACTGGACAAATTCTAGCTTTGACACTCCATCCTCAGAAATAATTGCATGGTGGTGTTGACTTGTTAGATTAAATCCCTAAGCAGAGTAGGTCATATGCTGCTGATTACAGTGATCCCGGTAGCAGCATCCCAATAAACTGCATCACAAGGCAAGAACAAATTTCTCTTGCTGGGACCCAGGAAGCAGTTAGGAAGAAATGCACATAACAAGATACTCACCCAGAGGCAAAGAAGAACTACATAAAACAGGTGGCTCTCCACGGAGGAGATGTACACAGAACTCATTAGTGCGATTCAAGTAAATACACTGTTTAAAATTGGACTCATTTTCCTTCTGCTCTTTGTTCCAGAGGTTTGAAGTGGTTTGAGGGGAGGCTGGCTAAACTGCATATTTTACAGATCATCTAGTTTCATTGATCTTTGTCGAAGCATTTTCTTTTTCTTGATACAGCAACCTCCTTTCTCGTGTTAAATGGACTATCTTGATTTTAATGATGAAAACCATTGTCAGATAATGAAACACTCATTCTCTCTTCGCCCATTACCCCAAGCCACCTTCTTCCCAGCTCCCTTCACCCCTCACCTCCTCCCACATTTAGCAAAAGGGATAGCACCCTCAGAGGATGGACAGACTAAGGATTTCCTTATTTCAAGGAAGACAGCTCCACTGGTGGGCGGGGGGGGGGGACATGTGGGAATGGTTGGCATGATAAATGACAACACATATGAAGTTTAATAATCCCATCTCAGATCTTAATGCAGTATTGCTCCATGCAAAAGTATGAAAGTTGTTTTCCCAAATTATTTGATACCTTGCTCTGCCCTTGACTGATGTATGACCCTGGGTGACTCCCTCACTCTCATCAAGCATTAGCTTCCTGCGCTTGAAGGAAGGATCTGCTGGCTTGGGAAGCAGCTCCCCACGAGAATAGCTGAGAGGACTTCTGCTGTCTTCCCTGGTTCCCCTGCTGGGCTTTACACTTTCCAGCCCATCTTGACTCCATTACCTCCCAGCAGCCTTCTGATGTACACAGATGTGGCTCACCTTTGGAGAAGAGGAAGCAAGTAGAGAGGGGTTAAGTGACTGGCTCAAGGTCACACAGCTAATTAGTGACAAGGCTGCAACTAGATCCCAGCTAGGCTGGGTGTTGAGTTCACTATGGCACCCTGCAGATATCAGCAGGAACTACAGGCCGACAAATTCTTCCAGGGAAATTCAGTAGTCAGATTTCTTTTTGCAAAAAGGAATTCCTAATCAGTCACCTATTAATGCTCATCCTTTAGTTTCATATCACGAACTCTTTGGTCCTTGTCTCACTGGTCATCTCTGCTGCAGCTCACAGTGGTGAACACACACTTCTTACTACAAGACATCTCTACTTTCCTGGCACCCATATCCCTGACCTTCAGCTCTCCTCCCACATCTTGGCTCCTGTCTTCTGGCCAGCCATCGGAAGTGGATGTTCCCAGAAGAATTAAAAAAAAAAAAAAAAACCCAGCACGATCGAGTCAGATCCGACTCCTGGTAACCCTAGAGGCCAGAATAGAACTCCCCCCTAGACTATTCAAGGAGCGCCTGGTGGATTTGAACTGTTGACCTTTTGGTTAGCAGTGGTAGCACTTAACCCACTAAACCATCAGGGTTTCCACAGAAAAATTAGATAAGTCCTTTTGCCTGGGTTCCAGACTCCCTTTGAGTGGTCTTCTCTCTTCTTGTGTGTGAACTATATACCTATACGTTAACAGCTGTACCTCCAACCTTATGTTTTAGATGTTTGTGTCCAACAGCCTGCTGGATGTTATCTTCTTAGACATCATAGAGGTATAAATTCAGCATACCTAAAGCAACTCATACAAATCCGTGTTTTCCCCCTCTTCTCTCCAAACTTGATCCTCTTTCTGTTTTGCATAATCCATTTACTCGAACCAGAGATGTGGGACTCATCGCAGACTCTTTGCCTTCCCCCTTTTTCCATGTTCTACCATACCTTCAACTTTTGCCATGGGGGTAAATTTCAAGTCTATTTAAGATATCACAGGAATCCCTAGGGGGTGTAGATGCCCAACATGCTCAGCTGCTACCAGAAAGGTTGGAAGTTCAAGCCCACCTAGAGGTACCTTAGAAGAAAGGCCTAGTGATCTAATCCAAAAAAATTACTCATTGAGAACCCTATGACGCATAGTTCTACTCGGACATATATACAGTCATCGTGAGTCCACAGCAACTAGTTTCGGTAAGATGTCAGTAGATAAGCCCTCTTCATATTACCATTGCCCATATTTAGGCAGTCACCTCTCACCTGGATTACTAAAATAAACTCACAACTAGATATATGGTTTCTATCCTTGGCTCTTTTAAATTCACCTACCATATTGTAACCAAACTGATTATGTCTTTACTTGAAACCTTCTCAAGGTTTGTCACTCAAGAAAGAAGATAAAGACCAGGTTCCTTAACACAGCATACGAGGTCATCATTAACCTGGTCTCAACTCACTTCTCTAGACCCACAGTTTGCAGTCCTGGCACTGCTGACAGGTGCCAGCTGTGGCAGACACCCTCATTTTCTTTGCTATGACAGCCCAGCACCCCTGATAACCAATACCAAGCCTACTGCCATTGAGTCAGTTCTGTCTCATAGTAACCCAACAAGGCAAAGGAGAACTGCCACACGGGATTCCCAAGGCTGTAAATCTTTATGGAAGCAGACTGTCACATCTTTCTCCCAAAGAGTGGCGGACAAATTTGAACCACCAACCTTTCAGTTATCAGCCAAGCACTTTAACCATGGCACCACCACAGTTCTACCCATGATGAACCAAAAAAAATTAAACTCATTGCTATCAAGTTGATTCCAACTAATAGCCTCCAGGTAAGAGATGACCCATTGAGACTCTATAGGACAGGTCAGAACTGCTATGCAGGGTTTCTACAGAACAGTTGGCAGATTCAGACTGCTGACCTTTTGATTAGCATCCATATGTTTAACCACCACCACCAGGGCTCTCTACCTATGATTTAAAAAAAAAAAAAAAAAAAAAACTGTTGTCCTTGAGTCAAATGCAACTCATTAATAATGAGAGTGGAACTTCCCCATAGAGTTTCCAAGGAGCAGTTGGTGGATTTGAACTGCCAACTTTTTGGTTAGAAGCTGAGATCTTAACCACTGCTTCACTGGGGCTCCCTACTTATGACAGAGACTGAAAACACCAGATACTGACTTTCCCAGACTCCCTTGCAGATCACATGACCAAGTTCTCAACAGCACAGGAAAGTGTGCCAAAAAATTCGGGGAAATTTTTCCTCTGTAATTAAAGGAGAGCATCCTGGCCCAATCTTTCTCTTTGGGGACACTGTCATTAGAAGCCATGATTGTTGGGGCTGCATCAGACATCTTTACTATGGGGAAGACACTACTGACAACAAGTAGTGTGAACCTAAAGGTAGAAGAGCCTGCCTGTCCACATACTTCACAATGTTTTTTCAGCCCAGGACAAATGCTACGATCAGCTGCTTCCAAAGTTCTTGCCAAATGAGATAATGAGTTTTCTTACAATCATAAATCTTAAATCATAAATCTTAAATCATGAATCTTAAACTGCTTAGATCACACTCGTAGATTCCTCTGAGTCTTGTTCTGCCTGTTTCCTCTGCCTGCACAGAACACCATGCCCACCTTCCCTCCTACCCCCAGTGGAGGCATTGGTGATTCAGTGCCAGGGTTCTTGCCTTCCACCATGGGGGAGACCTGGTTTTCATTCCCAACCAACACAACTCATGCACGGCCACCAGCCACATGTGACTGGAGGCTTGCATGTTGGTGAATGCTGAACAGGCTTCAGCAGAGCCTCTAGCCAATGAAAACCTTATGGAGCACAGAAGTCTGATCTTTAAGCCATCATGCAGATGGGGCAAGACCAGCAATGTTTTGTGCATCCCTTTGGGCACAGGTCTGCCATAGGCTGGGACCAACACCTACACCTGGTTATCTCTAAGGCCAGGGTCACTTCCGTTGGGAAAAGATACGTATCTTTTCACTTATCACCTTATATTCCAATTCTCTTTCTTCTCCTGCTTAAAAACAGACAGGAAGCTACCTGATGATAGGTTACAGCTGATGCATCTTTGTTCTTCCAGTGCCCGAGCTGGTATGGGAGGTACACAGTGCAAGTTAATGTATTCATCTGGAGACGCATTTTTGTTTTTCCTTCTCAAAGTTTTAAATGAAATGCTGTCCATGTTAGGATTTATAATCAGCTACAATCAGCCTGCTCACTACCTTCTCCTTAGCATGTCTGCATAAGCATGTAACTGAAAACTGCTCCCCAAGAGTAAGCCAATTTACCTTCCTCTGTCTTAGCTACAAAACGAAAACCAAATCCATGTCCACAATAGTCAACTGCTACTCATATCGACACTATAAGACACAG
The DNA here is from genome assembly GCA_028571685.1 of Heterohyrax brucei. Lineage (NCBI taxonomy): Eukaryota > Metazoa > Chordata > Mammalia > Hyracoidea > Procaviidae > Heterohyrax > Heterohyrax brucei. The sequence goes on along the minus strand of CM053162.1, from coordinate 41,821,246 downwards.
TAGAACTGCTTCATAGGTTTTCCAAGACTGTCATCTTTACAGAATCAGACTGCAACATCTTCCTGTCAGGGAATGGCTGGTGGGTTCCAACCAGAGGCCTTTCAATTAGCAGCCAAGTGCCTAACCATTAAACTACCCAAGCTCCTTCAGTTTTTCCCAGGGGTCTTATTTCACTCGACTGCAAGGAAAGTGGGAAATAAAACCGAGAAGTGAATTCCAGGTTCAAGCACAGGTAGCCTAGTACCCTAACAAGCCAGTTGGAGGGCAAACAAACACCACATCCAGGGTCACGATTCTGAGCCTGAACCATACCAACCATGCCATTCACCAAACATGAAATCACCTCATTTTCTTCAATTTTCAATAACTTCTAGGAACTCTGAAGACAGCCTAATTTCTGCATCTAAGTAATCAAAAGCAAACCCACTGCCATCAAGTCAATTCTGACTCAAAGCAATCCTAGACCCTAAAGGACAGAACGTCTGGTGGGTCTGAAGTGCCAACTTTTTGGTTAGCAGTTATAGCACTTTACCACCACCAGGGTTTCTTGCACTTAAGTAGGTACTTAATAAATTATCTATTTAATTCAATAGACTTCAGGTTTGGGTTCCCAGGAAAAGTAACCACAAGGTATGAGAACAAGAAAGAATATCATACCTGTCTGTCTTCCAAAGCTGTTCACTCTCATGGTGTTCCCAGCTCATCTGCTGTCAGCAATGTCCTCACAGCTTTGCTAGAATCCATTCTCATAATAAAGAATGGCCTCAGCTTGTCTCTCTCGTCCATCCTAGTTGTACTCTTTTGCACTTTTTTCTTAGGCAAAGCTATGCTTTTTCTTCTCCATATTTTTAAACTCCCTGGGGCTTTGTTCTGCCTTCCTTGCTGTTTATAACACCTCCCGATTTAGCATCATCTGTGAATTTCATTAAATTGCTGTTTACTGTTGCCCCCAGCATCATTAATAAAGACACTAAACAAAATTCAGGCTTGTGCACACTCTCTGCTTCAAATTGCTGGACATCCGCCTCCACTTAACATATTGCTATTTGTATGGGTTGCTTTCTTGCCTTTTATCGCTGCCACAGAAATGTCCTTCCACCAGCTTCAATCCACAAGACCGCATCTTTCCATTAAGTAAGTTTAATTCTACAAGTAATGTTTTTTTCCAGAGGCATCACAGACATACATAAATGGGTGTATTAACCAAAATAGATGTGCTCTTCACAGACCATAGCAGACCAGTCAGTCAAGAGCACTTGGCACCTACTGAGTGGGAAGAAAGAGTTCAGTAGAAAGTCCACATGTCCCTCCCTCCCCTCAAACCCAGCTGAGCACTCTATCATCTCTCCCAACAGGAAACCCTCTGCTTAAAAACACAAGAGTAAATCTATCAGGTGTAAAGTTTGCTGTTTTTTGTTTGTTTTAATGCTTTTTTTATTGTGATTAAGTGAAATTACACAATCTAAATGAATTTTCCATGCCCGCCTGTCTACAGCTCCTTCTGCTCTCCTTGCCCCATGACAGCACACTCCAGCTTTCATTCTGTACTTGTCATATCCTCTCAACAAGCTCCTGTCCTCTCCTCCCCACCCTCTTTTCTCCCATCTAGAAAGAGACCAGTAGGAGAACATCCTATAAACGCATACAGCCACAAAGTACACACATCACACGGTCACACTGCATCCCCGAGTCCAGTCCATTTTTATCTAAAGAGTTGATCTCAGTAGTGTTTTCTGGTCAGGGGCAGCAGCGGGTCTGTGAGCCATGCTACCAGGGGATACCCCAGGCCATCAGACCATCAGCTGTGGTCATTTAGTAGAGTTCTTGAGCTGCAGATATAAAGTGTTTTTTATTGTTGTTGTTTGTTTTCGATTAAAAAAGGAAGGTATCTCACATAGAGTTCATAAATTCATTTCTAAAGTTAAAAAGTTATGTTTTGCACTGATTTATGCTTTTGAAGTGGATACATCTTACCAGAGGAACAGCCAATGGTTTCACAGCATTTCTCCCTACCAAACACCCAGGAAGAATTGTGATAGGAAAACAGAACCTCCTCACTGTGACTCCCACCCATGAAGCCCACTGCATTCCTCTGCCAGACCCCTTCCCTGGGCTTTGGGGGCGCACAAAGATTATCAGGGATGAGGCTGCCTCCTCCTGTGCACCTCTTCAGATGTCACAGAAAACCTGCAAGCTGACACATTCATGCTATTTGCTCCAAATTCTTGGTCACCTTGGATGTCCCATTCTGATTGTCCCGTTTGCATCCCTCTAGACCCACTCTGTCCCCAAGGACTAGGGCTCCAGTAACTGTACGTCACTCATTAGCAGAGCAACTTTGAAAACAGCAAGTTGTCAGTCTGGGCTTCACTTCCGTTCAGAAAGTGAGGGGCTTAGACAAGATTGGTGATTCCCTGGCTTGTTCAATTTTCATTTTACCCTATCTGGCTGAAAGCCTGTCACAGGGATTCAACAAGTAGTTGCTCAATTGTTCAATTTAACAAGCGCTATGCTTGAGTTTTTTGTTTGCTTGCTTGACTCAATGGTACTTGGCTTGGCTGTTTTTTAAATCACATCGGAATTCTAAAACTCATGAAAAAACTTCAATTGCATATGGATAAAAGAAGCAATTCCAAATTACAACAAAAATAAACAAAATGCCTAGGGAAATAAGGATAAAGGGAAAACATACAGTTTTCAAAATTGGTTTCCAAACTATACTAGATACAGTTTACTTTTAAAAAAAGAGAGACAGAGATAGAAAAATGGCACCATTTGAACTGATCAAAATTGATCCCTGGCAAGAATAAGGTTGGTTTTAACCACTAACAAAATTAAACACTCAATTTAGTCTCAGGTAAGTTTTACTATAGAAATATTCTGCTTTCAAGTGACAAATCAAACCAAACGCACTGCCTTGGAGTTGACTCTGACTCACAGAGATCCTACAGGACACAGGAGAACTGCTCCATAGAGTTTCCAAGGAGCACCTGGCAGATTCGAATTGCCAACTTTTTGGTTAACAGACACAACACTTAATCACTATGCCACCAGGGTTTCCTTCAGGTGAAAACAGCCTCTCAAATTCTACAGGTGGAACATTACAGCACAGCAATGCAAACAATGCTTGGGTGCCTTTGTATCATCACTGCTCATCACCATGTCACAAACCTAATAAAACCAACAGCATTTTGTTCCTAACGGTAACTTTGCTTTATCATGAAATTCCACAACACATGTCTTTCCAAAGGCAGATGGCTCTGGAGCATAACAGTATTACATATATAATTACTTATATCACAAATATTTTCAAAATCAAGATGGCTAAGCTTTTTTGCCTGTTACTTTTTCTAATACCATCTCCATAGCAACCTGCCTCTCCCTCCCCCGAGACAAAACACAAAAGACATCTTTAAATTGGCATAAATTAGAGACAAATTATTTATTTAATCAGACACACAGCTTACTCTAATGATTACCACGTACCAAAATTATCCAGAAATAATAATTGTAGCTCAGAAAAATGAACCGCCATAAACAGACCTCTCTGTTTACACTCTGTGACAGCATAATTATAAAATACCCGACTCAGTCTTCCATCATCCTTGAATCCTCATCACCCAGTTCATCATCCTCTATAACCACACACAGGCACATCACTCGTCTCAAATTCACACAATTCCCTATGCACTTTTCTTCCACATTATCCAAGACAGGTGCTGCCTGTGAACTCATGCACAACTCTTAACCTCCTGCAAACACAAAGATAAACCAAATACAAGTATGCAAAAGTGAGCTTCAGTCGCCCATAATAAACCAAACATGAAACGGACTTACTGACTTAAGCTCAATCTGATAGCCCACAGCCTGGCAGAAAGGGTGTCAGGAATTAGTAACTTACTAGCTTCGATAATTGGTACAGGGAGACCAAATGCAAGACCTAAGTAACTCTTGGTCACTATTACGACAAATCCTACAGTTCTTCTTGACTGTGGCTAAAAATACTCTGCCAAGTCCTTATTTAAAAGGTAAAAAAATGCCTTTGAACCATTTCAGACTCATAGCTGTACTCTGTCCTATGAGACAGAATAGAAATACCCAACAGGGGTTCCAAGGAGCGGCTGGTGAATTCAAACTGCCGACCTTTTAGTTAGCGGCCAAATGTTTAACCACTGCACCACCGTGGCTCCCCAAGTTTCAATGATAATATTTAATATACAGCAGAATTCCCAAGGCTGGAGATCTATCTGCCTTAGCACTCACATGCAAGTACTTCCAGTTCATGAAATACCCAAAGAGCCACAGCAGAGGGCTTGAAGAGCAATCTCAGAGTAGAAATCACAGTTCACCAAGTGAGTCTCTGGAGCCTTAGTGGCAAAGTGGTTACAAGCTCAGGCTGCTCACGCAAAGGTCAGCAGTTCAAATGCACCAGCTGCTCCCTGGAAACCTTACAAGGTAATTCTATTCTGTCCCACAGGAACACTATGAGTCAGAATCAATTCAACGGCAAACAACATCAACAACAAGTAGGTCTTCAGCAAACATTTGACCTTTAAACACCTTTTAAAAAGTTAACACAAGAAATTCTAGTATGCATGAAGTTGAGAGAAACACATGTCTACATTTGTCTTTTAATGAAGCAGATACATAACTCCACCACTCATTTCTATGAAAAAACAGGAAGTAGTGAGGAGAAAAACTTCTAATCAAAGTTCGGGAGTTTCATTCACAAACACACAGTGTTTCATTCATTTTCGATATCCCTGGCTATCTCACAGAGGTGGTTTGGGATGATAACCAGATCTGAGTAACTTGGATACTGACAAGAAGCGATCTTAAGAGTGACCGCCCTGTTTCTCTGCCACCAAAGGGTCCCACCACGAGAGCAAGTTGTGTGAAGATGCATCCTCCCATAAAATGAGACTCCAAGGAACTGTCACAAGGTTGCTTTCTTCCATGTCTAACAAGCACGCCCCTTCTCCACCCCAAAATTCATACTCAGAGTGATGGTCCTATACATAGCCCTACTACCTGACAGATTTGCTTTATTTCAAAATGTTCTCCTGGTTTGGCTAGCTGCTATTCAGTCAGCTCCAGCTCAGGGCGACCCCACATACAACAAAATAAAACATTCCCTGGAGCTGCACCAACTTCATGATCACTGGTCTGCTCAAGTCCATTGTTGCAGCCGCTGTGGATCCTGAGTGACTTCCAACCTAGGGGGCTCCTCTTCTAACGCCATACTGAATAGCGTCCTGTTGTGATCCAGTGGGTTGCCACTGCTTACGTTTGTAAGTATATTGCCAAGTTTTTCTTCCCAGGAGCCTCTGGGGGGAACTCAGACTTCCTATCTTTTGTCAAGTACTCAAGCATGTTTGTTAACTGCACTACCCAGGGACTCCTAGATAGCTAGATGGTTGATAGACAGATTGACAAACAAACAGATGACAGACAGATAGAAAAATAGACAGATCTGAATCAGTGCCATTCCAAATCATAGCAACCCTGTGGGACATAGTAAAACTGCCCCACAGAGTTTCCAAGGAATGCCTGGTGGATTTAAAATGCCAACCTCATGGCTAGCAGCCAAAAGCTTAACCACTACCTGATCAGGATTTCCAGATAAGCAGCAGTAAATCTGGTAAAATTAACTGTTGATTTTCAGTACTAAAGACACAGATGGTTCCCTAAATTTTTGTTTCATCGATTCTCCTTGCCTGAAAATGTTCATGACCAGTAAGGTGGCCAGTGTTTGCAAATTCACGCTTTTCATGAAAGGGCTGCTGACATTTTCACAAATACAAGATACTCAGATCCTCCTCAGACACATAAATCTTTGCATATTTTGAATATGAAGCAAGTCCTCGAGTGGGAAGCTCTGGAAACCACCGCCATGCATAAATCAACACCCCTGCCCTCAATATTCTTGCAGTCTAAAATTAGTAAGATATGACAAGATAGAAACTGAGATGCAGCACATGAAAGAGAAAATGCTCTAAGAGTTCAGGCACATGTGAAAGGAAAAAAATGATCGCAATCACAGAGGCTTCATGGGAAACATGACGTATATGCTGCTTTTTCTGGGGTGGGCATAATGAGACAATGGATGAAAATTCCAGGCCACAGAAGTGGGAGAGTAGAGGGGTGCCCAGAGGGAAGGCAGGGAATTATGTTCATTTCACCAAAACAAGACTAAGAGTCCTGGTAGTGCAATGGTTAAGGTCAGAGCGCAGGTTTGGTTTGTGCTTAGTTCAACTCATACTCATTGTGACCCTTGTGTTTCAGAGAAGACATGCATCCCACAGGGCTTTCAAGGCTTTTAGAAAGGAGCCCTGGTGGCTCAGTGGTTAAGGGCTCAGTTGCTAAGCAAAAGGTCAGCAGTTAAAACTCATTAGTCAGTTTACAGGAGAAAGCTCTGGTAGTTTGCTTTCAGAAAGATCGACAGCCTTGGAAACCCTACGAGGCTGCTCTGTTCTGTTTAATAGGGTCAGTGATGAGTTCGAATTGATTCAGTGGCAATGGGTTTCAATTTTTATTTTGCTTTGGACCTTTGCGAAGCAAATCACCAGGCCTTTCTTCTGAGGCATCTCTAGGTGGGTTTGAACTGCCAAACCCTCCAGCTAGCACTGAAATGGTTCACTGACTGTTCATTGCACCAAGGGGTAAGTGAAAACGAATAGTGTCATATAAAGCCATGGATAGGGTGGGGCAGTCATGGAGGCCCTCAGCGCAGGCTGGGGAATTTGGAGCAATTTTATTCAGGAGGCCACAGGGACACACCAGACTTTTGAGCAGAGGAAAAAATTAAGGAACACTACTCTGGTAGCTATAACAGCCTCAGCAGATGGTGGCCTGGTCACAGGTTACAGCTCCCTGGGACCAGGTCACACCAACCAGGCAACCCATTTCTCAACAGGTCTGCAGTCATCACTGAAAAGCCCTTCGAGCCATCATCTGTGACTTTCCCCCAAGGAATCCACTTCTGGCCACTACAGCGTCACAGGTCCTTCCATGCGACCATCCTTGAGCTTTCTCAAGAGGCTCACCTGGGTCTCTAAATGTTCCTTGCTCCTGGCAAAGGGTCTCCATTCTAGTCAACAGTTCTCTGTGACTGAACAAGAGCAGCAGGGTCCAGAGTGACGAAGACATGGCTGTCTGGGAGCAAGGCCCAGACCACAGGCTATGAACCTAGCACACATGTCCGATCCTTCTGTTTTCACGGCTGCAGGGCTACAAACTGGAGTGCATGTCCTCTGAGACAGCAGTGTTAAGATGAAGTGGAGTTCCTATTACACACCCAGGGTGAAGTAGTTTTTCCATTTAGTCTGTGTAACCTACACTCTAAAATATGACCATCAGGACTGAAAAATGTGCTAATGTGCCAGGCAGTGGTTCATTCTGTGAATTCTGTAGCAAAAGGGAGGCTCTGGGCCCTCTTTACTGAGACATGTGGAAGAGCGCTGCGACATTTAGAAAGGGCTTTTATACACCATGCCTGTCAGCAGCTCCGGGAAAGCTAGGAGCTTTGTGGCTTGTCCAGACAGGGAAATTGAGGCTCAGAAAAGCAGGGTTCACCCCAGGCTGTGCCTGGTTAGTTCACACACATCCAGTGACACATGGGCCAGGCCTGACACTCCATCTCCTGAGCTCTGAGCAGGACCGTTTTCATTGTCTATCATAATCTCTAATGTGGTGGGGAAGGAGAAAGGCGGAGAGGAAGGAAGAAGCAGGTGTGGAATGCACAGGAAAGAAATAAAAAACAAACCCACTGCCACTGAGTTGATTCCGATCCATAACAACCCTATAGAGCAAAACTGCCCCATAGCGTTTACAAGGAGGGCCTGGCAGATGTGGACTGCTGACCTTCTGAATAGCAACCGTAGCACTTAACCAAGATACCACCAGAGTTTCCAGGGGGAATAAATGGCACATACTAACTGTCCGCCAGCTACCCAGACACAAAAGAAATGTACCACAGCAAGAGCAACAACGAGATTTTAAAAAAATGCAATTAAAAAAAATCCTAGCCAATTATGGTTTCATATCAGGAAATCTTAAACAGACAGTGGAAACCCCCTGGAGCATCTGAAACACAATCAGGGGAGAATTTCATTATCAACATCTTCTTCTAAAGGTGCTGCTCAGACCCTGTCTTACCTAGACCTGAAACAGAAATGAAGCTTGAGTTTCCTGGGGAAATGAGGGACTCACGACACAGAAAGCAGCCTTGGGGATCCTTGGGGCAGGCTGGGGGCTGCATCTGTCCATTTCAGGACAGCAAAGGGCTCAGCTAAGAAGGAAGAAAGAATACCCAGAGGAGACAGCAGTTTGCGTAGATGGCATTTCCCCTCTTGTGTTGTCTGCACGCTCTGTTGTTGTTAGCTACCTGGGAGTCGCCACCGCCTAATTCACAGCGACTCCATGCACCATGGAATGGAAGGCTGCTGGGGTCTTGTGCCATCCAACAATTAGTTTCCAATGTGACCATTGTGATACATAGGTTTTCATTGGCTGATTTTCAGAAGTAGATTGCCAGGCTCTTCTTCCTAGTCCCTCTTAGTCTGGAAGCTCTGCTGAAATCTGTTCAGCATCACAGCAACAAACAAGCCTCCCTGGACAGGTGGGTGGTAGCTGCACGTGCGGTGCAGCGGCTGGGAATCAAGCCTGCCCCCACCCAGGAAGGTGAGCATTCGACCACTGAACCACCGCTTGCCCTCCTACAAGCTGTCAACAGGTTCATTTACGGCGTTTTCCTGTGAGTGTGAATGAAATGAGGAAATGGGCACCCTCTCTAACAGAATGTCCACTGAGAGCAGAGTTTACCACCCGAGGCATATGCCTGTACCTGTTCTAAGCCACACAGTTCCAAAACCCAGCCAGGTTTCAAGGAAAATCGTGGGGCCCCTATTCATTCTATGCATCCTCTATTTTCTTTGCATATATTGTCAAATAGTTTTCTTTAAAACACTCACTTCTCAACCCATTTTTTTTAAAAAACACATGGACCTCAGTATTGCTTTCAAATGTGTTAGATGAATTGGTAGAATGCTGGCTGGCTTAGCAACACAAAACATAATTCTCTTATGAGCACATTATTTTCCCATTTATGAAACATAAGGAGATCTGTTGAACAGTGTTTATGCTGGGTTACCAAAGTAGTATTTTACACCAATGATTTGAGTTTTCATCACTATGACTGAGCCTTTCTGGGAAGTTTGTGAATCTCCTTTATAACATGGAGCAAGCTGCTTCCAATGCTTTGTGAAATAAGCTAAAGAATAAGTAAACTGATAAATTTCAATAAAACTCATAAATTCATAAAACTTCAATAAAATTCAAGGATCATTTAATTGAGGCTATAATGTGAATGGGAAACCTTGGAATAATGGTTAAGTGTCATGGCTGCTAACCAAAAGCTCAGCAGTCTGAATCCACCAGGCACTCCTTGGAAACTCTATAACACGGACCTATTCTGTCCTATAGGATCTCTATGACTCAGAGCTGACACCACAGCAACAGGTTGGTTGGGTGGGTGGGTGGCTGGCTGCTTAGTTAGCTGGCTGGTTATAATATGAAAGACATTGTATGGGGGCTCTTTAGACCATACCCTCGAAGAACTTAAAACTTAAAGGACAGAGAAAGAGCAGGTACTCAAATAACTTGTAAGACGTTCAAGAGAAGACTCTAGTACTGAGACAGCAGGAGGTGGCTTCAACAAAGAGATAAGATTGAAGCTAGGCCTCCACATAGGTGAGCTGCCAGGGCCTGGATAAAAGAAAGAGAGGGAGATAACTTGTGCAAGGACAGGGAGGTGGAAAGTTCCAGAGCACAGGACTATTCTATGGTTTACAGAAGCAGTGCAGGGAGGGAGGTTAAGAAGCTATGTTGGAGTGGCAGGTCGGAGTATGTTTGTGCAATGTTTCAACTGTGGCTCAAGAATTTTTATTTCATGAAATGAGCTTTTAAATTCAGAGGTGATGACACTCAAGCCATACCTGAAGAGTATTAATCTTGCAGCCGGGTGAAAAACGAATTAGAGATGTATGAGTTCCCAAATCCAGGTGTTTGACTGAAGTCAAAAGGCTGCCTTGGGTCTGCATTCAGACTCCGTTTTAAGTTTCTGCTTTCCTCCTAGCAGCTGTTAACCTTGAGGAGATTTAATCTTGCATCTAAGAAAATGTTTTTCTCTGCCACTAAGCTAAGGACGTGGAAACAAAGTTTCTCAAGGGAAGGTCTTGACTCAAACCCTCTCTCAGAAATTTCCAGCAGAAGCAACTCTTCCAGAGGGTTTGCAAAAGATGCTATTTAGCAGAGTGTTCTCAAGATGGAATGTTACCATCCTGTAAACTCCCCTTTAGTCACAAATTTCTCCAATTATCTAATGTAACTTTCCTAAGAAGTAGTGGACCAATCCCTACTGAATCTCCTCCTCTTCAAGTTATTCCCGCCTCCTATCCTCTTACATCACTGAGCACCAATCAGAAATGGAGCATGGTTACTTCATCATTTCAGCAGATAAAATATGTCTTTGCAACCTCACCACCTTGAGAGTTCTCATGCCACTCTGTGTGCTGAATGTCCTTCCCCGGGTTGAACTGTACTAGAACCTCTGATAAATCTCTTTGCTTTTATTTTAACAGAATATGAGTTTTCACACCTGGATAGAGCAAAGGCAAGGGAGTTGATCAGCGGCTCGCGGGATAATCTGGGAGTCCCTCGGTGGTAAAAATGGTCAACTGCTTGACCATTGGCCTAGATCCTAGGAAGCAGCATAAGCCTGCACATCTGAGGTTACCATGAGCCAAAATCAATTCTACAGCAACTAACAACAACAGGATAACCTGAATATGAAATAAAAGCAGGAGCTAAGGGAACGGAGAAAAGAATTAAAAGGACACGGAGGACAGGCATGGAGAGTCCAACCAGTGAGCTGCACAAGGCCTGACTCCCAGAGGGGACACCTCTCTTGGGGTTCAGTGCTCTGCTGTCACCACCTTGAAAGTCTTAACACCTTTGTCTTTGAGTCTGTGTTCTGTAAGTGAAGACAGATGGGATGGAAAGCCTGCACCAGGGACTTGCAGCTTGACTCACATATGGTGCCACCTGCCAACATCCTCCCTGGGACACATTCTCAGCCACCCATCCCTAAGGTCCCCAGAGACTACAGTTACCATCTGTCCCCAAGGAAGGCCTACGCACAAGTTCAGGAAGGGATAGTTCTGCCATGCATGCCCCATGCACCAAGGCACAGAGTAGAGTCCTGGACACCTCTGAGGTCCTATACTCACCCTGTGAATGTCCCTGGCCCCAAGGGTGGTCAGTACTAAAAGCAAATAATAAACACAAGGACAGGTTGAGAGAGAGATCTTAGAAGAAAGGAAAAGGCTTTTTCTGTTTTTTGAACAAATTGAATTTGGCCCTGCAAATCTGTAGCCAGTCCTAAATGACAGGACCTGGTCCCCAAGTTCGGGGAAGAAGAGGCATCAAAGAAGACAGAACGTAAGCCCTAAATGCATACAGAATCGAGGCATCACCAACAGAGTCAATAACTCAGGAAAGTAGGATCTCCTTTTTTTGTTAGGGATGTTCGTTGTAAGCACGTTCACTTTGGTACAGTGTCAGAATCTTCTGGCGGAAATGGACAGCTGCAATAGGCAAAACAGACCTAGAGTTCAAGAACTCTGTCAGGGCCATGGACACAGACTAGGGAAGAGGACACAGAGGTCCTTGACCAAAACCAGAAGGCCAATGAGTTGTTAGCCACTTATCATTAAGGAAGAGACCATTCAGGGAAACGAAGAGTCAAATGTGAACCTCAAGAACTGTGTGGGATGCAAGGAGCAGTCAGCGAGGCAAGAAAAGAACCAAGAAAGAAAAGAAAATCTGAAAGAGACCAAAAAGAGGAGAGTCTGCAAGGAAAAGAATGCTGTTAGTATCAGACTCGGCTGATATGTCAAGGAGGCCGATAGCGGTATCTGTGAAGGTCTCTGAGCAAACAGACTCAATGTGCAAGCAGCCTTTCTGAACAAATAACAATCACACACACACACACACACAGGCACAGTCCTTCCTCTCACAGATGACCTCTGGTGACATGCTGTACAATGGCATTCTCATATTTTTTCTTCACCTCTTAGAACCACAGGGTTTTGTATTTTGTTTTCTCAAAAACTGGAAATGGTCCACACACCTCACTGGGTTGTCATAAAGTGAGAATGCTGCCTGTCAGAAAAACAGAAGCTAGAAAGAGTTTGAGAGGATGTGGAGGCATCAGAACCCACAGGCCTTGCTGGTGGGAATGCAAAACAGTGCGGCCGCTGGGGAAAACAACTGGATGTTTCCTCAAAAAAGTAAACATAAAACTATCATATGATCCAGCAACTCCACTCCTAGGTGTACACCCAAGAGACCTGAAGACTCACACAGAGACTTGCACCCCAACGTCCATTACTAAGCGTTACTCACAATAGCCACCAGCCAAGCCAGCCAAGTGCCGTCAAGTCGGATCCGACTCTGGACACTAACCCTTGTCCTCATCAACAGAAGAATGGATGAACAAAACATGATCTAGCCATCTGGTGGAATATTAGTCAGCCATAAAGAAGTCTGGGTACATGCTGGGACATGGGTGACCCAGGAAAACACAATGCTGAGTGGAATAAGTCACCAAAGGACAAACACTGTGTGACCCCCACTTACATGAAATATTTAGATTAGGTAAATGCATATAGATAAAACCTGATTAGCATTTACTAGGGGCTGGGGAAAGGAGGGAACGAGAGCTATTGTTGAAGTTTCTGTTCTGGGAGACAAAACTTTCAGAAGCAGAGAGTGGGGATGGGAGTATAACTCAGCAATTGTCATCAGCGTCACTGAACTATGCTTAAAAGTCATTAAAATGGCCAAGTTCTCACTCTATCACAGTAAAGTTTTTTTCTAATTTTTAATTAAGCCAATTAAGAAAAAAAAAAAAAAGAGTAAGTGGAGACCACATGGAATATTCCCCTCCACAGAAAATGTCCTTCAAAAACAGTATTCCCTTTGCTCTCCCCAAGTCAATCTCCCAGAGTTGTTTTAAAGAAATATGCTGTTTTCTCACTTTGGGCAGTGTCATGGATTGAACAGCGTCCCCTCAAAAAATATGTATAGCCATGTGGCTGGCCATGACTTCCAATATTTTATGACTGTCATCCACTTTGTGATTTCCCTGTGCTGTATTTTAGAGGATCAGGGTGGGACTGTAATTCCCTTTATAGGATCACCTCCCTGTTCCACTGTGAAGGGGGTTTCTCAGAGTATGGCTTGTACCATGCTTTATCTTTTCATCCTACAAGAGATAAAAGGAAAAAGAAGCAAGCAGAGAACTGGGAATCTCACACCATCAAGAAAGCAGAACCGGGAGAAGAGCACGTCCTTCAGACCTGAGGTTCCTGCACCAAGATGCTCCCTGGACAAAGACTGATGCAATATCAGACGTTCCTCCAGAGCTGGCAAAGAAAAACCCTTCCCCTGGAGTGGACACCCTAAATTTGGACTTGCAGGTTACCAGACGGCATAAGAATAAACTTTCCTTTGTTGAAGCCATCCAATTTGTGGTATTTCTGTTACAGCACCACTAGCTGACTAAAACAGGCAGTACCAACCTTTGGGGCCAGGGAATTCTTTGTCGTGAGTACTGTAGTGTATGATTTAGGATACTGAGCATCCCTGTTCTCTACCCACTCGATGCCAGTACCAGCACCCTACTCGCTCCAAGTTTTGACAGCCGAAACTGTCTGCAGACACTGATTGCCCAATGTCAAGCGTGAGGTGGAGCAGGGAGAGAAGGACAAAACTGCCTCCAGCTGCAAACCACTGCAGGTCTGGTATTTCCAAAGATCATGCTCCAGGTAGAGACCCACCACGCCGCCTCTTCCTCTCTGCATACGCCCAGCTTACCTGCTACTACATTTTCTTTGTTATCAGGCTGTGTAAAGTAACTGCTGTCTTGCACAGTTGAGAATTTATTCATTAGGATCATAAATTTTACTGCCATGTAGACTACTCTGCAGCTTTAATCTCCAAGGGTTTAGACTGTGTGTGTCCGTCTTGTCACACTTCGTTTTGTTCATTTACAGCAGGTACACCCAGTGTTGTTTACAACCCCTAGAACTCCTTGATGTAAGCCATCCCTGGTGTACAGACTAAGCCTCTAGGCATGCTGCCCAGGGCACTCAGAGACTGTAAGTTACAGCTGCCTGTTACAACACTACCAACCAATTCCTGAGAAAGGAACTCAGTCATAAAGGGTCTGACTGTCAGAGGAGGCCAATCGTAGGATGCTGAACCCAGGAACAAAGGAGCTTCCCAGAAGCAGCAACCATGCTGAAAAAACCAGCCCCTCACTTGTTACAGGTTTGATTTAATGAAAACCCTCAACTTCAGTTACTCTCCCAGCCCTAACTGCTACTGACATCCCCCAGATTCTGTATAACTGAGGCTGCCTACTAGGACTGGGAACATAATCTGTGGGACACAATGCAAAGAGGAAATGAGTCCCTGCACGGTGCAAATGGTTAAAGCACTTAGATACATACTGAAGGTTTGGAGAGTCAAGGTATCTTGGAAGAAAGGCCTGGCAACTTCCAAAAATCAGCCATTGAAAACTCTATGGAGTATAGTTCTCTGACACACATGGGCTCACCGTCAGTTGGACATAACTCTACAGCAAATGATTTTTTTGTTTAAAAGCAGAAAAAAAAGCTCAAACTGCCATAGGGTTTTTCATTTGCTGTTTATGCTGCATCCCAGAGCATAGGATACACACAGGGAGAATGTTGAGTCTCCCAGGTACCTGTAGTCGCTCCTTCGACTCAGGCCTCAGGGCACCCTAAAGTTGCCCAAGCCCCTGCCAGGATGGTGAGAAGCAGCAGACCCTGGGTGGCAATTGGAGACCACACAGCCTAGAGCTGGTCCTGGAAACAGCTGGTGGGAGGTAGGACCTAATGTGACTCAAAGCTCCACAGGCCATGCTCCTTCTCGCATCAAGCTCACTGTCTCATCAAACTTCACTTACAAACCCAAAAATTCGAAAACACAACTATTAAGAGTTTCAAGACGATAACCTCAGATTAAGCCCCAAGTTAAAGTCCCCCTTGAAGGGGTCCTGCTGCCAGCTTCTCTCCTCTGCTCCACTGCTAAGTCATCAACCACCAAAAACCGCTATCAAGAAACATCTGCGTGTCTGTGGACATCAGAGTCCAAAACATGCACCATTCGTAAGTCACTGTTATAAACAGTTTCCCACTGAGTCTCGGGAGCAAGGGCAGCTCCTCACCCTCTCCAGTTTAACTAAGAAGTAACACAGGGTCAAGACACAGAATCACTTGTCTGAGGATAGGAACATTTGCAAGACGCAAAAACAGAGTCAAGGTGGAAATCCAGATGGAACTGGCCTTGCACCTTAACTTGTTTCTACCCCGTTCTCTGACTTCCAGGCAAGTGGTCCTGCAGAGCAGCCAGCCACATGGGGTAGGGGGTGGCAGGGTGGGAGCGGGGTTGAGGCTGAGAACACGCATGCATCCCTGGAAGGCAGAATTCAAAGAGAATGAGGGGAACATGCTTCGAGACCAATGCCTTCCCTGCACCTGCAGTGGCCAGCAACTGGCTTGCTAGTTCAGCGCTAGAACTTGGGAGTCAGCTACATGGGTTCAAATCCTACCTCGACCACTTACTAGCTGTGTGGCCTTGGGGAAGACACTTCTTCTTAACGTCCTAAGTGTAGGAACCCTGGTAGTGCAGTGGTTCAGTAAAGTACTGTGGCTGCTAGCCAAGAAGTTGGTAGTTTGACTCCACCAGGGGCTCCTTGGAAACCCTATGGGGCAGTTCCACCCTGTCCTATAGGGTCACTATGAATCAGAATCAACTGGACAGCAACAGGGTTTTTTTGTTTTGTTTTTTGGCCTAAGTTTAAAATAACAACAACAGAAAAAAAAAGCAGTTGCATCAACTCTGACTCCCGGTGCTCCTGTGTGTCAGAGGACAACTGTGCCTGGTAGGGTTTTCAACAGCTGAGTTTCCTGAAGTAGAGCACCAGGTTTTTCTTCCAAGGCACCTCTCACTGGACTCAAATTTCCAATCTTTTGGTTAACTGTCGAGACGGTTAACCATCTGCAACTCACAAGGACCTGCCTCAGTGTACTCACCTGAAAAAAGGGAAAATAATGCTACCCACTCGTAGAGCTACAGTGAGACGAAATGAATTCACATGTGTAAGGCACGTAAACCAGCATTTAGCACCTAGCAAGTGTGTCAGCAGAAGCCGTTACTATAATGTGGCAGATAAAATCAGCCTACACAAACCTGCCTGTCCAGTATCTCCATAGGTCTTTACGCTGGGCTTGCCTGCACTTCTGTCCCCTTCCCACAGAATCATACCTGAAACAGTCGGTGGTCAGACTGTAAGTAGCGGTACAGTCTGGTCCTGTTGAGGCCTGGCAAGCTAGTGGCCCCAAAAATAGTCCCTAAAAACATGGTCCAGGCTTTCTCCTCCCTAGCAGGGCTCCAGGCTCACAGGCAGGGCAAACAATCACAAACACTCAGTCACAGCACAGGGTTGTATTATCATTCACACATCTTCCCTCTGTCTCTGAGACCAGGCCTTAGCCAGCTGGTTCAAGGGTACAGCCTGTGATCACAAAACAGGCAGACTCCCAAGGCCGGGAGGCTGATTCCAGTAAGCTAATTCTGGTAAGCACTGTCCAAGTCTACTCCTACTACTTAGGGCAACCCCTTGGAGGAGGGGCAAATTCAGGGCCTCATTAGCATATGTGCCAAACAGCTGGCCCCAGACACGCTCCAAACAGATTAGGCATTGTCTGCATTCCTCTCCCCAGTAAGGCTGCCCCCCCAGGCAGAGCCAGAGCTGCAGGAATCACTGGCCACAGGGCTGAAGGCACCATGCCAGGGATTAAATAACAGCAAGTACCAGAGGCAGGACCCAAGTCAAGTCAAGAAGGCAAGCCAGGCTAAAAGGTTAAGGGAGAGATACACCAGTCCAGGGTAGCAGAGCTGTAAACTAGGCAGAGTGGAGGCAGACACAGCCTGGGGCAGAGGAAAAGGTGTCATTGTCCTCCACCGCCCAGTATCTCTGAGACAATCTCCAACATCACCTCATCCCTTGAACATAGCATGGAAACTGCACATCAATCCTGCGTCTGACCCCGATCCCTGCAGATAGCCAGCTTCACCATAAGTGAGATCTCTCAGCTTAGCTGCTGTCTTAGTCACCTAGTGTTACTGTAACAGCAATACCACTAGTAGATGGCTTTAACAAGGAGAAATCTACTCTCTCACAGCTTGGGGGGCAAGAAGTCTGAATTTAGGGTGCCAGCTTCAGCGGAAGGCTTTCTCTCTCTCTCTCTCTCTCTCTGCAGCTCCAAGGGAAGCTTTCTCTCTTTCTCTCTCCAGTTCCAAGGGAAGGTTTTCTCTGTCTGTCTGTCTCTGTCTCTGTCTCTGTCTCTCTCCAGCTCTAGAGAAAGGGTCTCTCTCTCTCTCCTTCTCTCCTTCTCTCCTTCTCTCTCTCTCTCTCTCTCTCTCTCTCTCTCTCTCTCTCTCTCTCTCTCTCTCTCTCTCTCTCTCTCTCTTTCCTGAGGGAAGGTCTTTGTCATCAATCTTCCCCTGGGTCTAGAAGCTTTACAGTGCAGGGACCCCAGGTCCAAAGGACACACTCCACTTCCAGTACTTCTTTCTTGATGGGAGGTCCCTCTCCTCTCTGCTTGATTGTCTTCTTTATATCTCAGAAGAGACTAACTCAGGATACAAAGTAATCTGGTTGGTTGAGTCCTGCCTCATTAACATAACTGCCTCTAATTCTGCCTCATTAACATAACTGCCTCTAATCCTGCCTCATTAACATCCCAGAGGTTAAGATTTGCAACACACAGGATACCCACAGAGGTGAGGGAAGGGTGGACAAGCATGAGACACTGGGAATCATGGCTGGCTATACGGACACACATTTTGAGGGGGCACAATTCAATTCCTAACAGTGCCCTTTAGCCACAAAACATGATTTTGAACAAGATGACCAGAAGAAGTTTCTTGAGACCTTAATGTAACATGTATTCTCTCTGCAAGAAATATATGTACCTACAGAGTAGCAAATTCAACATTCAAAATTCTAACACGGCAAGGTGAGCACGCTACTTGAGTCTTTTCCCGGTAGCACAGGTAGCTTAAGTAACAAGGTAACGTAAAACCTAGAAGGGAAATCAGAGAAATCCTCCAGCTGTCCTGAGTTACACTATTCCAGAGTCAAGCTACAACAAACAGCAGGTATTTAAAGGTGGAAGGATAATTTAAAAGCTCAGGGGGTCCAAAGAGTTTTTAAACTAAAATAAAAAAACTCACTATAGAAGTCCAGGTCAGATAAGTACCCCAAAACAAAAAATAGCAAGTACTCAGAGAAACAAAATACAAACACTGAGCTACTGGCACGTAGTCAGAGAGGCTTCCTGGGGGAAAGAGAGAAGCATCTTTCCAGAAAACAAAATAAAAATAGCTCCAATCGGTGACACTCATCAAGTATGTCAGAGGTTAGGTGAAACTGGAACTTAATTAAACAAGTCTCCAAAGAATTTAGGTTTCTAAAACAGAATAAACAGCTCTTTACACAGGCAGGCCACCAATGGGTGAGGGCATTCTGATCACTAGGCATGAATCAAAAACAAAACCGAGACACTGGTGTCTGCAGACGGTAGGGTCTGCCACCAGCAACTCAGTCTGTGTCTCTACCTGGCCGACACCACTCTTTCGTTCCCTGAGCCCAGGGAGGACTTTGCCCAGCCCTGCCACCTGGCACGGATCCCCAGCTGGGAGAAGCTCTCCCTGTCTTTCTGTTTCCTAAACCCTGGGAAACCCAGAGGACAACATCTGTTACTCTTACCTAGCCTCTGTCTCCCCTGAGCATCCCTCCTTTTAGGCAGAACTAAACGACTCGACGGCACTTGGCTGGCAAACGTGCCCTTTGTCTTTTTTTTTTTTTTTTTAACCATCTGCCAATGCTTCCCTTTTCACTCAAGGAGCCAAAATATTAGGATTCTTTTTAAAAACCTTACTTCTGTTTGTCCATTTCTTCCTGCTTCTAAAAGGCTCTGTCTTCAAAATCTCTGAACCAGAGTCCACAAGACTGGCAGTTTCCTACCTTCTGACTCTGCAGGGTTTCCTTTCTTTCTCCTTCTCTTGGAGGAGTTTTTTTTCTTTTTTTCTTTTTCCCTTTTCTTTTCCAACTAACACATATTAAAAAAAAAAAAAAAAAGGAAAGAAAAAATGAATTGCAGTAAGCTAAACCAAAAAAAAAAACCATTGCTGTCAATTGCAACACACAGGGACACCATAGGACAGAGGAGAAGTGCTCCACAGAGTTGAGAAGGATATAGCACTTCAGGGACTCCATAACAGGAGCAGATCGCCGCATCTTGCTCCCACAGAGTGGCTGGTGAGTTTGAATCGCCAAACTCTCAGCAGATTGTCTATTGAGCGTCTTCAGTACTGGGAATTTCTAAATCTTTTCCTTGTGACAACTCTCACGGTCGTGACTACCATAATCAGGGGAGCGCTCATTTATTGCAACATGAGGAAGCATCTCTGCATGCAAGGCAGTCTTTGGGATGTCAAGAATGAAGCCCACTGCCTGCCCTGATGATACTTAGAATCTAGTCATTGCCAAACCCCAATCTATTTTTGCGTGTGCAGAAGACATACAACACATGCCTGTGTGTACATCCACTCACTCACCCATTACATCTCTGCTGGGCAGATGCTTCCCATCATCGAACTGAGTGCCCTTCCCTGGTTAGTGAGACAAATGGCACTCTTCTTCAGACTCACACAAACCGAGACATAATCGGGAGATTTCACTATTACAAGCAGCTATGACATGGCTGCATCAGCCAGCTGACAGTTCCGCCCAGGACTGTGGCTCTCAGGGAGAAGGGGTGGCACCAAAGAGCACCTCTGAGAAGAAGGAAGACAGGAGAAAGGGGTGATCGAGGAAATAAGATCCATGCCCTCACAAAATAAAGGCAGCCAAGGCAGCTTGCTGTTCTGGCAACTTCAGAGGCTCGTGGCAGGCCAGTATATGGCCAGAGGCGGTCAGCAAGGACCATCGCAGCCTGTAGTTCACAGGAGAATGGGAAGGTGCACAACCAAGGGAGTTGACAGCTGGACTTTAGAAGGTCTTCGAGGAAGTGAGAATAGTGAGACACCAGTGTCTGACACATGAAGATGAAAGACACTATTAAGACCAGCAACTGACACCACGGGGGAAAGGACAGTTGACCAGTTTTATGTACCAACACATTTTTATGGTAAGCTCATTAATGCATTCTGTGCTGACGGTGCTTGAGGCATATTTTAGGTATTCCTAAGAGTGCTGGGAAAATCCTTGGGTGGCACAAATGATTAACAGGCTCAGTTGCTGAAGGAAATGTTAGAGTTTTGAGTCCACCCAGAGGGCACCTTAGAAGGAAGGCCTGGAGATTGACTTCTGAAAAATCAGACCCTGAAAGCTCTATGGAGCACAGTTCTACTCTGACACATGTGGGGTTACCATGAGCTGAAATCTGTGATTAGTTAAAATTTATGGGAGGAGGCTGGGGGGCAGGGCAGAACACCCATAGCAATTGTCCATGAATCCTATCTCTTGGGGGAATTCATGTAAGAATGTCCTGACACAGAGATCTAGGGTAACACATGGACGCATAGGGTGATGCCATGGTTAAAAGTTGCAGATGCTAACCAAAATGTTGGTTGGAATCCACCAGGCACTCCCTGGAAACCCTATAGGGCAGTTCTTCTCTGTCCTATAGGGTCACTATGAGTGAGAATCAAGCAGCAAGCTTCACTTGGTTTTGACTATACACAGACACATACACACAAACAAACAAAATCCATGGCCATTGAGTTGGTTCCAACTCATAGTGGCCCTACAGGACACAGTAGAACTGCCCCATACAGTTTCCACTTTGGAAACCTGCTGCACCTGGTGGATTCAAACTGTCAACCTTCTGGCTGGCAGCCATAGCACTTAACCACTATACCACCAGGCTGAATAAACTAAGACTCAAGTTTATTTTTAGCTGTCAGTCTTGAAATGTGGTGTGTGGAAAGAAGAATGGTATTTGGAAGTCACTAGTCAGGGGACTTGGACAAGTCTCCTAACCTTCAAAAACCTTAACTTCTTCATCTGTAAAATGGAGGTAATCAGAAAACCCACTCCCCAGTGTTATTGTGAGGTTTTCTGGAAATGCTATTGAGGAAAAGTCCTTTAGGCACTCAGCACTGTGCAAATATTACCTTTGCTTTAACTGTTAGCTACTTCCCATGAGAGTTTAATGGGTGGTGTACACACTTTGTGCTCAGCTACTAACCTAAGGGTAGATGGTTCAAACATACCCAGCGTGCTGTGATAGAAAGGCCTGGTGATAGGCTTCCATAAAGATTATAGCCAAAAAAACCCTATCCAGAAGTTCCACTCTGTGACACACAGGGTCGCCACGGGTTGGAATCAACTGTACAGCAGTGAGTAGTCCTCACAAAATACATTACCAGATTTTAAAACAATGACTTGAGTCTCTGAATTTATAGTCTGTATCTTTATTTTAGAGGCGATGGGTGCACCAAACCAAACCAAACCCATTACCGTTAAGTCTATTTGGACTTGTGGAAACACTAGTGAACAGAGTAGAACTGCCCCACAGGGTTTCCAAGGAGTGCCTGGTGGATTTGAACTGCTGATATTTTGGTTGGCAGCCATAGCTCTTAACCACCATGCCATGAGGGTTTCAGATGGTCGCACATATCTAGGAATGCATTAAAAATCATTGAATTACACACTTGGAACGGGTAAAGTGTACATGAATTATATCTCAGTGAGTCCCTCCCCTAAATAAATAAAGCAAATGTAGAAACCCTGGTGGTATAGCGGTTAAGGGCTACGGCTGTGAACCAAAAGGCTAGCAGTTCAAATCCTCCAGGTGCTCCCTGGAAACTCCATGGGGCAGTTCCACTTTGTCTATAGGGTCACTGTGAGTTGGAATTGACTCGACAGCAGTGGGTTTGTTTTTCTTTGGTAAGTTAAATGACTAGAAACTTTTCGCCCTCCTCCTCTGTCTTCCTGGAGAGTACGAATTGTTTCATTTGACTCTAGTTTTCTTAAAGCATGTGGCTTCTGGCATTTCCTTTGGGACCCAAAACCCAGTTGTCATAAATGCTAAAAAATTTTTCTCCATAATTGTAATCCATTATTCCTATTTATACACTCAGTACTTTCTCTTCATATTAACAATTTAGATGTCAAAATTATGTTATAACATTCTAAGCGGCTCATTTACAAGTCATAGGGGCCTTCATCACAATTTCTCTCTGTCTGCCTGTCACCCTTAATCAAACTGCAGCTACCTCTACAATATCTGGCTTCTCACCAGAAGATTGGCATAAATAGAAAATTCATAAAATCAGGACATGTGAGCAAGTGTTCAAGACCCACATGGTGAACTGAAGTAATTCTGACGTCCATTCATATCTGTGAAAGCCTGAACTCCTCTGCTAGGCTGTGACCTGCACCCTGGAGGCAGCGCTGGAGCCCCTGCCAGCAGACAGAGGTCCCAGAAATAGATGTCAGTCTCCAAATTTGAAAACTTAAGTCCTGAAAAATCTAGTCCAATATAAGCAGTCTTGCTCTAGAGCTGGAATGCACATTTGGATCATCTTTCTTATATGTAGTTGCGGATTTCAACCTCATCTCACACTCTGTTCTCACACAAATGAGGATAGAGAATAGATAGATCTTAATGTGTCACTGTTTATTTTAAATGCACATAGGCTACGAAAATGAAACAATGAGAAAATTTACACTAAGTTGGTACAACGTAATTAGGCACAGTAGAAGCAAACGGTAGCTTGGCAATTGAACCAGCTCTATTAACAATCTGTTCACTCAGGTGTTGTACAATTCTACAGGGAAAAGAATCAACATTCTGGAAGTTTACAACCCATCAGGAGCAACCTTTGAAAATAAGACACCAGTTTTGACCATAATGGAAGGAAAAACAATTTCATCACGGTTTTTGTTAAAACTTCACATATAAAAAATCACCCAGCCTGATCACATGGCACTTTAAAATAATGATAGTTACTAAATCAAACAGTACTTACAAGTTTTCCCTCCACTTGTTAGTTCTGCCTATTTCCTCAGTCATAAGCAGCCAGCGTATTTGTTAAAGAAATAGCATGGGACTAATTCACACAGCCACAACCTACAACCAGCTTCAGGGCAACATCAGTTAATGGCAGTAAGTGCAAAGAGCATAATTTCCACCCTTATACCAAACAATGACTTTCCATCACCATCAGTCTGAGGCAAGAAACTCAAAAAGACAGAGCTTTCAGGAACTCTAAACAATTAGCAGATAAGGATGAAAACATACAAAGCTATTTTACTGGGCTATTAATTCCAATGTTGAATAGTAACAACATATCAGATTGATGTGATAACAGAGAAAATACTACAGTTGTCAAGGATTTTATTCTACCTGGATCTATAATCAAATCCTAAGCAGCAGTCAAAAAATCAAACAAGACATTGCACTGGGCAAACGGCTGCAAACCTGGAAGAAAAAAAGTCCACAAGCTCATTCTAACTCATATCGACCCTATGGGACACAACAGAAATGCCTTATATGGTTTTCAAGGAGCATCTTGTGGATTCACACTGCCAACCTTTTGGTAGCACCTATAGTTCGTAACTACCATGCCACCAAGCAGAAGACCTCTTCACGGTGTTGAAAAGCAGAGATGTCACTTTGAGAGCTACGGCATGCCTCACTGAAGCCGTGGTGTTTTCAGTCACTTCATATGCACATGAAATATCGATGACGGATAAGGAGAACTCAAAAAGCATTGATGCTTTTGGATTATGGTGTCAGAAAAGACTATATTGTGAACTGCCAGAAGAACAAACAGGTCTGTCTTGGAAGAAGTACAGCCAGAATGATCTTTAAAAACGAGGACTGTGAGACTTCACCTTGTGTACTTTGGACGTATTAACAGAGGGATCAGTCTCTGGACATCATGATTGGTAAGGTACAGAGTCAGGGAAAAAGAGGGATACTTAGCGAAACAGACTGACACAGTGGCTGCAGTGACAGACCCGAACATCAGCAGTGACTGTGAGACGGCACAGGACCAGGCAGTGTCTCCTTCCATTGCATGTACTGTTGCTATGAGTCAAAACCAACTCAATGGCATCTCACAACAACAATTTATAATCATCTAAAAAGTCATCTGGGGCAGGGAGAACAAATACAAACCAAAATAGGAGAACACAGATATAAATAAATCATAGCTCTTTCATTTTGTCAAATGAAACTCTTTGGGAAGAAACTTAAAACCTAGTAGAGATGACCATTTTTCTCCAAAAGGTACGATATAAAACTTGAAATAAACTCACCTAATAAAAATTCACCTGTTGAGTGATGAGGTATCAAGGGAGCTTGATGTTTAAAAGCATACAGTTACTGCCAGGAAACTCTCACAGCCAGGTAACTGGAGAATGCAGCTGGCCAAACCTCTCACCATCTCCTTGAGACACAGGAGTCTTCTCTATCACTGAAGGGTATCGTTGGCAATGTTTTCCATCTCAAAAGAAATACAGCACTCTTTCACGAGGTCATAGTATCTAGCAGAAGCCTCTGACAGAAGGAACAGGAAAGCATCTATCCTCACAAATCCTATGAGTCATTTAACCTACCACTCAAGACTCAGTTAGAGCCATCAGGTTTCAATTAGAGAACGCCACTTTTAATTTACCAACATGGTGAGTTTCCAAAGATCAGGCCCTTGGGTAAAAAATAGATGTTATGTGAAAATGGAGGATGAACACACTGGATCACAAAACAGAGGATGGCCACATCATGATATAACCTGCCAAATTACACTGTTACCTTACTGCTAAATCACAGAACTGAGAATCACGGCAGACTCAAGCTGATGCATAACCTTAACCATTGCTGGCATTATTCTCGTCTCACACCTCGACATTCACAGCAGCCAGACATATGTCAGTAATGTGCAAGGTAATTAGATAGCAGTTTTTTTTTTTTACTATTGTTGTAAATGGGAAACACCAGATAATGAGATAGCTGGTAAGTGAGGAATATGTGTAATTATCTAAAGTCTCCCTTCATTTTCAGCCCTCTTGGGAAATAAGAAGGAAACCCTACTGATATAGTGGTTAAGTGCTACAGCTGCTAACCAAAAGGTTGGCACTTTGAATCTACCAGCCAGTCCTTGGAAATTCTATGGGGCAGCTCTACTCTGTCCTATTGGGTTTTGAGTTGGAATCAGCTAGACAGCCATGGGTTTGGTTTGGGTTTTGGTACTGTAGACCTGCCTCCTTCCCTCAGAAGAAGCTTTTGTTTTTCGGACTAAAAAGAGCACTTGAAAAATATTTTCAGATTCTTTTATGAAATAAAGAAAAGAGTGCCGGAATAAATGCCAGCTGTTGCACAATGCCCCAGAAAAGCAAACATTTTCCCCCCTTTCAACTGCTCTTGAAGAAGTAGCTTCGAAAGTGAGAACCATTTATATTGTATTCATGGATGTCAATACACAACGGGCTGTAGTATTTTGCTTTTGCAATGCTGCCTTTCAACAAGCCTCAAAAGTCACATTGACAATAAGAACCATTTGATGTGATCAGGCAGAAACAAACGCAAACCCGGAACACTTTCCATTTAAACCTTGTCTGGCAGCCCTGGATTAGAATGACTTCCCTCTCACCACAAGGTAACAGTGGCAACATGTTGCTGTTTGAGAGAAAGGAAAACACCAGCTAAATGCCCCTGCTGGATGCAATCATGATGATTGGGGATGCTGTTTCTCTAGAAATGGTATCACGTCTATATGATAAAGCAAACTTCAGGAAGCACAAACTCCAGAGGGCAAGTGTGCACCCTGTTCTAACTCTGATTGGGACACAGTGCAGCCCCAGCCAGCTTCGCGGATAGAAAATAACTTCCTCCGCTGGAACCCTGGGGTGGTGATCAGGGTCTGTGAGAAAGAAAGGAAAGAGGAAATCAGGCTCCCAAGCACCAGACCAGATGGCTTTTCTTTTCTGCTTTCCAGGAACTTACAAAGAAAAGCACAGAAATTTGGTGGCAAGTAGAGGGGTGTTTGGGGAACAGCCTCCCCTGGTTTGCCATCCTGACTAAATGCCCTCCCAGGGTTGAAGAGATGGCAGCAGGGAAGCCCTCCTGGGCTCACACAAGGGGGTCTGGTTCTCAGAAAGTCTCTCCACTGATGTAAATCACACACAAAAAGAAAAATTCTCTGCTCATTAAATCTCTAAGAACCCTCCCTGGATAATACATGCCTACAAGGTAACAATTAAGTCCACATACTTAATTGTTTTAAGTGCTGCAAACCTCATTGCTGAATATCACTATGGTCACCTTCCAAGTACTCCCCTGGGGAAGCTATGCACTGATGCCAGCACCTAGTTCACCCTTCAAAGCAATTTTGGAATTCTCTAGAATGGCCACTGTGCATGGTGGCACAGTGGCAAGTTTGCAACCTTAATTGTATAGTCATCTGTGAGGGAGTTTTTAGCCACTAAACAATTAACTGTATTGGAACACCCTACCCTCCCTACTCACCTGATCTGGCCTCCAGTGACTTTTTTCTTTACCCAGAGATAAAGGAAAAACTGAAAAGAAGACATTTGGATGACATTCAGGAAATCAAGGGTAATACAATGACAGCTGCAATGGCCATTCCAGAAAAGGAGTTCCAAAATTGCTTCAAGGGGTGAACTAGGCGCTGGCATCAGTGCATAGTTTTCCAAGGGGAGTACCTGGAAGGTGACCATAGTGATATTCACCAATGACATCTGCAGTATTTTTTCTAGGATGAGTTCATGAACGTAACTGTCAGACCTTGTATTAGTAGAAATTACTACCTCCCGGTGAGGGTGTCACCCTCAGCAAGTGGGTAGAATTGCCATCTAGGAACATGAAAAGAGAGAGGAAGGCAGTTCCCTTGCCCTCATCTCCTTACACCTTGCCGCAGTGGGCCTGAGGCCTTCAAAGAGAGGCTTCTCTGACAGTGGTTGGGCAAGTTCTTAGCAGAATGTATACCAAGTATTAACATTCCCTGAAGTCCTGTAGAAATAAGACACAGAAAGCACTTGAAAATGTGTTAAAGAAGCCGAGAACAATCCCCTTACTACAACGAATAATGAATAACTAGAAAAATAAGCCTTAAGCAAGCCTAACGTGAATGCATGTCCAAGCTGACAGGACTTGTGCGCATGTGTGTGAGTATGTCTGTACATATGTATGTGTGTATATACACTAGGTATGTGTACACATGTGTGTGCATGTGTATATTCTACCACTCATCTATCAGTTGGTCATAGTGCAGTGGTTTACATGACGCTAAGATGCTGGAAGCTACGCCACCAGTATTTTAAATAACGGCAGAGTCGCCCACAGGTTGCCGTGAAGCTCCCGGACTAAGGCAGACTAGGAAGAAAGGCCTGGTGATCTACTTCTGAAAATTCGTCAATGAAAATTCTATGGATCACAGCAGAATACTGTCTGACATAAGACTGAAGATGAGCTCCGTGGTTAGAAGGGTCTCAAAATACACAATATGCCAACACTGGACTCAGCCACAGAGTAGAACCACCCTACAGGGATTCCAAGCAGCAGCTGGTGGATTCCAACTGCTGATCTTTTGGTTAGCAGCTGAGCTCTTCACCGCTGTGCCACCAGGGCTCCATGTATACATACCCCCAAAAGCCAAACCTAATGCCATCAAGTCAGTTCTGACTCATAGCGACCCTACTTGGTAGAGAAGCAGATTTTCAAGGGGAGCAGCTGATAGATTTGAACTGTTAACCTTTTAGTTAGCAGACAAAAGCTTAACCACTGCACCACCAGAGTTCTTGCTTTCATTTCCTCTCTCTTTCTACACACACACACACACACACACACACACACACACGTAGCCTTAACCAGCCATGTCCATCTTGAGTTTATCCATACAACGTCAATTTTGAAGTCTGTGGTTGACTTCTACACCCTGAAACAAAATACTTCACTCAACAATATTTTTAATTGGGCAATCATTAAGAATTTCCAGCAGATTTTAAAACTCAAGCTAACAAAAGCTATGGGATGGATACAGACGGATACCTTCGGGAATAGCTGGTTGCAGTGACAAAGAAGTGGTAAGCCCTGGGAAGATGGGGGTTCTGTCATCTCCCCTGGAGTTCTGCAGCTCATGACAAAGCGGGGGGCAAGAGCAGCAGTGCAATGGTGCTTAAGCGAACGACCTGTGACGGGCGTGGCAAATGCTACCAGGGAACCCAGTAGCAGGGCAAGTGCCCACGCTCCACCTGTGTGTGTCCTTCAAAACTTCTCAGTTGTCCATAAGTGGGACAGGCAACCACATGCCCTCATAAGTTTGTGCCCGGTTCTAATATTCTTTCATGTTGTAAAAAGTGGGCAAATAAACAGACCCACAGAATCACGTGTTTCCGAAAACTGAAATTAAACTCTGATCTGTAGCCAGCAAAGTAAGATAAATGCTAAATTAGCAAACTGAATATAATGCAAATATAACTCACAAGGTGTCTGCTCTTTCCTATGTGCTACTAAATTCTTACACGTATACTGCAAGGACTGTGTTCCACTTCATGCCTTATATGGGGCTCATTTATTAGGAGAAAAAGAAATAAGATACACCTCCTATAATAATGGAAACCCTCATGGCGTAAGGGTAAATTGCTACTTCTGCTAATCAAAAGGTCAGCAGTTCAAGTCCACCAGGTGTTCCTTGGAAACTCTTTGGGGCAGTTCTACCCTATCCTACGGGGTCGCCGTCATTCGGAATCAACTTGATGGCAGCATTGGAAGAATAAACTCTTTTTTGATTCATTTTTAGCTTGGTGGTAGTCATTATCTTGTACCATGAAGTCAACTGTGACCCACAAAGAGCCTATAGCACAGGAGAACTGGCTCACAGAGTTTCTAGGTGGAAAATTTTAAAGGAGTAGATCGTTAGACCTTTTTTCTCAAGGAGTGGGTGGTGGGTTCAAACTGCTGACCTTTTGTTTAGTGGCTGAGTACTTAACCACTGCACAACCAGAGCTCCTTGTAACTTGAAGGTAGGGAGGGTATTTGTTTCTAAATTAAAGTAGGGATGACATATTTTTATTCTATACGTAACTTGAACTCCCAGAGAAAGATCGAGCATGATGATGACAGTATGTCTTATAAAGTCATACTTCCTGGATTCAAATCCTGGATCTGCCAAGTTAAAGCTGTGTGACCTCACTGATGTAACATTTCTGCGCTTCAGTCCTCTCATCCACAGAACAAGGATGATGGCAACTGTCTCGTAGGGTTGTTCTGAGGATTATATGAATTCATGTACAAAAACGCTCAGAACAGTGCCTAGTACTTAACAAGCAAATGTAGGAGTTTTAGTGATGACTCTGTCAAACACCAGGACAACTGTGGAAAGCAGATTTTCAAAGACAGGGACATGACCTGACCTCTTTTGAAGTTCACCTCACCCTGGGGATGTGAAATGCAGGCAATGACACTGGGTTAAGTGCACAAAATATCCGTTCCAGTGACTAACAGAATAAAAACCACACAGAAGAGGGTATGAAACACGCTGATGACAGCCAAGATCAGGCCACTGCTGGTGGAGCTCCGGGGACTCAAAGCCAGCACTCACAGAAGCCAGGAGGGGAAATGACAAATAGTAGCATCATAGGCTGTATCTGCATTAACGGCTGACTTGGCCGCTTCCTGGGGCACAAGAATGCTTTAAATTACAAGACACTGCAGCACATTTCGTCTGCCATTCTATGGAAGGCTAATTACTAAATAATTAATGCGCCGATCCAATCACTGCAAATCACAGTATAAAATCCTGAATGAGTTTTGTTTGCCTAAAATTTATTAAGTCCCGCACTTCCTTTCCAGAAGACATCTTTCCCGCCTAGAGCTGCACTCTGAATAAACTAAGATGAACTAACAGAATCCTTGGCTGTCATGGCCAGGAGTCTTGGCTTTGGTCCATTTGCCATGCATGGGGACAGGAAAAATAACTCCCGTCCAGAGGTACTGGGCACTCGGCACCCAAAGGTGTCCACGGGAGCTGACAAACCTCCATTGCTCCTGACATCTGCATTTCTCAACAGTTGCTGTCTTGCAAGTGAATGTAACATCCTCAGTTTATTTTGTTAAATTAATCTGCCTCTTCAGAACAAGGATTTAAAACAAGGCTTTTTATTTAGGTTCCCAAAGAAAACAAACACAGCTGTCTTCACTCTCCTCTAAAGCGCTCCAACAATCCAATCGTTTTATTATTTAAAAAAATATTTAAGCACATAGTTCTTTCACATGGGATTTTATTCCCATCCATTCATAAAGAACCATTTATGTGACAATATGTCCCTGTCACATTATTATTCCACCTGGTCAGTATATGGAAAAATAGCCACCCTTCAAACCCTAACAGAAGAGACATTCTAGCCATCAGGAAAAAA
The DNA here is from genome assembly GCA_028571685.1 of Heterohyrax brucei. Taxonomy (NCBI): domain Eukaryota; kingdom Metazoa; phylum Chordata; class Mammalia; order Hyracoidea; family Procaviidae; genus Heterohyrax; species Heterohyrax brucei. The sequence goes on along the minus strand of CM053162.1, from coordinate 41,790,639 downwards.
TATTCCAGATGCAATGCAAACTGTCTACCAACAGATGTAATCTACTGGGATCATATTTTATTATCTCAGTGGTCTAACTCAGCCCTAATCAAAGGGATTTGCAATGCACAAGCAAGAGATAACGGTATTCTGTACTTCACCAACAGGTTCATACAGCTACAAGATGAGGATAACATATGATACACAAGTACCTACAATTATTTTTGTATTTTACAAGTGGCAAGGAACAGTAAATTTAAATATTTTCTCAGAATACCTGTTGCTTGGAGGCATCACCATTTTCTGGGGATGTGCCTCAACGATAAACATCAACCTCGCCCGAGTTTTCTAGGCCACCACCCTGTTGGCACAGTGGGCTTGGCGAACACCTTCTTGGATGGGGCACAGCTTCTGAACTCTATAAACCTAAAACAAAGTGCTGGCAGGGCAGGAATCCACACACCCATGGAAAGAAGAACTCACTTGCATAAGATGCTTTTCAGAGAGGCCAGGAGGCGCAGAGGCAGACTCAGCTCAACAAGTGGGGGTTCAGCTGACAGGCTTACTCAGGCCTAGGAGCGCCCCATGATCGGAGTCGGGTGACCAAGCAACTTAGGAAATCATTTGGGAAGCTGAGCAATGTGTTTAAGAGTGCTCCCAGCCCCCAGCCCCTCCCCTCCTAGTCCCAAGCAAGTGTCTGAGTGGAGGCCCTGGGACAGGTGAGCATGCAGGCCCAGGGCCCTGCGGCTGAACCTTCCAGTCTATGCTGTACTTTTGGTCCCAGGCTGGTAGTTCACGCAACACCTGATATATCTCCATCACTTGAAAAACAGGCTCTCTGTGTTTTATTTTGCCTGGAAACTCCAAGTCTTTGTGCAATAAATGTCTATTTATATGAGCAGAGATGTGAACCTGCTAATATGGAAACGAAAGGATGGTGAGTTTAATATCGGTTTGACCCAGAGACAATCCACGAGGCTCCCCGTTTAAACTCTAAAGAGTGGATATTCAGACCAGCCTAGTAGATATGGTGTAGTGGTTAAGTGCTATGTCGGCCAACCCAGAGGTCAGCAGTTCAAATCCACCAGGCGCTCTCTGGAAACTCTATGGGACAGTTTTAATCTGACCCATAGGGTTGCTACAAATCAGAACTGACTCAGCGGCAGCAGGTATTTTTAGGAAATAGAGATTTATCCAAATACCTCAGGCACCAGCCAAGACAGGTTGACAGTAAGTAGGTGAAGCCCGTGAAAGTACCTGTAACCTCAAAAACACCCCAAGATAAAGCTCTGTTGGGATGTACCAGGGACAGCAACTAGGGCTTGGCAGGGATTATGTCACTTAATCATATAAAGGGCTACCATGTCTCCATTTTCAAGATGAGAAAAATGTAGTCCTCGAGGAGTTAAGGGACTTGTCTAAGTCTAGTAAGGGCAGGTAGTAGAACTCAAACTCAGGCTGATGGAATTTCAAAGCTCACGCTCCTCATCACTTGGCCAGAGGGAAACAACTATGGTGACCTGTTTTGGGACCTAGGCTCTATTCCCTATTCGCAATGTGATCTTAGAAGGTAATGCAACCACTTGGGGCCTTATCTCCTTCTCCGTAAAGTGGATAAATAATTCCTGACTCAACAGAACTGCTGTGAGCATTCAATATTTCATGTAGGAAGGTGAAGAGAAGCTGAGTAGGTTATGTTTTCATTTTAAAGGCTGACCTATATATTTTCAGGATCAAATAGTGAGCAGACAGGTAAGAAAGAAGTTAGTTCCTTGATTCTTTTATTGCAAAATAAATTTAAGGCTGTCTGAGAAGCTCATCACTGGAGGCGAGATGACAGGCAGAGAGGGGACAGGACTTGGCTGAATAGAAATGGGAAGTTCAGTGTGAAAAGGCAGCATGTGCTGTTACGGAGTAGTGGGAAGGCAGGGGAGAACACCCAGAGCAGAGCAGCAGTGCGAGTTCTGTGTGTTACATGCCTAATTGATACAGATTGTAAATTTTCACATAAAACAATAAAATTTATTTAAAAAATAAAAAAAGAAATTTAAAAATGGCATCAAACAGTGAAGAGCTAGATCTATAACTCAAATGTTCTAGTCTGTGTTTACATACAAAAGTCATTCTGACTCACAGTGACCCTATAGGGCAGAATAGAATTGCCCTGTAGAGTTTCCAAGGAGCAACTGACGTTCAAAAAAAACAACCAACATAGACAGCAAATTCCTCAACACATTAAGGGCCATTTATACAAAGCCAATTGCCCATGTCACCTTGAATGGAGAGAGACTGAAAGACTTTCACTTGAGATCAGGAACTAGACAAGGATGCCCACTCTCACCTCTTCTATTCAACATTGTGCTAGAAGTTTTAGTCAGAGCAATTAGACAAGACCAAGAAATAAAGGGCATCTGCATCAGCAAAGAGGAAGTTAAAATCTCCCTGTTTGCAGATGATATGATTGTATATGCAGAGAATCCCAAAGAATCTATAAGTAAACTACTCAAACTGATAGAAGAGTTCAGCCAAGTCTCAGGACACAAGATAAACATAAGTAAATCAGTAGGATTCCTTTATACCAACAACAAGACTGTTAAGGAAGAAATTATCAAATCAATACCATTTACAATAGCCCCTAAGAAGATAAAGTACCTAGGAATTAATCTAACCAGAGAAATAACAGACCTTTACAAAGAGAACTACAAGCCCTTACTACAAGAAACTAAGAGAGACTTAGATAAATGGAAAAGCCTACCCTGCTCATGGATAGGAAGACTTAACATTGTGAAAATGTCTATTTTACCCAAAGCAATTTATTTATATAATGCAATCCCAATACAAGTTCCAGTGACATTTTTTAATGAGATGGAAAAACAAATCATCAATTTTGTTTGGAAAGGGAAGAAGCCCCGGTTAAGCAAGGTACTACTAAAGAAGAAGAACACACTGGGAGGCCTCTCATTACCTGACTTTAGAAAATATTACACTGCCACACTGGTCAAAACAGCCTGGTACTGGTATAAGAACAGACAGATCGATCAGTGGAACACAACTGAGACCCCAGAGATGACACCATCTGCCTATGAACAACTGATATTTGACAAAGGCCCTAAGCCATTAAACTGGGGTGAAAAGAGTATCTTCAACAAATGGTGCTGGCAAAATTGGATATCCATCTGCAAGAAACTGAAACAAGATCCATATCTTACACCTTATACAAAAACCAACTCCAACTGGATAAAAGACATAAATATCAAACCTAAAATGATAAAGCTCATCCAAGAAAAGGTAGGAACAACAATGGGAGTTTTAATACACAATATGGACAGACTCAAAAATCTGTCAAACAAACCACAAGCATCAGAAGAGAGAATAGATAAATGGGATCTATTAAGAATTAAACACTTTTGCTCACCCGAAGACTTTATTAATAGAATTGAAAGAACACCGACAGAATGGGAAAAAATATCGGGCAACTCTATGTCAGACTGACACCTGATTTCCATAATCTGTAAGATACTACAAAATATCAACAAGAAGAAGATAAGTCACCCAGTTAAGCGATGGGCAAAGGAGATGGACAGACATTTCACTAAAGAGATCCAGGCAGCCAAAAAACACATGTGGACATGTTTAAAATCATTAGTTATTAAAGAAATTCAAATCAAGATGACAATGAGATACCATCTCATCCCAACAAGGTTGGCCATGATCCAGAAAACACAAAACAACAAATGCTGGAGAGGCTGTGGAGAAAGTGGAACCCTCTTACACTGTTGGTGGGGTTGCAAAATGGTCCAGCCTCTTTGGAAAGCAATCTGGTGCTTCCTTAAAAAAATGGATATTGATATACCATTTGACCCAGTAATTCCACTATTTGGAATATATCCTACAGAATCAAGGCCTTTCACACCAACGGACACATGCACCAGAATGTTTATCGCAGCACAGTCCACGATAGCAAAAAGATGGAATCAACCCGGATGCCCAACAACAGAAGAATGGATACGTAAACTACGGTATATATACTCAATGGAGCACTACGCAATGATAAAGAACAACGATGACTTCAGGAAACATCTCATGACCTGGTTTCAACTGGAAGACATTATGTTGAGTGAAAGTAGTCAGTGACAAAAGGACAAATATTGTATGAGACTTCTACGATAAGATCTTAAAGACAGACTTGTGTATAGAAGAAAAGACTCTTTGACGGCTGCAAGGGAGGGGAGGGAGGGAGGTAGTGGGGGAGGGTTTAGATTAGATAGTTGCTAGGTGTCTGGTTGGGTGAAATCGGTGATAGCACACATTAGAAGCAAGAACAATATTAAAAGCCAAGCCAAGTGCCGTCGAGTCAGATCCGACTCATGGTGATCCTAAGTGGACTTAAACATAACATGAGTACTTTTCCATCTTAACCCAATATTGCAAGGATAGAGTAGCTGGGGCAGGGGGTGGGGGACCATGCTCTTAGGCAAAAGCGAGGCCAATTGGCACAACTAGCGTTTTGCTAAGAGTGCTCTCTGCACCCCACATTGGTGAGTGGCATCTGGGGTCTTAAAAGCTGCCAAGCTGCCATCTGAGGGCACAGCAAATGGTCCCAACTCAGCAGGAACGGATGCTCACCAAGGACCAAAATCACATGGGGGAAAGACAACCCAGAAGACAACAAGACCCACATCAGTGGGTGCCTACATCAACTTGGGACCGGAAGAACCGGATGGTGCCCGGCCATCACCAGTGATAGCCACAATGGAGCTCACTAAGTTGAGTCTCACTGGCAACACAAGAATAAAAAGGGGTGCACCCTGAGATCCACACTAAAAGACCTCAATTGATGGTCCAGTGGTTTTGGGGTTCCCCTGGGAGCATGGCCCCTCACCCTGATGCTGCCCTTGACCATAAATCATAACGAAGATCCACTCTTTGGACACGAATGGATTGGACTTGGCGATGCAGTGACCATATACTGGATGCACTTTATGGTTCTATACATCTATAGGATGTCATCCTGCTGACCTCTGGCTGGAGGAAGGAGAGTAGGTGGAGAGGAGGGAAAAAAGAGACTATTGGGAGAATGAGACATGTATGGAGCAGAGAGGAATAGTGTGCTGTCACTGGGCAGGGAGAGCAGTGGAAGCTGCATATAGGTGGGTGTGTAAATTTATGTGGGAATGTACATTTTCACTCAGTTATAGTAAATAAAAAATTAAAAAAAAAAAACAACCAAACCCACTGCTGTCAAGTCAATTTCAACTCACAGCAACCCTACAGGGCAGAGTACAATTGCTCCATAGGATTTCCAAGAAGCATCTGGAGGATTTGAACTGCCAACCTTTGGGACAGCAAATGCAGCACTTAACCACTATGCCACCAGGTAAGTACTTTTGTCACTGGTGTCTTTATTATCACACAACCACTTTTGGGGTCTCCCAACACACATACACACAGACATAGACACAGACACAGACACAGACACACACACACACACACACACACACACACACCCCACACCTAGTGTTAGGAGACCCAAAAAGTGGATCTGTGATCATAAAGACACCACCAGTAATAAAAGAACATAGCAAAATTTTTAATTTTGTGTAATGTGAGTTAGAAAAAGGGTCTAAATTCATATAATTGTATATGATTTTAACACAGGAAAAACTACAGACTACTTTAAATATAGGTAACACTGTAAACATGATCACTGCCAGAATCTAGAAAAAGGCACATAGATGGTGCAGAAATTGCTGGCAGAAAGAAGCGTGGAAAAAGCAATCTTAGAAATGCAAAGAAACAGTTACAACAAAGGCAGGGTGTGAGTGGAATCCATCAGCCATTACCTTGAAGAAGAAAGAGAAGGTAGACAAGAGAATAGACTACAAGAGGAGATGGCCTCAAGAGGCCAGGAGAGGGTCTTCAATTTGATGAGTTCAGTCAGTGTGAGCTACTTGAACTGTAGGGTAGAGTAACAAAACCAGCCTTTAATGAAGATCAATCCAGTAGAAGTATATAATACCATATGGCTAGAAGGCAGACTTTCAGGTTTATTTGGGTTGCTGGTGGTGGTAGGAAAATCTTGGTGGCATAGTAGGTAAGTGCTATGTCTGCTAACCAGCAGTTTCAAAGTTCAAATCCACCAGGTGCTCTTTGGAAACTCTACGGTGCAGTTCTACTCTGTCCTATAGGGTCACTATGAGTTGGACAAGACTCAACAGCAGTGGATTTGGTTTGGTTTGGTTTGGTTTGGTTTGAGTGGTAGCAGTGTGTGTTCATGAGTGTGTGCTTACAATATAATCCTTTCTTCACAGATAAACTTACACAACTGAATGCAATGTGGTATTTGGGTTGGATCCTGGAACAACAAAAGAAAAAAGACATGAGTAGAAAAACTATGAAAATCTGAAAGAGTCTGTAATTTAGTTAATAGTAAGGCATCAGCGTTAATTCCTTAGTTTAGAGAAATGCACCTTGGTAAGGTTTTATATGCGTCAACATGAGGGAAAACTAGGTGATGGATATACAAGAATTCTTTGTACTGTTTGTTCCAACTTTTCCATAAATCTAAAATCATTCCAAAATTCAAAGTTTATTTTAATACAAGTGGCAATTAAGTCCAACCCTTAAAATAGATGAAATGGAATAGCTCTGTTGAAGTGCTTGCCTGCTCAATTCCTTCTTCCCCATTACCCGTGCCTAAGCAGAATCCCTGCTAACGGCTGGCAATTCAAACTAACCAGCCCATCAGTGAGAGAAGGATGTGGCAGTCTGCTTCCATAAAGGTTTAGAGCCTTGGAAATCTCATGGAGAAGTTCCATTCTGTCCCACAGGATTGCAATGAGTCATAATCAGCTGAGCAGCAGTGGGTGTGGTTTTTGGTTTTGACCTTGCATATGGAGAGCCACACTATGAACACTACCAGCCCAGCCCACCAGCACAGTATTGTCAAGAACAGATGGTGAGATAAGTGAAACAAGATATTAATCAGCCTGAATAACTATCTTCAAAAAGAGAAATTACACTGTATGGAAGAATCTGGTAATATATTTCACTACAAAGGGCTATCACCAGGTGCCTTGTAGTCCTTTCTGAGTGAAATTGCCCTGGACTTAGTCCCCAACTCAAGGAAGGGCCTTTGAGGCCTGCGTCACTGCAGCCTCAGCTGATTGGACTACAAAACACACCTGACACAAAGGGAGCCAATTCATTGGCTGGCTAATAACCTATGGTTGTGAAGTGATTCCTTAGGCCAATCAAATTGCCACTTTTGAGACCTGGAAACAGGAAACAGGAGGAAGATAAGCCATTAACAATATCGGCAGACTCAGTAGAGGAGTCTTAAGCAGAAGTCAGAGACTATTATTAGCCAACCAGAGAAAACTCCACAACCCAGCTAGACAGTTGACTCCATGGCCTAACTCTCCTACGACTCCCGGCCCGTCTAAGACCCTGTTCAGCTGTGCCTGGCTCCACATGCAAGGAAAAACACATAAGGACCTCCCATCACTTGACAGAATTTGAGTTTTTACCCTTGAGAATTTATTCTCTCAAAACCAAAAGAGTCTTTTAAAAGTACTTCCAGGCTACAGTGTGCGAGCCTCGCACTTTCCTTAGTGATTGTCTTCTTCCTCCTATTCTCCTCACAGAAACCCTGGTGGCATGGTGATTAAGTGCAACGCCGGCTAACCTTAAGGCTGCAGTTGGAATCTGCCAGATACTCCTCGGAAACTATATGGTGTCGGCAGTTCTACTCTGTCCTGTCCGGTCGCTATGAGTCAGAATGGACTCAACAGCAGGGTTTTTTGTTTTTTTTTTTTTTTCTTCCTTACTGAGTCCCTGAGTGGTGTAAACAGTTAATGTCTACTGCTAACTGAAAGGTTAGAGGTTTGAGTCCTCCCAAAAACGCCTGAGAAGAAAGGCCTGGCGATCTACTTCGGAAAAATCAGCCACTGAAAACCCACAGGCGTGTGCATACACAAACCAAACCAAACTCAGTGCCATCCAGTCGATGCTGACTCATTGTGACCCTATAAGACAGAGCGGAGCTGCCTCAAGGAGCTTCCAAGAAGCACCTGGTAGATTTGAACTGCCAGCCTTTTGGTTAGCAGCCATAGCACTTAACCATTATGTCCCCCGGGTTTCTGTATACGTATATACAGAGAGAGAGAGAGAGAGAGAGAGAGAGAGAGAGAGAGAGACTCTGACACACACAGATCTGCCACGAGTTGTAGACAATTTGACACAAATTTGGTTAATTTTCCTTTATTTATTGTTTTGGCTACTTTTCCTCCTCCGATGAACACTTCCAGGGGTAACAGATATCACGATTCAACCAAAACAGAATCCTGAGATGGTTGCTGAAAAAACTCACATGAGTCTCCCCATCTGTGGGACGAGCTGCCTGACCCTGAACAAGTCCTGGCCTCGAGGATTCTGCTTCTTCAATCTAATGACAAGAGGAGTTTGGACTCATTTCTAGCAGCTCCAAAAGTGTCACCCTCTCACTCCTTGCCATCATCTCCAGAATCACAGGATGCAAGGGCTGCTTGTCAGAACCGGAAGTAAGACCAGTTTGGATTGTCTCAGTTTCCACACAGCTGCAGGATATATATTTCTCTCTTCAGAAACACTATACATCTACCTGCTTTCTTTCAGCTTCCACAGAATTCTACAGACTCTCATAAGGCTCAGTTAAAAGATCTGAATCCTATTTTACTTACAGACTCTGGTTCTGACTTAAAAAAATATGCCACACAGTGTTATTATAATCTAAGAGAAAAAACACATCCCTTTCTTTAAAACCTCCATACACACAAAGTCAATTTCAATATCTTACATGGAGAATATTAAGACAGTCCATAACCATGTTTCTCAAGAGGTTTCCATGAAGTCATCATTTAATTCACTTATTAATTCAGTGCATATGTACATATTCATTTCACTGTAACACAATTATTTTGCTCATTAAACATTTTGGGCTGCCAGGGACACCTATGAAATCTAATAAGCAGCTTCTAGAGCTATACAACATGCCAATTAAAAATGTTAATTAGATCTAAGTGAAGAGCATGAAAAATTTAACAAAGTGAATCCAGGGAAGGGATAAGGAAGAAGAGCATAATATACGACACCAACAGCTATGCTATCAGTTCTACCCTGTTCTTCCATCATGGACTTTTTCATTGTGAAAAATACCATACTTAAATCTTTGACAGAGTAGAAAAACTGACATCAGTAATGTACAACAATGCTGGGAATAATCCTCAAAATTCAAAGAATAAACTACGGAGAGTGGCTGGGTTACAAACATCTGACTTAGGTACACACTAATTATGAACTAACCCCCCATAAAGCCTATTACGTTAAAAATGAGAGGTATATACAGTAGTTCATAACAACAAATGGGCAATACTCTGCAATCTGCATCAAAACATTATTATTATAACAGCATTATGTTAAAGACATTTCAGTGTATCTGGAAGTGTTTCTTTAATGTTTTTATACATAGAAAAATACACTATATACTATGAAAACCAAAACCAAACCTGTAGGTGGTCCTATAGGACTGACTGGAACTTCCTCACAGAGATTGCAAGGAGCACCTGTGGGATCTGAACTGCTGACAGCCATAGTCCTTAATCTCTGTACCACCAGGGTTTCCACTAAACACTATATACTAAGACAAACATTTGACTAACTGACATTTTAGATACTAACCAAACCTAAATAGTTCATCTTACATACACTGTATTTATACAGATTTAGCAATGGAATGCATTCATAATCTGGGATTACCTGTATACAAATAAAGGTCTCTAGGGCATTGGCTAAAGAGATGATCTAAGGCTCCTGCTGAGCCACCAGTGCTCTGCAAAGGAAAAAGCTGAAAGAAATTAAAGAGTCACTTAAGCTGGGCCCACAAATAATCCTCCTCCATCATCCTGAGATCTGTCAGGGCTAGTCCGGGGCACTTTCCCCTCACTGAACTGAACAAACTGGAATATAGAACATTCGTAGAAGAGCTCTAAAAATTAAAACAGCAGAGATGATGAAAATGTGACTCCTGTCTTCTTGAATAAGTTATGGAAAATGACTTAGAAGTATATGAAATAGATATGAAGGTATTATGCCTTGTCAGGGTAGTATGCCTTTATTTCTGACCCCCAAAAGGGATAAATGTAAGAGTGTGGCAGAAATAATTTGGTTTATACATAAAAAGGTGTTTTCTGGCTTTAGGATGTGGTTGGTTAGTTGTTTGTCTTATTCATACAGTAACATGGACACGTACTCCAACAATTAGAAGGAAGGATATAGAATATTCCCTGAATCTTCTCTTTTTACTAATTACGTTAGACACTTTGGGAAACAGAGATAAATAAAATGACAGATTCCTGCTCCCTAGAAACTTTCTATTTAGTAGTGAAATTCTACCTCCAGGGAGGAGGATGGGTTAGACAACCTGACTTGGTCTTCACCTAGCAGTCATCACGTAGTCAGCCAAAATAAACCAACTGTCTCATAGGCTTTGATATGCTTTCCATCTAAAATCTACTAGATGATGGAGCTGAAGAGAGATTCCTATCATTTTCCTGTGAAGTATGTGTGTCTTCAGTTATCTGAAGAGTTTTTAGGCTCCTTACTGCAAGAGCTGGGCTCAAGCAAAATAACAATTGTGAGCATGGCACAGGATTGGGTAGTGTTTCACTCTGTTGTGCACAGGGTCACTACGAGTCAGAACTGACTACATGGCACCTAAGGACGCCACCTACCTGAGCAGGATCTTGGAGTCATCTCCAGATAAGGTAGTCATGACTCTGCTCCCCACTCACCCCTATCCCTCATGCCTTGTTGTTCTTATTCTTTCTATGGAACGATGATTACAACTTTGGGGGGCCATGTGCCCTCAAAAGAATCCGATGACCACATACTCAGAAAAATGAAAGCCCCACTAGCTGGTGGTCACAAAATCAATTTCACATACTGTTCCATGGAGATCAGGGAGCTTCCAAAGTCCATTCACAGACCCTTGATAGAGCCCTGGGCCCCAAATTTAAAAATCCCTTCCCCCCCCAGGTGGGGCTTGGTTGGTTATATTCATGGGATCCATCAGAGTCGCCTTTGCAGATGTGAAAGAAAATCAGTGTTCACTGGGTACCTACTGTATATAGTAGGCCGTCCATTAAGCACTTAATCCTTGTATTTGCTTAATAATCCCATACAGAGGTATCATTCCATCTTTACAAATGAGAAAACAGTCCCCGTTATCCTGACTCTAGGGGAGTCTACGATTCTGACTCACAGTGACCCTATAGGATGGAGTAGAACTGCCCCATAGAGTTTCCAAGTAGCTGCTAGTGGATCCGAACTGATGACTTTTTGATCAACAGCGGAGCTCTTAAGCACTGTGCTACCACGGCTCCTCAGTACACAGTTAAATGTCTCTAAATGTATGTTCCTTTTCCCTTGTTGCCAAAACAAAGAAACCTGACCTCTCTCTTCATCTGTGCTACCCTGCCACAGATAATTGTGCAATTTCCACCTCACTGTTGGAAATATTAAAATGCCTGGGGGACTTCCATTTCAAACGTCGCAGACTCCAAGGCTTCCATAAGCCTCTCAATGGGAAGACGGTGGCACAGTCCTCCAATGAGGAGGTCACCTGGAAGCCTGCAGCATCATGGGGAAGGCATGGAGGCAGGAGAGGAGCAGCCTACCAGACAGCATTGCTCCATCACGACCTTCTGAGATGTGGTATGAACTGAGCCCCAACAGCATTTTCCACTGCTGATGCCAGTCTCAAACACTCAGTACCCATAGCCTGAACCAGACATCTGTTTTAAAGGGCACAAGAATTGGCCCACTCTAAATTCCACATTCCTCATGAGAACATTCCAGATGAAACAACAGGGCAAACCAGGCTGATTTTTAACATCCACTTCCAAGGGCTACAGTAGCTTTCCACCCCCATCTCACATCTCTGGTCAAAGGGTGGCTGGAACTGAGATCATCCCAAACAGTGTCGTCAAGCTACCATGAGTCTCTGTTTTCTTCGGAACATTTTCACACCAAAGAGACATCCAACTTGTTTCACCACTCGTGTTAACACGTTATCATCTCAAGTGTCTGAAATAAAGGTCAGAAAGCATTTTCTTAAAGAGCAAGATAGTAAACATTTTAGAATTTGCAAGCCATAAGGTCTCTGTAGTAACTACTCAACTTAGCTGTTTTAGTGCAAAGGCAGCCACAGAGAATATGCAGATAAGCAGGTATGGCTATGTTCTGATAAAACTTTACTTATAAAAAGAGGTGGCTGGCCCACGGGCTCTACTCTGCTGTAGTTTGTGAGCATGGCCTTAACTGCAAAGGACGTGTGCTGCGAGCTGCTAGGAATATGCTGTCCTGCCTGTTGCCTGGCTGATGCTACCACGTGCGGGTGTGGATCTTTCTCGGCCATGGCAGAGCCTCCGAGAATGCCTGACCTTTGCCTCTTTCTCTTACCTCGTGCCTTGCTGATACTCCTGCATATGGGTTAGCCAATCATGAAATGCCTTAATACCACTCTAACCATTATTGGCAAAATAAGACTACCCTGCCAACTTCCTGGCTGTAGCCCTATAAATAAAGTTTCCTATAGAGGAAGAGGGCCATTGTTCTCCATTACAGACCTTGGTCCCACCTGGCCTCAACTTTATCTTGTGTGATGTGTCCTTTGTGTGACTGAGTCTTTCTTATCCCCTTTCCTGTTCCTCTTGGGCCCAGACCCTTCCCAGTGCTGGTCACTGGGATACCAGATGCGGCAGAAGTGAAGAACTGTAGCATTTATCCAAATTATCCCAGGCTAGAAAAAAACCACCTTCACCTGAAATAGTCAGATACTGGCCACTCAAGTCAGGGACAGCTTGATGGCTGAAGCAGCACAGGAAGTGAAATCAAAAGGAAAGGATACAAGTGTAGTTCTGTCATCCTCTTCTTGCCTGAACTGAGTTTTTGAACTGGGAAGTCTTGAATGTTCTTTGCAACTCTAAATTCTGTGATTCTAAAAATTGTGACTGACTCTGTATTTGATTATCTTGAAGAAAAGAAATTCTAGTAGTGTAAAAACTGGTATTTTTAAAAATATGAGTAAAAAAATAACATAAGTTCATTATAAAAACATAAAACACACTAAAAAAAAAATGAAGGTTAGAATTCACCTGTATTCCTGCCACCCCATGATAACCAACTTGGAAGGACATTTTCTTCAAGAATGTTGCCAGTGTCTGTATAAAGGGATGCACAGAGTGTTGGATACTGTACCTGCTGCTGCCATGAATAGCTTTCCACAACAGTATGTAGCCTGGGTCCAAATAATGATTTTGAACTTGCATAGTCTTTTTGGAAAAACACATTAGACTGAAATAACATATTTTTCTATAATATACTCTGCAAGTCCCATTGCCATCGAGTCAATCCCAAATCACAGTGACCCTTTGGACACAGTAGAATTGTCTATAGGGTTTCCAAGGAGCAACTGGTAGATTCAAACTTCCAACTTTCTGGTTAGCAGCCAGGCTATTAACCACAGTGTCACCAGGGCTCTGAGATATGCACTGAATGAGGTTAAATATTGGCCTAAAAACTAAAGAGATCCCTTCTGTAACCCACACAGGGTTTTATTTCTTAGTTACTACAAAAAGCCCAGCATCTGATTCCAGAGCTTCACATGAGCAGATGTGCCCAACATGCTAGCACAGAGGAGGGCCACCTGAGACTGGCAAACAACTGCTGCTGCCTGTCATTGGCACAGTTGGTTTTAAAACATCAATATGGCAGATAAAGCAAAGCCATGAACCCACTGACATTATTTGGAAAAACCTGAAAGAAAAGGGTGACAGGGTAGGGGAATGAAGAAGGGAAAGAAAGGAAGCCACAAAAGAGGGAGGCAGGGAGGGAAGGAGGGAGAGAAGACAGAAAAGAAAGGAAAAACAATTACACAATTAAAAGGTATTTTTTATTCACAACACCAAAGGGGTTAAAATATGATATCTGTGTCTCAATAAACATTTTTTTTTTAAGTTACAGATATAATCACAGTAAAAGGGAGCCCATGCAGTTTGGATAAGAACACAATAAACTGAGGTGTTCTGACCCATGGGTTTGCTTTTTGTCGATCTGAGAGAAGCTTGAGGGGTGCTTTGCAGGAATGTGCAGACCCAAAGCTGAAGAAAGTGGTCCAAAGGCCCTGTGCTACAGATGGATGACAGGTTTCGGTGAATCAGTGCAAGAAAAAGAGCAGTTCAAGACCCCTGGATGCCAGTGGGTCCTGACCCTCAGCGGTAATCGACAGCTTACTGACCGCCATACCCCAGATGGCTCTGGGAGAGACACAAACTCACCATCCAGCTTTGCCTTAGGGTCACTTCTTAGAATTTGAAGATGACGTGCATATCAAGTTTTTCTTTATGCTCCAAACCAAGCAACCCACGGGCAATAACACAGCCAGCCCACAGTCCTGGATGCTGCCTTTTATTGGGAAGCGGGGGCAACTCAGCTCAAAATCACGCTGGAAATGAACAGCTTTACCACAACCAAAGGAAGGAGTTATGATTCAGTTCTCTGCACATTGGTGTATTTTATGGGAACACAAAATGAGGTTTTCAAAAATGAAGCCATATAAAACATGAATATAATATCTTCATTCCATGAAAGAGATGCCAGCTTGGAGCAAGCAATCCACTTCTTTCTCCCCCGACTTGGAGTGTGATCAGGACGTTGGCATGCTCTGAAAGCCCATCAGAGGGAGCAGAGGCTTGGGGCCTAAAACTGGATGGCAACCCTATGGGTTATGTCTCAGGGCCCATCAGGCAACAGCCCAGGCAGGGGAGAAGGCTGGTTAGGCTTCTGGAAGGCATTAACAGTACCAAACTCCCAGAGGCCCAGACTAAACAAGCCTGTAGGGCCCTCGATTTTATTCCCTAACAGGAAATGTCCCAGATGCAGCTCTGCACAGATGATAGATGGTGAGAAGGAAATGAGAGCCCATACATTCCGTGTTTGAAAGCGTTTTAGTAGCCAGCTCTGGGGCGACTGAGTTCTAACAGTCCCTGGAGTCCAAGTGCCAGTCTTACAGTGCCCTTATAAAACAGAAAGCAAGCAAGAGCATGGAGGATGAGGAAATCATCCTTGAAAGGGAAGACTGTTTCAGTTTATATACTTCTAATTTTCTCTGAACATGCACACTAATGGAAACCCTGGCGGTGTAGTAGCTTAAGTGCTATGTCTGCTAACCAAAAGGTCGGCAGTTCAAATCTGCCAGGCGCTCCTTGGCAACTCTATGGAACAGTTCTACTCTGATGTCTAGGGTCGCTACAAGTCAGACCCGACTCGATGGCAGTGGGGGGATGCACACTAATAGCAAATCAACATCACTTTGAGGATGAAAAAAACTTTGAATTCTTAGCAGACTATAAAACCGACTGCCATCTGGTAGACTCTGACTCCTGGAGAACCCATGTGTGTCACTACAGACCCCCCTTATGTTTTCAGAGACCGAGTTTTGGAAGTGATTGCCAAGGCTTTCTTCCAAGGCACCTCTGGGTAGACTCAAACTTCCAGTCTCTCAGTTAGTAACTAAGAATCCTAACTGTCTGTACCACCCAGGGACTCCTAACAGACCATAGGCAAGGCATAAGATGCAGCAGATACATAAAAAGACAATCAGCCAAATATATACAACAAAAATCTAATATACTGTTACACTCTGTAAATTACTCAGGGAAAGGGAAGCGGAACAGCAAGTGGGCTCCATAAAATCAGGGCTTACATAAACCACACCAGGATATACACTCCCTTCTCCTTGACGTCTTGACCATGCTTGTGTTGCAAAACTCACCGCATGGCATCAGAATGATCTACGGCAGATCTGTGACTCCTGCTAGCTAAATGCTCTTCAAAACAGCGTCCTATTTCTCTTTATGCCTCTAAGCATCTAGCCCAGTATGGAGTACCAGCAGGCCTGTGGTGCTGTTTGATGAGTGCATCTGACATTCTTCTTTGAACTTGGGAAGGTGACCCAAGGTAGCCTTTTCAGGGGAAGAACATGCTACTGCTCTGTCCATTTGGAATGTCAGCTCTGGGGAAGAGAATGCACATGCTCACGAGAGCAGCACGCTAGTCTTACCCACTGCTTTATCTCCAGTGCCTGCCACATCACTGTATTATAGTGGGTACTTAGTAAGTCTCTGTTTAATCAGTGAACAACCATCTCAGATCTGAAGCAGGGTCGGTCCTTAGAAAGCATCACCCTGCTCAGCTGTAGATATGGAAACGAGGTCCAATGATGATTTTTTTAAAAAGTACCATGCAAAATTACAACTCTTGATAATGGCAAACCCAGACCTGGAATCCAAGTATTCCAATTTTAACTCTTTCTGCTTTATCATACTACCATCTCTGAACAACACTCTAAAGTAACTTATACCCTCAGAAATTTTTAGACATAAGCAAATTGCAGTTTCTTGTAAAGTGTTTTGGCCAAAATGTTGGGGTGATTAAAACTGTTAACAGGCTAATGAAATGTAACTAAGGACTGTAAGAAAATTTAGGGTCCTTAGATGGCCCAATCAGTCAGTAGGCACTTCAGAAGAAAGGCCTGGTGATCTACTTCTAAAACCTCAGCTCCTGAAAGCCCTATGGAACAGTTTTCCTCTGACCACATGGGGTCCCCATGACTCAGAGGCAACTTTTTGGCAGCTGGTTTTATAGGTAGATGGCATCATGAGTTCAATATGAGTCGGAGAAACAGAAGGTAAGATTTCTTTTATTACTGGACAACACATTAAGTTCCATTCATTCAAACAGGAGTAGTTAAAGTAATTCACACAGTTTGGCTACCTAAGTCATGCAATTAAATGGCTACTATGCCCACTTGCATTGACCAACTCTATTAAACTTACAGAAAACTATCCAAATGGCTAAAGATTGGCCAGTTTGTTCAGCACCAGTACAAATCTCTTCTGTTCCACTACCATTGAGTTGATTCTGACTCATGGTGACCCCACAGGACTGCCCCACAGAGTTTGCAAGGAGCACCTGGTAGATTTGAATTGGTTAGCTGCCATAGCTCTTAACCACTATGCCACCAGGGTTTCCACAGACCCCTTAGAGGAGGCATAAAAAAAAGACAATGGAACGATGACCAAGATAGTCAGAACGAAGGACAGGAAACAGCTACAGCTTTCTCTCCTTATAGATGGCAACCTCTCTCTTTCAGTTCGGGGATATAGGCTGTGTTTTCTTCATCATTGTCATCAACATCATCCACATCAACGTCATCATAGCATAGAGCACAGAAACCCTTCCCAAAATTTTTGTGGGCCCAGAGATAAATTACCGTTAATGTAAGACACTATGTATTTAATGGGGGAAAAAAAAAAGACCCAGTAAGCACAAGCATTCCAAATGATTTCCAGCTTTTGGAAACACATCAGCACTCTTTGTTCCACAGTTGGTTTTTAACCACAAGAAAAAAATAATTATAAGGACATAAATAAAAGTCATGACTTTTTATATCACCAGATGGTAAAGAAGTCATGATGAGATACTGGTCTTGCAACTAACTGATCTACCGGGAATGCTGTTTTGTAGAAAACACTGGCTCTGTGGAGTTCTGCTCCAGTGATGGCTCCTGGGTGCCACACCTCAGCTACAAGGTGTAAGAGGACACCGTCCTCAGTAAGGCTGGAGTTCTCTCAGGATACATATCACCAGCAGCAACTCCAACTCTACCAAAGCCTCAAGGAGATAATGAACCTGGGGTTAATCTAAGGAGACCTGGACCAACAGCAGGGGAAGGTTCATAATGTGGGTTACCATAATATGTGTCCAAAGACCACTCATATTGTAGGTCTTTAAAAAAAAAAAACAAAACACTTGTCCACTGGGAAGATTCAGATGTACTTTTCAAACCTAATATATATTACAAATAAGGCAATGAGAAAGGCTTACTGTACTGATACCTCTCACCAAGCAAGCCCTGAAAGCCATCACAACAGACCAGAAAGGAGGGGACTTGGTCCTAAACAACACAGTATTCCATTCAATGGCAACCATAATATCACCCCCTATTTTTTCTGGAGGATACAACTAAACATAGCATCACACTCTATCTGTAACAAATTCTTACATGCAAGGTTTTCAGCTTCAAAACAACACCGAAGTCCACCCAGGTGGTTAGCAACCACGTGTACTCTTCCACCAGTTAATTATTAAATTATAACCTTAACCTGAAGTCTAGAAATCATGTTTCTTCTTTATTCTAATAGGTTGACCAGGGAAAATCTAACAGCAAAATAGTTTTCCCAAGTGCAAAGCATGAGTATTCTCAAGTTCAATGCCAAGTCCCAGGAAAGACAACCAGATGTCAGCATCATTCCCCAGAAGTCAAACCTCCAGCAGCTGTTTCTTACTCATCATCCCCCAAGTGACCGCACAGTTCCTCATCTTTATTTATGCCAGAGAGCCAGCTTCCTCTAGCCCTCCTCCTCCTCCTTTGCAGTCTCCTTAATACAAGCATAAGACACAGCAACTAACTGTGGGCACATACAACTAAGATAAGCCAAAGCCAAGTGCCGTCGAGTCGGATTCGACTTATGGCGACCCTAGAGGCCAGGGTAGAACTGATCCCCAGAATCTGTCTGTATGTATTCAAACATGCACTATCTGTCCCAATAAAGCACCCATCTCTTGGAGGAAAAAGCCACCTCAAAAACTAATCTGCCTGGGGCTGGGGTTCAGAGATTTTAATAGCCACAATAAGCATGGGTTTACAAGTTCACTGCCACCTATGTGTTCCCAGATCAAGCAGTCTGGGCAACATGATAGTCTGGGGTCTCTTCTGAACTTATCAGAAACCACACTAACAGCGACAATTTCAATCTGGCCTCCTACAATCTCCCGAGCACAAGAAGCTAGCAAGGAGGAGCCAGTCTCCTAAAGTCAAGTGTTTCCCCGTTCATCTCACTCTCAGAGTGCCTGCCTATCTCTTCCCCTGTACTCTGCTCTGACACAATCACCCACCAAATGGTCAGAATTTAAACGAGAACAGGAATGCCACTCCCCAACAGCTGAGCCTCCAGCAAACAGTGAAACTGTGTGACTTCGATCTAAAACAAGCTCTAAAAATTATAACCTGGTGATGAAAAGTTTGCAAACTAGAAGATTCAACACTTTTTTCTTGACTCCCTGAAAGCAGACATTCAAGTCCAACAAGGAAGTATTTTAAGCAAAATAAATTAAATAATAATAATAATAAATTGCCCGTAAGAGGAAGAAACGTTCCCTCAAGACGGTTTTTAAAATAAGAAAGAACATTGCCTTCAAGGTGATTCCAACTCACAGTGACCCTGCAGAGCAGAACAGAACTGCCCCATAGTGTTTCCAAGGAATGACTGATGGATTTGAACAGCTAAACCTTTGATTAGCAGCCCTAGCTCTTGACTACAGCCCATTCAAGACAGTAGACACTTGTTATTTTTGGTAGTGAGAAAGCACTGAATGTGGATAAGATGCCCACAGCCTGACCCAGGTAAATGATGCCACTAAGAAGTACACAAGCAGAAAAGGTGTTTTTGGAAAGCATACGCCACATATGATTTTGTAACAACACCAACAACAACCAAAAAATGTGTGTGTGGTTACACACACTATACACAGGCATATATGTATATGGCTGCAAATCACATGTATGCACAGACAGATGTATTTACAGGCATATGTTCGTACAAGTATGTGTGTACATGCCCGTAAACACATATAAATACACAGAGAAACCCAATTACTGGAAATGGTACAGCCAGAAAGAAATGAATGAGAATGATAATATGTTGTGAAAAATGTAACCGTATCAGTGAAAAAATCTGCAGAGAAATTGTTAGATGGGAACTTAACTCATTGCACAAACTCTGACCTTGAACCCAATAAAATGTTATTTAAAAAAAAAAAAACACAGCTGCCATCAATCCACTCTGAATCACAGTGACTTCCTGTATGTTACAGTAGAATTCTGCTCAAAATGGTTTTCAGGGGTTGTTTTTTTCAAAAGATCACCAGACCTTTCTTCTAAGTTGTCTCTGGGGGTACTTAGCTTCACCCTTTCGATTAGCAGCCAAGATCATTCACTGCTTGCACCACTCAGGGACTCCAAGTGAAATAAAAGGCCTATCTTATTGGAGTTTATAGGATTGTTGCATTTTAGTAAATGAAAGTCTCACAGAGACTTTTCCCAGAACAAGCTTCTTTCTAGAAATCCATTTAGGAGGGATCCCTTCCTATGATGTACTTATTTAATAAACACTCCTTAGCACCTATTATGTGATACATTTGAGAGAAATAATAACAGACAAAAACACAGCTCATTGCCTCACAAAGTTCATGGTCAAGCAGGGAATTTAGACACTGAGCAACAGATGTGTGATAGAAGTACAACGGAGGGGGGTGCAGCGTACATAATGGGAGAAAAAAAAAAGAGTACGGTGAGCTTGCCTAGTTTCAGTGTCCCCCACTCTGCCTCCACTTATCATCACCTCTTGCTAGGCAATAAAATGATCAAGTTCCCCCAATAGTCTTAAATCAAATATAGCCCATGTATTACAGAACACTAATCATTCAAGTCATCTTGTATGGCTGTAAGTGGTAAGAAGCTACCTTGTCTTCCAACCTCGACCACATCCTCCTATCCCCATGATTTCTCTGAAGCATCTAAACAAAGGGGCAGCCACATTTGGGTCTAAAAATGCCACTTCCCTCCCTTCTTTTCTAATAGAGGCTACATATTCTGGAAAAAGTGGAAGAATAAAATCCCAGGCGCCAAAAAGCATACCATAAAAGAGTACTTACTAGAACAACTACTGAGCCGATTGTGCTATTAATTTAACTCTGAATTCTCACTATCTCCATGTGATACCACTGGGAATCCTAGAAGTTTTCTATACGGGACTTTTAGGGCTGCCTAAATGAGGCATAGAGGTGTAGTATTTAAGAGTTAGGCTGCTAACCAGAAAGGTAGGCAATTCAAATCCACCAGCTGCTCTTTGGAAACCCATGGGGCAGTTCTAGTCTGTCCTATAGGGTTACTATAAGTTGGAATCGACTCAACAACCCTAGGTTTTTTTTAAATATATATATATATATATGATGTACTGCATTGGGAAAACCTGCTCCAAAAGATCTCTTTAAAGTGTTAGAAAGCAAAGATGTCACTTTAAGGACTGAAATGCACCCGGCCCAAGCCATGGTACTTTCAATTGCCCGATAAAACCAAAAAAACAAACTCAGTGCCGTTAAGTTCAGGCTGACTCATAGCGACCCTACAGGACAGAGTAGAACTGCTCTATAGAGTTTCCAAGAAGCACCTGGTGGATGTGAATGGCCAGCCTTTTGGTTAGCCAATACAGCACTTACCCACTGTGCCACTATAAGCATGCAAAAACTGGGCAATGAATAAGTAAGACCAAGGAAGAACTCCATTTGAATTATTAGGTTGGTAAAGAGTACTGAATATACCACGGACTTACAGAAGAATGAACAAATCTATTCTGGAAAATGTACAGTCAGAATGTTCCTTAATAGAGGATGGTGAGGCTTTGTCTTACATACTTGGCATATGTAATCAGCAGGATCAGGCCCTGCTTGGTAAAGCAAGTTGGTGAAAAAGAGGAAGACCCTCAATGAGATGGATTAACACAGTTACTACAACAATGGGCTCAAACACAGCAAAGACTGTAAGGATGACAGAGGACTGGGCTGTGTTTCATTCTGTCATACACAGGGTCACTGTAAGCTGGAGCGAACTCACTGGCACCTGATAACAACAACATGGTATCTAGCTTGTTGGAGGCTACACAGGGCCCAGGGAATGAGCATTTTACAAGAAGGCTGATGTATGGATGCATCATGCTTAATGTATAAACATAGTGTTTTTGTTTTTTAAGTGGGAAGCCCTAAGCATAACCCACAGCTAAAGAGAATCTTTTAAAAATCATACATTTGGGGGCTGTTAAAAACTGAATCTAGACTCTTAGCCAGTGCGAGAACTCATTGCAAATGTCAGTAGGATAAAATAAAAATTAAAAAAAGACATTCTATATCTCTTTGCAGAAGAATTTAAGGTCTTCATTTCCTCTGTCCTAGATTCTTTCTGCTCAGGCAGGACTTCTCCCTTCACTGTACCACACCCCCATGAAATGCCCTCAAGAAAATTTACTACAAATAATGTTTTCTTACTGATTCTGCTATGACTCAGCACAGGTAGAAAGAGATATTACAACTAAAAATGAACACAGTTTACAAGGTAAAAGCTACAGCTTGCTTCGGTGCTGAGAATTTTGGACACAGAGAATCATATTAAGGAGTTGGTGCTATTTCTTTGTACCTGGCCGTTCCTCAACCCTGTCCCTGCCTGAAAAGTGGACAGGCTCCCAGTCTTCGCTTGCAAGGGACCCCATACCTTGCCTCTGCATCTTGAGAGTGAATTCATCCACGGAGTTAGCAAAAAAATGAACCCCATATGTAACAGGAAGGGCAAACAGAGCCGAAGTCAAATACCTAAAACAAAAAGTTTAACAACTGCCTGTTTCTGAAACAACATGGTCTCAAGCAGCCACCTAGCCCTGGGCACTTGCGAGAGCATTTGACATCAAAGCTGAGCCACAGATACAATTAAATGTGTTAAAGTAAACTTAGATTATTTCACTCTTGTCAAATGATGATGCTTGTGTACACAGTAACTCACCTAGCTTCTAATGGTCACCAGCAATCCTTGGCTTCCCTTTGCTGCTCTGGGATTATTTTTTCACACCAGTTTTCCTCATGTGCGACTGTCTCTGTACCTCTTCTCCCCTTTTATAAGACACCACTCAAAAGATGCTATGTTAACTGATAGCAAAAGGAAACTCTACTTCTAAACAAGATCACCTTCACAGGTACAGGGATTAGGACTTCAACATATCTTCTGGTGCAGCCATAACTCAATCTATCACCAGCAGCAAAAAAAGATATATTTCCTAGAATGTGTGGCTAATTATCTCCTTCAGCAATGTCCTCCTTTGCCATGAGACCAGAAGAACTAGATGGTGGCCAGTGGTTTATTCAAAGATTCTACAGGAGGGGAGTGGAGTCAAGATGGCAGACTAAACACATGTCTCTGTGAATCCCTCTGGAAACCAAGACCTGAACTGATAACTAAATAGAGCCTTCTGGACACCTAGTGAGCCCTAGGACATGGCATAGAGCTGTTAATTTACACTTTATACCACTGAATGGAAAACCTCTTCTCTTTCGCTGACCCTCACTCTCAGCAAGTGCTGGTTTTCACAGACCATAGGTAACTCACCATTTTAATTTTTTTTCTCTGTTTTAGCCAGTGGGCAGAGCTGGAACTTGAGTAGCTGCTAATCTCAGATACACTGCTGGTGGGATCAGCAGGCGACATTGCCATATTTTGACAGCCCCACTTTGGACACTGTGTATCTTGGCACCTTTGGCCTCTCCTTCTGCCTCTGACATAGAGTAGCCTGTACAGAGGCAAGCGGCGAGCTTGTGCAAGATGCCATCTTGTTCCACTGGGAGGTGGATTACCCATACAGAGGCCTCAGCTGGACCTAATTCCTAGGCTGGGAAGCAGTGCCTGCCCAGAGAAGAGTGCTTTTCCAGCAGAAAAGTAGTATTCTACACAGTGTCGCCTATGGCTAGGGCCCGACAGCAGAGGCCAGCAGGGCAGTAGCCATTCTGTATTTTGAACTAGTTTATAACATCTGGGATTGGAAAAAGAGGTGCTTAGTTTGCCATCTGGGAAGAGGGACCTGTACACCTGAAAATCTGACTTTGGAAGTCAGATACCTTTTACTTTTCATTTTAAGACAGCCTAGAGAAACAACTGCAGTGCATCCTCACAGCATCTGTCCCAGCCTCTACTGACTCACATGATACCCAAAAAGCAACAAGCTCTGGAGAAAAGCATAACCAAGGAATCACTCATGACTTCAGAAGGCCCCCAAAAGAAACCACCACAGAACTTCGAGATGAAGAAACCTTTCTGGAACTATCAGAAGGTGAAAACAAAAGGATTACATATAGAGCCCTCCTAGACCTTATACAAAATGCAAAAGAGTAAAATGAAAATTCAAGCAAGCTGTTCGATCTGATGGAACACCAGTATTCTGAAATCCAACAGATCAAGGGCAAAATGAAAGACATAGAAACTTCAACTCCAAGCCAAGAAAACAGAATGAAACAAATGGAAAAGAGACTTTCTGATTTGGAAGACAAAACTATTGATTCCAGCATCTATGAGGAGAAATCAGAAAAAAGAAATGAGAAAAATGAAGAAGCATTAAGAAGCATGTAGGACTCTATCAAGAGGAACAATCTACGATTAATTGGAGCTCCTGAACAGGACGAGATATCTGAGAACACAGAGAGTATTGTGGCTGAGCTGCTGACAGAAAACTTCCCAGAAATTACAAAAGAAGAGACTACAGATATCCAAGATCCATATCAAACACCACTCAATATAGATCTCAAAAGAAAGATTCCAAGACATATTATAATCACGCTTAACAAAATGGAACAAAAGCAGAAACTCTTAAACACCACAAGACTCAAAGCAAAGCTAACTTTCAGAGGGAAACCCAGTAGCTTTTCATCGGATTTCTCAGTAGAAACAATGCTGACATGGAGACAGTGGCATGACACATTCAAAGCCTTGAAAGAGAATAACTTCCAACCGACAATTATATATTCTGCAAAGCTATCTTTCAACTATGAAAATGAAATTAAGACATCGACAGATAAACAGGAACTCACAAACTTTGTAAAAACCAAACCAAAGCTACAAGAAATACTGAAAGAATCTCTTGGCTTAGAAGAACAAAACCATGAAATTTATATTTTAGAAGGAAATACAGGACACATCACCCAGAATCCTACTCAGTTAGGGAAGGCTCCAAACTCAATCAAAGCTATAATAGTGAAAGAAGTGATACAGTGATGATATCATGAAAACTATGATGTCATCATATTAAAAAGAGGGATGTACTATGGTCATTATAGTCCTTCCATATGGATAGGAAGTTAATAAGACTGGTAGCAATTAAAATTGGATTTATACACAGTTTATTAAGGGGGATTATAGGGGCAGCCATAAAGCACAACAAAGATGCAACATACCAAATCAAGAAACGTAATACAGGAGTCCCAACAACCACAAAATCAATCCTGAAGAAGGTGAAAAATCAATTCACAAAGAAAAAGTCCCAGCACAAATTAAGAAGAACAACAGAGAAAACATCAATACAAAAATAAACATATCACAATGGAAGCACATTGAATGTGCATGGACTGAACACTCCAGTACAGAGACATCAAGTGACATCTTGGATCAAAAGACAAGACCCATCCATATGCTGTCTACAGGAAACTCACCTTAGACTTAAAGATAGTAACAAACCGAAAATTAAAGGACAGAGGAATATATATCAAGTTAATAATGAATAAAGAAGAACAGGTGCGGCAATTCTAATCTCCAATAAAATAGATTTTAATGTAAAATCCACCATAGGGGACAAGGATGGACACTACTGCTGAAAGGTTCAACACACAAACAGGATATTTAACAATATATTTACAATAATATTTAACAATATTAAATATTTATGTACCTAATATTAGAGCACCTAAACACATTGAAGAAACACGACCACACTCAAAAAGGAGACAGATCACTCCACAAAAATAGTGGGAGACTTCAACACTCCATTCTCAATATTGAACAGATCGTCTAGAAAAAAGGTCAGTGAAGACACAGAAGACCTAATTGCCACAATTAACCAACTAGACCTCATTGACATATACAGAACTCTCTAGCCATCAACGGACAACGACATCTTCCTCTCCAGTGCACAGGGAACATTCTCCAGAATTGACCATGGTTAGGACATAAAGCAACTCTCAACAAAATCAATACCACTGAATTAATGCAAAGCATCTTCTCAGATCATAAAGCCATAAAAGTTGAAATCAATAGCAGAAAAAAACATAGAAAGTGGAACTCTTGGGAACTGAACATCTTGCTCAAAAGGCCATGGGTTATAGAAGAAATCAAGGAGGAAATAAAGAAATTTATGGATTCCAACGAGACTGAAAACACTTCCTACCAGAACTTATGGGATACAGCCAAAGCAGTGCTCATAGGTCAGTTTATGCCCATAAATGCAGACATCTGGAAGGAAGGAAGAAAGAAACCAAACCAAAGAACTAACCACACAGCTTGAACAAGTAGAGAGAGAACAACAGAGGAACCACTCAGGCACCAGAAGAAAACAGATCCTAAAGATTAGAGCAGAACTAAATGAATTACAGAATAGAAGAACAATTGACAAAATTGAAATGACCAAAAGCTGGTTTTTTGAAAAGATCAACAACATTGACAAACCAGTGGCTAAACTTACTAAAGAAAAACAGGAAAGGAAACAAATAACCCAAATAAGATATGAGAGGGGAGTTGTCATATCAGATCCAACAGAAATAAAAAATATTATAACAGAATACTATGAAAGACTCTAACAAATTTGAAAACCTAGAGGAAATAGACAAATTCCTTGACTCATATCACCTACCAAAATTATCACAAGGTGAAGCAGAACAACTTAATAAACCCATCACAAAGGAAGAGATTGACAAAGTCATTTAAAAACTACCAACCAAAAAAAGCCCAGGCCCAGACGGTTTCACCACAGAATTCTACCAAGCTTTTAGAGAAGTGTTATCTCCAATGCTACTGAGACTATTTCACACTATAGAAAGGGATGGAATGCTCCCAAATTCATTCTATGAAGCCACCATAACCCTCGTACCAAAGCCAGGGAAAGACCCAACAGAAACGGAGAACTACAAAATGATATCACTCGTGAATCTAGATGCAAAAATCTTCAACAAAATTCTTGCTAATAGAATACAACAGCATATAAAAAAATCATCCATCATGACCTACTTGGAATCATACCATGCATGCAAAACTGGTTCAACATGAGAAAAACAATTAATGTGATCAACCATGTAAATAACACAAAAGATAAGAATCACCTGATTTTATCTATTGATGCAGAAAAGTCATTTGATAAAGTCCAACACCCTTTCGTGCTAAAAACTCAGGAAAACAGGAATAGACAGCAAATTCCTCAATGCAGTAAGGCCCATTTATACAGTGCCAACTGCCTACATCAATCTGAATGGAGATAGACTGAAGGAGTTTCCCTTAAGAATGGGAACTAGAGAAGGATGACCACTCTCACCTCTCCTATTCAACACTGTACTAGAAGTTCTAGCCAGAGCAACTTGACAAGACACAGAAATAAAGGGCATCTGCATCGGCAAAGAAGAAGTAAAAATCTCCCTATTTGCAGATGGTATGACTGTATATGCAGAGATCCATAAGTAAACTACTCAATCTGATAGAAGAGTTCAGCAAAGTCTCAGGACACAAGATAAACATACATAAACCAGTAGGATTCCTTTATACCAACAACAAGATCATTAAGGAAGAAATCACCAAATCAACAGCATTTACTATAGCCCCAAGGAAGATAAAGTACCTAGGAATAAATCCAACCAGAGAAATAACAGACCTTTACAAAGAGAACTACAAGTCCTTACTACAAGAAACTAAGAGAGACTTACATAAATGGAGAAACCTAACCTGCTCATGAATAGGAAGACTTAACATTGTGAAAATGTCTATTTTATGCAAAGCAGTCTTCTTACATAATGCAATCTGAGTACAAATTCCAGTGACATTTTTTAATGAGATGGAGAAACAAATCCCAACTTGGAAAGGGAAGAATCCCTGAATAAGTAAAGCACTGCTGAAGAAGAACACACTGGAAGACCTCTCACTACACAACTTTAGAACCGATTACACTGCCACAGTAGTCAAAATAGCCTGGTGCTGGTACAAAAAGCAGCAGACAGATCAATGGAACAGAATTGAGACCCCAGAGATGACACCTTCTACCTATGAACAGCTGATAGTCAACAAAGGTCCTAAAACATTAAACTGGGGTAAAAACAATCTCTTCAACAAATAGTGCTGGCAAAACGGGATACCCATCTGCAATAAATTGAAACAAGATCCATATTTTACACCTTATACAAAAACCAACTCAAACTGAATAAAAGACCTAAATATGAAATCTAAAATGATAAAGCTCATCCAAGAAAAAGCAGGAACAATGGAAGTTTTAATACACAACACAGACAGATTTCAAAATCTGCCAAAGAAACACAAACAACAGAAGAGAAAATAGATAAATGGGAACTATGAAGAATCAAACACTTTTGCTCATCCAAAGACTTTACTGATAGAATTAAAAGGCCACCTACAGAATGGGAAAAAATATTTGGCACCTATATGTCAGACCAACGCCTGATCTCTGTAATCAACAAGAAAAAGATAAATCATCCAATTAAGCAATGGGCAAAGGAGATGGACAGACACTTCCCTAAAGAGGAGATCCAGGCAGCCAAAAAACACATGCAGACATGCTCACAATCATTAGCTATTAAATAAATTCAAATCAACACTACAATGAGATACCATCTCACCCCAAAAAGGTTGGCCATGATCCCAAAAATGCAAAACAACAAATGCCGGAGAGACTGTGGAGAAATTGGAACTCTCCTACACTGTTGGTGGGATTGCAAAATAGTGCACTCTCTTTGGAAAGCAATCTGGCACTTCCTTAAAAAGCTGGATATAGATATACCATTTGACCCAGTAATCCCACTACTCAGAATATATCCTACAGAATGAAGGCCATTCACACAAACTGATACATGCACATGAATGTTTATCGCAGCACAGTCCACAATAGCAAAAAGATGGAATCAACCCAGATGCCCAACAACAGAGGAATGGCTATGTAAGCTATAGTATATATACATAATGGAACACTATGCAATGATAAAGAACAATTATGATTTTAGGAAACACCTCATAACCTGGTTTCAGTTGGAGGACATTATGCTGAGTGAAAGTAGTCAGCAACAAAAGGACAAATACTGTATGAGACCCCTACAATAAGAACTTAGAAACAGACTCATGTATAGAAGAAAAGACTCTTTGGTGGCTGCATTGGTGGGGAGGGAGGGCGGGCAAGGAGGGGAGGGTTTAGATTAGATAGTTGATGGAAATTTGGTTGGGTGAAATCTGTGACAGCACACATTAGAAAGAAGATCAACATTAACTGGACTTCAACATAACAGGATTACTCCTCCCATCTTAACCCAATATTAAAAGGACAGAGAATCTTGGGCAGGGGGCCAGGGACTGTGCTCTCAGGGGAAATCAAAGCCAATTGGCATAACTAGTGTCTTGCTAAGAAAGCCTTCTGCACTCCACATTGGTGAGTGGTGTCTGCGGTCTTCAAAGCTGCCAAGTTGCCATCTGAGGATACAGCAAAGGGTCCCAACTCAGCAGGAACCGATGACCACCAAGGGCCAAAATGACATGGGAGAAAGAGAACCCAGAAGACAGAGAGACTCATATGAGTGGGTGACTACATCAACTTATGACCAGAAGAACCAGACGGTGCCCGGCCACCACCAGTGATAGCCGTGATGGAGCTCACAACATTGAGTCTCACTGGTAACACAACAATAAAAAGGGGTACACCCTGAGATCTCCAGCAAAAGACCACAGTTGGTGATCTAGGGGCCTTGAAGTTCCCCTGGGAGCATGGCCCCTGGACCTGATGCTGCCCCTGTCCATAAATCATAATGGAGGTCAACTCCGGACAGGAATGGATTAGACTTGGTGACACAGAGTGACCAAATCATGTGTGTACTTTATGGTTTTATGCATCTATAGTTTATCACCTTGCTGACCTCTTACAGGAGGCGGGAGAGTGGTTGGAGAGGAAAGGATAGGAGATTGTTGGGAGGATAAGACGTATGGAGCAGAGAGGAAGAGTGTGCTGTCACTGGGCAGGGAGAGCAGTGAGAGCTGCATATAGGTGGGCATGCAAATTTACATGGGAATGTACATTTTCATTCAATCATAATAAAAAAAGATTCTACAGGAGAATCCTGATCAAAAGGGAGATAATATAAAATAGAATTTCAAATTCCAATGGAATCCAAACTTTCTGGAGCCATGGAGGTTGAATGAACCCCTGAAACTACTGCATTGGGATAATCTTTAAACCTTAAACCCTAAATCAAAATTATTTCCGGCAGTCTTCTTTAGAACAACAGTTTAGCTTAACTACTGAAGTATATCTACCTATATTACTGTGCACTTTTAAGAATTACATCTATGGGATTGAACTGACAACAGCAAATGGAAAGATTAGATAAGAAACTTCAGGAGGCAATAGTTTATATTAATGGAAAAGGAACAACTGGACAAGGAGGAAGAGAATGGTGGCACAACTTCCATCATCAATGGCACTGAACAGTACATGTAGAAATTGATGAATTGGTGTATACTGTGCTGTGCATAGTCTTAACAACAGCAACAACAACTAAAATAAACTATTATTTTTTAAAAAGACATCATTTCCCAACCTGAGTTGTCACTAAGCCATATGAGACCTTTGGGCTACCAAATGGGCTTTAAAAGTAGGACTTTCAATACTGGTGTTTAGTATAGCCCACAGAATACATGTATTAAGTGAGAGGTCTGCAGTCATGTCCCATAAAGAGACAGAGAGTAAACAGTTTAGGTTTTGAAAGTCATAAGATCTCTGCAGTAACTAGTCAACTCTGCCTGTGGCAGGGGGCCACAGACAATATGCAAATGAGAGGGTGTGGCTAAGTTCCAACCACCATTGGCCAGTTTGCTAATCCATGTGAGCTTTCAGGGTTTTTCTTATGCCCCTTCCACCCACACCTTGTTTTTCTCCTAGTATTGGAGACGGGATGCACTGAGCCAACCACACTCATCTCTCCAACTGCCTTGTCAGGCAGTAACTTCTGCCAATGTTTCCTAACTGAGGCAGGAAGGAAGAGAGAGGGCGTGTGGAAATGGCTGGTATCAACCCAAGACAGGCAGTCCCCGCTCACAGCTACTCTTTCCCCTAAGACAAAAATAAACCTTCTTAACACACGCAGTAACTCTCTGTTGGCACGTTTAGCATCTGCCTTCCCTCCATGTGTTGTGGGAGATGGTTTTATTCTGTGTTGGCAGGGAGTTGAGGACTTAAAATCAGGTTGTCCTCATCAAAGGTGAGGTGAAGAATCCAAGAGGCACTAGCCCTAGGAATGAGAACACAAGATTCTGTCAAGTCCCATTGTGGCCAGGTTTGGAAAACGATTCTGTGAAAGGAACTGACCTTCTCTGATTTATATTCCAATGAAGACCAAGACAAAGAGGCTTCAAAAAAAAGAAAAAAGACAATGACATCTCCTTCCCCCACTGTTTATTTTTATTCACAATGGTCCAGTTCCTTGTCCTGACCACCTAGTAAAACCCTTTGAAAACATTAAAGGAATCTGTAGGCTTGGTTAGAAACAAAAGAGAAGAAATTAGGAGCCCGTGTCTTGACGAAACTTATACTCACTCACTCCGGACACATCATCAGGAAGGACCAATTGCTAGAAAAGGTCCTCCTCTTTGGTAAAGTAGCCAAGCCACAGTCAAGTGCCATTGAATCGGATCGTAAAGTAGAGGGTCAGCAAAACAGGAGAGAAACTCTTAAAGAGATGGATGGATGCAATGAGAGGTTCAGGCATACCAGTAGGATGAAGGCAGCACAAGACTGGGCAGTGTATCTTTCTGTTCTAAGGTCACCATGCGTCGGAGTCAACTGGACAGCAGCTAACAAGAACAGGGTGCTGGCACAGTGGTGTTCTAAACCAGCTTGAACCTATTTATGAGGGCTGATAGTTAATTTCCAGAAATTTTGCAGGTCACTCAATGCCCCATTGGTATTTTGAAATCAGTCACAGTGGGAGTATTTACACCTCTGAAACTGGCAAATGCTCTCTACCCCAGGGTTGTTTTTTCCCCTCAGAGACTCAATTGCTAACATTTACCTGCACACCACTGCCTGGTAGAGTCCTAGAAAAGGAACCTCGACAGGCGGGAGAGTGAATACTACCAGCCAATTCGGAAACAGGGAGGCCTGGCCATAAGGTCTACAAATAATACTAACAATCAATATAGAGGGTTTGGGAGCTGGCCTAGACCCTGATGACTCCTTTGAGGATTTAATGTCCATGGTCAAAGAATGGAAACTATGTCCCAGACACATATACACAAGCCAGTAGGTTTAACCTTAGAGGTAAACATTCTTGAACACAGCAATCATGCAGAATCTCATTGTACCAAATGAATTCAAGTTCTGGCGAAAGTGCAGAGGGAAAGAGAAAAACAGGAAAGAGGAAAAAAAAAAGTCCAAATAATGAAGTGTGTTCTTTCATTCAAACTTGATCCAACCTCAAATGGTAAGTAACAGAGTTGAGAGACCATGGAAAACACAGTTGTTGGGGTGTCAGGGGGTGTGGAGGGACAGCATAATTCCTAAGACACTTCATTCTTATCCTGGGCTGCTGACTGTACTGGTAACAAACCATGGAGTCATAAAATTTCCAATGTTAAGAATGTCCGTTCTTGGAGAATCTGATTTCTATTTTTGCAACTGAACTTAAGAATCACATTTTGCCCTGGGATGCCCTTAAAAGTTCACTTGGTTTCCTGCAAACAACGTAATCATCTGTTTTACAAGACTAGAAACCAAAGACAGGGCAGTAAAGTCAACCACACACTACACCAAAAAATAAAACAGTGTTTGGGTCTAAGCTGCCGCAAGCTGTCATTCCTGTTTCCGGGACAAACTCGGCTTTCAGACTCTTTGGGACCTCTTTGCTCACATCCTGAAATACCACTGTCCAAGAAATAACGAAACTGGCTCAGCTGAGGCTGCCAAGATAAATAAAGGCCTCGCTGCTATTAATCGACTCCACTTCAGCCTCCTCGTAGGCTGAGCCTGTGTGTCAAGCCCTTGCTATCACTATAAATACTCAGGGCTTTTTTCCTTCCAAATCAAGTAGCCTCCACACCAGAGAAAGGCTGTTAAGTCTCTAAGACAGGTGACAATTTCAGCCACCTTGAAAGGTAGCCACCAAGAGCTCTTACCACCAATGAATGCTAAGAAAGGGGCTACCTTTTCTAGCAAGGCCCACAGTCTCCGATATTGTGGTATCCAAATTAAGAAAGGAACCTGGTGAAGGAACCAACCAACTGTCTCCTGTTCAAAGGTCAAGAGCACCATAAGGGGGGAGGGAGGGAAATGAAAAGGCCTTGGCTTTGTAATTGTTTACTTGTCAGGGAAACATCTTGCAGTACTTTTATTTACACTAGCTGCTTGCTGGAATTTTAATAGCCATACTGAGATTTTCCATGTTCACAAGACAAGCTGGTCTTCAGTGAGACTTCACATCCTAGGCATCCACAGTCATACACACATACAAAGGAGGATCCATGGGATTTCTCCTTGAGGTCTTTCCACAGTCCACTTTGGTGTCCAAGACCCGTAAGAAAACAAGTAGATGACTTCCTTCAGCTGCTACCGCTGGAACCCAGCAGAATTTCTGAATCAGCCCTGATGTACTATCTCTGCACCTTGAAGAAGAGGCTGGGACCATGGACCAGTATTTACTGAGTACCATTTAGCACCTGTAAGACCCACTACCAAACTCAGCCACTTGCTGTCAAGTCAATCCTGACTCATGGCAACCTCATGTGTGTCAGAGTGGAACTGGGTTCCAAAATGCTTTCAGTGGTTGATTTTTTAGAATTAGACCACCAGGTCTTTCTTCTGAGGCACTTCTGGGTGGACTTGAACCTCCAACCTTTCGCTTAGCAACCAGGCATGTTTTTCATTGGTACCATCCAAGGTTCCTGTGATACCCATTACTGAATACTCATTACCACCCTAGGAAGCCTCATGCTCCCATCACACTAAAAGGAAACAGAGGCTCAGAAAGATCACATACCACCCAGCAGGTCACCGCCACTAGCATGTGGAAGGGGTGAGCGGGAAGTAGAGCCTGACTCCAAATGCCATGCTCAGCCCTCACCACCGTGCTTCTCCCACCTTCTTCCCCCCTGCTGTGTCAAGACAGTCTGCTGAGAGACCAAAAACCGAAACCCAAGCCTGCTGTTGCCCAATCAATTTCTCCTCACGACAGCTCTACACGGTATAGAGCAAAACTGTTCCATAGGGTGTTCTTGGCTGCAACTTTCATGGGAATAGATTGCCAGGCCTTTCTTCCAATGCACCACTGGCCAGGCTCAAACCTCCACCCTTTTAGGGTAGTACAAACCATTTGTATCATTCAAGGTCCTGTTGAGAGGCCAAGACTCATCTAAACTACACAGTATGGATACATGCTTTACATTAAAATAAATAAAGATGAGAATTCCACATGCCTTTAAATAGTTCCTCACGATTCAGCTTCCTGCTCCACTGCCAGAAGAATAAGTCTTGCTATCACTGACAGCAATTTTATGCGTAAAAAGCAAAGAATCATCAGGAAGCCTCTTATCTCTTTCCTTCTAAGTAAACAGTATGTCACTTTAAGCTCACGCCTGCTCTCCTTCATCCTCTCTCTGAGGTCATGGCCCCTCCACAACATTATCCATGCCAGATCCCCAGGGGTCAGTTCTCTCAGCTGCCCCCCACATCCCAGCTGACAGATACCACCCCATTAAATCTCTCTGCCGTCTTTGCCTTGATGGAAGCTTTCATCATCTTTCACTGAGATCACAGTCCTCCCTCCACCTCCCGCCCAGCTCCTCCCATGACTCAAGGGACCATTCCACAGCACACCCCACATGTCAGCACTTCAGTGACTCCTCCTGGTC
This sequence comes from Heterohyrax brucei, assembly GCA_028571685.1. Lineage (NCBI taxonomy): Eukaryota > Metazoa > Chordata > Mammalia > Hyracoidea > Procaviidae > Heterohyrax > Heterohyrax brucei. Next base: position 41,755,760 of record CM053162.1, on the reverse strand, counting down.
TAAGCAGGAAGTTTAATCTCCTCTGCCAGCCCTCAAAGTGCTTCAGGATCTGGCTTGGTGGAGACAGGGGCACGGGGGACAGGCCCATTGCGGCCAGAGGAACTTCAGTATGAAACCTAGCTTCACCATTTTTTAGTTGCAGGATCTAGATGCCGGGACCTAGATAAGACCCACTTATGTGAAATGGAAAATCAGGGCGTACAAGTATGCTAACCTGTGGAATCACCATGAAAACTAAATGAAATGGCACCCAAGAAGCACTCACCTCAGCATCCAGCCCATACAATCCACTGCTGTCAAGTTCATTCCAGCTCACAGCAATCCTATAGGACACTGGAGAAATGCCCCATAGAGTTTCCAGGGAGCAGCTGATGGATGTGAACTTCAGACTTTTCAGTTAGCAGCTGTAACACTTAACCACTACACCACCAGGGTTTCCACCGAGTAGGCACTGAATACACGTTTGACAAGCCTGATCTATAAAGCAATCAATACCTTTATAAATAACAAAAATTCTCAATAATATTAAATACATAGGCTGGAACTGATACGACTCAACGGCACTTGGCTTGGCTAGGCTGTAACTGAGGCATCTGAGTTGTGGTGTTACTGAAGAATATTGAATAGATCACAGACTGCCAGAAGAATAAAGAGATCAGTCTTAAGAAGAAACACAACCACAGTGTTCCTTAGAAGCAAGAATGGCAAGACTTCAGCTCACCAACTTTGGACATGTCATCAGGAAAGACCAACAATAAAAAGTGGCATCATGTTTGGTAATACAGAGGGTCAGTGAAAATGCAGATAGCCCTCAGTGAGATGGACTGACACAACAGCTAGGACATGGGCTCAAAACATACTAACAACCATGAAGACGGCACGGGACCAGCCAATACCGCATTGTGCTGTACGCAGGTCAGCATGAGTCAGAGCTGGCTGGACGGCAACTAACAATGCCTGGGCTACAAATTGCCACTAAGAATGTGTGTTAACTGGGGAAAATGATAGAAAGCAAGTTAAATCTTTATTATTAAAATTCACAGTAACATTAAAAAAAAATTGCCATTGAGTCAATTCCGCCTCACAGGGACACTACAACATGACGTAGTGCTGCCCCATAGGGTTTCCAAGGAGCAGCTGCTGAAGCAGAACTGCTGACCTTTGGGTTATCAGCCCTGCTCTTAACCACTGCACTCCCAAGGGCTCCATAATAACAAGGGTGACTTTAGGAACCCTGGTTGCATAGTGGTTAAGTACTACAGCTGCTAAGCAAAAGATCTACAGTTTGAATCCATCAGGCACTCCTTAGAAACTCTATGGAGTAGTTCTGCTCCATCCTAAAGAGTTGCTACAAGTTGAAATCAACTCGACGGCAGTGAGTTTTTAATCACCTTGCGTAACAGCATTCTATAACAGCAGCATTACCTTCCCTGGTTTCCAAAGCCCTCCATCTACATCTCTTTTAGGACCCTTATAGCAAGCCTATGTGTTGGGCAGAGCAGGGAGCACACCTCCTCTGTAGGATGAGGAAACCGAGGCTCCAAGAGGCCGAGGGACTCTACAAAAGGACCACGGGTAGAGTAAGGGTGGTGCCAGGATCAGAGTCCTGTCTCGTAAGGCAACAGGGCATGGTCTAGTAAGGAAGGTGACAAAGGAGAGTCAGAGAGACTTGCCTCAAATACCTGCCCTACATCCAAGTAGCTGTTTGACCTGTCAAGGGCAAATTCCTTCACCACTTTAAAAAAAAAAAAAAATGGGTCTTATAAGATCACTTATCACATCCAGCTGGTTTGTTATAAGGACTAATTGAGCTAATATCTGTCAAGTCCCTGCAGTCCCTGGATAGTACAAATGGTTAATGTACTCAGCTGTTAAGAGAAAGGCTTGAGGTTTGGGGAGACCCAAAGGTGCCTCAGAAGAAAGCCCTAGCAATGAATTTCCGTAAAAGCAGTGACTGAAAACTCTATAGGTCGTAGTGCTACTATGACATGAGGTCACCCGGAATTGGAATCTGCTTGACAGCAGCTGACTTCATTTTGGGTTTGTGACACAGAAAGAATACTAGACTGGGATTTCAGAAATCTCAGGTTTCCATCTCCATTCTTCTAACAACCAGAAAAGACCAAGGAAGTCCTAGTGTCTTCCTCATCCTTCTCACGTTAATAAATTCCAATTGATATTATCTCCAAGGCCCACTGCCAATCTGCAGGAGTCCACAGTCTGGGAACGTAGATAATATTACTTTGTTCCATTTTTACAGATGGGAACTAACTCTGACAGCATTACATACAGTCCTGTGTGTGGTTTTATGAATAGCATACAGAATAGGAATCTAGGGAATCAAATGAGTCATAATGAGATACGTAAAGATCCTTAGTCAATAATAACTGCACACTCAGACACAGCAACAATCTTGATGATGGCACAGCACCCAACGGCGTTTCTTTCTCACTATGAGTCAGAACCAGCTCAATGGCACCTGACAGCACCAACACAGCATTACAGAAACCTGGGAACTCAGACTCAAGACTTCTGATTTCCGCTCAGAGGAAGTCCTCAGGGATGTTCCCTTCATGCAGTCAGAAGATCCAAGTCCTTGCACTGAGGGAAATAGGCTAAAGTAATATGCAATCTACATACGACTTCAGAGCAAAATAAAATATTCACTGTTCTTTATATAACAGATAGCATTTTAACTATAAAGAAGGTATTAATCACCTCTATTAGCCACTAGGGAAATCATGGTGGCACAGCAGTTAAGTGCTAGGTCTGCCAACCAAGAGGCTGGAAGTTCGAATCAATCAGGTGCTCCCTGGACACCCTATGGGGCAGCTCTACTTTGTCCTGTAGGGCCAATGGTGGCACTGGATTTGGTTTGATTTGGATTAGCCATTAGAGATAAACCAGAAATGATCTAGGCTGACAGCAGGGTGCTAATACTAGGCTGCTAATATCATCTGTAAACACACCATCAGGTAAGCGCACAGCCTGTCTTCAGTATCTCCTACAACACTTCACTTTATTTTTTAAAAAAACTTAAAATTTGTAACTTAGCATTTCTCTCTCCCCCTGAATCATTAAAAGGTTCAAATACAAGTGCATGTAGTAGAGGTTTCACTTCCTTCCCCTACAAGATGAAGTTTCAACAGTCCAAGGCATGACGAAGACATGAACAAGTAAAAACCACGCAAAGAAGGTACACACGATTACTGCAAGATGATTATATGCAAAAATAGCAACTTCAGTCATAAGTCATTGCTGTTGCTATTGCTGGGAGCCTTCGAGTCAATTCCAACTCACAGAAATCCCATGCGACAGAGCAGAACTGCCCTGTAGAGTTTTCGTCGCTGTAGTACTGAGAGAAACAAATCACTGGGTCTTTCTCCAGAGGAGTGGCTGGTGGGTCCGAGTCACCAACTGCTTAGTTAGCAGCCAAGCACTTAGGGAGACAGGACTTCTTCCATTAGCAAGTAATTAATTTATACCTCAGGCTAAGTTCACTGATTTAACAAGCTGAGTTTCTTCCAGAATTGTGAGGTCATAAATTTCTGTTCCTGTATGTATTGAAAAAAAAAGTTTGCTTTCAACTTGTGAAGGTGGAGGGGGAGCCCTGGTACTGTGGTGGCTCAGAGCTCAGCTGCAAACCAAAAAGTCAATAGTTCCAATTCACCAACCACTCCTTGGAAACCCTATGGGGCAGTTCTACTCTGTCCTGTGGGGTCACTGTGAGTCGGAATCAACTTGAGGGCAATGGGGGTTGAGTTTTAAACCAAACCCAATGCTTTTAAGTCAATTCCGACTCATAGCGACCCCTTTAGTGGAATGCAAATTGGAACATGTGGGAACTGAGAGAGTGACTGGACCTCAAGTTTTGAAAGGTGACACCAAAGGAAGGAGAATCCATGGCACTAAACAATCTGGGGCTATTCTGTGTAGGGGCAAGAGAGCCCGGCAGCATAGCTCAGCAGTTCCTAAGGACATGACTGAATTACAGACCAGTTCTAGAATCAACAAGCAAAATGAACCCAAGTCACCAAGAGAATATTAACCCCTACTCAACATACTTGTTACAATAAATACAATCATTTCAGAAATATTTCCAGCAAAACCGTTAAAAATAAAATTTTGGCACTTGCAAGAAAAAGCACCTACTTTTCCCATAGCCATCCATCGGATATTTATACACACAAATATGTGTGCTATTATACATACTGGCAGTGTTCGCTACTTGTTATAATGCATAGCTGGAAGCCATAAAGAAGTTCCCATGGGAACAATGTTATAATTGGGCACTGAATTACAAGCCAGATACTCCGGGTGGGAATAAGTCATAAATAACTAAAAATGTCTCACAAAAGCAAAGACACAAACTTCAAAATTCTCGAGTCATTTAAAACAGTAAAATTTACACCCCAAACCAAAAAACCCCACTGTCATTGAGTCAAGTCTGACTTATAGTGACCCTGTAGGACAGAGTAGAATTGCTCCATAGAGTTTCCAAGGAGCATCTGGAGGATTTCAACTGCTGACATTTCATTTGGCAGATGTAGCACTTAACCACTACGCCACCAAGGACACCCAAGTACCATAAAATAGGCAGAAATGCAGGATACCTATCAATTATGATGCCACCTAACATCAGTGTAGTCATCCCCAGTTTACAAAACACCTCTACCTAAGGCCCTCCAGCCACCATCCTCATCTGCTGTGGGAGGCAGGCACTTCAGTGTATCTTGAGCATCCACAGAAAACATTCTGTTCTATTTTATGAACCCATCAGAAAAACAAACTACCATTAAAGTGAGTTATCTTCTGCCCTTATGGGTTTTGGGATTTAGAAGGCTTCTTTTTCAAAACTGTGATTGGTAGAGCCAGCAAGCACTCTTTCCAAAGCCACCTTAGGAAACGCAAGCTGATTTTTCTTCAGAAGAATTTCCTTACAGCAATTTGGGGCAGTAATGGGCAGCGAGGGTTCAAATGTCATTCTGGCCTCAAGAACTATGCTTGGAAAACAGCTCAAGGTTATTCTTATAGTGATAACACAGCAGGTTTGAGTCACTGAAGGCATCAAAGTAAGTGGAAACTCCAAAGTCATCTTCATGGAGCACAGAGAGAACTTCAAAAGACCAAAGAGGTGAACAGCTTCCCAAAACATCCACACTGAAAGCCTTCTAAGTAAGGGCCAGGCTCACTTGTGCCCACAATAAAAAAACAACTGCTGTTCAGTTGATTCCAATTCATGGAGACCCCACGAGTACCAGACTGCATTTTGAACCACCTGTTCTGGTGGAAGTTGCATGTACGCTATCCCCAGGTATACTGAATCAGAATCTGTTATTTTTATTATTATTACTATTATTTTAAGGATCTCCAGTGATTCTGATATATAATCAATTTTGAGAACCACTGTGTGAGTCAGAATCAACTAGACGGCAATGGAGCAAGAGAAAAGTGGGGTGCAGAACTCAAATTCTCGTGAAAAGACCAGTGGGCAGGTCCTACTAATGGTTTTCAGAATTGGTCCCTAATCACCATCATTAGCATAGTCTGGGAACTTGTGAGAAATGCAAATTCTCAGCAAGGATTCAAATTTGAACGAACCGGTTCAAAGCCCTGGTGTCAGAGTGCTTCACAGGGCTTTCAATGGCTGAGTTTTTTAAGAAAACTCTCTTCCAAGGCACCTCTGGGTAGCTATGAACCTCCAGTCTTGCAGTTTGCAGGGGAGTGCATTAACCACTTGGACCACCCAAGGACTCTGTTCCCACAGAGGCCCTGTCCAAACACTGGCCATGCAACCAACCAGATCAAAAACATTCACTTGAAAGCCAGGGGAGCTAGGACAAAGAGAGAGTTGTGCCTCCTGGACACTGCCACCATTAGCTTAACTGCCTGGCTGTGACTTTGGGCCAATTTAAAGAGTTCTGGCTTAGAGACTCCATTAGCCTGAGACTGGAGGAACAAGGTAGTGGGAAACACAACAGAGAGTCCCTGATGGAGCAAAAGAAAAGTAGGGTACGGAACTCAAATTCTCATGAAAAGACCAGACATAATGGTCTGACTGAGATTAGAGGGACCCCAGAAGACACACCCCCAGACTCTCTCTTAGCCCAAAATTGAAACCATTCCTAAAACCAACGCTTCAGATGAAGATTAGACCAGACTATAAGATATAACAGAAATCCTGGTGGCATAGTGGTTAAGAGCCACAGCTGCTAACTAAAAGGCTGGCAGTTCAAATCCACCAGGTACTCCTTGGAAACCCTATGACACACTTCTACTCTGACCTATAGAGTTGCCATGATTTGGAATTGACTGACTGGCAATATAATACATAAAATGATACTTGTGAAGAGTGTGCTTCTTAGCTCAAGTAGATGCATGAAGGTTAAATGGACAGCTCCTGTCCGGAAGCAGGATGAGACGGCAGAAAAGGACAAAAGCTGGTGGAGTGGACACAGAAAATAGAGGGTGGAAAGGAAGAGTGTGATCTTGCAACCAGGGTCACATAACAATGTGTACATAAATTTTTGTATGAGAAACTAACTTGAATTGTAGACTTTCACTTACAGCAAAATAAATACATAAGGGTCCTGGCTTTCTATAGCTATATGAGCCAAATGGGGGCGTCTTCAAGGCTTTCCTCCTGCAGAAGGACAAATGGTCTCATCTTAGGCACCCTCTCCAGCAATCTCTTGTTCTTTCAAGACTGGCAGACAGAGGAGCAGTACTGGGTGCAGGAGATGCAGAACAACACTTTCTAGCACATCTATACCAACTACTCTGAATTCTCCCCCAAATCTTCCTCTACCTGAACAAACCCAATAACCTCCTTGTGCTGGGAAAGCGTGCAGGCCTCCCTTCCCTTCTCCTCTCCATTTCCCCACGTTTTCTCAATCTTAATCACCCAGGTAACAGCAGCAAGAACAAACAGCACAAGTGGGTCCTTCCACGACTCACATCAGTACGTCATGCTCAGCTAGATCAAATGGCCCCATACAAGGAAAGACAACATGAATTCTAACCAGGATGAGTCCGACGCTCTAGAAACCATTCTTAAACACGATAAATCACAGTTTGGAAACCTCAACCATCAGTAGTATTCATACTGTATTGGTTTCCTAGGGCTGCCAAAACAAAGCACCACAAATTGGCCGGCTTGTAAGAACAGACACTTATTGTCTCATAGTTCTGGAAGTCATGAGTCTAAATTCAGAGTGTCAGCAAAGCCATATTCTCTCCAAAGGCTCTAAAGGAAGATCTTTTCTTGTGTCTCTCAGCTTCTGGTAACCCCAAATAATGGATGGCAAATGAGGTTGTCACTGTTGTTGGTTACTGTCAAGTCACGATGACTCTCAGTGATGTACAACAGAACAAAACACTGCCCGCTCCTGCACCATCTCCTCAAACAACATCCTATTTCGCTGGCTGATTTCTGACTTGACTAGTATCTGAAATATCAGTGGCACTCTTTCCAGAATCACAGCAGCATAAAAACTACCACAAAGTGACAAACTGACAGATGGATTTGTCACAAGTTACACAGCCAGTCCTAGTCATGAATGTCCCAAGGCAGTGGGAAATGGGTGGCTGGGACAGGGTTCAGGGACATTCCAGCTTGAGTCAGGGTCTGTTATATGCCAAGTCACTTGAGTGTGAATCAAAATACATGAGATCAGACTCTGAACAAAATACACACCAGAAAAGTGCATCCCCTGCAGGACTGAATCAAGGTTCCTGCCAATGTGTCAGAAATAAAGCAATTTGGGTAATTTTTTAAAGACTATGACGTCTAGTCTAGCAGCTTCCAGAGACACAGAAATACAGTCTGTTGGTCCAGGCGCATGAAACAGAAGGCTATTCAAGTCATTAACAGTATCAGGATAGGCTGAGTCTAGAGTTTCATATACTCATCACAAAGGCAGGGGTATGACCTTAACATTTCTACCATAAAATTGTACTCAGTTTTTTTGCCCTTTTAATGCCTTCATTATTTCCTTCTCAACAGAGCTGATGTGTCCAAACTTCTGGCAAAATCTCCATGATTACCTTTCCAAGACTCAACAAAAATACAAATAATTTTTTTTAAATCACTAAGAGCCTAGAGAAAAAACACACAATTCTAGCTTTTTCCTCAGCAGTAGGTTTTGTTTCTTCTTAAATGCACACATTACCACTGAGGATCAATTTAATTTCTCTGACCAGACACAACTGTGTTTGGTCCCCGCCTCACTCACAGATGGGTTTGGGAAAGATGTCACCGTGCATATACATATTCAGACACCTGCACTGGTCTACTGAAATATCTGCCTTCACTCTGCTGGGAGCAGGCTTTCAGACAAAAGTTCTACAGTTAATTGCCCAGTGGACCAAGTCAATTTCTGCTCAACAAACTTTGCTTCCAAGAAAGGCTCAAATTCAATCACATGAAAGCATCAACGACTTTCAGCTGTAAGTGCTACCTTGACAAACTGCAATTTTTACCCAGAGATTAAAGCTTTAAACTAACGGTTCCCAAAGTATGTGGCTGATTTTGAGGGTAGGGTAGTGAGTTATATGCTAAGATTTACTCTGCCAAGTCTGAAAGACAAGATGATATTTGCTCTAAGTGATGCAACATGTGAGAAGCAATCATTCGGAGGACTGGGATGAAACAGTACTACCACCATGCAGAGAGAACAACAGCTTACAACCCAGGACCCCTCCCCCAGCAGCTCCCACCCAGTTCCACTCCAGCTGACATCAGTTAATTGAATTTGCAATGATGAGCTGGGTCCCCCACTCTCAAAACCATGAAATGCTCACCCTTTATTAAATAATGTCATTTAAAGAGAATGATAATCCCCAAAGCCTTAAGTATAAATCTGATAATATACCAATGTAAATAATAAAAGACAAAAATCCAATTTTCATGCAGTGAACTTTCAAACACTCTGCCGTTTCCACTAAATAAGCTTGCAGTCTGCACACCGTTACAGGCACTGGCAGTGCACCGGGCCCTCACAGCACGGTTATTAACCCTCATTCTTCACTTGAGCTATGAGCCCACAGTTATTTACTCAATTCACTTTGCATGTCAGCTAACAAAAAGCACAGCACAAAAGATTTGCCAGATACATTAGGAAAAGTGCAGGCCACCCCCACACAGTCCCCAAACCTATAAAAACTAAGATAATGACCAAGCAATGGGAAACGTCCAGCTCCCATTATAGCACTGCCTGTCACCTCTGAAAACAGACAGCCAGACAGATGAGAGCTTTGTAATCACTGAACACTTAGAAGCTGAGTATGTTTTTCTATGAAGGACTACAAATCCAGACACTGAAATTCACTCCCTTCAAAATGCGTCTAGGAAGGGGGAAAAAGAAATTAGACTCCATGTCCATCAAGACCCCTGCAAGGAGAAAGCAGATGAGGTGACATATCCAAGTAGTAACAGCTTCCCTTTGGCAGATTTAAATCATCAGCTGAGTATGAAAGACACACTCATTCTGGGTTTCAGACTAATTTCTCAGTGTGCCTTTTATAGGCTCTTTGAGCTGCTATCACATTCAGTTCAAAACAAAAAAAATTCCTACAGTTGTTTGCAGATTCTATCATAATGACAATTCAGAAATCTGCTGAAACTTCATGTTTTTACCTATAAGCCTTCTGAAAGTTCATTATTTAGATATATGTCTATTACCAGTACCCACTGCAATTCCAACTCATAGCGAGGCTATAGTTTAGAACTGTTAAAAGTATGTTCGCACCAGAACGTTACTGCACAGAAAGAGCCTAATTCATTAGATCTTTGCTGTCCAATAGGATAACCACTGGCCACATGTGGCTATTTATATATATTAATACGGTCTTGAAGTGGGGCCAGCCAAAATGGCAACGAAGGCTTAAGACACACTCCAAACTGCAGGCTTAGGATGGAAAAAAGTTTACCAACTATCTCATGAGTGTTTTAATGGTGATTACATGTTGACATGACATTATTTTAGATATGCTGAAATACATTACTAATTTCACTTGGCTCTTTTTTAAATTACATATAAGGCTCACATGGAAACCCCAGTAGTGTAGTGGTTAGGTGTTACCTCCACTAATCAAAAGGTCAGCAGTTCAAATCTTCCAAGTCCTCCTTGGAAACTCAATGGGGCAGTTCTATTGTGACCTATAGGGTCACTATGAGTCAGAACCAATTCGACAGCAGTAGGCATGCTTCATACGATGTTTCTGTTGAACGGTGATATTTCAGAGCATAAAAGTCAGCTTTGAAACTTCCACAAACAAAAAACAGACACTTTATTTGAAAACATGCTTTCATAAAACACTCTATTAGCTTCTTGTAAATGTTTTTGAGATATGCAGGCACAGCTTCAGAGAAAGAAAAACAAAAGTCGGTACCAAGTCTGCCTCCACAGCTACAAGTGTGGAGTCCCACAAACATCTTGGGCTGCTTTCAACACCCACTGCAGAGGGAAGGAGACCAGATGGAATGGAAGAGACCACCTATTTAAGAAAGGAACAAAAAGATATTTTTGATACTTAAGGGTATCCTGGGACACTGTGGACACATTTTCTATAATGCTATTATTACATGGTGAGATTCCAGAATTCCTCCAACATAAGCAAGAAGCCAAGGAACACCCAAAACAGGGTAAGTACATCATACCTTCTACTGGCTTCCATCTACTGATGGAAGCTTAACTTTAATTATCTGCCCCTGTACTACGCTCATAAGCAGGGCTGACCTTCTGTTTGTCACCACGATTTCAGCAATGGAAGCAGCAGAATCTTTCTTTTCCCATCTTTCCTCTATCAACTCCTTAAGATATGTAAAAAGCCAGTTGCCATTGAGATGACACCTATTTACGGCAACTTCATATGTGTCAGAGTAAAACTGTGCTCTCTGTGGTTTTCAAAGGCTGATTTTTCAGAAGTAGATCACCAGGCTTCTCTTCCATGGTACCTCTGAGTGGACTGAAGTCTTCAACCTTCCAGTTAGTAACTGAGCACATTAACTGTTTGCACCACCCAGGGACTCCCTAAAACACATAGCCTCTTAATATGCTATTTATATTCAGCTATAAAACTCTCTCACTGCTTGCATCTTCATGCCAAAGAAGAAATCCATTGCTGGTGAGTTGATTTTGACTCACAGCAACCCTACAGAGCAGAACTGCCCCACAGACTTTCCAAGAAGCATCTGGTAGATTTGAACCACTGACCTGTTTTTTTAAAAAGCAGTTACAATGTGGTAAAATAAATACAACATAATTTCCCCCCATTTGGGTGATCTGATCAGGAAAAATACTGAGCTTTGAGGAGATCAGAACTGCATTCTAACATCAGCCAGCAACTGAGTTTCCTTCTCTGTTAAATGAACCCCATTTCTATAAACATACAAAGCAGGGATCACCAGCACCGATTCAGGAGACAAAGTCTGTATCATGGATTGATTGAACTATGTCCCCCAAAAAATGTGTGTAGGAATTTGGCTGGATCGATTCCCAGTATTGTGCAACTGCCCTCGATTTTGTGACTTTCCATGCTGCAAATCCGAATCTCTGCCTGATAGGATAGGATTATGTAAAAACGGATTAGGGTGGGACTGTAAAACCCTTCCTAAAATCACCTCCCTGCTCCAGTGTAAAGAAAGTTTCCTTGGAGTATAATTTGCACTACCTTTTGTCTTACAAGAGATAAAAGGAAACAGAAGCAAGGAGAGAGTTGAGGACCTCACACTATCAAGACAGCAGCACCAGGAGTACAGCACATCCTTCAGACCTGAGGTTCCTGAGCTAAGATGCTTCCTGACCAAAGACTGATGCAACAAACCAGAGCCAACAAAGAGCCAGCACCGTAGAGCTGAAATGCTGAATTCAGAGTTACAGCCTACTGGACTATGTAAGAAAAAACTTTTCCCTGTTAAAGTGATCCATTTGGGGTATGTCTGTTAGAGCAGCACCAGCTGACAAAAAAAATGTCTGCCTGGGATCCAATCCCTGTGCCACCCCCTTAGCTGCATGACAAGTGACTTAAATTTTCCCAGGCCTCATTTTCCCCATCTAAAACAAGAATAATCACAGAACCTTGCTTCACTGAGTTGTTATAAGCCCTAAGTGAATTCATAAGTTGGATTTTTTTTACTTTTTTAAATAGATTAAGTGAATGGATGGGCAGAATGGCATCTGGTTCATAAATAAAATGCTTCTCAGTGCCTTCAGGTTAGAGACCAAAATCCCTACCATGATCTGTCCCACTTGCCTCTACCTTCCCCTCTAGCCTCTTGCCAAGTCACTGTCATTGTATTTCACTAGCCCCCATTCCCTTCCCTTCCGCTCCTCCATTCGCTCCAAAGCACGTTAGGAATTTAGGCCTCTATACCTGATGTTCTCTCCATCTGGAACATTGTTTTCTTCCCTCTTCACCTGGCTACATCCTCCTAATCCCTCCAGGTTCATATCTGGCAAAATTCTCTCTTCACAAGCACTTCACTTCTTTGTAAGTTGGCAGTGAGCTCCCAGAAAAAGCTTTCTCTGCTCCATCGACTCTTCTCCAGTCTTCTGTGACTTAGACCCATCCTGCTCAATGCCAGCAGTTAGCAGCATTCTGGGAATTCCCCAAATCCTCTAATCCCAGGCAGTACCCTGACTGTCTACATCAGAACCTCTAGTGAAAAGACCAGAAAGCAGAATCAGCTAAAATTTCCCCAGGTGAATTCAACACACAGCCAAAGTCAAGAGTCACTGGTTTCACAGAGGAATAAAACTGCAGTATTATAAAGAGATGATTCCAAACTTTCAGTAATCCAAAAACCAAGCCCACTGCTGTCGAGTCAGGTCCGACTCACAGCAACCTTAGAGGTCAGAGTAGAACTGCCCCATAGAGTGTCCAAGGAACGCCTCGCAGATTTGAACTGCTGACCTTTTGGTTAGTAGACGTAGCACTTAACGCACTACACTACCAGGGTTTCCAACTTCCAATAGGATTTTAAAAAATATAAATCATCTACAGATTGCAAAGGTAACTTGCTGATTTTTCTTAATCTAAATTAAGTCCAATTAGAGTATGAAAAATACATGCATCAAAGTGGCTCCTTATTTCTAAAACTTTACATTAATTGGCATTTTATTCATAGTCTCTGAACAGTCTCTGTTGTGCCAACTAGAATGTAAGCTCCTCAAGGCCAGCACTTTTATCTTGTTCTCTGCACTATCGCCAGTGCCTACAGCAGAGTCTGGAACACACAGTAGGACTTGAAGAAATATGTGCTGAATGAACAGCTTCTGATGTGAGACCTGTCATCCTCCCGCTAGACTGTATGCGGCAGGAAGACAGGGCCACAAGCCCTGGTCAATGGTGGCATTAGCATCATTCTGGGAATTCCAAAAATCCCCTAATTCCAAGCAGTACCCAGACCATTCACATCAGGACCTCTAGGGATAAGGCCAGGCACAACTACCTCACTCTCACTTGCTCAATTAAACAAATGAATTCTCTCCCTGGCTCTTCTCATTTCCATCATCTCTTTCCAGGCCTGGCTGCCTTCTCACTCCAAGAGAATCCTGCACCTTCATTTGAAGCCATTAACATGTGGTTTCTGAAATGCTGTGGTAACCTTTGAGATGAAAAGAGGTTTAGAAGTGCAAATATGGCAATATGAATATTAATAGCAACACTATTAATAACTTGAAGTTCCTTCTGCCAGACACTTGACTCTTGATTAAAAGGAGTGAAGTGGTTCAGCAATCCAAAGACCTTCCAGCTTTCAGCCAACCCATCTCCTGGAGAACAGGTCACAGCAGGACAGCAAATATTCTCAACATCTAACTAGGAAAAAATAAGTAAAATCAAGTAAGTGACATCAGTCAGGGACAAGGACAGCATGCTCTGGGTCCCCTCTAAGTTCACCATTTCAGAACTCATCTTTTGTTCACTAGAGCATAAGTTCCTTGAGAGCGAGGGACTCCAGTGGTTTGATGCTTTTTTCCCCAGGCCTAGAACTGTGCCTGGTCTACATGAGATGCTCTATTAAAGCTCTCTGAGTTAACAAAGAAACAAATGAACAAATAAGAGAGGTGTACTAAGAAGGGAGACTGCAAGGAAGGAAGGGATGAGGAGTTGAAAGCTAGAAAGTGCAAACAGGGAAACTCAGATTCCTGAAGTTTACTTGGGCTCTGCCTACTCCATGGAGATAACAAAAAAATAACCATAATTTTTTTTTTGGTCATACCATCATTTAGAAATGTTCACGAGCTGTGAATTCACCAAAAATCCTCTCTTCAAAAACCACAATGGTTGCTGTCACCACAAACATTTGAGACCTAAAGGACACCAGCTGTCCTACCAAACAAGCAGTCTGACAACGCAGAGTCTTAGTAACTTAGTGAATCACATACACGATGAGATTTTCTGCTTCTTAGGTCATAAGTGCACTTTTCAGCATCAGAAGTCCTTCTTTTCACTTTTTTAAATGCTGTGGTTTCCACCTGACTAATACCATCTTCAATTATACATAATCAACGATTTTACTGTAATCTAATGGCATATATTACTCATCAAAATGGCATCAGTCAGCAATAATATTCCCCAGCATCAATTACTCAACCTTTCTCTCGTTCTCCAAAAGTATGAGCTTGCATGTGAAGGGATTAGTATGTGGTTTGAGGTTTAACATCTTACAAATTTATCCAAAAAGGAAAATACATGTATGTTTAAGAAACATTTGTTTCAACGGCTTTCTAGTGAATTCTTGAATAATGACAATGAAAACAACGCATGAAACTCTGACCACATGCTAGATCCTGTTCATACGTCCCTGTTGGTCCCCACCACACATACTCTGCACAGTTGTCATTATTACGGGACATCATGGAAGAGAAAGTGGGTACTCTGAAAAATAAGCAATTTGTTCAAGTCCCACAGCTGGCAGATAGTACAGCTGGAATTCATCCGCAGTTCCCTGGAAGCCTGTATTCCTACCATGACAACACACTGCTTCCCTGATGACATGAAACCAGAAGACACACATAAAAAGAGCTGGCTAGGCTGTGACAGATGATTCAGGCTGTAGCTTGTCATTGCATGCCAACCCATCTAGAGGACTTTGTTCATTATACAACGTATTTTGAATAGTCAGATGATCTTAAGCAAGTCTAAAGGTCAGCAAGAATCAGCCAGTTACCCATATTTTCCATTCAGGGGGATGAACCACCAATTCAATTAATAATTACAAATATCCTCATATCTCAGAACAGAATGTGCAGTTACTGAGCAAAAGATGAATGGGTTAGGTGGGTGGTTCTGGGCTAAAACTGCACATTTTACCCAAATAACTGCATACTTCTGAACACTTACAAGAGAAACCCAAATTACTAAACCAGGTCTCCTAAGACTTAGAAGCAGAAAAACGTAACTCTAAAGGACACTTGACGAAGAACTAAGAAATCACTTTTGAAACAAGTGGGAATCAATGACGAGTTATGAGACCTTGATATGTCCCTCTTGAATAATTTACAAGGCGTCTCTTTTTGGACCATTTACAGCACTGTGTTTAGCATTCCATTTAGTACTGCAAGATAACTCCCTCAAGCGTTGGCTTCTTATCATATCTGTTGACCAAGCAACAGATGGGAAATAATACTATATACACACACAGACACAGTGTTTCTTTATTGCACAAACACAGCACTGAAGTCATTACTCAACAACCAAGTGCATTTGACCCTAGTGATAGTCAGGCCTTTCATCGATACATGGATCCAATATATCAGAGCATTCTGGGGTGCTGCTGATGTTCTCCCTGACACAGTGTAGCATGTCTCCCCTATATTTATTTCCCTCTGGCAAACCTCTCCTTATCAATTAACAATTATACTTTGAAGACACAAACATTTTGGATATTTCTTCCAGGTACTTCTAGCAGTGGTAGCCAAGAGCACCTCTTCCTTTGGGATAAAAGGAAAAATCTATTTACCAAGAGAGAAAAAGTAAATACAGACAAAGCAGAGAGGAAAAAGAACTTATTTGAACAAGTGAAACCAGAGTAGCTTTAGGAAGGCAAGAGCCTTTGCTTTGGAAAATGGCTTGAGAGGCCACGTGAGCTGGACAATGATGCCCCAGGGAACGTTCTAGACAGAAAGATCAAAACAAAGATCTAACTTGGGGAAAAGCTTACTAACTGGAAACAGAGATTGGGAAAGAATAGCTAGACAGAAGAGAGGAGAGTCAGCTAGAGAAGGTTCCTGAGGGCACCACAGCAAGAGCAATCAAGGAGACACTGACAAGAAGGGGGCAGGGAAAGGAGGTCCAGACACAAGGATGTCAGCATATATGACACGGCTGGCTGCCGCGCATACGAAGCCTTCTGTGATGGTTTATGCTGTTGTTCTTAGGTACCATTGAGCCGATTCCATCTCATAGCAACCCTGGGCACGACAGAAAGAAACACTGCCTGGTCCTGCACCCTGCGTGCAGTCATTCTGATGCTTAAACCCATGGTTGCAGCCATTGTGTTAATCCTGCCCTTAAGCATCATCCTCCTTTCACTGACACTACTTTATCAAGTGTGATGGTTAATGTTATGTGTCAGTCTGATTCCCAGTACTGTGTAACTGTCTTCTATTCTATGATTTGATATAATTTCCCTCCATTTTCTGGTATTATGTAATAACTGTCCATTTTATGTGTTGTAATCCTAAAACTCTATATGTTAACAAGGTAGGATTAATGCAAGGCTTATCTTGAGTCATCCCCTTACTAAAGGGCACGACTCCAGTCAAAGCTGTACTTGTCACAGCCAAACTCCAGTCACCACCTCCTAAGTATCTGATGTGAAGGGAGTTTCCTTGAGGACTGTAACACACATTCACTGTATATGGATAGTCGGGCAAAGCTCACTCTTGTTCTGGATCTGGGTCATCATAGTCTGACCTCCTGTTCTTGGGACTTGAGCCAGTAGCCTGCCATTTGACCTGTAGATTCTAGGATTCATCAGCTCCTGCAACCTCGTGAGTCAAGAGAAGCCTCCAACTTGACAGCTAACCCATAGATTTGGGACTTAGCAGATGTCACAAATGCATGAGTCGCTGCCTTGAAATAAATCTTTATACATCCAAATGCACACTTTAGTGGTTTTGTTTCTCTGGAGAATCCAGTCTAAGACACTCCATATTGCCTAAAACTCTCAGTGAAGCTTTAGGTCAGTCCTTGTTTTTTAACACACTTTATGAGTCGGATCCGACTCGATGGCACTTGGCTTTGGCTTATTTCTTATAACAGTTTTAGGTTTAAAGAAAAATTATGCTAAGGGCACAGAGAGCCATATACCTCCTCTACAGGCTGCCCATGATTTCCTCTATTATTAGCATCTTATATTCACATAGTACAGTTTGCTGCAACTGATGAACCACTAAGGATTACTAACTAAAGTTCATAGTTTATATCTGGGTTCACATTTTGTGTTGGTCAACACTTCTTGAAAATAATCAAGTTTACATCCAGTCAGATCAGAGAAATGAACTAATTCTGTGAGACAAAAGACTTTCTGTTACGAGAGGCTGAAACAAGTTTCAGACTCCTCCACCATCCCCTAAGAGACTGGGAGAGAGGATTAGGGGTCTCTGCACTTGCAGAGGCTATAAGCCAAGTTCATTTGAATCTCAAAGCAACAGTGATGTCAGTTACAACTTGGCATACACAACAAAGCTCCTGCCAAGATCCACAAAGACCTGTCTAGGTGCTCAGGACAGCACCTAAGTACAAAAGCAGGTGGGTACCCATGGAGAATACTGCTTTCTCTGATATTTTCTCTGAACCTACTTCCTATCAGGCACTTCTGTCACTGAAACCAGCTGACCCAGGCTTGTGTGGATGGCCTACTTCTCTGAGTAAGTGTAACATCTCTCAGTTTCCCTCTTTTCCTAGGATTGCTGAATACAGGTATGTTGGGTAGGAGGTGGCAGTAGAATGAGAGAAGAAAAGAGAAAAAAGAACAACCAAAATAAACTCACAGCCCTTACTGGACATAACAAGAACTCTATTTTATCTTGACCAACTTCAAATGGTCGGATATCAGTCGATAACATAGTACTAGATACAAAGTTTACTCATGCTACTGGGAAGGAAGAATTTCAAAAAAGATACCTAATGTGGACACCAGTGGATACCCCAATCCATGCCCCCACCTTCCTTTTTTGTTGCCCCAGCCCTGACTTTGTTGGGTGGTTACCCCTTCTCATCATCCATGTGCTCAGGGAGTCTGCTGATGGAGACACTGTAGTTTCCCTTGCTGATGAAGGAATGGTCCTGCCAACGAGGCATGAAGAGTAGAAGTCTACTGGGGATTATTGGGAGTGAGGAAGGACTGTCTCCAGAGACCAGCCTTTCTTGGCTTCTAAAAAGAAACAAGAAAATGACAGATCCTTTCTTCCACCATTGGACACTGATGTGAATGGATGGGACTGCCCACCATATCAGAGACCTCTTATCACAGAATCAGTGAAAACAAGATCAGCGTAAAAATACTTAGCAGAGATACCTAAGGAATACTGAATACTGAGTGATTTTTGTTGTTCTTTTTTTCCCTTGAGGGCACTACCTACTTTGGGGGAACTGAAACAATTTCTTTTCCAGTTTATTCCAATGACTTTTCCAGCCCCACTAGTTGATGCTCTCTGACCTAACCATTAACCTGGCTCCAAAAGCAACAGCATTAAGTGTGGAATAAATGTAAGCCCTGATAATAATGGTCATTATTATACCCATTCTAATTATCACTGCTGAAAAATAATGCTCAAGAATAATAACAGTTATAATACCACCACCACTAACCATTGCCATTGACTCAACCACAACTCGTAGCAATCCTACAGGACAGAGTAGAACTTTCCCATAGAGTTTCCAAGGAGAGAATGGTAGATTCAAACTGCCAACCTTCTGCTTAGCAGTTATAGCTCTTAAACACTGTGCCAGCAGGGTTTCCAACAGTAATAATAGCTCACGTTCATTATGTACTTACTAAATATCCAGTGCTTTTCTAAATCTTTTTTTTTAATGTATTAACTCATTCAACCCTTACAATCCTTTGAAGTAACTGTTCTTGATATCTATTTTATGGATGAGAACACTGAAACACAGAGCTTAAACAACCTTGCCAAATGGCTTGCCCACTGTCACACTAAGTAAGATGTGTGGTACACAGGATATGAATGTAGGCACACCAGATTCAGGGTCTTCACTCCTGTCTACTACACTATGAAGCCGTCTATCACTGGTTAGTTCATTCCTGGCCTTCTCAGCCGTCTACCACTGGTTAGTTCATTCCTGGCCTTTTCGCCTACCAAAGTGTCATATTTAGCTATCTACTCTTCAGGCCACCATGACTCCTTACTCTGTTGAGGGAGGCATGTGTAAAACAGAAGTTCTTGATACACAAAAGCAAAATTCTACTAAGCCAGGATAATTCAAAAGTGGTTACAGCACAGAACAATAGTGAGCTTCCAGAATTTTACTGGATTGAGAAGAGGATGCAGCACGAGTGATATCACTGCTGATGTCAGATGAATCATGGTTGAGAGCAGAGAATACCAGAAAGACATTTAGCTGTGTTTTATTGACTATGCAAAGCCATTTTGACAGTGTCAATCATAAAAAATTATGAATACCACTGTGAAGAACAGGGACTCCAGAACACTTAAATGTATTCATGTGGAATCCATAAATAGATCAAGAAGCAGTTGTAAGAACAGAACAAGGAGATGCTGTGTGGTTTAAAATCAAGAACAGTGCGTGTCAGAGTTGTACCTGTCATCATATTTTGTCATTATGTATGGTGAGCAAACACTTCAAGAAGCCAGACTACAGTAAGAAAAACATGCATCAGGATTAAAAACTCATCAACAACCCGTGGTACGCAGATGACACAACCTTGCTGGATGAGAGTAAAGAGAACTTGAAGCACTTACTGATGGAGATCACAGACTACACAGCCTTACTATGGATTACACCTTAACATAAAGCCAAGCCAAAACAAAAATCCTCACAACTGGACCAATAAGCAACATCATAATAAGCAGAGAAAAGACTGAGGTTGTCCAGAATTTCCATTTTACTTGGATCCACAATCGACACCCGTGAAAGCAGCAGTCAAGATATCAGATGACATTCTGCCTTGAACAAATGTGTTACAAAAACCTCCTAAAGTGTTAAAAAGTAAAGCTGTCACCTTGAGGACTAAGGTGAGACTGCCCCAAGCATGGTATCTTCAATTGCCTCATGTATGCAAAAGCTGGACAATGAGGAAGAGGAAGACTGAAGAGGAACTGATGTCTCTGAACTGTGGTGGCAGCAATGAATATCGAATACGTCTATCATGCCAAAAGAATGAACATGTCTGTCTCGAACAGCCAGAATATTCCTAAGAAGCGAGGATAGTGAGACTTCATCTCACATCCTTTGGACATATTATCAGGAGGGACTAGTCCTTGATGAAAGACATCAGGCTTGGTAAAGTAGATGGTCAGTGAAAAAGAGAAAGGCCCTCAGTGAGATGGACTGATACAGTGGCCTAAACAATGGCCTCAAGTATAGCAATGATTATGAGGATGGCACAGGACCTGACAGTGCTTCTCTCTGTTGTACACACAGTTTTGGTGAGTCAGAGCTGACTGGACAGCACCTATCAACAGCAGTGATATTGACCTCAAAGAGCTTATAACCCTGCATTAGTGAAAAAAGTCTAAGACAGAGGAAACAATTAGAGAATAAATAACAGGCCAGAAATGCTCCACACTGTCAATGGACTATAGACCTTTGTGGCTTGTCATAGTTCAAGGAGTCATTTGATAATACATAGTTGGTACCATGTTGGGTAGGAAGTGTAAGCAAGTATAACAAAGACCAATAATTAATCAATATGATGGAACATCTATACAGTCTTCTGTGGCATGGTCCTAAAAAGCATCACTTAACATAAACAATACTCATTTCCATTGAGTTGGTTCCAACTTAAAGTAGTCCTACAGGACAGAGTAGAACTGCCCCATAGAGTTTCCAATAAGCACCTGGTGGATTCAAACTGCTGACCTTTTGGTTAGCAGTCAATCTCCTAACCACTGTACCATCAGGACTCCCATAAACAGAAGAGACCATTAAATAACATCAAACATTAACATGAAACATTTTCACCCAGGTACAGCCAGAACCACCTTGCAGCTACCCATGGTATGCCCCCACCCTTGGGACAGTATTTCCTGGGTCCCACCAGGAACATCAGCACTCCTCTGCCATTTTGCCTTCTCACAGGCCAGGTCATGTTCCAGCAGCCAGCGTGGCACCTGCCAAGTCTCTGGCACATCCTTGTAACCGCCCCACACCATGTCTGTCAACCTTCCATTTGTTACTATGAAAAGTGACATCCTTGACAATTTCTCAACCTGATAGAATTTTCCCTGCTTGAGTTTAGACAGTGAAAGCATTTCCAAATGACAGCAATCTTCCCCTTATCTACTGACAACCTCATAAAGTTGCCCCCACTCAAACAACAATCCTCGATCACATCACCCTGCCAAAAAAAAGCCAAACCCAAGGATGTCAACTCGATGCCGACTCACAGAAACCCTATAGGACAGGGTAGAACTGCCTCACAGAGTTTCCAAGGAGTGCCTGGAGGATTTGAACCACTGACCTTTTGGTTAGCAGATGCAGAATTTAACCTCTACACCACCAGGGTTTCCAGGTAAGGCTAAACTCCAAGATCAGAAGATAAGCTTCACTGTAACACCTGTTCCACAGGGCTAATAGTATTAGGGCAATTTCAAATTAAAGAGCTGCTGGGATGTAACCAAGGCAAGGGTGGGGCCAAATCCTAGCAACAGCGATGCTTCTGATGATGGGACTAGTCCACTAATCAAAGTGAAGACTTAAAACCTTCCTTCAGTGAACTTCCCTATTCAGCTGCAGAACAGAATGCTAAATTTGTCTTCAAAGAAGTGAATGTGCAGTCTTTCCTTACTGCTGGAACCCAGTAAGTGTAATTACTACCAAAACTACAGTTTGCAGAACGGCAGCTCAGCACTCTGCCATTGTGCCTGCCAAGCTGGGCATACGTGAGGGGTGCCTAGGGATGAGGAGTCATGGGACAAACATTTCACCCCAAATTTGGGAGATAACCCCACAGTTTCTATATTAAAACCAAAGTAAGCATACCCTAGACAAAAACCAAACCAAACCCATGGCCATCAAGTCAATTCCAACTCATAGTGATCCTATAGGACACAGTAGAACTGCTCCATTGTTTCCAAGAAGCATCTGGTGGATTAGTAGCCACTGCATTTAAGTAGAATACCACCAGCATATCCTACAGCAGAATACACACATTCATGGAAACTTTTAAGAAAAAAGAAATATATATATATATATATATATATATATATAAATGCAGTAAAACCTGAAAACGCGTAGGGTATAGACTTGTAGGGAACGACTGCATATTTTCCACTAAGACAAGCAATAGAAAAATCTTCTACCCTGTCAAAGGTGGAAACCTTGTAAGACCCAGAAAAACAAGGCAGTTCTGTCAAGTTCTAGCTCTCACAGGTTTCACTGTATATAATAACACTTCAAACAAGCACTTATTCTTTAGAGGAACACCAGAGGAAAGGATGTGGGTGGGGGAAGTGGACCCCTGAAAAACGTGAATGGATATGAAGAGCCAGTGAGCAGCCATCGTCCCCCTTCCTGGACAGTGATGAGTAGGGAGACCTGCACAGTCTTGCCTCCTCCAAAGACAAACTGCCGTAAAGCATATGAGAAAACACTACCCCTAGCAGGACATCAGGTGGTTTACATGGTTTGGGCTTGGATGTTAACCAAAAGGTTGGCAGCTCAAACCCACTCAAGTGGCTCCTGTAAAAGCTGACCCTGTAAAGGCTAAATGGCCTAGAAAACTCTACAGGGCAGTCTAGTCTGTCACATGGGGTATCTGAGTTGGAATCTACTTGATGCCATGCAGCAACAACAATGAGCATGCATAACTGTCTTGGACATCTAGTGCTGCTAAAACAGAAATACCACGAGTGGATGGCTTCAACAAACAGAAGTTTATTCTGTCACAGTCTAATAGACTAGAAGTCTGAATTCAGGGTACTGGCTCCAGGCCTTTCTCTTTCTGCTGGCTCTGGAGGAAAGTTCTTGTTGTCATCAGTCTTCCCTTGGTCTGGGAGCATCTCAGCATAGGACCCTCAAGTCCAATGGACATGCTCTGCTCCTAGCACTGTTTTCTCGTTGCTGTGAAGTCCCCAAATCTCCGCTTGCTTCCCTTTCCTTTTAACTCTTGCAAGATAAAAGGTGGCGCAGGCCACACCCCATGGAAGTTCCCTTTATATTGGATCAGGGACATCACTTCAGCAAGGGTGTTACATCTCACCCTAATACCCATCCACTGTCATTCAGTCAATTCCAACTCATAGCAACCCTACAGACAGAGCAGAACTGTCCCCATAGAGTTTCCAATTCTCTTTAACTCTAGGCAGAGATTATAATTTATAAAATGTACAAAAAAAAAATCACAAAAACAGAGGACAACCACACAATACTAGGAATCATGGACTAACATATTTTGGGGAGACACAATCCAATCCACGATAGTGAGTTTTCCTACTGAGGAGGGCACGTGGTCGCTGCAGGTGCTTCTCAAGTGGCAGATGGGGTGTGGGGTCAGAGAGAACAGGTAAGAGGATAGACCCTGTTTAGCAACACACGTGGACATCCCAGCAAACTCCAAGGAACTCTTAAGAAAGACTTGGCAGGGGTTGGGTAGGTGGAGGTGGCAAGCCAGAGAGAGATGAAATTATTTGTGTAACTTCTTCTGGTGAGTCCAGACAAACTCGGCATTATATGAGGAAAACCACAGGAGGGCAGGCAGCCACTGGCAGCTGCCAAGTGGCCTCTCAGGTGGTACAACCACCATGGATGCTTCTCAGGGGCCAGAAACCATTTCCAGCCATGTGAGCTAAACACTGGGGCCTGTCTGCTCATCCAAAGGTAAAAACTGTCATCAGAGAAAATAATACATAACCAGTAGGGAAATGAGAAAGAGCACGTGATAAGTTACAGAGGGGAACAGCCCTCCACAGGAGGTGGAAGGCTCATACTTCTCAGTGCTAACACATCTAGAAAGCCCACTGTTGGTTACATGCTTGTCTGATGGGCATGGACTAGGTTCCGTGCAGTAACTGACCTCAAGGAATACTTGGACAGACGTTGAACCAACCGCTTTCTCCACCGTTCCTTACACCTAAGGCAGCTGTTCTAAGCTCTTCTCTCCCATCCTGATCTCACCTTCATTTGCTATCTGTTTTGAACTATGATGCTATTGACCCATGTCCTGGAGCCTAGGAAATGAAGAGTGCTTCTCCCATGAGATGCTGACTTGGAAGCTTAACTCTTCTCTCAGGATATGCTACTTATCTCTAACTGTTGTCCATCTTTCCTGGGACATGCTCTCCTATAATTTGTAACAGATTTTTTGAAATAGAGAGCTACATTCTGATTTGAACCCAGGCTGCATGTGTGAAACACTGATCAGAGGATTATGGTTGATTTCTGTAGCCCAGAGCTTAGCTTGGTATTCGGGCCTTGGGGATACAGGGAGTGTACAGCAAGGCTGTGTTGCTCTCATACCCCATCTTTGAGCACACTTTCATTCCATGTGTCAGGGGAGAAGGTGACTGGTGTGTTCAGGGCTGAACATTAATCACTTAAGAAAGCCAGAGGACGAGGCAGTGGAACTGAGGCAAGATGACTAACTGTTGCTCCAGCAGGCCAGCTGATCTGAACTCGGAAGGGCCAACAAAGCAGTAATCGTCAGGAAAACATAGCCCACAGAAGAGAATATTGAAGAAAGAGCACTGCAAGCAGCTTGAGGAAATAAAAATGGAGTCAAGCTGCACAGGAGAGAGACAAAAGAAAGAGCTGTGCAAAGATACAGGTATGCTCAGTGAATCAATCAATCATGAAAGGATAAATACTGTATCACCGCACTTACATGAGATAAACACATGTATATAGACCAAAGCTTTCTAGTGGTTCCCAGGGATGGAAGGGACGGGGAAGGGGAAGATGCTGCTTATGGAGCCCTGGGTATCTATTAGTGGCTCTGGAATGGTTTGGAAAAGGATGATGATGATGGCTGCACAACATGATGAATGTAATCCTGAATTATAATGTAAAAGCTGTTGAAGTGACAGATGCTTTATCATGTATACTTTTTACTACATGCCCACAGATGTGGATGCAGATCACTTTGGTTATGTACTGGCATCTTATCATCTTGATGAAGCCAACTGAGACTTGAATTTCAAAGTTTGGGTTCTGGTATAGCATTAACCCTCCAATATGGGAGATGCAAACCAGCCCACAGCAGATCAGAAACCACTCAACTCCCAGTGCCCATCCAAAGGGTGATACATCCAAAGTGCCTCTGCTTCCAGGACCTACCACAGAGATCCTGGATGTCTGTGGGATTTTAGGGAGTGGCTGGTTTATATTCAACCACTAACCTAAAGGTTGATGCTGTGAAACTACCCAGTGGCACCATGGAAGAACCACCTGACTACCTGCTTTCATAAAGATTACAGCCAATGCTTATAGTCAACCAAACACCTCACAGGATTTGGTCCCTTGGCTTGGAGCTTTAAGGTCATCATTTCAGAGGCATCCCAGTTAACTGGTCTAAGAATGTGTGGCTCTATTAGACCTCCCAGTTTGTTGCATAGTTCCTGTAGTGGTCAGGATTATGTCAACTTGGCTACTACCTATTTGGCTGCTGTATTAAGTGGCAGGGCGGGGTTTGTGGTGGCTCCCTGCCCCTCGGCTCTCATCTCATGACCCTGGACTACGGCTGCTGATCGCTCACGTGGCCAGGAGCTCCTGCTCTCTTCTTCCAGCGTCTGGTTCCGGGACTTGAGCTAGCAGCTGTTGGGCTCATCAGTCCTTACAGTCGGCACGTGAGAGTCCTGCTCCCTGACCTGCCAATCCTGCGCTCGCCAGCCTCTGCCCAGTCCTGCTCCCTGACCTGCCGATCCTGGGTTCGCCAGCCTCTGTCACTTCTTCTCGCCACCAGCTTGGGATCCACCGACCTCCAACCTCTGTCGCTTCGTCTCACCACGAGCTTGGGATCCACTGACCTACACAACCGGTGATCTGCAACTCTGGTCTCTGACTTGCTGACCTTGGGTTCCTCAGCTTCTGTGGACACGTGAGGCTTGTGCCAGAGCTTGGGACATTCAGCTTCTGTGATTATGTGAGCTGTTTCCTATATTTGTATCTATCTATCTGTCTATATATATATATTATAAATCTTTCCTTGTACCTACACGTGTTACTGATTTTGCTTCCCTAGAAAACCCAGCCTAAGACAGTTCCTGAGGCCTTAATAGGTTGCAAGCAGCCATCTAAAGCACAACAATTGGCCTCTATCTACCTTGAACAAAACTGTGTGGCTAATCGCCTGGACCACTGCTTCCTTTGCCATAAGACTGGAAAACTGGATGGTGCCTGGCTACCATTACTGAGCATTTTGATCAACGATTCCATAGAAGAATTTTGATCAAAAGAGGAAAATGTAGAACAGAATGTCAGATTCTCATGGACTCTAGTCTTTCCGGAGCCAAAGGTGAATGAACCCCTGAAACTAATGCCCTGAGATAATCTATAAACCTTAAACCAAAAATATCCTCATAATTCATCTTAAAACTGAATAGTTTAGTTTAACCAATAATAAAGATCTGTCTTGAGCATTATGCTCTCTCAAGAACTATCTGTATGGGATCAAACTGATAATAACAACTCAAAAGATTAGAGACTAACTCTAGGGGACAGTGAGTTTATGTCAATAAAAGAAGAACAACTCAGAAAAAGAGGGTAAGAACGGTTGCACAACTCAAATAATGTAAACAGTGTCACTAAATTGCACATGTAGAAACTGTTGACTGGGTGTATGTTTTCCTGTGTATATTCTCAACAATAACAACAACATAAATTCAGAAGAAAAAAAGGACTATAGCCATGTTAAACCACATGGAGCACAGCCCTACTCTGTAATACATGAAGTCACCCTCTGTCAGAGTCGATTCCACATCAGTCAATTTTGTTTCTATTCATAAAAGCCACAGATGGACAGACTGGATTACAGAACAAATCTGTTCTACACCCATGAGCTTCTTCATGGCGATTATAGCTGTACGTAAAAAACTGGTACACTAGGACCCGGGCCACCACGTAAGAACTGGATGGTTCAAGTTGGTATATTGATTAGTTTAGGGACACAGAGAAAATGTTACAATTAATACCAACTACACTTCACAGACTGGCTCTTAACCCTGTGTAGAATATACATGTGTTTTATTGGAAAGAATAAAAGACAATTCTATTTTAGGTAGCACATAAATAAAAAAGCAAGAAACTGCTAGAGTCTGGGGAAAATAGAAAATGAGTATCAGTATGTAAAGGCATCATAAGCAGAAATACAGTTCACAAAGGAATATGAAATATGGGGTAAGATGTGGGATGCTGCTGACACCGGTGGCAGAGGACAGCTGGGCCATGTGCATCAACACACAGCCTTCCGAAAAGGAGCACCAGTCATCAGGCTGGAAGGGCTGTGGGTGGAAGGATGCTGCTCTGTGCTTACATGGAAAACCTTCTTCAGGCTGTGCACTCTTGTGCATAAGCCTTGGCCTTTCAGTTATGGAGGGACAGTTTCAGTATGTTGTGTGTCACTGTCTCTGCTCAGTAAACCACTCAGTTTCTCTAGAATAGCTATATTTAAGATAAACAGACTACACCCGCCTATGAATGCAAATACCCAACCAAACCAGTTGATCCTGACTCAGGACCACCCCAGGCGAGTTGGAGTAGAACTGTGTTCCACAGGTTTTCAGTGGCTGATTTTTCAGAGGCAGATGGAAGGTACCCTGAGGTGGACCCAAACCTCCAGCTTCTTGGTTAGAAGCTGAGAACGTCAACCATTCACACCACCAGCTACTCTGAAGAATGGGAATTCCAGAACATTTGACTGTATTCATGAATAACCTATACACAGACCAAGAGGTAATCCTTTAAACAGAATGAGGGATACTGTGTGGTTTAAAATCAGATCAAGTGTTTCTTGACCTGAAACATCAGGGTTGTTTCTTTTCACCATATTTATTCAATCTGTATGCTGAGCAAGTAATCTGAGAAGTGAAGCCATACGAAGGATTGAAGGAAGACTTATTAACAACCTTTGATATGCAGATGATATAACTTTGCTTGCTGACAGTAAAGGGGACTTGAAGTACTTACTGACGAAGATCAAAGACTAGAGCCTTCAGTATGGATTACAACTCAACACCAAGAAAACAAAAATCCTCATAACTGGACCAATAAGCAACATTTTGGTCAATGGAGAAAATGTGGAAGTTGTCCGAAGATTTCATTGTCCTTGGATCCACTATCAACACCCACAGAAGAAGCCAAGAAACCAAATGACAGATTACATTGGGCAATCTGCTGAAAAAGACCTCTTTAATGTGTTAGAAAGCAAAGTTGTCGCCCTGAGGACTAAGGTGTGCCTGATTCAAGCCATGGTATTTTTAATAACTTCATATGCATGCAAAAGCTACACACTGGGTAAGGAAGAGCAAAGAATTGATGTTTTGAATTACAATGTTGGTGAAGAGTATTGTATATACCACTGACTTCCAGACAAACTAAAAATCTATCTCACAGAAGTACATTCTGGCTGTATGGCCTCTCACATACTTTGAACATGTTACCAGAAAGGAATAGTCACTGGAGAAGAACATCATTGTTGGTAAAGTAGAGGGTCAATAAAAAACAGGCAGACCCTCAATGAGATGTACTGATACAGCGGCTGCAACAATGGGCTCAAACAAAGCAGTGATCATGAGAAAAGTGCGGGACCAGGCAGTGTTTGTCATACGTGGGGTCGCTATGTGTCGGAACCAACTCAACAGCACCTAACAAAATCAAGGAACTCCAAACACAAATACGCAGGCATTAAACACTGAGGCTGCTGCCCCTTTTGACCTGGGCACCCACGAACACAACTTTAGGCATATCAAACTGTAGAGAAATTAATGCTCTGGTCTTCAATGAATGGGTGATCGGAAAAATTTTTAAATTGCAATCTATCATATAATAATTTAATTTGATATTTACCAAAAAGTGTCATTCTCCACTCTTAGGTTCAATCTGGTAATTCATGATCAGTCTCCTTATTTGGCAGATTAGGGGCAAAAACTTTAACATTAATAAGACTACTACTACAATGTATACACATGGATGTTTAATTTGTAGAATTCCAACACGGGATAAACTTTAGGTGATGAAGTGGGACCCAAAAGAGGTTACTACGCCTTCCCAAATCCACAAAAAGTCGTGGTTTTTCAAATTAAGAAAGCAGATTTTAACATAAAAGTTCCTGCAGCCCAGCCCCCTCAGTCATGAAGGACACACAAGAACTGCAACTCAAGATTTAGGAGACTCATCCCTTCTTCAGGAGGGTGACTGCTCATCCACGTCTACCTTTCATTCTGTCTTACTTCAACTACAGACTTGGTCCAGACTATCATTGCTCATAACACAAGTAACCCATGGACACCGTATACTTTCTAGACACAGGCTAACCTTTCTGGTTCTCTATTGTAAGTGATGTTAATACCCCACAAGCTATGTGCTTGGCTCCTTCCTAATTCTCTGCATGCATTATCTCCAGCCAATGCATCTGGTTTTAATTACGCAAGCAATCTCTTTAGTTGTGCTTGTGAAGGGAGAAAAGGTATAATTTTTAAGTTATGTAGAATTTGGAGTATTATTATAAAGAGTTAAAGAATCCAGTGTGTATCCATAAACAATAATTATGTGAACAAATTTAGGTACACAAAATAAGCTGAGGAACTGAATCCAGAATTACCCCATGACTGCACAGTAACTGAATCCAATATCTCCAGGAACGCACAGTGAGCCAGGAGTACAACGTAGTATCACCTGGCTCTCCACATCTTGTATTACAACATATAGTGATACATTTATTGGTTATTTATTCACACCAAACCTTCTGCCGTCAAGTCAATTCCAACTCACAGCAACCCTGCAAGACTGAGTAGAACTGCCCCATCGGGTTTCCAAGGCTGTACATCTTTATGGAAGCAGATAGCCACATCTGTCTGCTGCGAGCAGCTGGTGAGTTCACACTGGTGACCTTTCAGTCAGTAGCTGAGTGCCTTGCACACTCGACTGCCACTGTTTCCAGCTACGACAGATAAAGTGGCACCTAGGATGCACCATTCAAGAATTGAGAAAGGAGAGACATCTTCTCTGAAAGACACTGGCCTGCATGACCAAGCCCCCAGGATTTGGAGCAACACAGGAAACTGAGAAACCAGCACCACAATGTCACTGAGGGCATGCCACGACTGAAGGGACATTCTCTACCATTTTCACTCCCTACCACTAAGTGAGAACGATCTACAGAGCAGAGATGAGAAGTCCTCATTAGGCACAGCACAAGGATGGGAGAGGTAACTGCAAGAGGGGAGTCCTCAGTTAAAAACCACGGAGCCTCAAATCACAATGATGCCACTGTTCCTCATTAGAAATCCCTAAAAGATAAACAGAAAGAAAAAGGTTCCAATGTAGTGGATCACTTCCATATAGCCTTTCTAGCCATGATCTTGTGACTCCCACCCAAGTGACAGGTTGGGACTCTGCAGATAGGGTAATCGAGGCCCACCAAAGGAATCTGTCAGTTCCGCCATCCTGATTTGCTTGATGTAAGCCACCCCACAGGTAGGAAAGAAAAAAGATCCTTACCACCACCAAGGAAGAACAGCCAGGAGCCAGCATGTCCTTTGGACCCAGGATCCCTGCACTGAGAAACTCCTGAGAGTAGGAGGACTGAGAGAGAGAGAGAGACTGAGAGAAAGAGAGAGAGTTGTAACCCTGAAGGCCATGAGAAGCAGTAGCAGGAAACACCCAACAGCAGAGACGCAGCGGCAGGAGACAGCACGGTGGGCTTCCTGGCACAAAGAGACAGGAAGCTGAGTACCTGGCCTAAAGCCAGGGAGTGGTGTGCCTATGCGCATAGCTGGCCAGTGGCTACCCTATAGAAGAGAGGTATCCTTGAGTATCCCCAATCCTATTACTTCCCTAATAAACCACATAATTGTGAGTGGGTTCTGTGAGTTCCATCTGGCCACTGCAGTGAATTATGGCACCTAGCAGAGAAGCAAAGTTTGCCATGGGAGGGATAGTTGCTGTCAGAAATGGTAAAGACGGTGGAGAGAGTGCTCATGTCTGACCTCTGCCTCCCAGGAATCAGCCTTAGGCTTTGATCTTGATTCTCCCTCATCCCACTGAAGTGAGAGAAGGTTACATCACCCTCATGCTGTTCTTACAAAGATGTATCCATATATATTTATGTTTTTCTGGACAGTCTATCTGATCACCAAACAAAAGGAAATAAATTGTATTTTATTACAGTTAAGACCAACATCATTTTTACACCCAAGTTTCCACTGTGCTTTTCATATGCCTGGTACATAGCAGACACTCAAATATTCATTCAATGAAGCAGAAGTGAGATATGCATCAATATCTTATCCTTGAACCACATAAATATCCTATCCTTGAAAAATCCCTTGTGAACTCCTGGGGCTTTTCCTGGATGCACCACAGCCATTGCAACAGCACCAGAACTCTGCCTCACACTCACTGTCACCACCCTCAGACCCCATACACTGACATCTGGTCCTTATGCTGGCACATTTGCAAATCCTCTCATTGCTTCTATTTACCTGATTCCTACTGCTAATCCTAATTCATTGAAACTCACATAAGTTCACATCAGCGTCACACACGCATCCTACTAAGCAGAAAAGCAAATATTATAATATCTTCATGTTTGCAGACGACCATCATATCAGTTTAACAATGTAAACACATGTGGCAGAAGAGAGAAAAAAAACAACCAAAGCAACTTCTCACAGACACTTCCAGGCCTCCCAGAGGACTGTAACATTTCTAAATATTCATAAGCCATTGAGAGCTAAATCCTAGCTTAAAGAACAAGGCAACAACCAGTGGGGAGAATTCCAATTGCCCGGCTTCTTCCATATACTTCGCTTACTTTCATTTCACTCTATGGGAAAGAGGGAGTTCCACATTTTGACACCGTAGTACGATTTTTAAACCATTCACCGCTGCCGATACCTCATCTGGACACCCTATTCTTTTAAAGTTAATTAAAATTCCAATAGGATCCACATCAAGCAGGCATTCATTTCTAACTCATCAAATCTGAAAATCTCCCAAACAACACAAATCTGATAAAAGAGTGACCTTGGCCTCTTCAAATGGTACCGTTAAAGAGTCCTTTCCCCCTAACCAAATCCTGGCTGATGTTTTCTTTCAAAAATACACTAAAGGGATTGTGTTAGCTGAAAAATAAAATGGAAATTAAATACAGATTGAATTAATATATGCACTTGAGATAACTGCATAATTAAGACCCAATTTTGTCATGCTCCAGCAAGCATGTGAGCCCTCAAAAGCCGGAACTAAGAAACACTGGGTATAATTCTGCTCAGCTGAATCACACCATAAGGAGCCTAATTCCCGGCCGTTGTCGACAAGCTATTGTGTCATTCAGATTAAGGTGGCGTGTGTAGTTTTCAGGAAAGCCTGCCAACTAACTGTATCAGCAACTAAGCAGGATTATTCTCCCCTTCTGCCTTTATTAAAGCAGATTATAGTTCAGACTCTTCCCCCCCTCCACTTTAATGAGCCTTGTAAGGATTAGGAACACTGCCTCTGATACCAAAGATAACAGTTGGAAACAACAGAAAAGGTCAAACAAGCAGATACAATCAACCACTCTGGTTCAGGTGTCCACGAGTTTTCACCAATCCAGTCAAAGTCCTAGGAAGAAATGCCTGGAGATCTACTTCTGAAAATCAGCCAGGAAAAACCCTGCACATCACAAGGGTCTCATCCGTAACCAGTCATGGAAACGAGGCAAGACTGGGCAGGTTTCAGTCCAGGGGACACAGGGTCAAGATGCACTTTGAATCTAAAAGTAAAGCATGGTATCAGACTCACAAAACACACTCATACAGACAGCTACAGGTACACACCCTTCACTTTAGATGGTATACACAATAAACTCACGGCCAGTAAAGTGGAGCCGTGGAAGACTTGGTGGAACAGTGGTTAAGAGCTCAGCTGCTAACCAAAACGTCAGCAGTTTGAATTTACCAGCTGTTCCTTGGAAACTCCATGGGACAGTTCTGCTGTGTTCTGTATGGTCACTCTGAGTCAGAATGAATTCAAAAGCATCGCTTTTTTGTGGAGGGGAAAGTGGACCCTATCAGAGATACCTCATGAGAAGCTACTTTGAGATTTCACACTATTAACATGCATTAAAACAAGGGCCAGTTTTGTGTACCACTTACTGTATGCAGTACATTGTCCCATTTATCCAATAAAGCAGGTTTGACCCTTAACGCACAGTCATGAAGGCAGAACCATCTGCCCAAGGGCTTATGGTCGAGAAGTGAGAAAACCTAGATGAAAACCCAAGTGTGCCTGTGTACTGACACCAACGGCCATCCACAGAGTCGGCATTTTCAACTCTCCTTCCTGACAGGATCTTACTTTGGCTGAGGAGTGCACCCTGTCTACAGGCAGTGTGCTTCAGGGGAAGTGGGGGAGCCTCATCCCAGGACAGGAAGCCAATCCCGCGTCCCTAGACCATTGCTAAGCTGCGGCTGGCTCAACCCTATGATGCAACATAGGCCAATGGGGTGTGAGGGGGTGACCAGACGGGTGGTTCAGTGACCTGGAGGGAGGCAAAAGTGGCAGGAAACCCTCCCACTTCAGACAACGCTTTGGGGTGTTGTCATGGGAAGGTACACCCGAAGCCACTACATCTCACTTGAAACCAAGTACATGCCAATACAGTGGCAGAGCAGAAAGACGGAGCGAACCTGGCTCCCCGATGACGACCCAGAGGGGCTACATGGCCCACACCATCAGCATCCTTGGCTGCTAACCACAAGGGTAGAGATTTGAGCCCACCTAGAGGTGTCTTGGAAGAAAGGTCAGGTGATCTGCTCCTGACAGGCCAAAGCCATGGAAACACCATGAAGCAATTATTCTCCACACACGAGGCAGCTGGCAGACAACAAAACGGAGCTACTGAATTACTCTCATCCTCGAGTAACTCTAACCTCAAAACGCATATCCTGCAGTACTTCTGTGAGGTGATTCATTCCTTGCTGCTTACATCGTTTGAACCAAACTTACCGTTAACCGTCACCAAAGCCATAACCTTCTGTTGCTGCTGAGTCCACTCCAACTCATAACCACCCTTTAGAACAGAGCAGAGCTGTCCTGTAGTTTCTAAGGAATGTCTGGTGGATTCAAACTGCCAAGCTTTATGGTTCGCAGTCATATAGCACTTAACCACCATGCAGCCAGGGCTTCCCACTGATGCCACAGCGGATTATCAGTCCTCTTCCCTCCAGACTATACTGTTCTTCAAGGTTCCTGACAATCACCTACAGGATAGACAGCCTGGATTTACAAGGTGGAAGCCTCAAATTCAGAGAGCAACTTGTGGCTACAGGACATGGTAAATCTAAGGGGTCAAAGCTGCTTAGGCTTGTGACCTTCACTTATGGTTAATTGTACTGTTGCCTCTGGCCACAAAACAAGTTCTCCACTTAGCCCAAGGTTCATCTACAAATAGTGTGCCCTTGAGCAAGGAAAGTTAGAAGCCTCAAAGTCCAGCTATGTTGCTACCTAACTCACTAAATTGTAGTGGGGAATAAATAAGACATATTTAAATCACTTGAGTTGACACTTGGGACACAGAACCCAAATCCATTACCCTTGAATCAAATCCAACACACTGCAACCTTATTAAGACAGAACAGAACTGCCCACAGAGTTCCCAAGGATATGATATTTCGGGGGGGCAAACAGCTACCTGTTTCACCCCCCTGGGATATAAGAGGCACCCAATAAATGGTAAGTTTGGATTATTCACTAACTGACCACAAACTGAAACACAATATTGTTGTCAATCACAGAGGTCCTGTTTCCACATCCTCTAGGTCTTCTTTGGACAGGCCCATTAAAAAGGACTTCTCCATGGCTCATCTGTCCCTCCAACGCTGGTGACAGATAGTCTTGGTTCCCACAAATCATCATGGTTCCCACAAATTAACCAGCTGTCTGGTATTTGGTGATCTGGTGTTTTCTGGCAAGACCCACCAGGCTCTGGGCATCTTCCTTTGGAGTCCCAATTACATCTAAGATGAAACAACAAAATCTGAACAATAAGACAAGCAGATCAGAAAGGGCACAGGAATTCAGTCAGAGGGCATACCGTGACTCCATGACTTCCAGCTCTCTCACTCTGCCTGTATATAAACAGGCCATCAGACCACTCACCAGACTTACCGTGCACTTTCCATCAGGCAATATACGTCAAAGTGACAGTGGCAGGAGTTCACAATAATTATCAAATACCAAGCAAATCTCAGGCACAAGCCGTCCAACTGTCACCACTAAAGAACACATTGATTTGCTTCCAGATACTGTAGATATTTTCTAACTGGCCCCCACTTAACTGACCAGAACCCCATTTCCTCTGTGAAATATCCATATACACCAGTTGGCTAGTACATCCACTGCTGCCAGGTAAACCCTCTGTTAACCAGCAACTAGATGTCTTTATTACTATGTTTATGCAAGTTGTACTTACAATGGTAATTACATAATTTATTTAAATCATATGTAAACCAAAGAAGTTTGAGTGAAAAAATATATATATATTGCTCATTTCCTTCTTAGGAAAGACTCAATAAACACAGGTTGCTTTAAAAATGTCAAATCACGTGTAAACAAAAAATATAAGACATTGGGGGAAAATTATCTATGATGCTCCATTCAGAATTCTTCCAAAGAATCTCAGTTCCCACTTTGCTTGAAGGAAACAAATTTAAAAAATCATAAATTACGGCTGGGGGTTCAGTTATAATGGCAATTTGGAACTCCCACCAGGCAAACATATACTCAAAAAAAAAAACCCTTAACTGTACTTTTAAAAAGGTAAATAGATACATATGTGTATCTGTGTGTGCATATATATAACACACAATATTTTATATAGGTGTCATTTTTAGAATTCTCCAATTTATTTGACTTTTTCCATTACTGAGTCTCAGTCACATTAGCTGAGAGATACAGAAAAGATTTCAAATGGATCCAATTTCAACATATCCTATAGTACTTCAAGCTACACAATAAAGACAAACTAATTAGGCTTTAACGCTTAGGTTTTACATTATCAAAGGCATTGCCCAAGCTTTCTATAGTTCTTTAATTTGTGAAAATGTCTTTCTTCTTAAACTTCATAGAGTTCTAGATTTACACAAAGCCCTCGTGAGAGCAGAGATGGGAGTGCTTCCATCCCCATATGTCAGATACGAGCCTCGGTCTCTTTCACCTAGATGGCACCTGGCCCAGTGTAGGTACATAATGAATAACACATATATCCAAATACAGGATTTTGTAGGAGGCACAAACAGTTAAACAACTGATTACTAACTGAAAGGCTGACAGTTTATACCTACCCAGAGGCACCATGGAAGAAAGATCTGGCAACCTACTTCCAAAAGGTCAGAGCTTGGCAACTCCCAAATGTAAAGGCAATGATTTAAAAAAAAAAAAAAAAAAATCATTCAAGAAAAAAAGTGAGATTGTCATATATTTGAGTGCTTATTAAATCTCTCCTAATAAAAAGCACTTCTTGAATCACTCAGTGTCGAACCATAAAACCATTTTAGAAAGACACCTTTTCCATAAACAATGTAGTCAATGCTTGCTCAGAGTGCTATAGAGGTCACCTTATAAAACTGTAAAAACAAAACACAAACAAGTTAGGCTAAGAAATTCAGCATCCATTTCACATCCTTAAGGTGTGACACATCACGATACTTATGGTTAGATGTTACTTTTAATGCAGGACTTCTTAAAGACCACTTTAAGAATTAACAGATAACAACAAGCACTTGCCACTGGGAAAATGAAGAGATCTAGAGTTTCTGAAGTCAGGTAGTGGGTACCCACAGCCTAATATAAACTTTTCAGGAGCAGAATCATTAACTGAAAACCCTTATCTCAAACGGCTCAGGTGACAGCAAAGCCTCTGCCACCCAGGTTGGGTAACTTCCAGTGATTCTGAGCAATAACCAAAAGCCTGATGACAGAAGTCACAAATGAGGAGGTTGGGAAACAATGTTTCATGAAAGGCAAGTAGAAACAAAGACAAAATAATTCATTTTGTACAAGATGTATTCCAAATGTCTAACTAGTTAACACTATATATGTGTGTATGCCAGCCAGCCAGGTGCCGTCAAGTCGGATCCGACTCATGACATGTGTATGTGTGTATATATACATATTTGTTTACCTACATCTCTAAAAAGTTAATTTCTAAACTGTTTCACTGAAGTGCAAAGGACCTGAAGCATTTACTAATGAAAATCAAAGACCACACAGCTTTCAGTATGGATTATACCTCAACATCAGGAAAACAAAGGGTCTCAAAACTGCACCAATAAGCAACATAACAAACAGAGAAAATACTGAAGTTGTCAAAAATCTCATTTTACTTGGATCCACAGCCAACATCCACAATAGTCGAGGAATCAAAGGGCACTGTATTGGGCAAATGTGCTGCAACAGACCTCTTTAAAGCATTGAAAACCAGATGTCACCTAGAAGACTAACGTGTACCTGACCCAAACCTTGGTGTTTTTAATCGCCTCATACACATGCAAGGAAACCCTGGTGGCATAGCGGATAAGAGCTATGGCTGCTAACAAAAAGGTTGTCAGTTTGAATTCACCAAGCGATCCTAGGAAGCTCTATATAGTAATGGTTCTACTCTGTCCTGTAGGGTCACTATGAGTCTGAATCAACTTAACAGCAGTGGATTTGATTTCAGTTGGTTTATAGGCCTGTAAAAGCTGGATGATGACTACGGAAGGCTGAAGAATTGACACGGTGTTAGTGAAAGACATTGAATACGCCACAGATTGCCAAAAGAATGAACAAATCTATCTTGGAAGAAGTACAGCCAGAATGCTCCTTAGTATCAAGGATGGTGACTTTATATCTTCTATACTTTTGATATGCTATCAGGAGGGACCAGTCCCTGGAGAAGGACATCATGCTTGGTAAAGTATAAGGTCAGCAAAAAGAGGAAGACCCTCAACAGCATGGACTGACCCAGTGGCTACAACAATGGGCTCCAGCATAACAGTGACTGTGAGAATGGACTAGGCAGTGTTTTATCATATTGTACATAAGTTGCTATGAGTCAGAAGCAACTCAATGGCACCTAAAAACAATAACAAAAGCAGGTTTATACACCCAAACTGGCCCAACAGAAAGTTCGAGGAGCTGCCTATTGGGAAGACAAGGAACTATCTTATATTTAAGGGAGTGTAATACTGCAGGTGGAAACCCTGGTAGTGCAGTGGTTAAGTGCTACTGCTGCTAACCAAAAGTCAGCAGTTCGAATCCACCCGGTGATCCTTAGAAACTCTACGAAAACAGTTCTGCTCTGCCCTATACAGTTGCTATCAGTCAGAATCAACAGCAATAGGTTTTGTTTGTTTGTTTGTTTTTAATCTGCAGGCATAGATGGCATTTGCTACATAATGAAATGCAAGCCCATCTATTTAACAACATGCGGTAACACTGAGCTTCGCTATGGGCATCAAAGCAATTCCAGTGGAGACTAAAGGACTGAAAGCCTGCTTGGAAGTAAGCACTTCTCAGCTGAAATAGCAATGTTATATGGCAACCCTTTCCCTCCACCCTCACTCCATGAAATAAAAATGCACTAGAAACCTACATACTGTTACCCCAGTGTGGCAGTGTTAATACAACATGCAAGACTTCTGGTTGACCAAGAAGACTTCCATTTGCCATTATCAAAAAACAGTGGATGAGACTCCAGATTGTACTGCAATCCCCCCTCATCACCTCATTACTCTGCCTCTCTACAAACCACCATATATAAGACACACCTTCATTCACACTCTTTCTAGAACCCAGATCTAGCCTCCTTAATGTGAATCTCTAGAAGGACCTAAGCCAAACCAAACTCAAGACCTACGAGTTACATTTAGCTAACACAAAAGATAGAAAACTGTGTTCTAAAAGTTACCTAAAGCACAAAAGAGTCCAGTGACTTCAAGTGCCCATAAAGTCAGTTAAGAGTCTCAAAATCTGGTCAATAAAATACTGATTTCCCATTACTAAGCATCATTACTACAAGTTACAAGCTTCAGCACCACTGATAAGTTCTAAAAATGCTGCAAGTGCCACAGAATTCCAAGATCTGCCTCAAGGTACGTGACCTTTCACACCACAGGGGTCACCTTATAAATCTCCTGGTTAAATACAGTTCACAGACCTTGAACTGGGATGACATCTGTAAACACATGGTCAGCATCCAAATC
This sequence comes from Heterohyrax brucei, assembly GCA_028571685.1. Lineage (NCBI taxonomy): Eukaryota > Metazoa > Chordata > Mammalia > Hyracoidea > Procaviidae > Heterohyrax > Heterohyrax brucei. The sequence goes on along the minus strand of CM053162.1, from coordinate 41,716,164 downwards.
ATACCACACTTTGAGCAGGAGGAGGCAATTTGTTGATTTTGCAAACAATAATTACAATATCTTAAACAAAAATGGCAAGAACAGGAAGGGAAAGTTTGACAATTTGTGACAACAGTATATAACTGTATTTCATCACAATTAAAACTAAAGAAAAACCACTTAGTTTGGTGACCCAAAGAATGAATACTCCCTAACTGGGCCCACCGTCAGTTCTTTCTGATCCATGGGAAAAAGGGTATTCGGCAAAGTGTGACATTTAACTCTGAAACTCAACATCTGACAGCTTATGTTTTTCACCTTAGAGGCATTGTGTTATTAAGTAATTCAGATACTAGAATTTTCCCAGCATTTCAAAATATGTATTTTAAAATACACATGAGAAGGATTATCTAAATGTTTTATGCACCATTCACTCAAAAACAGGAATAAAGTTGCATTTCTAAAATAAATGATAGTTCCTATTCATTAACTATGTATTTTTTAAATGGGCTTTTCTGCATTTAAAGAAAACACAAAACACGGCTGACTTGTTTCTCCTGCAAACCAGCATCCCACCAGCTAACTCCCTCCATAATGGTCCCCAAGACAGGCGAGGGTGTATAATGACAAGTTTTAAGAAGCTTCTAAAGCCAAATCACTAATGCCCCCAAGAGAAAATCTTCTGACAAAAGCAGAAGCAGTGGACGCTATACAAAGTAGCTGCCCAAAAGGATAGCCCCAACTAACTGCCTACGTGGGCATCCAACTCTCGCCTGCTTAGAGCTGAGGAGAGAACCAATGCTTCCTGACAGACAAATGACAGACAAAGGACGCTGCCAAGTCCAAGACAAGGCATGGCCAAAACTCTCCTGAGGCCCCTGGGTTAACTCCTTCCCTCCCGCTAAAATAGAGTTTCCACACCGGGTTACACACCACCTTGCTCTCCCTCCCTCCAACACGCTGGCAGGTGTCTCGCAATCTTTCTCCGATAGCAAAAGCCAGAAAAACGTGAACGAACTCTACCCCTAGGCAGGCCAAATAACCAGGGGTACGCATGTGGAAGTCGAGTCTGGGCATCCAGGATAAGAAGACAGTGAGACAGGAGCAAAGAGGGAAAAGGACAGGCAAGTTGAAGAGTCCAGGCGTTAGGGGTGAGCAATGGGGCAGGAAGAATGCCCACGCTTGCGGGACGACGGGGTGCTGGCACACTGAATCTGTGAGCTATGAACAGGTGGCAAGACTGGGACCAGATGCCGCTGCAAAAGAGAGCGCAGGTGGTGGGAGAAGGAATTTCAGAGTGGGAGGATGAATGGAGAGTGTCTAGAAGCCGAAGTTCACAAGTCACCAGTGACAGTGCAGAGAGTAGTGGCAAGTGTCATAATGTCCAAGAGTTGAGAAATGGGAATTAAACAGGGACACCCACCAAGTCACTAGAGAGAAAAGCAACTGGAGAACGAAGAGCAAGCTAAGGGAGAGGGTCAGCGTGGAGGGCACCCGCTGGCCCCCTTGCCCCTCAGCACTGTCCCCTCCAAACCCACGCGCGTTCACAAACACCCATATACACTCACAACCTCCGTGGCGCTGCACCGCGGGACCAAAAAAAAAAAAAAAAAAACTACCCACCTTTGCCAACGGCGCGCTCCTGCTGGCAGCCGCCAACTCCCGCAGGCTGGAGGCGGCACTGCCCGCCGCCGCTCCGGTGCCTGCCGCTGCCGCGGGGAGAAAGACTGGGGAACCAGGGGCACTGCCTGCCGCGCCACCGCCACCGCCCCCTAGCGCGGGGGTTGCGCCCGGATAGGGGCGCGCAGTAGGGCTGCCTCCGTTGCTGCTGCTGCCACTGCCGCTCCCCGTGCCGCTGCCTCCTACACGGGGTCTCTGGCGGATGCCGTCCAGCAGGCGCACCAGCAAGATGTTGGCTGGCAGCTCGTCCACGCCACAGCCCACCAGGATGCGGCACTCGGGGCAGCGCAGCTCGTGGCGGGAGCAAACGATGCTCTCCAGGCAGCGGCGGCAAAAGGTGTGCTGGCACGGTAGCACCTTGGCCGTGGTGTCCAGGCGCTCCAGGCACACAGAGCACTCCAGCAGATCCAGCAACGAAGACTCGTCCATTTCCTCGCCCGCCGCGGCCGTGGCCGCAGCCCGCCGCCGCCGCCGCTCGCCCGGCCTCTCGTCGTCGCCCTCGCTCTGCGCAGCAGCGGCGGCCGCCTTGGACGCGCACAGCCAGGAGGCTCCGAGAAGCATGGAGAAGGCGCCGCCGCCGGCGGCCGAGCGCGCAGCTGCCCTAGGTCCTGGGGCCGGAGCAAGGCCTGCCGCAGGCAGCAGGCATCAGGACAGCGGCCCGGGCAGCCGCTGAGAAGCCAGGCTCCGGTGCAACTTCATTCACCCCCGGCGGAGGCCCGGGAGTGGGGAGAAGAGGACGGGAGAGAGCCAGTGGCTGCAGGGAGGCGGGGGAGTTGCCGTGCTCCTTCCCGGAGTCGCCCTGCGCGATCTTCCCACCCAGCCTGGGGGCTCAAGGCTCCCACAGCGACGGTGAAAAAAGTGGCGCACCGAATGGCCTGCTTCGCGAGGACCTGGAGTTGTGCTCTGCTGTGAGCCAACTCCCGCCCAGCTCTGAGCCTACAGTAGTCCTTTGGGGCCGGGCGCCCCCCGGGGCTGCCAGCTACACCTGTCCCACCCCGCGGGTATGTCACGCACTGGAGGCCGCCGAGTCAGCCAAGCACGACTCTCAGAGGGCTCTAGACTGAGAGCTGCTGCCTGCTGCCCGGAGCCCCGCGGCAGGAAGTGCGGAGAGACGCCGGCCGGGTCCCAGGGGAACCTTGGTCGCGTCCTGTGCGCTTCTCCGCGGCGCTGGCGTACCGCACCGCCCCCGCGGCGCCTCCATTCGCCCGCGGACCCTGCCAGCTAGTTGCTGCCTCCGAGCTGCGTTCAGTCGGACCCTTCCTCTTCCTACGGCGAGAGCAAGTGCGCGGAGAGCGCGCAGCACATCAGGGCTACGCGGAGGTCACAGTCACTGCAGGAGGCCCGGGACACGGCAGGGGAGGTTCGGGGGGAGAGTGTTCAGGAAAAGGAGCCGCCGCGCCCTGCTGGAATTCCCTTCGCCTCGCCTGGACACCAGCGGTTGGCCTTGTTCCCTAGATAATCCTCCAGAATTTTTTTGGAAAGGAAGAACCCCAACTCCAATCGCTTCCGTCCCGCCCTCTTCTCTCTGGGCACTCCCGGTCTTTTCTACAGCTTTCTCCCAGTCTCGGTAAGAGGCTCCCAATGTCGCCAAGAAGGAAAGTTTGGGATGCGTTATTTCGAGTCTCTTCTTTGCCAGCCTTGTAGAGCGGTATGGGGACCCAACCCACGCCCGGGCATCCGTCCCCAACGATCTCCCGGAGCTCTCCAAATCCTCTCGCCTTTCCACCCAGCGTGTAGAAATCACAGCCTGGAGGTGCGGGTGTTCCGCAGAGACGCCACCAGGCGAGGCAGGAAGGGAAAGGCGTCTACAGTTCGCGGGGGTGGCGCGGCCGTCGGCGCCCCGGGGGCCAGCCCTGGGCTCCTCTGGGCGGCAGCCCAGCCGTCCCAGAGGAAGCGCGGATAGGATGCTGGCGCCCACTGCCAACCAAATACGACACACCTTCGCTAAGCAGCCGGCTCCACGCTGCGCCCCTCCCCGCGCTGTGGCGAAGATCTCCAGCTCCCACTCTGTGCTCTCCAGCGCAGTTTCTTTACCCCTCTCCAGTTTTTCTTCAGGAAGCGCAGAGGAAGGGAAAATCCCGCTCTCCTTCCCGACCCCCAGGCTTCTGAGAGCGTCAGAGCAACGGAAATAACGTACTGGAGGAACTAGAGAAGCCAGGGAAGTTTGGGCGGTTTGCTAAGATTACCGGAGAAGAGATTCCCTGCAGTGCGCTGCCCCCTCGTGGTCGTTGTCGTATTCCTACCGTGTCGCAGCTGTTAGCATTCTGGGCCCAGCAGACACCATGCTCCCCAAACAAATGGACAGTAGACAGTTCTTTCTAGGGTTCAAGCAAAAGAGGCATTCATGACCCGCCTACTGGTCACGTTGTCCCGTGGTTTGTGACGTTAGGTGTAGCTTTGGGGGGTTTTCAGGAAGAAAGTAATATTCGTTGAGACTTACAAACCCAGGAAGTGCTTTCGCATTAATCTATTTAATTATCTAAACAACCCTGTGGGATGCTTATTTTTAACCTCATTTTACAGATGAGGAAGGTGAAGCTCCAAGGTATGAAATAATCGGAGCTGAAATGTGTTAACGTCTGCATCCCCAGAGCCTAAAGATTAGAAAATATCACAGTCTGTTAGAATACAAAACTCCAAATAAATGACATGTCTTACACTTTAATATCAGCAAGTGCTTAAAACAGAGCTGTAGTGGTGCAGCAATTAGCACTTAGCTGCTAACTAGAAGATCAGCAGTTCAAATCCACCATCCAAACAGCTCTACTCTGTCCTGTGAGGTCACTATGATGGCAGTGGGTTTAGCCAGTGTGTAAAACGATGTCTGGTGCATACTAGGTGCTCAACAAGCAAGTTTTGAATAAATAAAAGAACATTTCAACCTTACCACGTAACAGTCTCTTGAATTCATATCTTAGTACCTCAATTCCAGGTTTACTGAACTCATGACAGGTTACCAGTTCCTAGATACTGCTCCTTAAGGAAGCCACTGGATTTTCAAACCTGTGTTATGGACATCACTCCCCCCATCCTCCCTCAAAGTCAAACTCATTGCTGATGAGGCTATTCTGACTCACAGTAACCCTGTAGGACAGAGTAAAACTGCCCCATACTGTTTCCAAAGGAGCAGTTGGTGGACTGGAACTGCCAACCTTTTGGTTAGCAGCCATAGCTGTTAATCACTACACCACGGGTTTCTAGATGTCACTAAGTAGTGTGGCTTTTCACATGTGTTATTCAGTCAGCACTGACAAAGGTGTCAGACGGAAGGCATGCCTGAACTGCAGTATATCTTGAAAGCAAACTTCCAGTGAGATCTAGAGGAAGTGCACAAAACTACATCCACATTCCTCACTGTCTTCTCTTTGACATTCACGTGGGAACAAACAAGGGGAATTTTCTAGAGGTTCCAGAATGCTTGGCCCCAAAGCAGGTAATAGGGACACAGGGCCCAATACATGGGCTGAAGATGGGGACTACCTACGACACAGGGTGGGCTCCCAGAGAGCATGGATTGCCTGTGATGAAATGTTCTGGTGCTTTCCAGAACTGTAGCTAGGTTCTTGAGCAGAGAAGAATATAAGAATACAGGGATCTCACAGAACACACGCTAAGAACTGGGCCAGGATAATGCAGTTGGGATCCCCACTGTGTGTTGCTCTCCATTCTTCTCTGCATGATGACTTTATCCTTTGCTCTCTGACACCAACTGCTCTGCTTCTCTAACCTGCACAGCAGGAAATGTGGTCACCCGCTCCATGAGCATAGCTTTCAACAGCTCTAGCCCCTGACAAGGGACTCATCTGATGTTTCTACTTGCTTGAAGTTTTAAGACCCTACCACCCAGCTTGGATCAGATGGCCATTCCCTGGGCCAATATATACTGACCGTTGGAGTGTAGGGTCATCTGAAACCTAGCAGCACCCTCAGGAATAACATACCAAAACCCACTGCCGTTGAGTTGGGTCTGACCCATAGCGACCCTAGAGTAGAACTGCCTTATAGAGTTTCCAAGGAGTACCTGGCGGATTTGAACTGCCGGCCTTTTGGTTAGCAGATGTAGCAATTAGCCCACTATGCCACCATGGTTTCCCAGAGGACTCTGAATAAATTAATTAATTAAACCAAACCTGTTGTCACTAAGTCAATTCCAACTCATAGTGACCCTACAGCATGGAGCAGAACCGCCTAGGCTGTAACCTTTATAGAAGCAGATGGCTATGTCTCTCCCCCGGTGTGCCTGATGGAGTTCAAACTGCTGACTTTTTGGTTAGCAGCTAAGTGCTTAAGCACTGTAACACCAGGTCACCTCCTGTAGAAGGGTAGGGGAGAATTTCCTGGAGAAGGGACTTGCTAGGCAAACAGGACAATCTATTTCCATGTCGGGGGCCCAGAAGCAAATCTTTTCTCTCAAATTCCCTTTCTATTATGACCAACTCAGGCAAAATAAGAGGATGCTCTTTTGAGCAAACAGAGGGCCACAAGACTCCTCCTTTCTTAGATTTCTTCCACTTTCATTCTACTCCTTTAACCCCTACCTCAGCTAACTCCCACAGTGCAGACAGGTTGCAAACCCAAATGCCTACAGAGACTGGGAAGACGAGGTAAGTTAATGAAGCAGAACTAGCCTAGACTGATACAGCATGATGGCAGCTGTGTCCAGCTGTGGCCTGCCTGCCTTTTCTAAAAGAAATAGCTACTGATCAGCTCTAGTCATTGACTTGAGGAAGGGGAGACCTGGTATTGCCAGACCTTCCTGTTCCTCAAGAGAAGATGAAAGTCCTGCTTTTCATGTGAGATCTCTTAAATTCAACAGTTGGCAAGTCATTCAATTCTATTAAAAAAAAAAAAAAGTCGTATTAGCCAAACAAAATAACTGTGGCCAAATTGGCCCACAGAACACCAGTTTTCAGTTTCTGGTTGAAGATGCCAAGTAAAAGTTACTACAGTCTAAGAGAATTTAAGGGTGTAAACTAAATAGTTGAAGTATTACAAATGCAGTTTTATGTTACTCAGTTAAATTTGCACATGTTCAATAAGTCAATTATATAAGTACATGATTGAGGAGAGCTGGCTTAACAACCATTCATAGGAAAGGATCTGGGGAATTGAGTTGACCACAAGCATACTCGGAGCCAACATGAGTCATCAATGTAGTATGGCCGCCTAGAAAAGTAATGAAAGCTTAAGATGCATTCATGGAAGAAGAGAGGTCTCGATATGGAAAGAAAGAATCCCATTGTGCCTCAGGCTTATCAGACCTCATTTGGAGATTACTTTCCATTCTAAGCACCGAAAATGAATGGCAGAGTGGTGAGGGATCTGAAGGCTGTCTCCAGAAATTTGGGATGAAGGAACAGAGGATGTGAGTAGAGAGAAGGGAGAGCTCAGAGAAAACAGAAGAGGCTGGCTGTATGTCAGGTTTTTGGCTGCCCCAAATTTGAACTTTTTAGATTTTGGGAATTCCCTGCTTTCTGACAATTACATATTTCTTTTTTCCACCTAGGGTGTGAGGATAGGATCCTGGCTCAGCCAATCAACAGGTGTCATCTAAACAGTAAGAGATGGAGTGGGAGTGGCAGATACAGCCCCATCACACTTCCAGCAACAACAGGGCCGGGTTGGGGAGGTGGTAGGGCCGACAGCAGCAGCATCTCAAGTCTAATGCCAACCAGGCTGGCAGTGTAGCCTGTGGTATCTTTAGGGGACGATGAGAAGACAGACAACTATCACCAGACCAGCTCTGGGCGTGATCTGAGATGTTAAGTCTGGGCTGTGACTTCTACTGCTTTATTCAGCTTTCTGGTGATTCTATAGGTTTCTCAATTTTTTTTAATTAAATATTTTTTTGTTAACCTAGTCAGTGTCAATTTCCATTGCTTGGAACTAGAAACCCAAATGATTCCAATTATTTATTATGGGTTAGACGCTGATGAAGGCCTTCAGTTATCAGACAGCTGTAACCACGCTGAACAGCAGCCACCCCTAACCTTCACGCAGGAAATGCCAAAGTGACCCACTCAGAGAAACATTCATTCGTTCAGGGGACAGTTACTGAGTGTGACCTACATGTCAGCCTCTGGATGCGAACATAGTCTATATAGGAAGATAGGCACATGGTGCAGTGAGTAGAGATTGTCACTGGGAGTACAGAGACCCCAGCTAGGATAACTCAGGCAAGTGACATAACGTCTGTGAACCTCAGTGATGTCTTCTGTAAAATGGAAGATGAAAATCTTGAATGTCATTGAAGGCTAGAGGCTCTTGCAATTTCTACAGTCAAATAAAATATCTTGAGAATATATTTGTGTTGCCCTGTCATTGGGAAGGAGGGACTTAAATGAATGAAAGTTACAGGGCTCCAGGCTTTAGCTAAACATCAGAGATAGATAATATCTTAGTCATCTAGTGCTGCTCTAACAGAAATACCACAGGTGGGTGGCTTTCAAAACAGAAATTTGCTTTCTCACAGAAAAGTGTGCAAAAGTCCAAATTCAGGCCATCAGCTCCAGGGAAAGGTGTTCTCTGTTGGCTCTGGAGCAAGGTCCCTGTCATCAATCTCCCCCTGGCCTGAAAACTTTTGAGGAACAGGGATCCTGGATCTAAAGGACATGCTCTGCTACAAGTGCTACTCCTTTCCTGATGCTTTGAGGTCCCCAGCTCTTGACTTGCTTCTCTTTCCTTTGAATCTCAGGAGGTTGCATCAAGATCCAGTGCAATCTTATAGACTGAGTCCTGCCTCATCAATGCAGCCACCACCCATTCTCCCTCACTGACATCCCAGGGGCAGGATTTACAGCTTAGAGGAACATCACGCAATACGGGGAATCTGGCCTAGCCAACTCACTACACATACTTTTGGGCAACACAATTCAATCTATAACAGATAGTTAAGATGGATGGATGGATAGACAGGCAGAAATACAGATAGAGACAACTACCATCAGGTCAATTTAATTCATGGTGGGTCTATGTGTAACGGAACAGAAGACTGCCTGTTCCTGCATCATCCTGACAATTACTGGTTTTCGTGTCCATCCTTTCAGTTACTGTTACAATTTGTCTCTCTAGGGTCTCCCTTACTGTTGCTGGCCTTCTGTGTCACCAAACATGATGTCCACCTCCAGCAGTTGATCTCTCCTGATGACATGTCCAAAGCAAGCAATTCAGACACTATTCTGCTGTGATGCATGAAGTCTCATCAGCTAATTTCTGCAGGAAATCGTCAGCCCTTCCTTCCTGTCTTAGTCTAGAAGCTCTTTTTAAACTGTCCACCACAGTGACCTTGCCGGCATCTGAAATACTGGCATACATAGCTTCCAGCATCTAAGCAACATTCATGCCACCGCAGTATGACAAAGCAACAGACAGATGGTGGCAATTAAACATAAATAGAGCTTTTTTATTAGGCTGAGTTGTCCGATGAAGAAATATGAAGCTTTGTAAAGTAGTGAGCCCCTGTCACTGAAAGAATTCAAGCACAAATTATGATATTAAGGAGTGTTATAAAAGTGATCAATTTTGATCTCGTCTACATTTCCTATAAAACCAGCTTTTTAGATATGTATGGTATTAGTCTGACCATCATTCCTTCCTTTGGGGAGTTTGTCCTGTTTAGTCCAGTTGGTTTTCCCAGGCCTGTCAATCACAATACCTTACCTTTAATCCCAACAGAGATGGTCATGTGACCTAAGGAGACCAATCATAATAGTTCACCCCATTGAGATGGTCAGTTCAAGGACAGATACAAAACTAAGAAGCACCAATATTGCTTACCTAAAATTTGATATATAAATATGGGGTGTGAGTGGGGTTCTCTCTTCCTTTAGGATTCTCAGCCTTCAGATGTAGGCTCAGAAATTTTAGTGGCCATCTTTCCTGTTACATGAGGAAGCACCTATAGAGGATATAGGTGAGAGGAGAGACAGGAACAAAAGAGGAAATAGGAAGAAGAGGAAGAGGTAGAAGAAGGACCTGGTGATGTCATGCGATCATTTGATTCCATAGATGAAGCTGTGCCTAAAACCTACATGAGCCGTTACAATCATCTTTGCTTAAGCTAGTTTGAGCTAGGCTTCTGTCACTTGCAACCCAAAATATTTCAACTAAAACCTACTTTCATGGGGCTGCTCTAACCCCATCGTTTACCCAGGTACCCATGTTTAAATCGGAAGCTCAACTTCAATGCCTCCTCCTCCCTCACTCCCTCCTGTCTACCTAGTTGTCAATTCTTACAGCTTGCTAATATCACAATAGGGTCATGTCCCTCAACTGTCTCTATTTTCCTTTCTCCTGTCACCAGTTCTGCCTCTCATTATCTCCAGCATGGCTAGAGCTTCTCTCTCATCATACCCATCCATGCTGTCCTAAGGCACTAGCTTGGCTCCCTAAATTATAGTACTGCACCTCCTCATGCTGTTTCCCACTGGCCATGTCTCCCTTCCCTCTGCCGCGCTCCTCCCAAATCCACCCACACTTTCCCGTCTCTGTATAAACTCTACTTGTGTCTCCCTGTTGAAACTCTTTCTGTCTCTCTCCTTCATGCTGGTTCTTCTAAAGTTCCCTCTTTTGCAACCCCTTGGTTCTTTTTTCCTGGATAGTCAATATTCTGCCTTAGTCTGTATTTATTTTGTAGTGGTCTCATAGCTACAAACTCCCCAAGGGCAAGGCTTTATTAGTCTTTAAATCTTCTTGAAACATGGCCTGAGCATAATCAGTTGCCACAAATCGCCTTCAACTCATGGTGATCTTAAGTGTGTCAGAGTAGAACTGCTCAGTGGCTGATTTTTTGGAAACACATTGCCAGGCTTTCCTGCTAAGGCACCTCTGGGTGAACTCAAGCCTCCGACCTTTTGGCAAGCAGCTAAATGTGTTAACCATTTGCGTCATTCAGGGACTCCACTTTGAGTATTAAAAAAAATTAAAAAGTTATTACCATCCAGTCAATTCTACCTCATAGTGACCCTGCATATAACCCCACTGCTGTCGAGTCTATTCCAACTCATAGCAACCCCACAGGACCGAGTAGAACTGTTCCACAGAGTTTCCAAGGAGCACCTGGCAGATTTGAACTGCTGACCTTTTGGTTAACAGACGTAGCACTTAACCACTATGCCACCAGGGTTTCTGACCCTGTGGATAGTACGTATTTAGTAAACATCTGCAGAACTGGATAAAATTTCATTTAGTTAACCTCTGAATTATCTCTAACACCTAGACTGTATGAGATCACAATACATGTATTTAAGCATCTCAAATCTGGACTGTCTCTTGTTACTTCTTTTTATAAAAAGAAATTAAGCACTCAAAATTAATTTTACATAGTGTGTATGGTGTATGCCTGCAAGAGGTGATGATAGCATGAGTCCCAGCCATGGATGTGACCATTTCCAGCACCTAACGTATCTATATCTGTAATGTATGCAGAGAAGGCAAATGGGAGCCACATCCCACCACACAGGCCACAGGGCTTGGGAAACCTCTCAGCAAATGTCTGACTGTTGAAAGCAGACCTCTCTCCTTTACAAGAGTGCACACTCCTCCTTTCCCCCACCATCTGATCCTTTAGCTATTGTTCAGCTCTGATGAGCAAGACCTCTTGGTATAATTAGCTCTTTAAATCTACTGACCATATTAATAAGCACTCTCCTAGGCCCTGGTGGCATCGTTGTTAAGAGCTCGGTGGCTAACAAAAAGGTCGACAGTTCAAATCTGCTCCTTGGAGAACCTATGGGACTGTTCTGCTCTGTTTCTTAGGGTCACTATGAGTCACATTCAACCAGCATAGCAATGGATTTGGGATTTGGGGGGGTTGGGGCTTGGTTCTAGAGTATTAGCAGGGACAAAGCAGAAAACACACCTTCAGAAAGTTTGCAGTCGGTCCAGGAACTCAGGACAGCCATTAGTTTCATTTACTGTTACCATGAAGGGCAAAATGGTTCAGTTGGGAAGGAGTGGTCAGCAGGGTCCTGCTGGATGGACTGAACTTCCCTGGAAGAAAGAAGTGGAGGGGACCCTCAGGGCCAGGAGACCAGCATAAGGAAGACCAGAGGTCCAGTGTGAAAAGCAAAGAAGGTCACCTTGGCAGAATACAAATCTATGAGTTTGGAGAGCAAACAAAGGCAGATCATGGAAGCTCTGCCAAGTCAAGCCAAGTGGTTTGGTTGTGTGCTGGATGCCACGCAGGACTGCCGAGGACTTCCAACAAGGCACTGAGTAGGCCATGTTGTGAGAAGGACTAGTCCAGCAGCCCTTCACTAGGGACAAGTCACTAGGAACAAGAAGAAATCTGATGCAGGGAAACACATGATTAGAACTTACCACTTTAAGAAATAACAGTGGAGTAGGGAGTTCAGTGCTACGGACCTTGGTTTGAGTAATAGCTGTAGGAATTCACTCAACAACCTGTATATTAACCATCAACTGTACACCAGGAGTGCTGCTGGGTAGCACAAATGGCTTGTGGTCAACTACCAATCTAAAGATTGGCAGTTCAAACCAACCCTCAGTGCCACGGAAGAAAGGCCTGGTAATATGCTTCTGTAAAGACTACGGCCAAAATAATCCTAGGGAGCAGTAACACACAAGGTTGTTAAGAGATGACTCTGGCTCCAGGGCAACTGGTTAGGTCTTGGTTTTGATATGCCGTGAAAGGTTATAGTTCCCTTTTTGGAAATACTGACATTCTAGAAGGGTGGGGAAGGAGCTGTTTGGAAGGAGACCAATATTGAGCAGAGAAGAGGGAGAGGTTGAAAGAGGATGTACAACAAAAAGTTGGAAAGATGGTAATAAAACCAGTACAGTCGTTGAGTGAGTAGACTGCCAGGTACAGTCCTATGATTCCTGTACATATAAACTCATCTAATCCTCAAAGCTACCATATAAGGTAACCAAAAAGAAAACCAAATCCACTGCTGCTGTGTCAATTCTGACTCACAGTGACCCTACAGACACTGTAGAACTGCCCCCATATAGTTTCCAAGGAGCACCTGCCAGATTCGAACTGCCACACTTCAGGTTAGCAGTTGTAGCACTAAACCACTACGCCACCAAGGTTTCCATCCTGTGAGGGAGGTCTTCTTATATTGTCTCATTTCATGTTGCTGTTGTCAGGTGCCACTAGATGAGCCTCCAACTTCAGGTGACGCTGTGTACAATGGAACAAAACACTGTCTGGTCCTGTACCATCCCATAATTAGGTGAAGATTGCTCCATTGTGATCCGCAGGGCTTTCATAGGCTGTTTTCGGAAGTAGCTTGCCAAGTCGTTCTTCCAGTTCATCTTAGTCTCAAAGTTTTGCTGAAAGTTGGTGAGTAACCATAGCTACACACAAACCTCCACTGACGGGTGGTGGCCATGCATAAGGTGCACTGGTTGGGGATCCAACTGAAGAATTACACCACTGAACAACCAGTGCCGCTGTGCCTCATCTTATAGGCGAGGAAATTGAGGCAGAGAAAGACTAAATGACTTGCCCAAGCCCTATCCCTCTTAAATGATAAAGTCAGGTTTAGCACTCAGAGAATGGGGCTCCTGAGTCTACTTTATCTTCACTCAACTCCTGGACCTCGTGAATAAGACAAGAGCTAAAAATAGAGACTTGAAAATCATCGTCTTATAGGTAGTAGGCAGACCCAGCAGCTTAGATGCTTTCATCCATGGAGAACAAGCAACGTGAGAAGAGGAAAGCTTACTTAGGGCAGAGCCCTGGGGAACACTGTTTCAGAGTGGTAGGAGGAAGAGATGATGGAAAGACTGAAATGGAATGCTCCCAAATGTAGACAATGAACTAAAGAATGAAGTGAGAACTTGAAGGGTCATATAACCAGTTAGCACACAAAAGAAAGTCGGATTACTAACTCTGAGCCACTGCTGATACCAGGAATTTTGATCTGCAAGTCTCAGCTCATCATTCATGCCTCCTTCTCCTGAAAGTCTGCTATGATTTCCCAGCTATGTGATGCGGAGTCAAGACCACGAGCTACAGAGTAAGCACAACAAGAGCTCAAATCTGTTTCTTTTCATTCACTGTGATGACATAACGTACCTGGGTCTATCTCACTGTTAAAATAAAAATAAGCAAACCTACCTTATAGTGTTGATGTGTTGATATGGAGCTTAAATGAGACAACGTTTTGCAACAAATGATATCAAAGCCCCACTCTTAGCCCAAACTACCTCTATGCCCACTGGCCCCATCTTACCACTGCCAGCACATGAATATATCTTTGCTTGGGAGCATTCTCAGGTTGTCTAGATCCTGTTGTGCTCACATGTATGTTCAAAACCAAACCCATTGCCATCAAGGCAGTTCCAATTCACAGAGACCCTAAGGGACAGAGTAGAACTGCCCGAAAGAGTCTCCAAGGAACAGCTAATAGATTCAAACTGCTGGCCTTTTGACTAGCTGCTGAACTGGTAACTACTGCACCATCAGGGCTCCCACTCACCTGCAGCAGGCCACAAAGGCCAGGGGCAGGCCTCCACAGTGATGGACAACAGCTATCTTACTCTTTGTGTGGGATCAGTCTGAGGCACATGTTCTACACATGTTCTCAGATTCCCCCACAACAGTAAGCTTTGCTTGCCCACAGGAGAACTCTTTGTTGGCTGACTCCCCTCTCTGTCTCAAGTCTCTCCTCCCCTGTTGGTATTTCCTAGAATCTCTTCCTAAATAAACTAACAAGGTAACACAGAGTTGATTCCAATTCATGGTGGCCCTACGTGCGTCAGAGTAGAACTGTGCTCTGTTGCGTTTTTGAAGGTTGAATTTTTTTGGAAGTAGATGGCAAAGCCTTGGGTAGACTTGAATTTCCAATCTTTTGGTTAGCAGCTGAATACATTAACTGCTTGCACCACTCAGCAACTTCCCACAAATAAACCACTTGGATCTCTTAGGATTTGCTTCTGGAAAACCTAAACTAAAGAAAAGAACAAAGAGTAGGCACTCAATAAATGTAAGTTTGCATCCCTGAAAGTAGGTTTATCTTCATCTGTATCTTTATCTGTTCTTTTCATGTTGGCTTTACTCCTCATCTTCAAGCCGCATAGTTATTTTATCTATAGTTATTTAGTTTAGCACTAACCAAAATGTCAGCAGTTCAAATCCACCAGCAGCTCCTTGGAAACTCAATATGGTAATTCTACTCTGTCTTACAGGATCACTATGAGTTAGAATTGACTTGATGGCAATGGGTTTGGTTTTAGATTTTCCGTGAATCTTAGTGTCCAGCCTTATCCTCTCTGCCAGCAAGCACAGTGCTTTACCCGCAGTGGGTACTCAGTAAACGCTTGCTGAAAACACACATGAAAAAAAGAAATGACTCAGTCACTGATTAGATCGAAAAGGTAAGGTGGAGAGATGAGTCAAGTAGGCTTTTGTTGGTTACCATTGAGTCAGTTCTAACTCATGTTGATCCTTTGTGTTACAAAGTAAAACTGCCCACTGGCTGGATCTGAGAAGAATGAGAGAGGAAGATCATGGATACTCAGACAGAAAGCGGAGTTCAGAGGGGCTGGTGTCAGGGGCCAGACAACGTGTTTCATTTTAGCTACAAGAGCCCAGGATGCTGGCAGGCCATCAAGGTACAGATGTCTGGCAGCTAAGGATGTGATTCAAACAAACTCCAGAAGGAAGCTGGGGTTGGGGGTGTGAATCTGAAGCTGATGGATGAACCCATGAGTGAGAAGAGGAAGCAGGGTTTTTCACTTGGAATTTGAAAAGAATTGGGTTGCTATGAGACAGAATCAACCCAAAGACAAGGAGCTTGGTTTGAAATTTGGTTGATGGAGAAGACAGGTGAGGGAGAGGAAGTATGTGCCACTGGTGGGGGGCGATCATTCACTCTCAGTCATCTCTAATGCTTCCCATCTGCAGGTTACCAAATGCCTGACAGCTGTGATTTAGTGCTGCATAAATGTTGTCACCCCCATTACAGAGATAGCGGTAGAGGAAACTTCTCAAGCTTGCAAAATATATGCCATGCACTTTTCCAGCAGTTGTTGTGGTAATTACAGCGTAAATGCCCCGGTAGACATTCAGGATGTTTTGTTGCTCTACAGATGTACACCTGTGTTTTTTAATGCCGAGACACCTAAATATTGGGTTAGAACTTTATTTTTTAACCTGAGTGCCCTGTGTGAATTGCTACACTCTTTATGTATAGATGGGACTGCAAAGCACCTTGGAGTCCAGCTTACCTGCACCAGGAAGGCATAGTGTCACCTTGGCTCTGGACATCAGGCAGGTTGTTGCTCTGAAGAAAGTTAACAGAAAGATTTTTGTCAATTGACAAAAGCCACCCTTCCCACACCTCTTGATGCACAAGGCTGAGACACTGATGAGTCAACTTCCAACCTTTCTCCTTACCCCTTACTAAGATGTTTTTGACTGAGATCTGCTGGAAGGAAAGATTGCCAGGAGCACAAAGGGTTAACTCATCAAAAATTCATGAAGTTGGTCTGAAGACCCAGGTTGAGTCACAGGATTTTGGTGTTCACAGGGCAGCTGAGTGATCCTATGCCTGAGACTTAAGTCTCAAAGGCCTTCTCTGTTCAATCTCCTTGTGGACAATGGCTGAGTATGCAATGCTGGTTTCAGGAGCTGCCACTTGGAGAGCCTCTTTGGCTGAAAACAGCCTGAAGATGGGGACCAGTCCCTGAAAGAGCCTTCTAGTCACCAAACATGGCTCCCATTCATTAAAGAGAATGAGTCCAGGCCCCTGGCAGAGAAGGTCACACCAAATGAACATGCAGCGGTTGACAGATTTCCCACCTCTTGTCACTGCACTCTGAGCAGGTGTATACAGGTGAGCTGTGAACAGAGAGTCACCTACTCTGTCGGGAGGCCTACCATCCATGGTGACAGGACACAGCAGCAGTAACAGCAGGTGCTGGGGCCCTCTGGTGGGTGGGCACATTCTCCACATCTCCTGCTATATGGCCTTTGGAAATAGCACCAGCCCATACAGACTAAGTGACAGCCCAGAATTCTTGAAAAATAAAGAGGTAAGTACAAATACACAGAGAAGATGTGTTGCAGGACAAATATCTGAATTTCTGTTAATCCGATGAGGTATGGGCTTGAGTGCTTCCTTCAAACTGAAAAACATTGTTGAACATTAATTTGTTCAAGCCCTGGCCCCTAGGGTCTCCATGAGTCGGATCCGACTCGACAGCACTTGGCTTGGCAACGAACAGTTGTAAGTGTGGATTACGTTTCTTTTAGGCCATAAACGTTTTAATAAACGATTTCCATTTCTTCAACTCTGAAGCAGCAAACATTCTGCTCTGATGAGGTATCTCCTCATTACTGACTGCAGTTTCCATAGTACTGTAACAGAAATATTTCACATTCTTTTTCAGTATTAAAAATAATCCTGCAGTTGTCTATGTTTTCTTTCACAGTCTTCAAAAGAATTATAATAAATTCCCTCCTCTAATTTGGAGACATAACACACTTTATTTCAGTTTGGCTCCAGATCTTGGGAAATACTTAAACTCACACACATGGTACAGTTATTAAGCTAATGCACTGCATTGATAATGCATTTAACACAATAAAAAATCCTTTATTTAAATTATAGTCATAAGCAGGATGAATGAATACTGAACATAAAAAAAAGCATCCATAATAATCGTAGTACAATTGACATTGAATAATATTTAATATCTGAATTCACATCTTGGCAGAAATGCATCCTAAATCATCCAAGGGGAGATTGTCAATTATAAATAATACTGATGTGTTTTCTAGAAAAATGCAAAATATTTTACGAAAGATATAGAGCTCCAGTATAACAATCAATCTACTGAGAAAGAGTAATGGAATCCTTTCATGGATAAGATAGTACTCACCTCCTTATGAGGAAAGATTAGAATTGTGAATCTGCCAAGAGTTGTTTTTATTCTGAGCTGTGGTTAAATAGATAGACCTTCCTAGAATAAAATAAACTTGGAAGGTTTGAATGCACATTGATGTATATTAGATCAGTGATGCTGGAGCTGATAAGCCAGTCTTGGCACTTCTCCAAAGCTACCATTGAAAGAAGAATCTCATACTTTTCCTGAAAAGCCAAATCAGTCTCAGCTGTATCTAGGACAATGCTTTCAAGAAAAGCTTCATGAAGGCAGCAAAAGTTCTTAACTACATAATGATAGACTCAAACTTAGAAAGTCAGCTCATTCAACCTTCACATTTCACTCTGGTACTCCAGCAGGACAGTAGCATGCAAACCTCTGCTTGAACGTGGCCAGTGACAAACAGTTGCTGTGGCCAGTGACAAATAGTTGCCAGCCTCACCCTCTCAAACAACAGTCTGGTTAATTACTGGATGCCACAAATGATGAGTACCTGTGTGGTGCAAATGGCTTGAGACCAGCGTTTAACTGACAGGTTGGAGATTCTAATTCTCCAAACTGAGCTTTAGGAGAAAGTCCTAGTGCTCTGCTTTCTTAAGATTACAGTAACAGAAAATTCTAGGGACCAGGGATATGAATAACTTACATAATGAAAAGTATAAAACACTGCTGAAAGAAATTAAAAATCAAAAATCCCATTGCCATTGATTCCAGTTCATAACAAACCCGTGGGACAGAGCAGAACTACTTTATAGGGTTTCCAAGGAATGGCTAAAGGATTTGAACTGCTGTCCTTTTGGCTAGCAGCCAAATACTTAACCACTGTGCCAACACAGGTCTGAAAGAGACTAAAGGTCTAAATAGATGGAAAGTTGGTCAATGCTCATAGACTGCAAGACTTAACATAGTCAAGATGTCAATATTACCCCAAATGATCCCAATCAAAATTCTAACAGTACTCTACAGAAATGGAAAAACCAATCCTCAATTTTGTATGGAAAGACAAGAGATCCCAAATAATGAAAGTGGTTTTGAAGAAGAACAAAGCAGGAGGCCTCACGTTTCCTGACTTCAAAACATATTACCCATCTTAGAATATGGATAAACCTGGATAACATTACTTTGAGTGAAAGAAATCAGTCACAAAAGAACAACAACAACAACAAAATACTGTGTGTACTCACTTTTATGAAATTACACAATCAAGTAAATACACAAAAATTAACATTCATTAGTGGTTACCAGCGATGTGTGGGGAGGATGTTCCACCACGTGACAGTGACATGCACACAGCTTAATGAAGGCAAACAATGTCACTAAATAGCACACAAGAAAATAAGACTTGCTGGTAATTGCTCAGAAACTTTTGTGACATAGTGGTTAAGTGCTACAGCTGCTAAGCAAAAGGTGGGCAGTTTAAATCCGCCAGGAGCTCCTTGGAAACTCTATGGGGCAGTTCTACTCTGTTATGAGGTCTCTATGAGTCAGAATAGACTCAACAGTAGTGGGTTTAGCTTGGTTTTTGGTAACTGCTATTATATATAATTTTGAAACAAAGCAAAAATAACCAAAAAATTTAAGTGCAGGTCTATGTATGCATATATGTGTAGGCAGGCGCATGTGAATAATATACATGTATACATAGGTATAAGCATATGTTATGCATTTATATTCATGTATATAACTGAGCTCTAGGGACCATAGTTGGAGTTACGTCTTAGATATAACCAAACACCTGGCAAGATTGGATTTCTGAGTTTAAAGGCTTAGAACCATAGTCTCAAGAGACATCTCAGTCAATCAGCATAATCAGTTCATGAAACTATGTTCTACATCCTAGTTTGCTGAGTAGTGTCTGGGGTCTTAAAAGCTTGCAAGTAGCCATACAATTATGAGTCTCTACTCGTCCAGAGCAAAAGAGAAAGAAGGAAACCAACAACTCAAAGAAGAAACTAGTTTTGGCGACAAACCATCTTCATGAACCTCATGAACCTCAGCTGCATCTCCCCTGAGACCAGAAAATATAGACAGTGCCCAGCTACCAGTTTCAACTGTTTTAATCAGGCCACAGTAGGTGAACTCTAATAGAATGAGGCGGAAATGTGAAACCAAGCCTGTGAGGGGTTCCAATCCACCTAGAGTAGAGGAAAATCAAAGACATCGGGAAAATATGAGCTCAAGAGACAGAAAGGGCCACATAATCTAGACACTGCATCAACATGAGACCAGAAGAACTAGATGGTGCCTGGCCAGCACCAGTGACTGCCCTGACAGGGTCCACAAAAAAAAATTCCCTGAGTTTGCAGGAGAAAAATAAGTATGCAGAACTTGAACTCTATTAAAAAGATCAGGCTTGATGGTCTAACAGGCTCGAGAGTCCCCCAAGACTCTGTGTTAGCCCAGAACAGAAACCATTCCGACAGACTACTCTTCAGACAAAGATTGGGCTGGACTATAAGACATAAAATGATCTAGGAAAAGAATGTTCTTCTTGCCCTGAGTAGACACATGAGACTAACTGGGTAGCTCCTGTCCAGAGATGAGAGGGCAGAGGAGGACAGGAGCTGGTTGCATGGACATGGGAAATACAGAGTGGAAAGGAGGAATGTGTTGTCACAGTGCAAGAAGAGTAGTTAGAGTTACATGGTAATCTGTGTGTAAGTTTTTGTATGACAAACAGACTTGGACTGTAAACTTACAGAGCAACAAAATAATAAAAAGAGAAAAACTAAAAATGAAGACACAGTTGCTGTCAAGTCCATTCTGACTCATGGTGACCCCATGTGTGTTAAGGGAGAACTGCACTCCACAGGTTTTCCAATGGCTGATACTTTGGAAGTTGACCACCAGGACTTTCTTTCATGGCACTTTAGGTTTTCTGTTAACAGCTGAGTGCTTAACTGCTTGTACAACTCAGGGACTCCCTCTTCTGTGTAAATCCATCCAAATCCCACCACTAAGGAGGCACTAGCTCAAATGTGAATCCAGAAGCTCTCTGAGATTTCCCCAGTCTGAGGTCATCTGTCTCTTGTCTTTTCTCCCGTAGCATTTTATTGTACCTCATTGAGTTATAATATACATTCTGTAAAAGACACAAACCTTAGATGCATCCCTTGATGCACTTTTATATAAGTCCCAAAGCATTCTGCTTGGGCTCTTCCAATAGCTTTTGTGTCTGTGAATTTATATCTGTGAACATCTTATGTCTCCTCAGAGATCTTAAGTTTCTTTAGGATTTAATTTCCCCCTTGTAAAACCAGACTCAGTGCCTTACACAAAACTGGTGTTATATATAAACCAAAAAGAAAAAAAAAATCAAATCAGTTGCCACTGAGTCGATTCTGACTCGTAACAACCCCACAGGACAGAGCAGAACTGCTCCATAGGATTTTCAAGGAGGTGCTGGTAGATTTGAACTGCCAACATTTCAGTTTATAGCTGATTTCTTAGGTACTATGTATGAGTCAGAATAGACAGCAATTGGGGGTGCTATACCTATGTGTATTTGTGAAATGAATAAGGGTCTTCCAGACATTGTCATTTGTCTGTCCTTTAAACATAGACTGCATTGTTGCTCTGCCTCCAGCACTAGGGTGGCCACAACCCAGCAAGGACTCCAGGTGTTGATTCTGCCCCTCCCACAACACCTGCTCACTTCTTTAGGCCAATGACTTTCCAGTCTTGGTTTTGCAATACCTCAGAAAGTGTCTGCAGCAACCCCAAGGAATTCTGTAAAATTTTTCAATTTAATTCTCAAAATTAAACTCATGTTAATCATTCTTTATTTTTAAAAAAATTCATAATCTGGAGTTTTCACAAAGAAATTTCTTAAAATTTTACATGTTTTACATGTTTAACATCAAGTGGAAAATGTCTAGGCCTAGGAAAGGACATGCTGTTGTTGTTCTTAGGTGCCATCCAGTAACAACTCAATGGAAATCCTGGTGGTGAAATGGTTAAGTGCTTTTGCTGCTAATTAAAAGACCAGCAATCCACCAGGTACTCATTGGCAACTCCATTGGGCAATTCTGCTGTGTCCTGTAGGGTTACTATGAGATGGAGTTGACTCAGTGGCAATGGGTTTGGTTTGGTTTTTAGTTAACAACACTATATGACAAAGTAGAGCTCCCCACAGTGTTTCCTAGGCTGCAGTTATTACGGAAGCAGACCACCAAGCCTTTCTCACATGAAGGCACAAGGTGGGTTCAAACCACCAACATTTAGTTAGCAGTTAAGCAGTCAACTATTGCATCACCTGGACTCTTAGAATCATGCAAGTTTATAATGAAAAGGATGTTAGTCATACCATATTTAACATACTAAGTTTATAGACGATGTTGGCTATATTTGGTTAAAATTTTAATGAACTTTTAAGTATATTCAAATTTTATCTGTGATGTTGAATTTATTGTTCGCCTAATATATTTTTGTAATTTTTCCTTCTCATTTCTCATCTAGGGTCTTTTCATATGTAAAAGTTTGTGAATCTGCCAGGAGTGCACTTTTTCTAGAAAAAGCATTGCAAAGGTCATCCCTAGGAACTCTCAAGTTTAAGCTCAAACTTCTGGACTGATGGTGAGTTTATTGTGGGGTGGGGTGGGGTGGAAAATTGTATTTGTAAAATCTTAATTTACTGGTGAACTTACAAGGATACAGTTATCTTGGGTGCTGGGGTCACATCTTTATGTTCTATACCATTTATTTAGCCAACAGCTCTATCAAATACCCACTGTGTACCCGGCACCATGAAGTTCAATAGGTCACCAAGAAAAATTCAACAAAGTTCCCTATACTAAAAACCAAGTCTACTGCTGTCAGATGAATTTCAATCCATATCAAATAAAAATTCCCCATGGGGTTTCCAAAGCGCTGGTGGATTCCAGGAAACCCTGGTGGTAGACTGGCTAAGCGCTATAACTGCTAACCAAAAGGTCAGCCATTCAAGTCCACCAAGCACTCGTTGGAAACTCTGTGGGGCAGTTCTACTCTATTCTATGGGGTTCCTATGAGTTGGAATTGCCTCTACCGCAGTGGCCTTGATTTGGTTGGTGGATTCCAATTGCTGATGTTTAGTTAGCACCCACAGCTTTTCACCACTGCACCATCAGGACTCCAGGTTCCTTACAGGCTGTGAGTTACTCGTAAGAAGACACCTAACTGAAATACAGTTTGTGAAAGAGACCCATCAAGTTGTCTGGCAACTCGGATGGTACTAAGTACTGTACAGGACAAAAGTATACAAAATCCACCAACTGCTCTCACAGGAAGCTGAATCTTCAGTGCCAGTTCATTTCTGCTGATTGCAACTGGCTGTTTGAGAAGCTTTCCTTTTGTTTGTTAGAAAATCACCCTGTGGAACTGGTGGGAGCTCAGTGGCCATGCCTGCCATTGTGCACTCAGAATCTGGTGCCCGTGGAACAATACTCTTAGGCTTTGTCATAGGACATCAATAATAATAATAATAATAATAACCAAACTCATTGCCATCAAGTCAACTCCATCTCACAGAGAATCTATAGGACAGACTAAAACTGCCCCATAGAGTTTCAGTAGTGAAGTATTCTGGCTATCTAGTGCTGTGTAAGAAAACTCTCTAAAACGTAGTAGCTTAACACGATGACAGTATTTATTTTGCTCATGAATCTCGGCAGAGCTCAGAGGAAATACCTTGTTGCTATCTCACTCATTCTTAGCTGAAGAAGCATCAAGGCTGGGACCTGAAGTCAGTGGAAGTCTCCCTCACTCACTTACTTGCCTGGAAGTCAATTCTGGCTGGAAATCAAGATCTTAGCTGGGGTTGTCAGCTGGAGCATTAACCTTTGGTCTCTCCAAGTGGCCTTAGCTTCCTTACAACACTATGTCTGGGTTCCAAGGGTGAGTGTCAAGAGAGTGAGCCATGTAGAAGCCATCTCACATTCTATGTCCCATTCTCAGAAGCCATGTGACATCACTTCCTCAGCATCCTATTCACTGAGGCAGTCACAAGAGTCCACTTGGGCTAAAGAGCTAGGGAAATAAAGACTCCACCTCTTGATGGGGGAGTGGCAAAGTCTCAGAACTGATGATATAAGAAAGATTGCCATAGCCCTTTTTGGAAAATATCATCTCCCAAATACAGTAAATCTGTAATTTGTTGTAGAGATGAACACAGCATGGGCCGACTCTGCAATGCTGAGGAAGAGAATGAAACTCAGTGTGACCGTGACAGGTAACTGGTAGTTCATATTTGGACCTCTGAATCTCCTTGTTCTGAACTACATTTGTTTTCTCTTCAGTTTCAAACATAAGCTTGTTCTAATCGCATTCTAATACACAAGCACTCAGTGTTTAATGAGTGAGTAATATTATTCCTAGTGCTTTATTACCCCCATAAGAAAATTTTATTTATACTCTGAATAAATATAAACCTGTGAAAAGTGGAGATCTGCATGTAGACAACAGGGTTTGAATTATAGCAGGTGGCAGCTGAGACCCAGAATGTGGAAGACAGAAGAAGGAAATGTTTGATTCATGATAAAGAACAGTGGTCCATAAATCCAAAAATAAAGCAGTAAGTTTCTCACCACCAAAATATTCAAGCAGTGACCGGGCATTAGTTAGAGTAATTCTAGTTGTAGTAGCAAACCCCAAATTTTCACTGCTTTAGCACAATAAAGGATTCCCTGGGTGGCCCAGATGGCTATCACACTTGGCTGCTAACAAAAAGGTTGGAAGTTTGAGTATGTTCATATGCACCTTGGAAGAAAGGCTTGGCAACCTATTTTTGAAGAAGAAAAAAAAACCCAGCCATTGAAAACCTTGTAGAGCATAGTTCTATTTTGACACACACAAGGTTGCCATGAGTCTGCGTCAACACAACACCAGCTAGCTATTAACACAATGTAAGTTTATTTCTGGACCATGTGACTATCTAGTGTGGGTATCTAGATTAGCAGGTGATGAATCAGGGGCCCAAACATCTTCCATCTAGTGGCGCTGCCGTCCTATAGGGTCTTAGTGTCTGCTGCAGCTAGCCAGGTGACTATGCATGTGAAGCACCTGTTTCTTAAAAAGTTGGGCCTGAGTGGCATGCTTGACTTACACTCTTATTTCACTAATCACTAATGTGAGACAGTTACTAGAGATCACCTGAGTATGAGAAGGAATGAATAGCTGCCTCCCAAGACAACTCCATACCATAGAGGAAGCAGTATGAATTTTTTAGTCACCAGCTGGCTGGCTCTCATTCACTATGGATGGTTTTGCATTGGCTAAGAGATCAGGCCAATTTCCCGGAAGACCCCTACAAAGCTAGGATTTTATAATTCTATTAACAGTCTTACTTAAATTGTAGACACAATAGGGGGTAGAGAGGTTGCCTCTCTTGGTTCCAGGGATATCTCTGATTATTTTGATGGGTGATGATGCTGATCTCCTTTATGACTCTAGGAGAGCAGCTTAGAGAGAATATCTGAATTTCCATACTATCTCTAAAAACAAAATTAAAGACATGGATATTTTTGAAATCTGCCAAGTTCCGATGATGGTAAATGCCACTTTCCTGTGTTAGTGGCTTAGAGTTTATCAAGCCTCATTGTAATTTCAAACATCTTAGCTCCTATGCCCTTGGAGCTGTCTGACTCATTCACAGAGATGTGGCTACCTGCCAGGAAGACCAGCAATGGGTCCTGTTTACAAAGTGCCCTGGGAACATGGATACCCCAGCATTACTGGGCAACTAAGATTTCATTTATGATCAACTTTATTTTCATTGGAATCCCTGGTGGTGTAGTGGTTAAGTGTTACAGCTGCTAACCAAAAAGGTCAGCAGTTCAAATCCAACAAGTGTTCCTTATAAACTCTATGGGACAGTTCTATTCTTTCCTGTAGGGCCACTGTGAGTCAGAATCTATTTGGTTTGGGTTTACTCTATTGCACAAAATGGCCTCTGTGTTTTGTATTCCAGCACGTCTCCACAGTACCTTGCAGCATTTTGTCTCAAACGAGGCTCCAAACAAAAACCAAAGCCACTGCTTATTCTTACTTATAGTGACCTTAGATAGGACAGAATAAAATTGCACTCATAGGGGTTCTAAGTATTTCAACTCTTGACCTTTTTGGTAAGCAGCCAAATGCTTCCCACCGCACAACAGGGCTCCCAAACAAGACTGGAGAATAGAAAAGGGGCAGATGAAGTGATCCTCAAATTCTCAGTCTCTGAGAAGAGAGGTGCCATGTGACTCATCAGAAATGATTGGTTTCTATTTGCAAGGGTGAGCTCTAAATAACATTTGGCATAAAGTCCTGGAAAGGACAGCTGTGGGATTTGTGTGCTCAATATCCCATATTAGAGGTGGCTGGATTTAATATCAAAGGTTCTTTTCATAATAAAATCATAAAATCTAGAAAAATATGAAGACTCATTCCAAGATGATTATCTTCAGGAAAAGAAAACTGATTCAATGGCCTTTTAAATTCTCCTAATTACAACAGGATTAGTGCAGGTGAATCTTCAATCTAGTCACATAAATTAAATATAGTTTGCACCCACATTTATGAAGTTTTGTTTTGCCTGTACAGTGTGATTGTATAATAAGTATTCATTTCACATAAACAGAAAACATATTTTTATTAATCAGCAATGAGCTGTATTTGAAAGAAGCAATTTAATTAAACTTGCAATATAATAAATAACTGGTCATTAAAAACCTATTAGTGTTCTTGGATTTCCTGTGTCTGCCTGCCTTTAAGTAATCGCTTGCCTATACTTACCTATGTTATCTATAATTAAATACAAAAGCCATTTTAAAATGCCATTAAGGTCCTGAATTAAATTCACATTAGCAATAAAATTGAGAGTTAGAGCTTCCATGTCTTCCATATCTCCTTTAGGTCTGACTGTGCTCTGTACTGCATGTGATAGTGAGTAGGAAGTGGCATAAGCTTACATCACATGTCCTTAAAGTTTCAGCACAGTTTTCCTCACTTCTCATTGCTAAAATAATCACCTTGGAAAGGCACCTCTGTCTTTCAGGACCTTATCATATATGTTTATTTGTTCATTAATTCCTTCAATGTACACATTGAGCACCCTCTGAATAACACACTGTGCTAAGGATGCAAACAAATATGCATAAGACTGGATCCCTCCCCTCAAGCAGCCTAGGTTTTAGAACAGGAGGCACATTACTGCAATTCAGCACCTAGGACAGCACCCAGCACAGAGTAGACACTAAGTAAAACCGAAAACCAAACTAAACTCATTTCAGTCAGTCAGTTCTGATTAGTAGCAACCGTATACCAAAAAAGAAACCTAAATCATTGAAGCTGAGTTGATTTCAACTCATAGCAACCCTACAAGACAGAGTAGAACTGCCCCACATAGTTTGTGAGGAGCTTCTGGTAGATTTGAACTGTCGCTCTTTTGGTTAGCAGCCATAGCTCTTAATCACTGTGCCACAAGGGCCTCCAGCAACCATATAGGGCAGGGTAAACATTTATTAAATGAATGGATCAAGAAATAAAATGATAGAAGTTTGAACATTATTGTAGTTGTTAGTTGCTGTCAAGTCAGTTCTGACTCATAGTGAGCCGGTGCACAACAGACCAAACACTGCCCTGTCTTGTGCCATGTCCGCAGTCATTCATTGTTGCAGCCACTGTGTCAGTCCATCTTGTAGAGGGTCTTCGTTTTTCATTGACCTTCCCCTCTACCAAGCATGATATTCTTCTCCATGGACTGGTCCCTCTCGACAACATGCCTCAATATATAAACCTCAGTCTTGCCATCTTTACTTCCAAGGAGCATTCTGGTTGTACTTCTTCCAGAACAGATGTTTGTTCTTTTGGCAGTCCATCATACATTCAATGTTCTTCTCCAACACCACAATTTAAAGTCCCAATTCTTCTTCTCTCTTTTTTATTCGTTCTCCAGCTTTCACATGCATATGGTGCAATTTAAAATACCCTGGCTTGGGTCAGGCAAACCTTAGCCTTCAAGGTGACATCTTTACTTTTGAATACTTTAAAGAGGTCCTTTGCAGCAGATTTTCCCAACGCAATGAAACTTTTGATTTTTTAACTGCTGCTTCAATTGGTGTAGATTATGGAACCAAGTAAAATGAAATCCTTGACAACTTCAATCCTTTCTCCATTTATCATCATGCTGCTTACTCGTCCAGTTGCAAGAATTTTTGTTCACTTTATGTTGAAGTGTAATTCATACTGAAGCCGGGATCTTTGATTTTTGTCAGTAAGTATTTCAAATCCTCTTCACTTTCAACAAGAAAGGTGGTGTCATCTGGGTAACACAGATTTTTAATACGTCTTCCTCCAACTCTGATGCCTCATTCTTCTTGATATAGTCCAGCTTCTCAGACCATCTGCTCAGCAAACAGACAGAAAAGGCATGATAAAATCATAAAACCCTGATGCACACCTTTCCCGACTTTAAACCACACAGCGTCCCCTTGTTCTGTTCTCACAACTGCCTCTTGATCCATGTACAGATTCTTCATAAGCACAATTGAGTATTCTGAAATTCCCATTCTCCATAAGGTTGCCCTTAATTTGTTATGATCCGTATAGTCAAATGCCTTTGCATAGTCAATGAAATACAGGCAAACCTCTTTCTGATATTCCTTACTTTCAGCCAAGATCCATCTGACATCAGCAGTGCTCTCTCTGGTTCCATGTCTTCTTCTGAATCCAGCTTGAATTTACGGCAGTTCCCTGTCAATATACTGTTGCAGTCACTTTTGAATGATCTTTAACAAAATTTTACTGGTGTGTGATACCAGCGATATTGCTTGATAACTTCTGCATTCAGTTGGATCCCCTTTCTTGGGATCACAGGTTTATTTTTTTAGTTTGGATCACCTTTTTTTTTTTGGTTTGAACATTGATGGTATATAATAAGAATCTGAGCACACTTATAAGCCCCACGATGTCCTGAATTGTCCGATTATATACAAAGGAGCTAAAATCACTAATGCATTATGCTTTCTGGACTTTTCTCTCCCTGGTTGCTGTATTTTAATCCCCTCATAAACAAGATTTCCAGGCTAGTTCTTTGGGTTTTGTGATGCAGAAATGAGAGAAACAGGAGGCAGTACTACAGAAGGACCAGAGGCTTGTGGGTAAAGAAGGACTTAGTGAGGATTCTTTGAGGAGTTGAAAAGAGGACCAAAAGGGTTGTGATGTGTAAGTGAAATACCCACACATCCTGGTTTCTTTGGGACACTAGTGTGTGTACACATGCGTGCGCATGCATGTGCATGCTTTAGGTGAAAGTTTACAGCTCAATTTCTCGTACAAAAATTCGTATACATATTGTCAGGTAACACTAGTTGCAATCCCTGTGATGTGTCAGCATACTCTTCCTTTCCACCTGGGGCTTCCCATGTCCAGCCAGCCAGCTCCTGTTCCTTGTTGCCTGCATCCTACCTCCAGACAGGAGTCACTCATTTGGACTCATTTACCTGCTTGAACTAAGAAGCACACTGTCCACAAATATCATTTTACATTTTAAAGTTCAGTCAAATTTCTGTGTGAAGAGTGGGCTTCAGGAATGGGTTTAGTTCTGTATTAACAGAGCCTTCAGGGACCATGGCTTCAAGGGTTTCTCCAGTCTCAGTCAGAGCAGTAATTCCTTTGTGTGTTTGCTTGCTTTTAACACTAATTTGAGATCTGCTCCACACTTTTTTCCTGTTCCATCACGGACTCTCTGTTGTGTTCTCGGGGATACTCTTGACTTATGTATGCTACTTTGGTGGCTTTGCTTTGTGTCAACCTAGCTAAGACAAAGCATGTTTCCCAGAGTTCCCTTGCCTGCATGTTGCCAGACTGGTACAAGATAATGTGTGCAAGGTTTGGGAGGCAGACATGAAACAGCGGACTTCTTTTTTTCACACTCTAAATGTTGGAGAACCACCAGGAGCATAATGACCTTGATCTGCAGGCTCGTCTTTCTGGTGTGGCCAGCAGCTTGGCCTTAGTAGCTCCTACTCCGTTGAATCTTATGCCAATTGTACATGCAGTACTGCGACAGAGAGCACCAGTTTCTACTGAAGGTCAGCTCTGTGGTCAAGACTGGAGGCTATAAGACTGAGTTTCTAAGATTTAGTGTTACTGAGAAGCAAATCAGCATGTTTCCTGAGAAGCCATGGGCATAATCCATACAGGATTAGAAGCTTGGTGAGTAATATTTGAATGAAGGTAAAAGAGAGGAACACAATTGACTTGTTCTGATGGAAGATAATGTTTGTACTTGGTCTCCCTCACTTGATTTTCACCATTCCTTCTTACCAATGTCAGGCCTGGTGCTGGTACCAGAAGCAATAACTTTGCACAGACTTCTTTAGCAGCTCCACGATTAATTAACGTGTTGTTGGTAGAAGAAGGTCCCTAGATGATACAAATAGTTTGCTCTTTGTTACTAACCAAATGGTAGGCAGTTCAAACCCACAGAGCAATACCGCAGATGAAAGTTCTGGTGATCTGCTTTTGCAAAGATTACAGCTGAACAAACCCTATGGAGCTCAGTTCTACTCTGTAACACACAGGATTACCATGTGTTGGAGCTTGTGTAATGATAAGTTCCTATTATGACCCCTTATTCTATGTCACAGATATTAGTACTGTTTCTCTCATTGAACCGTGGCAAGTACACTTGTTTCAGCACAACTATTATTAGCGGTCCTCTTTGCTCTCCAAAGTGTCCTGGTTTAAATGATAAATTATTCGTTCATATAAATTCACAGGAAAGGAAGAGAGCATTTTAAAAACAGTTGCTATAGATTAAATATCCTGTTCACAGAACAGAAGTCAGAGTAAAGAATTCATTATTTTGAAATTTCCTTTTTGTTGCTGGGGCTAAGTTTCTTAGACCTAGGCCTCCGGAGAAGCAAGTCAGCATATATTTCCCGAGAAGTTGCAGGCATAACCTGTGTGTAGTTGGAAGCAGGGTGAGTAATACTTGAATGAAGGTATAAGAGACTGACAGAACTGACCAGTTCCTTGAGAAGGTAGCAACATGGCAGAGATGCATGCTGAAAAGGCTTGGTGTCTTAGGCTGAATTCTCTAGAGAAGCAGAATGAGTAACTGATACACAGTCTTAACTATCACACACAGTAATCCTGGAGTTCAGAAGACTGGAACCTGGATGCTAGCCCTGGTTCCATTCAGAAGTGCCCAGCAGCATACAGGTTACAGCCTCGTGCTATCTCTATTCTGCTTTCCTTCAATTCCATTTAGCTACCTTCACCAGTTTGGGACTCTGGGTCTAGACCTGCTATGTGCACTGAGGGCGTGGATCTAGCCTACTACCATATCTCATTTTTCTCTTTCCTCCATGGTCCTGGAAAAATAAAAAAAAAGAAGAGCCAAGTTTGTTGTCCTTGAGCCCATAGGACAAAGTAGAACAGTCCCACAGAGTTTCCAAAGAGCACCTGGTAGATTCAAACTGCAAACCTTTTGGCTAGCAGCCATAGCACTTAAGCAGTACACCATCAGGGTTTCTCTGAAGTCCTCCCAAATCATAGAAGTCTACAGGAAAATGGAGGCCCACATAACATCAACTGTAAACAGGAGCAGTAGGGAGCAGGTGAAGAATTAGGAGTATTTTTTTCTGAAGAAGTGAGTAATTTTAGGGGCTGTTACAGTTGGCCCAAGACTGTGCAATATTTCATTCTGTAACACCTAAGGTCACTGTGAGTAGGAATCAACTCGATGGTACCCGACAACAAAGGAGTTGCAAGATAAAGAAGACACTACTCAAATAGCCAGCTATGAATTCCTGGGCAGATCGCTCCATTTGAGATCAATTTGAGAGGTATGAATAGACACATTATGACCCACAATGGTGATCTCGTACCAGATATGATCTTAAGCAAAGTTGCAGTCTATTTATTGAAGTAAATTAAGTGGCTGGTAAACATCTCCAGTTAGTTTACAAGTACTTCATCTATGAAATGGGGTAAAGTATCCCTCACATAGTTGCTGCTAGGACTGTTGTGTGCTGTGAAGTTCATTCCAACTCACAGTGACTCTATATGACAGAGGAGAGCTGCCTCATAGGTTTTCCTAGGCAGTAATTTTTACGGGAGTAGATTGCTGGGTCTTTTCTCTCTTGAAGACTGAAGATGGGTTCAAACCACCAACTTTTTATTTAACCAGGGCACTTCTGCAAGAACTAAACCCAAAACTGTTGCCATGGAGTCAACTCCAACTTACAATGACTTCATAGGACAGAATAGAAGTGCCCATAGAGTTTCTGAAGAGAAACTGATGGATTTGAACTGCCAACCTTTGATTAGCAGCCATAGCACTTAAACACTGTGCCATCAGGGTTTCCACTAGATGAGTTAATTCATGTGAAGAACTTTGAACAGTATCTGGCAAATACCAAGTATTCAGCTCGTATAAACATTACATTATGTGTCCGTGGAAACAAGAGTCAAGAAATCAAACAGCATGTTGCATTGGGCAAATGTGCTGCAAAAGACCTCTTTAAAGTGTTAAAAAGCAAAGATGCCACTTTGAGAACTGAAGTGCACCCAAGCCAACCTGTAGTATTTTAAATTGCATCATATCTATAAGAAAGCTGGACAATGAATAAGGAGGACTGAAGAACTGATACCTTTGATTCATGATATTAGTGAAGAATACTGAATATGCCACGGACTGTCAGAAGAACAAACAAATCTGTCTTGGAAGAAGTACAGTCAGAATGCTCTTTAGAAGCAAAAATGGCAAAACTTCATCTGATCTACTTTGGACGTGTTATCTAGAGGGAGCAGTCTCTGGAGGAAGGCATCATCCTTGGTAAAGTGGAGTGTCAACAAAAAAGAGGAAGACCCTCGACAACATAGACTGATACAATGGCTGCAACAACAGGTTGAAATATGCAAGAAGGAGTGTGAGGATGGCACAGGGGTGGGCAGTGTTTCTTCTGTTGAACACAGGGTCGCTACAAGTCAGAACAAACTCAGTGTCACCTAACAGCAATCACCACCATTATATTTATTGTTATCATCATGGCGGTTACTATTTCAAGAGCTGAGCTGATGGTAAGACCTGAAGCACGTGACTTTCCCTTCAGTCCTATGGCTCCATGTCAGCCCCAGGGGCAGGCAGCTCGGTGACTGTGCACAAACCAGGCAACACAGCACCCCACACGTAGTTGGTGCTCAGTCAATATCGCTTCCTTTCTTTAGGCGTACAATTTTATGCACTGTTCTTTCTCAAAACTGTTTCCTGCCACGTGGATCATTTCCTTGCCTTCTCAAGAAGATCTGAGCACTTTCTCAGACTCTTCATAGCTTTTCAGTAGGCCTCCCCTCAGCCCAAATCCCTTTACTTAGAACAAAGTAATTCATTGAATTATTTACTGGAATACTTTTGCTCTCTCTGTAAGTACTTAGTAGCTCTCATTATTCTTCCCTACTTACCATATCTTCTGTAATTTCAAGTTCTTAAACAGCCAAGGGAAAAGGAACACCTTGTACTTCTTTAGCTGACAGACTCCGGGACTCCCAGTTTTTTCACTCTCACTCCTCTGCACAGCTCCACCAGGTGCATTCTGACAGGTGATAAGCTTTTGAGAAAATAGCTCTAGCTCTTTAAGATGGTTATTTCTGAAGTACTGAAGAGTTATGTCAAGCAAGAAAAAAAATTAAGTGCTGTTCTCTCCTCATTAAATTATCTGAATATTTCAGGATTAGAGGTTAAGGAGAACCTGGCAGAGTCTTTTTTCTTTAAAGACACATTATAGGATTCTTTCCTTTTAGTTTGATTTTTTTCTTTTTAATGGAATCTCCTTCTTTTTTTTTTTTACAAATACATATCATGCCATTCCTGAGTCTTTTTTTCTACCTTAAACATACTTCAAATTTTTGTTACAATCTTAGGAATTTAGTGTGGAGATTTCACCCCAGTTACTCTAGAGCAATCACTTGAGGTTTGTCAGGCCTCTGCTTGAGGCTACAGTGCTGGACGTCCAGAGAGTTCAGGTACGTCATCACTGACGACACTTTTTCAGTTGTCTTTGGGTACAAAACTGGACTCAGTAAAGTCAAAAACAGTCTAGAGTGACAGACTCCATCCCTAACTTTGGAATGAAAACTCCGGTGATGTAGTGGTAAGGTGCTACAACTGCTAACCAAGAGGTCGACAGTCCAAGTACACGTGGTGCTTCTTGGAAATTCCATGGAGCAGTTCTACTCTGACCTATAGGATTGCTATGAGTCAGAACCAACTCAACAGCACCTAACAACAATAAATTTGGGATGAAGGAGGTACAATGGCTAAACTTTCAGCTGCTAACCAAAAGGTTGGTGGTTCAAGGTGATTACATGCTTCCAGGGAGAAAGATACAGAAGTCTGCTTCTGTAAAGATTATAGCCTTGGAAACTCTATAGCGTAGCTCTGCTCTGTTGTATAGGCTCATATGGATCAGAATGTACTCAAGAGTAATAGTGTTAAGTCTGTGACATTTTGTGCTCCAGTACAACCACTCTCACTTGCTCTTTTGCTGCCCTAAGATGTCTGTAGGATGCGCTTCTACGCTTGCCCGATCTGGTCTCTCTTACCACTTTCATCATGTTTACACAACAGATCCCTCCTTTGTTCTCTGATTTTCACAACTTCTGCTTCTTTTTGCTCATTTCTATCTTCTCAACTTTGTCACATAGTTACTATATCATACTGATCCATAACCCAGCAGTACATAGTTCTCTGAAGTCTTATTTTTATGCAAGTGAAATATGTACATAGTAATGAATAAAACATTACAGGGGCTCTTAGTATGGACAGTAGCAAATCCCCCTGTACATTCCCTCCTCACTTGCATTCTCATCTTCAACATAGATCCCTTTAATTGCTTCTGATTTTAGTACCTTTTGGTCATGTCTCCATAAATCTAGTTCACATACTTTCATTAGGTTCTGGTGAGTCAATTCCAACTCATAGCAACCCTACATGCAAAAGAACAAAACACTGCCCAGCCCTGCACCATCTTCACAATCACGGTTGGGCTTGAACCATTGTTGCAGCCGTTGTGTCAATCCCTCTCACTGAGAGTCTTTCTCATCCTCACTGACACTCTACTTTACCAAGCATGAGATCCTTCTCCAAGGACAGGTACCCCCTGAGAACGTGTCCAAAGTACGTAAGAGGAACTATTGCCATTCTTGCTTCTAGTGAGCATTATGTGTGTAACTTCTTCCAAGACATGTACTTGCCTTTATTTCCTCTATTTCTTATCTCTATTTCTTCCACTACATCTATACTTACCTCTTGTTCACATACTTAACCCTATGCCTTGATTACAAATTCTAGGCAGTTATCTGGCGTGACAACCGGAATTAAGCCACCCCTCCACTGTCCTCATTTTCTCTCTCCCACTATTTGATGTTTCTTTATTATATTTCAATTCTTCTGGAGATTTTGTGTGGTGCAAACACAACACACTTGGCTAACTAGCTGAGTTGGATGTTTGAGTCCACCTAGAAGTAACTGCGAGGAAAGGCCTGGTGATCTGCTTCCAAAAAATCAGTCATTGAGAAAACTCTGCATAACACAGTTCTACCCTCACAGACACGGAGTCCTAGCGAGTCAGAATCAACTCCATGGTGAGTTTCTTTCTTTATTTATTTAATTTCTTCTATTACATAATTTACTTAAATCTGTATTTACATTCCTCACAATGCCAACAGCATACCCAGACCCTCTGCTTTGTAAACTGAGGATGTCAGCAGACTTATTTTTCTTATCTTTTATTTAAACCTCAGGATTCCTTATTGTCTCACTTTTCCTGGACTTATTTTCCTTTAGCATACCTTCAACTCTTTTTGAACACGTAACATCAGATTTATTCTTTGTAGTCTTCACTTTTCCCTGAGATCTCCCACAAAGCACTCTCCCATCTCTAGCTTCAGCGTAGGTGGGACACCTTTCTAGGCCAATTCTGCTTCTGCCATCCTTGAACATTCAATGCTCCTCTGGATTAGAGCCATGATATCTTTTCTCTCTCTTACTTTATTCCCTCATTTGATTTGAGTATGTGCTCAAGAATTCCTAAGAAAGAATGCACAAGACACAAATTTTCTAAGATCTTGAAAGTGTGATTAATCATCTCTCACATCTGATAGATCTAAAATTGTTTTCTGGGGCTTCCAGATTCTGCAACATAATTGTTCATTTTGCCTGCAAATTCTTCTACAGATATTTAGAAAATCTGGATAAGATATAATGACATCCTCAGACTCAAGAAATAAAACAGAAACTGAAAACCAAAGTATTGAGTGTGGGGCCTGAATCAAAGTACTCCACTTGAGAAGCTATGCACCAATGCCAGCACCTAGTCTGCCCTTCAAAACAATTTTGGAACTCTTTTTCTGGAATGGCCATCAGAGTTGTCAGTATATTACCCTTGATGTCCTGAATGTCATCAAAATGTCTTCCTTTCAATATTTCCTTTATCTTTCGGTAAAGAAAGAAGTCATTGGGGGCTAGACCAGGTGAGTAGGGAGGTTGTTCCAACACAGTTATTTGTATACTGGCTAAAAACTCACTGATACACAACTACACAATTAAGTTCTCAAACTTGCCACTGTACCACTGTGCCCAATGGCCATTCCAGACAGAGCTCCAAAATTGCTTCAAATGGTTGAACTAGTTGCTAGCATCAGAGCATAACTTCCCGGGGGGAGTACTTTGAATGTGACTGTAGTGTTATTCAGTAATGAGGTACATAGCACTTGCAACAATTAAGTTTGTGGACTTATTGGATGCTGCATACCATGGACTGCCAAAAGAAAGATCTGTCTTGGAATAAGCACAACCAGAATGCTCTTTAGAAGCAAGGATGGCAAGCGTATGTCTCATGCACTTTGGGAATGTTATCAGGGGAACAAGACTTGGAGAAGGATACCATGCTTGGTAAAGTAGAGGGTCAGTAAAAAAGAGGAAGACCCTCAACAAGATGGACTGATACTGTGGCTGCAACACGGCACTGAAGCATAACAACAATTGAGGGGATACTGCAAGAGCAGGCAGTGTTTCCTTCTGTTGTACATAGGGTCATTATGAGTTGGAGCTGACTTAAAGGCACCCAACAACAAAAATTGAGGGTGAAAGAAACATTAAGAAAAACTCTCGGTGGTGGAGTCAAGATGGTGGGCTAAACACACATCTCCCTAAATCCCTCTGGAAACCAAGACTTGAACTGATAATTAAACAGAGACTTCTGGACACCTAGTGAGCCCTAGGACACGGCATAGGGCTGTTAATTTGGACTTCATACCACTGAATGCAAAACCTCCTGTCTTTCACTTACCCCACTCTTGGTGAGCATGGGCTTCCACAGATTGAAGGTAGCTCACCATTTTATTTTATTTTTTTCTATCTTAGCTGGTGGGCGAGGTAGGACTTGACTAGCCACTAACCTCAGATACACTGCTGGTGGGATCACCAAATGAAATTGCCACATTTTAAGAGCCCAGTTTGAACTCTGTGCATCTGAGCAACTTTAGCCTCTCTTTCTGCTTCTGCCATATGGTAGCCAGTACCAAAGCAGTGGCAAGCTTGTGCAGGATGCTATCTTGTTTCATTGGGAGACAGAAACACCCACATGGAGGCCTCAGCTGGACTTACTTACCCACCCAGGGGAGAATACTTTTCCAGCAAAAAAACAGTATTTTATACTGCGTAACCTACAGTTGGGGCCCAGCAACAAAAGCTGTGGACTCTGTGCATCTTGGCACCTATGGTCTCTCTTTCAGCCCCAACCAGGTGGTGAGCTTGTGCAGCACACCATCTTGTTTCACTGGGAGGTGGATATACCCCTATAGAAGCCTCATCTGGACCTAATTCCTGGGCTGGGAGGCAATGCCTGCCTGGAGTAGAGTGCTTTTCTAGCAGAAAAGCAGTATTCTACACAGTGTCACCTACAGCTGGTGCCTGACAGCAGAGACCAGCAGGTCAGTAGCTTTTCTGTATTTTGACCTAGTTTATAACATCTGGGGTTCAATATAGAGGTGCTTACTTTGCCAGCTGGAAAGAGAGGCCTATACACCTGAAACCCTGACTGACTTTGGAAGTTGTCAGATACTTTTAGCTCTTATTTTAAGACAGCCTAGAGAAACAACTTTGGTCCATCCTCACAGCATCTCTCCCAGCCTCTATTGACTCACATGATGCCTAAAAAGTAACAAACACTGGAGAAAACCACAACCAAGAAATCACTCATGGCTTCAGAAGGCCCCCAAAAGAAAGCACCTCATAACTTCCCAGACAAAGAAGCTTTTCTGAAACTATCGGAAGGTGAATACAAAAGAATTATATAGAGAGCCCTCCTAGAGCTCATACAAAATGCAGGAGAGCAAAATGAAAAATTAAGCAAGCTGTTCAAGCTGATGGAACACCAGTACTCTGAAATTCAACAGATCAAGAATGAAATTAAAGATATAGAAACTTCAAAGCCAAGAAAACAGAATGGAACAAATGGAAAAGAGACTTTCTGACTTAGAAGACGGAGCCACTGACTCCAGCATCTGTGAGGAGAATCAGAAGAAAGAAACAAGAAAAATGAAGAAGCATTAAGAAGCATGTGGGTCTCTATTAACAGGAACAACCTATGATTAATTGGAGTTCCTGAACAGGAGGAGACACCTGAGAACACAAAGAGTATTGTGGCTGACCTGCTGACAGAAAACTTCCCAGAAATCATGAAAGAAGAGAATATAGATATCCAAGATGCATATAGAATGCCATTCAATATAGATCTCAAAAGAAAGACTCCAAGACATATTACAATCATGCTTAACAAAATGAAACATAAGCAGAAACTCTTAAAGGCAACAAAAATCAAAGGAAATCTAACATTCAGAAGGAAGCCCTGTAGGCTTTCGTCGGATGTCTCAGCAGAAACAATGCTGGCACAGAGACAGTGGCATGACATATTCAAAACCTTGAAGGAGAAGAACTTCCAACCAAGAATTATATATCCTGCAAAACTATCTTTCAGATATGAAAATGAAATTAAGACAATCACAGAGACTTTGTAAAAACCAAACCAAAGCTACAAGAAATACTGAAAGAATTTCTTGGCTTAGAAGAACAAAATCTCTAACTTTATATTTTAGAAGCAAATATAGGACACATTGCCCAGAAATCTACTAAGTTAGGGAAGGCTCCAAACTGAATCAAAGCTATGATAGTGAAAGAAATAATCCAGTGATCATATCATGAAAACTATAATGTTAAAAAGAGGAATGTATTACAGTCGTTATAGTCCTTCCAGATGGAGAGAAAGTTGATAAGAATGGTAGCAACTCAAATTAGGTCTATATATAGTTTATTACAGGGAAGTTTAGGGGCAGCCATAAAGCACAATGAAGATGCAACATATCAAATCCATAAATGTAGTACAGGAGTCTCAACAACCACAAAACCAACCCTGAAAAAGGTGAAAAAATCAACTCACAAAGAAGAATGTCCCAGAACAGTTTAATATGAACAGCAGGAAAACATGAACACAAAAATAAGCATATCACAATGGCAGCACTGAGCATACACCTATCAATAATTATATTGAATGTGAATGAACTGAATGCTCCAGTAAAGAGACATTGAGTGACATCTTGGATCCAAAGACACTACCCACCCATATGTTGCCTACAAGAAACTCAACTTAGACTTACAAATATGAACAAACTGAAAATTAAAGAATGGAAGAATATATATCAAGCTAACAATACACAAAGAAGAGCAAGTGTGGCAACCCCAATCTCAGACAAAATCGATTTTATTGTAAAATCCACCATCATGGACAAGGGTGGACACTATTGCTGAAAGGTTCAACACACAAGCAGAACTTAACAATATTAAATATTTATACACCTAATATTAGAGCACCTAAATACATCAAAGACACACTGACTACACTCAAAAAGGAGATAGTTCACTTCACAATAATAGTGGGAGACTTAAACACTCCGCTCTCAATATTGGACAGATCATCTAGAAAAAAGCTCAATAAAGACACAGAAGACTGTACTGCCACAATTAACCAACTAGACCTCATTGACATACACTCAATTTTGTATCCATCAGCGGACAACTACACCTTCTTCTCTAGTGCACATGGAACATTCTCCAGAATAGAATATGTGCTAGGACATAAAGTGATTCTCAACAAAATCCATACCACTGAATTAATGCAAAGCATCTTCTACTGAGACTATTTCACAGTACAGAAAGGGATGAAATACTCCCAAATTCATTCGCTGAAGCCACTATAACCCTGGTGCCAAAGCCAGGGAAAGATCCAACAAAAAAGAACTACAGACCAATATCACTCACGAATCTAGATGCAGAAATCTTCAACAAAATTCTTGCAAATAGAATACAACAACATATCCAAAGAATAATACATCATGACCAAATTGGATTCATACCAGGGATGCAAGGCTGGTTCAACATCAGAAAAACAATTAATGTGATCAACTACATAAATAACACAAAAGACAAGAATCACCTTATTTTGTCTATTGATGCAGAAAAGGCATTTGATACAATGCAACAACCACTCATGCTAAAAACTCTCAGCAAAATAGAAATAGATGGCAAATTGCTCAGTGCAATAAAGGCCATTTATACAAAGCCAACTGCCTATGTCATCCTGAATATAGAGAGACTGAAAGGCTTTCCCTTGAGAATAGGAACTAGACAAGGATGCCCACTCTCACCTCTCCTATTCAACATTGTACTAGAAGTTCTAGCCAGAGCAGTTAGACAAGGCCAAGAAATAAAGGGCATCTGCATCAGCAAAAAAGAAGTAAAAATCTCCCTATTTGCAGATGTTATGATTGTATACTCACAGAATCCTAAAGAATCCATAAGTAAACTACTCAAACTGATAGAAGTTTTCATCAAAGTCTCAGGACACAAGATAAACATAAATAAATCAGCAGCATTCCATTATACCAACAATGATTATTAAAGAAGAAATCTCCAAATCAATGCCATTTACTATAGCCCCTAAGAAGATGAAGTACCTAGGAATAAATCTAACCAGAGAAATAACAGACCTTTACAAAGAGAACTACAAGTCCTTACTACAAGAAACTAAGAGAGACTTACACAAATGGAGAAACCTAACCTGCTCATGGATAGGAAGACTTAACATTGTGAAAACATCTATTTTGCCCAGAGCAATCTACTTATATGAGGCAATCCCAATACAAATTCTAGGGACATTTTTTAATGAGATGGAGAAACAAGTTACCAACATTTTTTGGAAAGGGAAGAAGCCACAGATAAGTAAAGCACTACTGAAAAAGAAGAACACACTGAGAGGCCTCTCACTACCTGACTTCAGAACCTATTACACTGCCACAGTAGTCAAAACAGCCTGGTACTGGTACAAAAAGAGACAGATAGATCAAGGGAACAGAATTGAGACTCCAGAGATGACACCATCTGCCTATGAACAGTTGATATTTGACAAAAGCCCTAAGACATTAAACTGGGGTGAAAACACTCTCTTCAACAAATGGTGCTGGCAAAATTGGATATCCAGATGCAATAAATTGAAACAAGACCCATATCTTACACCTTATACAAAAACCAACTCAAACTGGATTAAAGACCTAAATATCAAATCTAAAACCATAAAGCTCATCCAAGTAAAAGTAGGAACAATAATGGAAGTTTTAATACACAATGTAGACAGACGTTAAAATCTGTCAAACTACAAACAACAGAAGAGAAAATAGATAAATGGGAATTCCTCCCATCTTAATACAGTATTATAAAGACAGAGTAGCTTGGGAAAGGACCAGAGACCATGCTCTCAGGAGAAACCGAGGGCAATTGGCACAACTAGCATTTTGCTAAGACAGCCTTCTGCACCCCACATTGGTGAGTGGTGTCTGGGGTCCTAAAAGCTGCCAAGCTGCCATCTGAAGGTACAGCAAATGGCCCCAACTCAGCAGGAACAGATGATCACCGAGGACCAAAATGACATGGGGAAAAGAGAACCCAGAAAATGAAGAAACCCACAAGAGTGTGTGACTACATCAGCTTGTGACTGGAAGAACCGGATGGTGCTTGGCCACCACTAGTGGTAGTCATGATGGAGCTCACAAAATTGTCACTGACAACACAAGAATAAAAATGGGTGCACCTTGAGATCTCCATTAAAAGACCACAATTGATGGTCCACAGGCCTCAGAGTACCCCTGGGAACATGGTCTCTGGCCCTAGTGCTGTCCATGTCCATAAATCTTAATGGAGGTCAACTCTCAGACAGGAATTAGTTGGACTGCGCAACACAGAGTGACCATATCACATGCACACTTTATGGTTCTGTGCATCTATAGGGTGTCGTCCTGTTGACCTCTTACTGGAGGAAGGGGAGTGGGTGGAGAGTAGGGGATAGGAGTTTTTTGGGAGGATAAGACATATATGGAACAGAGAGGAAGAGTGTGCTGTCACCAGGGAGGGAGAGCAGTGGGAGCTGCATATAGGTGGGCATGCAAATTTGGGAATGTACGTTTTCATTCAATCATAATAAAAGAAAAAAAGAAAAGAAAAACCCTCTGGTAAGTGAGTCCCCACCTTAAACATAAGATAACCCTAGAGGAATTTGAAGCCTATGGTGCACTAAGGATAACCGTAGCAACAACAACAACAAAAAAAAAACCAAGTGCAGGACCAATTCCTAACTGAAAAAGAAATCGTGGTATCCAAGTGTATTCTGACTCACGGTGACCCTAGATTAGAGCTGCTCCATAGCATTTCCAAGAAGCAGCCAGTAGATTCAAACTGCTGACCTTCAGTTAGCAGTCAAACTGTTAACCACTGTGCCACCAAGACTCCCAAATCTTGACTAGAATGCCTCAAAGTCCCATACTAAAGGTTTGTCAGAAGTAAGGATGTGTCCATTTCCAAGCATAATATCTATTTAGCCCAGTCTGTACTACCCCACACAAAATACCAGGCTTTCAACAAATATTACAAGGTGGGAGGAAGAACTAAGGTGGCAGACAAGACACACACCTCCCCAATTCCCTCTGAGAACTAAGGCCTAGCGTAATAAATGAACAGAGAAGTGTGGACATTTTGGGAGTACCAGGGTCTGGTAGAGTGTTGAGATTGTACTGAGAGACAAGAAAGAGCAAACGACCTGTGCTGGAGGCAAGGCAGTGGCACACTGAGTCCTGATTCTGCTGACACATTGTTTGAGGGGACTGCAGGTACAGACACCTTGTTTGTTATTGAGGAGACAGGGACTGGATCTGGCAAGTCTCTGTGCCTGGCATGCTAATATGTTGAACTGCAGTACTTAAGTGAACAGCATATACCACAGCAGAGACTGCTTGGGGCAGCCACATCTTGGTAGGCTAGCTGCTGACTGAGGGCACCCATGCCCTTAAGGTCTCTCTTCTCTGTGCTGCACCATAGACTCTGCTGACTCATGTCAGGAAGGCCCCCTCAAACAGGGTGCCATCTTGGCCAGCTGAGAGGTGGAACCATCCATGCCTCAGCTCTCAGTGGGGACTAATTCTCACACTGAATAACAGTACCTGTCTAGAAAGCGCTTCTCCAGCAGAATAACTATTTTTGAAACAATCCTATCTAGGGATGGTGGTGGGGTCTGTTGGCTGAAGGCAGCAGTGCTTTTAACCCTCCCTTCTCTGAGCCACATTGTAACATCTGGGGAGGGCCTATGAAGCACCATTGTTGTCAGCCGGGAGGTGGGGCCTGCCACTGCTGAGGCCCTGCCTGCTCACGGTAGCTGCTATATGGCACCCATCTCAGCAGTCAGGTAGCTTTTATAATAAGACCAGCTGGAGAACACAGCAGTGACAGGCAGCTGAGTAGGTTGTTGGCATTTCCACTTCCTTTCACTGAGCCACATCATAGTGTCATCTGATGGCCTCCCAGAGACTCCATAAGTAGGGTGCCATCTCTGCCAGCCAGGAGGCGGGTCCTGCCAATTCTGAGGGCCTGGCTGCTCCCTGCACCTACTGGATTGTGCCCCTCTTAGCAAAAAAGCAGTTTTTAAGTTAAATACATCTGGAGAACACAGTGGTCCCAGGCAGCCAAGTGTGGTGGTATCCTTTACTCTTCCCCTCCCCAAGCTATACCATATGCTCAACTGACATAGCAGTGGGGTGTCACTACAAGTAATTAACCACTGTTAGCAGCCAGAAGGTGGGGCCTGTCACCCCTGAGAGTTCAGCTGGAGCCAGTCTCTAGAGAACACAGAGGCAGCTGATGACCAAACCTAGCAGTGTCCATATGCCCCTCTTAGAACTATTACACAGCTGCCATTGGTATAACACTAGAGAAACTGAACAGCTTCTTGATGGCATGCAGGCAATCTTAAATATCTAGCCATTTAAAGAAACAGACCACCATTGCTCCTGAAAACTCCCAAAATAAAGAACCAAAAAAATTCTCAGATAAAGAAGCCTTTCTGAAATTATCAGAGGTAGAATACAAAACAATTATGTATGGAATCCTCCTAGAAATTAAACAAAATGCAACAGAACAAAATGAAAAATTAAATAAGCTATATGACCTGCTGGAACATCAATGATCTGAAATCCAGCAGATCAATAATAAATTTACACATTTAGACAATTCAATGCAAAGCCACAAGAGCAGGATTGAGGAGTTGGAGGGAAGAGTTAGGGAGCTGGAAGATAGGGCAACTGAAACCAGCATCTGTGAGGAGAATTCAGAGAAAAGAAATAAGAAAAATGAAGAAATATTAAGAAACATGTGGGACTCTATCAAGAGGAATAATCTATGAAAAATTGGAGTTCCTAAACAGGAAAAGATAGCTGAAAATACAGAGAGGATTGAAGAGTTGCTGACAGAAAACTTCCCTGAAATTATCAAAGAAGAGAGCATAGATATCGGCGATGCTTGCTGAATGCCACAAAAACTAGACCTCAAAAGAAAGATTTCAAGACACATTATAATCAAATTTAATAAAATGAAACATAAAG
This sequence comes from Heterohyrax brucei, assembly GCA_028571685.1. NCBI lineage: Eukaryota > Metazoa > Chordata > Mammalia > Hyracoidea > Procaviidae > Heterohyrax > Heterohyrax brucei. The sequence continues at coordinate 41,671,644 of CM053162.1, read as the reverse complement.
AGAGGCTCTTAAAGGCAGCAAGACTTAAGACAAAACTAATGTGCAAAGGGAAGTCCAGTAGGGTGTCATCTGAATTCTTGGCAGAAACCATGTTGACAAGAAGGCAGTGATATGGCACGTTCAAAGCCATGAAGGAGGAAAACTTCCAACCACGAATTTTGTATCCTGCAAAATTGTGTCTCAAATATCAAGGTGAAATTAAGACATTCACAGATAAATAGAAGCTTAGAGACTATGTGAAAATCTAACCAGAACTACAGGAAACACTGAAAGAAGCTCTTTGTTTAGTAAAACAAAAACAATAAATGTATACTTGTAAGTATGCAATGCAACACACTTCTAGAATCCTATTCAGCTAGGGAAGCCACAAAGCTCAAGCAAAGTTAAAACATTAAAAGAAAGGAACCAGTGATGTTTACACAAAAACTATGACATCATCACAGTATAAAGAGGGATATATTACAATAGTTATAAACATTTTAGATGGAGAGGAAATTAAGAAGATATACAGAAGTTAAAGATTGGCTTAAACTTAGAACATTAAGGGGGATCAAAGAGATAGCCACAAAGCAAACCAGCAATGAGACATATCAAAACAAGAAACATAATACAGGAGTCTCAACAAACACAAAACCAATGCTGAAAAAGATGAAAGGTAAACTCATAAAGAAGAAAGACCCATAACAGAATATTAAGAGAAACCAAGAAAACATCAACAACACAAAGACATCAAAATGACAGCACTGACCATATACCTACCAGTAATTACACTGAATGTAAACAGACCAAATGCTCAAATAAAGAGACAGAGAGTGACGGCATGGATCAAAAGACACAATCCATCTATATGCTGCTTACAAGAATTACACTTGAGACTCAAAATATGAACAAACTGAAAATCAAAGGGTGGAAGAATACATACCAATCCAACAACACACAAAGAAGAGCAGGAGTGGCAATACTAATCTCAGACAAAATAGACTTTAATATCAGGTCCACCACTGCAGACAAGGATAGTCACTATTTATTACTGAAAGATTCCATACATAAGCAGGATATAACAATATCAAATATTTATGCACCTAATACCATAGCATCTAAATATATTGAACAATTGCTGACAATATTGAATAATGAGATAGATCACTCCACAATAATAGCAGGAGACTTCAACAATATGCTTTCAGTAATGGACAGATCATCCAGAAAAGAACTCAGTAAAGATACAGAGGATCTTCTTACCTCTAGTTCAACCAACTAGATCCCACTGACATACACAGCACTTTTTACCAAACAACAGGTACACACTCCTTCTTTTCCAATGTACATGGAACATTCTCCAGAATAGACTACGTATTAGGACATAAAGCAAGTCTCAACAAAATGCAGCCCATGAACTATTGCAAAGCATCTTCTTGGACCATAAAGCCATAAAAATTAAAATCAATATCAGAAAAAAACATAGGTAGAAACCTGAATTCATGGAAACTGAAAAACACCTTGCTCAAAAATCTGTGGGTTATAGAAGAAATCAAAGACACAATAAAGAAATTTATGGAATCAAATGAGAATGAAAACACAACCTACTAGAACCTACAGGAAACAGCAACAGCAGTGCTCAGAGGTCAATTTATCTCTATAAATGCACACATCTGGAATGAGGAAAGGGCCCAAACCAATGTATTAATCCTACATCTTGAACAAGTAGAAACAGAGCAACAGAGGAATTCCTCAGGAGGAAACCGATAGAAGGAAACAGATAACAAAGAATAGAGTGAAACTAAATTATTTAGAGAATAGAAGCACAGTTGAAAAAATTAACAAAACCAAAACAGTTCTTTGAAAACACCAACAAAATTGAAAAACCATTGAGTGGCTAAACTTACAAAAGAAAAACAGCAAAGGAAACAAATAACCTGAATAAGAAATGAGAAGAGAGACATCCTAACAGATCCAAATGAAATTAAAAGTACCATAACAGAATGCTGTGAAAGACTGTGCTGTAACAGATTTGAAAACCTAGAGGAAATTGTCAGATTTCTAGATTCATATCACCTACTGAAATTATCACAAGGAGAAGTAGAGCAACTTAATAAACTCATCACAAAATATTACAAGGCAAATAAAAAGCTAGAGAGAGAAAAAAATTAAAGATCTCACCTGTCAATAGACAAAGTGATCAACGGATATGACACAGATTTTTTTAACTATCAGATAAATAATTTCAATAAGTATGATTAAGACATTGAAAGAGCCCTGGTAGCACAGTAGTAGAGCTCAGCTGCTCAACAGAAGGTTGGCTGTTGGACTCTACCAGCTTATCCTTGGAAGCCCTGTGGGAAAGTTCTACTGTGTCCCATAGAGTTGCCATGAGTCAGAATTGACTCAACAGCAATGGGGTTCATTTGTTTTTTTTAGTTTACACATTGAAAGACCTAATGAAAATGCTGGAATATGCAGTATCAAAGTGAATAATTTCAGCAGAAAGATGGAAACTAAGAATCAAACAGAAATTCTGCAAATTAAAAACACAATAACAGAGATGAAAAATACTTTCAGCAGTTTCATCACTAGACTCCCATAGCCAAATAAAAAGTCAGTGAACTTAGAGATGGATCAATAGAAACTACCCAAACTGAAGTACAAAGAGAAAAAAAAGTGAGGAAAAGCAACAATAAAACAGAGTACCTAATTACTGTGAAACATTATCAAATGGCCTAATGCATATATACTTATAATCCCAGAAGAGGAAGAAAGAGAGAAAAAACAGGGCAGAAACAAACAAACAAACAAAAAGAGCAGGGCTGGAGAATGGCTGAGAAATGTCCAAAATGAATGACAGACACAAAACCACAGATTTAAGAAGTACAGAGATACAAAGCAGGGTGAACACCGACATACATGCACTGTTGTTTTGCTATTAGTGTTAGGTGCTGTTGAGTTGATTTCTGACTCATAGAAACTCCATGTGACAGAGTACAACTGCACCATAGTTTTCTGAGCTGTAATCTTTACAGGGCACATAGCCATGACTTTCTCCCATGGAGGTACTAGGTGGGTTTGAACTGTTAATTTTTTTAATTACCAATCAAGTGCTTAACCACTGTGCAGCCAGGGTTCCTTCATACACATACTAAACATCAAAGACAAAGAGAAAATCTTGAAAGCAACCAAAGGGGTGGCAAACACATTACATGCAGAAGAATGCAGATTACAGAGACTTCTTGTCAGAAATTACCTAAGCCAAAAGATAACAACATGAGATATTTAAAGCACTGAAAGAAACAAACAATAAAGGTTCTGAAACAAAAGTACAATCAAGTATCTTCATGACCTTGGGGTAAAAAAAGTTTCCTTAAACACTCTCTTAAAATGCTAACTACAAAAGAAAGAAATTTGTAAAATCCACTAAAATTAGGAGCTTCTATTTAGGGCCAAGACTAGGTTAAGGGAGGTCAGGCACTCACTTCGATCATATAATTTAAAGGAATGTCAAAGTAACCAACAATCAAGATTTTGTTTTGTTTTGAAGCAATATTTTTCAAGCTCAAATTTAATGCAAATAAAAAAATCTATGATGAAAAAGATACCAATTTTAAATAGAGATCTTTGTGAAGGCTTTTGCATAAAAAGCTCACTGGAGAATTTTTAGAACTTCTCTTTGTCCTTAATGTTCTGAAAATTCCACAATGATGTGTGTGTGTGTGCATGTCTGTGTGTGTACCCTACAACCCACAAACCCACTCTAGCATCAACCCTAGAAACAGCCACAAGAGTGCACCAAGACATGCATAATTGAAGAGTATAATGTGTAATAGCTAGGCCCTCCATTGGCCTTTCAATATGAACATTCACATCTGAAAAATTTTCATCTATCATTTCCTTCTTTTCTCTCCTATAGTTTCTGTTCTCTATTTTTGGAATACCCATTAGTTAAATGTTAAACCTCCGACCTGATTCTTACTGTCTCTTTTATCAATTTGGAGAAAGTGTAAGCAGATTCTTTTAGAAATCTGGACACGTCACTGATTGATGGATATTTCAAAAGTGTAGTACACATGTAGTTTTGAATACAAGACAACTATTTGTAGTGTTGGAATGAGGTTTACGTCTTTAACCAGTACACAGTTCGAATACTTACATCTTCTATGTTATGCTCTTCCCCACTGATTATAGCTTGTTGAGTGCTGACATCTGGTACTTCTTTTTAATTTGCCCTTGGGTGATGGATCTTTCTCACTTGCAATCATCTTTTTGCTATCTTTCTGTCTTTCACTGTCTTCATCATTACACAGTTTCATTTTGACCTCACAGTCTATTCGATTTCTCCTCTAAAGTTTCATTACCATATTTTTATGGTTCCTCAGAGTTCATCCATTTTCACACATCACAAAAACTTTAAACCTTCAACATTGAAATGCACAAAAGGATTTGGTTAAGTTAAATACTCAGAAACCCACACAGTACTTAGGTACAATTTTTTATATGATAGGTAACAGCTGTTTAACATTACAATCTATAAGAATTCTATCATATTATTCATGTTTACTCAAATCACTAATTTGAAAAAGATTTAGTAAATAAGTGCTCAAAATGGATCCATTCCTACAAGTACCTGTAAACCACCTGCTACAGGCAACATCTATAAATTAGAAAACACAGTTTTCACACGTTATTTGTTTGTTGGCTGAAATAAGCACCTAAAATCCAAGGCAGCTAAAGCTTGGGGACAAGTGTGTTAGTGTTTTTAACACAAAAATATTTTTAACATATCCCACCTTCTGCTACTGGGAAAAGAAAAGTAAGCTTCTCTTAGTGTGAACATTTTTCTTGTGTTTTTTCTTTCCTCTTTTTCTGAGTGACACAGAGTTAAGAGCTCAGCTGGTAAGTGAGAGGTGGGCAGTTTGAACCCACACACTGGCTATTAGGAAGCAAGTCTTAGTGATCTACTTCTGAAAGGTCACAGCCATTGAAAACTCTATGGCATGCAGTTCTACTCTGACATAGATAGTCACAAGTCAGAATCAACTCAATGCCAACTGGTTAGTTGATTTGTTTTTGAATTTCAGCTAAAGTTGCTCATTACCCTTACATCCCCCAATCTAATGCTCCTGAAATGAGTATACTTATATTACTTTTCTTAATTATTTTTCTGGTGAACTTTTTGTTTATACTTAGTTACTTTGGGTGTTTTCCTTCATTTTTTTTCATTATGCCCTGAAACAAATTTTGTTCATTTTGCCACACCTTAGTCCCTCTTGCTAACCTCTCTTGTATCCCCAAATTTCCTTCACTAATCCTGGTGGAGGCTACTAACTCTGTTATTTGTTTCCATTTTTTATTTTAGACCCAACTGTCTTCCTTTTGAAGCCCTGGTGATGTAGTGGTTAAGAGCTCCAGCTGCTAACTGAGAGGTTTGTAATTTGAATCCACTAGCTGTTTCATGGAAACCTAATGGGACAATTCTACTCAGTCTTATACATTACTATGAGCTGGAATTGGCTGGACACTCGTGTTTTGGGTTTGGTGTCCTTTTTATTATAGCATCCTCTTGGAAGCTGGCACAAACATATCCTTTTCTTTTTTTTTTTTTATTGAAGACAACATTGTGTCCTGGTTCTCCACACTAAAGGATTTATTCCTGGATGATTATTTAACTACTTTTATGCCATGCTTTACAGGCCTCTGGATGATATAAATGGTTTGTGCCTGACTACTGACCTGAAGGTTGGTGGGTCAAACTCACCCAGCAGTGCTGTGTAAGAAAGGCCTGGCAATACACTTCTGTAAAATTACAGTTAGAAAAGTCCTGTGGCACATGAAATTTTCATTTGTCAGAATCAACTCAATGGCTATAGCTTTGGATATATGTATATATATCACATTTTGGTCTCTTACGCTACCCATTGTGGTACCTAAATCTAGAATTCATTAATTGTCTCCTTTCCATGATGCAGAAGGGAGTCAGAATTGCAACTCTGGTCTGCCTGGCACCAAAGCCTTGGCTCTGAGTCAATATGCTCTGACTCTTTCCTTGAAAATTAAGTCATAATGTTTATCTCCCATTCTTCTCATGAAAGCTACCTAGATTTTCTTCATTGTCTCTCTCTCTTCCAAAAACCCAGGCAGAAAGGAACCATCACTGATCCACAGTGCTTACTTCCTTCATTTCCCAACCACATCCTTTGAAGTTCTCAGCTGTAATGTTACACACAGCTCAACCACGCACGTGAGACTAAATGGGCACACCAGCTCAGGGGCAAGAATGAGAAGGCAGGAAGAGACAGGAAAGCTCAACGAATGGAAATGGGACACCTAAGGATGAGAAAGAGAGAGGATCAACACACCATGGGATTGGCAACAAACAGCACAAAGCTATGTATGTATTAGTTGTTTAATGAGAAACTAATTTGCTCCGTAAGCCCTCATCTAAAGCACAATTTTAAAAAATAATTTTTTTTAAAAAAGTTCCCAATTGTAACTCAAACATCTTACCCATCCACTGTCCACCATACTATATGTTATTGTCTCCATTTTAAAGATAAAGAAACTGAGGCCCACAGATGTTAAATAATCTGCTTTAGGTAACGCAGCAAATGTCACATTAGGACTTAAATTCATAACTATCTTGCTCCAAGTCAAATGGCCTTAACTAGTATGTTGTACTGCCTGACAATAAAATTAACTTACCGTCATAAGAACTTCGGTACGTAGACGAGAAGACTTAGTGTTAGAAGGTCTGTGTCCAGATCTGCTTTCAGTTTTGCCAATAACTTTCCATAGCCTTCTCAGTGCCTCAGTTTCTTCATCTGTGAAAGGGACAGGATGCATCAGGGGACCTTTAAAGACCCTTCTTTTTGTCAACATTCTGTAAGGCATTAGAGGGAAAAACTGAAAAACCAAAACAGAGAGAGGTTACCTACCTTGCTGAAAGGGTTATTAAGTATTTGTACCACAAGCAACATAGACTACTGTTCAGCCTAGAAGTATCAGCTTCTGAGTGACCAAAAAAAAAAAAAAGTCTTTGCTTCAGTTCAAATTCACACTCCTGGCAACCTGCAATCCCGTGACCCCATGTATGCAGAGTAGAACTGCTCCATAAATTTTTCACAGTTACGATTTTTTCCCAGCACACCAGTGGGTGGGCTCAACCTAACAACCTTTCTGTGCACAACCAAGGCTGGATGCCCAGGGCATATAAATGAGGATGAAACCTAAGTGGCATCAGATGACTGTCCTCACAGATCACTGCCTCCCCAGTGACAAGCCTCCAGCTTGACTGTTGACAATTCCCAGGTCATAGCCAGAGTTTGCCACGAGCATTTCCAAAGTCCACAAAGGAATGGAAAGGCTCCTGTAAGCCAAAGAGATGTTTTGTCTGTTTGTTTTCAGAAAGTCAGATGTCCTCACTGGCTACCTCCAAAGGCAGTTTCTTTCAAAGGCCTTCTTAGAAATCTTGCAACCAAGCCGATATTGCTTCACCCTTTATCTGATAGAAAACATGGTGCTCTGAGCTGTGAACCCATGCAACACCACTTTCGAAGAGCCAACTTGCAGGAACAAGGGAAAAGCTTCTCCAACCTTCAAAGGTTTCTCAGTATGGTCTTGGTAGTAGCAGCAGTAAAGGTAGGTGTCAGGCCAGTGGGCTTATACCCTCACCGTTCCATAACCAGTTACACAAAGAATCCTTTTCCAAAACTCTCTGATACTTGGCAATGATGCAATTCACACCCAAGTGAGTTATCAATTGGACTATATGTAAAAGGCATTTCTGAGACCAGTGGTAATAGTACTTGCCACTTTAATCTTTGTTACTAAAGTGTTGCCACTGACCTTGGCATCACCAGCACTGTGTATAAAATAGCAGCATCTCAGTTCCAAAACTTGCTCAAACAGAGTCAACCTTTTAATAAACCAAATGGGAGATTTCTATGAATAAAGAAGCAGTGCCTGAGGCTCTGAGATTGCACCTTGGCTCAGCCAGATCACAGCTAACATCATAATTCTATCACTTTTTACCATGAGGCCTTTGGCAGATTTCCAGCCAGAACCTCAGCTGTAGAGCAGCAGTAGTATATCCTGCCTCTTAAGGTTGCTTTGAAGAGCGAATGAGATCATGTATGTAAAAGGACTTTACAGCATTTGGTACCTGGTGATCAAGAAACGTTGAGAAGCCCTGGTGGGGCATGGGTAGAAAGCTCAGCTGCTAACCAAAAGGTCAGCAATTTCAATCCACCTGTTGCTCCTCAGAAACCCTATGGGGGCAGTACTATTCTGGCCTATAGGGTCAAGGTGGGTTGGAATTGACTCAGTGTCAAAGGGTGTGGTTTGTTGTTTGTTTCTCTGATTGAGAAATACAAGATTCTCAACTTCTGGCCAACATGGCACCATAGACGGAAGCACCACACCGTCCCTCTACAGCAAAAACCTGAAAAACAAAATGAAACAGAAAAAAAAAAATCAACCTTGTAACACAAAGCATCAAATGAAGAGCTAAAGATCTTAGTCAAAAACTGAATAGGATAAGAAGCTAACAAAACAGCGAGTGAGAAGAGATGTGACAGAAAATTCCCTATCAGCTAATCTGGAATGGATTTGCCATCTTGGACACCTGTTGGAGAATGGCAGGGAGCACAGGAGAGCAGATTTATGGAGGTCTCCAGGGAGGACAAAGTACCTGGCTGCAAGCAAGACACCCCATCTTCTCCTCACTGCTCTACCTCCCACACCTCCCAGCCACCTGTCATGGCTCAGCTACCTAGGAAATGCAACATCTGTGCCACTTGGATTCATGACAACTGCATTAGAGACTGGCAATCAGGAGAATAAGAAAGCACCCTCAGGAGCTCCCAGCAAGACAAAGATCATCAGCACCATAGCTAAGCAACTGACTCTATCTATTGGACAGGAGGTTAAAAATATCATAATCACAGATAAGCAAACTATGAAGAATGCACAACTTGTCTGCTCTGACATAACCAAATAAAACAAAAAAGCAGGATGAGACAAAGAGATCTACAATCAATAAATAAAATAATGACTGGATGGCCCAAAGTCAGCAGACAATATAAAAGCATTTTTAAAAAAAAAAAAAAAAAAAGGACAGGACAGGAGGATTCCAATAGGTGTCCAGTGTAAAACACTGGATGACTTTCCAGTAGAAGAAAAGCTACTAGGATTACTTGATGGGAAATTCAAATCTCTAATAGTCAGAGCTAACCAAGAGCTAAAGCAAAAATCAGACAAAAATGAGGTAAAATCTAGACAAATTTATGGAAAAAGCAGACAAGTTCATAGAAGAATTCACAAAATAACACAAGAACAAAATGCCAAAATAAATTCACAACTGGAAATCATACAAAAACAGCAATTATAAATCCAAAGGATGAACAAGTATTCAGAATGGTGTCATAAAAGTGCTGAGGAGCAGGTCTGAAATGATGGAATACAGAAGCTGTGAAATTGAATGTAAACGTTTGGATACATCTCCGAGAAAAAACCAGGAAAAAGAACAAAGAAAAATGAAGAAATCCTGAGATTACGTGGGATACAATCAAGAGCAAAAATTTGCAAGTCATCAGAGTTCTAGAACAGGGGAAGAAAATGGAAAACACAGAGACGATCATTCAAGAATTACTTCCCTAATATCATGAAAGATGAAAAGATGACCATCCAAGAAGCTCAGTGAACTCTACATGAGACAGAACCTAAAAGGAAATGATGAAAGCATGTCATAATTACACTCACTAAAACCAAAGACAGAGAAAAACTTTGGAGAGTAGATTGAGAAAAGCAAAAAGTCACATACAAAGGAGAAGCAACAAGACTAAGCCCTGATTATTCAGCAGAAACCATGCAGGCAAAAAGGCAATGGGATGACATATATAAAACCTTAAAAGATAGAAACTGCCCACCAAAAATAATACATCCTGCAAAACTCTCATTCAAATATAGTGGTGAAACTAGGACATTTCCAGATAAACAGAAATTAAGGGAATATGTAAACACCAAACCAAACTTACAAGAACTGTTTAAGAGAGCCCTTCAGTCTGAGAACAAGAAATATCAGACTGCAGCCTGAATCTAGGATGCCAGTTGTATAAGCCAAATACTAGCTTAGGAAATGAGCTCTCAAAGACTATCCAAAACAAAGAATTACAACTGGGAACCAAAGAGGTCAATCTCTAAATGATGACATCAGAACAACAGAAGAGGGAATAAACGGTGTAGATACAGAACTTTCTAATGGAGTCAAAGGCAAGGTGCTAACAAGTAATGATAGTCTGGTTCAGACCTAGGAAGATGAACGTAAATTTCAAGGAAATCACAAAAAAGTTAATAGACCTAATCTTCCAAATAAAGGAGGAAAATAGAAAATCTCAACAAAAACAAAATCTATAAAATCAAAAGGAATCTACTAACCAAAGGAATTCAATATGGGAGAGTAAGAGGAACAAAGAAAATGTCAGCACGACAAAAAAAAAAAAAAGTACTGCAAAATTAAAACAATAATATGCTGTTTACAAGAGACACATCTTAGGAAAAAAAGATACCTGGTACTAGCACAACAGAGCCATTGACCAACGGAACAGAACTGAGAAGCTAGGTGTAAATCCATCCACCTATGGTCCCTTGATCTTTGACAAGGGCCCCAAGTCCATCAAATGGGAAATAGGTAGCCTTTTTAGCAGACAATGCTGGCAAAGCTAGATGTCACCTCATAACGTGAAACAAACTGGAGGGCATTATGCTGAGTGAAAGCAGTCAATCACAGGACAGCCGCTGTATGAGACCACTACTACAAAAACTCATGAAAAAAGGTTTATGAGTAGACAGAAACAATCTTTGATGGTGATCACGGAAGGAAAGGAAAAGCAGGAACAGAAAAAAAAATTGAAAGTTCAAAGTAATGGGGTGTGACCAAAGAAAGACTCCGTATGATGGTGTGCTCTCAGCTCTTAAGTTCTGCGTCTGCAGCAGTGGCTGAGATTGGGTAAAAGGTATGAAATTCACTGGGTCTTCAGCAGAGACCCACTCACTGCCCGATCCCAAGGGGTGTAGAATGTCATATTAAATTCACGCTAACAGTAAAAAAAAAAAAAGTAATTTCAGTGTGTTAGCTTATCAGTAAAATCAGTCTTTTTAAAATAAATCATGGCAGTCTTACAAAACACGGTATAAGTAGGACACACGCAAACACACGCACATATATATGCATAATATAATACATGTATGTGTATGTAGGAGAGGCAAAAAATAAAAGAATGCAAGAAAGATCTCAAATCAATGTCCTAAGCTCCAATTTTAAGAAACAAGAAAAGAAAAAGAATAAACAAAACGTAAGCAGAAAAAGGAGGTAACGATGGCAACGTTGGAAATCTGCAGAATAGAAAACAGACAAAAAAAGAAAATTAATGAAACCACAAGCTACTTCTTTGAGAAGACAGATGGATAGATCACAGATACGTAGGGAAAAAAAATTACCAAAATTGGTAGTAAAAGAAGGATTATCGTTACAGATCCTATAGCTACTTAAAAAACGATAGATTGAAAACTTAATGAAACTACATGTGAAACTGAAAGGAAATAGACAAATTCCTTCACAGAAACAAAAATTAGCATAGCTCATTTACAAAAGTACTTTCCTGGGGAAGGATACAGTTGACAAAAATCATAATGTGTGTTACTTGAGCAAAATTACTGTACCAAAGCCTACTCAAAGAAAGGACAGACAGTATGTATAGCCCTCTATTTATTTTAACAGTTGAATTTGTAGTTAAAATCTTCACAAGGAAAATGGTAAGCCCAAATGATTTCACTGGAGAATTCTTTCAATCATTTAATTCTTTCAAATCATTTAATCTTTCAATTCATTTCAATCATTTAACAACAGTTTTCCACAAACTCTTCCCAAAAATTGAAGAGGAGTGTCAGTTCCTCAGTGCATGCGCGTGCACACACATACACACACACACATGCATGCACAAGCACATGCACACACACACACACACACACACTACTAAGTTCTTGCATCCTTCCTGCTGCCAGGAGCTCTAGGGACACGGTCATACAGCAGGAATGAATGAATACCGCATTATCAGATCACAGCCTGAATTTACGAGGAAAGATTGTATCAGCCGGATACTAGCCTAGGAAATGAACTCTCAAGGACTATCCAAAACTGAAAGAATTACAACAGGGAATCAGAGAGTTTAATCTGTAGAAGAACACAAAATCAGAACAACTGAAGAGGGAATATATGGTATAGATACAGAACTTTCTAATGGAGTTGAAGGCACATCCTAACTGCCAATTGTCCATTACTCTGGAGTGACAAGCCCTTAAAAGGAGCGCATCTCAGCCTCTGGAACCACAACAGTGGCTTGATCCTTTTACAGTGGAATGGAAACTGCCTGTAGCTACAAGATCTATCCTGGCTGCGGACTTCCAAACCCTCCTATGCTAATGCCTGAATTCACTAGGTGCAGGACTTCAGTGTACTCCCCCCCAAAAAGAGAAAACCGAACCCAGTACCTCTGAGTTGATTCCAACTTATAGCGACCCTAGAAGGCAAAGTAGAACAGCTGCATAGAGTATCCAAAGAGCACCTGGCAGATTTCAATTGCCAGCCTTTGGGTTAACAGGTGTAACACTTAGCCACTATGCCACCAATATACTCTCAGGACTGTCTTAACTTAGGAAACTGCTACCACAGTTGTAGGGAGAGAGGGAGAGCTTTGGTCAGTGGGAAACACTTGGAGATTTCCTGAATCCACCTTTTATCCCCTTGTTAAAATTTAGGACGTTTTCTTGTCTCAGCTTTGTGGATTCTCTTATTCTTTTGGATGTCTTTGCCTAACTAGCAGGAGGCAGGTATGTGTAGTTTAACAAGGCTCCAGGTGATTGTTACATGGCCTCAAAGAAAGAACAACGGCAGTATCATTTCCCAGGGATTATCAGCACTGGTCCAGGTAACCTCACTACAAAACTGTGTCAGCTATTTGACCATAATTTGTCAAGTCCTGAAGAGGTAAACTTCCCCTGCAGCTATCTATTCTGCTACTTTAGGCTTCAATTTTGTCTTTAATGGTGTCCCTGCTGTGCTTCATCATTTGGAGATAACTCTCCTTGACAGGAAAAATAAACAAAATACGCAGAGTCCTCTTTTCACTCTGCCACCATCTGATGGCATTCTACGCTCTGTCCCAAGCACTGGGACAGACTCTTCATTCTGATGATTAGAAAAGATCTCTTCTGCGTTTTCTTCAGACTTCCAGAGGTCTCATCTAATTCCAGTCTTTAACTTCCCTGGCATGCTCTAAGTCTGGATCACTCTGTTGTCCCTCATCTCTGAAGAGAGTAGACAGGAAGCCATGCTCTTTTTAGATTCCTATAGGAAACCCTGGTGGTGTATTGGTTAAGTGCTACTTCCTCTAACCAAAGGGTTGGCAGTTGAAGTCTGCTCCTTGGAAAGTCTATGGGCAGTTCTACTCTGTCCTATAAGGTCATTATGAGTCAGAATTGACTCAACAGCAGTGGGTTTATAGGGAAGGCACTCCTTTAAAATCACATGGGGCAGCTCTACTTTGCCCTGTAGGGTTGCTATGAGTCGGAAAACAGCAACGGGTTTGGTTTTTGGATTATAGGGAAAGCAGTAGTCACAGCCAATTTTCACTTGTTTCAAGATCAATTTTTGTTGTAAAAAGCTCTGGGATCTGAAGAACTAGCAACTAGCAACTGAGTCTGCTATACCAATAAAATTCCTTTGCCCAAAGCAGCAATATTTGTCTCTAATTTTCCTGAAAGGTTCACAGCTGCTGTTAGTATGCACAGTCAGTGTCATTGTTTTATAGGACACTTTTTCATTTGAAAATACATCTCTTTAGTTCTTCAAAGTAGTCCTGGTTGCACAGTCATTAAAATGCTCAGCCATTAACCAAAAGGTCAGCAGTTTGAACACACCAGCTACTCCACCACAGAAAGTTGTGGCAGTCTGCTTCTGAAAGGATTTACAGCCTTAGAAACTTTAGGGGACAGTTCTATCCATCCTTACCACAAAAAAAAAAAAGAAAAGAAAAGAAAAGGAAGGAAAGAAACCGTTGTCATTGAGTCTACTACAGTTCAAAGGACAGAGCAGAAGTACCGATAGGATTTCTAAGGAGCAACTGGGTGGATTCCAACTGCCAATCTTCTGGTAAGCATCACCAGGGCTCAGGGTTGTTGTGAATCACAGTAGACCCAGTGGCAGTGGGTTTTTTATTGTGTTCTGCAGTCTCCCGATTTTTGCCACATTCTTCAGCGTTGAAGATTTTCCTAGATTGTTTCCTCTCTTCCTTCCCTCCTCCCTTCCTTCCCCCCTACTTAATCTGCATAATAAAAGTCTATAGTGACCAAAGCTTGGCCTCAACCACCAAGCTGGAAAACCACACCCCCTCTTCAAATCACTGGTACTGGTCAGTACACAGCCCCTTGACGAAAGCAGAAGGCAGACACTGTCATAGTTGTTTTCCCAGACGGCCTCCAATAAGTCTTCCCATCCCTATCTGTACACGCCACTCTTCCCATCAAGAGGTAAACTCTTTTTGTTTCTCCTGAATATCTGAATTGGCTTGGTGGTATGCTTTGATCATTACAAAGAGAGGAAGTGACGTTATGCCAGTTTTCCATAAAACCCACTGCTGTTAAATCTATTCTGACTATAGCGACTCTATAGGACAGAGTAGCACTGCTCTATAGTTTCCAAGAAGTGCTTGGTGGATTCAAACTGCCAGCCTTCTGGTTAGCAGTTGTAGCACTTAACTACTACGCCACAGCAGTTTCCAGTTTTCCACATGTCATTTAAATTTTTCCAGGGATGAAGTAAAAAAAAAAAAAAAAAAGTGAAACTGATTTATGTAATCCAATCTATTCAAATATTATCATTTCAACATTTCCTCAATATTAAACATTTATTAATGAGATACGTTACCTTTTTTTAAACATGTAGTCTCTGAAATCCAGTGTGTATTTTATGCTGGCACCACATCTCCGTGAGGACCAACCACCTGTCAAGTGCTCAATAGCCACGTGTAGCTGGGAGCCCTCATACTGAATACAGCAGTAGTGGAATTTGTTGGTTTTGAATAATGTTCCTGGTCACATGGAATCCATTCTGGTTTTCCAGCCCTCCTGGAGACTTTCTGAGCTACTCATTAGACTTCCAGTAAATTTCTATTCTTTTGAAATCATCCAGAGCTGTCTTTTGTGGCTTGCAATTGAAAATCCCAACTAACACACTCTCCTGCTATTTTAATAATTTTCTAGACAGAGGCAAAAATGATTTCACTTGCCAGATTGGAAGGTTTGCCGATGTTAAATGAAAAGTGACTCATTCATATCAAGCCTTCTGTAATGTTCTCTTCATAGATACTAAATGATAGAACAATAGCACATACTCTAAAATAGTGCTTGAAATGCTGGTCACTCTCTCTACAAAAATGTACCCTATGATTAACACACACACACACAAGTATAGATGTCCTGCCAAATACTGGATAAAAGTAAGATAAATGATAGGTATTAGAAAAGTAAAAAGTCTTTGGGGCTCCACTCTATCAATCATTCCCTCTCGTTATCTCTTTGGCTACTCCCACTCTACTGCCTCCTTCTTCTTCATTTTATTACTAGGCTTAAGTTTCTTCCATCCTAAAAATCACTCTCCCTAGGTTTACCGTTCCTCTGGAGCAATCTTCTTCCTCTGTTCCATTCTCATGGAAAACTTTTGAAAGACTGCTGTCTCTACTGCCTAATCTCAGCCTTTCAAACCTTCATTCTTCATCCTAATGATTTCAGCCCTGACAGCACCACTGAAGCCATTCACCAATGACTGTAATTGTCAAATCTAATGTTGAGTGTATGTCTCTTCTCAATTTCTAACTTACCTGATATTTCACGGAGCCTGCTTGTGCAACTGGTAAGTGTTCATCTGCTAATCCTGTTGATTAAGCCCCAAACTCAGGAAACATCCTTCATATTCCCCTTCTAGTATTGTTTGTGACTCTTCCACCCAAAAGGTCTGTTTCTCTACCTCAAAGTGTGTCTCAAAGCCACATACTGCTCCCATCTCCATTGCCACTGCCCTACCCCAAGCTACTTTTTCCTCTTGCTGCAATAGCCCCCAGTCTGGTCTCTCTGCCTCCCCTCTTGAACCCCCAGCATAAAGGTCAGTGCTCCATAAGATCCGGTCCCTGCTCAGCTTCTCAGCCCCCGCCCCTCCTCCTCTCCCCTCATTCACTGTTCCAGACTCAGGCTTGCTTTCTGCCAATTTGGTCCCACTTCAGACCTTTGGAATGAACAATCTCCTTTCCATAACACAACTTCCCCAACACATTGTGCTGCTGGATCACTCTCTCGTTTAAGCCTCAGCTCTTCAAAGCCTCTATTCACTGTCTCTTCTTAATGTTGTCATCCTTTGTGATGTAAGGAAACCCTCGTGGTGTAGTGGTTAAGTGCTACAGCAGTTCAAATCCACCAGGTGCTCCTTGGAAACTCAATGGGGTAGTTCTGCTCTGTCCTATAGGGTCCCTATGAGTTGGAATTGATTCGATTACACTGGGTTTGGTTTTTCCTTTTTTTTTTTGGTTTATGTGATGTAAAAATGTTCTATCCCATCACCTGGTTTCTTGAGAACACTTAATCTATTCTGAAATTATACACCTTATTTATTTGCTTATTATCTTATTTTCTCCAGTCATAAGCTTCATGAGGTCAGCTACTTATCTGTCTTGTTCACTGCAAAATTCTCAAGGCTTCAAATGCTCCCCAGCACAAGCAAAGAAATCCATAAACTATCATTAAATGAGTAAATGAAGGAACTGACAACTCAAGGAAAGAATAATGACTCCATGAAGGAGCCAGAAATTTAAGAGAAAAAGAAACAAAGAGAAACAGAAAAACTATGAACTATGTTGCTAGGTGAATAATGTTTACATTCATTTGATATCAACTTCTCCAAAGGATCTTTCAGGTTTAATCCCTCCCCACTCAGCCAGTAAGGTGAAACTGTGAGACATGCTTCTGGAACAAAGTACCTTGTCTCAGGTAGTTGGCCAGGCCAGGCCACTCAGTCTTTGATGTTCTAGATTTTTAGCCCAGGGCCTTTTGGTGATCTGTTCTGAGCGGCTATTCATTGCCAGCCAGGCGCATTACACCCCCTTCGGTTTTGCTTCTAACAGCTTCGTGAATGATGAAGGAAGCTGTACATTAGTCATTTCTGTTCTCCAAAGCGCACATTTGCCAACATTTCTGCATGCTAGCATCTACGACCATGTGCCTTTTGATGTTTCATTCATAAGGAGAATGCAGTCATATTGCAAGAACGCATATGTCCCAGTCAAACATCTGGGATCCTTGTACTCAAAGACAGCCTTGATAATTAATGGGAAAGAGTGGAGGCCTTTGATTTATAATCCCCCCACATTTTTTTTTAACAATCTTGATTTTTTTGTTTGTTTGTTTTTCTTTAATTATTTTCTTTAATTATTTTCAAATCAACTGTACATCAGTGTACATCTGAGAAGCATTACACAAGATAGAAAATTTATTAGGATAATGTTGAGCATATTGTCTGAATTTTTAAATGCAAAAGCTGTTCGGTGAAATATATGTGATATGTGCAATGTATTTTAAAATGTTGTCTGCTGCTCCTTTTCTTCTCTCAAGATACCTGTCTAAGGTAAGAGTGCCATATGGACAGAAATGGAACCCTTCTCAGATTATGAAAAATAGGCCCTGGATAACGGGATCTTTATAACAAATCTGAGATTGTCAGTCACGGTAAAGTCAATTGGTTTTCCATTTTGCAGAAGCGCCATATAATGACAATAGCTTAAATGTATCTAGTGTGTTCATAAGCACTTTCACACATTAGCATATTTTCTCATTTCATCAGCTTGGCAGATAAAAAGGGAAAAACATTTTATTCCTTCCTAAGCGATGAAGGAACTAAATCTCAGGGAAGTTCAGTAACTTGCCCAGGGACATTCAACTAACAACACTAAACAGAGACTCAGACACAGGTCTTGTAATGTGAATCTAATACGCTTTCCACTTGATCACGTTGTCTCGGGAGAAGCGCAAAAACCTTTCTGAAAAACATCGCACGTGGAAAGTAAGAAACAATTAACAACAACCAATATTTACTGAGTGCTGACTATGCGCGAGCCGCTGTTTGTTCAACAACAGTTATGGAGCAGCCCTTATTATACTATATTATTATTGGTATAGGAGTATATTATGGAGCCCTGGTGGCAGAGTAGTTAAGAACTTGGCTGCTAACAAAAAGATCAGTAGTTCAAATCCACCAGCTTGTTCTTGGAAACCTTATGAGGCAGTTCTACTCTGTCCTACGAGTCAAATCAACTGAACAGCAACAAGTTTGGTTTGTTGCTTTATAATTATATTGTATATTGTTTAATATATATTATTTTGCTATATGTTATGCACATAAGTAAATGTATGCGTGTATCTTATATAGGTATTGAAGATACAGCAATGAACAAAACAGAGGACCATAATCCTTGCTGTCATGGATCTTAAATTCTAGATCAGGGTTTCTCAGCCCTGGCTCTACTGATCTTTGAGGTGGAAAATTCTTGGTTGTGGAAGGATGGAGAAAAGCATCCCTGGCCTCTACCCACTAGGTGTCAGTGCAACCCCTACCCCCAGTTATGACAACCAGAAATGTCTCGAAACCAAAACTATCGAACCCACTGCCATCAAGTTGGTTGTGACTTGTAGCTACCGTATAGATAGAGTAGAACTGCTGCATAGAGTTTCTGAGGAGTGGCTAGTGGGTTTGAACTCCTGACCTTTTGGTTAGCAGCTGTAGCACTTAACCACTACTCCACCAGGGTTTCCAAAAATGTCTCCAGACATTGTCAAATGTCTCCTGGTTGAGAACGACTGTTTCAGAGGAAACAGAAGGTCAATGAAAATTTGAAAAAGTAAATTACATAGCGTGTTAGAGATTAACCCACCAGCCGCACCTGGAGAGAAAGGTGTGGCATTTTGCTGCTGTATAATTATAGCCTTGAAAACCCTCCAGAGGTGGTCCTACTTTGTCCTACAGGGTTGCTATGAGCTAGAATCTGGTAGATGGCCTTGAGTGTGGTTTTGGTTTCTCTAGGGGTTAACAAATACCACAGTTAAAATTAAAACAGAGAGGAGACTATCTAGTAATGAAGTGATGTGGGTGGCAGTGGTCAAGGAGAGCCTTACTGAGAAGGTAACATTGGAGCAAAGCTTGAAGGAGGAAAGAATGTGAGCTCTGCAGGTATCCATGGAAACAGCATTCCAGGCAGAAGGAAGAGCAAGGGCAAAGACCCTAAAGTAAGAGCAAATCTGCCTTTTTAAGGGACAGAGAGGAGACCATGTAGCTGCACTGGAGTCATGAAGGGACACTGTAGCAGATGACAGGTCAAAGAGGCACAACCTCTTGAGGGAGGTTGTAACAAGGATGCTGCCTTTTACTGTTAGTAACTTGATAATCTAAACTATTTTTAAAGGATTACCCTGGTTGTTTTGCCTAGGGAAAATCTGTATTGGGACACGGATGGAACCAAGGAGACTGTTGGGATACTACATCAATGATCCAGGCAAGAGATGATATGGGTTAAACCAGCCTGGTAGGTAGCAATGGAGGTGTTGAGAAGTGATAGATGCTGGTATGTTTTGACGCTAGAACAAAGAGAACTTGCTGAAAGAGTAATATAAGAGATGAAACAAGGATGCCTCTAAGAATTTTGGTCTGAGCAGATGAATGATTGAGATGAAGAAGACCAGAGCAGGAGGAGAGGAGCCGATTGAGAGGATAAGAAGCTCAGTTTGGTTCACCATAATTTGGAGGTGCCTGTTATATACAGCCACTGAGTTATACGTATCTGTATGTGGATGGAAGGATGGATGGACAGATGGACGGACCAATGGACTGATCAACTGATTGACGGATCGATGGGTGGGTGGGTGGATGGATGAATGGATGGAAGAGTGGGTGGGTTGGTGGGTGGATGGATGGGTGGGTGGGTGGATGGGTACACGGGTGGATGGGTACACGGGTGGATGGGCAGGTAGATGGACAGATGGATCAGACAGACAAACTAATTTAATCCTTGGAACAGCCCTATAAGACGGATACTATTACTATCCCCACTTTACAGATGAAGGAACAAAGCACAGAGAGGTTAATGGTTTGTCCAGGGTCATAGTGAGTTGAGAGACTCACAACTGGGAGTTCTGGCTGTTAGCCGTGATGACTACAGTGGAAAGACCCCTGTGCCAGTGCTGTGTCCCCGGTGAAAATTTCTCTCAGGAAAATAGGACTGGGAAAGAACAGCTAAAATGGTATGCATTTACTGATCTTTGCACACTGAATTAGAGGAGGGAACAGATAAAATTGAAGGTGTTGCTGCCCACAGTGTTTTTTAGGATAAATAATTGCTTTAATTCCTCAAGGCTAAACTCGCAGTGGCCTTCCCCAGAGGAGAGCCCAACCAGGACCTAATCAAGTCACTACAGTCTGTGTCCTTTTAGCTGTTTATACTTTGCTGAATAAGTGTACCAAAGCCAATCTCTCCTGCTATGCTGGCATTCTCTCTTCCCAACATTGTTTTTGTTTGTTTTCTTACCTACATGCTTCTTTATTTTACCTCTCTGTTGCATGTAGTTGCTTTGTGCTGAGAAAACCCTCAATGCCTGTGCACCAGGATAAGATGTAAGGTTATCTATTTGTCATCTTAAATTCATTGAGAATGGAAGATACATGCATTAAAATCAAATATTCTTAAAGCAACTCCGCATAGTATGCTGCAGTTATCAGAGAGCCTTGATCATCTCTCCAATCCCCAGAAGAAGTATGATCCCTCGGGGTAATCTTGGTGCCTTTGGGGCTGCTCTTTCTTCTCTTGTCGCCTGGTGAATTCTCCTTCCTTTAAGGTATAATAATAATGTCATTTCCTCATAGAACTCATGTAGCCCTGGGCGTAGTGTCTGTTCCTCAATGCTTCCTGAACCCTGCAATTGAGATGTTCGTCACACTGCATCATGATTTATCTCCCTCTAAGCTGAGCTGAAGAAGGGGAAGGGTAGGGCGTGTAAAATCTGGGTCTGGAAAGATAGTTTGGGGGAAGACTGCAAAAGGCCTAGTATTCCACCGCAAAAACTGGATTTTGATCCCATGGGAGCAGAAACCAGCTGCATTTTTTAGGAAGCAGAGAGACTGATTACACTTAAGTCCTAGAGAGCCTGCTTGCAATGCTCCAGGGAATGGAGAGTGGTGGAGAGACAGGAGCCAGTGAGGATATTTACAGCACTCTTTTAGGGGTCCTTGTGGGAGTTAATGAGGGTCTACTTGATTCATCAAGGGTATAGTGAAGGGACTGAACATGACACGTCGTTATACGGAAAATGAGTAAAAGCTAGCGGCAGAAGCAGAAGGTTGTAGAGTGGACATCAGTGATAGTGCCTTAGAGATGGCAAGGATCGTCAATCATCTCACCTTTCCTGTTTCTGAGCACAAAAGTCCCCTGGGCAACACTTCAAAGAGATGTCAGCAAGCCTCTACTCAAACATTTCCCACCACACATGATAGGCTTTCTCTTTCTGCAAAAGATTGCCTAGCACTGAGCTAAATTAGCGTTTTTGCAACTTCCCACACGGGTCTTTACTTTTAACTCTGGAAATACTCAGATGTCAGACAATCACAATTTTTAAACAGCTGTCTCAATTCCAGTAGGTCTTCCTGTTTCCGGGTCAAGCACCACCAGCTTCTGACCCTGCACCATCTTTCTTCAGTTTTCCCCCACTCCTTGGAGTTGCATGCGATATGATAGATCTGGCCTAGCTGGGGATGAATACAAGGCTGATATCCCAATTCTAAATAAAACGAGGCAAGTATGGGAGTCGTGTTAGGAAAAACAGCAGCATAGACAGTTTCAGTGGCTCAATCATCCACAGAAACACGGGAAAAATGAACAGAAACGGTCAGATTCAACTATGTTGGAACTCTAGAAAATGGCCAAAGGCTTACAGCTGCAGAGCAAATCTTGAACCAAGAAAAGGTGACTTAAACAAGACATTTAAGGAAATCTCTGTTAAACCACTTGCTGACCACAAGCTAAAGAAATAGAGACGTCAGAGACCTCGTATAACAAAGAATATCATCTTTATATAATGCTGCCTATTCTTGGCTCTGAGTTTGGTTTGTGGTCAGCTGTGTTCGTTTCATATGATTTAATGACAAGCCAGGACTCTAGAATCTATACTTCGGAAGTTCTTGTTCAGAGTCTAATGCTGGACATCATAAACCTGATCCATTGCTGTCGAGCCAGTTCTGACATACGGTGACCTGACGGGTCAAGATAGAACTACCTTCTAGACTTTCCAAGGAGTGTCTGGTGGACTTTAACTATTATAACTGCTTTTATTTCTTTTAGCTCCAGGCTGTCTGTTGAAATCTTCTGAAATTTTTATTATATTATTCAGCTTGTAGGTTAGCTTTCCAGGATTTGTGTTTTCTATAATTTTCAAAGCACCGTTTCTATGTCTTCCTCAAAATTATTGATTGAAAACTGTCAAGCAAGGCTGGATCAATGCAAAGCCCCTGGTACGTCTCTGAAAGACTCCGTTCCAATAACACTGGTTCTCTGTGTACATTCATCCATCAATCACAGCTCACACAAACATCTAACATCCTATGAGGATGTACTTCTGAGAAGAAAGTTATTTAATCTGGTTCAACTTAACTGTTTAAAATTTTGCAGAAAATTGGCCATCTGAAGAGGTTTTGAGTATCCTTAATTTCTTTCTTCTCCTTCTGAGAAAAGGGCTAACATTTGCTTCTCTCCTGTACCCCAAGCCCACTCTCCTCTGTGAGTTCTCAACCATTAGTGCAGAGTTTCTGCAACCACAGCCGTGGCTCTTTTAACACCCCAAAGTATAATTTGTTTCAGCCTTGAGACATGACCTCTTTAGGGCATGTAGGCTGCTCTCTCTTCTATGAGGCTTCAAGTCATCTTCCTACATAGAAAAAGGAGGAAACCAGATGCGGGTAGATGACCATCTCTCCTTCTCTAACCCTAGTCATGCCTATCCTTCAAGACTTAGCTCCCTTGCCACCTCTTCACTCATGTCTGCAGCCTAAAGTAATCTCTCCAATTTTTTTCAGAAACTCCACAGTATTTCCTTTGTATTTACACTATTCCCTACAGTGTGTTGGAGACTGAAGATTTGATTAACATATAAAGGTAAAGACTTGGCATAGAGAGAACTGAGTTCAAGTCCAAGATCTGTCACGTACCATCTACGTGATGCTGGAAAGTTCTTAAGCTCTCTAAGCTTCAACTTATTTATATATGAAATGGAAGCAACGTTAGTACCTACCTCACAGAGTTACCATAAGGATTAAACAGGCTGATAAGACTCGCAAGCACAGTGCCTGACCCTTAAAACTCATGTCATCTCTTTCGTAAGCTTGTATGGACATAATGGCTGGAGCTGGGACAGGTGTTTTTTTTTTTTTTTTTTAGTTTCTTTTTATTATTTATTTATTTGTTTATTTTATTATGACTGAGTGAAAATGTACATTCCCATTATAAATTTGCATGCCCACCTCTATGCAGCTTCCACTGCTCTCCCTGCCCACTGACAGCACACTGTTCCTCTCTGCCTCATACATGTCTCATCCTCCCAACAGCCTTCTTTCCCCTCCTTTCCACCCATTCTCCTTTCTCCAGCCAGAGGTCAGCAGGATGATATCCTATAGATGCACAGAACCATAAAGTGCATCCAATATATGGTCACTCTGTCACCAAGTGCAATCCATTCCTGTCTGAAGAGTGAACCTTCATCATGATTTATGGGCAAGGGCAGCATCAGGGCCAGGGGCCATGCTCCCAGGGGAACCCCGAAGCTGCTGGACCATCAGTTGGTGTCTTTTAGTTGAGATCTCAGCGTGCATCCCTTTTTATTCTTGTGTTGCCAGTGTGGGACAGCCATTTTGTAGCCATGTGGCAATAAGCTTGAGAGTGAGACCAGTCTGTCGTGGTCAAGATTATGTCAACTTGGCTACTCCATATTTGGCTGTTGTATTAAGTGGCAGGGCGGGGTTTGTGGTGGCTCCCTGCCCCTCGGCTCTCATCTCGCAACCTTCCACTACTACTGCTGGTCTGCTCACACAGCCAGGAGCTCCTGCTCTTTTCTTCTGGCGTCTGGTTCCGGGACTTGAACTAGCAGCTGTTGGACTCATCAGTCCTTACAGTCGACACTTGAGAGTCCTGCTCCCTGACCTGCTGATCCTGGGTTTGCCAGCCTCTGTCGCTTTGTCTTGCCACCAGCTTAGGATCCACTGACCTACACAACCTGTAATCTAGAACTCTCGTCTCTGACCTGCTGACTTTGGGTTCCTCAGCTTCTGTGGCCACGAGAGGCTTGTGCCAGAACTTGGGACGGTTGGCTTCTGTGATTACGTGAGCTGTTTCCTATATCTGTATGTATGTATGTATCTATCTATCTATCTATCATGAATCTTTCCTTGTACCTACATGTGTTACTGGTTTTGCTTCCCTAGAAAACCCAGCCTAAGACACAGAAGTTATTGCTAAGTCACTGAACCAAAACTACAGCTTAGTATCATGTAAGTAGAAATAAAAAATATATGTATATGTTTGTTGTATACTAAGCCATTTTTCCATTACTTGCAGTTACTCCTTTTGGCCAGTCTTCCCTTACTTAAGCCGCTAACAAGGGATTATTTATCGTAAATTACACCTCCCTTTAAGAAAAAAAAATCAGTTTTTAGTGTATGCGTGTTGGTATATGTGCATGCGTCTATGTGTGTGTGTGTGTGCGTGCGTGCACGTGTGCGCACGTGTGTGCACTCAGGTGCCTATAGGGAAGGTGACGCTGTTTGTTCACAAGCCAATTCTATCACTAATTATTGGGAAAGATAACTTGGGGGTTTTCTCTCTTGCACATAGGAAGAGAAGCAGTAGCAGGTGTTTCTGGCATGGTACTTGTGACGGGGGGTGGGAGGACTCCTTTGTCTCTGCCTTCCACGCATTCATGTCCTAAGCTGAAGCAAGCTTCTTGCTGGTGGAAGCAGAGGCCACAGCAATGACAGAGAGTGCTGGTAGAGTCACATGGTGCCAAGACCCCAGAGGGAAAGGAAAACCCAGGGATGGGGCAGTTGGTGACAGAGAAAGCCAGGAAACAGTCAAAGGTTTGACCTGTAATTTGAAGCAAGATCAAAAGCTAGGGTGATGAGTGGCTCCCTCTTGCCTTCCTCAGCCCCTGGGGATATACAAGCACAGCTGGAAAACCTCCAGGTCTAACTCAGAGCCTCAGTGACCAAACAAGCATGAGGCAGAGGAGAGGGACGTGACTATAAGGCTTGGGGGGGCAGGGATCCCTGTTGAATCTCAGGTGGGGAGGTAAGGGTAGGAGTTGCAAGCTGCAGCAGGTGGAAGGAGAAGTGAATGGGACTGCAGGTAAAGAAGGAGGGTGGCAAGTTAGGGAAGACGCTCCTGTCCCGAGACCTCGGGCCTTGGTTCTCCAGGACTGAAGGAGTTAGACCCGTCTGCACGCCCTCCCTCCATCGCCTGTGCAGCCTGGCACTGGGTGTCCGTGGGTGTGCTGGCCCATGGCTGGCACCGGCTCTGTCTGCACAGGTGGTCGCCCTGAGGCAGACAAATGCAACGGGCTGCCAAGATCCTCCCCTGCACGGTTCCAGGACCCAAGGGATCCAAAAGTTTCCGCATTTTTTTTTTCTGGGAGTCCAGAGCAGTCTTGCACTGTGCTCAGTTACACAAGAGAGGGCGATATGGGTAAAGTTTTGACAGTGGTGGGAGTGGGCGGATGGTGTGAGGTAAAAACGAGTGCTGGCCTGGAGCCAGAACTCCGAGGTCTAGTAAGGGAGCTTTGGATAATGGGATCTGAAGCCAGTATCTCGTCTTCTCTATGTCTTAGGTAGCTGATTGGTAAAGGGCTAAAATATTTCCACCTGAAAAGGGGTTGTAGGGCAGAAATGAGAGATACTGTTTAGGAAGAGGCATCAGGGAGTCTTCCAGGCTATTTTAATCCATGTACATGCATACACAAAAGTTCCTCTAGCTGTATATTTAAGGTTGTACATTTTACTAAGTGTGCAAATAAATCAGTGAGAAAAACAACATCCAGTGTAGTCTGGTTCAAGGGTCCCAGGTCACTGGTCCTCCACAAAACACATTCATCCTACAGCTGCTCCTTCCACTATTGACACCTGAAATCCTACAATACTGGGTAGATGCCTCTGGCTTAAAGCTCATTTGTAAGAAGGAAGGAAATGAGAATGAAGGACAAGCCAGGCATGCTCTGCTTGGCCCTGACCACCCCTTTTGCCTCCCAGACAAGCCAGGAACTCAGATGCAGGACAGTTGCAGGGCTACAAGGATGAGAGAAAAGGATGAGACATTCTGGGGTCCTGACGCAGGAGTGGGCAGGCTCAGGGAGAGCGGACGTGCTCCCTGACAGCTCCATGGCCAGCCTGGCTTCCGCTGCTGGAAACATGATTGTGGCTGCGGTTGGCTCCTGCACTGAATTGACAGTTCTCTGTTTCAACTGGAAACCCTGGTGGCGTACTGGTTAAGAGCTATGGCTGCTAACCAAAAGCTGGCGGTTCAAACCCACCAGGTGTTCCTTGCAAACCGCATGGGGCAGTTCTACCCTGTCCTATAGGGTCACTATGAGTTAGAATTGACTCAACAGCTGTGGGTTTGGTTTTGGTTTTCTATTTTAATTGAAAGCCATGGTGGTATAGTGGTTAAGTGCTTTGGCTGTTAATCAAATGGTCAGAGATCTGAACCTACCATGTGCTCCTTGGAAGGTCTATGGGGTGCTCCCACTCTACCGCATAGGGTAGCTGTGAGTCAGAATCAGCCCAATGGCAGTGGGTCAGGTTTTGGTTTTTGGCCTGTTTTAATCAACCAAAGGGACACAGGTATGTGAATTCATCAAATCTTAAATTATAGGGTACAGAGCAGAAGTCAGTCACCTACATTTAAAACAAAAAAGTTCACAGACTGTATTTGAGAGCAGTTTCAGGTTTACCGCAAAATTGTGCACCAAGTACAAAGAGATCCCACAAGTCCTCTCTCACCTCTTTAAACAGTCTCCCCTGTTACTAACACCCTGCGCTCAGGTGGAGGCTGTTTGCTGGGGAGTGAAAACATGCTCTACAGCCACCTGAAAGTTTGAAGGTCCAAGTCACCTGAGGCACCTTCAAAGACAGATCTGGAGCTCTGTTTCCCGAAAAAACCCAATCATTGAAAACCCTAGAGAGTACACTTCTCTGACGCACTTAAGATCACCATGAGGCACACTCAGCTGCATGTGGACCCACCAAACAAGCAAAGGAAAAGAGATGAAAAATACAACTTAATGTGAGAGGAAACCAGCAGTGAGAAATGATGTGAAACAAGACTTCTGTCTGCAGAATGAGCAATTCAACTGTTCCTAAGCTTGTATGTTTTTACAAACATATCTAGAATTGCCCAGGAGTGTTAAGAAAAGTCTTCAAGGAGAAAATTAGCCTAAGCTGGGGATTCTGTGTACAAAACATGTGCACAGATAGACCAAACACACACACACACACACACACTTTCTCTCTCACCAAGAATTATCTAGATTACACTCCATAATTTTCCAGGGCCCTGGACAATTTCACATGCTACAGGAAGACAGCCTTCTATGACTTAAATAACTTACATCTTCCTAATAGTGGACACAGTGGGAGTCACCTGGGAACTCAGAAGAAAACATCCAACATCTTGGAAAGCTGGATCTTGCTGTTGCTGGTCTAGTGGAGAAGCAGTGTTATGCACACCCACAAAGGGCCAACCACAGTCACGGAGGCTTGGGCTGCATTCATGCTACTGGGGGCCGGGCCACCATCTCAGCTGACCTCAGTTTCTTTATCTGTAACATGAAACCATAGAATTGGCAGGCTCCAAGAACGCTAAAGTACTCTACTTCTCTGTTTTAAAGCAAACAAGAAGAATCTTCAGCAATATCCTAGAACTCAGGGAAAACACAACAGAAGCATGACCAAACATCAGGCAAAAGGTATGAGAGCAACTGACAACACTTTCTTCCTTACTCCTTTTGATTTAGGTTCCAAGGCAATAGACTGGAGGGCAGCTGAGGGTTCCAGTTCTGGAAAGGCAGAAAAATAAGACAATGGGCTCATGGGTAAAGCCAACTAGAGTATGCAGATTTCAGAATGTTTCTAATGGCTTGATGACCATTTCCACAGGGGAAAAGAATGCCTGCCCTGAAATATATATATATATACATATATATGTATATAACTACATATATACAAAACCAAAAAAATACATTGAATTGATTCTGACTCCTAGCAACCCTGTAGGACAGAGTAGAACTGCCCGGTAGAGTTTCCAAGGAATGTCTAATGGATTTGAACCATCAACCTTTTTGTTAGCAGCCCACAGCACGTAACCGCTATGTAACAAGAGTTCCCCATTGAGCTAAGTTTTGTTATACCTACTTCTTCATGGAAGTAGCCAAGTAGGCAAGTCTGAAGATCTATACTGTGGAAGGAAATCCATTAACTGAAAAATATCAGTATTGACTCTTTGGTTCTTAGTAGTTCCCATCTATCTATTTTCTCTTCTGTTGATCATGCTTTGTTTGTCAGATTTTGAAATCTAAGTTGTGTATTAGAACTTCCATTGTTCATCCTATTTTTTCTTTCATGATCTTTATCATTTTAGGTTAATGCTGACTGTTTGGATGCTAGGACTTTTGTATCATTTCCCCAACTTATTTGGCATTTTCTATAATCAGCATTAGAATTAATTACAGAAACATGTGTAACATTTATAATGAAATTTTTCATTTCAGAGACATTCATAAAGTACTAGAAGGTTGTTAAAGATCCTGTAGAAAAACCATCATCTAGTGACACACAGGAAGCCCTGGTGGCCCAGTCACTAAGAGCCTGGCTGGTAACCAAAAGGTCGGCAGTTCAAATCTACCAGCTGCTCCTTGGAAACCCAATAGGGCAAATCCACTGTGTCCCATAGGGTCACTATGCATTGGAATTGACTCAACAGCAACAAATTTTACAGCAGTGACCCATGAGTAAACGAGTTCAGGGCCTGGTGGGGTCTTGTCCTTGTGTGTGTGTGCTCAGTGAAGTCTCTGCAGGAAGATCAGTTCTACTCAGGAGGTCAATTCAAGTTGACCATTTCTTGACCTGAGTCTGACACTACCACATCTTTATAGTTTAGAGCAGTGAGTCTGGTCTCTTTTCAAGGTTTCTAAGAGACTAAGGAGAGACGCAAGCCATGGTGAGGGAAAAGTGGGCTCGAACAAGGATAGGCTGAGAGGGAGTGGGGAAAAGGTCTACTCACGTCCTAATTCTGTCCCTGAGGGATTTGCCTTGTTTAGTAAAATGAGGAAACTGTGACATTGGCGGTGTGGTCAAGCTGATGTTCATTTGCTTGCTTATTCCAAAGTTGGATTCATGCAACACATAACCTAAAGCAAATTACTCAATAAATATGCACTATAAATCCTTCCCTGTTCCATATGGAACTGCATAATGGCTCTAGGAAACAGGCTCAGGGAGATACATGTCTTCAGTTACTAATAGCTCATTTCTTTATGTTTCTACATTTTTCAGCTTCTAGATAGATGTATTAAATTCTCCATTTTTAATCCGTTGTAACTTGAAAATATTCTAAGGATTTACCCAGCATGCCTCAAAACAGACATGTTATCAAAATGTTCAGCTCGAGGATAAAAATCTGGTTCTCATTAGTGAAGATGGCTCAAGGGGCCATGGCCAGCTGGGTTTGGAAAACATGAGCTGGTAACAAACAGGATGCCAGATCAGGTCTAAGAGCCAGGAGCCTAGAGGACACCATGAGCAAATCCAGGGCAGCAGAATGCCACCACCACACCTGGTTCTCCATGGGCATGTTGGCTCTTCCCATGACATCGCTCATCTCTTCCTGTGCTTCTCTTCCCTCCACTGCAGGGGCTTGATGGCCATAAGACACATGGCCCAGACTCTGGGAACCTGGGCTCTGGATGCAGCTTAGGTTCTGCAAAAGGATATACTCATCCCATCGGGTTGGCACTGCCCAGTGGTATAAAGGTCATCTTCCTGCAGCTGCGGTGGTTGTGAAGCAAGTCTTAGCAGAGGCAGTGTTTATGGTGGCTGAATTTCACATTCCAGTGGGAAATTTCTCAAGGCCCATGGATGCCAATGGGCAGACGTGGTGATGGTACAGCAGCAGTAGGGACAGCAGCGGCTTCCTGATCTCTGGAAAACAGCCATGTGACTTGGCCTTCATGTTGACAGTTCAGGGCTGGCTCCTAGAACTGAGGCTACTCTAGGCCATCCAAGAATTCTTTTGACATTGCTTCAGAGGTTTCCGTTTCCTGAAGTAAACCTTGACTAAAACCTTCTCAAAGGTCGGTACTGCAGATAATAATAGCTAACTCTCCTTTCCCTTACCTCCCATCCTTGGAAATGATTTAGTCTGGGTAGTTTGGCTACAACAAGGAAACAAAAGTCCTCACAACAGGACCAATAAGAAACATCAGGACACATGGAGAAAACAATGAAGTGGTCAAGGATTTCTTATTACTTGGATTCACAATCAACATCTGCAGAAGCAGCAGTCAAGAAAAGAGACAATGTATTGGATTAGGGAAATCTGCAGAAAAGATCTTTACAGTGTTAAAAAAAAAAAAAACCTAAGATGTCGTATTGAGGACTAACATGTATATGATCCGAGCCAAGGTATTTTCGATCACCTCGTATGCATGTGACAGCTGAACAATGAATGAGGAAGACTAAAGAAGAATTTGATACCTTTGAATCACAGTGTTGGCAAAGAATATTGAACATACCACGCCTTGCCAGAAAAATGAACAAATCTGTCTTGAAAAAAGTACAGCCAGAATGTACCTTAGAAGGGAGGATGGCAAGACTGCATCTCACATATTTTGGAAGGACCAATCCTTGGGGAAGGACATGCTAGTTGGTAAAGTAGTGGGTCAGTGAAAAACAGGAGGACTCTCAATAGATAGACTGACGTAGTGGCTGCAGCAATGGGCTTGAGTATAGCATGGATTGTAAGAATGGCCAGGACCAGTGTTTTGTTCTGTTGTACACAGGGGGTCTCTATGAGTGAGTAATGGCTCAACAGCACCTAAGAACACCTACAGTTTGGTAGCAGATCCCTGAGTGGTGCAAACAGTTATGTGTTCATACTTACTGAAAGATCTGTGGTTCAAATCTTCCCAAAGACGCTTTGGAAGAAAGGCCTGGTGATCTGCTCCAAAAGATCTCAGCCATGAATAGTCTGTGTAACATAGCTGTTCTCTGACACACATGGGATCGCTGTGAATTGGAATCAATTTTACGGCCACTGATAACTAGCAATTGGTAAGCAGCTGATTCCTCTGTTGCCTGTTTCCTCATTGTTTTCTCTTCCTCCACCTACTGCCCTGCATTCCCTACTCATCTGTGTCTTGCAGTCTTCTTGTGTTTTGTCTTTCTCCCCCCTCTGCCTTCCATCTGCATGAGTGGCATTTGGTCTCCCCATTGCAATCTTGATGGATAGGGAAGTGACCCCAAACGAATCCATGTCCCAACTTCTTCACCTCCCAGTTGGCGTCGCATGCTGTCACCCCTTCCACTCTCGCAGAGAACGTTGCCCTTTACACTGCCTTTGTTTCTTTCTCTTTCCTCTCTTCCCTCGCCCCAATCAGTTCCACTCTCAGACTCTTCAGAAGCTCAAAGTATGTTTCATAATTGCTCAGTCTATAAAAACCCTCCCTGAATAGTCTCTGTTCTGACAGGCCAGATGCTGCCACAGCAGCCTCTAGATACAGCCCCCTGAATGAGGATTGACCTTGTTTAATGAACCACATCAGAAAAAAAATTCAGAATAGTGGGAGCCCTCCATGACAGCAGAATGAAGGTGGCTGGCTGGGGATGAAACAATTAAAGAATCTCCACATTTATGCAAATACCCCAGGTTGGCTGCATAGTATCATCTTTGGGTTCAAAGTGTCTATAAATAGCTCAGGGAAAGTGAGCTGAGGACTCACTCAGCAGAGCTCCCAGGTGACTCCCTTCCTGGGACTGTAGCTTGTTAACAAGAGCTGCAGGGACCCACGGGCAAGGAGAGTAAGTTCATTCCCCATCGAGGCGTGGAGGAAAGGGAAGTCAAGGGAAGCTGGTGGCTTGGCAGAAAAGACAGGAAAATATCTGGACTTTTTTAAAACTGCTGGTTCATATCTCATATTGCCAGTCTAGTTGCACCTCTTTGTTAAGCCAGCAACCTCTTCAGATCACAGCAACATGACCGTAAGGATAAATGTGGTGTGGCACCGCGAGTGAGAACGGGCTGAATTTGAAAGCAGCTCAGACTCCCAAATGTGATGGGGGCTTTTCGGGACCAAATCTCCAGAGCCCTCCCCAAAGCTCCTTCCACTGCTTGGAATCATGTGAGCCCATGAGTGTGACTGTGGGTAGAAGTGGGGCCTTGCTAGCTGCTGTCACTGGGCACAAGTAAGGCACAGCTTCCCTGCCACCCAGCTGGTTGGAGGGCTAACACTACAGAGACTGTCAAGCAGGGGTGAATGACCCAGTAAGCAAGGTAAGTGGTCTTACCTTTGCTTACCTACTCATCTGTATTGAACAATTTCACATGTTTTAGCACACCAAAGAGGTGGTGAAATCCATGTGAAATTGTTTGTTACAGA
This sequence comes from Heterohyrax brucei, assembly GCA_028571685.1. Lineage (NCBI taxonomy): Eukaryota > Metazoa > Chordata > Mammalia > Hyracoidea > Procaviidae > Heterohyrax > Heterohyrax brucei. The sequence continues at coordinate 41,638,827 of CM053162.1, read as the reverse complement.
CTAGTAAGTAAGTGCAAGCCACACATGCTTACCTTGCTTCATGGGTCATCTGCCAACCAAATCAAAACCCTTGCTCTCCGTTCAATTACCAGCCACAGTGACCCTAAAGAGTACAACTTCCCCATGGGGTTTACAAGGAACTTCTGGTAGATTTGAACTGCCAACCTTTGCTTAGCTAGCATAGCTCTTAACCCTTACACCACCAGAGTTTTCATCTGCCCACCAGGGCTTATAAAACATTGTTTGATTCTGCTTGATGGCACAGTGTGGTTCGAAGAGAGAGCAATGCCAGCCATAGCTAGATGCAAGGTCTTTGATGTGCTGAACAAAAATGTAAAATTCTTCACTACAGATGGCCTGGCAAGCAGGGAAAACACCATGCTTACCTTGTCTATGGGATAATCTACTCCCATTTTCCATCCTGTTTGACCCCGAAGCATCTCCATTTTGAAGCCAGAAAAGATGCCTTTGTTGGCATGACATGGCACCCTCCGCAGATTCAAGTCCCCTTCTTGCCATATAAACACTTGATAAACCTAATGTGTAACTGCTGCAGTAGATGATCATCGTCTTCCCTGAAAAGCTGTTAAGGGCCTAGTTAGAAGTGGAGCCATACTACAGCTGTACGAGGAAAGACAGAGATGACGGTTCCTGTTCCCTGAGGCAGCCAGACAGACTCACACCAGAAAAGCACGTACAAGGAGCCTGACATAATCACAAAAGGCCAACACTTAGAAGATCAAATGTTTTTTCTCAAATACATGTCTAGGCCAAGGTGGAACTGGGGTTGGAAACCCTGGTGGCATAGCTGGTGGCATCTGCTAACCGAAAGGTGGGCAAGTCAAATCTACCAGATGCTGCTTGGAACTCTGCAGGGCAGTTCTACTCTGACCTCTAGGGTCACTATGAGCTGGACCCTACTCGACGGAAGTGGGTTTGGTTTCGTTTTTGGTTTTGTACCAAAGATCCATCCACCATGCCCTGCACCCAACACCTCAGCCACCACCCTCAGACACTTTCTACTTAGAAAGTAAAGCAAGCTAATAAGTGACTCTGAAAGGACAGACCTGATTTAATTTTCATTCTGTTCACGGTTGACTTGCCGCTGAACAGTCCATGCTTCACCAGTGAAGGTAGCTTTACCATAAAGTTCAAGTAAAAGAGGAGCCCTTTAGGAATCTCAAGATTGCTTTACCCTTCAACTCCACAATCTGCTCACTGCTCTCAGGTACGTAATATTTATTATAAGGCAATTATCCTACCATAAATGTCAAGCAGAGTCAAGGACAGAACTGTCATCTGTCACTAAGACCCCTTAGAAATAATTTGAAGTATAATATTGCCATTTAAGTTACTGGAAATATGGAAATTCAGTTTCCCTTTACATAATTCATACAATGCCATAGATCATATTAATAAACACGCTGACCTCTTTCTTGAAAAATTAACGGCTCTAGCTCAAAATATTAAAGTAGCTGGATTTATGGGAGACACTGAAGATTTATTTAAGAGGACTAATTAGATCTTGATTTGCATAATGATATTCTCTCAAATGAACATTGTAGAAACAGAAATTGACATCTGTAAACGTCTTGCCTAAAACCCTAGGAACCCTAGGTATTCAAACACTCATTTCAAAAGATACCTGGATGATATCAAAGACACACAAGGAAATGTTCAATTTCTAATCAAGGATGAAAAATAGATTTACCAAGAGACTGAAAGACAGGAACTCAGCAATTTTCTCTTCTCTCAGACTTCTCCCTCCTACAAGTGACTTTCCAAGAGAATATTTAACTGGCTTAACTATTTTATAACCTGATTATGAGTTGTTACTTTTAACTTGGGAGAGTAACATCCATGAGCTTCTTGGGGACATTGATTCACTTCATCCAAGAGATCTTTATTAAGCACCTACCAGAAACCCAGTGACGTGGTAGTTAAGTACTAAGTCTGCTAACCAAAAGGCAGCAGTCTGAATCTACCAGGTGCTCCATGGAAACTCTGTGGTGCAACTCTACTCTGTCCTATAGGGTCACTATGAGTTGTATTGGACTCAGTGGCAATGGGTTTGGTTTGTTTGTTTTGGTGTGCCAGGCAGTGGGAGAAGTAAGCTAAAGGGGAACATGAGACAAGTATTGAATGAGATCTTTGCTTTCACGGAGCTTAGGGACAAGAAGAAATTATGTATATTTTTGATAATCAATTATTTTTAGGATCCTACATTTAACAACTGAGAGTCTTAAACCCACATAAATCAGATTATATTTGAATAAGAAAGAGAGCAAAGGTCTCTGGACTTGGTAAAGAGTTGATACAGAAGTTGGCTCATTGATTAGCAAATACTGTCCATCAGGAGAAAATTTTAGGCTCTACCCATCAGGTTGGGATAAGAAATACAGAGAATAAAAGCCAAAGCTCCACTTTCAAGGAGAGTCCAGTTTAGTAAATTTTCAGAAATTCTATCAATACTAAATTATCATAACAGGGAATACTGGAGCTTGTGCATGATTACTAAAAGGGCATGCAGAAAGATATCAGGAAGACACTGTTAAGAAAACAAGAAGGCAAGACACAACAGGAAGAAAATATTCATCATAGAACTGTCATAATTTCAATAATAATCAATTAAGCAATCCAATTCTTAAAAATGGACAAGAGAGTTGAATACACAGTTCACTAAAGAAAGCATACAAATGGCTAATGTGCACAAAAGAAGATAGTCAACATCATTAGTTAGTGTGGAAATACAAGCTAAACTCAGTAGGAGATAACACCATGTATCCACTAAAATGGTTAATATTTATGAAACCAACTGTATCAAGTGTTAGCAAGGGTATTGTCTTAGGCTGGGTTTTCTAGGAAAGCAAAACCAGTAACACATGTAGGTACAAGGAAAGATTTATAATATATATATATATAGACAGATAGATAGATACAAATATAGGAAACAGCTCACGTAATCACAGAAGCTGAATGTCCCAAGCTCTGGCACAAGCCTCACGTGTCCACGGAAGCTGAGGAACCCAAGGTCAGCAAGTCAGAGACCAGAGTTGCAGATCACCGGTTGTGTAGGCCAGTGGATCCCAAGCTGGTGGCGAGACGATGCGACAGAGGCTGGAGGTCGGTGGATCCCAAGCTGGTGGCGAGACGAAGTGACAGAGGCTGGCGAACCCAGGATCGGCAGGTCAGGGAGCAGGACTGGGCAGAGGCTGGCGAGCGCAGGATTGGCAGGTCAGGGAGCAGGACTCTCACGTGCCGACTGTAAGGACTGATGAGCCCAACAGCTGCTAGCTCAAGTCCCAGAACCAGACGCTGGAACCAGAGAGCAGGAGCTCCTGGCCACGTGAGCGATCAGCAGCCGTAGTCCAGGGTCAGGAGATGAGAGCCGAGGGGCAGGGAGCCACCACAAACCCCGCCTTGCCACTTAATACAGCAGCCAAATAGGTAGTAGCCAAGTTGACATAATCCTGACCACCACAGGTATGGAGCAATTGGAACTATGATGCATTGCAGGTAAAGATACAAAATTGTATAACCACTTTGAAAGGTGCTCAGTAGTTTCTTATTCAATTCAATATGCATCTACTCTATGAACCAGCAATTCTACTCCTATTTATCCAGCAGAAACAAAGGCACAAGTCCATTCAACAAATGTTGATATCAGCATTATTCATAGCAACAAAAAACTAGAAGTATCCCAGACATCCATCAACAGGTGGGACTGGGTAAACAAATTGGAGTATCTACATATAACACAATATTACTTAGCAATAAAAAGAGCCACTGAAACAGAAAACAAGATGGATGGATCTCAGGTGTACATGCTGTATGATTCCACGTGTACCATATTCTAGAACAGTTGAAACTAAGCTATAGTGATACGAACAGAGCAGAGGTTGCCTTCAGGCACTGGGGTGAAGTGACTGGAAGAGGACACAGGGAACACAGTGAGGTGATGGAAATGTTTTATATCTTAATTGCAGTGGTAGTTACCCAGGTGGATACATTTGTCAAAACTCATCTAACTTAACCCTTCAGATCTGTGTTTTATTTTATGGAAATTATCCCCCAATTAAAATGAAAAGATGTTAGGCTGGGAGTGGGTGAATCTGCAGAGGAGCCCTGAATCCCCCAGGGAGAGGAGACGTAGTGCTCCTCTATTCCTTTTGAAGTTCAATTTGAGTAGAGTGTCTCTGATCACTGAGATAGTCTCGCTTAAGAGGAGTGAGCAGAGAGATGCAAAGGGGCTCCCGAAGAGATCTTATCACGGGGAAGGTGGTGTTTGGACTGATGGTCCTGGCACAACCCCAGACTTAGATGGGAGGCAGGCTCTTTTGGGGCACAGCAGGCTTGATATCTGAGCCCAAGAGTAAGAGAAAGACCTCTGAGACTGGCTGTGCTGAGCCCCAACCCCACATACACGCCTTCCAGAGCTGCCCAGGGGGTAGCCATGACCTTGGCTTCAGCCCTGTAGCCATAAGAAATGCTGTTCCTAATGTCTCTTTGTGATAGATTCTCTGTTTATCCCCATGCACAGACCCATGAAACCCAGAATGGTTCCAGGGACAGTGGCATCGGGTCAGGTATCCTCTGGTCTCCACTGCCAGTAAGGCTAGAGAGGGCACCATGTAGACGGATTACTCTCAGAAAGCTGGCCCAGGGTAGGAGGTGGGAAGGGGAAGATAGACATAGTCACAATGAGTGATGTGGGCTCTTCTGACTTCAGACTGGTGACTTGGCTTATGCCTCCTATGAATGCAAGCCTTTACATTTTGAATGTCTTCTAGAACAGCACTCCTCCTTTAGCCAGCTAGCGTTTTCAGCCCCTCTTGCTCCCTGTTTCTTCCTGTCTTTGGCTTTCTCGAGGAAGGGAGTCTCTTTGCACAATGACATGCCAATGTTATGAAGTGTTGTGGCTTTGGAGGCGTACCACTCTGAAGAATATGATTGAATGTGTGCCTGTGGAGGATTCTTGGGATCTTCTGAGAGCACAGATGGAACACAGCCTCCCAGGAGGGAAGTCCTTACCCAAACAGAACTCTACTGGGGGAAACTTGGAAACAAGGCAGTGGGGCGACCCAACAAATCTCCCAATTGCCCCTTTGTAGTTTGCCTTGAAATACAATGATGATTGACAAAAGTAAAAGAAAAAAAAAGTTTTATACAATCTAAGAATTAACATGAAAATTTTCTTCAGTAATAGCTTTGGCCTATACATCCCTCTTTTCTAAATGGATTCTTGTATTTAACAATTTCTGACTAAGGATCTATTATTTTTCAGGCACAGTGCTGAGCACAAGGATTATTAAATATCATACATAAAATCCTTGTACTCACGGATCTTATCTCTAGTGATGGGAGATAAACATACCTAAATTGTCAGGTGGCGATAAGGAACATGGGAGAAAATAAAACAGGGTGAATATAAGGGAGAACGATAGATGACCGGGTTGATGGAGGAAGAATCTAAGGTTCTCTAATTAGGTGGTCTTTGCGCTGACGCCTGAAGAAAGTGAATGAGAGCCACGTGGAGACCTAGGGTGAGAACATTCCAAGCAGAGAGAACATAAACACACAAGTGCCCAGATAAGCAGGTACTTTGTACATTCAAGGAATAGCAAGATTACTGATTTAAAAAAGAAAGAAAGAAAAAAAAAAAGAGCATAATGAGAAAAACGGAGTTGAAGGTATAAGATGGGAGATAGCTGATTGTTTAGGGCTCGTGAATCAGTTAAGGACTTTAGGATTTATTATGAGTGCAATAGGAACCCATTGGAAGATTTGGAGTCAAGGAGCAGTTAAACCTAACATTTTTTGTTCTGATTCTAAATCCAGGTGAGAATGTGGATTTCTAACAAAGTTCCAGGGATGTTATTCATAAGAAGCGTCTAAGGATCTTGTGAAAGTATAGATTCTATTCAGTATATCTGGGATGGAATCTGCAGCTCCACTGAGCCCCATACCTCTGCCTCTGTCTTCCCACTAGCTAGAACATTTATAGATAAACACACCACATGAGAAGCAGGGCTCAAATGAAGTTGCTTCGTTGCTCATGGGCAACAGAAGCCATGAGGAAGACTGAAATATCTCTAAGGTAAATTTTTCAAATTTTTTCCACAGAATAAATTAAGAATCATGAATGAGTTTACTTGCTACTTTAGAAAATCAGACTATGTGGAGGCAAAATTTAACTCTAAAAAGAAAAAAAAAATTGAAATTTCCCCAAATACGTATTTTACAATGTTGAGTCAATGCTTACGGCATTAATACAGACAGTGATGCTGTGATGGATTGAAGTGTGTCCTGCAAAATTAAGTGTTGACATTCTAAGCCTTATAAGGAAACCCGGTGTCACAATACTTAATCATTTACCTACCAACCAAGATATCAGTACTTTGAGCCCACCAGACATTCATGGGAGAAAAGCAGGGCTCCGAAACATTTCCAACCACTGTTGAAAAGGTGCATTTCTAACAATTTGCCAGGCTATGCTCATGCTGCTGGCTAGGGACCAATTGTGAGAACCACTAGTAGCTAAAAGCTTGCTAAATTTTAAGATCTCAGATGCCACTTACCAACATGGGGTGCAGAAGACTCAGAAAAAGGCTAGTTATACCGGTTGACCTTATGTCCCCTGAAAACATGGTCCCCAGACCCTTGTCCCTGCTACTCTGTCCTTTAAATGTTGGGTTAAATTCAGAAAACCATTTAGCTTGTGGCGTAGTCCAGTTATGCCAACTTGACTTCTAATGTGTACTGTCACGCCCTTCACCTAACCAAGTGGAAACAAGTGGTTCCCAAAATTTATTATCCATAAGAATCACCTGGGAATATTGGTAAACTACAGATTCTGATTCTGGTGTGGAAATGCACATTTTCAGAAGGAGTTCAGATCAGTTTGTTCCTCGTGAAAAGAGCTGGAGGTCTGCTTCCATAAAGATTCAGCTGAGGAAACTCTATGGGGGAGTTCTTTTCAGTCTCACAGGATGGTTATGAGTCAAAGTCAACTCATCTATGCACAACATATCTGTGCGTGTAATCCCGTTTGGGAACACATTTTTTTCTTTGTTGTATTAATGAGGCCATGTCGTGTCATTGTTGTTGTTAGGTGCTGTCAAGTCAGTTGCACCTCATAGCAAGCCTATGAACAAAGTATTGCCCAGTCCTGCATCAAGCCAACAATTGTTCTTATGTTTAAGTCCACTGTTGCAACGACTGTGTCAATCCACCTCCTTGAAGGTCTTCCTGTTTTTGGCTTACCCTCTACTTTACCAAGCATGATGTCCTTCTGCAGTGACTGATCCCTCCTGACTACATGTCCAAAGTATGTAAGATGCGGTCTTGTCATCTTTGCTTCCAAGGAGCATTCTCTCTGGCTGTACTTCTTCCAGAACAGATCTGTTTGTTCTTTTGGCAGTCCATGGTATGTTCACTATTCTCCTCCAACACTACAAGCAAAGGTATCGATTTTTCTTATGTCTCCCTTATTCATTGACCAACTTTTGCATGTATATGATGTGATTGAAAACTCCATGCCTTGGATCAGGTGCACATTAGCCTTCAAGGAGACAGCTTTACTTTTCAACACTTTACAAAGGTCTTTTGTACCAGATTTTCCCAATGTCATGCACCTTTTGATTTCTTAACTGTTACTTCTGTGGGCATTGATTGTCGAACAAAGTAAAATGAAATCCATTACAACGTCAATCCTTTCTCCATTTATGACCATGTTGCCTACTAGTCCAGTTGTGAAAATGTTTGTTTCCTTGATGTTGAGGTGCAACCCATACTGAAGGCTGTGGTCTTTGATCTTTATTAACAAATGTTTTGAGCCCTCTTCACTTTCAGTAAGCAATGTTGTGTCATCAGTATCATGCAGGTTGTTAATGAGTCTTTCTCCAATCGATGCCTCTTTCTTTTTTGTATAACCCAGGCTTCAGATTAATTGCTCGGCATACAGACTGAAAAGGTACAGTGAAAGGATACAACCCTCACACACACCTTTCCTGACCCTGCAGTGTTCCCTTGTTCTGTTTGCACAACTGCCTCTTGATCCATATACAGATTCTCCATAAGCACAATTAAGTGTTCTGGAATTCCCATTCTCCACAATGCTATCCATAATTTGTTATGATCCACACAATTAAATGTCTTTACATAGTCAATACAACACAAGTAAACATCTTTCTGGTATTCTCTGCTTTCAGCCAAAATCCATCTGACATCAGCAATAATATCCTTGGTTCTACATCCTGTTCTGAATCTGGCTTGAATTTCTGGCAGTTTCCTGTCAATATAGTGTTACAGTCACAAAACTTTACTTGTGTGTGATATCAGTGATCTTGTTCAATAATTTCCACATTCTGTTGGATCACCTTTCTTGAGAATACGCATAAATATGGATGTCTTCCAGTCAGTTGGCCAGGTAGCTGTCTCCTAAATTTCTTGGCATTGACGAGTGTGCTCTTTCAACACTCCATCCATCTGTTGAAACATCTCATCTGACATTCCATCAATTCCTGGAACCTTGTATTTTGCCAATGCCTTCAATGCAACTTTGACTTCTTCTTTTAGTACCATCAATTCCTGATTATATGCTATCTGTTGAAATGGATTGAAAGTCAATCAGTTCTTTCTGGTATAAGGAATGACTCTGTGTATTCCTTCCATCTTCTTTTGGTGCTTCCTGAGCCATTTAATATTTTCCCTGTAGAATCCTTCACTATTGCAACTAGAGTTTTTAATTTTTTTCTTCAGTTCTTTCAACTTGAAAAGTGCAGAACATGTTCTTTCCTTTTGGTTTTCTATTTCCAATTCTCTGTACATGTCGTTACAGTGTTTCATCACTTCAAGCTGCTCTTTGAAACCTTCTTTTCATTTCTTTTACTTCATCATTTTTTCCTTTAGCTTTAGCCACTCGATGTTCATCAGCAAGTTTCAGAGTCTCTTCTTACATCCAATTTGGTCTTTTCTTTCTTTCCTGTCTTTTTAACGACCTCTTGCTTTTTTCATGGATGATGTCTTTGATGCCATTCCACAACTCATCTGGTCTTTGCTCATTAGTGTACTCTGCATCATAGCTGTTCCTGGGAGGTCTCTGAACTCACCTGGAAATACACTCAAGGCCATACTTTGGCTCTCATGGACCATTTCTAATTTTCTTCAGTTTCGGTTTGAACTTGCATGAGGGCATTTGATGGTCTGTTCTGTAGTAAGTCAGCACCTAGTCTTGTTCTGACTGCTGTTATGAAGCTTTTTCATTGTCTTTTTCCACAGATGTAGTCAGTTTGATTCTTGTGTACTCTCTCTGGTGAGGTCCATGTGTAGTCACATTTTATGTTGATGAAAAATGGTATTTGCAATGAAGAAGTCGTTGGTCTTGCAAAATTCTGTCATGTGATCTCCAGCATCATTTCTATCACCAAGGCCATATTTTCCAACTATTAGTCCTTCTCCTTTGTTTCAAACTTTTGCTTTCCAGTCATGGATGAAGTCAAGCTTTTGGGACCTTCATTTGCTAGTGTGGCACCAGTCAAAATGAGAAGAAACAGCTGCAAACTTCCATTAATAATTGGAAGATGGAACATACAAAGTATGAAACTAGGAAAATTGAAAATCATCAAGCATAAAATAGAACACACAAACACTGATATCCTGTGCATTAGTGACCTGAAATTGACTGGTAATGGGTATCTTGAATCAGACAGACACATGATCTGTTATGCTGGAATTGAAAACTTGGAGACAAATGGTGTCGCATTCATTGTCAAAAAGAACATTTCATGATCTGTCCTGAAGTACAATGCCGTCAGTGATAGGATGATATCCATTCACCTACAAGGAAGGTCAGTTAATATAACACTATTCAAATTTATGCACCAACCCCTAAGGCCAAAAATGAAGAAATTGAAGGTATTTACCAACTTTTATAGTCTGAAATTGATTGAACATGTAACCAGGATGCTTTGATAATTACTGGTGGTCAGTGTGGGATGTATCTTAAATCTAGTCACCTTTGAGATCTAAAAATGTATTTTAGGCACAGAGACAAGCAAACGCAAGTAGGGGAAAGAAAGAGGTCACTTAGAGATCACCAGGAACACTGGGATAAAGAAGCTGAAACCGGAATCTTCTCCCACAGCAGACAGACAGAGAATGCCCCACAGACAGTGCTCTGAATTCAAACTTCTAGCATCTTACACTATGAGAAAATACATTTCTATTTGTTAAATCCACACACTGTAGTATCTTTTTTGTTACTACAGCACTACAAAGCTGAGACACACACTGTCGTGGGTTGAATTGTGTCACCTCAAAAATGCGGGTAACAATTTGGCTAGGCCGGGATTCCTGTTTATTGTATGATGTTCCTCTGTGTTGTAAATCCTACCTCTATGATGCTAATGAAGCAGGGTGGGTGGCAGTGGTATTGCTGGGGCAGGACTCAATGCATAAGACTGTTTTGTGCTTTGAGGTAATCTCTTGAGATATAAAGGAAAGGAACTAGCAGAGAGATTTGGGAATCTCACACCACTAAGAAAGCAGTGCTGGGAGCAGAGCGCACCCTTTAGAAAGGACCCAGAATTCCTGCGCCGCAGAAACCTCCAGTCCAGGGGAAGACTGACAACAAAGACCTTCCTCCACAAGCAGCAGAGCAAGCCTTCCACTGGAGCTGCATTTGGACTTCCAGCCTACTGAACTGTGACAAAATAAAACTTCCCTTTTTAAAGTCGTCCAGTTTTGGTATTTCCCTTAAAGCAGTAGTAGATGACTAAGACAGACACTACATAGAAAGAATGTTGTAATATCTTCCTTTTCTGTAAGTTAAGCAATCTGTGCTTATTAAAGTGAATTAAATTTGAAGGATGTCCTAGCACTTCTTAGAAAAACTAGAGAAATCCTGGACATCACAGAATCAATGTTAGTCATTATTGGTTTATACTCAACACAGGAAAAATACAAATGAGAAACACTGCCTTCATTTAGTTGGAAATGCTAGTGGTGTAATAGTGAAGTACTACAGCTGCTAACCAGAAGGTCGGCACTTGAAATCTTCCAGGTACTCCCTGGAAACTCCATGGAGCAGTTCTACTCCATCCTCTTGGGCCACTATGTGTTGGAATCGACTCAACAACATTGGGTTTGGGTTTGGGTTTTAATTTAATTATTTCTCACTTACTCCATAACCATTTATGAAGCATCTCTTATTTGGCAAGTACTCCAAACCTTTTTAAAAGACCAAAGGGCTGTACAATCTGTTAGAAACTGGCTTGGACTACAAATTAGCCCTTTCCCTTAACTAGCCATAGAAGCCTGACTGTAAGGACAAATGCCAGGGGATTCCTTGAAAAGTAACCCTCTGGAAGGACCTGGCCTCCACGTCAGCCTGCTTGGTTTTTGTGAAAAGAATTCACAAAATATTAATATCCTGAAATTTTTCTGTATCTTCTGGAGCCATTCAGAAGTAATTCATTCACAATCATGCTTATACAAATATGCCAGTTGACAATAAAAAAAAATTAGAAAGCATCAGATTTTCCTGATATGTAACAATGCCATTAATTATAATTAAAACAAGTAAGACAATTACGCTATTTCAGCCAGTCAGATTTCTTCCACCCTTTTTAAAATTTGGAAACACATTGTTTCACATAACTTACTGTGTTCCCTCTTAGGTTATTACTTTTAAGATATACTAAATATTCTTTTGACCTGAGAAAATACCTTAAAACTAACATTCTGGAATACCCTAGGAAGGCTTGAATATAACACTGGATTTCGATGCCTCTTCAAGCGGACATATAGAAGTAAAGAAATTCCCCTCTAGAAAAAGAGCTGTTTTAATTGGATGAATATTTTACGGACTGTTTGGGATGATGAGGCGTGGGGTGAATATTTATTAGTAAAATGCAGAAAAGCCTTGTGGAGTCCAAGCTTTTCTGTACAAACTGAAGAGACATTATCATTTTGGAGTCCATCTGGAAACTGCTGTCTTCCAGGAAAAGCCAGGATCGAGAATGAAACTTATTGTAAGACTACAGCTCGCAGCAGACCAGAAGGATGTTAAACACAGAGCTGCCGCCGATTTTTGGCAAATTGTACAGTGTTCAGAGCAGAGAGATCCAAGGTACCCACCAAGTAAGCAAAGAGAGAACACCCCAAGCAGGCGCCTTGCAAAGAGCAGGGTATGTAGAGTTAATCTCCTTAAGGTCCATGCAAATAGAAATAGAGATAGTTATAGAAATTTGTTAAAGATGTTATATTTAAATCCTTCTTTTAAGTGGTACTCTCTTTGCTATGAAGGAAATTCTTGTAGTTACCCTACAGGACAGAGTAGAGTTGTTCCATTGGGTTTCCAAGGAGTATGTGGGGAATTCCAGCTGCCAACCATTTGGCTAGCAGCCATAGTTCTGAGTCAGTATGCTAACACTGGCTAACAGCTATAGCTGCTAACCAAAAGGTCAGAGTTCAAATCTACCAGGGGCTCCTTGGAAACTCTATGGGGCAGTTCTGTTCTCTCCTGTAAGATCATTATGATTTGCAACTGAGGTCGCCATGAGTTGGATCCGACTCGACGGCACTTGGAGACAGTTAATGGATTTGGTTTCATTTTATTGAGTGGTAAAGAGCTCAGCCGCTAACCAAAAGATTAGCAGTTCATATCCACCATGCCCTTTAAAATCTGGTTTCCAGGTACACATTCTATAGTCTGGATGTTCTTAGTATACCAACCAGCGCTGTCAGTTAGGAATAGGATGTGACCCACATGTATAATTTTAAGTTTTCTAATGGTCACATTAAAAAGAGAAAGAAACAGGCAAAATTCATTTTAGTAGTACTTAATCCATTTAGTAGTACTTAATCCAATACTATTGCTTCAGCATGAGTCAACTGTAAAAATAAAATTATTGAAATATTCTATGATTTGTTTCTACTTAGTCTTGGAAATCTAGTGTGTCCTTTACACCGGCAGCTCATGTCACTTTAGACCAGACATGTTCCAAATGTTCAACAGCCACACTGGCTAGTGGCTTCAAATGAGACCATGCAGGTCTACAACATGTATCACATACACAATCACACACATGTGTACATATGTGCACACAGTGAGCATCTGAATACAGCACAAAGAAGACAGGACACTATAACCCAAAATGAAAACCCCAGTGGCCCAGTATTTGAGAGCTGTGGCTGCTAACCAGAAGGTCAGCAGTTTGACCCTACCAGGCACTCCTTAGAAACCCTATGGGGCAGTTCTACTCTGTCTTGTGGGGTCACTGAGTCAGAACTGACTCAACAGCAATGGGTTTGCTGTCTTGGTTTTTGATCCAAAGTGCTATGGTCACCCCTCGTATCATTGATTTTGTTTGTTTCTGCTCAGCAAGCAAATTATGTCTCCTAAAGCGGAAAAGCTGAAGATTTTCTGACACATATGACCCAGAGATTTTACTTAAAAGCTCCATAGATTCCAGTATTCCGTGAAAGCTTGACTGATAAGGAAGCAATTTCTCAAAAACAATGGGTTAACTTGAGTGCCTGGATAATGAGGGTCTGATGACATTGACAGAAATAAATATGAAAAACAGTTTAATCCAATCACACAGTGCTTATTAAATCAAGAAAAGAAAAGAGCTCAAAGGCATATCTGTTCTCAGATACCAAGAGACACATCCATCTACAATGTCCATGGCCCATACATGTCCCTCTGTACCATTAAACCCAAGTGAGATTTCTCCAGAGGGAAAAGGAGGGCATCTTTTTGAAAGGTTTCCCTGGGCAGGACAGGCAGAGGAATGTTCACTCTGAATGTTCTCTGAACCCTGTTGAAACAACTGCCCGCCATGTGAAAAACATGCACTAAAAATATACCTATGCGTATCTCCCAAAGGCATTAGCATAATAGGACTTTGGAGAGGAGAGCAAGGAAAGGGAGGCAAGATGAGAAGAAAGGAAGCTAGATCTCAGCCTACAGAAACATGTCATCCTGCTTTCTCTTAATGAAAATGTTCCATCTTTGAGGTCTGGACCAGTAGGGCCCAGTGCTGAGGATAAAATGTAAACTCCTTTATTCTATTTACTCCAGGACAATCCCATAATTAGCTCGGCAAGAAAGGGTTTTCTGAGTGCTACAGCTGCTAGCCAAAAGGTCAGCAGTTCAAATTCGCCAGGTGCTCCTTGGAAACTCTACAGGGCATTTCTACTCTGCCCTGTAGGGTTGCTATGAGTTGGAATCAACTCGAACATGCTGGGTTTGGTTTGGATTGGTTTGTTTATGGTGGCATAGCAGTTATGTGCTACATCTGCCAGCTGAAAGGTCGGCAGTTGGAATCCACCTGGTGCTCCTAGGGAACTCTACAGTGCACTTCTACTCTGTTCTATAGGGTCGCTATGAACAGCAACAGGTTTGGGTTTTTGGTGGGTATACTGTCTAACAATATCTTTGTTAAAAATACCTTTGTTTGAAAGTCTTGCCTTTCAGGTACTTTTGGAATAACTCTTTTCTTCCTTACCCATCTTACATTCACAAAGATAAATTTAACACTGTGAACATAAAGATTATGACTCACAGCGGCCCCATAGACAGAGTAGAACTGCCCCACAGGGTTTCCTAGTAGCAGCTGGTGCATTTGAACTGCTGACCTTTGGGTTAGCAGCCATAGTTATTAACCCTTGCACCACCAGCGTTTCTCTAAAGAGAAAACTGATTGGTCTCAAAGTGACAAACACCATACCAGTCTGGTGATGGAGTTTCTTGTAAGATTAAGGAAACAACCTCTCATTTTTCAGGTTCATTATCTTTCACAAGCTATGTTTTCATAGCTCAGCTGCATGAATATATAATCAATGAGAAGGACCTCTTTGCTCCTGCTCTAAAAATGTCATTTCCTTTAGTCCATCTACAGCCCCCTCGAAAAGCTAGGAGGTGGAATTATCTCAGAAGGAGGTCGGCAGAGTCTGCATGGATGCCTACAGAATATAGAACAGCAACTTCCAAAACAGATTGCTTTTGCTTTTTACAATAATTAAAAGGAAAAAAGGAATCTGAGTGGTCTCAAAAGAGCAGACACTGAAGAATAGATTTTGGAGACTTTACATGATCCAGTTAGCATGACAAGTACAGCCAGCAGAGGATGTATAGTTATTACACCCTAGAGAGTCAATAAGCTGCCTTATGGGGCTCAGCTTTTGTATTATCACAAATACAATGTATGCAAAAATTCAGGACTCCACATGTTTGCACTACTCTAAAGGCATTTTCCAGGATAACCCATTGCTGATGAATCCATTCAGACTCATAGTGACCCTTTAGGACAAGCGTAGAGCTGCCTCATTGGGTTTCCAAGGCTGGTGGGTTCGAACTATCAATCTTGCAATCAGCAGCCAGGGACTTTAACCACTGTATCACTAGGTCACCATATAATTAACAAGAATAACTAAATGCCCCTGATACTATAGGTTATATCTTTTGGGAGAGAGCCAGAGGCTATTATTTAATGCCAAAGGTAGAATTAAACCCTGAAAAGCACATAAATAAATCATGCCTAGCAAGAAAGAACAACAATATTCAGCTGTAGCTGTTAAACTTGATGGACAAAATTAATGTCCCAAATGCTTGGAAAAATTAGATGACACAGAATTTCGAAGTGTCTTTTTTTCAACTTTGTTTTTCTCCACGCAAGTTATCAAACATGCAGACAGCTATAAAATGCTGCTACCCTTTGGTGGATGTTAACTGTTGAATGAGATAATTGCGTTGCCTCAAAAAGTGGCAGGCAGGAGGTTGGCCTATTTAGTTGTGCTGCTCACGTCATTGGTTGTCATCTACCCATCCCAGGACTAAATTAACAGTCAGCAGAGCAGACCATGGCCAGTCTGCCTGGTTTTCAAGGGAGCAGCTGTAAAGCTTCTCTTCAACGGCACTGGAAAAGGACTTGGAAAACCTAAATCCAGTACCATCCCTGCCGTGTACTAGCTGTGTGATTTGGGTTTTTGGAAACCCTGGTGGCATAATGGTTAGGTGCTATGTCCGCTAACAAAAATGTCAGCAGTTTAAATCCTCCAGGAACTCCTTGGAAGTGCTATGGAGCAGCTCTACTGAGTCGGAATTAACTTGATAGCAGTGGGATTGGTTTGGGGGTTTGTTTTTGTTCTAAGGCCTCTAAATCCCCATTTCTTCATTTGTAATATGGAGATAATAATACCTATCCTACCAGTTCACTGGGAAAGATCACCACCTGAGCAAATGCAATAGCAGAATGCATGTCATTTAGATGTTCAGGACGTGATGACTCCTTTTAAATCAATGAGTCATCAGAAATCCCCTACTAAAATGTTAACCAAAAAAATCCTAAAAAAAAGTTGAGGGTTGCACATTAAGTAATCACCAGCCATTGACCTCTAAGAATGAATTAATTCCTCTGAAAAAATCATCCCCAGCACAGAGGCATGAGGTCCTAGTCAGAAATTGGTGGCAGCCATGGGAAAAAGGCTGTGTTTGGAGCAGGGCAGACTGCTGGGAAGGCCATAGGGGTTCCTGGGTAAAACAGCAGCAGGAGGGCATGAAGCAGGCCTGGGCGGGAAGCAAGGATTATCCTGCCAGAAAGAAACCAGGGAGAGCTAAAGGAGAAGATAAAGCAAGGAGGGTTCCATGTCGGAGGCTTCCGTTTTTCCCTAATGCTGATCCACAGCAGAGGTGCACGCAACTGGGAGAACACCATGAAACTGCTAACAGAGGCGTGTAAATGACAAGCAAGAAAGCTTTGAAGACAGGCTTACTTCTCCCCCAGGATGGCAAGGTGACTCTGCCTTCCTTTCTGCCTCCCACCTCTTCCTTGAGTTTCTCAGTTATCTTCTGGCTGCTGTTTCCAGACAGCAGCTCCTAACAACATGGTCAAGGCAGAACTGCCTGGGCTTTGGCCCAGAAAAGGCACAGTCAGTGCAGGAGGTATAAAGGGGGTGACTCCTTTCCCGTGTTTTAATCATTTAAGTGGAAATCACCTTAGTCTTCTCTTTGATTTTCGGACAATGAAAACTATACCTCCTCATGATAAAAAATTCCACATAATTCAAAAACGAACAAGTTCAAAAGAAATCACTCATGACCCTACCATCCCAAACAAAAGCCCTTTTGGATGATCTTATATACAAATGAATACATTTACAGACTGAAGCCTGCAACAGATTTAGATGCTCTCATTACCTCATTTGCTACAATAGCAGCAGAACATGGTCTTATACAGTGTAGGAAGATGAGCCCCGAAGTTAGAAGGCACTCAGAAGATGATTAAGGAAGGCCTGCTTCTTCAAAACAGAGTTGACGGCAATGATGCGGATGGAGTCAAGCTTTGGGCACCTTCATTTGCTGATGTGGTGTGACTCAAAATGAGAAGAAAAAGCTACAAACATCTATTAAAAACCGGATGTAAAATGTATGAAGCATGAATCTAGGAAAATTGAAAATAGTCTAAAAACGTGTTACCTGATTTGGGTCTGTGCTCTGGAGCAGTTGAGCCAAGGAAATATACTCAAGTCACAAAGAAGAAGAAGGTTTATTAGGAGGTGTGATACCACCAGAGACTTGACAGCAGTGTAGGCTGTTCTCCATGGAGTCTCAAAAGACAGTTTTTTACATCACAGTTCATATATCATTTTGGCAAGGATTACTTCATGTTTTTAAGCATTTAGCCCACAGATAATTGTATACATCACAAAATAACCACAAGAAACTCTTTAATAAACTACAGGTACGTCTGTCAGACACCTGGACTCTAATCTTTATGTTTGTAATGCGTGGAGACAAAACTTATATAACAATTTCTTGATCAGTGAAACTAGCCTGCCAAGTCCACTCCGAATGAGATACAGAGTAAGGAAGTAAGTTGTGGATACTAAATATACCAGACAGCCTTCCTAGCTGCTGTTCCCCAGGCTGAAGGCCATTTCCCAATAAAGCAAAGGAGAAAGTTTAAAAAGATAAGCAAAACTGTATTCTGTATTCTAGTGTGTCACATTCTATTTTCTGTCACATGCAGTTAAACGTCACATCAACCTAAGTGACAGGTGAAGGGGAAGGAAGGACCAGCCCTCACCATTTTAGGTTCTCCTTCAGACTTCCTGGGGTCCTGTCAGAGACTCCATTTCTTCACCCACTTTTCTCTCTGATTGTTTTCGTACATCTTTCCTCACAAGGGAACCGTTACACTCACATCTGACCCCAGTTCCCTTCAGCTTTCGTATTTTATTTCCCATTGGATAGCCCTCCCTGCCCATATGTCGTCATCTTCAAGGTCTCTTCATTATCACTATGGCTTTCCAGAAAACTCTTTGCTCAGCACACCTCAAACTTTGATTCTGGTACCCAAGTCCCTTCCTAAAGCAAGGCAATAATCCTCCAAAGGTGATAATCCTTTGACCTAGTGGTACAAAGGTCGTACAGGAAAAGTGGAAAACACACAGGCGGTTCCTCGGTAATGAACATCCAACTTATGGACAGCTTAGACTTAAGAACGGGCTGCCATAAAGTCTGTTATACTAAAAAAATTGAGTTGAATACCATGGCCTGTAATAAAGAATGCATGCAGCACCTTGTGATGCTTGTGAAAACATTGCTCGGTTTGGCAGTGTTTCTTGTTTCGTATGCATAGAAAGGTAAAGTATTCACTGTATACTAAAATAAACATTTGACTAACTGATGCTAAATAAAAACCATATGTGCCTGTTCTGACTTATCTACGGATTCGACTTAAAGATTTAAGAACAGATCTTGTTCCTAACCCGGGGGCTACCTGTATTGATTTAATGTCTTTTTTTTTTTTTAGTTATCATTCCTGTTAAATATTTTTATGGATTACAGTAGGACCCCCCAAAATGTTTATCAACTTGCCTTGTGTAGTTGTCCACCGTTTTGGGGTCTCCTGTGACTTTTCTATGTGCTATAAATTCTGCGTCTATTGTGTTAATGAGGCAGGACTGCATCTGCAGGATTACATTGTGTCTTGAGTCACTCTTGAGATGTAGAAGAGGCCAGCAGAGAAGAGACAACACTCAAGCAACCAAGAAAGCAGCACTGGGAGCATAGCACGCCCTTTGCTTACAGGGTTCCTGCTCTGGGAAGCTCCTGGCCTGGGGAAGACAGTTAACAAGGACCCAGAACTAACAGAAAAAAAGCCTTTCCCTAGAGCTGGCACCCTGAATTTGGACTTCTAGCCTCTGAGACTGTGACAGAACCCAACCCTGTTTAAGCCATTCGCTTGCACTATTGTTATTATAGCAGAAGCACCAGTTAACTAAGACAAATATGAATCATATTCTTCAGTATTCTTTATTTTCACAATACCTTTTGAATGTCACAAAGGGACAGCTCTCTCCTGACTTCTCCAAACTACACCTTCCTCTTTATTCCTGACTCCTCTCTTCCTTGGAAACCTTGGTGGGGTAGCAGTTAAGTGCTCCAGCTGCTAACCAAAAAGGTTGGCAGTTTGAATCTAGCACGTACTCCTTGGAAACTCTATGGAGCAGTTCTACTCTGCTCTACAGGGTTGCCATGAGCTGAAATTGACTCGACACCAGTGGGTTTGGGTTTGTTTGTTCATGCCTTTGGTGCTCCCTTTACCCCTTCTTCAACACATTAAACTCTCTTCCAGATACTTTGCATTCTGCTCTGCTTACCCTTTCCTCCAGCCTCTTCAGGTATCCTTAAACTTACAAAATTATAAGTCAGGGCTTCATTCAAGTGTATTCCCCCGACTCACCCCTGCTCTTCACAACACCTTCTGCTGACATCCTCCCTCAAAGAATGCTGCTCCAGACAGTATTAAACTGGTCACAGACCACAGAAATTTCTGGGATAAAAACTTCCGTTCGAACTATTGCATGACTTACTCATACAGTAAACCCACTTCATATGAGGACCTTAATTGAGTCATTTATTTGTGCAATAGAGATGAACCCCTTTATTGGGCAGAAAATATTTGGAGGTTGATTTCATGAAAACGTGAGAGGCTTATTTTTCAGATAAAGAATGGGTTTGGACTGTGCTTAACATTCACAAACATGAGTCAAGCAGGCATCGAATCAAATATACTTCTTATCTCCAATTTCCCTGCCTTCTCTCCTCTTTGCCGATAACACACATGTGTATTTAAAAGCCAGAGTGAGAATGGTAAAGCACTGTGCAATAAATTCTTGTTAATTTAGATTCTATCGCTACATATGTATTTTTTTACTTTGTAAAATATCCTTTCAACTGAATGACATGGAATAAAGACTATCCGTAAATAGTGGTTTTACTGAAATTGCAATGCATTTTATTAATTTTATTTTTTAAGAATTCTCTTCTGACAGAACAAGTCATGTAATCTAGAGACTACATCAGCATGAGACTAGAAGAACTAAACGGTTCCAGCCACCACCAATGACTGACTTGACAGAGAACACAACAAAAAGTCCCTGACGTGGTGGGAGAAAAATGGGGTGCAGAAGTTGAATTCCATTAAATAGACCAGACTTGATGGTCTGACAGACTGGAGGTTCCCCAGAAGACACGGCCCCAGACTCTCTATTAGCTCAGAACTGAAATCATTCCACAAGGCAACTCTTCAGACAAACACTGGACTGAACTATAAGACACAAAATGATACTGGTGAAGAATGTGCTTTTTAGCTTAAGTAGATAACTGAGGCAAACTGAGTAGCCCCTGTCCAGAAGTGAGATGAGAGGGCAGAGGGGGACAGGAGCTAGCTGAATGGACGTGTGAAATATAGGGTGAAAAGCAGCAAAGTGCTGTCACAGGGTGGGAAGAGCACCTAGAGTTACATAGAAATACGTGTGTAAGTTTTTGTGTGACAAATCAACTTGGATAGTAAACTTTCACTTAAAGCACAATGAAATATTAAAAAGAAAAAAATTACAGCTAAAAAAATCTATTCTAATTAAAAAATAATGAGAGACAATATTATGGATTTGGGACCCTTATTTATTTAGGAATAAAAGATTCTATTCTTACAATTACGTGAAGGTCCTTTAAGTACAATTCAATTTTTCTTTACTAGACCTGACAACCATACTTTATGTCTCTCTTGATTATTCCTCCCATTAATTAGCTGTCAAGCTCTGTGGGATTCTACCTGTAAAACCCCTCTCCAGTCTGCCCTTCAGGCTTGTCCCTCCTTTCCCACTGCCCTCCTCTATACCACGACTGGACACTGTCATTGAAATGGCTTCCTAGCCAGGAGCCCATAGCATTTTTATCTTCCTAGTTCCCTTTCTAAAACATTTCTTAGTTTAAGCCAAGTTAATCATTAACTGCCAGATAAAATCCAACTTCTTTAGCGTGATATTACAGCCCCTTGACAGTTTCCTGACTATCAAGGACTCATTCATTTAGTTTTCTAATATCTGTGTTCTGAGGACTGGCTTCAGGTGATATTCAAATAACTGTGCTTATGCTTGCTTATAACATACTGTCATGTCATAAAGCCATCATCTGCACTGAAGTGCTTTTATGCAAACATGGGATTTCACTGTAATTCAAAGGTAATCTGTAGCAAAGTTTGTTCTTGTATTAACCATTATTTTCCGTAAGTGGGCAAAGCAAATTCAACTGTAAATGCAATACCAAGAAATGTTTAATCTCTTAAATGAATAAAGTTTATAACTTCAAGACAGAAATTTACATGCGAATGACTCACTAATTGTCAGTCATTCTTGACTATTCATTAATTCAGGAAACCTACTGAATATGAATTGTCTCTGCAATTGATGGACTGTGCTACAGTCAGCACCTGGTCTTGTTCTGATTGCTGATACTGAGCTTTTCTATTGTCTCTTTCCACAGATGTAGTTGATTTGACTCCTGTGCTTTCCATCTGGAAAGGTCTTTGTGTAGAGTTGCAATCTATATTGGTGAAAACAAGTATTTTCAATGAAGAAGTCATCGATCTTGCAAAATTCTGTCATGCGATTTCAGCATCATTTTTGTCTCTAAGGCAATATTTTCCAGTTACCAAACCTTCATCTTTGTTTCCAGTCACCAATAATTATCAATACATCCTGACTGCATGTTCAATTAATTTCAAACTGTAGAAGCTGGTAAATATCTTCAGTTTCTTCCTCTTTGGCCTTAGCAGTTGGTGCATAAATTTGAATAATAGTCATATTAACTGGCCTTCCTTCTAGGTATATGAATATTATCCTATCACTGACAGCACTGTACTTCAGGACAGATCTGGAAATGTTCTTTTGACAATGAATGCAACATCATTCCTCTTCAAGTTTTCATTCTCAGAGTAATAGACCAATTCAAAATGGCCAATACCGGTCCATTTCAGCTGACTAATGCCTAGAATATTGATGTTTATATGTTCCACTTCATTTTTAACTACTTCCAATTTTCCTAGATTCCTACTTTATACATTTCAGGTTCCCATTATTAATGGACTTTTGCAGCTGATTCTTCTCATTTTGACTTCTGCCACATCAGGAAATGAACCTCCTGGAAACCTTACTCCATCTACATCATTAAGGTTGACTCTACTTTGAGGTGGCAGCTCTTCCCCAGTCATCTTTTGAGTGCCTTGCAACCTGGGGGGCTCATTTTCCAGCACTATATCTGATTATGTTCCAATGCTATTCATGTCTTCACTGGTTAATTCTTTTCAGAAGTAGACTTCCAGGCCCCTCTTCCTAATCTGTCTTAGTCTGGAAGCTCAGCTGAAATCTGCCCACTACGGTTGACCCTGCTGGTATCTGAATACTGATGGCATCACTTCCAGCATCACAGCAACATGTAAGCCTGTACACTACAGCAAACTGACAGACAGGTTGGGGCACAGTCAGAACAGGACTACATGCTAACTGAGGCACAGATTATCAATTGCTCATATGCAAGCTCAAACGGAAACCAAAAAAAATTAGAACAAATTCAAGAGAGCCTAAGCACAAGCTTGAGTATACCCAACCTGAGTTTAGAGACCATCTCAAGAACAGGTTTGATGCGCTGAACACTAACGACCAAAGACTAGGGGAGTGGTGTAACGATATCAAAAACTTCCTCAAAGAAAGCAAGAGGTCATTAAAAAGAAAGAAAAGACCAAATTGAATGTCAGAAGAGACTCTGAAAATGCTCTTGAATATTAAGTAGCTAAAGCAGAAGGAAGAAGTGATGAAGCAAAAGAACTGAACAGAAGATTTCAAAGGGCAGCTCGAAAAGGCAAAGTATTATAATCACATGTGGAAAGAGCTGGAAATAGAGAACTACAAGGGAAGAATACACTCTGAATTTCTCAAGCAGGAAGAACTGAAGGAAAAATTCAAGCATTGAGTTGCAATAGTGAAAGATTCCATGGGGAAAATATTAAATGACTCAGGAAGCATCACAAGAAGATTAAAGGAATACACAGTCATTATAACAGAAAGAACTGGTAGAAGTTCAACCATTTTAAGAGGTGGTATGTGATCAGGAGCCACCAGTACAAAGGAAGAAGTTGAAGCTCCATGTTTCAACAAACAGATGCAGCACTGAAAGTGCTCACTGATCTATGCCAAGAAATTTGGAGGACAGCTACCTGGCCAACCATCTGGAAGAGATGCATATGTACGACTATTCCCAAGAAAAGTGATCCAACTGAATGCAGAAATTATCAAACAAGATCATTAATATTGCTTGAAAATAAAATTTTACTAAAGATCATTCAAAAGTGACTGCAACAGTATATTGACAGGGAACTGCCAGACATTCAAGCTAGATTCAGAAGAGGACATGGAACCTGGGATACCATCGCTGATGTCAGATGGATATTGGCTGAAAGCAAAGGTTACCAGAAAGATGTTTGCCTGTGTTTCATTGACCGTGCAAAGGCATTTGACTATGTGAATTATAAAAACTGTGAATAGCATTGTGGTGAACGGGAATCCCAAAATACTTAATTGTGATCACGAGGAATGTGTACAACGATCAAGATGTAGCCACATGAACAGCACAAGGGGACTCTGCATGGTTTAAAGCCAGGAAAGGTGTACTTCATGGTTCTATACTTTCACCATGCCATTTCAATTGGTATGCCAAGCAAATAATCCCAAAACAGGAGTATATGAAGAAGAATGAGGCATCAGGATTGGAGGAAGACTCACTGACAACCTGTGTTAAGCAGATAACACAACCTTGCTCGCTGGAAGTGAAGAGGATTTGATGAAGATGATGAAGATTAAAGATCACAGCCTTCAGTATGGATTGTACCTCAACATCAAGAAAACAAAGATCCTCACAACTTGGTCAGTAAGCCAAAGACCGAGGTTGTCAAGGATTTCATTTTACTTGGTTCTACAACCAATGCCAATGGAAGTATCAGTCTAGAAATCAAAAGATGTATTGCACTGGAAAAGTCTGCTACAAAGGACTTCTTTAAAGTTTTGAAAAGGAAAGATGTCACCTTGAAGACTAATGCACACCTGATCCAAGTCATGGTATTTTTGGTCACATCATATGTATGCAAAAGTTGGACAATGAATTAAGGAAAACAGAAGAATTGACGCCTTTGAATCATGGTGTTGGAGGACAATATTGAATGTACGTGGTCTGTCAAAGAAACAAACAGATCTGTTTTGGAAGAAGTACAACTAGAGTGCTCCTTATAAGCAAGAATGGCATGACTACATCTTACACACTTTGGACATGTTGTCAGGAGGAATCAATCCCTGGAGAAGGACACCATGCTAGGTAAAGTAGAGGTTTGGCCACAAAGAGGAAGACTCTCAATGAGATGGATAGATACAGTGTCTGAGACAATAGGTTTAAGCATAAAGGAAAGCATGGGCAAAGTGTAGCACTGGGCAGTGTTTTGTTCTGTTGGCATAGAGTTGCTGTGAGTTGAAACCAACTTAACAGCACCTAACAGCAACAACAATTGAACAGAAGAACAAACAAGTCTGTCTTGGAAGAAGTATAGCCGAAGTGTTCTCTGAAGATGTGATTGTGAGGCTTCATCTTGTGTACTTTGGATAAGTTATCAGGAGGAATGAGTCTCTGATGAAAGACATCATGCTTGGTAAGGTACAGGTCAACAAAAGAGAGCAAGACCCTTGACAAGATGGACTGACACAGTGGCCACAACAGCGGTCTCAAGTAAAGCAATAACTAGGATGGTGGTGCAAGACTAGGCAGTGTTTCACAGTATTGTTCATAAGACCACTATGTGTCAGAACCGACTCAGCGGCACCTAATGACAATGATGACAACTATTCCCATCGTGTCAGGCAACCCAGTTCCAACCTTCTGCAAATTTTGCAGATAATACTTTATTTTTGCAATACTAGTTCTTAGCCAACACCACTATCAGCATCTGTGCATGTTAAAAAACAGTGACCTTCACCCATTGGGTAGATAAAGCCCTGTGGACACAGTTTAGCTAGCTGACCATGGACTAGACTTCAATCATTACCTCCTTGGTGAGGAGCCCTTGCATAGTGAACAAGGTACACAACTCCTGCCAGTACTGGAGTATAGGAGCTTCACAAACACTGATTGTAACAAATGTACTGTAATAAAATAAACTGTAAGGAAATGATCTCCCTTGAATTACTTTACAATATTTACCTAGCATGTAGACCAAGGAATGCGACTCAATTATTGTGAACAGTTTCTGAATTTATACACATGCCAAGCATTTTTGCCTATATGAACTACTATTTTTTAAATATATGGGTACTTATTATATACATCACACTGAAATGCATTTTTAAAGTTCATTAAATTTGATTATTTGATATTTTCATGATCAATGAATTCTAAAAGTAATGCAAATGTATTAACTTTGAAAATAGTCATTAGGATTCCCAGTTATGGTGGACCAGACAAATCTTCCCTCCAAAGAAATCTGAAAAAGCTAAATAAGCCATTTTTTAAATCCATTTGAAATGCTTAATGCTGTTAGAGCATAGGCAGAATTGCAAGGCTAAAATCTAAAAGAATATTGAATTTCAGATAGATAGGGCCAGTCTTTAGAGCTGTTGTTGCTCTGGGCTCACTGAATAATGAATAATCTTAAAACAATGAATGGCAAGCCAATGGCATTGTTGACAGCCTTATTAGGTCACAAGACCCCCAAATTAGGGTTTGGTACCTTCCAAGGCTTGGGACCTGGAATACACTGTGAGTTTCGGGATGGGACATAGCAATAAGGGAGAACTAGAAATAAACAAGTTTTTACACAGACTATGACACAGCTTCAAGTGATATGAGTAACTCTGAAACACAATCTCTGAAGCTGGATTATGGGTATTCTGGATTGTTAGTGTCCCCAGGAACTTAACAGAAAGGAAAGAAAGCAGGGGAAAAAAAAAATCCTCTGGAGGAAAATAACCTCACCCAGATCCTCAAATTACTTCTACAAAAACCAAGATCAAAACTAACCAGGAATCCTTAGGAGACCCTAAACAATAGAAGTAAATCCACAGAGGTGCCAAATATTGGAATATTGAAACAATTTAAAAATTAAACATCAGATAGAGACTTCAGAATAGTAAAACAAAGTATCTTGATATAAGTTAACAGAAATAGTTTAAATATAAAACTCAACGAATGAGTTTAAAACCAGAATAATTAATAAACTAGAAGATAGTAGAAGAAATTATCTAGAAAGAGCCATGCAAATGGAGAAAACCCTATCAGAGTTCTGACAGTTAAGTCTGCAGACTTAGTTGTTCTGAGTGCTACATACCTCATTGCTAAATACCCCTAAGGTCACCTTTGAAGGATTTCCCTTAGGAAGCTATGCGCCAACACCAGTGCTTAGTACACCTGTTTTAGTCAGCTAGGGCTGCTCTAACAGAAATACCACAGAGTGGATGGCTTTAACAAAGGAAGGTTTATTCTTACACAGTCCGGTAGATTGCAAGTCCATATTCAGGGTGTCCGCTCCAGTGAAAGGATTTCCCCTTGTCGGCTCTGGAGGAAAATCCGGTATTGCATCAGTCTTTGTCCAGGGAGCGTCTTGGCACAGGAACCTCAGGTCTCAAGGACAGGCTCTTCTCCTGGTGCTGCTTTCTTGATGGTAAGGAGGCTCCCAATTCTCTTTGTTTCTCTTTCCTTTTATCTCTTGCAGGCTGAAAAGCTTAAGGGTAGGGCAAGCCATACTCCAGGGAAACTCCCCCCACAGCAGAGCAAGGAAGTAATCCTATGCAGGAATTTACAGCCCCTTTAGCATACAGTTTAGTGAAACCACAGAATGGAGGAGAGTCCCAAGATACTGGGAATCATGTCCCAGCCACACGGCTGCACATATTTTGGGGGGGACACAATTCAACCCATGACATCACCCTTCAAAGCAATTTTGAAACTCTGTCTCGAATGGCCATTGCACAAGGTGGCACAGTGGCAAGTTTGCACACATAATTGTATAGTTGTCTGTGAGAGAGTTTTTAGCCAGTAAAGAAACAATTGATCTGTCCCCCAGTGATTTTTTTCTTTACCTAAAGATAAAGAAAATACTGAAAGGAAGACATTTCGATGACCTTCAGGACATCAAGGGTAATACGATGACAGCTCTGATGGCCATTCAAGAAACAGTTCCAAAATTGCTTTAAAGGATGGACTAGGCACTGGCGTCAGTGCACAGCTTCCCAACAGGAATACTTCGAAGGTAACTGTGGTGATATTCAGCAGTGAAGTACGTAGTATTTTTTCTAGGATGAGTTGGTGAATTTAATTGGCAGTCCTTGTAAAACAACTAAAACAGAAAAGAAACTAAAAAGGCATAGAGGATGTGGGAATGTCAAGAAAAAAGAGAATAAGGCAGAGAGAGAGAAGCAATATTTGAAGACACAACGGCTGAGAATTTTTCCAGAAGCCCAACAAACCTGAATCAGGATAAACACAAATACATGCATAATAATAAGACTGCAAGAAACAAAGTACAAGAGAACAATCTTAAAATCAGTCAGAAAATACAAGATAAAGACTGTATTCAATCAGAATAAGAAGACTTCTCAACAGAAACTATGGAATTCAGAATATAGTATTATATCTTCAGTGTACTGCAATAACATAATTGTCTTCCCAGAGTTCTATACTCAGAGATTAGAAAAAAGTAACTTACTTTATGAAGAAAGCATAAACTTGATATTAAAACTAGATAAAGACATTATGATAAATAGCTCGTTTCTCTCATGAACATAGACGTAGAAACCCTAAAGAAAATATGACCAAATACAACTTACATATAAAAATAAACCACAACCAATTTGCCTTTATTCTAACTATACAAGATTTGTTTAATATTAGAAAATCAATCATTGAATTCACCACATTTACAGAACAAAGCAAAACAAATAACATAAACAGCTGAATACATATAGAAAAAGCATTTGATAAAATTAGCATTCATTAATGATTTTAAAAGAAAAACTCTTAGAAATCTAATAATGGAAAGATTTTCTTAATCAGATAAAGGACAACTATAGTCAACTGTAGGAAGGATCAGTTCCTGGAGAAGGACATTATGCTGGGTAAAGTTGAGGGTCAGGGAAAAAGGGGAAGACCTTCAACAGGATGGATTCAAACAGTGGTTGCAACAGAGGGCTGAAGCATAGCAACAATTGTGAGAATGGAACAAGATCAGACCGTGTTTTGCTCTCTTGTGCGTGGGGTCACTACGAGTTGGAACTCACTCAACAGCACCTAACAACCTAGTGAACATCACACTTAGAGATGAAATTTGGAAAGTTTTCCTTTTGAGATAGGAATCAAGACAAGGATGTTGTTATGGTTGTTTATGTTCAGCGTTGGTCTATCATTGTTCACATTCAGCATCGTTTTGGAGGTCCTAGTTGGTGCAATAAGGCAAGTAGGCATGCAGGAATGAGTGAATGAAAGAATAAAAATTCCCTTAAAAACTACCATTATTCACGGATGATATAATTGTGTAAGCAGAAAATGCGAAGGAATGTGTGGATAAACTACTGATGTCAACAAGCGAGTTTAGTAAAGTTTCCAGATATGCTGTTGTTGCTGTTGGATGCTGTCAGGTCAGTTCCAACTCATAGAGACCCTAGAGGTCAGAGTAGAACTGCTCCATAGAGTTTCCAAGGAGCATCTCATGGATCTGAACTGCTGACCTCTTGTTTAGCAACTGTAGCACTTTACCACTACACCACCAGAGTTTCCTTCTGAATATACAGAAGTTAATATGTTAAAAAGCATAGCTTTCTATACACCAAGAAACAAGTAAAAAATAAATAAAATAAAACTATGGAACACTACACTATGGTAAAAAAACAATGACAATTTTAGCAAACATAACATGGTCTCATTTGGAAGAGATCATGATGAGTGAAGTCATCAGTGTCAAAAAGACAAATTTTGTATGAGACCCCTGTTATAATGACTTAACAAGAGAATTATCCATAGAAGAAAATGACTGCATTGGCTACATGGATGGGTGGGGGCTGAGGGTTTATCATAGCTGAGTTAATTGATAGATGTCAGAAATTTTATTCTTTCATTGTAATTAATAAAAAATAAATTAAAAAACTATGAGCTACAATGACATAAGTTGTGTTATAATAGCATCAAAATTACTTGAAAAGTGTAAGACCTCAAGACAGAAAAATGAAAGTCATTAATGAAACAAATTTAAAAAGACTTAAATAAATAGAAAGCAATACTGTGCGTATAGATTGGAAGATCTGATATCATGAAGATGTCGGTTTCTCCCAAATTAATCTAGATTCAATCCAATCCTAATAAAAATTCCAACAAGTTTTGAATGTACTTTTACAAGATGATTCTACAGTGTATATAAAAGACAGCTAGCCAAGGAAAGTCAAGACATTATTTTAAAAAGAAGCAAGAAAGAACAAGTTTGGAAAGTTGATTCTAACTGGATAATGAGACTTATAAAGCTGAAAGGCAAGAAGACAGTGTGATATTAGACCAGTGTATAGGAACACATCCACAGATATATGCACTCTTGATTTATGACAGTAATGTAGAGTAAGGGGAAAAAGAGTTATTTTCAATAAATTATACTGGGACAGTGAGACACCCATATAGAGGAAAAAAAAACGAAACCACCCCTTCTTCACGTCAAATACAAAAATTGACTCCAGGTGTATTATAGACCTAAACGTGAAAAAGAAAATGGAAAAGACTTATGAAGGTAATTCAGAAAAATGATTTAGGGTTGGGGAAAACTGAGTTAGGGACACATAAAATATCAATATAAAAAAAGAGATTGAGTAACTGGATACTATTCATTTCTACTTATCAAATGAGGTGATGAGGAAAGTGAAAAACAAGTCACAATAGAAGATACTTGTAGCATCTATAACTCACTGGGATCATACACAAAATGTATGTTTAAATGCCTACAATCATTAAGAAAAAGATAAATATACCCAGTTGGGGGTGGGGAGCAGAAACAGACACTTAACACAACTGGAAATCCAAATGGCCAACTTATGAAAAGATGCTTGACCTCCTTAGTAGTAGAAAACAAAAAATAAGATTTGGAGGCACCACTGCGTGTACACCAGGATGGCTAAACCCCAAAAGACAAAATATCAGCTGTTAAAATGTGGAGCAACAGGGACTTTCAATATGCTGCTGGTTGAAACAAAGTATTTCCATTATGGAAGACGGTTAAAGATAGTCTTACCCTATTACCCAGCAACTTCAGTCCTAGATCTTTACTCCAAAAAGATGCATGTGTGTATTTATGAGAAGTCATGCCCAAGAGTCTTCATGGCAGCATTACTGAAAGTAGCCAAAAATTGTAAGCAATCCAGTTATTCATCAAGAGAACGATTGTGGTATGTTTATTACACAGTGTGCTTATTTATTATTTGGTATGTTTATTATACAGTAAATAAAAATGAAAGATTATATAGATTCATACAGAATCATGAAGGCATCTTGTAAACATTCTGAATTACATGAACAAAATCAAACACAGTAAGTCTTATGTGATCCAACTACATAAAGCTAAAAAAGTGTTTGAAAAGTCACACTTTGATGATAAGAGAGAAAATGGTTACCATAAAAGTTAGCAGATATAAATTAAAATGGAAGAGGGATGTTAATTTTGTCTTGAAAAATGGCAGATAAATGGAATAACAAAACTTGTAACATTTTGGGGTTGCCTTTTTTTACTCAGCATCATTCCCTGAAGATTTTAATCCAACTTGTTGCATGTATAGATAGTTTATGTCTTTTTCTTGTTGAGTAGCATCTCATCACATGGATGTATGACAGTTTAACCATTTACCTGTTGAAGGACATTTGAATTGTTTACAGCTATTGGCTTACAAGTAAAGCCGCTATGACCACTTATATTTTTGCATGCATATAATTCTTTATTTTTCTGGGATAAATGTCCAAGAATGTCCTTGGTGGGTGATATAGTGATTGCATGTTTAGCTTTTTTTAAAAGAAAAAAAACAAAAAAACAAAAACTCCTTCAAATTGTTTTCTGGAATGTTTGTATCACTTTAATTTTGCACTAGCAATTTACAAGCAATCCAGCTGTTCCACATTCTTCCCGGTGTTTAGTATTGTCCCTAGCTTTTAGTCAGTCTGGTAGTCGTCTGGTAATGTTTCACTGTGGCTTTCATTTCCATTTCCCTAAAGCTAGCGATTTGAAACATACTGTGATGTGTTCCTATTCTACCTGTATGTCCTCATCAAGGAAATGTCTGCTCATGCCTTTGGCTTATTTTCTAATTAGATTGTTTATTTTTGACTGTTGAGTTTTGAGAGTTCTTTATATATTCTAGATTCTAGTTTTGTGTGGTTTTAAAATATTTGCCTTTCATCCTTTTCACAAGGTCATTTGCGCAGCTGAAGTTTTTTCTTTCTTTTGAATAGGTCCGATTTGTCAGCCTTTCTTTTTATGGATTGTGCTTTGGGTGTCAAGCCTCTTTGCCTAGTTTTGGAACCCAAATGTTTTCTTGCACATTTTTTTTTCTCAAAGTTTCGTATTACTTCTATGCTTGTAATCCATTCTAAGCTAATTTTTGTATACATTGTGAAACCGACCCAAGATTCACTTTTGCCTATAGATAGCCAATTGTACTTGCACCATCTGCGGAAAATGCTACCTTTCTTCTATTGAATTGCTTTTGAATCTTTGTCAAAGATTAGTTGAGCATGTTTGTGCAGTTCTATTTCAAGGTTCGCCTTTCTGTCCCATTAATCTATGTGTATACCTTTCCGCCAATATCATGTTGTCTCGATTGTTGTTGTTAGGTGCTGTCAAGGCAATTTCAACTCACAGCGACACTTGTGACACGGTAGAACTGCCATCATCCTTATGGCAGCAAATCACCACGTCTTTTCTCCTGTGAAACCATTGATGGGTTCAATCACCAACCTTTTGGTTAGCAGGTGATCAATTAACCATCGTGCCACCCAGGCTACTAAGTTCGTAAAGATAACAGTCTATAGTTTTCCATCCTTCTGTATGGAAAGCCTGGTGGTGTAGTGGTTAAGAGCTATGGCTGCTAATCAAAAGGTCAGCAGTTTGAATCCATTAGGTATTCCTTGGAAATGCGATAGGGCAGTCCTTCTGTGTCCTATAGAGTCGCTATTATGAGTTGGAATTCACTTGATGGCAATGGGTTTGGCTTTTTGGTTTGCCTTCTTCTTCTTCTTCTTTTTCCGTATTGTCTTTGGTCTTGATATCCACATAATACTAGCTTCACGAAGTGTGCTGAGAAATGACCCCTCCTCTTCTATTTTCTGAAACAGATTGGGTAAAATTGGTGTTAATTCTTTAAATGTTTGGTAGAGTTCTCCTGTAAAACTATCAGAAGATTAATTTTTGAGTTTTTTAAATCACGATTTCAATTTCTTTATTGGTTGTAGAAATATTCAGCTTATCTTTTTTGACTGAGCTTTAATGGTTCATAGTTTTCAGGAACCGATCCATTTCTCCTAAACCGTCAAGTTCATGAGCGTGAATGTGTTTGTAACATTGCCTCCTTATCCTTTTGATGTCTACAATGACATTACTGTAGTAATCTGTGATAATATCCCATTTCTCTTATTGGTGATTCATGTCTTCTCTATACTCATATTTGGCAGTCATCCTTCATGTTTATCAGTTTTATTAATTTTTTTCAAAGAACAAGTTTCTAATTTTATTGATAGCTTTTATTTTCCTGTTTTCAATTTCACTGATTTCTGCACTTAATTCTTTCTTCCCATCTGCTTGCTGTGGTTTTGTTTTTCCCTTTCTGGATTTTTAAGGTAGAAACTTTGTTTACTGATTTCAATATCTCCTCCTTTCTAGTATACACACTTAATGTTACTGATTTTCCTCTTGGTATTATCTTAGCTACATCTCACATATTTTGACAAGCTGATTTTAATTTTCATTCATTTTTTACTTCCTTGGAGACTTCCTCTTTGATCTATGGATTACTTAGAAGTGTGCTGTTTAATTTTTAAGTATTTAGAGATTGTTTTTTCCTGTTTGCCTTTATATTAGTGATTTCTAGTTTGAGGTCCCTAAGGTCAGAATCCACCACTAGTCTGTCAGGTTGTTACACTGTCTGAATGATTTCTATTCCTTTAGATTTGGTGGGATTTGTTTCATGGCCGAAGATATAGTTTATCTTGGCAAATATTCCATGGACTCTTGAAAATGTTTGCCTTCGAGAACACCCGATACCAACAGAATGTGCTTTTTTTTTGTTAACAACGTGTATTATGGAGTTGACACAATTTTTTTCACTGAAAGTGAAGAGAATTGAAAGCACTTATTGATGAAGATTAAAGACCAGAGCCTTTAGAATGGATTAAACCTCAACACAAAGAAAATGAAAATCCTCACAACTGGACCAATAAGTAACATCATGATAAGTGGCGAGTCCTGCTACAAAGACTCATTTAGGGTGTTAAAAAAAAAAGATGTCATCTTGAAAAGTAAAGCATACCAGACCCAGGCCATGCTGTTTTCAGTCATCACACATGTGTGAGAAAGATGGACAATGAATAAGGAACACAGAAGAATTGACACCTTGAATTGTGGGGTTCCAGAAGAATACTGAATACACCTTGGACTGCCAAAAGAATGAACAAATCTGTCTTGAAAAAAGTACAACCAGAATTCTCCTTAGAAGCAAGGGTAGTGAAACTCTATCTCACATACTTTGAACACGTTATCAGGAGGGACCTATCCCTAGAAAGGACATCATGCTTGGTAAAGTGAAGTGTCAGCAAAAAAGAGGAAGATCCTCAACAAGATGTACTGACCCAGTGGCTGCAACAATGAGCTCAAGCATAACAATAACTGTGAGGATGTTACAGGACCAGGCAGTATTTTGTTCTGTTGTACACAGAGGCATTACAAGTCTAAATTCAGGATGTTCACTCAAGGGGAAGGCTTCGTCTCTTGTTGACTCTGCAGAAAAGTCCGGTATTGCATCAGTCTTTGTCCGGGGAGCATCTTGGCATGGGAACCTCAGATCTGAAGGACACATCCTTCTCCCTGTGCTATTTTCTTGAAGGTGTCAGATTCCCAATCCTCTGCTTGCTTCCCTTTCCTTTTATCTCTCACAGGATGAAAGGATTAAGGGTGGTGCAAGCCATAATCCAGGGACACCCCCTTTACAGTAGAGCAGGAGGGTGATCTTATGAAGAGATTTACAGTCCCACCCTAATCCTTTAACATACAGCACAGGAAAATCACAAAATGGAGGACAGTCACAAAATATTGGGAATCATAGCTCTGCCACATGGCTGCACATATTTTTGGGGGGACATAATTCAATCCATGACACAACTCAATGGTGCTTAACAACAACAACAAATGCGTATGTATTATTTCTGTTGGTTGATTGTGTTGTTCAGTATTCCTTCTATACCCTTGCTCATTTCTTGTCTAGTGGTTCTATGAATCAGTGAGAGTGGTATACTGAAGTTCTAAACCATAATTGTGGATTTGTCTCTTTTTTCCTTTGACTCCATCAGTTTTTGTTTCATGTATTTGAGGTTGTATTGTTTGTTGCTGCACATTTCTGTTTTTGTGAAATTCATGTTGATCTTCTTGTTATTATGTAACATACCTCTTTGTCTCTAGTGATGTTCTTTCCTCAAAATCAATTTTGTCTGATGTTAATAAAGCCAATTTTGCATTATTTTCGTGTTTTCACGGTATGTCTTTCTCCAGTCATTTACTGTCAACTCACCTCTGTCTTTGTAGTTGAGGTTAACTGCTGTAAATGGCATATTGTTGGATTATGTTTTTGATCCACCAAAGTATTACTATGAGTCAGAATCAACTCAACAACAGTAGGTTTTATGCCAATCTCTGTCTTTTAATTGATGCGTTTTAGACAATCTATTTTTAAGATGATTACTGATATGTTAGTGTTTAAGTCTGATTTCTGTTTGTTTTCACTATTTCTCATTCCTCTGTTTCTCTCTCTCATTTAAGCTTCTTGTGGATGACATGAACATTTTCTAAGATTCTATCTTCATTAGCTTATAAAGCTTTTGAGTATATATATATCATTTTGTATGGTTTTCTTAGTGATTGCTCTTAGTACAACAGTATTTGTTTGTAACTTAGCTTAGTTCTTACGTCAGTGTTTTACCACTTTGAGTGCAGAAACTTTCATGCTACTCGTGTCCCTTTACCCTCCATGCTTTCTAAGTATAATTGTCTTATATGTTTCCTTCTGCACACATTGAATGCCATATCAAATGATGTGATGATTTTTGTTTCAACCTTCAAATATAATTTAAGAAATTAATGTAAAAGTCTATTATATGTACCTCTATTTTTATCCATTGCAGATCTTCTTCCTTTTACGAAATTTGAAGTCTTCTTCTATCTTTTCCTTCCTGTTTAGAGAAGTCCCTCTTGCCATTCTTTTAAGGTAGGTGTACTAGCGACAAGTTACTTGAGTTGTCCTTCATCTGAGAATGTCTGCCTTCTTTATTCCTGAAGGATACTTAACACCGTATCTGTAATACACAGTTGACAGGTTTTCTTTTTCTTTCAGTTCGTGAAAAACATTGTACCTATTCCTTTTGGTCTCCATGGTTTCCACTGAAAAATGCATTGTCATTTGAATTTCTGCTGCCTGTAAGTAATGTGTCATTTCTCTTTGGCTGCTTTCAAGATTATATCTTTGTTTTTAGTGTTCAGAAGGTTGCCTAGTGTGGCTATCTTTGTATTTCTTCCATCTGGGCCTCCTTCTGCTAAGGGTGTGATGACTGGCTCCCAGCTCAGCCCTGCCCGCATCACTAGGCAGGGGAATCAAAGTGCCTCAGCCTGAAGCTGAAGTGAGGGGTGTTGAGGAAATGGAGGGAGACACACACTTTACCTTCTACTCAGCTGAGGTCTTAAAGGGGAGAAGGGGCTCTATCGTGTTTAGCCTGGGTAGTGTAAAACCAAAAAAAATTGCCATTGAGTTGATTGTGACTTATAAGGACCCTACAGGACAGAGTAGAACTGTCTCATAGCATTTCTGATGAGCTTTTAAGTACTGTGCCAGCAAAGCCCTAAAATGGCTTTCTGCTCGTAGGCTACCCTTCTCCCAATCCTTTGACCAGGACAGTCAGGCTTTTCTTGGATTGATGGAGTTTGGGTTTTTTGTTTGCTTTTTGGAGTTTTTTTTCTGTGACTTTTGGTATTTTCTAGGTTGCAGGCTTCTGAAGTGCCCTACCGAGGAATTCATGTATAAGTGGAAGGTAGTAAGAAAATGCGTGGAATTTACTTCCATGTCACTCCTCCAGTCCCCAGGTCCTCAGTAGGCTGCGCTCTTTCTCCCTCCGAGAGTCTTTATGTGTTTATCTTTGTATTATGTCCAAGATGTTTTAGTTACAAGAGGCAGAATCAAGGAGGAAGGGATACTCCATACTCTCCAAAAGCGGAAGTCTACCTTTGTGTTCTCATACATATTTCCTGTATGCTAGCTTTGCTTCACTGTTAAAAAGGTTAAAAGAAAGGCAAGGAAATGGTCATGCATTTGAATACGCTGTGGAACAATGAACTGGTGCAAATTATCCCATGTTCTTCCTCAAAACTGCATTTCTTACAAACAACAATCCAACAGACCCTGCTACGTAGTCTAATTTTGGGAAGGTTGGATTAACTCCTCATAAATCCAGCAGAGCTCTCCACCAGTGGGCCATTGGTCTGCCAGCCTTTGTCAAGTTTCACACCAAACTAAATTGTGTTCTTGCTCCTTCTCTTCTCTCTTTAAACTTGAATTGGCACTTGAGTTTTCTGTAGTTCTTTCTGTGTCCTCCTCTTAGCCTCTCTTCCCAGGTGGGCTTCCGAATAATCATTAACCATTACTGTTTATCAGCTACTCACAGTGTGTTCTGTACAGAACAGAGGATTAGGGTAAGTCCCTGCTGCTTCTGAGGAAGTCTACTTAGCTGCTGAAGAGTGGCAAAGAATGATCTCATCTAGTCAGCTGTATCAGTATATCCTAGAAGCCCTAAAACTGTATAACACAATGGAGGTGGGAGCATACAGTCCAGCTCAATGCCTTTAAGAGCGTGGCCTTCCT
The DNA here is from genome assembly GCA_028571685.1 of Heterohyrax brucei. Lineage (NCBI taxonomy): Eukaryota > Metazoa > Chordata > Mammalia > Hyracoidea > Procaviidae > Heterohyrax > Heterohyrax brucei. The sequence continues at coordinate 41,601,303 of CM053162.1, read as the reverse complement.
GCAATAAAACATACTGAGCCAGCCATAAAAAGAATGCCGGCACTTCGTGGATTTGACTCCAAAATCAACATTTTTGCTACAGTTGTACTTTGCTCTGTCTACTGTGTTGTTGCTTTCATTCCGCTTCTTTAATCTAGACCCTCTTTTTTTTTGGAACATTTTATTGTGATTTAGGTGACAGTTTACAAAGCAGATATGTTTCCCACTCAACAATTTATGCACAGCTTATTTTGTGACATGGGCTGCAACCCCCTGAAGGTGCCAGCACTCGTCCCCCTTCCTGCTTGGGTTCCCTGTGTATATTCACCCAGCTTTCCTGCCCCTACTTTCCTTTTGAACTTTGCTTTTGGGCAATTGATGCCTTTAGGTCTGGTCTAGTTGGTTGTTCTGAGATAGGCAGGTCTCACTGGCATTACTGTTCATTTTATGGGGTCTATTGTGTGGCTACAATGTGATCTCCAGGAGTCATTTCACTTCCAGGGATAAACAGTGTCCAAGGAATGCAGTCTCAGGGGCTCCACCAGATCAGTAAGTGTGATCTTATTTAGGAGTTCAAATTTTGTTCTACATCTCTCTCACACTCTCTCTATGACCTGCTATGATGAGACCTCATTTTATTACACTTCACTTTGTTGTAATTCGCAGAGACTGAGTTTTTTACAAACTGAACATTTGTGGCAACCCTGCTTCGAACAACTCTGTCAGCATGATTTTTCTAGTTGCATGTGTTCACTTCATGTCTCTGTGTCACATTTGGGTAATTCTCACATTTCAAACTTTATTATATATCTGTTATGGTGTTCAGCGATCATTGATGTTACTGCTGTAATTATTTGGGGGCACAAAGAACTGCGCCCATACAAGACTGTGGTTTGATGAATGCTGCCTGTTTTCTGACTCCTTCACCAACTGGCCTTTCCTTATCTCTCCCTTTCTCCTCAGATCTCCCTATCGCCTGGGACACGACAATATTGAAATTAAACCAGTTAATAATCTTACAACAGCATCTAAGTGTTCAAGTGAAAGGAAGAGTCACATGTCCCTCACTTTAAAGCAAAAGCTAGAAATGATTAACCTAGGTGAACAAGGCATGTTTAAAGTCAAGACAGGCTGAAAGCCAGGTTCTTACACCAAATAGTTGGCTAAGCTATGAATGCAAAGAAAAAGTTCATCAAGGAAATTAAAAGTGCTATTCCAAAGAACACATGAATGAAAAGAAAGTAAGCAGCCTTGTTGCCAATATGGAGAAAGTTTCAGTGGTCTGTATAGAATATCAAACCAGTGACAATAAGCTAAAGGCTAATCCAGAGCAAGGCCCTGACTCTACTCAGTTCTACGAATGCTGAGAGAGGTGAAGAACCTGCGGAAGAAAAGTGTGAAGATGGCAAAGATAGCTGCCTGGGGTTTAAGGAAAGAAGCTGTCTCCATGACATGAAAGTGCAAAGTGAAGCAACTGCTGATGGAGAATCTGCAGCAAGTTATCTAGATCTGTTGTTGTTAGGTGCCATTGTGTTGTACCTACTTATAGAGACCCTGTGTACAACAGAATGAAACACTGGCCTGCAGTACCCTCACAATTGTTGTTACGGTTAAGCTCATTGTTGCAGCCTCTGTGTCAATCTATTTCATTGAAGGTCTCTCTCTTTTTTGCATTATCTGTACCAAGTATGATGTCATTCTCCAGGGAATGGTCTCTCCTGATCACATGTCTAAAGTAAGTGAGACCTGGTTTTGCCCTTCCTGCTTCTAAGAAGCCTTCTGTCTGTACTTCTTCCAAGACAGATTTATTCATCCCTTTGGCAGTCTGAAGTATAGTCAATATTCTTCACCAACACTATAATTCAAAGATGTCAGTTCTTATTCAGTCTTCCTTATTCATTGTCCACTTTTCATGGCAGATGAGGCAGTTGAAAACACTACAGCTTGGGTGAGGTGCACCTTAGTCTTCAAGGTGACATCTTTGCTTTTTCATGCTTTAAAGAGGTCTTTTGCAGCAGATTTGCCTGATGCAATACATTGTTTGATTCCTTGACTGTTGCTCCCACAGGTGTTCCTCTCTTAAGTAAGGTAACTGATGACAGCGGCCACCCTAAGCAATAGATTTTCAATGTAGAAGAAATAGCCTTATTTAGGAAGAAGACTCCCTCTATGACTTTTATAGCTAGAAGAGGAAAGTCAATGTGTGGTTTCAAAACTTCAAAGGACCAGGCAACTCTCTTGTTAAGGGTTAATGTACCTGGTGACTTTGAGTTTAGGCCAATGTTTACCATTCTGGCCCATTCCTAGGGCCTTAAGAAATTATACTAAATACTCAGCCTGTGCTCTGTGTGTGGAACAACAAAGCTAGGATGACAGCACACCTGTTTACAACACTGTTTACTGAATATTTTAAGCTCACTGTTGAGACCTAATGCTCATAAAGGAAAAAAAAATTTTCTTTCAAAATATTACCATTCATTGACAATCTACCTTGTCACCCGAGAGCTAAGATGAAGACGTACAAGGAGACTTGTGCTGTCTTCATGCCTGCTAACACAACATTTTTTTCTGCAGTCTGTGGATCAAGGACTAATTTCAACTTTCAGGTCTTATTTAAGACATACATTTCATAAGGCTATAGCTGCCTCAGACAGTGATTCCTCTGATGGATGTGGGCAAAGAAAACTGAAAACTGTTGTGTGTGTGAACCACAGTTCGTTCATTCATTCATTCATTCATTCATGGGCACTTAAGCTCTTTCCATCTATTAGCTATTGTAAGAAATACCGCAGTGAACATGAGTGTGCACATGTCTATCCGTGTCACAGATCTTATTTCTCCAAGGTCTGGAACACTGGATTGTACAGTATTTCTGGTTCAGACTCTTTGAGGAAGCATCGTATCGTTTTCCACAGTTGTTGTACCACTTTAGATTCCCATCAGCAGTGTATGAAAGTTCCAGTCTCTCTAAATTCTCTTCAGCATTTGTTGTTTTCTTGACCAGTGTCTTTATTACCAGTATGAGATGGTATCTCATTGTGGTTTTGATTTGTATCCCTCTAAAGGCTAATGATTGCAACCATCTCTTCATGTATTTGTGAACTGCCTTGGTGTCTTCTTTGATGAAGTGTCTGTTCACATTATTTGCTTATTTTTTATTGGGCTGTTTGTCTTTCAGTTGTTGAGTTGTTGACATGTTCTATAAATTTTAGAGATTAGATCCTTATTAAATATGTCATAGTCAAATTTTTCCCCCTGTCTCTTAGTCTCTTTTTACTTTTTTGGAAACATCCTCTGATGAGCTTAAGCATTTGATTTTCAGGTGATCCCAATCGTTTAGTTCATCTTCTACTGTTAGTGCTTTTTAAGTTATGTTTGGTAGTCTATTTACACCATAAATTACAGTTTATAGGTTTGCCTCTATTTTTTCTTCTATGGTCTTTATGGCTTTAGGTTTCACATTAGGCCTTTGATCCATCTTGACTTCACTTTTGTGTATGGTGTATGGCATGGATCCTGTTTCCTTTTTTTTTTGGAAATGGATATCCGATTTTGTCAGAACCACTTGTTAAACAGAGTACATCTTCCCCATTTATTTTGACACTTTGTCAAAGATTAACTTTCCGTAGCTGGGTGGGTTTATTTCTGGGTTCTCAGTTCTGTTCCCTTGGTCTATGTGTCTATAGTTGCACCAGTAGCAGGCTGTTTTGACTATATGGCCATAGCCATATAGTATGTTCTGAGATCAGGAACAGGTTATCTCTTCATAACCTCTACATTTTAGCACACCTGTTTCCATGTTCCCAACATTTCTTATGTCCCTGAGCTCCAATCTCTTCTTCCTTCTAATTCTCTGTTTCCATAAACGGGTGAGCAGGGAACAATTCTCCATTCGGCAAAGCCTTAAGCCCTCCCGTGCCTGCAGCTGCCTTCAAAGGCAGGTCCCAACTGGAGGTAGCAGAGCCACAATGGAGAATTCAATATAATGGCTCCACTTTGTAAATAGTATCTCAGAACTCAGAATAAGCTGAATCTCAGGTTACAGAAGTGAGAGAGGCTGAGTTAGAAATTAAAATGGACAGGTTCCATCCACAGCCTGAAATGGGCTGCATTATTCCATTCTAGGGAAATGCTTCTCATCTCAAGGAAGTGCCTGTTTGATGAATGACTAAACATGGGAAATTACTGTTGCACTCAAGGCGCAGATTAAACCGACGTGTAATAGCCAATCTCAAGACAATTGTATTTCCTGTGACCAGTGCCACAAGTCTCAGCTTCTAGTATCTCAGAAGGGATTTACATTTGATCCTTTCAAGAGATGGGTCAAATAAAAGCCTTTTCTCAAATCCAGGGAAAATTAGCTCCTGATCACATGTGGTATGATTGCTGTTCCTAACGGCTGTGTGGAGTTCCCCTTTAAGCTTACAGAATTAAAAGGCTCTATCATGGAATTAAAGAGTCCAGGTGGCGCAGTAGCTAAAGCACTTAGGTGGTACCCAAGAGGTCAGCAGTTTGAACCCACCAGCCACTCTGTGGGGGGAAGATTTGTTTTCATAAAGATCTGGAAACACTGTGGGACAGTTCTGCTCTGTCCTATAGGGTCACTGTGAGTTGGAATCAATGCCAAAGTAATGGTCTTGATTGGGATATTGTGGAATTAAGTGCCTGATCATTAGCAGTTGCACCTGCAACCAGAGGGAAACTGATTGTCCATTTTGAGTGAGTTCCAATCAGTGTTAGCTATAACCAAATGCTCTATGAATCACAAATGGAATTTCATTTAAACTACCTGCCTCACCCAAAAGTGAATGTTGGTCCAGGTATGAGAAGACACATCTGGTCTTCAAAGCCTCTTGGTCTCAGCTAGAGGAAACAGGCATCTTGTGGGGAAGGGAAAGCTCATTAATTAAGTAAAGCAGTATGTTAGTGGAATGGAGCAAAACAGAATATGCTCTCATGGTATAACAGTCTTGGCATTTATGGAAGCCTTACATGTATGTAATTGATTTCATCACCAATAACAGTTTCACAAGACAGGGGAGTAGCAGGCACATTATGTGTTTGTAGACGTGATACTTGAAAGGACAAAGGTTGAGCCCTTGAGTGTTAATCCTTTCCTCTGTCTTATTGTACCATCTAGCAAAAGATAAAGGTCTAAGTGTGTCTGTGGGGGGAGGGTTGTATACTGAAATAGCTATACAGAAGCACAATCTACAAAATGCCTTGAAACAGTCAGAATCAACAAGATTGATGTATAGGCAGACAGGTAATAACTTTAAAAGTGAACAAAATCTCAGAAGATCTATAACATTTCTAACCAAACAAGGGAAAGTGGGCAGTGCTCAAGATGAAACTGTGGTAATTACACCCAGAGGAAGTCCCTAATGAACCAGAAAACAAAGCTCTGAAGAAAGCAAAAAGAAGATAAATTCAAAGTACTGCTTACCTAACCCTAGGGGATTTGAACACTAAGAACTTACCAGTGTCTGAAACATCATGAGGAAATGAGATGGAGCAGCAGCTGAGTGTTAAGAAATAGCCTTTTTGGCAGGAAGTCAAAGAGAATAAATGGATGTGGTGGGGGGACAGGAAGAAGAAGGGGATATATGGGGGTGGGGACAGCTTTCAAGGTGCAAGAAGTATGGCAAAAATAAAAGCTTTGGAGCTGAAGAAAACACATAGAGGGGAGGAGAGCTCTTTTAACCAAGTAATAAAGAAGAGCTGCTGTACCCGTTGGGTACAGCAGGTCCCTGAGACACACACAGGTCTCTTCTGGGTTTCCTGCCACCGATCCAGCATCCTAGCACCAAGAGCTGGGGCCCAGCCTGCAAAGACAACAACAGTATAGCAGCGTTTCTTCTTCAACCACCTGGTACAACTCAGCTGAGCAAGATATGAGGCTGTAGTGGAAAGTATCCGGAAGAAACACAGCCAGAATGCTCCTTAGAAGTGAAGACAGTGAGACTGCCATTCACTTACCATGGACATGTTATCAGGAAAGACCAGTTATTAGAAAACGACATCCTGGTGGGTAGAAGAGAGGGTCAGCAAAAACGAGGGAAACCCTCAATGAGATATACTGACACAACAGTTACAACAATGGACTGGAACATGCCAAAGATCACAGAGATGGTGCAGGACCAGGTGACGTTTTGTTCTGTTACACGTACAGTTGCCATGAGTGGAAGTCTACTCAACAGCAATTAACCATCACCATACAGAAGAGTGTGGTGGCACAGGAGACTGTGAATTCATTGCTCTGTATTTATTGACATGACAGGTACTGGAGACACACAGCTGAGTAAAACTGTACTGAGACCTGCCCTTGTAGAGTTCAGAGACAGCAGGAAGTAGTAACAGGAAACCCACAGTTTGTATTGAGTAATAACAACCATGATTTAGACATGTAGATCTTCACAAAGGACTTTCCCAAGCATTATGGAGCCTCCCAACGCCCACAAGAGACAGAGGATACAGACGTTAGTATGATAACCATTTTACAAAGACAATGGAGTCTTGGGGAGACTTTCTGTCGAGAGGTAATATCTGGATAACGGATTGATTGCATAAATGAAAATGGTGCAGGACATTTGGGGAAGAGTGTGTTCCCGAACACTCACAGAGACCATGATTCGAGGGGGATCTTCCTGCTTAATGCCTACTTAAGTTCTGAACCTTACTCTGTGCACATTGGGCCACTACTTTCCTCTCCTCAGGGAGTCCCTCCTCCACAGAAAGTAGAGCAGTTTCATTCATTCATTCATTCATTTAGCTAACATTTATTGCATCTCACTATGCACTTGGCACCATTAGACACATTTACATATATTATCACATTTGACAGGTTTATGGCACACCTCTTACTCATTAAAAAAGGAATCTTCCAATGTGATACAAAGGCTTACTTTTGTTTACGTGATAGTCACTTAAAATTGAAATTTCAGGAATTTTAAGCAGTGTACCGTAACAGGGTTAGAGGAGGGGATAGGGCCTTCTGGGATAGAACAGTAAGAGTAAAAGCATTAAATATGTGACATGCTGACGAGGCAGCACTGAGCCAGTCTGCCGTGGAACAGTGGCTTGAAATGAAGGTTGGACATGCAGGTGAAAGACCAACTCATAAACTCTCGAATCCAGGCTAACTTGAAACCTAACGGTATTTGCATAGGCGGAGTGCTCCATGGTGGTAAGTAAACCTTAGACGCAAATAAAGAAGTCAAGGGAGCAGTAATTCTAAGACACACATAGGCACTTCATAAATACCGAATGAATAAATGAAGGAAAACAGAGATACCAATCACAATGCTTGTCCAGTCAAGAGGATTGTTAGTATGTCTTTAATAGGAACGGCCCCACCTGCAAGCGAAATAAGAGGCTACCCATAAAGGCTGGAACTAAGATGTCATTGCTTCAAGACATCCCAAATACATTTGAGAGAGCACAGCCTTTCAGTTTAAAATAATTAGGCTTAACATACTAACACCACTGGAGACAGGATATAATGAACTAGTGACAACGGTGAACACAGCTGTTCTCAAGCTCTTTCCTGCAAGCAGCTTCAGTAGGGAACGGAGAGAACACAAACAGAAAATACTGAGAGTGTTCTAAGGGAAGATTTCAGATAAAGTGGCTGCTCCAGTTTCTACTGGAGCCCCTGCCTCTGCTTTTGGAGACTGATGCTATTAAGTTAGACACAGAGGAATATAGTTGCTCAAAATCTCAAAATCTCATCTTTTAACTCTTACGGAGGACTATTAGAGGTCACACACACTACTATTTTTTCACAGTAGCACTAGAGGGTTTGCTTTAATAATCTTTCAAGACAGAAGCTGCATCAGTATGAAATTATAGCCATGTCATTCACAGGCACAAGTGTGCCCTACCTGAGATAGGTCCTTGCTCTGTGTCCTTGCTCTGCTAGTGTCAACCACTAGCAGGATACTGACCCCTCATTGTCCCTCTGCTGTATATTTTACCATCTTGTAAGGCAAGAATGACAGAAAGGAGCCTGGAGGAAGTGGGGGGTGATAATATAGGCATCTCCAGTTCCTGCAGCTACATGAATGGATTGGAGCCAGTGGTGGGAGGGCAATTGGGTGCATACGTAAACCCACTGCCGTCAAGTCAATTCTGACCCATAGACACCCTATAAGACAGAGTAGAACTCCCACATGGAGTTTCCAAGGAGTGCTGGGTGGACTTACTGCTGATCATTTGGTTAGCAGCTGTAGCACTTACCCATTACACCACCAAGGTTTCCAGATAAGCATATAGGTACATGTAAAATTATTCAGAAGCAATGTTAACTGACAGAATTATAACCTTGGGAAATATAGCACTATAGACTGAATTGTGCCCTCACAAAAGATATTCTAAAGTCTCATCCTCCATGTGTGACTGTATGGGTATGACCTTGTTTGGAATTAAGGTCTCTGAGGATATTAATTTAATTTGCATAAGGTCATACTAGAGTAGGGTGAGTCCTAATCCAGTACGAACAATGCCCTCATTATCAAAGAGGGGAAGGAACACAGAGACAGTTGGAGTTATTCTTCCTGAGGCTACCAGGAGCTGAGAAAGAAGAGTCTTCCCTCTTCTCTACATCCTTTGGTGAGAACGGGATCCTGCCAACACCTGGACTTGAACTACTGCCTCCAGAACTGTAAGATACAATAGATCTCTATTCTTAGAAGCCATCCACTCTGTGATATGTTGTTATGGCAGCTCTGGAAGACTAATATATATTCATAGAGATAAAAATGAATGTGGAAACAGAAATACATGTGGTTTGATATTGACTGGCTTGGTTAGCTATGGTGCCAATAGTTTTTTTCTTGACCTTAAGCTGTTTTTAATAATTTTTTAAAAGTACTTTGAAATTCTGAACTAGCAAGTATTGTGAAATATGACTAAGGGAACAATTGTACTTAGAAGGTCGTTTTGACCTCTTGCCAGGCTAGAGGGAACTGAGCTTTAAGGTTGCAAGTAATAAAGGTTGTCTTGCTTTCCCTGCTTGAGTACATTACTTAACAAAGAGTATCATACACTAAAGGAATTTCTTCCATTTCATAGAGCCAAATTCAGAGCTGCATGGTATATTAAATTTGACTCAAGAGGTTCTGAGAGAGTTGTGGATGGTCTTTCACGTGCAGCACGAAAAATTGAAACTTAAGCAGGAAGATCAGAGAACAAACAGGACTTGGTATTCATAGGTCTCATAGAGGAACTATAGCTCTCTGCAACACAGGACCACACAGGAAACTGCACCCTGGGACAAATCAACAAGATGAAATTGTAGGTGAGAGCTTATGTCTGGGAAGTAGGGTAGGCTCTCAGAGTCTGAGTGCACTGAGGCCTTACTGGTCACCTTAAAAGTTTCCAGTACATTCGCATGGGCAAGGGGAGAAGTTGAAATCACAAGAACCTATGTTTGGTGTAACAGGGAGAAGCAAGGAATAGCTACAGCCACTGAGTGCCTGGGTTATAAGAGGAAGGGACTTCTATCACAGCAAACCATGTGGAGCATGTCTGAAAGGGACAATTAAGAGACCACAGCTGTTGAGAGGATGTATGATAAAACAGAAAAGTCCACATCAGAAAACAGGTGAAATGGCAGCTCAAACCCAAAAACCAAACCCATGGCTGGAGAGCCGATTCTGACAGCCACCTCAGAGGACGGAAGAACTGCCCCACAGGGTTTCTAAAGAGCAGCTGGTGGATTCTAACTGGCAACACTTTGGTTAGCAGCCAAGCTCTTAATGACTGCACCACCAGGGAACCAAACTAGCAGAAATTTATTGAGGTCAAGGCAGAAAACTACATAGGTCATAAACTGGCCTATGACCCTATGTTTGTTGGAGTAGAACTGTGCTCTGTGGGATTTTTGATGGCTGGTCTTTTGGAAGTAGATCACCAGATCTTTCACCAAGGTTCATCTGGGTGAATTCGAACCTCCAGCCTGCTATTTTACAGTGAGCATGTTAACTGTTTATAACACCCTGAGACAGTAAGGGATTAGGAGTATGATGAATATTAATACAATGAATATGCTTTTTTAAAAGCAAAAATTGACCATTTTTGGAAAATACACTGTCTTCCAATTACTAAATCCTTTTGAATTGTTTTTCTAAGTGTGGGGATGGATTTGTGCTGACTCATTTTACTCTCTTTTCCAGTTCCTCTTGGCTGGTATTTATTTGTGAGCCTCTTGACTATAGACCCTAAGCTAGAAAACAGATAATTAGGGCCTTTTTGAGGGTAAAAGAAAAATTACTAATATTATGCCAGGGCAAGAGACATAAACTCTAATTATCCTAAGCAATGGGAACATGTAGCCCCCCAACAACTATAGGAAGCTAGAAATGTGGTAATTAATTATGGGATAGCAGAATCTCAGCATGAATCTCTAACCTGGTGACTTCTAATTCTTTTGATAATGTACCTCTCTCAGAAATTATTCTGAGCTCCCTAAAATATGTATACCAACTTATGAATTATATGTTCTACTCTGCTGCTGTATTATACACATTATCAAAAAATGGTATTGTTTTATTGTGATTAAGTGAAAGTACACAATCCAATTCAGTTTTGCACGCCTGCCTATGTACATCTCCTCTGTTTTCCTTGCCCCGTGACAGCACACTCCTCCTTTTCATTTTGTACTTGTTGTATCCTCTTAACAGGCTCCTATCCTCTCTTTTCCACCCTCATCTCTTCTATCTAGAAAGAGGCCAGTAGGACAGCCTCCTATAAATGCACAGAGCCATAAAGTACACCCACCAAATGGTCACACTGTGTCCCTGACTCTAATCCATCTTTGTCTGAAGAATTGAGCTCAGTAGCGTTTTCTAGACAGAGGCAGAAAGGCAGTGTGTAAAACCACCCAAAATGACTGAGCCAAAGGGATTGGTCAGATCAGGGTCCTGCTGGCAGGGCCATGCCTTGAAACTGACAAGGAGTTTTCATATAAGCAGCTGATTCCACGGAGGGTTTTGGAAAGGGGGGGAAGGGAAACTGAAGACCAACAAGAGCGTGAAGCAGAGCAGTTTGAACCTGAGTTTCCTACGAGGGGAACTCTTAAAAGAGCTGAAATGCCAGTCAAAGGCTGTAACACTGAAAGATGGGGAGAACACTGGCAGGGTCGCAGGTGGCAGAGCCCCAGTGGCAAGAGGCCCAGAAGCAAAGAGCCCCAGAAAAGATGCCAGTTAAAGCTCTAGTGGCAGAGCCAGTGGCAAGAGCAGAAAACCGCTGCTAGGAGAAAACAGTAGCTGACTAGGCTACTGCAGCAGCCACAAGCTAGGCCAGTCAGCAGCATAGAATCCTGACAGCAGAGAAGTCTGTTTGCACAGCAGAGAGATCTGCTTGCATGACAGAGGGGCCTGCTAGTGGCACAGAGATGCTGAGCAGTATGTCCCAGTTGAAGACCTTCCTGATGAATGAACTGTGTCCTGTATGCCAAGTTGTATACTGTTACTCCGAAGTTGATCCTGATCCTGAGTTTTACCCCAATAAACTTCATAACTGGGAGCATCATCTGTGTGTTCTACGTGGCTGCAGCAACAAATTCTTGCAATCAGCAGATTAAATAAGGAGTGCCACGGAAGGGAAGAGCTGGCTGGTGTCAAGAACACTCAAGAAGCTGGAGAGCGGAGGCGTGTCTGAGCTCTGCCTCATAAAAGACAGCTGCTTCCCATTCTCAGTCCTCCTGAATTTAGACAGTTCCTTATGCCGTGGCACGGGGTGTGTGCGCTCCAGATACACACACCCAAAACTGGATCCCCCTGTCTCTCACCGGTGGATTCTCACTTATGGTGACCCTTGTGTATCAAAGTAGAACTGTGTTCACAGGGGTTTTAATGGCTAACTTTTCAGGCGTGCATCACCAGGCCTTTCTTCCGAAGTATCTCTGGTAGATTTGAACCACTAACCTCTCATTTAGCGGGTGAGCAGAATAACTCTTTGCACCACCCAGGACCTCCTTAGAAGGACATAGAATGAGTCAAATTCTCCAAGACCAACAAGATGACTCCTGCCAATGAGTTAGGGAAGCCTGTCACCAGCCTCTGCACATCCTCCTTCCTGGGAGACAGGCATCAATCTCTTGACTGGCTTTCCCATTCAGACTCATACATCAGGCTTCGTATTCAGAGATAGGTAAATACGGCACAGTGGGAGTCAGAGGGTGAAACAATGTGTGCCTCAAGCTAGACTCTTGAAAATGTGTCCTGGGTGTGTGGTCCACGACTACCTGCGTCTTTCTTTTCCTTTTGCTTAGCTCGGTAAAACTGGGCCACACCCCAGACTGCTCACTTATTGCAGCCGTGTCTGACATGGCTGTGGCTAAATGTCTTTTTTTGCCTTGTTTTTCTCCTCTGGAAATTTTTGTAGCATAGCGGATAAGTGCCACATCTGCTAACCAAAAGGTCAGCAGTTAGTCTACTAGGCACTCCTTGGACACCCTATGAGGCAGTTCTACTCTGGCCTGTAGGGTCACTATGAGTCAAAATTGATTCAATGGCCATGGATTTGGTTTGGTTTGTTTTGGCTTTTTTCTCCTCTAGGTTGATAGACTTTCTCCTCCCCCAAACCTGACCCAAGACTCCAGTTGGAAGGGTAGGTTGGCTGACCTGTGGCATGGGTTCCAGCACCATGACCACCTTCACCATGAAGACAGCAGCACCTTCTTTGCGAGCCTATGTTAAAGAGATGGAACCACGGAAAAGACAGATTTCAGTAACCTGAAGTATGTTGCACCTGAAATTCATTTCTGAGGTAACTCTGACACCTGCTAATTCTAGAATCTACCTGCAACATTTTGCAAGAGTGGTTATGAAAAGTTTCAAAGAGACTGAGGGCTATTTGCAAACTTCTAGCAGTTCCTACGGACTTAAACTGATATCATTTGTAAGATACTGTTTATATGTTGTCTGAACTTTATTTTTGTATTGAATAAGGGGATGAGGCAAGATTTTGAACATTCCTGTAACACTTTTCTCCTTTTCTTGAAATCAGCAACACCATTTTACCTGGAAATAAAAGCAACTGTCACAAAGAAGAAACATTAAAGTAAACTTTGAAAGAGAGATAAGAACCATTAGAGAGAAACTGAGAAGGGTGTATTTTCAGGAGGAACACAGATATAGGCAAAAATTGGACAATAACAGCTGGCTGCAAGAAAAAAAACCTTAAACCTCATTTCAGTCATTTTATTGTTTGTTATTTCATACATACTAGCTTAGCACTGTGAGCACATGATGCTTTTGTAACTAGCATAAGGGCAATTTTTAAAAACTGTCTACTTCTGATGAGAAGGCAAAAGCAGTCAAGAGCTGGTAGAATGGTCTCAGAGATACAGTGTGGAGAGGAAGAGTGAGCTGTAACATTCCAGGGAGAGCCACTCATGTCACGTAACAACGTATGTATAAATTCTTGTACGAGAAACTGACCTGAATTGTAAATTTTCACTTAAAGCATAATTTAAAAAAAGAAAACAAACAAAAAAAACCTGTCCACTTCTGTTTCCTAGCTTTTATTTCATTTCATTTTATTTTGGGCACCAAGATTTGGAATCATTCATGGTGAGGGACAGCTGTTATACAAACCCTGTGCGTCCTCAGGGCACTACCCTGACTTAGCACGCCACTGTAACCGATGTTCCTAGTGATACCCTGAGTCATCAAGAAAGGATAAATTATGGTCTATGTATTCTGCTGAGGAAAGCACAGAATCATTTGTACACATCATAAACATTTTCATCAGAAATTGTAACATTTTAAAAGCTTTTATACTTCAAGAGGCAAACATCAATGATCTGGAAAATTTATCTTATTTGAGGACCACATTCCCCAGAGACACCCGATAGAAAGAAGATGCTGAACACAGATAGAGAGCAGGGTGCATGTGCTCGCCTCAGTCATCTGCTGCTGCCATAACAGAAGTACAAGCGGATGGCTTTAACAAGGAGACCTTCATTCTCTTATAGTCTAGCAGGCTACAAGAACAAATTCGGAATGTCAGCTCCAAGAAAAGGCTTTCTGTCTCCGTCGGCTCTGACAGATGTTCTCAGTCAGCTCTGAAGGATGGTCCCTGTCATCTGTCTTCCCCTGGACTGGGAGGTTGTCTGCACAGAAACCCCAGGTCCAAAGGCTGTATTCTGCTCCTGACACTGCTTTCTTGGTAACATGAGGTCCCCGAGTCTCTCTACTCACCTCTTTCTTTCATGTCTCGAAAGAAGTTGGCTTAAGACACTGTCTAATCTTGTAGATCTCATCAATATTACTGACTAATTTGTCTCGTTACATCATAGAAACAGGATTTACAACATGTGAAAATTGCATCCAATGACAAAATGGTAGACAGTCATACAACACTGGGAATCATGGCCTGCCCAAGCGGACAGATATTCTGAGAGGACATAATTCAATTCATGACAATACTTACTAAGCCAGAATGCGGTCACTTTCCTGCCCTGGAGAATGCTGATGGTCAAAGTGATATATCAGTACATACGTATGTTTGAAACAGTTGAGTCATTCCAAACAAACAAAAATCACTCAATAAAGAGGAGGCGTTTGGAGGATTAACAAAACTGTTGTTTATTAAGTTGTTTAGCATTAGAGAAGGAAACACTGGCTGGCTGAAGACAGGTTGGCTATTTGACTGACTGCTGTGTTGGCATTGCTGAACAACAGTCTCTACCTGCAAACTTCACCTCACCACTCTGACTGGTGTTCTGCTCCTCTTCTCGCCTTCGGGTAACAGCCCCCGGGCCCTCAGTCAAGGGTGAAGAGCAGTGGGCATGAAGGGGTAACACAAGCCGCGGGCTGGAGTGTGGGATTCTGGGAGGAGGTTGTGAAAGCAAGCCCCAGGAGCTGAAAAACTGTGCCCTCGACCAACCTGCGTGGGCCTGGTTCACCACAACCAACTTGCACACCCTGGCCTCGTGACTTGGACAGCACCACGGCTCCAGGCCTTCCGTGTGCCAGATATAACAAACAAGCTGAGGCAGATGGCTCTGTGGCACATTTTCCAGAAAGCTTTCGAAATATGTAAGCCTTCTGTGCAGGCCAAAGGGATGGATGTGGGTGTGACAGCCATGTTTCATGGTCAGTTGTCAAATTTAAACTCCTGCTTGGCTCCTGGGTCCATTTCAACAGCCCCTCTGAGCCATGTCAAAATCCCTGGTGGAAGATGAAAATCATGTTGTTGGCAGATCCCTTCTCATCAGAAAAGAAAAATAGTCTTTTCAAGCAACTTATTTGGGTTTCCAAATGCCAGCTTGTCTGCTTCTGCCATCTACTTTTTAACGGACCTCAGGGTGATGCCAACTGAGTGAAAGTTTCCAGGGTTCCTTGCTGGTCTGTATGCTAATCCTTGTTACCCTGGGTAACCGATAATTCATGAGATGCTGCCTGAGAGGCCTATCCTCCTCGCTTCAGCTTTCTTTACCTTAATGTCGTTCAGCTTCCTTTTGCTGTTTCTCCTGTCATTTATCTTCTCCTAAGGCCTCAGTTCTTGTAAAGGCATTTCTCAAGCCAGAACTCATTCAGTAGGTAAAGTTCCTCTTTGTCACTATTTTCACACAAAAATGCTCCAGTGATTGGTGTTGCCTATTACTTGGTATCTTAGTGACCCAGTACTGCTCTAACAGAAAATACCACAAGTGGAAAGCTTCACAAAGAGAAACTTTATTATCTCAGGCCAGTAAGCCACAAATGCATTAACAAGTTACCAGTTCATTCAACAAGAGGAATTATCATGTTTTGATAGGCTAAGTCCAAATACAGGGAGAGCATGTTGGCACAGGAACCTCGGGTCCCAAGGATGTGCTCTGCTCTCGGTGCTGCTTTCTTGGTGGTGTGAGGTTCCCCACTTCCTCTGCTCACTTCTCCCCCTTATATCCCACAAGCTATGGCTCTGATTCTCCATCATCAATATCACAGACTCAGGATTCACAACACATGGGAGGAAGGGCACCATATTGGGACCCATAGCCAAGTCAAATCAACACATATATTTTTGGGGAGACACAGTTCAATCCATGACACTTGGTTAGCACCAACCAAATTGCTGCAGTCCATGAACAAACCCCCAAGCCACCCTCTAGATCTCTGGGTCATGTAAACAGTTCAGCACTGGGCTACAAACTGAAATGTTTGTGGTTTGAACACCCCAGAGGTGCCTCAGAAGAAAGGCCTGGCAACCTGCTTCCAAAAGGCTTTTAAAACCTGATGGAGCTCCATCTTACTCCATCACACATGGTGTCACTGTGAGTTGAAACTGACTTGATGGCAACTGATTTGGTGTTTTGGGTTAAGCAACTCTCTGGAGTCCCAGCTGGTTCAATGGTTGGTGGCTTCAGTCTACCCAAAAGCACCTCAAAAGAAAGGCTTGGCAATCCACTTCTGACAAAGAAATCTTTGAAAACCTTGTGGAGCACAGTTCTACTCTGAAACACCCGGGGTGGCCATGTGTCAGAATCAACTTAGCGGTAACCGGCACTGACAGCAATTCCTAGTGCACCATCTCCGGGATTCTCTAGGACTTCTGTACTCAGCCACATCTCTACATCACAGAAAGTTGCCACCAGTTCCCCCTTTCCCCTCTTTTGCTGGAAACTGTATTTGAAGTGGTTTCTGCTTTCAGAGGCCATCTGTGTTGCCTACTTTGTTCTATAGATGACCTTCGAGGTTGGGACACTCAAGCTTGGGATGTTACGCTCTGTGCTGGGGTCCAGCCACCTGGACAGTTAATCACGCTTTTCTAGTCTCAGGTGGAACATTCCATCACCGTGTCTTCTCCAGCAAGCAATTTATTCATTTGAAGTCTAGATTTCCCCCTTTGTGAATGATTCTCACTGACTATAGTTTTATTACGATTTTCTGCAAATACCTTAAGTGCTAAAACTAAAACTGTTTCCTTTTGTGGTTGTTGTTACTAATCACTGTCATCATCAATAGGAAAACCTGTATCTGGTATATGCTTAGCAAGGCTTCCTAACAGTCTGTTGCTGTTACCTCTCTGTTTATCAATCCCTTGTAGCTAGTCTGCAAACCCTGATATATAGTGCTAATCAAAAAGTCAACAGTTTGAATCCACCAGCAAGCTGTGTGGGGTAGTTCTATGCTGTCCTATAGGGTCACTATGAGTTGGAATTGACTCGACACCAATGGGTTTTGCAATTAGATTACAGCTAATATCATTGTGGAGCTTCTTTTGCCTAGCTCAATCCAATAAAGTTGTTAAATTGTGGTATTTTCTTTCTGCATTTGTAGTAGAAGCTATCTAACTCCTGTACCACTCCCACTGAAATCTACAACTCTGAAGGATTTTTCTTCTTTGCTTCCACTAAAAATAGCCCTAATCCCCATAACCGTCACTTGACTTCCTCTATTAGAACCCAGATGTAGACGTTCTGATAGGTAATTCTAATCCTGACCTCCTTTGTTTGATCTCTTCCTGCTTTATAAACCAGGGAAAGGGTTATCACAAGGTTCTTGTGGTGACTTGTCTTCAATATTCCCTTTAATGGCCAATCTTTTAACAGTGTTGGCATCTGTCTCCACTGTTTACCCTCCTCTGCTGGCTGCTCACGGCCTTCTTTGTTGTTTTTGCAAATGGTGCTGTGTGTTCTTCATGTCTTTCTAACAGGGCATGCCTGCCTTCAGAATCTCCCTTCCCAGTATTTACAGTGAAGGAGCTTTGAAAAGAGCAAATCATAAGAAAAGCAGTGTGACTACATGCCCAGAGGGCTCCCTGCTCAAACACAGGCATTTCACTGAACACGCTGCCCCGAAACTGGACCCTGTTTTTGTCTTTTTGTCACTGGTTTTCCCCCCATGTTCTGTGACCTGGTGCAGTTAGGGCAGGTCAACCTCTGAGCTCTGTACAGGGGTTACAGCATTGCCTGTGCTGATTGAGATTATTTCAGAAGTATATTAATAATAGAGAACAACATGGGCTGAAGAAGCACCAAAATCTGTGTTAGAGCTTGGAAACCCTGGTGTAGTGGTTAAGTGCTACATCTTCTAAGCAAAAGGCCAGCAGTTCAAATCCACCACGCATTTGATGGAAACTCTATCGAGCATTTCTACTCTGTCCTATCGAGTCACTGTGAGTCAGAATCTACTTGACAGCAGCGGGTTTTTGTTTTTGTGGTGCATTGGATAAGAGTTCAACTGTTAATCAAAATGTCAGTGGTTGGAACCCACCATCTGCTCTGCGGGAGGAAGACGTGGCAGTCTATTTCTTTAAACATTACAAAGTTTGCAAACCCAACAGGGCAGTTGTACTCTATCCTACAGGGTTACTGTAAGTCCTAACAGCCTCTACAGCAATGACTTTGATTTTGGTTTTATACCTGTAGTTATAATTCGGAGATTTTTTTGTGTGTATTAATGTCACAATGTTAGTGTAGGGTGTGTTTTAAGTCAACCCCAATTAAGATGTAGAAGAGTAGATAAAGCAAGCAAGAAGAACTGGAAAGACAGATGCCATGTGACAGGAGATTTCCAAGAAACAGAAGCTGAAAAGAGACAAAGACCTTTCCCCAGAGCTAACAGCAAGAGAAAGACTTCTACAGCTGGTGCCCCAGGACTTCCGGTCTCCTATACTGTGAGAAAACTAATTTCTCTTTGTTAAAGCCAACCACATGTGATATTTCTGTTATAGCAACACTAGATGACTAAGATGCTCAGTAGCAAAACACAAGACCCAACAGTGGACTACACCCAGTGTTGCTGTGCTTTTATCATAAGGTGAACAGAATAAAAAAGGGAAATGAATACACAGAAAGAGAGAAATAGAGAAAAACAGACAGACAGACAGACATAGATGGATGTTTTCTCTATAAATCAGTATGAACCGAAATAAGAACCAGCACATCAATTGCTCTACAAACTGAGTTAAACCATTTGGTTTGGGGCTTGCACACAACTACAGGAAAAGCTCCTTAAATCCTGTAAAAACACAGAAATTACAGACCCATATCACTCACGAACCTAGACACAAAAATCTTCAGTAAAATCCTAGCCAATAGAATTCAAGAACATACCAAAAAGAAATAATACTTTATGACAGAGTTGGATTCTTATCAGGGATTCAAGGCTGGTTCAACATCAGAAAAACAATGTGATCAACCACATAAATAACACTAAAAATAAGAATCACCTGATTCTGTCGATCGATGCAGCAAAGGCACTTGACAAAGTCCAACACTCATTTGCATTAAAAACTCTCAGCAAGATAGAAACAGAAATAGAAGAGAAATTCCTCAATGCAATAAGAGACATCTACACAAAGCCAGTTGCCTGCATCATCGTGAATGGAGAGAGAATAAAAGAGTTCCCGCTGAGAGCAGGAACAAGACAAGGATGCCCACTGTCACTGCATCTATTCAGCGTTGTACTAGAGGTTCTAGCCAGAGCAATTAGAAGAGACAAAGAAATAAAGGGCATCCTCATCAGCGAAGAAGAAGTAAAAAAAGTCCCTATTTGCAGATGATATGATTATATACACAGAGAACCCTAAACAATCCATATATAAACTAGTGGAACTAATAGAAGAGTCCAGCAAAGTATCAGATTATAAGATAAACATACATAAATCAGTAGGATTCCTTTACACCAATGAAGAGATCATTAAAGAGGAAATCATCAAATGAATATTATTTGCTATAGCACCCCAAAAGATAAAGTGCCTAGGAATAAATCTAACCAGAAAAATAAGAGACCTATACAGAGAAAATTACAAGACTTTACTACAAGAAACCAAAGAACACTTATATAAAGTGGAGAAACTTACCTTGCTCATGGATAGGAAGACTTAACATCACAAATATGTCTCTTTTACCTAAAGCAATCTACATATACAATGCAACCCCAATACAAATTCCAGTGACATTTTTTAACAAGATGGAGAAGCAAATCACCAACTTCGTCTGGAAAGGGAAGAAACTCCAGATAAGTAAAACGCTACTGAAAAGGAGGAACACAGTGGGAGGTCTCCCAGTACCCAACCTCAGAACCTACTATACTGCCACAGTAGACAAAAGAGCCTGGTACTCATACAAAAAGAGACGTATAGACCAATGGAACAGAACTGAGACCCCAGAAATATTGCCATTCTCTTATGAACAGTTGATATTCAACAAAGATCCAAAGGTAAACTGGGGTAAAAACAGTCTCTTTAATAAATGGTGTTGGCATTTACTATGGTCTGTTTTAATAAATAGACAATGAAACAGAATAGAGAATCCAGAAATACCACCATCCTCTTATGAAGAGCTGATATTCAACAAAACCCCCAAAGGTTTTAAACTGGGGTAAAAACAGTTTCTTTAACAAATGGTGTTGGCAAAATTGGATATCCATCTGCAAAAAACTGAAACAAGACCCATATCTCACCGCTTACACAAAAAGTAACTCAAAGTTGATCAAGACCTAAATATCAATCCTAAAACAATAAAGATCATGCAAGAAAAAATAGGGTCAACAATGGAAGTTCTAATACATGGCTTAGAGAGACTACAAAATCTGATCAACAATGTAAGAACAACAGAAGAGAAAATAGATAAACGGGAACTACCAAGAATCATACACTTATGCCCATCCAAAAATTTTATCAAAAAAGTTAAAAGACCCTGTACAGAATGGGAAAAAATATTTGACAACTATATATCAGCCCAATGTCTGATCTCCATAATCTGCAAAATATCAACAAGAAAAAAGTAAATAATCCAATTAAGCAATGGACAAAGGAGATAGACAGACACTTCACCAAACATGACATCCAGGCAGCCAAAAGACACATCAGGAAATGCTAACAATCATTAGCCATTAGAGAAATCCGAATCAGAACTATGGTGAGATATCATCTCACCCCAACAAGGTTGGAAATAATCCAAAAAATGAAAGCACAAAACAAATGCTGGAAAGACTGTTGAGAGACTGGAACTCTTCTACACTGCTGCTAGGAATGCGAAATGGTGCAACCTCTTTCTAAAGCAATTTGGCACTTCCTTAAAAAGCTAGAAATATAAATACCGTATGGCCCAGCAATCCCATTGCTCTGAATATACCCTACAGAACTAAAGGCAGTCACATGAACATGTACATGCACACCAATTTTTATTGCAACACTGTCCACAATGGCAAAAAGATGGAATCAATCTAGGTGCCCATCAACAGATGAACAGATAAAAAAAACTACGGTACATATTCACAATGGAACACTATGCAATGATAAAGCACAATGATGATTTTAGGAAGTATTTCATAACCTGGTTTCAACTAGAAGATGTTATGCTGAGTGAAATCAGTCAGCTGCAGAAGGATAAGTATCATATGAGACCTCTGCTATAAGGACTCAAAAATGGACTTATATACAGAAGACAAGACTCTTTGATGTCTACAAGAGTGGAGAGGGAGGGAGAGGGTTGGTCATAGATTAGATACCACACCGTAAAGATACACATAAAGATACTACACCATTAGAGACTACACCACAAACTGAAAGATTTTCTAAACTCAACCCAATATTTCAAAGGATAGAGTAGCAGAGACAGGGATCTGGGGACCATGTTTTCAGGGAACATCAAGGTCAACTGGCATAACTAGTCTTTTGCTAAGGAGGTCTTCTGCACTGCATATTGGTGAGTGGTATCTGGGGTCTTAAAAGCTAGCAAACTACCATCTGAGGTACAACAAATCGTCCCAACCCATTCAGAAAAGATGATAACAGAGAACATCAAAGGCATCAGGAAAAATGAGCCCAGGAGACAGAAGGACCCATTTGAATGGGAGACTGTATCAACAAGCGACCAGAAGAATCAGATGGTGCCCAGCCACCATCGAAGGCAGCCATGATGGACACAATGTAGGCATTGAGGCATCACAAGAAAAAGAGGTGTGCAGCTCACGAACTCTACTAAAAGACTGGAACTGATGGTCCAGCAGCCTGCAGGGTCCCCTGGGAACATGGTCCCTAGACCTGCTACTGGCCCTGACCAGAAACCAGCACTGAGGTCAACTCCTCAACAAGAGTGGACTGGACTGGACTCAGGGACACAGTGTGAGCACATGGTGTGTACATTGTATAGTGTGAAAAGGAGGAATGTGCTGTCAGTAGGTGAAGAGACCAGATGGAGCTGCTGATAGGTGGGTATGAAAAATCGATTTAGATTGTATACTTTCGCTTAATCACAACTTTAAAAAATATATAAAATATAAATAAAAATCTCCTTCAAGATTACCTGGGTTCCCTGAGAAAGGTGGCAAAGCCATGGACCCAGTGATTCCTGGAGAAGGCTGCCTGGATTCCTGGGTAGATGGGGCAGCCTGACTTAGAACCTTTCTAAGATGAATAATGTCAGAAAGCTCCGAGACACTCTAGTAATCTCAAGAGTACAACCACAGGCACTGGCCAAACACAGTTCCCTAATCTTTTATCCCGTGTGACAACAAATTTGATCTACTACATTCAAAACTTGGTCATTGGAACCTAGCATGCTGCAGCCTAGACATACAACCACAACAGCCAACAGCAGTAACAATGAACACTGAGTTGAGGGACGTATATCTAATTCAAACCTCAAACCTGACTTAGGCACTGTTATTCTCTTTTTTAACAGGAGCCCTGGTGGTGGACTTGTTAAGAGTTTGGCTGCTAACCAAAAAAGTCAGCAGTTTGCATCTACTAGCCACTCCTTGGAAACCCTAAGAGGTAGTTCTGCTTTGTCCTTTACAGTTGCTATGAGCTGAAATCACCTCAAAGGTAATGGGTTTTTTTGTTTTTTATTTTCATTTTTGGAGTCCCTAGGCACTTAGCTGGCTTTAGGTGTTACAAATTGTTCACATGATCAGCTGCTAACTACAAGGCTGGAAGTTTTAGTCCACCCAGAGGTGCTGTCTCAGTTAATCTGGTACTGCTTTCTAAGACAAATAAGAGTGGAGAGCTTTAACAAACAAAAGTTTATTCCTACACAGTCCTGTAGTCTACAAGTTTGAATTCAGGGTGTCAACTCCAGGGAAAAGCTTTTCCCCTTTGCTGACTCTGTAGGAAGTCCCGTGTGTTGCATCAGTCTTTCTTCACTCTAAGAGAGCATCTTGGCTCAGGAACCTCAGGTCTGAAGGATACATTCTTCTCTCAGTGCTGCTTTCTTGCTGGCGTGTGGTCTCCAGCTCTCTGCTTGCTTCTCTTCCCTTTTATCTCTTGTAGAATAAAAAGATAAAAGGTGGTACAAGCAAAACTCCAGGGAAACTCCTTTCACATTGAAGTAGGGAGGCAACCTTAGGAAGGGTGTTACAGTCCCAGCCTAATCCTCTTTAAGATAATCAAGTCTATTAACCACAAGCAGAGATTAGGATTAATAGCATAGTAAAATTGCAGAACGGAGAACAATCATGGCCAGCCAAATTGCTATGCACGTTATTGGGGGGACACAATTCAATCCATGACAGGTGCCTTGGATGAAAGGCCTGGTGATCTACTTTCAAAAAGTTAGCCACTGAAAACCCTATGGAGCAACTGGTTATTCCCATTTTCAGATCAGGAAACCAAAGTGTGGAACATTTTTATGATTTGCCAAAGGAGGTGCACCCAGGATGTCACAAGTTACAGAAAATGTTATGAACTCAGGTAGTTCACTTCATAGAGCAAGTCTTTAATAGGCATACCACGCTGCTTCTCTTCAATAACAAGTACTGATTCTATCTAATCTCATTTAGAACATAGGCTTCGAGAACAATCATTATATGTTCTAAGTGCTTTTTGGGGCCAAAGTATGTTTTCCATTAATTCAACAAATGTTTATTTAGGACTTGCTATGTGCCAGCAGTGTATTGGTGCTGAGGACACAATTGATGATGAGCAAAACCCTATGTGATCCCTAGCTTCATATCCCTTACAGTGAGTGTATGGGGAGAGAGCTTGAGCCAGACAATCAAACAAGTGAATGTGCAACTATATACATGATAAGCAGTGCTGCACGTGCTCATAAGTTGGGAACCTGATGGAGGGTCTGGAACAGCTTCTCTAAGGAAGTGATGTCAGAACAGAGCCAGTGCCTGAAGAATGAGTTAGTCGGTAGTTGAAAGGGGTAGGATGCTCCAGACGAGGGAACAGAAGGCTCTGAGGCCTTGTGGTATATGGGAGCACAGCTGCAGGTATGGATGGGCTGGGGGACAGGCACGTGGTGAGGGTGAACCATGGGTAGGGACTGGAGGATGCTGGATTTGAGAAGAGAGGGCAGAATGCTGTTCCCAGGGCAACAGTGAGTTTTTGAAGGAATGGATTCAGGAGGCTGGTTGGGGAGTGTAAAGGTGGACTCATCCTGTTTTTGTTGGAGAAAGATCACTCCAGCTGCTTAATGGAGAATGGATTGGGGCCACAGTGCCTGAGAGGGGCCACTAGGAAGGAGAGCAGTAGCTGCAGCCTGGCCATCGTGAGAACGGAAGGCCTCGCTTAAGTGATTTTACAGACAGCTTTCCTCCTAATGCCTTCTGTAGAGCTCTGAAAATCTACAGTCTTAGATCTGTTTACCATTGAAAGTGACTATCTTTTGAGAGAAGCTAACTCCTTATCCACCTATAATAAAGGATCTTCCCATAACGGTGTTGTATCCCTGAACTTGGATTAAACAAATCATATAAATGATACAGTTTTCATTGTTTTCTTATTTTGAAATACATTTGATGGCACTGCATGTGGAAAAGAACTTCAGGTAGCTGGCCCCCTTGGCACCTTGCAAATGGCACCAAAAATAATCAGTTACTGTGTCTTTCACCGTTGACAGTAACAGCCTCTGCTTTTTTATCTCGGAAAAAAATAAAGGCCAATGATTCCACAGGACCAAAATCCACATCAAACAGTAACTTTCAGGGGATAAAGTGGCCATTTTTGAATCTCCATTGGATTGTCATTGCTCCAAATGCAACAGTTTTGATTGTTAACAAACCATTCATCCCCAAACTGGCCCTGGCATTGAAGATTTTTCGGCCAAAATCAGGGTCACCTTCCAGTTGCTCCAGAGCCCAGTCAGCAAATGTACAGCACAATCTATGGTCACTGGACTTCAGTTCTTGTGTTAAAACAGTTTGGTAAGAGTAAAGCCTGAAGTTCCAATGCAAAATCTTACAAATCGTGGTCAAAGAAAGCCACAGTTCCTGTGCTCAGCAGAAATGGATTGGGATGGATTCTCCCGTACACTCTGAGAAACAGTGGTGATGTCTTCATTGGAACATGTGGTTCGTTGGTGCACAGGCGTTGTCTGATTGGCAGGAGACTCGGTTGTCTCTAATTTTTTTATTAAATGTCAAATTGTTTTCTCATTGGGAAGATTATGCACATCGTAAATTTCACGTAACACATAAAGTGTCTGGCAAACAGAACAACTATTTTGATAATAAACTGTAGCAGTTCCTATGCGTTGTGGAGTTATGTAACTTTTCATGTCTGTTTGTCAAGACCAATAAAAAAACATAATAAATACGGCCACTATTGCTCCACAAATATCACTGCTGTGAGCTGTCAAAAACAGGACATCCTTATTGAAAGGCTTTGTAAATCTGCACCTTGATCTTATACAAGGCAACATATCACTTTAAGTTCTTATTGGTAGAATGGTCTATTCTGCCCAGTTCTGTCCTTCTGCTGATTCTAATTCTGAGGAAAACATGGCATTTTAAGAAGAGAAACAGTAAACGGTGCAAAAACTAATTTCTGAACTAATCAGGTATCTGTGAGATAGTGGGAAGCTAGGTCTGTATCTCACTGTCATTTCAAATAGAATTCTCTCCACCCCAACAACCTCTTCATCTTTTCAGACAAAATTTCAATGCAATTGTTTTAAAGGGAACCAAAAAACCCACTGCCTTTCCATCAAATCTGACTCATAGCAACTTTTTAAGTCAGAGTGTAACTAGCCCACAGATAAAGGCAAAGGTAAGTACAAATCAAAATAACATGAATTGCCAAGTTCAGTTCCAACAAGGGATGAATTTAGATGGGTGTTTTGACCTCCTCCTAGCCTAAGGGCATCTTTGCTCCTAAGAAATTATTAATGCCATTGTGGGTTTGCTTACCATACCACATAGATGGGCTGAAGATATTATGCATCCCGGGGGTCAATGTATCCACCAGAGATGACATGATGATTTACTAACATATCCACCCATCATAAGCCAGCTCTGTCCAGCTTAAAAAAAAAAAAAAATTACCACAAAAAAGAATGGGAAAAGAGCAACTTTAAAGGAAGAGCTCCAGGTAAACTGGGACAGATAACTTTTTAACGGCCTTCCCTCATTTAAAACAGGCTTTCTCTACATCCGACCAAGAGTGGCTAAGGAAAGAAGCAGGATGTTCCGGAGGTTAAGGCCAGACCACAGCTTGAAGAAGAGCACTGCTCAACAGTTCTTCTGGTTTCCAAGATCTCTTGCCTCTGCTGCTCACTAGTGTGCTCAGGTGCCTTCTCTCTCTCTCTCCTTCTTTTTCTCCCTCTCTCCCTCCCTTTCCCTTTCTTTCTGTCTCTCTTTCTTCTTCAGAAGCTGAGCATGGAGAAGCCCACCAAAATGTCAAACCCATGGTCCCATAGGGCTTCTGTATTACACCAAGGAGGTTTAAATAATTCAACTGCCTCCATAGTTTTTGATAAACAGTGATGCATACCAGCCATGAATGAGGAAACCAGCACATCTAGGATCTGAATTCTGATCTATTATTTGTAGTAAGAGCCTTGGACAGCCAGGAGGCAGGGATTCACCGGGTAAGAATCAAAGGGAGTACCATTTTTTACTCCAACAAGAGAAAGAATGAGAAAATATGGTTAAGTTAATCGCATGTTGAGGAAACAGAGCACCTTTATTAAAATACAGCAAAATAAAGTTAAACTCTCAGCAGGTTGAGAGTAGCTAAATATTCATGGAACCGGGCTTCATGGTGGAAGTCAGGGTATAGATTTCCTTCCTGTCTGTCTCCAAGTCACAGACCTTGGGCAAGTCTTCCAACCTTTTCGTACTTTAGTTTCTATATGAATCAAATAAGAATTGTATCCTATTCCTTACATAACCCTCCGTAACACACTTAATGAACTTCTTATTGTGTTTATCAGCAATTGTCATGGTTATGCTACATAGACCACCCCAAACTCATTGGCTTAAAATAATCACTTAAGCTTAATCATACATGCGAGAGGTATCTGAGCTTCCACTCTTGAGCTGAGTTTGGCCAAAGCCAAAGTTGGGCCTCTTATTTTCTTTGGACCAATGGGCTAGTCAGGACATGTTCTCCTCATGAATGATAGGAGAAGCTTAACAGCACACACAGAAACATTCAATACCTCTTAAGGCTTAGGCTCAAGAATGTCACATGGTTATTTCTAACCATACACTGCCAAGTCACATGGTCAACCTAAAGACAAAAGATGAGGAATACGTTTTACCTTTAGTGGAAAGAATTTCAGTCATGTGGAAGGGAGAGATAAAAAATTGGGAACAGTAATGTCCCCTACGACACCTGTGGAGAAATCAGCAATGATGATAATGGTGCTAATACTTTTTTGAGCAGTTTCCATGTGTTGTTATATGCACTTCATATTCATTAACACATTTGTTTCCCCGAATGACTTTTTAAGATAGGTTCTATTACCAGTTGTTGTAGTCATCTAGTGCTGCTTTAACAAAAATACCATAAATGGATGGCTTTAGAAAGAGAAAATTTATTTTATCATAGTCCAGCAGGCTAAAAGTTCAAATTCAAGATGTCACCTCCAAGGAACTCCAGAGAACTCCTCCAGAATTCACCTCCAGAGAACTCTGCTGGCTCTGGAGGAAAACCCTTGTTGTCAATCTTCCCCCCAAATGGAAGCTTCAGAGGTGCAGGGACCCCAGTCCTTTCCAAAGGATATGCTCACCTCCTGGAACTGCTTTCTTTCTTGTTAGTATGGGATCCCCATATCTCTCTGTTAGCTGCTTTCCTTTATATCTCAACAGGCTGCCTCAAGGTACAAAGCAATCTTACACACTGAGTCCTAGCTCACTAACACAACTGCTGTCTATTGACCCTCATTAACAGCATAGAGGCAGAGTTTACAACATGGAGGAACATCACTCCAAGCAGGAACTGTGACCTACCTGAATTGCTACACAGATTTTTGGAGGAGACACAATTCAAGCCATGACACTACTCATTTGGTAAATAAGGAAGTTGAGGAGCAAAAAGATCAAGCAACTTATCTATTCACATAGTAATCCTTTAAGGAGCTGTGATTCGGACCCTGGAGTCTAGCTCTAAGCATCTCAGCTGTGCAGAGACCAAGCTGCTTAAGGAGCAACTTTTGTCTTTAAGGTATTCAAATTCTAGTTGTCTTACTGCATTGTGCAATAAGCTCAGAACTAGCATATCTCAATTGTTGTTCAAGTAGCAACAAGACTTAAGAGGATGTGTATGTGTGTGTTTCTGTGTCTGTGTGTGTGTGTGTGTGTGCGTGCGTGCGTGTGCATGTGTGTGCATAGGGAGCGCTCTTACAGTGTTTGGGTACTGGAGTAATCATCTCACAAACTGTGTTGCTTGTGATTCTGGTTTCTGAGAACTAGGAATTTATCAGAAGAATAAAGGTTACCTTTTCTTTTTTGTCCAAGGGCACCAGTGAGTCACTGGCTGTCTCTAGAATACAAAACTGGATCCGGAATATGTTTCCATTTTTCTAACATGATTCACATATTTGTGAGACCATAAGTATGTTTTTTCTTTTTAAATGACTATGAACTGTGGATGCTGAGAAGACCCAGACTTGAAGAAGAAGAGTACAAAACACATGGGGCTCTGGCCCAGGGGCACAGGCACGTCAACGTCAAACCAAACCAAATTCACTGCCTTCAAGTTGACTCTGATTCACAGCGACCCTACAGGACAGAATAGAACTGCCCATAGAGTTTCCAAGGAGCAGCTGGTGGATTCGAATTCCTAACCTTTTGGTCAGCATCCATAGCACCTAACCACTACACCACCAGGGTTTCCAATAGTAATGTCAGGCTTTTCAAATTGGAGTGCAGTGGTGTGGTTTTTAACACAGTGCAGTTTTCTCCCCTTGTTTCTACTCCAAACCCTCATACCTCTGAACCAAAATCTTTTCTAAAACAATAGCTACTTGGGCTGCTATGTTGAAAGAAACAGCTATCTTTTCAGGGTTGCCACAGAGGAAAGCCTTTATCGTCCGGAAGAAGAGAATCTGGTTGATTCCAGTGGCTTAATAAAAGAAGTAAATTTGTTGCAGAGCTGAAAGACCTGCTGGTCTATAAATAATGTATACCAATTTCTGTCCTTAAGAGATTCAAATTCTAGCTGTCTTATTGCATTGTCTAATAAGTGCAGAACTGAAATATCTTTGTGGTTGTTCAGGAGTGGGTAACAAAATAAGTGTAACTTCCTTTTAAACTTCAAGTTTTATCAGTAACAAATCTAAGCCATTAACATCGATCACAAAGAGATTACCCTGCACTTCGAAACTGGAACAGGTTTAAAGGGACATCTGTATACATCAAAGGATTGCTTACACCGGGTCGCTGGAGAGTAGAGAGCACATGTCCATTTTTACAATAATGTGTTTGTACATTATTAAATCATCTGTAGCCCAACTGCCCCTCTAGGTCCTACAAACTTCCCACACTGGCCAGGTGTGCCTTTAAAGTGAACCATCCATTGTATGTATAAAAAAGTGTTTCCTATGCTGTGATAAAAATGTATTTTTATAAAAGTCTGCTATAAACTGGACCTCCCTTTTTAAACTATTAACTGGATGACTGATAAGACTGTTCTGCAGAAGTTAATCCCCTAGCTGATAGCAAGAAGAAGAGGAAACAGCCATCCTGATGGAGCAGCTTGCCCAAGATATCCAAAAACCCACTGCAGTTTAGTAAATTCTGACTCATAACAACCCTATAGGACAGAGGAGAACTGCTCCGAAAAGTTCCCAAGGAACACCTGGTGGATTCAAGCTGCTGACCTTTCAGTTAGCAGATGTAGAATTTAACGACTACAACACCAGGGTTTCCCGCCCAAGAAAGGTGCCAGAAATTAAGGGCAGTATCAGTTATGAATCAGCCGGAAGACTAAAAGAGTGTTGCCCATGACAGACAGTCTTGGCTGGAATGATGCAAATTATACCTGAAAGAAGTTATTCGGCAGTATCTCAGTCATCTAGTGCTGATATAACAGAAATACCACAAGTGGATGCCTTTAACAAAGAGAAATATATTTTCTCACAGGAAAGTGGGCTAAAAATCCAAATTCAGGGCATCAGCTCCTGGGGATGTCTTTTTATGTTGAATCTGGAGGAAGGTCTTTGCTGTCAATCTTCCTCTGGACTGGGAGCTTCTGAAATGCGGGGACTCCGAGTCCCTGTTCCTAACACTGCTTCTTTCCTAATAGCATGAGATCCCCAGCTCTCTGCTTGCTTCCTTTTTCTTTATATCACAAGAGATTTCCTTAAGGCAAAATACAACTTTATAGATTGAGTCCTGCCTCTAACAGAACCACCACTCAAAATACAAAAACATCACAAATACCAGCAATCATGGCCCAGCCAAATTGCTACACATATTTTGGGGCTGGGGGACACAATTTAATCCACGACAGGCAGATATAGCCAAACCCAAGCCTGAAGGGTTGAAAATCTGGGTATTTTTTACACATGTTGTAAAGCAGAAATTTTCACCCCTGCTTTACAGGGGTGAAAAACTCCTCCTACTCCCCAACCTTAAAGAAATTCCTATCTTTGAGTTAAGTTAAAAAGATTAGAAAAGATAAAGGCAGGTGATTTTTTCCATGTATATGAGGAGGCAGAACTGCGGTCAACAGACACATCTATTGATACTGGGGCAGCAGAGATACCTTGGGTGGTACACATGGTTAACATGCTTGACCAAAAACTGAAAGGTACGAAGTTCAAGTCCACCCATCCAAAGGTGCCTCAGAAGAAAGGCCTGGCAATCAGCTTCTGAAAAGTCACTTGTTGAAAATTCTGTGAAACACATTTCAACTCTGACACATGTAAGTCAGCACGAGTCAAAATCAACTCCACAGTAATGGGCTAGAGATGATTTTTAGAGCCAAGTCAGCACCTCAGATGAATTAGGTCTGTGAATACCTGTGAATGAGGACTCATTTAATTCCAGTAAAAGGTATATGATACCTGTTAAAGATACTGACCTAGACACATACTCTTGCTCCTTCCCAGGCCTCAATAAAATGATCAGAAGAGGAACTAAAAAAAAAAAAAAAAAAGGCATAAGCCCATGAGGACAAAGACAATGGGAGAACAGACCACAGTGACAAAATACGGAAGCTGCCAAGCTGGGGGTGAGTGTTGGAGTCGCTTAGCCCACCCACACGAGCCGAATCCTAAACCAACAGTGGGAAAAGCCAAGAAGCAGCTTGACCCATGCAGCAGAACTCACAAATGCTTTAGAAAATCATAGTTCCAGGTCACTGTGAAAGTAGGGGTGAAGGCAAGGATGAGAACAGGAGTGTTCAAGTGACGTGCATGTGTGTGTGTATGCAAGCATGCATACGCAGTATTTAAGAGAACACTAGAGAAACAGAGCCTGCTCCCTAACTCTCATTACCTTGAGCTACCTCTACTCCAGACAGGGTGGTAGAAGACACAAGGTTAATTTTATGGATGCTGTCTGGACTGATGGGGTGCCAGGGACAGCTGAGGACTGGGGTCCTGTAGGGACACTTACATACTAAGTGGGGAGACTTCCAGGCCTTTTCTTCTGGTCAGTCCTAAGAACCCTAGCAGTCAAGCTTTTACTTTGTAGGAAGGAAACTGGCTGGGGGCCCAGCCAGTACAGAAGGAAACCCCTAAAGATACAGTTAATAAAACTTCCCATTATTTATCATCACAAATAATACCTGCAGTCAGCAAACCTTGGAGCTTTCTATCAGATTTTTAATCTCTTGCTCTTAAATACAAACAGATGATCAAAGATATTAGATACTTGAATAAAGGTTCAAATGTGAAATATAAAGACCAAATCAGGTAACTAACTTTAAAAGATACTAGCACTAGTATCCTCAGAAAGTTAAGAGAGTGTATTGCATCTACAAGAAGAGAACACTGTAATACACAAATACAGGGGGGCGGAGTCAAGATGGCCGACTAAGCCCACGTCTCCTTCTATCCCTCTGGAAACCAAGACCTGAATTGACAATCAAACAGAGCCTTCTGAGCACCTAATCAGCCTCAGGACACGGCACAGAGCTGTTAATTGGGACTTTATACCATTCAGCGAAAAACCTCCTCTCTTTCGCTGACTCCCGCTCCTGACTAGCCCCGGCTCTCACGGACGGAAGGTAAACGCACCATTTTGACTTTTTTTTCCTCGGTCTCGGCTGGCGGGTGGAGCTGGGCCTTGCCCGGCGGCTGGACTCAGACACGCTGCTGGGGGGATAGGCAGGCGAAATTCTCATGTTCTGAGAGCCAGGCTCGGGACTCTGTTAATCTAGACACTTTGAGCCTTTTGTTTTGTAGCTGCCTCAGTGGGGTTTGTGCAGAACTCTGTGGTCAGGGTGCGGGACGCCATGTTGGTACCGAGATTTTAGCAGGACCTCGTTCTTAGCCTGGGAGCCAGCGCGTGCAAACGGGACAGCGCTTCTCCGTCAGAAAAGTAGTGATTTTGCATAGTGCTGCCTACATTGGGGGCCCTGCAACAGAAGCAGAGGAATCGCTGCCTCTCGGCACCTTTAGCCCCCGTGTCTTCTGCCTGTGTGGAGGACGCCATCTTGGGTACGGTGGCCGCAGCTGGACCTAATTCTTAGCTTGGGAGCCAGACCCTGACCACAAGAGAGCACTTTTCTATCACAAAACCAGTACTCAACGCAGTGCTGGATAAGGCTAGGCCCTGTCAGCAGAGGCCACCAGGGCACTAGCAGTGCTGTATTCTGAACTAGTTTGTTATCATCTGAGGTTGGATACAGTGGCACTTACTTTGTCAGATGGGAAGAGGGATCTCTACACCTGAAAACCTAACTGACTTGTGAACTGGTCAGATACCTTTTGCTTTACATTTGAAGACAGTCTAGAGAAACATTTGCAATCCATCCTCACAGTACCTCTTCCAGCCTCTATATACTCACATGGGACCCAAAAAGCAACAGACAATTGTGGCATACAAGCAATCACTCATGGCTTCAGAAGGCTCCCAAACAAAGCAACCAAGGAGTTTTCCAGATGAAGAAACTTTTATGAAAGCATCAGGAAGTGAATACAAATTGATTATATACAGGGCCCTTCTAGACCTTATACAAAATGCAGCAGAACAAAATGAAAAATTAAGCAAGTTGTTCGATCTGATGGAACACCAGTACTCTGAAATCCAACAGATCAAGAAGAAAATCAAAGACATAGAAGCTTCCATGAAAACCCAAGAAAACAGAATGGAACAAATGGAAAAAAGAATTTCTGACTTGGAAGACAGAGCTACTGATGGCAGTGTCTATGAGCAGAAATCAGAAAAAAGAAACAAGAAAAATGAAGAAACATTAAGAAGCATGTGGGACTCTATTAAGAGGAACAACCTTCGATTAATTGGAGTCCTTGAACAGGGTGAGACGTCTGAGAACACAGAGAGTATTGTTGCTGAGCTGCTGAAAGAAAACTTTCCAGAAATCATGAAGGAAGAGAATATAGACATCTCAGATGCATATCGTACGCCACCCAATATAGATCTCAAAAGAAAGACTCCAAGACATATTATAATCAAGCTTAACAAAATGAAACATAAGCAGCAACTCTTAAAGGCAGCAAGACTCAAGGCAAAGCTAACATTCAGAGGGAAACCCTGTAGGCTCTCGTCAGATTTCTCAGCAGAAACCATGCTGGCACGGAGACAGTGGCACGACACATTCAAAATCTTGAAGGAGAAGAACTTCCAACCAAGAATTATATATCCTGCAAAACTGTCTTTCAAACATGAAAATGAAATTAAGACATTTCCAGATAAACAGAAACTCAGAGACTTTGTAAAAACCAAACCCAAACTACAAGAAATACTGAAAGAAGTTCTTGGCTTTGGCTTAGAAGAATGAAACCACTAACTTTATATTTTAGAACGACACACTACTCAATACTCATTTAGGGAAGGCTCCAAAGTAAATCACAGCTTTGATTTGGAAAGAAACAATCCAGTGATCATCATGAAAACTATGGTGTCATCATAATAAAAGAGGGATGTACTACAGTCGTTATAGTCCTTCCAGATGGAGAGGAAGGTGACCAGACTGGTAGTAATTAAAATTGGGTTTATAAATAGTTTATTAAGGGGGTTCATAGGGGCAGCTGTAAAGCACAACAAAGATGTATCATACCATTTCAAGAAATCTAACACACGAGTCTCAACAACTATAAAACCAGCTCTGAAAAAGGTGAAAAATCAACTCACAAAAAAGAGTGTCTCGGAACAGACTAATAAGAACAACAGAGAAAACATCAACATAAAAATAAACATATCACAATGGCAGCAGTGAACACATACCTATCAATAATTACATTGAATGTGAATGGACTGAATGCTCCAGTAAAGAGACACCGAGTGTCATCTTGGATCAAAAGACACGACCCATCCATATGTTGTCTACAAGAAACTCACTTGAGACCTAAAGACGGGAACAAACTGAAAATTAAAGGTTGGAAGAATATATATCAAGCTAACAATGAACAAAGAAGAGCAGGGGTGGCAATTCTAATCTCAGACAAAATCAACTTTAATGTCAAATCCACCATCGTGGACAAAGATGGACACTATTTACTGCTGAAAGGTTCAGTACACAAGCAAGACTTAACTATATTAAACATTTATGCACCTAATGTCAGAGTACCTAAATATGTCGAAGAAACACTGACTATGCTCAAAAGAGAGTTAGATGACTCCACAATAATAGTGGGAGACTTTAACACTCCACTCTCATTACTAGACAGATCATCTAGAAAAAAGCTCAGTAAAGATACAGAAGACCTCATTGACACAATTAACCAACTAAACCTCATTGATATATACAGAACTTTCCACCCATCAGCAGACAACTACACTTTCTTCTCCAGTGCACATGGAACATTCTCCAGAATTGACCACAAATACAAACACACACATAACATCTTTAAGAAACAGGAGTTTTTAGAAATTAAGAAATGTCAGCAGAAATTAGAAACTTAGTAGATGAAAAGAGTAGAAAGGAAAAAAAAAAAAGAAGAAACAGAGACTAGCAGGGAAAGAGGAGAAACTGATAAAACAAGTTCCAGTGTCCCAAAATCCATATAACAGGAGTTCTAAAAAGAGACAATAGAGAAAATGAAGGTAAGGAAATTATCAAAAAAAATAGGGCCCACCTGTACCCAACACAAGGGATGAAAGTAGAACCACACTATAAATACATCACCATAATGTTCAGAACTTTGGGAACAAACAGAATATTCCACAAGCTTCTAGAGAGGAAAACAATAAGAAAATAGATTACATACAAGAACTAACAATCAGAATGGCTTTGAACTTCTCAGCTTCAACACCAGAAGCTAGAATGCTTAAAGAACATTATCACTTAAGAGTTGTTACAAGAACAGACATACCCATACCCATGTTCATTTCTCATTTTTCACAATAGCAAAATGTTGGAAACAGCCTAGATGGCCCTTGACAGATGAATGGATGAACGAACTGGTACATGCTCCCAAAGGAGTGCTCTGCACAAATAAAGAGCAACCATGAGTCCGTGAAGCCACTCATAACGCTGAGGAAACTGGAGGACATTATGCTGAGTGCAATCAGCGAATCTCTAAAGGAGAAATATTGTATGAGACCACTCCTGTAAAATCTCATGAAAAGATTCACACATAAAAAGAAACAACCTTTGATGGTTTTGAGGAAAGGGAAGAAGGGCAGCAAAATACTAAATAGGCAATAGACAAGTGGTAACTTTGGTGAAGGGTGAGACAGTACACAGTACTCGGGAAGCCAGCACAACCTGTACAAGGCAAGGCCGTGGAAGTTCCATAGACACATCCAAACTCCCTGAGGGACCAAATTACTAGATTGAGGGCTGTGTGGACCATGGTCTTTGGGGACATCTTTGTCAAGAAAATGTTCCACTTGAGAATGCTTCCTGGGAAAAGCCGAGAAGCAGCTTGATCCATGCAGCAGAAATAAAGGTTCTTCGGTGCATAGCGTCTGGGGTCTTCAAAGTCTGCAAGCAGCCATGTAAGATATTCCACTGGTCTCACCCCTTCAAGAGCAAAGAAGAATGGAGCAAACTAAAGATACAAAAGAAAGAGTAGTCTAAATGATTAATAGACCACATTTAACACAGCCTCCATCAGATCGAATCCAATAAAACTAGATGGTTCCCAGCTACTACCGTTGATTGCTCTGACAGAAATTACAGTACAGGGTCCTGGGCATAGCTGAAGGGGGAAAAAAAACTGTTGCCATGGAGTCAATTCCAACTCATAGTGACCCTATAGGACACAGTAGAACTGTACCATAGAGTTTCCAAGGAGCAGTTGGTAGATTCAAGCTGCTGACTTTTTGGCTAGCAGCCTCAGTACTTAACCACTAGGCAACCAGGGTTTCCTTATAGAAAAATGTACTTGAGAACAAAATTATAATTCAAAAAAAAAAAAAAAAAGAAGACAAAGACCAGATTTATTGGCCCAAAGAAACTGGCAAAACCCTGAGCTCGTGGCCCACACACAGTCATTCAGTTCAGTAATGAAGTCACTTATCAGGTTTACCCTTCAGCCAAAAATTGTGTTTGTGTTAGGTGCCATGGAGTCAGTTCAAACACATAGTAACCCTAAGTGCAACAGAGGGAAACACTGCACACTTCTGTGCCATGTTCACAATTGTATTCTATGTTTAAGCACTTCATTGCAGGAACTGTGTCAATCCATTTTGTTGAGTCTTCCTCTTTTTCACTGACCTGCCACTCTAGCAAGCATGATGCCCTTCTCCAGACACTGAACTCTCCTCACAACATGTCCAAATTATGTGAGATACAGTCTTGCTATGTTTGCTTACAGGGAGCACTCTGACTGTACTTCTTCGTGAACAGATCTGTTTATTCTTTGTGAGGTCCATGGTACATTCAACCTTCTCCTCCACAATTCAAGCTCTACTACAGTTCAAAGACATCATTTCTGCTTCTGTCTTGCTTACTCAGTGTCCACCTTTCACATGCATGTGATGAGACTGAAAATGCCATGGCTCAGGTCAGGCACACCTTAATCTTCAAAGGGACACCTTTATTTTTCAATGTTTTAAAGAGGCCCTTTGCAGCTAGTTTTCCCAGTGCAACATATGTTTTGATTTCTGATGTTTCCAGAGGCATTGATTGTGGAACCAAGTAAAACGAAATGCTTGACAGTTGCTGTCCTCTCTCCGTGTTGCTTATTGGCCCCATTGTGAGGACTTTTGTTTTCTTGTTGTTGAGATGCAATCCATACTCAAGGCTGTGGTCCTTGATCTTCATCAGTGTTTCAAATCCTCTTCACTTGCAGCAAGTAAGGTGGTGTCATCTGCCTAACACAGGTTGTTAACGAGTCTTTCTCCAGTCCTGATACCTCATTCTTCATATACTCCAGCTTCTCAGCTTATTTAGTCAGCACACAGATTGAAAAGTATGGTGAAAGGATACAACCTTGATGCACACTTTTCTAACTTTAAATTGTGCAGTGTCCCCTTGTTCTGTTGACATGACTTCCTCTTGATCCATATACGGATTCCTCATGAACACAATTAAGTGTTCTAGAATTCCCATTCTTCACAATGTTAGCCATAATTTATTATGGTCCACACGGTCGAATGCTTTTACATAGTCAATGAAATACAGGTAAACATCTCCGTGGTATTCTCTGCTTTCAACCAAGATCCATCTGACATCAGCAATAATATCCCTTATTCCACATCCTGTTCTGAATCTGGCTTGAAATCCTAGTGGTTCCCTGTCAATACACTGTAACAAAGATTAGATGGGTGCATAAAACAAAATGAGACTAAAGGTGCACAGCTGCCCGGTGCAAAGGCTAGAAGGCAGTGGAGGGCAAGAAAACTGGTAATAGGGAAACCAAGGTTGAGAAGGGAGAGAGCTGACATATCCTAGGGTTGTTAAACAGTGTCATAAAACAGTGTGTGTACTGTTTAATGAGGAGCTGGTCCGTTCTGTAAACCTTCATCAAAAGTACAATTTAAAAAAAAGAACATTTCTTATCCAGAATCTTAAATCCATCCAAATTATGAGTTAAGATAGTGGTAAATGGAGATATTTTCAAATATTTGAGATCTCTACTATTTATGAACATTTTTTGTCCTTTAATTATTATTGACAGTGTGCTCAGCAGAAACAAGAGTAAAAATCAACAAAGGGAGAAAAGTGAAACTCAAGAAACAGGTGATCTAAATCAACCAAAACAAATCCCACTGATGTGGAGTCCATGCCAACCCTTAGAGACCTTATAGGTCAGAGTAGAGCCTCCCCAAAGAGTTTTCAAGGAGTACCTGGCAGATCTGACCTGCCAACATTTTGGTTAGCAGCAGTAGAACTTAACCTGTAACGCCACCAGAGTTTCCAATCTAAATCAAAAGAAAAGGCCGAAAGACCCCTCAGAATGGTGAAGGGAGGCCCAAGGATGAATCCAGGCAACATGTGTAGAAAATAATTGGCCTAGAATAGAACAGGTCAGATTTTCCCAAGCTTGTGCTACAGTGGCAATCAAGCTAAATTGCAACCATGCTTCCCAGAATTCCCTTCCCTGTATGGTTCCAGATCAGAGATGGCCAAAGAGACCAGCTCCAATTTTACATGATACTGGGAAGGACAAAATAGAGCAACTGTAATCTTTTATGTTGAGAAGGTAGGTGCAGGGCATTGGCTCACCTTGTGATGGGCAACTCCAGCCCTACTGGGCTTCCATTTTCGCCTACTCTAAATCCTGGGCAATTTTTAACTCCAAGGAAACCAAAGGTCCAAGAAGAGGAAAATAATCATAGTATATGCCTTATCGGTGAGTAGAATATACGTCTGCATGATAAGGTAAATGCCAGTCTCCTCAAAATTACAAAAGAGCTAAATGAGGAGGAAGTCAGTAGCACCTAAAAGGACAATAGCAGTATTAATGTGTTACGAAAAGACGTGGAGGTAAATTCCAAAATAATCAATTAAGAGAGAAGGAAGTGGTGACCTCGTTAAATAAAGTATAATATATTTGTTATCAGGTGTCTCTGAAGACCCTGAAGGGTCCCTGTCAGATCCATGAAAGAAGTCTTTATTGGAAAACGAACACACTTGTAAGCAGCGCCAGAGCAGAGTGTATAGCACTCCAGCAGGCTGTGCCACTGAGCAAGCTCAGAGTTGGGTTTTTATAGCCTGTCTACATCCAGGGTATAGCTGAGAACAACAAATCAGTGATGGGGATCTGAAGTATCTCCTTTTTTGGCAGGCAGCTGTTTGTCCCCTAATTGCGCACGCATGCAGACTTCAAGGTGGTTCCTACCACGGGGGCTTCTGGGACTGGTTGTTGTTGTTGTTAGGTGCTGTTGAGTCAGTTGCAACTCATAGCAACCCTATGAACAACAGAATGAAATGCTGCCCAGTCTTTCACCCTGTCCACGATTATTTTTATGCCTAAGCCCATTGTTGTGGCTACTGTGTCACTCCATCTCAAGGATGGTCTTTCTCTTTTTTGTTGACCTTCCGCTCTACCAAGCACAGTGTGCTTCTGCAGGGACTGATCCTTTCTGACAACATGTCCAAAGTATGTAAGATGTAGTCTTGCCATCTTTGCTTCCAATGAGTACTCTGGTTGCACTTCTTTAAAAACAGACCTGCTTGCTCTTTTGGCAGTCGGTTCAACATTGCTCACCAATACCACAATTCAAAGGCATCAGTTCTTTTCCTGTCTTGCTTATTCACTGTCCAGCTTTGGCAGGCAGATGATGCAACTGAAAATACCACAGCTTGGATCAGGCACACTTTAGTCTTCAAGGTGACATCTTTACTGTTCAATACTTTAAACAGATCCTTTGCAGCAGATTTTCCCAATACAATGCATCTTTTGATTTCTTGACTGCAGCATCAATGGGTGCTGATTGTGGAACCAAGTAAAATGACATCCTTGACAACCTGAATCCTTTCTCCATTTTGTCAGACACAGCGCCATAAAATGAGCCCTCAGGTTGGAAGGCACTCAAAAAACAGCTAGGAAAGAGCTGCATCCTCAAAGCAGAGTCAATCTTAGTGACATGGATGGAGTAAGGCACTTGGGACCTTCATTTGCTGATGTGGCCTGACTCAAAATGAGAAGCAGCAGGTGTCTTTTGATTGCTTGACCACTACTTCCACGGGTGTTGACTGGGGACCCAAGTAAAATGAAATCTTTGACAACCTCATTCCTTTCTCCATTTATGACAATGTTGCTTACTGTGGGTATTTTTGCTTTCTTGATGTTGAAGTGAAATCCATACTGAAAGCTGTAGTCTTTGATCTTCATCAGTAAGCGCTTCTAACCTTGTTTACTGCCAGCAAGTAAGGTGGTGTCATCTGCGTAATGCAGGTTGTTAATGAGTCACCCTCCAATCCTGATGCCTCATTCTGGGACTGGTAGCAGGACTTATTATGGGGTATTGTGCATCAACAGTTTCTTGCTCCCTTGGTTTGGTTCCCCGGTCCTGACTGTAGCTCTTTGTTGCACCCACATGTAGTAGTTGAAGTGAGACTTTCTGCACATGTCCCCAGAGTTGGTTCCATCCGGTTCCTTCTGAAAAACAGCTTTGAGGAAGTTTACCCATTTGCTAAGGGACTTAAGTCAGCGTCCAAGGATACAGGTAATCATTGGATCTTTTTATCCCTTCTTGCTTGTTGACAGTTTGGGGTCACACTTTTACAGAGACCCTCAGGCTACCTGTGTAACTTCTAACTGTTGACTCAAAAGAGATACTGCATTTTCCACAGGATTCCCATTGTATATTTCTCCACAGACTATTCTACCTGCCTTGTATCCTGTGATAGAACACTACATAGACATTAAAATTATGACTTCGAGGAAGGTAAAATGGCATGGGAAGCACTCAAAATATAAAGTTAGGTGAAGAGGACAGAACACGAAACTGCATATACAACATGATTTCAATTATGAAACCAAATAACACACAAAAAAAGGAGAAAATAAGTCTTCTGAAGAGATCAACAGCAGTTATCTCAGGTGATGAGATTATGGATCTTGATTTTTTTCAAATTTTATATTATTTCATATTGTCCAAATTATCTTCAATAAACACATATTGCTCTTATAAGTGAGAGGGGAAAAATGTTGATTTTAAGCTCTTACATATGAATAATCCTCCAAGAGTAATCCCCCACCAAAATTAATCTGGCTATTCTAAGGTGACTGGGTGATGCAAATGATTTGCTCTTGGCTACTACTCAAAAGGTTAGGGGTTCAAACCCACCTAGCAGCAACAGGTTTTTCTCCAGTTTGCTTCCAACAGGAGCTCCATTCTCATAAATAAAGGGACTGAGTTTGTTCTAATAGATAAAGGGACTGATCTTTTTTCCCTAACATAGAAAGAATATAAGTTTCTACCCATACCCATCCCAGTAAAATGTCTGTTTTTGATGGGACTTGTTCTTTTGACACAGAAGTAATGAGTGAAGCATCTATGCTTCTAAAGATTAGTCTCCTGCTGTATTTCCTCTGATCCCCAGAGAGCTGAGCACCTACATGGTGGTGTGTGAGAGGAAGTCAAAGAATAGCCCAGCCTTGACTCCTGCCAAACAGCTCAAGAAAGGCTGCTCTGGTC
The DNA here is from genome assembly GCA_028571685.1 of Heterohyrax brucei. Taxonomy (NCBI): domain Eukaryota; kingdom Metazoa; phylum Chordata; class Mammalia; order Hyracoidea; family Procaviidae; genus Heterohyrax; species Heterohyrax brucei. Next base: position 41,559,484 of record CM053162.1, on the reverse strand, counting down.
CTCAGCTTACCCATGGCAGCAGTGTGCCCTGTCTAGACTAGGGATAGCAGCAAATACAGGATGAGAACTCACAGGTCTCACTCCAGAGGTACTAAAAGATGTGGGTACCGGTGTTCAGCCAGGAGAAGTGTTCCTAGAAATCAGAGCGCAGAGCCCGAGTAGCTAATGCACTTGGCTCTTACACAAAAGGCTGGAGATTCACGTCCACTTACAGGTATCTCAAAACAAAAGCCTGGCAATCTGTGTCCAAGAAATTAGTCATTAAAACCCTATGGAGTGCAGTTCTATTCTCACACACATGGCGTTGCCGTGTGTTGGGGTTGACTTGCCAGCAATTGGTTTGTTAAGTTAATCAGCCTTCTGTAGGGTAGTTTTAGCATCTTTGCTACAGAGCTGTCTTCCCAGCATGGCGTGCATGTGTGTTATCGGATACAGACAGACCACTAGTTGGGTGTTTCATCCAAAAACAGTTAAAATAGGAAATCATTTTCAAAAACACATGCATAACCATTTTAACCGAAAACACTAAAGTGTACCTTATCTTACCAATCTTTTGAATTAGGGCCAAGTTTCTTTCCTGAGTATGTGTGTCCAATGACTGAAGTACACTGCAGCTCCCCAAAATCACATGTGCAATGCATCAAATACGATTTCCAGTTTGGGCTTTTTTTTAAAGTGCAGTTAGAACTTAAAGACACCTTGAAGCAATCAAAGTGCAGAATCCTCTAGATTTTTATAATTCCTTCCACACTCACCCCCCACAGCTCTCTCAACATCAGCTAATCCAAAGTCATTTTTGAGTCGACTCATTTTCACCAAGTTTTCCAAAAACATCAAATAGTTTTTATAAATGCTTTCCACTTATATTCATATTTTACTCATCTTTTTGTATAATACTAATGCATTTTAATGAAACAGCGTAACAACTGGCCTAAAAAGGTTTTGTAATAAATCCAGTTAACACTGATAAATATACAGCTTACCCACTGAACAGACATGCCTGGAGCATTCTAGAAAGAACTTGCCAGACAGAAGTGATCTCTGTGACTATTGCCATGTGGTAGATTCTTACTCATGGCTATCCCGTGAGTGCTAGAGTAGAACTGTACTCCGTAGGGTTTTCAGTGGCTGATTTTTCAGTAGTAGACTATCAGACCTTTCTTTCTAGGCACCTCTAAGGAGACTTGAACCTGCAACCTTTCAGTTAGCAGCTGAGCTTTTGCTGTGGTCACCATCTGAGACCTCATACCCTCTGCACTCATCCATGTATCTTATAGAGCAAGCAATCACTATTCAATTTGACCAATCAGAATTGGTCAAGTGGAGGTCAACTTGACAAGCTTCTGCTCCTATGCATTGCCTATAATCATCATGTTTTATGTTTCAACCTTTCTTTGCAATTGTTTGGATGGCAGAAAAGAATAATCCCAAAGCATAATGCCACGATCAACTGTGGTCTGCTCCCTCAGGCTCCCATGACCCATGCATTATTTTAACCAGTAAAATTATTCCCTGTCTTCTAAAAATTGTCCATATATGTATACTGTTAAAGAATGTTTGTACTCACCAAATTCCATGTTTGTCCTCTTGTTCCTAAGCACACTGCTGCATACGCTGTACTGGTAAGCCAGCATTGACAGAGTGCCAGCCAACACAGTCATGGCAGAAACAATGCCTTCCACCTCCAGTCTGACTGCAGCAACCTCTCACACAACCTCCCACGTGCTCAGCTTGCTCAGCCTGATGCAGTGGATTCTACAATTTCAAAGCCAGAGAAACCATACCAGCAGATAGAAAGAACCTGGGTCCCAGAATGGCTGTGAACAGCAGGGCCATCTGCATTGGACTGTGACTTGAACAGGAAAAAAAAACTGCTGTGTTGAGCACCACTGAATTTGAGGCCATTTGCTAAAGCTGTTCAGGGAAAGGTAAATGATGGTGGTAGAAAGATCGTAGAAGAGTAAGCAAAAACAATCACGAGAATAGGCCAGTGTTCACGGGCTGAGGAGAGCCGTGAGGTGCTCATGTTCCCGGAAGTGGAACTAACAGAGGCATGCCGGTATAAGCACTCCTCTTGCTCTCAATTTCAAGGACATGGTGGACATACAAAAGGGTGATTAATGCAGAAAAGCAGTGTGTGTTAAGGGTCAACCAAGAAGGAAAGCAGTCCGTAGACTGGATGCTCAGGAAATCTTCACAGAAGGGATAAAACTCAACCTGAGGCCTAAGTAGGAGGGAAGATGGTACTCCAGGCAGAAAGAGGGTAATATCAGAGGCCCCACAGTGGGAATGCACAGAAGAGTTTGGAAGGCCATTTGGGAAGCAGTAAGAAGCAGACTTGGGAGACAGAGGTCGCCAGGATCAGGCTTAGAGGTTGGCATGTTAAACTAATAAATGTGGGTTTGATCCTCTGAGAGCGGACTATCGAGGGTCTGCTGGTCATGCACTACATTTAGGGAACTAGCTTTATAAAGTAATTCTCATGAACTCTATTGCAAGATCAAGCCTCTTGGGTTTCTCACCTTCTACCAAAATGATTTTCTGTTTGTTTACAAGAATGTGCACACAGAGAAATTTCTTTTCTGAATATACAAAATAAGGAAAGCTTATCTCCCATTTACTCTTTGTTCTCAAATCACTGCACTTCCCTCAATGCTGGCCACCTGTCTTTGAAGTAGATGAGCCAAAACGAGAACGTCTCTGCTGCTCCAGGGGGCTGGGGAGACTCACAGTTCCATGATGCAGTAAGGATGACCATTCCTCAGGCAACTCTGGAGCTGAACGAACAACTCCACTGATGCTTCTTCAGCATCACATTCTGATAGCTGTCATCCTGGGCCCTTTGCTGGAGCATTTGTAATCCCACACATAGAACTGAGCTGCTTAATTCCACTCCTAAGAAGACATAGGCACTTGTTTAAGTCCTCGATCAAAATGAAAGCATTAAAAGAGGTAGCTACACCACCCGTCACTGACTTATTCATCTTTTCAGCTCTTTATTGAGGACCTACTATGTACCAGGGGCTATGTTCAGCTCAGAATGATTCAAGGAGCTGGCAGCCAGTGAGGAAAACAGGCAGGTAAATACACACTTTTCCAGCATCTGGACCACCTCCAACCAAGGGAAGCCTCTTCCGGAGAATTCTGAAGTATGAGCCTCACAGGTAGAAGGGGTGAGGGCTTACATAAATATCTGGGCTGTCAAGTGTACAGACCAGAGTTTATTAGTAGTTACCAGGATGGGCAGGAGGAAGAAGAAAAGGGAGACTCAGTGCTCAGAGAACACCAAGCTTCTATTAGGGTGATGGGAAAACTTGGAAATAGACAACGGTGATGGCTGAACAATGTGATGAATGTAACTAATGCTAACAAAGAATGTTGAAATTGAAGAGCTTTGAAATTGCAAATGTTTTATTACATAGATATTTCCCACAATAAAAAAAGAAGGGATGAGGGCATGCAGAGCACAAAGCAACATCCGAAGTCCCAGAAGGAGAGAACGAAAATAAAAATCAAACCCACTGCTGTCAAGTCAATTTTGATTCATGGTGACCATATAGGACAGAGGAGAACTACCTCATAGGGTTTCCAAGGAGTGACTGGTGGATTTGAACCACCAACCTTCTGGTTAGCATCTGTGGCACTTGACCACTACTCCACCAGGGCTTCCAGAAGTGGGTAACAGCGTGACAGAATTCAGCAAACCATGAGTGAGTTTTGGGATGATCACCAAAAAAGAAAAAAAAACTCTAAGAATCAGGCCCTGGATTTAGAAACAGGATCAACATTGGGTCCTTGAGCTCAGGGGCTGCCAGCCGGGTGCAGTGTTACAGGGAGTGGAAGGGAAATGGCTCCACATGAGTTTGTGAGGACTTCATATCCTAAAACTTAATTTAACTAAGTCAATGACCTAAGACTTCATGCTGAAGGCAGTCTGGAGCCACCAAAGGAAAGGACATCCATTGTATAAGGGCCATATTACTAAGAGTGGGAGATAGACGCAAGACAACCACTCACAGAGGCCACCACAGGGCCCAAGGGAGGCATTGCAATTAGAAAGAGAGTTAGAAAGAGAGATGCTGGTGGGGTGTTCCCTGTGTTGACCACCAAGAGGCCAACCTTCTAGGAAGTGGAATCCCAGCTCAGGAGGCATGGGGCACCCACAGTAGGCAGCTGACCAGAGATAACACGCCAGAGGAAAGCAGCCTGGTCAGGAGGCCGAGTTCTCATCTGGTGGCCTCCTAAGTGGGTTTGGCCTTCTGGGAGGCTCCCGCAGGAATAGGAGTAGAAAGACAGTCAATCTCAGGGCACAGGAGCAGGAAATGGCAGCTGACACCTCCCTGTTCTCAGATGGAAGATTACTTTGTTAAGCACTTCACCCACAAAGTGCTGTGAAAAATTAGTCCCTCTCTCTTGGAAGCAATAGGGTAAAGACGTTAGAGTCAATTCACTGTCCCTGTATTTCCCAAAAAAAACTGGCACCATCAAGTCACTACCTACTCATAGTGACACTACGGGACAGAGTAGAACTGCCCCACAGAGTTTCCAGGGAGCACCTAGTGGATTCAAACTGTCAGCCTTTTGGTTAGCAGCTGTAGTACTTAACTGCTATACCACCAAGGCTTCCTGCAATTCCAAAAGAGCCCAGGAAATCTGAGGGCTTTTGGTGTAGCATGGGGACATGAGTGGCTGTCATTAGCTGCCACACCAATCAACACACCTGACTGGTTCACTTTGAGAGGCACAGTGGGGTAGTCCCTCTTTCTGACTCCTTTGCCAGCCCGTCTGTCTTGCACATCCCTTCACCACCAACACTGGCAGAAGAAGTGGGGCCTGTGCAGGACAGCCAGGTGGCTGGACCAGCTCCTGCAGCCACTCTCCTGAGAGTCGGGCCTGGACTTGCCTCCTCCTGCATCAAAGCCACCCTCACCGTCTCCTGACCCCAGCACCGTCACGGGGCCTCTCCTTAGTCTCAGCAGTCACCGTACAATGACTTAGAGTACTATCAGCTGCTGGGCCTGGTGCTGTCCATGATTCTCCCATGGTGCCAAAGAGCTCCACACCCTGGCAGCCAAGTCAAGGGGGCCAGTGGCCTCTATTCTTGCTGTGAGTGTCTCTGCTTTTACACTCAGAGCATCTTCAGCTCCCCAGGGGTGTTTCTTCCACAAACCACTCATGTAGCAATGAAACTGCTAAGCACATTTTCAGATAATGAGAGATTTATCAAAACCAAACAGAAAACCGATACCAACAAAGGTGCTCACAATCTGCAGTTTATTCTCCTATTGGGAAAAGGATGTTGTTCTTAGATTCACAGCAAACAGAATCTACAGACTTCCTGGCCTTAGAGCAGCACAAGGAAGGTCTTCAGAGCTCTGATCCAAGGATTTGGTTGTCCATGCTTGGTTCCTGACTCTGCTGCTTACTGTGTGACTTTAGACAAATTACTTCAGCACTCTCTGCATGAGTCTTCTCATCTGTAAAATGGAGACGATAGGTATACCTACCTCATAGTGCTGTTAAAAGAATTATTTGTGCTAAGTCATGAAAGAATTTAGAATAATCTCTGGTGCTAGTAAGCGACTCATTCTTGTTACCATTGGCTCTGATCCAAGGTCTGGGTCTAATACCCTTCTCCATGAAGCCAACCTCTATGAAAGGACTTGCGTTTTGGCTCTCCTACATTTTCAGGAATCATTTGCCTGCTCAGTTCCCCTTTTCACCCATTCTTTGCTCCTTTCTTGCTCCTGCCTGGCCCCCTGCCCCTCCTGTCCTGACTCTAGCAATTCCCAGTAGATCAGAATTTCTCCCAGGAAACCCTCTGAATTCAGTTCCTCTTCCTGCTGACCCTCTGTTTAATTTCTGCAACATAGCTTCATGCTTCCAACAGTCACTCCCATTACCAATTTTGATAGAAGAGGCACATAAAAACCAAACCACACCTGTTGTCATCAAGTCAGTCCTGACTCGTAGTGACCATATAAGACAAAGTAGAACTGCTCCATATGGTTTTCAAGGAGCAGCTGGTAGATTCAAACTTTTTGGTTAGCTGCCAAGCTCTTAAGCACTGTACCACCAGGGCATACACACACGCAGGTTTCTCGACAACCAACAGACTGCCTTTGAGAGCAAGAAGATGTTTATTAGGCCATGTGTAAAGATGAGTCCTGGGCAGAAGATCATCAGACAGGACTGAATGCCCCATCTACAGGCTGAGAATCATTCCTCTAATGGAATCCAAGCTTAATCTCCTACAACTCTGCATTTCAGTCTCCTAACCTCTTCCACCACCAGAAAGTCACAAAGCCGAGTAACATGATTTTTCTCCACATCTCTCACCAATCTTTTTAAGAACAAAATGGGAAATTCTGTGACTAAAAAGAAAATTACTTAATATTTACCTTCTATGAGGTCTAAACTCCTTAATTACAAAGATGTCTCGAGTCTTTAAGAAATATAAGAGCCAAAGTCTATATAACATGGCGTGTGCTTTCTGACATCAGCCTAACTAAGAATGTCCACTTGTCACCCCGTATCAAAGACTGACAGGTTTTTATACTAAAAGATTCAAGTCACATTCTACCAGGTGCTCCTTGGAAACTCTATGGGGCTGTTCTACTCTGACCTGTAGGGTTGCTATGAGTTGGACCCAACTTGATGGCAGTGGGTTTTTTGTGGTTTTTTTGTTTGTTTGTTTCTTCCTTTTAGGGTGCCTAATGGAGCAACAGAAAACAAAAACAAAAAAGACCAAACCCATTACTGTTGAGTCAATTCTGACTCATAGCAACCCTGTAAGATGGAGTAGAACTGTCCTATAAGTTTCCAAGGAGAACTTTGTGAATTCAAACTGCCAACCTTTTGGTTAGCAGCCGTAGCTCCCAACCGCTACACCACCAGGGTTTCCATGGAGCTATAAAGCACGTACTTGAATAAAATCAGGATCACCTTGCTCAGTTAGAAGTTTAGAAAAGTAATTTCCTTGGTAATTCACTTGAAATGGATTATTTCCTTTCACTCAGAGCTGTCATATAAGTGCAGAATTGATGTCACCTTACTTGTAGACAGAGGTAATTTTATGGAAGGAATTGAGGGGTTAGAAAAGAGATGATGTAATTTATGATTAACATACATAGTAACTAAGATCATTTAACACATCAAGCTCCAGCCCTACACAAACCAAAGCAAACCTACTACCATCAAGTCAATTTCAATTCACAGTGATCCTATAGGACAGAGTAGGATCTCCCATAGAATTTCCAAGGAGTGCCTGGAACATCTGAGCTGCCAACCTTTTGATTAGCAGCTGTGGTATTTAATCACTATACCACCAGGGTTTCCACTTCAGGCTAAGCCCTGTGTCTATACTGTCTCATTTAATCCTCATGACAATCCTGTGGAGTAGGTGTTATTAGCATCCCCATTTTACCGATAAACAAACCAAGGTTTAGGGAGATTGAGTGAGCTAGTAAGAAGCTGTAGTGAGAAAGCACAGATCTGACACCAAGATCTCTCCAAACAAGTATGTTTTCTTGAACTCTATAATCATTTTGACAAGAACATAAAAACGGATACATTTATTTCCAGAAACTCATTTCAGAAAAACAATATTTTGAGACTATAAACTTTTGGTTGTTGTTGGAATCTAAACTTGAAAGCTGGCCTGGAGAATCATGGGGCTAATGGAGAACTGGGGAATACTCATGGGAAAAATAGGCTCAGTCTTCCGTCTTTAGTCTAGAGGGCACCAGCTGACTCCCTAGGGCCAAGATCTAGCCTCAAGGCTTTTGGGGGGCAGTGGGCTGCACAGATTACAGCCAGTGGCTGAGGAATAGACTGTGACAACAATCCTATGTTTGTCAGAGTATGACTGTGCTCCCTCCATAGAGTCTTCAATGGCTGGTTTTCCCAAAAAGATCACCAGGCCTTTCTTCCAAGGGAAATCTTGGGTAGACTTGAACGTCCAACCTTTTGGTCATAAGTCAAGCACATTAACCGTTTATACCACTGAGAGACATAGTCAGATTAAGCACACAAAACTGAAAAAAAAAACCCAGACCCATTACTGTCTAGTTGACATTCGCAGTGACCCTATAAGGCAGAGTAGAATGCCCCGTAGAGTTTCCAAGGAGTGCCTGGCAGATTCAAACTGTTGATCTTTGCGTTAGCAGCTATAGCACTAATACTTAAAAATGGAAAAACTTTACATTTTAAAAAATCCCGCTTTTTGAATATTTCTTAAAATTTTGTAGGCTTGCATTCCAGCTACAATTACTCAGCCCTCCCCATCCAGTTACTAAGTACACAGTGTGGGCCTCAAGATTTAAGTTTTAGATACATCATTATGGAGACCGATTAAGGAGGTAAATTCAGAGGCAGGAAAAACAGTTAAAAGACCATTATAATTTAGATAAGATGCAACAAGAATCTGAACTAGCGCAAAATCAATTGGCATGGAATGACAGGAATAGATCTGAAAAGTACCTAGAACATAAAATTGGCAAGATGTGGGGGCGAAGAGAGGCAGATGCTAAAGGTCATCCCAATAAAGGGATGTTCATCCATTAAAAAAGAAAAAAGAAAAGAAAACAAACAGGACTCACACCACACACAAAAACTAACTCTAAATTGATTGAAGACCTCAGCAGAAAACCTCAAACAATACAGATTATGTAATTAAAAATAGAGACAATGCTAGGGGCCCTAATACATGGCATAAATACAACACACACTGTAACTAACAGTACAAAAACACCAGAAGATAAACTTGATAACTGGAATTGTCTACCAATTAAACGTTTATGCTCATCAAAAGGCATCACATTAAAAAAATAAAAAAGGAACCTACAGACAGGAAAAAGGTTTTGGCTATGACATATCCGACAAAAGTCTAATCTCTAAAATCTATAATATACTTGCATACCTCAGCAACAAAAAGACAAATAATCCATTTTAAAAATGGGCAAAGGATATAAGCAGACATTTCACCAAAAAAGACATTTGGGCAGCTAACGGACACATGAGGAGACGCTTCAGATTACTAGCCGTTAAAAAAAACCATTGCTATGGAGTTAACTCTGACTCAGAGAGACACGCGAATCAACATTACAATGAGACACCATCTCTGGAAAAAAGGAAAATAAATACTGGAGAAGTTGCAGGGAGATTGGAACTCATGCACTACTAATGGGAATGAAAAATGGTATAATCATTTCTGAAAATATGATGCCTTCTTAAAAAGTTAGAAATAAAAATATCAAAGAATCCAACAATCCCACTCCTGGGAAAATATCCTACAGAAGTAAGAGCCATCGAATGCATAGATATGTGCAAGCCTATGTTCATTGAGGCATTAGTCACAATAGCAAAAAGTGGAAGCAGCCTAAGTGCCCATCAATAGATGAATGGACAAATTATGGTGCATACACAAAATGGAAAGCTAGGTAACAGCAGAGAATGATGAAGAATCCATGAAACATCTTACAACATAGGTGAATCTGGAGGGCACTATGAAATGCTACCTAACAACAGAGACCAATAAAGAATCCATGGAACATCTCACAACATAGACGAATTTGGAGGGCATTACGGTGAGTGAAAGAAGACAATCATTCAAGGACAAATATTGCATGAGAGCACTACCATAAAAACTCAAAAAAGGTTAACACAGAAAAAAAAATCTTTTAAGGTTTTAAGGGAGGAGAGAGACCGCATAGGAAAATTACTCACCAGATGGTAAATAAGTGTCAACTTTGGTGAAGGGACAGACAATATACAATATATGGTAAATTAGCAAAACTTGACCAAAGCAAAGTCATAAAAGCTTACTATAAGCATTCAAACACCTTGAGGGGCCACATTTCTGGGGCCAAGGGCTGAGGACCATGGTCTCAGGTGACATCTAGTTCAACTGGTATAACATAGTGCATAGACGAAATGTTTTACATCCTACTTCGGTAAGTAATATCTGGAGTCCTAAAAGCTTACAAATGGCCACAGAAGATACATCTATTTGGTCCATCCCATCCAGGGCAAACGAGAATGAAGACAACCAAAGACACAAGGAAAATATTAGCCCCAAAGACTAAGAACCACATGAACCATAGCCTCTACCAGCCTGAGCCCAGAAGAACTGGATAGCACTCACCTACCATAACTGACCACTTTGACAGGAATCAGAGTATAAGGTGCTAAACAGAGCACAAGAAAAAAGTAGAACAAAATTCAAATTCATTAAAAGGATCAGACTCGTGGGAGGGACCACTGAAACTATAGTCCCTGCTAACTCAGAACTGAAGCCATTTCCGAAACTCACTTTTTAAAAATTATTTTTCAATGTGTTTTAAGTAAGAGTTTACAATCCAAATCAATTTATCATATAAAACCTAGAACACAGACCTCTATGCTACTCTAACTGCTCTCCCCCATGACAGTACACTCCTCCCTTCTGCTTCATACTTCCCACATCCATTAACCACTCCTGTCTCCCTCCACTCTCGTCTGGCCTCTAGAGAGGAGCTGCTCAGGAAGTCTCAGGTATATATTTAAGCCAAGAAGCATATTCTTCACCACCATTACTCTATGTCTTATAGCCTAGCCCTGTCTTTGTCTGAAGAGTTGGCTTCAGCAATGGTTTCAGCTCTGGGGTAACAGAGAGTCTACAGGCCATATCTTCAAGGAACCCTGCTGTCTGGCAGACCATCAAGTGTGGTCTTTTGATAACGCTCTAGTTCTGCACACCCATTTTTCTCCTGCTACACTGTGTTTCCTGTCAGGGCAGTGATTGGTGGTAGCCAGGCACCATCTAGTTCTTCTGGTCTCATGCTGAAGTAGTCTCTGGAACATACGGCATCCTCTGTCTGCTGGATTCATATTTTCCTCATGTCTTTGATGTCCTTCATTCTCCTCTGCTACAGGTGGATTGTGAAAAATTTATGTTACATAAATGTCAGCTTGGAAGCTTTTAAGACACCAGAAGTTAGTCACCAAAGTGGTGTGCAGACATTTTCTTTTAAAAAAAAAACTTAGTTATAGGGGTGCACCTCAAGAACTCCACTACAAGACCATAACTGAGGGTTGAAAGTCTTGCAGGTTCCCCGGGGAGCATGGCCCCTAGACCTGACGCTGTCCCTTATCACAAGTCTTTACTGAGGTCAACTCTTTGGACAGGAATGAATTGGACTCAATGACACAGAGTAGCCATATCATGTGTCCACATTATGGTTCTATGCATCCATAGATCCTATGGGCCTCTTACTAGAGAGGAGCTGAAAGGGTGGAGAGGAGGGGACAAGAGATTGTTAAGAGGATATGACATATATAGAACAAAAAAGAGAAGTGTGCTGTCACTGGGAAAGGAGAGCAGAAAGACCTGCAGATAGGCAGGCATGTGAATTTAATTTGGATTGTACACTTTCACTTAATCACAATGCCAAAGCCAAGCCAAGTTAACCACAATAAAAAATTAAAATAAAAATTAAGAAAAGAATCTTAAGAACCACCCTCCCAAATTAGTTACGTCAGTTAGCCTAGATGTCTTCTGAAACTGTGCTCCTGAGACCTCTATCCCTGCTACTCTGTCCTTCAAAGTGTTGGGTTTCATTTAGGAAAACTTAAGCTTTTGGTGTAATCCAGTTGTGCTAACCTCCCTTCTACTGTGAACTATCACATCCTTCACCTAACCCAATTCCTACCTACTACGTAATCTATGAATACCCTTCTTCCTCTCTTCCTACCCTTGAAACCATCAAAGATAATTTTCTTCTGTGCTTAAACCTTTTCTTAAGTCCTTATACTAATGGTCTCATATAATATTTGCCCTTTTACATCTAGTTTTACTCAGCATAATGTCTTCTAGATGATTCCACGTTATCAGATATTTTCTAAAATCATTGTTGGCCTTTATCATTGCATAGCATTCCATTGTGTGAATATACCACAGTTTGTTGATCTGTTCATCTGTTGATAGGCACCTAGATTGATTCCATCTTTTTGCTATTGTGGACAGTGCTGCAATAAGCATTGTATACTGAAACTCACTTTTCAATTAAAGGTTAGATAGGCCTATAAACAAGCAATAACATTGTGAGGAAAGTGCTTCTTAGTTCAATCAAGTGTAAGACGTCTGACGATTAAGTTCATGAACTCAACCTAGAAAAAGTACTGCATACCTCATTGCTCAATATCAGTATGAGCACCTTCAGAGTACTCCCTTTAGGAAGCTGTGCACCAATGCCAGTGCTAGTCCATACTTCAAAGCAATTTTAGAACTCTTTTTCTGGAATGGCCATTAAAGATATCACTGTATTAGCCTTATGTCCTGAACATCATAAAAATGTCTTTCTTTCAATATTTCCTTTATCTTAAGGTAAAGAAAAAAGTCACTGGAGGACAGATCAGTTGAGTAGCTACGGTGTTACAATATAGTTACTTGTTTACTGGCTAAAAATTCCCTCACAGACAACTATACAATTAAGTTCATGAACTTGCCACCATGTGCAATAGCCACTCCAGAAAGAATTCAAAAATTGCTTTGAAGGGTAAACTAGTTGCCGGCATCAGCGCATAGCTTCCTAAAGGAAGTCCTTCAAAGGTGACCACAGTGACATTCAGCAATGAGGTGTGTAGCACTTAGAACAATTAAGTTTGTGGACTTAATTGTCAGACCTCATCCAAGACCAAATGGGCACTTCTTGCCCAAAATCAAGAAGAGAAGGTAGAGAGGGATAGGAAACTAGGCAAACAGACACAGACTACTCATAGTGAAAAGGAGAATTTTGCTAGGATTGCAACCAAAGTTATAAAATAATTTGAGTTTGTGCTATAAACTGTCACTGAAGGCACAATGAAATTCTAAGAATAAACAGATAAAGATGATTCCATGACCTCCACCTGAGGAGCTTGGTGGTGGTCCCAGCTGATTTGGGAATAAGGGGGAGTAATGTGTTTCAGTGAGTGATGAAGAATTTAAACTGAATGTGCTTAGCTTCCAGTATCTGTGAGACTTTCTGGTGAGATGTTTTGTACTCAGTTTTATATAAGAAACAAAACTCAAAGGTTAAGGCCTGGGCTTAAAGTTTTAATTTAGAAATCATCTGTATACATGCAGCTGCGAAGACTGTGGGACTGGGTGAATTTCCCAGAGAGAAGGCAAAGGCCAAGACTGGAACTCTGGCAAATACCATCATCTAAAGGGCAGGTGGAAAATGAATTGCCCATGAGAGATCAAGAATAAGCCATCAGAAAAAGCAATTGAAAGCCAACAGACTCACAAAAAGAAAAGGAGTCAGGTTTCTCAGAAGAAGAGATCAATGGTGACAGTTCGGTCACAGTAAAAAGCTCTGGTGAGACAAAGACTAAAAGTCATCTATTGGCTTTGGCAATTAGGAGGTCCCTAATGACTGAAGGAAAAACAATTTCAGAATGTGGGGAGAACAACAGCCACGTTCCTACAGAGTGATGATAGTATATAACCATGTCATTATGAAATTCAATACAATCCCAGGAGGGACAATTATTGGCTATTATCATCCCCATATTCAGATGTAGACACTGAGACTTGCCGAGGATAAATGACTTAGCCATTGTACACCTACAATGAAGTTCAGAACACGGTCTTAAAACCAGGTCTCCAGATTCTATGCCAGAGCTTCCAATCAACTGCTCTGTTAGACAAACATCTTCGTTGAAAATGCAATACATTTTCTGAACCTTTCAAAACCATTGGCAATGATAATTTGCATAGTCACATTTAAAAAAAAAAACTCAAATTCACTACCATCAAGACAATTCCAATTCATATACTCGTATTAGGTCATATTAGATTTACTGGATTGGCTAGCTAGAAGCGGGATCTGGAAAAATGGGTAAGAAGTTATATAAGTGAATAAGTTTTAATGAAATGAGAAGAATAGTTTCAGAAACTATACTGTGACAAAGACTAGTTAACCCTCTTGTCACCAAGTCAGTTGTGACTCGTAGTAATCCCAATTAGATACTCACAAATTCCATTTTCTCACCCTGGATATACAAGAACTCTACATTTCCCAGATTTAGTTGCAGTTAGTTTGAGGACATTTAAGGCTTTAGGCAATAGAAGTGACATACACTAAACCTATTACACTGCCATGGTAGTCAAAACAGCTCGGTACTGGTACAAAAAACAGATACATAGACTAATGGAACAGAGTAGAGAATCCAGATATAACAACATCTACCTATAAATAGCTGATGCTCAACAAAGGCCCAAAGTCCTTAAACTGGGGAAAAGACAGTCTCTTTATCAAATTGTGTTAGCAAAACCAGATATCCATCTGCAAAAAAATGAAACAAAACCCATATCTCACATCATGCACAAGAACTAACTCAGAATGGATCAGTGACCTAAATATTAAATCTAGAACAATAAAGATGATAGTAGGAAAAATAGGGACACTACTGGGAGGCTTAATAATGGCATAAACAGACTGCAGAATATTACTAACAATGTACAAACACCAGAAGAGAAAGTAGATGAACGGAAACTCCTAAAAATCAAATACTTATGCTCATCCAAAGACTGCACCAAAAGAGTGAAAAAACAGGCTACAGACTGGGAAAAAAAATTGGGCAACCATGAATCTGATCAGCATCTGACCTCCACATTCTACAAGGCACTGCAAAATCTAAACACGAAAAAGACAAATAACCCAATTAAAAAATAAGCAAAGAATATGAACAGGCACTTCACCAAAGAAAACACTCAGGCAGCTAAAAGATGCATGAGGAAGTGAATGAGATATCTTCTTACCCCAACAAGGCTTACATTAATCTAAAAAACACAGAGGTTGTGGAGAGACTGAAACTATTCTACATAGTTGATGAGAATGTAAAATGGTACAATGACTTTGAAAATTGATTTGGTGCTTTCTTAAAAAGCTAGAAATAGAAATATTGTTGTTCTTGGTTCTGACTGTTGTTGGTTGCTGTCAAGTTGGTTCTGACTCATAGCAACCCTATGAATAACAGAACGAAGAACTGCCTGGTCTTGTACCGTGTCTGCAACTGTTTTTATGCTTAAGCCCATTGTTGCAGCCACTGTGTTGATCCATCTCATCTGGGGTCTTCCTCTTTTTCGCTGACCCTCCACTCAACTAAGCATGACGTACTTCTCCAGGAACTGATCTTTCCCGACAACATGTCCAAAGTATGTAAGATGCAATCTTGCCGTCTTTACTTCCAAGGAGCACTCTGGTTGCACTTCTTCCAGAACAGATCTGTTTGTTCCTTTGGCAGTCCATGGCACATTCAATGTACTTCTCCAACACCACAATTCAAAGGCATCAATTCTTCTTTTCTTTGTTCATGGTCCAGCTGTCACATACATGTGATGTGATTGAAAATACCATGGCTTTGGTCGGGCACATTTTAGTCTTCAAGGTGACATCCTCACTTTTGAATACTTTGAAGAGGTCATTTGCAGCAGATTTTCCCAGAGCAATGCATCTTTTGACTTCTTAGAAATACTGTATGATCCAGCAATCCCACTGCTTGGAATATATCCCGGAAAAATAAGGACTGTCACACAAATAGTTAAATGCACATTGAAGTTTATTGTAGCACTGTCCACAACAGCAAAGTGATGGAATCAACCTAGGTGCCTATCAACAGATGATGAATAAACAAACTGTGGTATATTCATGCAATGGAATACTATGCAATGATAAAGAAGAACAATGATCTTGGGAAACATCTGGTAACATGGAATCATCTGGAAGACATGATGCTGAGTGAAATTAGTCAGTTGCAAAAGAACAAACATTGTATGAGAACACTATTATACTCAAGAAAAGGTTTAAGTATACAATAAAATCTTTGATGGTTACAAGGGAGAGGAGGGGGAGGGGGTATTCATAGATTAGATAGTAAACAGAAATTGGGTTAAGTGAAGAGAGTGACAGCACACAGTGGAAGGGAGATTAACACTGCTGGGCTACCAGCTCAGAGGTTGCCTAAATGCAACACAATATTTCAAAGCTCAGAGCACCAAGGGTAGAAGTCTGATGACATCTAGATTAACTGGTATTTTTTTAAGAAAATGTTCTGCATCTCATTTTGATTACTGGCATCTGGTGGTCTTAAAAGCTATCAAACAGCCATCTAAGCTGTGTCTATTTGTCTCAATCCACCCTGAGCAGAGGAGAACAAAGGGCATCAAAGATATGAGGAAAATAATGATCACAGGAGACTACATCAGCATGAGGCTGGGAGAACCAGATGGTGCCCAGCCACCACCAATGACTGCCCTGACAGAGAACACAACATAGAGTCCCCGACATAGGGACTGAAAACTGGTGGCACAAATCTAAAACTCTAGTAGAAGACCAGATTCAAAGGTCTGACATCTTGGAGGGTCTGCAAGACATGGCCCCTGAACTCTTCTAGCCAAGACCTGAAATCAGTACTGAAGCCAACTCTTCAGACACAGGTTGAATTGGACAATACATGGAGCCATGCTGGTGAAGTACACGCTTCTTGGCTCAAGTATATCCTTAAGCCTGTCAGAACAGCTCCTGTCCAGAGGTTAGATGGGAGAGTCGAGAATGGGAGACAGGAGCTGGTTGAATGAATACAGGAAGCACAGGGTAGAAAGGTGGAGTGTCCTGTCACAGGGTGGAAAGAGTAGTTAGTGTTGCATAGAGGTTTGTGTGCAAGGTTTTATATTGCAGAATGACTTGAATTGTAAACTTTCACTTAAAGTGCAATAAAATAAGGCGGAAACAGAAAAAAAGAAGAAGCAGTATACACTGCAGCCAGGCCTAGAGCATAAAGCATCCTTCCTCATCAGTCAAACATTCTGTTCCCCTATCTTGCCTGGAGAGAAGGATGTCCAGATACCGGCACCACAGAATGGAAGGAGCTTGGATATCTGTCTTACTTACTTACAGGAGAACCAACTAGAAGCCCACCTGACCCACATCACAATGTGACACGAACAAGGAATAAGCTGTCACTGTTTTACACCATTGAGAT
The DNA here is from genome assembly GCA_028571685.1 of Heterohyrax brucei. Lineage (NCBI taxonomy): Eukaryota > Metazoa > Chordata > Mammalia > Hyracoidea > Procaviidae > Heterohyrax > Heterohyrax brucei. Next base: position 41,542,477 of record CM053162.1, on the reverse strand, counting down.
TTCAAGGCTCACATGTTACTGCAGCATAGCTTAGCCTTCACAGACTAATACAACCTAAGTAGTAGGACCAGGACAACAAGGAAAGGAAGAGAGTAAATGGTGATCATTAACAATAATGAAAGTAAATATATATTTCAAAAACTCTTCTTGAAATTAAAAAAAAAAACCTAGCAAATTCCTTGTATAGTCTGACTAGACCTGTCTTTTACTTGTAAAACAGCTCATGGTAAAAGAAGCAACTCCTTAGATTAAATACCAATTATAAATTGCTTACTACATTTTAGACATTACAAATATAAATGAATTTTAATATTTTTTCCTTCACCCCATGAATCGCTTTGATCATCTTTGAGGAGCATACTCCCACTTTTGGAGGTCACTGGATCATGTACTTAATGGACCTGGTCAATGAGAAAAACAAAACTCACTGCCATCGAGTTGATTCTGACTCATAGCAATCCTTTAGAGCAGAGTAGAACCACTCCATAAAGTTTCCAAGGAGCGCCTGACAAATATGACCTGCTGACTTTTTGATTAGCAAACATAGAACTCAACCACTACACCACCAGGGTTTCCTGGTCAATGAGACCAGTGTCTTAATAGCTTCTTCCCTGTCTGCAACCTTTCTTATACTTTGAGCAGTTCCAGGGAGTGTAGTTAAAATTACTAGTTCCTTTCAAAAGAGTGGGTCAAGGAGAGCCTTGTACCTCCTCTCTATTGTCTGTCTCAGTTTGGGTTTGTGAGTCAAAGTGTTCAGACACTTGGGGACAGCATTGTGAGGTACTGGAGCTTAGTACCTTTGTCTGCTCCATTGGCTGGATTCACTGGCCACTGAGAGCCACACTTCGGCAACAGAAGACTCTCACTCTTCACTACCCATTCCCAGAAAGATAAGTGTAAATCAGAACCCTTTAGATCAACCAACATTTCAATATTTTGGGGAACTCACACCTGAAATACTCAGAATCCTACTATACTACTGCCAATGCCCCAACAAAACTGACATGAAACTAGGCTCATCATAAAACAGACTGTCTTAAACCTAACCTGCCTGGAAAAAATAAATTGTGCATCCCAATTTTTCATAATGAGAGACTATGTAAATCAACTAGTCTTCTGGTAACAGGGACCTGACTGCAGTGGCTAGAAGACTTCATTCTTTCTCATAAATGGCATAAATAATTCAGAGCTGGTATGACGGCTTCACAAAGGGACTAAAGTTCCTTCTGTCCTTCTGCTCTGCCATCTTCACACCAGTCATCACATGCATACTCTGGGCAGCAGAAAAAAGTAAGTGGAGGGAATATAGCAAGTCTCCCTCCAGAAGAGTCAGGCCCTTCAAGCAGCCTTTCTGGCAGCCCCACACACTTCTGTGTATGGCTCCTTGGCCAGTTCTAAATTATGTGGCAATACCTAGCTGCAGGGGAAGCTGAGCAACATTGACTTTTGCTCAGGTGTCTTGACTTCACTGCCTAAAAGTGAGGGAGTTACTGCTGAAGATGGGAGACTGGATACAAAAAATAAGCAAACCCAGTGCTGTTGAGTCAATTCTGACTCATAGCAATAGTGAGTGGCAATTAGCAATCTTTGCCAGCCCAGGTTAAATTTCCATTAAAGTGCTTTTTTGTCTTCATTCTAGTTTTCCTTTCTTGACTTCATCTTTTAGGGTTTTTGGACAATGAGCTCACATCCATGGTAGGTGAAGAGTAATGTAGAATTAAATGCCCTTCAAGAACATGCTGTTGTTTGTCATCTGGTTGATTCCAACTCATAATGACCCTACGGGACAGAGTAGAACTGCCTCCATAGTAAAAATACCCCCTAGGCAGGAATCTTTTTGGGAGCAGATGACCAAGTCTTTTCTCCCAAGCAGCTGCTGGTGGGTTCCAATGACTGATCTTGTCGTTAGCAGACAAGTGCTTAACCATTGTACAACCAGGACTCTTTCAACAGCCAAAATCTCAAACCAAATCTACTGCCACTGAGTCAATTCTGACTCACAGCACCTTATAGACAGAGTAGAACTGCCCTCATAAAGTTTCTAAGGAGTACCTGGCAGGTTTGAACTGCCAACTTTCTGGTTAGCAGCTGTAGCACTTTAACCACTGCACTGCACACTCCCCAAAAAATCCCCAAACCTGTTGCTGTTCATTCTGAGTCATAGCAACCCTATAGGACAGAGTAGAATTGCCCCCGTAGAGTTTCCAAAACTAAATATTTGCAGACGCAGACTGCCATGTCTTTTTGTCACAGAGAAGCTGTTGGATTCCAAACACCAACCTCTTGGTTAGCAACTGAGCACTTTAACCACTGCACCACCAAAGGTTTTCAAGACTACATCAGCCTTTGCAAATTGATGCTTCTTCTGCTTACAGATACCTGCAAAGTAATCTAATATATGTAATAAAAATCCATTAACCAACAAGTTTTATCAACTACAACTCAACAAAGGATGACGTTCTGTGTTTTATACTGTGGATTCATGATTCCCTGCTATAGGTAACCTCTGGGAAGAGAATGACAATTCTGTGAAAGGCTAACCCCATTACACTGAAGTCATGAATTGTGGTGGAAATATGAACTTGCCTATGGGGAGAATGAACTTGTTGATTTTTAAATGAAGACATCAATATTTCACATTTCTAAACTCAATCTTCCCCCTCCCTAATTTTGGTGGTGCAGCACAAACAGGTTTTGTAATACTCTTGTGGTTTCCTTTATTAGAAAAACATAGGGATCTGTACTGTTGAGCTAAATGACAATATTACAGGTCATAAAAAAGATTTAGTATTTGAACCTTTGTGCTCTTCAAGCTCCCAAAGTCATTCCCAGCAAAGATCAATTTCAATTATACTTTTACTGCTTACATAATGGAGATGGGGGTGCATCACAAGAATGGAGGAGGGCAAAAAAGGCTAAGGGCACTGGGGGGAAAGCACCCCTTTGCCATTGACTCAGTTCCTGAGGTGCAGTTTGTTGGCCTGGGTCTGTTTCTCTCTCCATGGTAGAGGGTTAATTGCAATACTTTCTTTGTGTGACCAGAATCATTACTGACAGCTGGGAACTCCACTTCCAGGCAGCATTTTTTTTTCAATTGCAAGTAACTGAAAGTTTACAATCCAAGTCAATTTTTCCATATAAAATTCTGAGTACCTGCCTCTCTGCAACTCTATCTGCTCTCCTAACCCTGTGAAAACACACTCTTCCTTTTCACTCTTCCAGTATCCACTCAGCATTTGTTCCCTCCTCTCCACCCTCTCCTCTCCCCTCTAAAAAAAAACCAGTAGGACAGCTTCATATGTATATTAAACCATAAAGCACATACACCACACGTGTCACTCTGTGTCCCCAAGTCCAGTCCATTCTTTCTCTGAAGTGTTGGCTTCAATACTGGTTTCAGCTCTGGGCTAACAGCAAGTCTAGGAGCCATGCTCTCAGGAGACCCTCCAGGTTTTCAGACCATCAGTTGTGGTCTTTTAATAGAGTTCTTGATCTGAACATCCCTTTTTCTCATGCTAAGTCAGGGACTCTACATTGCATCCACTATCAGGGCTGTCTTTGGTGGTGGCCAGATGCCGTCTAGTTCTTCTGGTCTCATGCTAATGTAGTCTCTCAGCCACATGGGTCCTTTGGTCTACTGGGCCCATTTTTTCTCATGTTGGGACCAACTGCTGTTCCTCAGATGACACTTGCTGGCTTTTAAGACCCCAGATGCCACTCAACAATATGGGGTCCAGGCATCATTGTTTAAAAAATGGTGTTCCTGGTAGCAATCTTGGGCAAACAGATAGCTAAAGAAAATCCAGGCTTTTATTTATTTATTTAATGCTGGGTTGGTGTGGCAAAGTTCAGTTAAATAAATGCAGACTATCATTCTGCAATGCAATAAAATCAGTTGTGACCCCAGATGGTTTAGTCTGCCTTTGACTGATGTTGGCACATCTTGTCTGATGTTGAGGAGAGGGCAGTTCACCCAAGTATGTCACAGTTTCATGTTGTATTTCGTCACTCATGTCTAGTTTACGTTAAGATTAGAGGGCCAACTAATATAAATATTTTCAGACTCAGGCTCTCCCTCTTCTCATTTTGCTGGTGATAAATGTCAGTTCTCCTTCTAAAGTAATTTTCTGTCATCTTCAAATCATGATGTACTTAGAATAAATTCAAACCTCTTCAGAGGGCCTTCAAAACTCCATGTGATCAGGGCTCCAGTCCCTCCCCAAGCCTGTCTCAGATCACTCTTGGCCCAGCTCCCTACTTTTACACTCCATGGTTTCTCTCAGTTTCACTAGGACTCCTGGCTGTTTTCCACCTCAGGACCTTTGCATATGACTTTGCTCTCCCTGAATCTCCCTTCTTCTCCTACTCTGCAAGACTCACTCTTTGCTCTCAGGTCTCCATTTAAAAGTCAGTCTCCCTTTCAGAGTAGCCAGTCCTGATCCTCAACCAACATAGCAACTCCTCATGTACCATCTCAGCTATTGCTTGTTTCTCTCATGTAACTAACTCAAGTCTGATATTTTAGGTATCTCTAAAGCTGGGCCCTCCTCAGGATCCACACTCTTTTGAAAGCATTCAAAAAATAAAACTAAATCCACTGCTGTCAAGTTGATTCCACCTCGTAGTGATCCTACAGACAGTGTAGAACTGCCCCATTGAGTTTCCAAGGAGCACCTAGCAGATTTGAACTGCCAGCCCATAACATTTAACCACTAGCATTTCTGTCTTTGAAAGCACTGGGGGACTTTAAATCACAAATAATTATTCCCCTGTTGTCCTGTGTATAGTATTATAAGAAGCACGAGTTTGAGGGCATTTGAGGTCATGCCTTAAAAACTAGCTCCCCCATGCTAAAGGGTGCAGCCTCTGTGCAGTCACCATTATTGGCAAAAGTGGGATCAATCAAATCACCTCTCCCTCAGAAAGCAGAGGAGGTGGGCCAAGATGGGCCTGAGGAGCCTGCTCTTCTCACCCGACCTGGCTGAAGGAGCACCCACTGACAGAGTCAGCGTTGTCTCCTTATACAATTTCAGTTCTGCTCTAGTGTGGGACAGATTTGAAGTTGAGAATTCCATGCCACAGGCAGAGCTACAATCTTTTGATTCTGAATAAGTGCTGGTTATTACCAAGCACTCATTAGTGACATAAAAACACTGCATCAAACTCTCCTATGTGGTCTTATGCCTTGAACAATATGATTTCCTGGAAAGAACTCAGAGATAAGCTTTGTTTGTAGGTAAACAATAATTTACTTACTGTGATAAGTTATTAGGGAAAGCCATTTAAATGTCAGGGGTCAGCTACCAAAAAGAACATCTTTATTCTGGTGTATCTGATCTTATACCACTTTTTCTGACAGCAATTAGGCAACAAGCTACTGCCACTCACCAGCTGTAATAATCCCTGCCTACATAACCTATGTGTCCTATCAGAAAAAGTATATTTTATATTTACTTGGCAATTTAATTCTTCTTTATATCCCCAACCACAGTATAAATTTTCTGAGACCAGAGGTCTTGGCTATCTCTTTCATTATTCTATTCCAGCAACCTGAATAATATCTGATTCATGTTACTGTTGTCAGGTACAACTCACAGTGACCCCATGTGACAGAGTAGAACTGCCCCATAGAGTTTTCTTGGTTGTAATCTTTACAGAAGCCTATCAGCAGGTCTTTCCACCTCAGAATCACAGTGTGGGTTCCAACTGCTAGTCTTTTGGTTAGCAGCCTAGCTCTTAGAGATTTGTGCTCTTCTTAGAGGTCTTAAAAACCCTGATGGCGTAGTGGCTAAGTGTAACGTGTGCTAACCAAAAGGTCGGTTCAAGTCTCTCCGGCACTCCTTGGAAAGCCTATGGGGCAGTTCTACTCTGACTTACAGTGTCACTGTGAATCAGACTAGACAGTAGTGGCTTTGGCTTTTTTTGGCTAGAAGTCCTGGGTATGTATTCTCTGAATGATTGATGCTTGAGTAATACAAAAGCACACTAATTTGATGGATTGAGAGGGTATCAAGGGTTTTCCTGCTCTGCCAATGTGAAGTTGGCAGCTAAGACACAGATGTTAAATGATGATGATCAAAATATGGCTCAGTTTACTCACTGGAAACAGTCTGATCTGCTGGGAGATTATTCCCACCAACCCAAGTACATTCTATACAGGTAAGAGAGCTCTACTGAGTTTCTAAAAGCTCTTGGAAAGATGGGGCTTAGGGATGCTACTCACAGGGCCTTCTCCAATGTGCTACAGCTCCTCTGCTCTATTCCTGCTCACACATTTGTGCAAACTAGGTGAAAGAGTAGGTCAGGGCAGTGTAGAGTCAGTTATGGGGCTTGTGTATCTAGCATGTGTTCTAAATTACACTCCATTCTCCACGGCCCTCAAAGATCCCACTGGCCCAACAACGGCTGGCAGTCTGGATTCATGTTCATATTTTAAAAATACCATTGATAACCTTTTGTTATTTCTGCCTTGGTCTTTTATAAAATGTGCAAAACAGAAAATCAGGTACCTTCAAAGTTCTGGAACCCAAAATTAGGTAAGATAAGCAATAATCTCTCCTGTTTCATTCTTTCTCTTCATCAGCTGAATTAATTTGCATGCTCATTTTCATTTGCATCTGATAGCTGTGAAAAGCTCAGGTGTAGCTATCTAGGACCTTTCTTAATGGCATTATGTCTCAGATTTTTCGAAGAGAGAAGGGAGAAATCTACTTTGGTTTTTATTGCACCATCCATATTCAAATTCTTTTCCTGGCTTTTTCTTATCTTTTGGCAAATTTTGAACCACCATTTAGTTTCTAATAACCAAAAGAAACCAAATCCAGTGCTGTTGAGTTGATTCTGACTCACAGTGACCCTATAGCACAGAGCAGAACTGCTCCATAGAGTTTCCAAGGAGCGCACAGCAGATTTGAACCACCGACCTTTCGGTTAGCAGATGTGGCATTGAGCCACTATGCCACCAGGATTTCCTACGGTCACCTTCCTCATCAAACATGTTGATCAAAATAAAAATACCAAAAAGCCAAAAATTATATTCAATAGACAAGATTAGTCTGAAACACTTCCTATTTGTCTCCTAGTTTCCTAATTGAATCGTTTTAATTTGCCATGAACCCTCACTTTGGGGTCAGCATCGGCAGGATAGACAACAGAGTCTGAACATTCAGGTTAAAGCTATCCTTTGGGAACCCACATTTGAGAACCCCAGATTAACAGTCCATACTTGTTAAGGAACTCAAGCCAATATCATTTTGCTCAACTTCACTGGCGGCAGAACTGGTCTTCAAATTCAGCATCTTCACCCTAACAACAGCAGCAAAAAAAAAAAAAAAAAAAAAAACAACTTGCTGCCAAGAAGTCAATTCCAACTCATAGTGACCCACAGGACAAACTAGAACTGGTTTGTAGAGTTTCAAGGAGCTCCTAGTGGATTTGAACTGCCAATCTTTTGGTTAGTGGTCATAGCACTTAGCTACTATGCCACCAGTGTTTCTGTCCTCACCTGAGGCCCACACATTTTTTCTCTTTTTTTCTATTAAGCTCTTCACTTCTTACATGTATATTATTTGTGTCTTCCCAGAGCTGATGGAAAAGGGGAACATAGAAACACATCCTAAGGGAGCTACTCTGTTCTTACATTTGTACGTGGCATAGGGGGCAGCTGGAGAAATTACATTCTTTTCAAGGTTGAGGGTTCCCTCATCCATTCACTTCATTTTTGAGAAAGAATTGATTAGTACCGAAATGCAATGTTTTCTCAAAATGTTTGCACTTGAAATATCTTCCAGATTATCTAGGGTTATATGGGTTACAGTTGGGGGGTGAAGTGTCAGGGGCGAGGAACAGAAGAACAGCTAAAACTTCCTGGTGACTCAGAGCCTGTATGTGTGAGGGACTGGGCTGCGGAATGCGTGTGCACGTGTTCCCAAGCTGACTCCAGCAGCAGCGCCCAGGCCTGTAGCTATCTCACTGGTAGGTCCTCCCGTGAAGGAGTCTTGATTAATTATGTTCTTATGCTAATTCACCTTTATAACACCTCGGTACCCAAAGGCTCTGCCTGTTCTGACAGAAGAAAGATACCCTCTCCCTTGTCCCCCAACTCCCCTGACAAAAAAATAATAATACAGATGCATGCTTTTCATACTTGCCAGTTGGTCTACTGAGGGGCAGGAAGTCAGGAAGAGTCAAGTGTCCCAGGCACAGGCTGAAAAGGGACTAAACGGCGAGCCTGTGGCCCCGCCAGTGCTGGGAGAAGCCTCTAGGTGGTGCAGGTGAGTTTGTAGTGAGGGAAAGCCCCTCCACAAGGACGAAGTTGCCTAACTTGCAATCGGGACAGTGAATAGTCAAAGGAAAGTTCCCGGGAAGCCCTTGGAGACACAAAGAAGTGGAGCTGACAGTCGCAGTGGGGTGCCCGGCCCCAGAGAGCTTTACCAGCCGACAGGAACCTTGAGCATCTGCTGGGACGACCCACCTGGGCAACCTGGTGTCCCCCAGACTGGATCGTGCCTGAGTTTTCCTCACAGATCTGTTTGGTGCTTGGGCTGGCAACTGAACCTCTCCTGGCTGCCAGGTAAGCCTTAGTCTTTTGCTTTTGCTTTTCTAAACCTGTGGGGCTCTTTTGCACGGAGAGACGGAGGTGGCATAGGCTAAGAGACAGCCTGAGTGCATTTTTGAAATGCATGTCATTTTTGGGTTGCGTTTGAACAAGCTTCACCAATTACTTTAGGTCTGCGCCCCTAGTTCAAAGACCCGAGACTGTGCCTTTGTTTTCGGGAAAACATCAGAAACTCAATTTTGCTACTGTTAGCACATTTGGTTAGCAAGCCAAACTCTGGCTGCGCTTAGCAGGCTTTGAGATTTTTGGCTCCCGAAACAACGGGTGTCTCCAGAGAGCATGGGAAGTCTGTTTCTCTGGTTTGCACTGGGGCTTGGCTGGCCTGGGAAGGCAAGCAAGGACTGAGGCTGTCTCTCAGTTCTGTACCTATGTCCAACAGAAAAATACCCATGGTGCCTTAACAGACCATCTAGCTGGGGTTTTGAGTCAAGTCTGAGACGTGATTTTGTGGCCTTTGTGTGGCTGTGTTTGTGTGTGTGTAATCTCTGAAGATTAAGGATTTCATGTCCATTCAAGAAGTTTCTCTTAGTGCCTCAGACAGGTCATAGAGGACTTTGGGCTGCATGCTGAAGAGCAGGCTCTAATGCTCCTCTAACTCCCTGACATCCTTCAGCCGTGGTCCCCCGGGGGCAGAGGTATGGATCCGAGTTGCAGGAAGAGTGAGCTGGGTAGGAAGCACAGCAGGTGAGCATCTCACGGATAACTTCCTGCATCCACTGGATTAACAGCAAGAAGAGTAGTTAAAGTAAATAAAGGGCCAGGAGCAAGATGATAAACTCATACAGCAGAAGACCTGGTCAGTCTGAACATAAGGGAGTAGTTGGTGGGACACAAGGATATGAAATGAATGGAATGAGAAAGAGAGAGGAGGAGAGCCAACACAGAGCCAGGTTCCCTCCTTCCCCGCCTCTGCAGCTAGCCACTGCTCTGGGGGTTCTGAAGTTGTCTTCTTTGAGACTTTCTAACTAGAGTGTCGCTATGAGTCAGAATCGACTCGATGGCAGTGGGTTTGGTTTCAAACTAGGAGTGAAACCCTAACTACTTCAAAATATCAAAGAGATTTTAAAAAATAAATCATGGACTAAGGAGAAAAGCAATCAGTTGAAATAACTCTTTAAGAGAGAATAATTCTTGCCTGACTTGAGTGTCTGTGATTTTTTTAAGACATAGCCACTCTAGGCCTTTAAATATACATCTTGACAGAGTCCACCAAAAAAAGAAAATTACTCATCACAGTTAGGAAATTACAGTTTGTCGTGATGATTGCTCATGCTTTATCTTTCATTTCGAGAGCAGAAGAATTGGGGCTTCTGAGGGTCCTGGTACAACAATCTGAGGTCTCAAACATGCCAGGAATTGTGTCTGTCTGCCCTCTCCTCAACCCTAAGTGAGCCAGACTGTGCGGTGGGAATATCGATTTGTGCCAGTACATTTGAAGGGCAATCTTGGAGCGACACGTCTTAGGGAGGAAAAGCAATACATGAAATTTTGCTGAAACGCGTGATCTTCACTCTCCAAAGACTTCCTGATTTATAAAGTTCAATGGGATTTTCGTTATATTGAAGATAGGTATTTGCAAACTCCGAAGTGTCAGGGACTGGTCCTTCTCTTGGAGCATTGCTGTGTCCCTATGCCTGGCACAGTGCTGCCACCACATGGTAGTGTTCGCAGGAGAGGCAGAGACAGATCTGATCTCACCCCATTTCACAGGGAGCAAAACCAAGTTGACTCTTGGAGGTTAACACAACTGCCCAAGCCCTGGTGGTTTTTAAAAAGATCCTACAGAACTTCTTCTAGTCAAAACCCCTTAGTGTCTCCATGGGGATGCACAGATGGAAACCCCAGCTCTCAAGTCTTCTTTCAGGGCCCAAGTGAATGAGTTTCATGTTTTCTGAAGAACAGAATTCACTCTCAAGGAAATGCACAGATCTCAGCTTAAAAAAAAAAACTTAAGTCAATTCCAACTCACCAGTGACTCTATAGGACAAAATAGAACTGCACCAGAGGGCTTGCAAGGTGTGGCTGGTGGATCTGAACGGCCGACCTTTTCTGTTAGCAGCCAAGTTCTTAATCACTATACCACCAGGGCTCCTCGAAAACTCAAGAAGGTCTGAAGCGCAAACACAATAGCTATAAAAAGGATGGTGTGTTGGAAGCTAGCCCCACTGTTTAAATGATCAGGTCCCTTCTAAGTTGGCTTCCCCTCACTCTTCTCCTGGCCTGCGGGAGTGCCTCATCTGTGCACCTCTCAGCCACTTGACTCCTGGCCTCTGTTTCCTCCAGTACCCCAGGGGACACCTGCCTGCCATCTTCCTTTGATGCTGTTTTAGGCTCTGTCTAAGTAACTCCACCCACGGACTGCACAGTTAATTAACTTACATTAAAGCTCACTTAGCACATTACATCAATTAGGAAACAAAACACTAACCCCTGCCTTCTAAGAGTGTGGCCTCCTGAGGCTGCAGCTGCCCATCGGTAGGCATACCTTTCATATTCTTGAATTTGCATATGACAGGCAGGACTTTTATTTAATCCTTGGTTACTATTTTCTTTAAATAATAATAAAACAGTCAGAAAAGATAAACTGATCTCTGCTTATTTAACCCTGCCCTGGATCACTTTACAAGGTGTTTTCATGTTTGTCTTCCCTGTTTCCCCTATAAAGAAAATGACACCTAAAACCTGTTGGCTGTTGAGTGGTTTCTGACGTAGCGACCCTACAGGACAGAGTAAAACTGCTCTTAACCCCTATGCCATGGCTCCTAACCAAAAGGTCAAGAGTTTGAATCTACCAGCCCGTCCTCTGAAATCCTAGGGGTTTAGGTTTTTTGTTTTCCCAGTAAGAATATCGATGCTTAGAGAGGTTGAATGACTTGCCCAAAGCCACACAGTTAACAATAAAAATAATGGCTATAATAGCAATGATAATGACATGGTTGAATGCTTTACATGTCTAGGTGTGGTGCTGAACCTTGAAGTAGGAGAACTGGGACTAGAAGCTATGTCTCCTACCTCTTATGCTAGCACATTTTACCCCTTTAAACCCTGGTGGAATAGTGGTTAAGTGCTACAACTGCTAATCAGAAGGACAGCAGTTCAAATCCACCAGGCACTCCCTGGAAACTCGATGGGGGCAGTCATACCATGTCTATAGGGTTTCTGTGCTTCGGAATCATCTTGACAGCAGTGAGTATGAGTTTGGAAGGACAAGTAGTACAAACAGGTGAAGAACTTAACTGCTAATCAGAAGGTTGGAAGTTGGAGTCCACTCACAGTTGCCTCTGAAGAAAGGCCTGGCGATTTTTCGAAAAAATCAACCATTGAAAATCCTATGGAGCAGAGCTGTACTCTGACACACAGGGGGCCGCTTTGAGTCAGGATTGACTCAAAGGCAATGGTGACAGTGGCTGTGGAAGCAGACCAGTGGAGGAGGGGCAGTGACCACACAAGTTCAAAATAAACGTGCCGTTCACTAATGCTCCTCCTTCATCTACATCCCAGTTGTCCGGTGGGGGCTTCCCAGACACTTTTCAGTCCTAGGCACTACGGTGCTTCCTAGCCTCTTGTCCTCATGAGAGGCAGGGGCCTCAAACGGACACCAACTAAATTTTGTTCTTTCACAGACATCCATGAAAGGCTTGGCAATAAAAGAAGAATTAGAGTGAACATATTAAGTTGCTGTTTTTATAGTTCAAAAACAGTTGAACGTAGGCAATTTCTTATGGTATGACCTGCTGTACTATAGTTACTAACAAGCTTTTAAGTGTCTTTTGGGCCCATTTAAAAACAACACTTCGACCCCTGTTAGTACAAGTGAAAGCTGGCTGTGTTAAATTTTTCCTCATTGTCCAAAGGGAATCTGAAAATATTACCCAAGAATGGTTGTTGTTGTTGGGTGCCATTGAGTCGATTCTGACTCACTGCAACCCTACATGACAGGGTAGAGCTGTCCCACAGAGTTTTCTCAGCTGTTTTCTTTTACAGAAATAGATTACCAGATCTTTCCCTTGTGAAGTACCTAACCACTGTGCAACCAAAGTTCCTCCAAGAATAACTAACTCTATGCAATCAAACCTAAGAAAAATTCTTTGCCATGGGTCTTGGTAGGGAGCAGCCACTCATCAGAATTCATACTAGGAGATCTGGAATCTGAGGCATCTTCAGACTTAGCGCGCTCTCGAGCTTATACAAGGCACTCAACAAAAATCTGTCCACTGAATGAATGAATGAATAAGATCTTTTGTGTCAAAAGAAGATCACTAATTGTTCTAATCACACAGTTGGGGTAAGGGGTGCCTAAACACTAAAGTACTTTAAGTCAACAAACTAACTCCAGTAGCAAAGCTACCTTCTCTGGACTCGGAAACCAAACCAAATCCAGAGCCAGTGAGTCAATGCTGACTCATAGCAACCCTATAGAACAGAGTAGAGCTGTCCTATACAGTTTCCAAGGAGTGCCTGGCAGATTTGAACTGTTGACCTTTTGGTTAGCAGCGTAGCACTTAACCACTACGCCAGCAGTGTTTTCTCTGGGCTCAGAGACACCCATTTTTCTCAAAGACTGGGTATGCAAGGGTGTGAAACACACTGTTAGGCTACAAGGGTGCAGCAGATACATGGTGGTAAGGCTGGAGGGCCCTACCTCCTCTGCCCAGACCCCACTGCATAGATACCCACTGGAAATGCCCATGGATCGAACACATGTTTACACATACAACCAACCAGGGAGCCTTTGTTTTCCATTTCCGACAGATCGGATGACTGTGGAAAATGGATGGCTGGTAATGAGCCTCCCGCAGGAAGAGGCACGCGCACTGATGCACTACAGCTGTGCCACCCAGCAAGTTCATCCCATGGCAATTCGCTTTACAAGCCAGTAAATCCAGGTTCTGTTTTACAGATGGCAGGAAGGCCTGGGGAGGTTATTTCACTCATGAGTCACAGTGAAATCGGCTATAAGAGTCAGAACCACCTCAATCCCGTTATTATTACTAATAGCAGTGAAGCACAGGGGTGCATGCAAGCCAAGCTTGGCTGTGATATTTCTAGATCCCTTAAGACCAATGCTGTTAAATGACAGTATTCAGTGACTAGACTGAAAGGTGAACACAAAGACTGAAATAAGATATTAGTCTCCTGAGAAGAATAGAGATATAATTCTGCCAACAATACTTTAATCCTGACATAAAACACTTGCTTAGGACATGAAGAAAGATCCACAATACTAGACTGCAAAGGAAAATAGGAGAGGTCACGGTTTTGATAACGATCAGACCATTGCCAACTCTTTTCTAAGAAGCCCCTGTTTCCATGTTCTGAAATCCATAGTTTTTGAACTGCATCCACAGGACAGAGAAACAGGGACATTTCCAGCAAGGCTTTCTATCTGAGGCGTGTCTAGGAGACAGCAGATACAACAGGTGTTGCACCCTCCCTGGGCATGTGGTGCCACTGAACACTTCCTATTAACCTGGTTCCACCAGCAGCATGTCTACAAAAAAATGGTGTCTGTGGCAAGCACTGAAATTGTGCTCTATCCAACCATCTGACACTCTTCTTTTAGATAACTTTTCCATAATATCAACTCAAAAACACAAGTCAGGCTTGTTAATCTTGTAATTAACACACTATTGTGCTTGAGGAAGGATGTTGGGCCATAGAGGGTTAATGAAAACTGCTCTGTGGCTTCAAGGGCCCACCAATGGTATCATACCCTAATTTTGCCACTATTTTCTTTTTAAAATTGGTTTTGACATTCATTAATTCAGCAAGTCTTTACTGAGCATCTACTACATGCCAGGCACTGTTGTGTTAGCTGCCGTGGAGTGGGCCCTGAATGATAGCAACCCCAGTAGTGTGAAATGCTGCCCAGTGCCATACCATCCCCATGACTGTACTGTAATGGTCACTGGCCACACCACACTGGTTGTTTGAATATCGCTCCCTGATGAGTTTCATCTCCAGGTGGCCTCTTCCTAGGAGGGCTTTGCCTCAGGCATAGGAAAGAAGGGGCAGGCAGGCAACAGGGAGACTTGGAAGGAAGTAGAATGACCCCTTTCATCCACCATCTGCTTTCCTGACAATTTATAAATGACAAGGGACCCTTTCTGAGAGAAACTTTAAAGACTCAGGCTTAACATGTGTATTTGAATTTTAAGTCTCAGACTAGATGTTCAAGACTCAAGAACTTGTACGAAGAGATAAAATGTTTAATATTCTTGCTGAAACAAACATTGCATTCTACTTCCAGCCTTACCCAATACTCCCACAGTCACCCGAGAGCTGCTAGAGAACTCTATTCACTCCCCATTTCTCACTGGCTAACCTAGGTAGTGATTAAGTGCTATGGCTGCTAACCAAAAGGTCAACAGTTCAAATCCCCCAGGCACTCCTTGAAAACTCAAACGGCAGTTCTATTCTGTCCTATAGGGTCACTGTGAGTCAGAATCGACTTGACTGCAGTGAATTTGGTATTCTGGTTAACTTTGGAGAGAGGGAAATCCTCCAAAACACTTAACAGTCTTCAGAGAGAGAGATGTAATTTGATGGGCAAAGAAGCACTGATCAAAGTATAACTCATGAAGTTAGGAAAGCTCCTGTCTTAGTCACCTAGTGCTGCTGTAACAAAAATGGGCGGCTTCAACAAACAGAAATTTATTTTCTCACATTGTCAAGAGTAAAAGTTTGCATTCAGGGTGCTGGCTGTAAGGGAAGGCTTTGTCTATCTGCCTGTTCTGGATGAAGGCCCTTGTCTGCTCCTGGACCATCTTCATGTGGCTTGGCATACTTCTTCCTCCATCTCTGCTTCTTTCACTCATATGTTCAATCTTTTTTGTGCCTTAAAAGAGATTGGTTTAGAATAACGATGATTCCAGGAAACATCTCCTAACCTGGTTTCAACTGGAAGACATTATGTTGAGTGAGAGTAGTCAGCGACAAAAGGACAAATACTGTATGAGACCTCTACGATAAGATCTCAAAAACAGACTTGTGTATAGAAGAAGACTCTTTGACAGCTGCAAGGGAGGGGAAGGAGGGAGGGAGGGCGAGGGGGGGAGGGTTTAGTTTAGGTAGTTACTAGAAATCTAGTTGGGAGAATGCGGTGACAGCACACATTAGGAACAAGAACAACATTAAGTGGACTTCAGCATAACTTGAGTACTCCTTCCATCTTAACTCAATACTGCAAGGATAGAGTAGCTGGGGTGAGGGGCGGGGGACCATGCTCTTAGGTGAATTCCGGGCCAATTGGCACAACTAGCGTTTTGCTAGGAGAGCTCTCTGCACCCCACATTGGTGAGTGGCGTCTGGGGTCTTAAAAGCTGCCAAGCTGCCATCCGAGGACACAGCAAATGGTCCCAACTCAGCAGGAACGGATGCTCACCGAGGGCCAAAATGGCATGCGGTAAAGACAACCGAGAAGACAGAGAGACCCACAAGAGTGGGTGCCTACATCGACCTGGGACCAGAAGAACCGGATGGTGCCCGGCCACCACCAGTGATAGCCATGACGGAGCTCACAGAGAGGAGCCTCACTGGCAACACAAGAATAAAAAGAGGTGCATCATGAGATCTCCACTAAAAGACCTCAATTGATGGTCCAGCGGTTTTGGGGTTCCTCTGAGAGCATGGCCCCTGGCCCTGATGCTGCCCATTCCCATAAATTATAACAAAGGTCCACTCTTTGAACAGGAATGGAATGGACTTGGCAATGCAGAGTAACCATATGTTGGAAGCACTTTATGGTTCTATACATCTATAGGATATCATCTTGCTGACCTCTGGCTGGAGAAAGGGGAGTGGATGGAGAGGAGGGGAAAGGAGACTGTTGGGAGGATGAGACATGTATGGAGCAGAGAGGAATAGTGTGCAGTCACCGGACAGGGAGAGCAGTGGAAGCTGCATATAGGGGGGCATGTAAATTTACATGTGAATGTACATTTTCACTCAGTTATGTTAAATAAAAATAAAAAAATTAAAAAAAAGAGATTGGTTTAATATACACTCTAAACATGTCTCACTAATGTAACAAAGACAACCTATTCTCAAATGGGATTCTAGCCACAGGCATAAAGGTTAGGATTTAGAAGACGTTTGGGGGGGGGGGAGACATTATTCAAGTCATAATACCTCCTTTTCCAGGTGTGCTAGTGTGGAATTAATTTAGAGATCAATTCAGCACCCAATTTGGCATGCCAGAGCTACTACTGCCAACTGCAGACAGTCTTTTTCAGAGCACTCAGAGAATCCCAGGCTGTTGGGCCACAGCCAGCAAGCAACCCGCCAGCACTTGGCAAGTGTAATTTCCTTCTGCGTAATAAGACCGTGGAGATCGATTAGTCAACCTGAGAAAGCGATACTGTCCATAGGAAGCCCAAGGTGTTAAATATCTACAGATGGATCACTGGGAAGGAGCTGAAAGGTTTGACTCCTTGGATTTGGAGTTCAGTCTGTTTTCTGACATTATACAGAAAGACTGGAAGTGACGGAGTTTGGGGGACAATTGTATGTGTTGAAAATGTCTATTGAGTTGGCTAATTTTATTTACCCAGGTAGATGTGGTTTTATGGCTTAATATTTTGATGGTGACTGGTGTCCTTGAATAACAAACATTACCTCTGGCCCAGGCAAGATAAAAACAAAATCCTGAGTCTTAAAAATACTGAAATACACCGAGCTTTCTTGAAGGCAACTTAGGAGACTCTCAAGGTTCATTTTCTTTAAGATTTAGTCCTTAATAATGGCTGTGGCTACACTCAAAATGGCCACTCCTAAAACTTCCTGCCCATAATGAAAAAAATAAATCAGAAAGTACACTTTGGGGATGTGGCTATTTAGACACTCCATGCTCTGCAGAAAGCCCATATGTCTACAAAGCACAACCAAGACAATCATGGTTGTCTGCTTGACAAAGAAGGGAATTTGCAAACAGCACAAATTAACTGTGCATCATTAGATTTACAGAATGTGGTTTTCTTTATGGGTCATAAACATTCCAACAAGTATTTAAATTCAGCAGGACTCCTCTAGAGTTTATTCTTAGAGAGGTGGACTCTGGAGTAAGAGTCATCCATTGAAATACTTAGGCACAGAGGCCAGAGTCTTTCCTAGGGTCGTGGGGAGCTCCACAACACATGTTTCCACTCACCTCCAACCGTCGAGCCAAAATCTTAGCTCCCCACCATGCAAACGTCTCAGTTCTCCATTAAAACCGCAACCTCAACCAGCTGCCATTAAGTGGATTCCGACACATGAGAACTCCCGTGTATGTCAAAGTAGAACTGTTCTCCACAAAGTTTTCAATAGCTGATGTGTTTTTTTAAAATAGATTACCAGACCTTTTTTCTGAGGTGCTTCTGGTTAGATTCAAACCACCAACCTTCATGCTTAGCAGCTGAGCACATCAATCGTGTGCATTACTCGGGGACTGGTTCTCTTTTAGCACTCGTTTAAGTGAATTTTGCTCCTTATTTTATAAGGAGAGAGAAGCAAGTCCGGGACATTGCTGCGACTTGCGACTTTTGATCCTGAGTCAACTCTACAAACCAGGAGACCAAACTTTCTCCTAAATTACTGCCAGTTGGTTTTCAACTTGAGGTTTCCACATGAAAATCATTATCCAAACAGACCACACACAGCTTTCTGACTCGACTTCTGCAACTGGAGTGTGTGAAGGAAACGGCGCTTGAGAATGTTATCCCGATGACTATCACAGTTGTAGCTTTAGAAGACAAATATTTATTTTGTGAAGATTGCAAAACTGAGAACAAGAGAATGTTGAACTCCTCTTTACGTTTCCAGAACGGAGACACTGGCAAACGCAGAGTCCGTTGTACTCTGAAGACAAGTCATTCGTCTCCCGTGGACATCATTCTGGCTAACATCCTTCCACTGGTGGGCGCTAGTGGTCTGGGGGCGCTGCCTGTCTTCCGTGGGTTCTAATCAGGAGGTTCAAGGGTGTGGCTCCCCTAGTGTGGGTTGGATGGCGAGTTTGGTGTGGCTATCTTTCCCATTCACCGTGGCTCCTGAAGGAAAAAATAACACGTCTCTGAGGGCCTCCCTCCAGGTAGATTATCTTCATAAAATTAAAGGGGGCACCACATTCGCCGGAGGCTAGCAAGCTCCAAGGAAACCCTGGTGGTGCGGTGGTTAAGTGCTACGTCTGCTAACCAGGAGGTCGGCCGTTCGAATCCGCCAGGGGCTCCTTGGAGACTGTATGGGGCAGTTCTACTCAGTCCCGTAAGGCAGGGTCGCTTTGAGTTGAAATCAGCTCAGCGGTAGTGGGTTTGGTTTTTTAATAAGCTCCAAATCTTGCTCAGGTTTTTGTCAAAAGGTCTAAAAGAAAGAAGACTGCTTGTTATGGCCAACAGAATCAAGAAGAAAAATAGGTCTAACAACCGCATATTCACACACAAACAAAAAAAAAAAAAGCTCACATAAGAAGAAATTAAAATAAATAGCAGTTGTCACATTTCATTGTGTTGTAACTGATCTATTCAACGTCCATCTCCTCTATCACACTGAATATCAATATTTCTGTGTCAGAGAATAGGGACCGTGTCTTATCCATCCTTGCACTCTCTAGCTCCTAGCGCTGTGCTGGCACACAGAAAGTACTCAATAAATGTTTATATGAAACAGCATGGATTGGACATTGTTACTGTCCTTCTTTGGAACAACTTGTTAAATTGATAGGTACATCCACAGTTCCACTGGGACCTCACAGTTAAGGGGCAGCAAGCCCCACGCAAGTGTCCAGTTGCCGGCTTCCCTGTCATGACACTCACATCGCCCTCCCCTCCTCACTCCGTTCCAGCCACACTGGCCTTTTTCAAGAGCTCTCCTCTTCTATTCCTTCTGCCTAAAATGCTTTTCCTTCAAAGATCTCTGTGCAGCTCTCTGCTTCACTTCCTTCGGATTTCTGATAATATGTCATTTATCAGACAAAAGCTTCCCGACTACTCTGAACAAAACAACAGTTCCCAACCCCAAACCTCCAGTTCTGTTTTTATCCATAGCACCGATTACTATAGGACTTTGTGTGTGTACATGTTTATATGTATATACACATACTAGATACATGATATATACCATAAATGTCATCATAGGTATGTGAACCTAAAACTTGGTAGGTAATTGATAAATATTTACTTAAAATATGGATTCCTGCCAAGACCAGAGGTAAGGTGTGCCTGCCACACTAAAGAAGGAATTCTCGTCCTCTGCTCTTAAGAACCTGGTAAGGGAGGTGTCACTCCTTTCTTCCCTGCAGAGATTTCAGGATGTGACAGTCACCCAGACAGGACTAAGATTCTCTCACCGCAGTACTGTCTGGAATCAGCAAAGAAAACTTGCAAGAAGCGGAAACAAGGCGAGGTTAAAGAACAATTAGGAGACATGGAAACACTTGTATTTCAGGTTGAGAACACAGAAACCAGTGACTGACTGTAGTCACACCTGTCTGCCCCATCTCATGGAACTTAACAATCACTAATAGCACAGTCCCTTAACATCCATGGCACACTCTATGAAGCAGGACGTTGTGTGATATGGATGTTGTACAAACACCGTATTATATACTTAGCAAAATCGTATGGAGTGCCTTTTGTTTCTCTTGCAAACTGATACTTGTCCTTTGGCTTTTGCTGCTGCTATTACTAGCTCTGATTTTGCTGTGTTTGGGGGCCATGATGCACTTCACAGTAATATTTTTTAAAGAAAATTAAACAGAGATAACGCTACAACACTCGAGATACACAGTGCACCAGGTTAGATATCACTGCTATGAGCTGAAGTATATGCTGTTACACAGTGAACTTTTTATTTGTAAGTAGGGAGATTCACATTAAAATAACAAAGTACAGTACAGTACAGTATATACATAAGCCAGGAACATAGGCATTTATTATGACCATCAAGACATGTTGCAGGTTATACTCAACATGTTAAAGGACGGAGTAGCAGGAACAGGGGTCTAGGGACCATGGTTTCCAGAGACACTGAGGTCAATTGGCATATCTAGTTTTTTTTCTAAGAAGTTGTTCTGCATCCCATATTGATGAGCGGTGTCTGAGATCTTAAAAACCAGCAAGCTGTCATCTAAGGAACATCAGTCGGTCCCAACTCACCTGGAGCAAACGAAAACGAAAAACATCAAAGACATGAGGGAAACATGAGCCCAGGAGACAGAGGAGTCCATGTGATTGGGAAACTACATCAGCGTGAGACCAGAAGAACTAGATGGTGGCTGGTCACTACCAAAGACAGCCCTGTCAGGGAACACAGTGTGTAATTCCTCACATGGCATGAGAAAAAGACGTGTCCAGATCAAGAGCTCTCTTAAAAGACTAGACCTGATGGTCTGACAGCCTGGAGTGTCCTGTGAGAACATGGCCCCTGGACTTGCTACTAGCCCAGAGCTGAGACCAGTACTGAAGCCACCACTTCAGACAATGATTGGACTGGCTATGTGACATGGAGCGATGCAGGTGGTGTATGTGCTCTGTGGTTTAGCATATATACGAGGCTGTCCAACTGGTCTCTTTTTAGAAAGGAGAGGAGAGGTTGTAGAGGAGGGCATAGGTGTCAGTTGAGTTGATACTGGAAGAAAAGAGTGGAAGGAATGCATGTGCTGTCCCAGGGTGAGGAGAACAGATAAAGGTGCGTAGAGGTGGGTGCTCGGGATTGAGTATGGCAAATTGACTTGGATTGTGAACTTTAAACACAATAATTAAAAAAAAAAGACATTCATTATAGGTTACGTACGAATACTGTTATCCACATCTGGCGGCACAATCACTTTAAATACAAGAAGCATGAGACACACCTGTTGCATGTGGGCAGCTGTTGAGATAGCTACATCTGGTTATGTCTATGATGTCTCATTTCTTTATCGGGATTTCTGAACTCTATTGTAACCATGTAGGACCATGGACACATTAGACATTGTCCAAAATACATGCTGTGGGGCACATGACTGCATATATATTAGCACTAATACATAAAATAACTTTGGGAGGCAAATTGTTGTTAGATGTTGTTGAGCTGTTTTCAACTCACAGTAACCCTGTGTGACACAATAGAATTGCCCCATGGTTTTATTGCTTTTGTTTTGTTTAATTGCATTTTAGATGAAGGTTTATAGAGTGAACTAGTTTCTCATAAATAATACATATATTGCTTTGTGACATTGATTGCCAACCCCAGAACATGTCAACACTCTGTCTTTCTCAAACTTGGGTACCCTTTTACCAGTTTTCCTGTGCCCTCCTGCCTTCTCATCCTTGCCTCTCAGCTAGTGTGCCCATTTATTTTGTCTTGCTTTGTTCTGTAGGCCTAATCTTTGACTGAAGGGTGGACCCCAGGAGTGACTTCATTCCTGAGCTACAAGGGTATCCAGTGAGTCTTGTCTTCCATGTGTGTGAGTTAGAATTTTGTCCTGCTTTTTTCTCCATCCCTGTCCAGTACCCTCTATTGGAATCTCTGTCAGAGTAGTCAGTGACAGTGGCTAGATACAATCCAGTTGTGTTCAATTTAGTCTGGTGGAGGCTGTGGTAGTTGTGGTTCATCTCATGTGGTTTTATTTCACAAAAATAAATTGGCGGACACTGGGGAGTTATGGGATAGGCTTGGACCACTAACCTTTCAACTAGCAGCCCAAGTCTTAACCACAGTGCCACGAGAGCTCCTCAGGAGGCAAGAATTATTATACCAATTTTCAGGTAAGGAAACTGAGGCCAGGAGAGCTCAAGTCACTAGCTCAAGTCCAATCAGCTAGGGTGGTGGAGCTAGAGTCACCCTCAGCCCCCTTTCTCCCCATGGTGTCACCCTGCCAGGCAGATGGTACTTTCTCCTTCCTTCCTTGCATGTCCCATCCATGCTCCGTGCTTGACCACGGAAGAGGGAGAAGAGGTAGTGAGTCAGGAAACTCAGCGCATTTCAAGTGGTCGACATGAAGAATCTTTATAAATAGGCTAATTACAGAGGTGTGAGTGGGCTTAAGGAAGCCACGGATTAGCGTGTTCCCAAGCACTCCTTAATGGCTTTTCCCTTGTTAATGACTGCTCCTTGAGATCTTCTTAAGTCTCCTCTTGACCTTCATTCTGGCTATCTACGTCTTTTCAAATGTGATCTAACCCAGGGTAAGGGGGACGAGTTTCTCCTCGCAGCCTTGCTCAGAATCCTGGAGCCCGACACCCCCTGACATCTTCCCCTACTTCGCTGGCTTTCTCTCTCTGCCTTCCCATGAGCCATCTCCACATTTTGGATAAACAGTTCTTCTCCCAACCAGTTGAACTGTGCAGTCCTTGCCCCAGAATTCCACTGGGAGATGCCTTACAATCACTGCTTCTTGTGCTGATGCTAGGTGCTCTGTGTGTGTGTCTGTGTGTGTATCAAACTACAAGAGCCAAAATAGCTTAGAAGGAGACTTGAACCAGAGGTAGGAAAGTGGGAGAGGTGAGGAGCAGAGGGCACCCTAGTGTGGTTCCATAGAAAACACAGGTGTTGGGTGAGGTAGTGGTTCACCAACATGAAGGTGACAGATCTGGCTCCTGAACTTCTGCAACTGAGTGACACCTTTCCCTCTCACAGAAACCCTAGTGGTTTAGAGCTATGGCTGCTAACCAAAAGGCCAGCAGTTTGAATCCACCAGGTGCTCCATGGAAACTCTGTGGGGCAGTTGTTCTCTGTCCTACAGGGTTGCTATGAGTTGCAATCGACTTGACGGTAATGGATTTGATTATTTTTGCTTTTAACTCTCTTACGACTGGGACCTAACTCTCTCTTTACCCAGCAGCTTGAAAGATTTGTTCCTTAGACACTTGTAAAAGAATCCAGAGGAAAGCTGAGGAAATTCAGTTGGAGGGAGAGAGAAAGAATGAAAGGAAGGGAAGCCAGGAGGGAAGGAGACAGGGAAGGAGGGAGCTTGGCATTGCTGGATAGTTCAGCATCCACAAGTTTTAAATGAATCTCGTTTTCTACAACATTGAACATTTTTGAAGCTGGAACTCTTCATCTTACTAAATACACACCTGAGCCCTCATTTCAAATGCAATGTCTAGTCCTTATGCTCCCCCTGCTGCAAATTCTTGCAGTTTTAATGAGTTCCTTTTGGAAAGCTTTCAAATGGTGTTCATTCGAGTTTACATTATCTGCTCTCCCCTGCCCTGTGTATGGATCATTCTCCTGTTGGGTTTAACCACGTTTGCAGCTGTGCTAACAAATTCATGAATGCCCTCCTGCCTTCAGAATGGATTTTCTACAGTCTTTTCCCCTATTGTCCTGCTGGACTGTCTCCATGCTGACACATACTCAGTGCGTATTGCTTTAGAACTGTTTCCTCTGACCCAGATTCACTGCATCTCAGATTCCATCAGGTTTGTTGTTACTGTTGGCAGTTGCTGTTTAGCCAGTTCAGATTCAGAGACCGCATGTGTGCAGCAACTGCTCCATAGGGGTTTCAATGCTGTGATCTTTTGGAAGCAGATCATAGGGCCTGTTGAAGAAGCTCTGGCTGGGTTTAAACCGCCAACCTGGTGGCTAGCAGTCAATCACTTAATGCTTTGCACCACTCAGGCACTCTGGAAGATAAGCAGTTATATTTTGTTAGTTAAAATGAATGATTTTTAAAAATCACTATTAAAGAGAAAAGGAAAAAAAGTCTTGTTGCTGTCAGCCTCAGTACTTATGAGAAGGGTCTGCCTGTTCCATAAATACAAAGATCCTTTGTAGCCCTCTACTCTGTCCCCGAGTCCAAATAGACTAGATGGCAGGGGGCTTGGATTTTTTGTTTTTTGTGGGTTTTTGCAGCCCTACTCTTTAGAAATATATCATGAAACTCCAAGTCTCTTTTAAAATATCACAAACATGCATATTAGCAGAGATACCTAAAGCTACCACATTCAACTCTTCTATGATTTTTTCCTATAGTTTTTTTAGTTTGTTATTGTGGAGAACATGCACAGCAACAAAGCAGTTCAGCCATGTACACATACATGATTTAGTGACATTGATAACAGTCTTCGAGTTGTACAACTGTTCCTGCCCTCCTTTTCTGACCTGTCCTTCCCTCGTTGCCTCCTAACTTTTCTATCTAATCTTTGGATTTGTTGTTATCAGTTTGATCCCATAAAAGCCATTCTTAAAAGAGCATAATACTCAAGCCAAAGCCATCAAAGCAGACAGTTTTTATGAGTTAAGCTAAATTATTGTTTGGTTTAAGAAGACGTCAGGGATATTTTTGGTTTAAGTTTTAAAGATTGTCTCAGGGCAATAGTTTCAAGGGTTCATCCACCTTCCATGGCTCCAGGACGTCTGGAGTCCATGAAGATTTGAAATTCTATTCTGCATTTTACCCCTTTTGATCAAGATTCTTTCATAGAATCTTTGATCAGAATGTTTAATGGCAGCCAGATACCATCCAGTTCTTTTGGTCTATGGCAAAGGAGGCAGTTTTTCATGGAAGGAATTTGCCACACATCCCAAATCCTCCTCCTAGTCCTGACTATCCTTTCATAACTGAATAGAGACCAATGGTTGAGTCTTGGCCACCTTCCTGGAAGCTTTGAAGACCCCAGGCACTATACAGTGAACTAAACATATTATTAGGCCAACTGACTAGAATGCTCCATGAAATCATGACCCTAAACTCCAAATCAAGGGACCAAATCCTACAAAATGTTTGGTTGTACGTTGCTTCTGTGATTTTTGATGAGCTTTTTGTATATAATTAGACTTAACGGGAGGCATGGCCACCTAACAAGATGGTGATTATTGGGAATCATAGTATTCTAACTGGGTGTTCTAGACCTTGTCTTCACCCACATTTGAGCCTGGATAGTGGTCTCACCCCCCACAACTTGTTAAAACCAAACTCCCTATTTTGTTGATTCCAACTAATAGGAACCCTATAGGACAGAGTAGAACCACCCCATAGAGTTTCAAAGGAGCACCTGGCAGATTTGAGCTGCTCACATTTTGGTTAGCAGATGTAGCTTGCCACTACACCCCCAGAATTTCCTACAACTTGTTAGTTCTTGAATTTTGTTGGTGCTCATAGGCCCTGTATAGATGTTTTGGGATGTAAAGACCAGCAATGGTTTTCCAGAAGAGATTTATGGCTATTTTCAGTGCAAGCAATAGTCTGTCACGCATTGTACTGAGCATTACAGAGGTGTGACCCATGCTAGCCCCTGCCATCCAGGTGCTCGTTTAACTTGCCATCTTGTCTTTTGTACTTCCCTATGTAGATGCCCTTTGCCAGGACCAGGATATTCTTTGAACTATTGCAGCCAGGTTCTAATTGATGAAATTGCTTTATGTTGCCTTATTAGACTATACGCTTCCGGAGGAGTCTTATCCATACTACGATCCTGCCTATAAGCAAAGAATAAACAATTACCATTTGTCTCTTAGTCCATTATTTAGTATGCCAAGCCAAGCCAAGTGCTGTCGAGTCGGAACCCATTTAATAAAAGCAGTCACCACTGCCATTCAGTCAATTCCAACTCATAATAACCCTATAGGACGGAATAGAATTGTTCCATAGAGATTCCAAGGAGTGCCCAGTGGATTCGAATGGCTAATCTGTATTTAGTAAGCACTTAAAATATAAGCTAATTGTTTGCATGAATGAGAGGTAAAACAAGAAAAAGAAAAAAAAGCTAATGATGTTTTTATCCCCCTCAAAAGATGGAGCTATGTACTAAGGCCACAGAGAAGTCCCGTTGGCCCTTCAAAAGCATGGAAACCCATTGCTCCTCTCAGCAATAAATTCTTGTTTTAATGGATGAGAGCCTTCTGGGTTTTTCAGCAACTGGAACAATGATTCTGCCAATGAGATGTATTCTTGTCCTTAGTCATCTCACAGTTGGACTCTCAAAGTGTCTCAAAAGAACAAGTGTTAGAATAGAGCATTTTCAGATAATCGAAGTTTTTCATAATGCCTGGAACCATTTTTCTATTTCAAGAATGCTCAGAAAGGAGAACTTAGTCAAAGAACCAAAGATGAGAGGTCAAAGACAAGAAGCCATTGGGTCTCAGAGGCAAGCCACAGGGGCAGTCCTGTTGACCCCAATAAGCCAGACTTCTTGGCCGGGAGTCTAAGATGCTTTTGGTTCACTTCTGCTGCATCCACCACAGCAAATTTGAAGTGTGGGCCAGTGGTGGGCCTCCACCATTGTCAGCGTATCCTTGTTGGCTTACCAATCACAGCACAAGTACTCTCACAAAAATGAGCTGATTCTTTCCCACGCTGAGAATTAAGGTACTTTAGAGCATCCTGAAGATATTAGCATTGGTTTGTCTTCACCTGGTACCCAGATCTGGATTTCTAATCCCACTCTTCAGTAAAAGGAACCAAGGCTCCTTGGAGAAATGGTTGATTCTAGGGCTGGGTCAGAGAGTGTACAAGATGAACCCAGAGTATTGTACAGTACCAAAAAGTAAGCAAATGCTAAAAATAAATGAAAAACAAAAACAATGGAGGCATGCCAAAGGGAGCCGAGAGTCAACTGAAAGGGCTCCCGGTGGCCACAGCTGGAACAATCTGAGCAGGAAAATAAACAATGCAGCTTTGAATTATAACCCGAAGTATAAAATAAATATCCATGCACCCATACTGATATAAATAAATGCTTGAATAAATAATTGGATGAGAAGAGAAAATCTCCCTTTCAGAGAATTCTAAACAATTTACCTAGATACTTCCCAGTCAGCCCCTCATTAAAGAGATGGAACTTAACTCCCCACCCTTACGTGTAGGCCTCACACAGTGGCATCCTTCCAAAGAATATGTGTGCAAGACAGGTGTGGGAAGAGTAACTTTATGGTGGACGAATCTGGCAAAGACTACCTCAACCTGGTGATCAAGGTCAACATCAACAGTGATAAATCCTACTAATAGCATGTACCCTTAATATGATATGATGAGAATAGCACTTCTGTACTCTTCCCATCAAAAATGTATAATCTCAGTCTAACAGTGGGAAAAAAAATCAGAGAAATCTCAAATGAGGAACAGTCCACAACATCTGACCAGCACTCCTTGAAAGGGCCAAGGATGTAAAAAACAAGGGAATTCTGAAAAACTGTCACAGCCAGGAAGAAGCTAAGGACACATAACAACAAAATGCAATGCAGCATCTTGGGTGGGATCCGGGGACAGAAAAAGGACATTAGGTGAAAAGTAAGGAAATCTAAAAATAGCTTACCCACTTTGTTGTTGTTGGGTGGTGTCAAGTCAGTTGCAACCACTAGTGACCCTACGCAAAACAGAGCAAAACACTGCCCAGTCTTGGGACATGTCCACAATTGTTTTCATGCTTAAGCCAATCATCACGGCCACTATGTCAGTTCTCTCATGGAAAATCTCTTTCGTTTTTGCTGAACCTCCACTCTATGAAGCGTGATGTCCTTCTCCAGGGACTGATCCCTCCTGACAACATGTCCAAAGTATGTGAGATGCAGTCTTACCATTCTGGCTTCCAAGGAGCACTCTGGTTGTACTTTTTCCAGAACAGATCTGTTTGTTCTTTTCAGTTCATGGTGTGTTCAATATTCTTCTGTAACACCACAATTCAAAGGAATCAATTCTTCTTCTGTCTTCCTTATTCATTGTCCAGCTTTCACATGCATATGATGTGAATGAAATTACTATGGATGGGGTCGGGCACACTTTAGTCTTCAAGGTGACATCTTTACTTTTCGATACTTTAAAGAGATCCTTTGCAGAAGACTTTTCCAGTGCAATGTCTCTTTTGATTTTTTGACTGCTGCTTCCTTGGATATTGATTGTAGAACCAAATAAAGTGAAATCCTTGACAATTTCAATCCTTTTCTACTTATCGTGATGTTGCTTACTTGTCCAGTTGCAAGGATTTTAGTTTTCTTGATGTTGAGATACAATCCCTACAGAAAGCTGTGGTTTTTGATCTTCATCAATAAGTGTTTCAAATCCTCTTCACTGCCAGCAAGAAAGATGGTGTCATCTGCATAATACAGGTTGTTAATGAGTCTTCCTCCCATCCTGATGCCTCATTCTTCTGCACATGGTTCAGCTTCTCATATCATTTGCTCAGCATACAGATTGAAAGCTGTGGTGAAAGGATACAATGCTGATGAACACTTTTCCTGACTTTAAACCATCCAGTGTCCCCTTGTTCTGTTGGTACAACTGCTTCTTGATCCATATACAGATTCCTTAAAAATACAATTAGTTGTTCTGGAATTCCTATTCCCCACAATGTTAGCCATAATTTACTGTGATCCACACAGTCAAATGTCTTTGCATAGTCAATGACGTAAAGGTAAACATCTTTCTGGTGTTCTCTGCTTTCACCCAAGATCCATCTGACATAAGAAATGATATCCCTGGGTCCACATCTTCTTCTGAATTTCTTCTTGAGTTTCTGGCAGTTCCTTGTCAATATACTGTTGCAGTCACCTTTGAGTGATCTTGAGAAAAATTTTACTTGCATATGATATTAATGATATTGTTTGGTAATTTCTGCATTCAGTTGGATCACTTTTCTTGGGAATAGACATAAATATGGATTTCTTCCAGTCAGTTGGCCAAATAGCTGTACTCCAAATTCTTGGCACAAACAAGTGAGCACTTCCAGCACTGCATCCATTTATTGAAATTACTCAATTAATATTCCACCAATTCCCGGAACTTTGTTTTTTGCCAGTCCCTTCAACACAGTTTCGACTTCTTCCTTCAGTACCATCAGTTCCTGATCATATGCTACTTCTTCAGATGACTGAACACCAACTAGTTCTCGCTAGTGTAATGACTGTGTATTCCTTCCATCTTCTTTTGATGCTTCCCAAGTCATTTAATATTTTCCCTGTAGAATCTGTCATTATTGCAACTTAAGGCCTGAATTTTTTCTTCAGCTCTTGCAGCTTCAGAAATGCAGAACATATTCTTCCCTTTTGGTTTTCTATTTCTGGCTCTTTGCACCAGTCATTACGATACTCTGTCTTCTCGAGCTGCTCTGTGAAATCTTCTGTTTAGGTCTTTTACTTTGCCACTCCTTCCTTTTGCTTTAGCTGCTAGACACTCGAGAGCAAGTTTCAGAGTCTCTTCTGACACCCAATTTGGTCTTTTCTTTCTTTTCTGTCTTTTTAATGACCTTCTCCTTCTTGGATTGATGTCTCTGATGTCATTCTGCAATTTGTCTGGTCTTCAGTCATGTAGTGTTCAACACATCAAATCTGTTCTTGAAATGGCCTCTAAACTCAGGAGGGATATACTCAAGATCATACTTTGGCTCTAGTGGACTTGTTCTAATTTTCTTCAGTTTCAATTTGGATTTACATGTGAACAACTGATGGTCTGTGCCACTGTCAGTACTTGGTCTTGTTCTGACTGTTGATATGGAACTTCTCCATCATCTTTTTCCACATGTGTAGTCGATTCAGCTCCTGTATATTCCATCTGGTGAGGTCTATGTGTACAGTTGCCATTTGTGTTGGTGAAAAAAAGGTATTTGCATTGAAGAAGTTGTTGGTCTTGCAGAATTCTATCACGTGATCTCCGGCATTATTTCTACTACCAAGGCTGTATTTTCCAGCTACCAATCCTTCTTCTTTGTTTCCAACTTTTGCATTCCAGTCACTTAATTCCAATAATTATTAATGCATCTTGATCACACATTCGATCAATTTCGTACTGCAGAAGCTGGTAAAAATCTTCAGTTCCTTTATCTTTGGCCTCAGTGATTGATGCATAAATTTGAATAATATGAGGTCTGACAATTAAGTCCACAAATTCATCCTAGAAAAAGTCCTACATGCCTCAGTGCTGAATATCACTATGGTCACCTTCAAAGTATTCCCTTCTATGCATGGATGCCAGCACCTAGCCCACTCTTCAAAGCAATTTTGGAACTCTTTATAGAATGGCCATTGCACACAGTGACACGGTGGCAAGTTTGTGAACTTAATTGTATAGCTGTCTTTGAGATAGTTTTTAGACAGTAACTGTATCAGAGCACCCTACCTGATCTGGCCTCCAGTGACTTTTTCCTTTACCTGAAATATTGAAAAGAAGACATTTTGATGACATTCAGGACATCAAGTGTAATTCAATGACAGCTCTGAGGGCCATTCCAGAGAAAGAGTTCCAAAATTGCATTGAAGGGTGGACTAGGCACTGGCATCAGGGCGTAGCTTCCCAAGGGGAGTACTTGGAAGGTGACCATGGTGATATTCAGCAATGAGGAATGTAGCACTTTTTCTAGGATGAGTTTGCAAACTTAATTGGCAGTCGTTGTATACATACCAGTTGCTGTTGGGTCAATTTCTGATTCATGGAGAGCCCATGTGTGTCAGAATAGGACTGTGCTTCACAAATTTTTCAGTGGCTGATTTTTCAGGAGTAAATTGCCAGGGCTTTCTTTTGAATCACCTCCAGGCGCTCCTTGAATACTCTGGGGGTAGAAACCCTGGCATAAGTCGGATCCGACTCGACGGCACTTGGCTACTTGGCTTGGCTGGGTGGGCTCAAATCTCCAACCTTTCAGTTAGCAGCAGAACACAAATAGGTGCCAGGCAGACAGAAAGAGACAGAGATAAAACATATAACACTTGGTTACTTGTTGACTCCTCGCGACTGCTTTCTGTCTTCCAGGCTAAGAACAGAGCAGATGTCCTGTTGCTGCACTGTGGCCCCCCGGCTTAATCTAAAATTCTGGGCACCCCTGGCAAACCTGACAGGGCCCTTTTACCCACAGAACAAACAGCTCCTTCGTGATGAAAACCCCCTTCTGTGGCTTACAACTCTTCCTCTGTTATGCAAACTGGGAATCCTTCCTAGCAGGACAGTACAATAGTCAGTGAAAGTCAAGGGTCTCCTCACTGTGCCTC
Organism: Heterohyrax brucei; assembly: GCA_028571685.1. Classification (NCBI taxonomy): domain Eukaryota; kingdom Metazoa; phylum Chordata; class Mammalia; order Hyracoidea; family Procaviidae; genus Heterohyrax; species Heterohyrax brucei. The sequence goes on along the minus strand of CM053162.1, from coordinate 41,510,988 downwards.
TCTGGCTTAGAAACCTCCTGTTTCACTATGAGCAGTTAAGGGTGACCTTGACTTTGCTGACTTGCTCAGGAATGACTTCATAAGAAATCTTGATATTGCATACCTTTCTCTTAGTGGTCTCTGCCCTCCCCATGAACTCCCAGTCCCACTCTTCTCTGACATCATCTGCTAAGGGTGGTGGCAGTCAGTAGGCCAGGAAGGGCCAATCAGTTTAGATCTGCTGTGCCATGGGCACCCCACCACACAGCTGGCTCTGACTAAGGGTTTTTCTGCCTGGAGCTTTTACAAGCTTCTTAGTTCCCAGAGTCCACCTTCATGCTGCCCAGCTCTCTTCTAGGCCTGTTTGTCTGGGCCACCCACTGTCTGCCTTCAAAATTGTCCTCACTACTTCTGGTCTTGAAGTGGGAAGCGGGGTGATCTCTGCTTGCGTGTCTTTCCCCCTCTCCGAGTATTACAGTGATCATCTCAGCAGCAGGGTGGCCAGTGGCATTCAGTGCTAGAATCCTCTGCCTTCCATGCAGGAAACCCGGGTCCATTTGGCAGCCAGTGCCCCTCATTGCAGCCACCACTGTCAGCAGAATCTTGCCTGTTGCTGTGATGCCGAACATGTTTCACTGGAGCTTCCAGATTAAGATGGACTAGGAAGAAAGGCCTGGCAAAATCCCTCAGAAAATCAGCCAGTGAACACCCTGTGGATTACAGCAGCCTGATGCTATTGTGCATGCTGTCATCATGAGTTGGGGGCTAACTCAATGGCAGCTAACATACACGGAGCCCCAGGCTGGAGCCAGCAGAATAAAGAAGATGCATTCTTGTCCTACGCCATCTCACAGGTTAACGGAGAACATGGGGCTGGTGATTTTCCATTTTTCCCTTCCTAGACCCTCACCACCCCCTCCTTCCTGCTCTGTGTCCAGGCATCTGACCTACACGAACTGCACCAACAAGTGTCTTTGCCCTCTGGCTTCCAGGCAGATATGGCCAATAGAGGGTCCCATGGGAGGTCAGGAGGCAGAAAGGGGATGGTGTCAGAGTGTTTGTTCCCTGGCCTTCTCCCTACAGCCTCATGTGTTGCTGTACCTCTCCACCTGAGGCTCTAGTTCTATCAGGTACCCCTCTGCACACAATTTGTAACTCTAGGTCAGATCACTCTCTCCCCTTGCCACTTACAGCTTAGGGTATAACAATGGCATCCTAGGTGGTGTCCTAGGGTATGACACTATCTCTTGCTGCTTCCTTAAATGCTCACTGGCAGTGTCCCTTGCTGCACTCACCAGTGATGGCCATTGAGGCTGCCCTTAGAGGAAATACAATGTTCAATCATTGAGGCTTTGGTTCTGCAAGTCAAGTATGAAGCCAATGCTTATTAAGGGAGGCTGCAGGATAGATGCCTGAATGAACTAGAAGCTGACCAAGTTACTGCTCTGAGTATTCTACATTTTCCACTGGAGGCTTGCGAGCCTCACAGAGGCTAAAGCTCTGCTGTGCAAATTGTAGGTATTCTCTGTGTACCCAATGAAGCAGCTCGGGGTAGTGGCCAGAGGTAAAAATTCCTGCTTTGCCACTTGTTACTACATCAAATTCCTTCGCCCCCTGAACCTCAGTCTCCTTATCTGTAAAACGGCAATAACATCTACTTCTCACAATATAAGGGTAAAATAACGCTCGTGAAATGTCTAACCTATAATCCACAGCGTGTGTCAACATATATTATTGTTATTCTTATTTGAAGAACCAATGGGTGGACAGTATCTAGTCTTCCAGTGGTGGAATATCGCACCTGCTATGAACAAGAACAATGCTCAGAGCTGCTGTTTTATCTGCCGTCACATTGGCTCACAGCAACCTTACGTACAACACAATGAAACATTGCCAAGTCCTGCTCTATCTTCATGATTCCTGGGAGGTCTGAGTCCACTGCTGTGGCTGTTTCATCAGTCTGTTTCATTGGGGGTTTCCTTAGTTTGTTGGGGGGTACTCTCTGCTTTATCAAACGTGATGCCATTTTCAAGAGCTCCATATTTAGTTGATAATGGAGAAGAACTTTGGCCTTAAAATGCCCCATGTACTTGAACTTGAATCTCAGGAAAAATAGTTGAGTTATTTACATAAAACCAAAGACCAATGGGGCATCTAAAAGATCTCTATGTTAATAAGCCATTGAGAATTCCAATTTACTTATTTTTAAACCACAGAACATAAGCCCAGTTTGTGGCTCTCCCCCGGTTTTTGGAGCCAGTGTGGAACCGGGAGCACACTATTACAACCGTGTGCACCAGTGGGCCCTCACACACCACTCTCCTGGGAACATACTTTCCTTACCTCATTGCCCCAGGGACAGCTAGCCGCTTGGATGGTAAGGGTGAGAAAGGCACGGCCCAAGTTGGAGCCACTGCTTTCAAGCTGGGGCTGTCCAACACAAAGTAGAGAGGCAGGGCTCTGGCCTAAAGTCCCAGGCACCAACAACACCGTGAAATGAAAGCCTGAAGCAGCTGTGGCTGCAACCCAGCTCAGCTCTCTGAATCTCCCATACAAGAGTGGCTGCTGCTAGTGAAGGAGCCCTGCTGTTAGAGGAATCAATCACTCAGCCGCTAACCAAAAGATCATCAATTCAAACCCACCAGCCCCTGCTTGAGAGAAAGATTTCCACAGTCTGCTTCTGTAAAGATTACAGCCTTGGAAACCCTATGCGGTGGTTCTGCTCCGTCCTATAGGGCTGCTAAAAGCCTCAATTTGACTCAATGGCAGTGGGTTTTGGGGCTACCACTAAGCTTTTAATGGCCTGTTTTCACAGAATGAAGGAAGGTAGCATATTATAAACACCAGGTGAAAGTATCCTCTCTGGAAGTTTATTGGACTTGGAGCATATAGGTTGCCTTGTTTGAAGCCTGCCCAGCTCAGAAAACTCTAGAAGATATTCCAGAAGGCAAGGGGAGAATCAAGCTAGCCAGCCAGAGGAAGGGAGGAAGGAAACCTAGCTGGAGAAAGAAGCAGGGAGAAGAGACCATCCAAACAGGAGACAGGGCCTGAGATCCATTTTTTCTCATCCTCCTCTCAGTCTCAGCATCAATTTCCTGGGCCGTAGTCCATCTTTGATAATTAACAGATAGCTAGGGTTTGTTTGTCTTTTAAATCAGCCAGACAAGTTTTCATTCCAATGCAATTACAGCTACAAGACAATCAGAAGAGTTGGGGAGGGGCATCAGCTTTATTAAGATACTGTTTCTGCCAAAGCACCAGGCATTCTGTTACTAAACCAGGGTCAGACACTTTTTCTAGGCTGTCTTAGCTCCATTCAGCTCGACCCGCCTCTAGCCCCAATATTCCCACAGCCAGGTCTGGGTGGGGAAGGGCAGTGGTTGGAATGTTGGAATGGGAGCCCACAAGAAGGACTGGGTGGATGCCTGAGGGATCAAGAGAAAGGAGTGGGGACCACAGCATGACCGTATGTGCTTGGGCTGGGTGACCACAGTGGCCTAGTGCCCTGCCTCCATACTTTGATTTCATTGTTATTGTCTACTTTAAATCCTAAGCTACTCAAGAACTGGAGTCACTATGTCTAAAGTTCCACGGGACATGACTTGGTACCACATAGATGTTTCACTGAGGTGTGACTGAAATAGCAAAGAACTTGAAGGTGAAAAGACCTGGTGTGTTAGTCATCTGTTACTGAGTAGTAAATTATACCCAAACATAGCAGCTTAAAACAACAAACTTATTATTTTAGGGCCAGGACTTAAAAGAATGTCTCTGTCGGATGGCTCAGGCTCAGACACTTTCAAGAAGTTGCAGCTGACTGGGGCTGTAGTCGTTGTAAAAGTTGATCGGGAGTGAAGGGTCCACATCCAAGAAGAGTCACTCACGTAACTGCTGGCCGGAGGTTTCCGTTCCTTATCACACTGGCCTTCCCATGGACTGCGTGACTGTCCTCACAATGTGGCAGCTGAGCCATCCAACAGCACGAGCAGGCAGGGGCTGCAGAGTCTCTGATGACCTCATCTCTGAAGTTATACACAGTCACTTCTGCCTTTTTTTCTGTTTGTTAGAAGGGAGTTACAAAAATCCAGTTCATACTTAATGGAATTAGTCTCCATTCCTTGAAGAGAATGTCAAAGAATGTATGTACCTGTTGTAAATCCTCACACCTGGTTTCTGATGTTAGTTCGCCTTTGACTCCCGTGCAGCCTTGGGCAAATCATTTCAGATCTCCAGACCTCAGTTTTCTCTTCCGTAAGATGAGAGAACTGATCTCTGAGAGCCTCCTTTCTAGCACTTATATTGTTACTCATTCATTCCCATCTTGGTCAACTCGTGCTGCCGTAACAGGAATACTAAAGTGGGTGGCTTTAAAAAGAGAAATTATATTTTGTCACAGTCCAGTAGGTTAAAAGTTCAAATTCAGGGTGTCAGCTTCAGGAGAAGGCTTTATCTGCTGGCTCTGGAGGTAGGGTCTTGTCATCAATCTTCCCCTGGACTGGGAGCTTCTGATGTACAGAGACCCTGGGTCCTTTCCAAAAGACACACTCAGCTCCCAGAACTGCTTCTTGGTGATAGGAGTTTCCCCAACTCTCCACTTGCTGCCCTTTCCTTTATCTCTCAGGAGGTTGTACCAAGGTACAGTACAATCCCACACATTGAGTCCTGCCTTACCAGTGCAGCTGCTACCCATCCCCCTTCATTAATATCATACACGCAAGGATTACAACATAAAGGAATAACACATAATACTGGGAATCACAGCCTAGCCCAAATTCTGCATGTATTTTTTGGGGGACACAATTCAATCCATAACAATTCCATACTCAGTTTATATGTCTAGCTCTCTTCTAGATGCCTGGTCTCACGCTAGGATGTCTGAGCTGCTTCTGAAAAATACTGGAGTCTGGGACCCAGATAGGGTTGCTGTAAGTCAGAATCAGTTTGACAGCCAGGGTTTTTTGTTTTTTCTTTTCCTTTTTTTGCAGGGGGTCCATTCACAAATATTTAGCTTTAATTAGTCTAAGGTAGAGCATTAGCATCTCATAATCATAAAAAATTTCCCTAAAAGAACTATTCTAGAGTCGTATTTTCAAACTTTGATGTGTATACGAATCACGCAAGGATCTTGTTAAAATGCAGGTTTGGGTACAGTAAGTGTAGTGAGGCCTGAGATTCTGCATTTCTTTCTTTTTTATTATTGTATCTTAGACGAAGGTTTATGGAGTAAATTAGTTTCTCATTAAACATTTAATATACACACTGTTTTGTGACATTGGATACCAACCCCACAGTATGTCAGCATTCTTCCCTTCTTGACCATGGTTTTCCCCGTTACCAGCTTTCCTGCCCCCTCCTGACTTTTTATCCTTGCCCCTGGGCTGGTGTGCCAATATAGCCTCACTTATTTATTTATTTTTTTATGAGGCTGTCTAACTTTGGACTGAAGAATTTACTTCAAGGGTGACTTCAGTAGGGAGTTAAAATGGAGTTTCTCCAGTCTTTGTCAAATCAGTAAGTTTGGACTTTTTGTGACTTAGAATTTTGGTTTGCATTTTCTTCCAGCTATGTTCTGCACCATTTATTGTGATCCCTGTCTGAGCAGTTGATGTTGGTAGCCAGGTGCCATCTAGTTGTGCTGGACTCAGTCTGGTAGAGGTCTTGATAGTTGAGATCCATTGGCCCTTTGGACTAATCTTTGTGTCTTTAATTTTCTTCATTCTCCCTTGCTCCAGATGGGGTGCAACCAGTGGAGCATCTTAGACAGCCACTTATAAGCTTTTAAGATCCCAGACGCTACTTACCAAAGTAGGTTATAGATAGACTCTTTTCTTTACAAATTGTGTTATGCTAGTTCAGCTAGATATTTCCCAGGAGAGACTGCGTTTCTAACAAGCTCCCAACTAGTGCCATATATTCCGAGGACCGCAGTTTGAACAGCAAGTTTCTAGATGCTGGGAGAAAAGTGTGGAAGTACAGCTATAACCTCAGCCCTCAAAGAACAAAGAATCTACTTGGAGGGAAAAGACATATACATGAAAATGCAAGTGGCAATCTAAGACCATAAGCGTCTGGTTAATTTCTCAGTGTGATCCAGACAATGTTGTTGTTGCTAGGTGCCATTGAATTAGTGCTGACTCATAATGTTCCTGTGTACAACAGAATGGAAGGACTGCTCCGTCCAGCACCATCCACACAGTCACTGCTCTTGGAGCCCAGGCAATCTGCTCTGTGAACTTGACCTTTAAGGCGATGAAGAGTGTCCTAATGAAACACCACCTCCTGCTGGTCTGTTACTTCAACAAGACCAGCCTCATTCTCTGCCGTCTTTCACCACCACCCTGCAGAAAGGAACAGAAAGTCCCTATCATTGCATGGTCTTAGGAAACTATTCACAAATTATGTTGATGTACTGAACAGTAGTTCTTTCCCCAGGGAGAGAAAAAGAATAAGCAAATCTGCTATTCATGTTTGTTTAGTCTTGTAGTCTGTTACTAAGATTAAACTTTTATTGTTTAAGAAGTCTGCTTTTATTGGCACTGCTAACCAATTAGAGTGTATTTTCTGAACCTATTTAAATAGTGTGGAATTCTAGGTTTATGGAAATTCTAATAAAAATCTTTTTAGTAAGAGCTGCAAGTAAACACTGTACTATTTTCTTCTTTCTCCTTTATTTTTTTCTCTTTTCTCTCCTGTACCCTCCTTTTGTCACCTGAATAAGCAGGAAGTGAAAGACTCCCCATAGTTCACTTTCTGACCCCTGCTCCTTTCTGGCTATGCATTCTCCTTAAAACAAACCCTGTTTCTCAGGTTCATTGCTATCTCAGGGCTGCACATGCTCACAGCAGCCTGAGGGCTGGTCCTGGTTGTCACTCAGTTCCCAGATCATGTCCACGTGGATGTCCTGCCTCCCTCTTACTTTGGTATATCCAAAACAATGTCAGGACCCTCCTTGTTTTATGACTCAGCCACTTGAACAAACTCCTAATTGAGCTGCTTCTTCTGGGTTCTCTTTGACGTTACACACATTACCTGATTCGTGTTCCTGAGATATTTCCGTCATCATGTCACTGTTTGCAAACACCTGGTGGCTCCTTATGCCCTAAAAATGTGCTTCTCCAATTTTAATGTGCATACACAGCACCAAAGATCTTCTTTGGAAAGCCTGAGGGCATGGTGGTGCTAACCAGAAGGTCAGCAGTTCAAGTCCACCAGGAAGCTCCTTGGAAACTCAACAGGCAGTTCTACTCTGTCTGTATGGTCGCTATGAGTCAGAACCAACTTACCAACAGTGAGTTTGCTTTTGGTTTTGCTAATCTTGTTAAAATGCAGATTCTGGTTGTGAAAGTCGAGGGTGAGGCTTGAGAGGCTCTGTCTCTAACTAATCCCCAGGAGGCGCTGAAGGTCCTGGCTCAAGATTTGAGTAGTAACATTCTCTAGGACGAGTGCCAGTGGCTGACCATTTAAGGTTCAACGTAACTGGGCCGCATGCTGCCTGTCGTAAGTGTGATCTTCCGAGTTGCAGCTCAAGTTTTCTGAGCTTAACCACACAGGTGACCCAAATATCTAATCCTCAACCTTGCTTCAAACCTTTGCCCAAACTTCTCTTTCTGTTAAGAATTTCTCCAAACACAGCTTATAGCCCTGATGGAGAAAGAGAAAAATGGGCACAAAACTCAAATTCTAGTAAGAAGACCAGACCTGATGGTCTGACAGAGAGACTAGAAGGATCCTGGAAGCCATGGCCCCCAGACTTTCTGTTAACCCAGAACTAAAAGCATTCCTGTAGCCAGCTCTTCAGATAAAGATTAAACTGGACTCCAAGACATAAAATGATACTGATGAAGTGTGCTTCTTGGCTCAGGTAGATACAGGAGACTAAATGGGCAGCTCCTGTCTGGGGGTGAGGCAAGAGGGCAGAAAGGGAGAGGAGCTGATTGGATGGACATGGGAAATGAGGGTGGAGGGGAGAAGTCTGCTGTCACATTGTTAAGCAGAGCAACTAGAGTCACGTAACAATGGGTGCTCAAGTTTTCGTTTGAGAAACTGAACTGCAAACTTTCACTTACAGCACGATTAAAGAAATGAGTTCCCTTACTTTTACCTATGTTTAAATCTTATATAAATGTTTTTATGGCCTATATGAAACTTTAGTTTCCCCTTGGAGCCTTCTCTGACTCCTGAGTCATTCTTTGCCTGGTTTTGAAGCCCTATGAGAAGACTTTCTTTTGTGCTGCTCGTTCTTGCTCTTGACACACACTGCTTCGCCTTGTTAACTTCAGTCTGTTACAGGTGTCTGACCACCTTTCTAGCCAGATGATGAGGCCCAGGGACTATGGCTCCTTCATCTTTGCCTTCTTTTGCATTTCTTTTGGCACTCAAATGGGCCATGCAATTTTTTTAGTCATTCAAATAAGTATGTTTTCTTTAAATGGAAGGCCCGGGTGATATACTGGTTAAGAGGTATAGCTGCTTACTAGAAGTTAGACAGTTCAAATCTGCCAGAAACTCCTTGAAAACTATATGGAGCAGTTCTATTCTATGACTCGAAATCAACTCAGCAGCAAAGGGTTTGGTTTGCTTTGTTTTGTTTTTTATCTTTAAATGACTCAAGGTAAAATTTCCATATTTAATCAATATGTTAGTTTGGGAAATAAAAAGGAATAAAGAAGCAAACTGAGCCAGAAGCACTCTAGTTTACAGCCCTCATTGGATTGAATTCTAAGTGTCAGCCACCATGCCAGCACTGCCATCGGTCTATGACATCCTCCAGGGCCATAGCCTAGATGTCTTTGGAGGCCTAGCACAATGTCTGACTTGAACATTTGACGAGTGGATGACTCATGAGTGGGCTAACTGCTCTCTTCTCACTGGAAATGTCAGCCATCTGTCTTCGGCCTTCACATCCATGGGTTATACAAATCAGTGGCATCAGAACAAAGACCAAGGGGGAAAATGAGCAATTTCAAATGAGTTCATAGAAAGACAAAACAAATCTATTTATCCAAAAACAGGGGCAGGAAGAGATGAGGACCGAGGACAAAGAGAAGAGCAGAACTAAAAGAAGAGGATACTTCAGAGTAACTTGGGTCTTGTGCCTTTTCTCTGATGCATCAAATCAGAGGCAGTCTTTTCCCGTGAGCTTGTTATTGCAAAGCGAGTGCCCAGTCACGCTTACCTGTAGATCAGGAAGAGCCATGAAGAGCAGAGGCGTTGTTCCTGCATCAAAAACCAAAAACAAAACCTGTTGCTGTCGAGTCAACGTCAACTCATAATGACCCTATAGGACAGAGTAGAACTTCTCCATAGAGTTTCCAAAGAATGTCTGATGGATTTGAACTACCAGCCTCCTGGTTAGCAGTCAAAGCTCTTAACCACTATACCACCAGGGTTTCTACACCACAGCTATGTCAAATTTAATTTCTGAAGGACTAAAAATATGACTCTTACATGAAAATAAAATGAACATGTGAAGAGTTTATTATTTAACTCATAATGAGGGAACTAGTGATATGGGAAAGCTGCTTCCAAAAGCACTTGAGGAACAAGGCCTTTATGAAAAACCAGAGCAAACCCACTGCTGTCAAGGGAATTCCAAGGCATAGTGACCCTATGGGACAGAGTAGAACTGTTCCATAGCTTTTCTAAGGAGTGCCTGGCTGACTTGAACTGTTGACCTTCTTAGTTAGCAGACTTAGCATTTAAGCACTATGCCACCAGGGTTTCCAAGGTACTTATAAGCAGTTTAAAAAAGAACTCTACAGTAACAAAAGTGTTTAAGATTCTGTGGAAAAATGAAACTATAAACGTCGGGGTTATCTTCTTACCAGACAAACCTCTACAAGCTGATGTGTAACTTCCCTGTAACTGAATTTAGCCAGCTACTACATAAAAACCCCAAATCCAAACCTGTTGGCTTCAGACTGATTCTGACTCATAGCAACCCGGTGAGACATGGTAAGATTTCCCTACAGGGTTTCTAAGGAGGAACTGGTGGACTCAAACTGCTGGACTTTTTTCTGGTTAGCAGCCAAGCTCTTAACCAGAGCTCCAACTGCCAAGCCAAGTGCCGTCGAGTCGGCAACTAGTACATAGCAAAATCAAACCCAGTTTAGTTGTCTTGGAGAACTAAATAATCATTGGTTAGTTAGATATGTGGCAACAAAAATGATGCCCTGCCCTTCCAAGTTGCCTAGATTCCAAAGTTTCTTTGCTTATTTTGTTTTTATTACGCTTTAGATGAAAGTTTACAGCACGAATTAGTTTTCCATTCAAAAATTTATACACAGATTGTTTTGTAACACTGGTTGCATTCCCCATAACGTGTCAGCACTCTCCCCCTTGGTCCGGTTTACATGTCCCTTCCTGACCCGGCATTTGGGCAGGTGTTGCCCATTTCGTTTCCTATAACTGATTGAACTAAGAAACACATTCCTCATTTGTGTTGTTGTTTTATAGGCCTGCCTAATCTTTGGCTGAAAGCTGGACTTCAAGTGTGACTTCAGTTCTGAGTTAGCAGGGTGTCCAGGGGTCCAATGGTTTTCTTTGTTTCTTTCTGTCTTTAGCAGCTAGCTTGGATGAGGATCAAACTGTAGCCCAGGGCAACAGCAATTGGGTAAAGAAAACTAGATCCTCTCTGCACAGCAGTGTGGAAGAAGATACCTACTTGCTTTTTCCCCTGTAGCTAGAAAGAAAAGAAAACACCCTGCCTGTTAATAGGGAGCACTACAGAGAGGTCTTCATTCAGGACTAGGACACCAGGCTCCATTGTACCTGGGCACGCTCCACTGCCGAAAACCTCCCACTCACCAGATTTTTTCCCGGTGGAACAGGACCAGGACAGGCAGTGGGAAGGCCTCTCACTGATCCCTTACATGTCAAGGAACAAGCCATGTGTGGTTTTATTTGCTCCATGTTTCCTCGAAGCTCCTCAGAGTTATAGCTATTGAGGAGAAATCTCTCCACTGAAAACACAAAACACTGTGCCCAGGTTTTGAAAACTTAAAACAATCAAGGGTTTTTGAACCGTTAGTAAGTAAACATTGCTTATTTTGTCTTAGCCCCATGCCTTCTGGTTTCTATATTGGTATACATTCCAACATACATAATAGCCAAGTGCCGTCGATAGGGTACATGTATATTATGTGTATACACATATATATGATATGTATTCAATTTTTTCTTAAATAATAAAACTAAAACCTATTGTCATCAAGTCGATTCTGACTCACAGCAACCCTATAGACAGAGCAGAACTGCTCCATCGAGTTTCCAAAGAGCGCCTGGCTGATTTGAACTGCCCGCTTTCTGGTTAGCAGCCATAGCACTTAAACCCAATGCCAACATAATGTAGATGAGTCAATTATCCAAAGAAGAAAAAACACCTGTGTACTAACCATTATATCTCAAATTTTAGTGTGCATGTGAATCACCTGGAACTGCTATTATTAAAATAGAGATTCCAGTTCTAATTCTGAGTTGGGGCCCAATATTCTGCACTTCTAACAAGCTTTCAGGTAACATTGATGTAGCTGGTCTGTGGGTCACACTTTGAGAACAGCTTCAGGTTCCTTATCTATAAAATGCTGCCAATATACCTCAGTTAGAAACCAAGAAAAGCAAACCCATTGCCATCAAGTTGATTCCAACTCAAAGTGACCCTAGTGGACAGAGTAGAACTGCCTCAGAGTTTCCAGTGAGTGCCCTGTGGATTCAAAGCACCTACGTTTTGGTTGGCAACTGCAGCACTTAACCACTACACCACCAGGGTTGACTGAGAGAAGGGCTACCAGAACAATGTCATTGTGTAAATTAAGCACTTATCACCCTGCCCACGCAGCTGCTGCTGATGCTTTTAAAAGTGAAATTTGGAGGTATTTACTTGGATAGGTACCAAAAATATTATACTTTACAGTTAACCAACTTGGGATAAACTTCCTTAACCATCACTTATTAACTTATTATGAGCCTGTTGTTCTGGGGTGAGAACATCACAACGGTTAGTAAAGCAGAGGAAACGTTTTGTTTGGCACGTACTCAAAGAGGCATAAATTGAAAATGGACATGCGTGCTGCCCAGAGCTAACGTCCAAGGAACATTACAGAATCATCGGTATACGTTAACATCACAACTGGGTTAAAAAGAACAATAACAACAAAAAGATTTCACTTTCCACTGATTGGCTAAAAAAGAAAAAACTGCTCAGTCATCATGATTCTGTGTTTTGAATTGTTTTTCTGAATCATCACTGGTAGAGTTTGAAGGAATGACAGTCAGGAGGATCACCATTGGTCCAACAAATTTTCTGTTCACTAAATGCTAATAGAGAAAAGATAAGCGTGGAAAGTCTTTTGCATCATGGTTGATTAGTTTCTGTGAAGATTTTCTTAAAAGATGTTTTCCGGAATTGTCCTAGGGATTGTCTTGCTATCTCAGGGCACAGCTGATGTGTCCTTGAGAGTAGCTCCAGCTGCATCCCATTTTGTATGCTCAAGGACAGGGAATAATACCTCCAATGTCATCTCTTGAATCACTGTCTTGAGCTTCAGTTTCCTCATCCGTAAACTGAGATCAATAATAACATACCTCATGGTTTTGCTGTGAAAATCAAACGAGATAATCAGTGTGCAGCAGTCTTTGTCATCTAGTGTTGGGATAACAGAAATACCACAAGTGGGTGGTTTTATCCAGCAGGGGGTTAGGACTCCAAATTCAGGGCCCCAGCTCCAGGAGCAGCCTTTCCTATTGGCTCCAGGGGAAGATCCAATTTGTCAATCTTCCTCTGGACTAGGAGCCCCTCAGCACAGGAACTTCAAGTCCAAAGGATGCTCTCAGCTTCCAGTGCTACTTTCTGACTCTCTGCTTACTTCTCTCTTTTATACCTCGAAAGAGATTGGCATAAGACTCTTATACCTCGAAAGAGATTGGCATAAGACGAAACCTAATCTTGTAGGTTGGGTCCTGCCTCATTAACATCACAGAGGTAGAATGTATAAGGCATAGGAATGCCCCATCTCACATAACACTAGGAATCATGGCCTAGCCAAGCTGACATAGTTTTGAGGTACACAGCTCAATCCATAGCAAGCATTTAGCACAATGCCTGGCACTGGTGTGACCAACGGTCTTATTTTGCTCAAGACTGAGGGGACGTTCCCAGGATGCAGCACCTTCAGTTAGAACCAGAATAGTCCTGGGATAATGGGGATGATTGGTCACGTTGTGAGTGTGCAGAAACATGTGTTGTTGTTGTTAGCTGCTATCAAAACGGCCCTGGCTCAAAGCAGCCCCATGCCAAATGGAATAAAATGCTTCCTGGTCCTGCACCATCCCCAGGATCAGTTGCAGATTGAACTGATGTGATGCACAGGGTTTTTACTGGCTGATTTTCAGAAGTAGACCACCAGGCCTTTCTTCCTAGTCCATCTCAGTCTGGAGGCTCCACCGAAACCCATTCAGCATCATAGCAACATGCAAGTCTCCAATGACAGGTGGTAGCTGTGCGTGAAGTGCATTGGCCAGGAATCGAACCCAGATCTCCCACATTGAGGGTGAGAAGCCTGCTACTTAACCACGAAGGTATGCATACTTCCATGGCTGCACGCATTAAATGTCTCTCCACACACATGTAAGAGGAACACATATGCTTTATTCTTCCTGTATCTGTAGGCTGTTTTCTATTACTATGACTGCTGGGAGGGTACATTATGTTTCTACAAAGCTGTCTTTGTCAGGTCTTAGACTTCTAATCAGACTTCTAATCTCCAAGGTTTTCTGTCTTTTGTCTCTGTAAAGTCATTGCACTCAGTAGCATTGTTACATGAAGAGAATCTTATCTTGGTGGGTTTTTACTTTCCTTTTAAAATATATCCATCTGTGAAACCTTCAAACAAACAGAAATCCAAAGTCTAGTTTTACCCCATAGACAGTATTATTGCAAACGTTGAGGGAAAGTGGGCAAGAATTTAGTTTATGATTAAAATTACAGCAATTAAAGGATCAACCTCCCGTTATATTTTTCTACAAAGATCCATTTTTCCAGGCATGGACAGCGCCCAGATCTTTTCAAGTTTTACATTCACCTTGTTCTGGCAGAAAAATCAGGAAGTCGTTCGTTTCACACAGGATTGTTGTAAACCTCTTTGATAAGAGTAATAATAATTTTTGAAAAGGATTAAAGAGAAGCAAGGAAACTTGTAAACACCAACATTAAAGGCCCGGAATGCAGCAGGCTTCTCCTTCCCTCTGCTTTTTCTCAGCCCACGAACCCTCCAACCGCATTTTCTGTGGTGCCTTCACTGCAGCCTCAGGGAGAACACGAACTATTGGAGGAAAAGAAAATTCTAGCCTTTGATAGTCTTATTTTATTTTTCTGTTTTCCCTGTGAAATATGAACTTACAACTGATTACCCCCCAAGGACTTAACCTCAAAAACTGAAGGATAGGGTGATCATCAGGGGCTGTTGAGTCGGCTCTGACTTCTGGGAACTCTGGTGGCATAGTGGTTGAGTGCTGTCTACTAACCAAAAGGTTGGCAGTTCAAATCCTCCAGGTGTTCCTTGGAAATTCTATGGGGCCATTCTACTCTGTCCTGTAGGGTCACTATGAGTCTCATGATAAATTTTGGTGAAAAAACCAAACCCAGTGTTGTTGAGTCAATTCTGACTCATAGTGACCCTATGGGACAAAGTAGATCTGCTCCATAGAATTTCCAAGGAACACTTAGTGGATTCAGACTGCCAACCTTCTGGTTAGCAGACAGAGCTAAGTTAGCAGACTTAACCACTAGCTGCCAGGGTTTCCAAGTGACTCACAGCACCCAGAAATAAACGTTTTGAGGAGTCCACATCTTCCTCCACGGCCTTACCTGTTTCAGGTCCTGCAGTTGGCTCTCTGTAAATAAGATTCCTGTGTGTGTACCAGCATGGAAACTCACACACAGCTCAAAAGAAATGGCAAGCACAAACCTATGCTCCATTCCACAGGCAGTCGGGACTGCGGAAGCTCCTTTTCTCAGAAACCCTGTGATGAAATGCTGTAGCCAGGCTGTTTCTGTAACAAGTAGAGTTCCCTTGCAATTTGAATTAACTAGGATATAGTCAAACTCCATGAAAACTAGCATCAGGAGAAAATATAATCTTGTTCTTACAGGCTCCTG
Source organism: Heterohyrax brucei (assembly GCA_028571685.1). NCBI lineage: Eukaryota > Metazoa > Chordata > Mammalia > Hyracoidea > Procaviidae > Heterohyrax > Heterohyrax brucei. The sequence goes on along the minus strand of CM053162.1, from coordinate 41,495,855 downwards.
GTATTGCCACAGGAAAAGAATACAATATCTCACATAAAACCCAAAGCCACCTGTATTACTGGCTCCTTGACCCCATGAGACATTGCATAATCAGATTCCCAGTGTCCCCGAGGAATGTCGTCACCAGAAGGGCTCCACCTGGGACAGGCCTCTGATGCTGCTGGCTTCCTAAAGGTTTAGAGTGACTTAATACTGGTCTTGGCATGCTGTTGTTAGACGATGTTAAATTAGTTTCAATTCACGGTGACCTCTGCTCAAAACCCTGCCCAGTCCTGTTCCATTCTCACTATCGTTGCTATGCTTGAGCCCATGGTTGCAGCCGCTGTGTCAGTTGATCTCATCTAGGGTCTTCATCTTTTTCACTGACCCTCTACTTAACCAAGCAGAACATCCTTCTCTTGGGACTGGTCCCTCCTGATAACATGTCCAAAGTACATGAGATGAAGTCTCAACATCCTCCCTTCTAAGCAGCACTCTGGCTGTATTTCCTCCAAGACAGATTTGTTCATTCTTCTGCAGTTCATGGCATATTCTGTGTTCTTTGCTGACACTGTAATTCGAAGGCATTAATTGTCATTTGGTCTTGTTTATTCACTGTCCATCTTTAGCATGCAACTATTAGCATGAAACTAGACCAAACCCACTGCTATCAGGTCGATTCCAACTCATAGAGACCTCACAGGACAGAGTAGAACTAACTGTACTCTAGAGTTTCCAAAGACTGACTGATTGATGTGAACTGCTGACCTATGGTGAAAATGCTAAACTCTTCACTCAAAGCCTGTGTATTAATTGTAAAGGTCATCTGATAAAAAAAAAAATAGCCATAAAAGTAATAAAGACAGAAAGTGAGTAGCTAATAGTGCTGCACTGATGCACACATTTGAGTTTTTGGAATTTAGTATACGAGATCAACAGAGAGTAGTTTTCATTAAACAACTCTGACTCATGGCAACCCCGTAAGTAGCAGAGTAAATCTGTGCTCCACGTGGCTCTTAATGGCTGCTTTTTCAGAAGTTGATGGCCGCACCTTTCTTCTAAGGGACCCGGGAGTGGACTCACAACTCTGTCCTTTCTTTTAGCAGCCTGTCATGGATTGAATTGGGTCCCCTCAAAATTGTGTCTATCAATTTGACTGGACCATGATTCCCTGTACTGTGTGATGTTCCTATATGTTGTAAATCCTCCATCTATGATGTTCATGAGACAGGATGGGTGGCAGTTGTGTTGGTGGGGCAGGACTCAAACTATAAGATTATACTGTGACTTGAGGCAGTCTGTTGGGACATAATCGAAAGAAAATCAAGCAGAGAGTTGGGAACCTCATACTCCTAAGGAAGAATTACCAGGAGCATGGCGGGTCCTTCGGACTCAGTGTCCTTGCACCTCAGAAGCTCCCAGTCCAGGGGAAGACTGGCAAAAAGGACATTCCTCAAGAACCAGCAGAGAAAGCCTTCTTCTGGAGCTGAACCCCTGAATTTGAACTTGTAGCCTTCTGTTCTGTGAGGAAATACTTTTCTCTTTGTTAAAGCCATCCATCCACTTGCAGTATGTCTGTTACAGCAGCAATAGATAACTTAGACATGGTTGAACAAGTTAATCATTCATACACTCAGAGTCTTGGTGTGCTGTCTTTCCTACCTGAAGTTTAGGGTCACAGACTGCATTACGTCCAAGGAAATCATGATATCCAATGTGTTAATTGTGCAAGTTAGGGGATCAAGTTAGAGAGTAGAAAGTGTCGCTTACAGATAAGTGGACTTGGAATAAATCTCGTAACATAATCTTATTTGTGCTGATCTGAGGTTGACGGTACCTGGTTTTTCCAGTTTTCAGGAAATATCTTTTTGCCTGTGGGGTTGGGATGGGGGGGTACAGAAGGAATAGTAGCTTGGGGGGGCTGAATTCAAAGAGGGGTTGAGGGAGGTGGGCTGTGAGACATGAAAGGGCCCAGTATTGCATTTCGTCTGTGAAGTGCTGTGATAAAACCTCAGGCCTCCGTCTCTTCACCTGCCAATGCACGGAGCAGCCACACCTCCCCTACATCAAACATTCAATTACCATAAAGCCAAGGGAGGCAGAAGAAGGCTCGCCACTGTAGCAGTCACTAAAAAGGAATGAAAGCAGCACACAGTCACTCACAGGTAAGAGAAAAACTCTCAAATCCCTCTAAGCTGGCAGAGACAAGGAGCAGAAAATGTGTGAGAGGTGAAAACCTTCTAAGGATCTCCTTGTACTATCTTTCTCTCACCAGGAGATCTATAAGGGGGGCAATTCACGTTTGTTGTCAGTAAAAGGTACTATAATCATGATGCTTTGGGACTTAGAAAGCATATGAGTACCACCACTCCTCACACACATACAATTTTCTGGTTTGGTGTGACAATCAAAAAATGTTTGGGGGGTATATTAAATAAAATGAGTAAGTGTTTAGGAAGTTTGCCTGAATGGGACAGGTTATGTTGTTAAAGATAAAGAGCCTTAGATTATTTTTAAAAATCTATTTTTAATGTTCGGTTGATGTTCTTCGGATTAGATTGAATAAACTGATCCACATTCTTAAGTGGAAACCCTCGCGGTATACTGTTTTAAGAGCTATGTCTGCTAACCAAAAGGTTGGCAGTTCAAATCTGCCAGGCACTCCTTGGAAACTCTATGGGGCAGTTCTACCCTGACCTACGGGGTTTCTATGAGTCAGAATCAACTCAGTGACAGTGGGTTTGGGGGTTTTGTTCTTAAAGGAGCTGTTGTTGTTTTGGTTTTGTCAGAGTACACGTTTCTCAGCACTTTTCCCAAACGTAATATCATTACGTTTATCTGTGGGGTCTTCTAACTAAGAAGTACTAGATGGTCCAGGGACCCTTGGTTGTGTAGTGGTTAAGCAGTTGGATCCACCAGATGCTTCTTGGAAACCCCCTGGGGCCATTCTACCCTGTCCTGTAGGGTCACTACGAATTAGAATCAATTAGATGGCAATGGGTTTGGTTTTGGTTTAGGTCTTTCAGTAGAAGCAAAATGAAAAGATAATGCCATCAATTAATGAACAATAAGTTTGATCTAGCAAGAAAGATTGCCTAGTGTTTTGTAAGGTCTTATATCGATTTATTTTCTATATATGTTCTTTCTGGAACTGATTTGCTGTTCTGTTTTGCTTCAGAAGCCTGGCTCTTTAGCTAGCAGTCTGTTAGTCATCAAGGACTTGTCCTCATTTCATTCACTAGTTGCTGTATTTTTTTTTTTTTTTTTTTTCTGAAGCTGCTTCATTTTCTATTAGTTGAAACAGGAACTTCTGTGAGTTTGGGGTTAATCCTGAACATACTTATCTTAGAGGAAGGTAAACAGTTCAGTGATTTGCATCCCTTTTGTCACAGCAGAATGTTAGTGGGGTTGTTTTTGAGAGATGGCACATACAAAAGGAGGAGCCCTGGTGGCACAGTGGTTAAACACTCTGCAGCTAACCAAAGATTGACAGTTCAAACCTACCCGTTGTTCCACAGAAAGAAAGATATGACAGATTGCTTCTGCAGGGATTTACAGCTTAGGAAACCCTATAGGGTCACTGAGTTGGAATGGACCCAGTGACAATGGGTTTTTTACTGTGTCTTAGTCATCTGATGCTACTGTAACGTACCACCAGTGGATGGCTTCAACAGAGAGAAATTTATTTTCTCACAGAAAAGTAGACTAAAAGTCCAAATTCAAAGCATCAGCTCCTGGAGAAAGCCTTCTCTGTTGCTTCTGGAGGAAGGTCCTTGTTGTCCATCTTCCCCTGAACTCAGAGCTTCTGAAGCACAGGGACCCAGGGTCCAAAGGACACATTCTGCTCCCAGCACTGCTTTGTCAGTGGTATGAAGTCCCCAGCTCTCTGCCTGCTTCCCTTTCTTTTATATCCCAAGAGATTACCTCAAGGCACAATACACCCTTATAGATTGAGTCCTACCTCACTGATACAACCACTGCCCAGCCTCCCTCATTAATATCACACAGGCAGGATTTACAACACGTAGGAGCATCACACAACACCGAGAATCATAACTTAGCCAAATTGCTACACACACTTAGTGGGAAGCAGTGGGGATGTACACAATTCAATTCATAACATACAGCAAAAAGGAAGGTGGTCTGGCCTACAAGTTGGATGGTCTGGGCATTCTCTAATTCACCACAGAATTGCCAGAGAGCACTAGAACAGTCTCTCTACTTCTCTGAGAGTCAGTTCCCTCAGGGTCAAGCTCACGGCCCATCTCACAAGTTGCTGGAAAAAGCAATATGGTATATCTAAATGCCTTGTATCAAACTATGTCCCCTCAAAGGTGTGTATGTCAGTTTGGCCAGGCCATGGTTCTTAGTGTTGTGTGGGTGCCCACCATCTTATCATGTGGAGAGATTTTCCTATGTGTTATTAATTCTATCACTATGATTTAATAAGATAGATTAGCAGTGGTTATATTGATGAGGCCTACAAGGTTGGATAGTGTCTTAAGCCAATCTCCTTGAGACATAAAAGACAGAAATGAACAAGGGAAATGAGGATTTTATGCCACCTTGAAAGCAGCACCAGAAGTGAAGTGAGTTCATCCTTTGAACCTGAGGTTCCCATGCAGAGAAGCTCCCAGAACAAGGGAGGACTGACACATCACAAGGACCTTCCTCCAGAGCTGATAGAGAGAGAAGGCCTTCCCTGGAGCTGGCACCCTGAATTTGAACTTCTAGCCTACTGGATTGTGAGAAAATAAACTTCTCTTTGTTACAGCCACCCACCTGGGGTATTTCTGTTATAGTAGCACTAGATGACTAAGACACAAGAGGACCCTAAGTATTTTCTTCATCAGAACATTTGAAAAGGGGGTTGCCACTAACCACACGTGTCTGTTTACATTTAAATTAAGTGAAAATAATTAGTATTGAACACTCACCACCTCTTGTCTCTGTAGCCACATTTCAAATGCCCAGCAGTCATGTGTGGCTAATGGCTATCTTACTGAGCAGCTCTGGCATGAACCACTTCATTTCATAGCTGAGGAAAATGGTCACAGGAAGTGAATCTGGGTTTCCCCATGTTAGAGAAGGAGCAGGACTTGGCTCAGCTCTTCAGCTCTGACTCACAGTCACCCCATGTGTGTCAGAGTAGAACTGTGCTCCCCAGGATTTTCAGGAGCTGATTTTTGGAAGTAGATCATCAGGCCTTTCTTCTAAAGAGCCTCTGGGTAGACTTGAACCTACAACCACCAGCCAAACACAATAACTGTCTGTGTCTCACAGGAATGCCCCTGTTCACCTTGAAGTTCACTGTTGTTCTGAGTGCTTTGACATGTGCACAGGCAGGTCTTCCTTTTCTGTTTCTGCTCACAAGCTTTCAGGGAAAGGGCTTATCATTTGGGGGGTAGCAGCATCCCCGGTAGGTGTTCCCATGAGATTCTCGGCCAGGGACTGACCCCCAAATTATTCACATCTTGAACAGCCCCAGGATCACTTTCTGCTGAAATGGCTTATCACTCTTACAGATTATAAGGCATCTTGTGAATTGTGTAAAACAGAGTCTTTGAACTAAAGTGTCCTGTTGTAAGTATTCTGTTCTTGGCTGCATGCATGTCAATAGCTTGGTATCTTGATTGCAAGGTTTTAGTATATGATTTTGCCAGGTGAAACCACTGAGATCAACCCAGCAAAGTGGACCTGGGACCTCTCTGTACTATTTTCTACATTTGCTTGTAAGTCGACAATTATTTCCATCTAACAAGCTTCACATTAAATTAGAAAGTCCTCTTGCTGTTTTTATAATTCTTTTTTTTTCAGTTTAAGACTGTCTCTTGTGAGTATCCTGGAAACAGACTGCAAACAGCATTCAAAGCAAATGACTTTTTTTCCCTCACAGCTCCAATGGACTTTCATTTTACTAAACTCATGGTTTATGGTTATCTTTTTGCCCACAATAACCATCTTCCATTTGTCACAGTCTCTCCAAAGTACACGGTACAAAGCTACGTTGTGCCTTTTTCCAAAGCCCTCACACAGCTCTGGCTTGTTGGCATCAGCAGTACGGCTGGAATGGTTTAAATTAGGAAGTGCACAGGGACTTCTTAGAGCCTGAAGCGCCTAGACTTGAGATTTATAAATGGGAGTGATTAATTTTGACCGACACAGAACACCACAGGGTATTGTTCTGTCTAGGGTGATTGTGGTAACAGAAATAACCAGCAGGAGAGACACAGCAACCACGGTCGGCAAACCCTGCCCTCAGCACCTCTGAGTAACTGTCTTTATTATCCTGTGGCACCCCTGGGACCGTCCATTGCTCTCTTGTTTTAGATCACGAGCATAACCACAAAAGAGCGAGAAATGTTGGATTAATGCTTTTAATTCAGCGTCATCTGGCTCAGATTCTTGAAGAACATGGAAATACTTTGACCTTGCAAAGGGTCTGCACTGATGCCATGCTGGGTAGTCAAGAAGCAGCATGAGTGCACCAGTGGGAGGAAGCCCGGCCTTAAGTGGGAAGCCCTGGCTTTAAGTCCCCCAATTATCACTTACTAGCCAGGGACACTAACATAATTAATCTAGTCTCTTTTATCCTCAACAGCTTTATCTGTTAAACAAGCACAGCAGAACCCTCCTATTTCATAAGACTTTCATGAGAACTAACTTGTGAATATGTGTTATACACTATGAGGGAACAAAAATCTATTCACCAACAATATTTTGTACTCTCTTACTATGTTCAAAGGAGGCCTGATGGTGGTTAAAGCACTAGGCTATTAACCAAAAAGTCAGTGGTTCAAATCCACCAGCCGCACCACAGGAGAAAAGATGTGGCCATCTACTTCCATGAAGATGTCCAGCCTTGGCAATCCTATGGGGCAGTTCTACTCTGTCCCATAGCTCTGCTATGGGTTGGAATTCAACAGATGGCCGTGGGTTTGGGTTTTTTACTGAGTTCACAAGAAACCTTAGGAGAGGCCACAGTACAAAGGCTTTGAAAGGTTTTCACACATTGGCCCCTGATAAAGTACCTATTGCCACTTAGATGTCTGTAGATTTCACTTCCGTAATTTACAGACAAAGTTACTACAAGGGAGAATTTCTCTCCAGAATTTTGTCCAAACTGTTGCATTTTGATAGAGCTGTTGGGAGAATCAACTCCTGACTCATCTCACAGCTGCATTTCTCACTTCGGTTTCCCTGAACGCAGCTCTAGTTTTTTCCCACAAATATCAGTTTGGTGGGGTTGGCCATACTTTGCGTGGATTATACTACTTCTGATGGTTTCCAGCATGAGGGCTGTTCATATGAAGCAGAGGACCCTCCAGCCCTCCCTCCTCCACTAAGTAGCAAGTTAGAAGATCCCACCATGCGGCCTGATCACTTCCTCCCTCCTCATTTCTGAAGCCTCCACTAGCTTCTCCCCATCCATCCATTGCTAACCTTGGCGAATGAATACTTGGACCAAAGACATTGCCTGGGTCAGGCCTCTTCCTCACTCATTTCTCTGGAGCTGATTTCCCATCGTGACTGTCCATTGGGCCTAGCAGTCTTTCACTGGACATCCAGAGCCAAATTCTCAGAGTGTACTCCACATCCAGGTGGGAACTCTGGGAGTGCTCAAGAATAAGAATGATTTTTATTCTGAAGAGAGAGTCCCAGAAAGGAAAATATAATTATAACACCTTTGTCAATGCATGTTTATTCAGTATAAGTGTTGGTAATTTTCATAATTTTTGTAGCCCAAACCACAGTTCTGTCTTTGACATGTCAATCCAACATTTGTTCCTCAAACTGCCGGTGAAACAACAGGCAGTGATTACCGTGCAGAGTGTGGCTTGTTCCCCGGCTCCAGGCCTCTCTATTGCACATCCCAACCGCAAAAGTTGTTCTTGTGAAAAATTCAAGCTAGTGCTGCCTGGTCTCCAGCAAAATGACAGAGGCCAGCTGTCGCAAACAAACTCCAGATCAGCTAAGTTCATGGGTTCTGTGGAAACTTCAGAGTCCTTGGGTGCACAGGCTTACAGTAAGCAAGGCACCCACAGGCTTACCCGTTAAACCTATTGCTGTCAAGTTGGTTCTGACAGAGTAGAACTGCCCTGTAGAGTTTCCAAGGAGTGCCTGGTGGATTCCAACTGCCCATTTTTTGGTTAGCAGCTGTAGCCCTTAACTACTGCTACACCAGGTTTTCCCACAGGTTTACTTGTGTTTATTTACTAATCAGCAGTGCACAGTTTCACAAAAGAGGAAGAACACAAAGCTGAAATTGTGCACTATGGTTAAGTAAGTAACTACAAGTAAACCCATGCGTACTTTGCTTATTGGGTCATCATCCTTGCCTAAATGGCACTGACAGTGACAGCACTCAGTGTTAACCAAAAGATTGGAAACTTGTACAGCATTTGAAAACCCTGTGGAATACACTTCTACTCTGACACACATGGGGTTGCCATGGATCTGAGCTGACTCAACAGCCACCGGGTTTTTATAGAAACTCCTGGGGTTACCTGAGGGAAACTCTGCTTCTTTCTAAAGAGAAGCAGTGTCAGGATTTCCACTGACAGGGTGCCCTTCAGTTCCTCAGGAGCAGCCTGGGCCTGAGGCCTGAGCCTAGTCTGCGACAGGGGTACGATTAGGCATGAAGAATGGCTGGACTCCAGAGAAGCTATGGCTTCAGGCCTGACTCTCTCTCGGGCGTCTGATGGTGGAGGCACCGAGTGCTCCTGGGAGTACCTGGGAAACAGAGAAGTCGTGCCCAGAGTCAGGCTTCTGCTGGCAGAGCTGCCAACCTTATGCTGGTGTTGCATTGCTTCTTTAATTGAGGATTTCCCTGACATGTTTAATCATTCAAGAGGGACAGGGCTGGGGGATGTTCACTTCTTGGAATTTATTTCCTTGTTCTTTCATTATAAGTGGTGTTCAGTTTAGTCTTCTCTCTGGACTTTCAAAATCCAGCCAGGTGCCAACTGGAACCCAAAACTCTGGCCTTCATGCAGTATCTGCCCCTGTGCTGGCTGGCGAATGGGCTGAGGGATGGAGCTAAGCAGATAGAAGAGCTCTTGTATATCTGTGCACACTCTTACACACTGCTTGTAAATGACCCACCAGTACTACTAGTAGTAATTATTGTAAGGAAATAATTAGAGTCACTTGCTCTATATGGTTTATGTACATGGTGATTTTATTTACAGTAGTGAAACACATTGGAATGGATGGATTAAGTATTCACAGTACATCCACATGCTAGAATGCTATACAGCTGTGGTTTGGAAGATGACACAATGATGAAGGCAGTTTTTCATTAAATTATTAAGCAAAAAGGATGCAAAATTATATGTACAACATGATTCTAAATTTTGTGTATACATATAGAAATGATGCCAGAGATCACTTGATAAAATCTTGCAAGACCAACAACTTGTTATTCACTAAACATAACCAACAACATAAATGGAAACTATATACATGGACCTTGCCAGATGGAATAAACAGGAATCAAATCAACTACATTTGTAGAAAGAGGCCATGAAGAAGTATGGTATCATCAGTCAGAAGAAGGTTGGAGGCTGGCTGCAAAACAGATCATCCATCACTCACATGCAAGTTCAAGTTGAAGCTGAAGAAAATTAGAACAAGTCTGCAAGAGCCAAAGTATGACCTTGAGTACATTCCACCTGAATTTAGACAACATTTCAAGAATAGATTTGAAGCACTGAACACTAATGAAAAAAGACCAGACAAATTGTGGGATGACATCAGGGACATCATACATGAAGAAAGCAAGAGGTCATTGAAAAGAGAGGAAGGAAAGAAAAAAACCAAATGGATGTCAGAAGAGACTCTGAAACTTGCTATTGAATGCAGAGTAGCTAAAATGAATGGAAAAATGACAAAGTAAAAGAGCTGAAAAGAAGACTTAAAGCGTGGCTCAAAAAGACAAAGTAAAGTAGTCTAATGAAATAAGCAAATATCTGGAGTTAGAAAACCAAAAGGGAAGAACATGCACAGTATTTCTCCAGCAGGAATAATTGTACAGAAAATTCAAGCCTCAAATTGCAGTGTATAGAAGGAACTCTACAGGGAAAATATTGAACAACACAAGAAGCATCAAAAGGAATGCAAAGTCACTGTACCAGAAAGAATTGGTCAGCATCCAGCTGTGGCAGGAGGTAGCATACAATCAAGAACTGAGAGTACTGAAGAAAAAATTCCAAGCTACATGGAAGCACTGGTGAAAAACAAGCCTCCAGGAACTGACCAAATACACCAATTAAGGTATTTCAAGAAATAGATACAGTACTGCAAAAGCTCACTTGTCTATGCCAAGAAATTTGGAATACAGTTACCAGGCTAACCAACTGGAAGACAGTCATATTTGTGCCTATTTCCAAGGAAAGTGACCCAGCAGAATGTGGAAATTATTGAACAATATTATTAACATTACACGTAAGTTAAATCTTGCTGAAGACCATTCAAAAATGGTTGCAGTAGCACTTCAGCATAAAACTGCCAGAAATTCAAGTCAGATTCAGAAGAGGATGTGAAATGAGAAATATCACTGCTGATGTCAGATGGATCTTGGCTGAACTCAAAGAATACCAGGAAGGGGCTTACCTGTGTTTTACTCCCTTTACAAAGGCATTCAACTGAGTGGATCATGACAAATTATGGATAACATTGCAAAGAATTAGAATTGCAGAACACTTAATTGTGCTCATGAGGAATCTGTACATAAACAAAAAGACAGTGGTTCAAATAGAAGAAGAAGATACTGCCTGGTTTAAAAATAAGGAAAGGTACTTCTTGCCAGTGTTGTATCCTTCTATCATATATTTATTCAATCTCTATGCTGAGATGTTGAGCAAATAATCCAAAAAGCTAGACTGTATCAAGAAGAATGTGGCATCAGGATTGGAGGAAGACAGTCTTCAATATGCAGATAACACAATCTGGCTTGCTGAAAGTGAAGAGAACTTGAAGCACTTGCTGATGGAGACCAAAAACTACAGCCTTCAGTATGGATTATACCTGAACAGAAAAAAAACAAAAATTCTTACAACTGGACCAACAAGCAACATCAAGATAAACAAAAGGAAAATGATGAAGTTATCAAAGATTTCATTTCATTTAGATCCACAATCAAAGCCCAAAGAAATAGCAGTCAAGGAATGAAATCATGACAAGTCATGGGGTTGACATGCAGTGTCACAAAACCATGTGTGTATTAATTGTTTGGTGAGAAACTAATTTAATATGCAAACTTTCATCTAAAGAACCACATCCCTTATCATTTAGTAGCTGAAGTCTATCCAAAACCAAAGAAAAGAAAAGAAATCAAATGACATATTACTTTGGGCAAATCTATAAAAACTACCTCTTTAAAGTATTAAAAAAACAAAGTTGTCACCTTGAGGAGGAAGGTGGGCGTTAACCATGTCACGACATTTTCAATTATCTCATGTACATTCAAGCGCTGGACAATGAATAAGGAAGACTGAAGAACTAATGTTCTTGAATTATGATATTGTCAAAGAACATTGAATATATCATGGACTGACAGAAGAATGAATAAATCTGTTTTAAAAGAAGTACAGCCAGGATGCTCCTTAGAAACAAGAATAGCAAGACTTCATTTCATGTATTTTGGACATGTCATCAGGAAGGACCAGTTCCTGGAAAAGGTCACCATGCTTGGTAAAGCAGCAGATCAATAAAAAAAGAGGCAGACCCACTTCACATTGGTGAGTGGCGTCTGAGGTCTTAAAAGCTGACAAGCTGCCATCTGAGGTACGCCAAATGATCCCAACTCAGCAGGATCGGATGATCCGCAAGGACCAAGACGACATGGGGGAAAGAGAATCCAGCAGACAGAGAGACCCACGTGAGTGGGTGACTACATCGACATGTGACGAGAAGAACCAATGGTGCCCAGCCACTACCAATGATAGCCGTGACGGGGCTCACAAAGTTGAGTCTCACTGGCAACATGAGAATAAAAAGGCGTGCACCCTGAGATCTCCACTAGAAGACTACAACTGATGGTCTAAGGGCCTCAAGGTTCCCCGGGGAGCATGGCCCCTTGCCCTGATGCTGCCGCTGTCCATAAATGATAATGGAGGTCAGTTCTTCGGACAGGAATGGATTGGACTTGGCTACACAGATTGACCATATCGTGTGTGTACTTCATGGTTTCACGCATCTACAGGATGTCATCCTGCTGACCTCTTACTGGAGGCAGGGGAGAGGGTGGAGAAGAGCGCATAGGAGATTGTTGGGAGGATATGACATGTATAGAATGGAGAGGAGGAGTGTGCTGTCACCCGTCAGGGAGAACAAAAGGGTGCTGCGCATACGCGGGCGAGCAAATTTATACGGGATTGTACTTTTTCACTCAATCATAACAGAAAAAAAAATTTTTTTTAAAAAAGAAGCAGACCCTCTATGAAATGGATTGATACAGTGGCTTCAACAGTGGGCTCAAGCATAGCAATGATCATGAGAAAGGTGCAGGACTGGACAGTGTTTTGTTCTGTTGTATGTAAGTTTGCTATGAGTCAGAACCATTTTGACAGCACCTAACTACAAAAAATATATACAGAAATCTATAATCATATTGTACATATAGCCCCATCGGCCCCAGTACCTAGCAACAACAATTTGCCACTGAGTTGACTCCAGCTCACAGTGCCCCTATGTATAATAGAAGGAAACGTTGCCCAGTCCTACGCCATCCTCAGGATGCTTGCTATGTTTTAGCCCATTGTTGCAGCCATTGTGTCAGTCTATCTCCTTGAAGAACTTTCTAGTTTGTTGTTGACTTTGTACTTTACCGTACACAAGTTCCCTCCTGACGCCAAAGCTAGCCAGCCCAGTGCCATCGAGTCAGATCGAACCCTCCTGACAGTATCTCCAAAATACATAAGATGAAGTATTGCTATTCTCCCTTCTAAGGAGCATTCGGGCTGTACTTCTTCCCAAAATGTTTGGTTCCTGTACCTAAAATACAAAATATACATGTATATAAATCTTAACGTTTTTGGATGGTAGGACTGCAAGTGATGTATAGATTTCTTCTTTTATGCATTTTAAAAACTTGCTACAGATAGTGTATTTTATCATCAGGAAAATATAAAAAAGAGGGATATCAATGAGTGAGTCAATGCACTGAAGTTGCTGTCCATTTTTCCGCTCATTTATTTGGAATCCTGAGTCTCCCAAGTCTCAACAGAATGAAGGACAGTGGAAATAGAAGTATGGGCCCCTCCCCGGTATGCCCTGTTCCTTCTCCCACCCTTTGAAAATTCCAGATGATGCATGATGATCTGGTTTTGAGAAATTCTGGTATCTAATATTTTGAAGAAACCTAACAGTTGATCTTTAAATGCTCTTACCATCAAGATTGCTTTTGTGAACTCATTAAAAATTAGAAGGAATTGATTTCGGATAGTCCTATGGACATGTCAAATTAACCCATAGAAACAGACTTAGAACCTCAGGGAATCACCAACTGCAGTGTTTTTTACAAATGAAGAAGCTGTTTACTGGAGAAACTTGGTGACTTACAAAGAAACTAGCCTGAGCCGGAACTAGAGCCCACCCTCCTGACCCCTAGTCTACTTGATGGTATAGTATATTAAGTCCCTTCTATGAGCTGCCTTGGAAACCCTAGTGGTGTCATGGTTAGGATCTATGGCTACTAACCAGTAGGTCGGCTGTTCAAGTTCACCAGATGCTCCTTGGAAACTCTACAAGGTAGTTCTACTCTGCCCTATAGAGTTGCTCTTGGTCAGAATTGACAGGATGGCAGTGAGTTTGGTTTCATTTGGGTTTATGTGCTGCCTATGAGCCACAAGGAAATCCTGGTGACATAGTGATTAAGTGCTATGACTGCTAACCAAAAGGTTGACCACTCAGATCCATCAGGTGCTCCTTGGAAACTCCATGGACCAGTTGTACTCTATGCTATAGGGTCACTATGAGTTGTAATCAACTTGAAAGTAGTGGGGTTTTGGTTTTAGGGTTTACAATGGGTCCATCCACAGTTGATTATAGGGATGGTTCAGGATTAGGCTTTTTGACATGTTGTGCATGGGATCAGCTAATAACAATGAATTACCTTTAAATCTTGCTTGTTAATTTGGGAACTGTGAAGGGAACAGAGCAGTGGATATGGTAGAGTGGCATTCAGCATCTGTTTCTCCCTCGTATTCCAACTTACCTTCCATTATTGCATCATGAAATTCATTTGGTGGGTCAAGACTAAAGCTTGTGTTTCATGAAGGGTAAGACAGTACACGAGACTAGAGAAGATACAGCAAAGCTTGTGCAAGGCGACACCCAAACTATCTGAGGGACCCAGTTGCTGTGCTGAGGGCTGTGGGGACTGAGATCTTGGGGAACATCTAGTTCAACTGGTTTAGCAAAGTTTACAAATAAAACGATCTACATTCTACTTTGGTGAGTAATATCTAGGGTCTTAAAAGCCTGTGAGCAGACATCTAAGATATGCCACTTGTATCACTTCTTCTGGAGCAAGAAAGAAGAAAGGAAACCAAAGACACAAGGGAAAGATTAGTCCAAAGGTCTAATGGACCACATCTACAATGCCCTCCACCAGACTGAGTCCACTATAATGGGACGGTGCCCAGCTACCGCTAATGACTGCTCTGATACAGATCAAAATACAGGGCCCCAGACAGAGTTGGACAAAAATGTAGAACAAAATTCTAACTCACACATACACACACACACACACAAAGTGACCAGTCTGACAGAAACTGGGGAAACTCCAATAATGTGATACCCAGATAACCTTTTAGCTCAGTAATGAAATCACTCCCAGCGTTCACCCTTCAGCCAAAGATTAGACAGGTCCATAAAATAAAACAAGACTAAAGAGACACACCAGTCCAGGGGCAAGGACTAGAAGGCAGCAGGGGACAGGAAAGCTGGTAGGGGGCAACTTGGGGTGCAGAGGGGAGAGAGGCACAGCCTGACCGCTCCTTAGAAGAGAAGACGGGGATATTTCGGCTCATGTGTATTATCATCAGCAAAACATAAAAAGAGAAGATTATCAATGAATGAGCCAGCACAATGATGTTACTGTTGTTTTTCTGCTCACTTATTTGGAATCCTGAGTTCCCTAAGTCTCAGGAGGGACAGTGGGACTGTTAAGCAATGTCATAAAGTAATATGTGTACCAACTATTTAATGAGAAACTGGTTGGTTCTGCAAACCTCCATCTAAATTACAATTTTAAAATTAGAATTATGAAGAAAAAGACTAGCACTTTTATAATGGAATAGAAGAGCATTGCATAGCACAGGATAGAAACAACATAAAAACAAACAACAACAACAAAAACCCATGCTGTCAAGTCAATTGTGACTTGTAGCAACCCTATATGACAGAGTAGAACTTTCCCGTAGAGTTTCCAAGGAGTGCCTGGCAGATTTGAACTGCTGACCTTTTGGTTAGCAGACAGCACTTAACCACTATTTCATCAGGGTTTCCAGAAACAGCATAAAATTGAAAATACCATATAGAAAGTGTGTTACTTTGTCAATCTTTAATTTCAGTTTGGTATGTATATGCTTAAATGTATATACTTGCCTTTTTCTGATGGTTCATGTTTCTGTGGTGTTTGACCTATGGAAAGTTTAACATTTCAGAAAACATGTCTTCCTAATTGCCATACAGTGGCTTGTGGCAAGCTGCTGTATAACATCTGGACATTTGACCCTTGCCAGTTGGACATGCCCTGGGGATAGGCCTCTTCCTCAATTGTTTCTGTGGAGATGACTGCTTGTGGTGAATATCCCACTGGGCCCAGCAGCCATTCGCTGGATGTCCAGAGCTAAATTCCCAGGGTGTACTGTATACCCCAGTGTCAGAGGTCTGAGAGCTCAAGGGTCCTCTCAGGCAGTGACTGCAGTGGGAACCAGGGTTCCTTGGAAATCTGAATGATTTTAGCACAATGGCTGAGATTTCACAAAAATATAGCACTGAGAGAAGGCATTAATTTGTTCATGAAGAACTCAGGAGGACCTCAAATTGGTCCAAAGTATGAGAACCCTGACAGCGCAGTGGTTAAGTGCTTGGCTGCTAACCAAAAGATCTACAGTTCGAATTCACCAGCTGCTGCTTGGAAATCCTCCAGGGCAGTTCTGCTGCTCTGTCCTACAGGGATGCTATCAGTCAGAGTCGATTTGACAGTGATGGGTATAGAGAACATTGCATCATGGTTTTTTTCTTGCCTAGAAATATGACGCTTTAACCACTACTGGCTCACTTCATCCCACCAACCTTCACGGAATTCTTTCTCCGTGTTAGCTAAACGACAGTTGGGGTTTCCGTATTTTAGAATCACTTCAAGACATCTGGCCACTACATCCTCTGCATCACAAACACTAAGAAACTCTGGTTTGCTTTCCACATGTCTTCATCTCCGGGAAAGCCAATTGTCACCCCTAGATCATCTTTTCTTCTGCTCACCCAGGCTGCATAGTCTTCAGAACCACAAAGTTTCCAAGGCGGTAGCTCTCTGCCCCAGCTTAGCCTTGGATGGCCTTGTTAGCCTCCCTGAAGTCTTGATTCTCCCTACCTCTCCACCCTACCCTACATACACAAGCCCATTAGGCATCTTTCCAGAGTATTCTCAGAGTCAGGAATTCATGGGAAGCCACAGACAATGAGGTGTTGACACAAAACTTTCTCTGACTCAAGCCCTTTTATAAGCATGACCTTGAGAGCACACCATCCCGTTTGGGGGGGGTGGCAGGCGCTTGAGAGTTCCATCTGTCTTAGCCGCCAGCACAGAGGCTGTGTGAGTGGACTCACAAGCCAGAGGAAGATGGTATTTTATCAGTGGCTCTAGCTCCCTGACTGTCACGCGAAATATATTCTCATCCTGCCCAAAACCTGGAGTGTTTCTCCAGCCAACTGTGAGCCTGAGTGCTTTCTGTCTGACCTTAAGATCACAGCACCCCAAATCATCAGAAACCTCCCTCTCAGGCTTTTAAATCTCACAGGCTTCCTAACGTTTCGGGTGATTCCAGCAGAAGCCAACTCGCAAAGGCCTATTAGCTAGACTTTGGCCTCTTCACCACAGGGCTGGGTAATGAGAGGGACACAATGCCAGACTCTTGGTTTTGCCTTCTCTAAAGGAGATGACCTGGCACCCCAGGGTGTCTGTGACATTCTCTCCAGCTACCCACATTCTGCTTCCTTTTCTCCCCTGGGGCACTCTGTGGGAAAACCTTCCTGAGCACTTTGCTCGGTCCTGTGCCCTTCGTAGCCCCTCTCTCCCGACACCTCCAACTCCCCCATAACCCTCCACTGAGAACACAGGCTTGTTTTTATTTTATTTTTTTTACCTGCTGAAGGAAGGCATATTTCATGGTTATTAATGAAAGTGATAGCGATCCCTTGTGTATTTATCTTAGCTTATGTGGTCGTTATAAGACGAGGTACCTCGAGCAGTCAGTCTGTGGTTGATTTGAAAACAGACGAGTCTCAACAATGAGCTTAAGGAAAGGTGTCAGGTATAAATCTTGTCTTCAAACAGCCAGGGTACATTCCAGACTTCAGAGACACTTCTTTGTATAAAGGCTTTCTTTTTTTTTTTTTATCTTGCCTTTCTTTTCCTTGGGCCTGGAGGAGGATGAAAGTGTAGGGGTGTGTGCGTTCATTTAGTCTGATAATGAAGGTAAGGCTCACGGGCATAGTAATTTGGCAGCTTGGGCACTTCCTGTAACAGTTTTCTTTCTTTTTTTTTTTTAAATCCAAAGGCTGCTTAAAGACAAACATTTTTTGTTAAACTGCTGGTAGTTCATTTTCTGCAGGAACCGTGCAATTAATCTTGTTTATATTAAAGAGACAGGTTATCTTTGTCAGCTTTCCTGGGCTATAATTAATGAAGATCAAAAACAGTACAAAGACATAATATTTAACGTAATGCAGATGAGACTGGGCAGCAGCTGCATCAATTAGAGAAGTAAAAGGGAAAACAAATATCCTTTCCTTTGGAACAACTAGGATGCATTAAAAAGCAAGGATCATGAGGCTTGTCCCCATACCAGCCCTCCCGTCACAGGCCTGGTGAGAGATGGGGTTTGGACATCAAATGGTTTGTAACGCCCCACCAATTACATTCTAAATGCAACGGGAGGCACCAAATGTGTCTTCATACTTAGGCAGCCAGCATTTATCCAGGTGTGTGGTTGTGGATCAGAGAGGCAAGTCTGAAGACCTGTTACTGAGGAGGGCCTTGGAGAAGTCACTGACGGCATGCAGAACTTCCTAGAACCATCTAGCCCACTCAGGGGAGCTAACCAAACCCTCCGTTTGTTCAAAGGACTATCATCAAAAAGTCAAAACAGAGGTGATCAGGTAGACTCAAATGGGCAGCATCACCCACCTTTCCTGTGACTTCCTGACCTCAGTGACTAACACTGTTGGCTCCCAAGTGAGAGTTCAAAAGGGATCACCTTGGTGGTGTAGTGGTTAAAAGCCTGTCTGCTAACCAAAAGATTGGCAGCTGGAATCTACCAGCTGCTTCTCGGAAACCCTGTAGGGTACGTCACCTCTGTCCTATAAGGTTGCTATGAGTAGGAATCAACTCCACAGCACTGAGTTTGGTTTTGAATTCTCTACCTGTACAGAGAACAACAATGGTTTTCATCTGTTTCATGAAACCAACTGTAAATAGCCCCTTGGAGACCACTGGGAAATTTAATGGAGATACACAGTGTAAGAGGAAACCCACAGTGGCATCATAGTTGAGTGCTGTGATTGCTAACCAGAAAATCAGGAGTTCAAATAAGTGAGGTGCTCCTTGGAAACTCTACAGGGCAGTTGTACTCTGTCTATAAGGTTGCTATGAGTTAGAACCAACTCAACAGCAGTGGGTTATAAAATATAAGAATGGGATCTGACTTTAAATGCATCTAAGTTCGTCACTTCATTTATATTTAAAGAAATTGAGGCCTGGGGAAATTGTAGTAACTTCTTCCTAGTTACACAGTTAGACATCACCTTCTCTGATGGGCTTCACAAACTTGAGATCCTACTCTCAAGAGTCCAAAGCAAGGAGGAAAATGCAAAACAAAGTATTAACCCAGACTTTTCAGGAAACTCTGGTGATACAAAGAGGTAACTGACCAAGTGAAAGCAGCTGCCCATAATCAAGTATCTGCACGGGCAATTGTAATAAATGGTTAATCAACTAACCAATCAGAAAAGCAGGACACTTTTCACTGAGCTGGGTTTAAATAATAGGTATAGTTTCTTTGCCACCTAGCATGTCAGAAACCTCCAGTCTGAATGACTCTTAGTGGACAACTTGTATACCTACCTAAGTTCTCATGTAGGCTGAGAACTTAGAGTGATTTAAGTGTCATTGGGAAAATCCTGTATTTAGTACCAAATACTATTCTTACCAGCAACCAAACCAAAAGTCTGTCCTGGGTTTTATAGATATCCCTACACCTATCATTCTCATAAATTTAAAATCTTAACAATCATGTGTCCTTTAGCTTCGTAATTCCACTTTTAGGAATTTGTAATAAGGATATCATCAGATGGGCACAAAGAAGCACACTGCAACAGTATTTATGATAGTGAAATATAGAAGCCAAGCATTAGGGGACTGGTCGATTTGATTACGTCCTTCATTAAATGGAATACTTCAAATCCATTCAAATGGATGTGATTAAGAATATTTAAGGTTGTGAGGACTAAAAAAGACACATACAAGTAGCATGCACACTGCTATCTGAATTTCACTTCTTAAAAAATATATGTATGCCTGTACAAATAAAATTCTAGAAGAAAATGCCTCAGAATGGATGGCTCTTTGATCATTCTTGTTTCCTCTTTATATTTTTATTTTCTTTCCCAAGTTCTCTATAATTGGGAGAAAATATTTCCAAAATTAGGAAATAATTACTTCCTTTTACTTTTGTTAGTCCGTGCTATGTGCCAGGCAGTGTTCTAAGCACTTTACATAAATCATCTTGTTTAATCCTCACCCCTCTGAGGTAGATGGAAGAGACAACCCAGACATGGGTAATTAAACATCTTGCCCAAAGTCACATAGCTAGTTAATGATTAAGCTAGAATTTGAACTCTGGAAATCGGATTTGGGATGCTGTAGTTATAATCACTACAGTATAATACTGTTTTAAAAATTAATTGTGATGCCTCCCTGGGGAAGATGTGTCAGTCACTTACAACCTAGTAAGAATTGCTATATAAAATTACTATTTTCTCAATGAGTCTTGAGATCGATAAAGACTAGATAAAGGTCACGGATGCAATGGGGTGGAGAAAAGCAAATAGTGAATTCAAGAGCCTGGTAAATCGCCAAAGGAGGTCTCAGTCTGGATAGGCTGGGGCCAGAAGACTAGCTGGGATGGGCATGGACTAAGAAGATGAAAGGCAACAGATATAATTCACAGTTTTTCTGGGAGAACCATTAGGGAGTATAGTTTGGGGGCTAGAGGCTGCATGGATGGGGTAGAGGCCACACCTACCCAAATTTAGTAGGGTTGCCAGATGTGAGAGAGAAAAGACAGGTTGGCTTTAGAATGTCTGTAAAGTTCCTTTAAGCAATGAACCATTCAAATGACAAGCACATTAAAAGGGGAGAAAATTGCAGCCATATATCATAGGTCTTGATGTACAACCATCTGCCTGGCATAACAACAGCCTCCTGCTCGTCTGTAGAACATGATCTCTTGTTTTAAAGTGAAACAGGTGTAGGGCACAGAATTTATGGCCTAGAAATGCCTTCTGTGCCATAACTGAAGGATTTTATAAGGAGGTGGTAAAAGAGAAAGGAGCCCTGGTGGTGTGGTTAAAGCCCCTGGTAACCAGAAGGTCAACCATTCAAACTCACTACCTGTTCCACAGGAAGAAGATATGGCAGTCAGCTTCAATAAAGATTGTAGCCTTGGAAACCCTATATGGTAGTTCTACTTTGTCCTACAGTGTTGCTATGAGTTACAATCCATTTGATGATAGTGGGTTTGGTTTGGGTTTGATAAAGTAGTGAATTGATAACAAGTGTTACTTTTCTTGTTGAGTCGTGTGAGAAATAATACAGAAATCAGGAAGAGGAGATAGTCTAGTGCAAAGAAAACCTCATCCTTGCAGAGTGAATTCCAGCTCCTAGTGGCCCTATACCACAGTGTGGAACTGCCCCAATAGAGTTTCCAAGGAGCACCTGGAGAATTCAAACTGCCGACCTTTTGGTCAGCAGAGTAGCTCTTAACCACTATACCCCCCGGGGTTTAGTACAAAGAGAGGAATCTTTCAATTTTCTTTGTCTAACCCTGGAAGCCTTACTATACTTTTCAGAAAAAAAGAGAAGTTGTAAGGTCCTGGCAATCTTTCATACTTCATTTGTAGCCTCTAAGAAGCTATTATTTGAGTCCCTAGTTCACCTTCCACTGACTGGTGGGCATACAAATGGCAGTTGGACAGTAGGAAAAAAGGCTCAAAACCTCAGAACCATTCTTTTCTCTAACTGCTCCTCTCTCACTAGTTCTCTAGATGCTTCCTTTTTTGTTTCCATTGTCATCATCCGACATCAAGCCCTTACTTTCATAGACCTGCCTCTAGTGTCTTGTCCCTCCAAGCCATTCTGCACTACACCACCAGTTTAATCTTCCTAAAAAGCCATCTTATTATGTCCGGGCCAACCAAAAACAGCTATAGAATGGACAGACTATATGAGATGAACTACATCCATTTTTCAGACATTGAACAATACACAACACATGTCTGAAGAAAAGGAAAATACGTACATTTGTTCCAGCTGTCTATCGGGGAAAACTTTTCAGATCCCAGAGAGGACAAGCCAAGAAGGTGAAGAGCCAGAGGTTGGCATTTGGGGCTGCTAAATATCTGGACTTTGTGGGGCGGGACACCAGATTGACAGAACTACACAGAAGCGAGCTCTAGAAATCTGCATGGGGTTCCCCATAGGTCCTTGGCCGAGACTCCACCAGACCTAGCAACGTGCAGCTGTTGTGGGACTAAAGAATAAACAGAGACCAGAGGTCTCACAAGGTCAGGAGATGTTGGAGTGCTGACACACCAGAGTAGAGAAAGCTCACTGCCGTCATCATGCTTTCAGTTGAGACCCGGAAAGCCCGTGCCTGAAGAATAAGGAGCATCCCTGACAACTAAGAGCGAAAACCTAGATAGGTCAGCCCTAATAAAAATGACAGACAAGTCTGACAGGTGCAAGGGGATCTGCCAGTAGCTTAACTGTCTGCCAGAATAAAACTCAACATGAATTAAAGTACATTCCCCAGAGCATGCTACACTGTAACCTAGTATACTGTCCAACACACCATAAAACATTATTAGACATGTACAGAAATAGGAAAATGTGACCCACACTCCAGAAAACAGTAGTCAATAGAAATAG
This sequence comes from Heterohyrax brucei, assembly GCA_028571685.1. NCBI lineage: Eukaryota > Metazoa > Chordata > Mammalia > Hyracoidea > Procaviidae > Heterohyrax > Heterohyrax brucei. The sequence continues at coordinate 41,473,438 of CM053162.1, read as the reverse complement.
TCCCCAAGAAACCCAGATGTTGGAGTTAGCATACGAGGGCTTTAAAACAACTAATTAAAAACATGTGCAAGAATTTAAAGAAAATATTGGACATAATGAGGAAAGGGATGAAGAAACTCAGCAGAGAAACTGAAAGTATTTTTAATGGAAATTTTAGAACAGAGAAGTACAATATCTGAAATGAAAAATTCATCAGAAGGTTGCTAGAGACTGTACAAGAGTCAGTAAAATCTTTTGAAACTATCTGATCTGAAGAAGAGATTTTTTTAGTTATTTTTTTTTCTCGTGTTTTAAGTGAAAGTTTACAATTTGAGTCAGTTTCTTATCCAAAAACTTGCTCACACTTTGTTGTAGCCTCTGTGTAGACACACTTTGGTGTAGTCTCTGGTTTATGCAGCCCCTTTCTGTCTCTTGGGCTCCTGTTTTCCTTATGTCTTTGATGTTCTTCATCCTGAACAGTTTTTTTGTTTTTTTTTTAATGTATTTTACTGAGCCTTCCCATTGTTTAGAAACTGCCTATTGCCTGTCTCGTCTACTTAAGGAAGAACTTGGTGATGCAATGGTTAAAGCATTTGGCTGCGAATTGAAAAGTAAGTGGTTTGAACTGACCAATGGATCAATAAAAGATTTGTTGATCTACTCCCATAAAGATTACAGCCTATGAGACCCTATGGGGTAGTTCTGCTCTGCACTGTAGGGTTGCTGCGAGTCACAGTTGACTCAAGAGCGCACCAACAGTGAACTGGGCATGTGTAGCTAACACCTCTGTAGATTCATCCCACTTCTTTGTTGAGGCTACAATCCAGCTTCTCTCTCTCTGATTCTGCTTTAATCAGTGCCCAACAAGTGTTAGTCTCAACAGCTCTCTCTGATAAGTTTTCTGCACTTAAATCTGCACCTCAGAACCTGTCTCCACTGGAACTTGACCTGGGAAAGGGTGAGGGCAGAAACTTGGCGGTTGCCAAGGGCGCTATAACCAAACAAAGGTGACGACAAGTGGTAAGCAGTGTGTCACGTCTGAACCACAAACTCTCACAGATCTTGTAATGCACAGTATGAAAACTCACAGACTCTGTATGTTTCGGTCATGTTGTGTGGGAACACGAAAACAAAAACAGAATCCTACACCCTTCCATGCTTAATCTGGCCCTACATAGACTCCCCCTCTGCTGCTGCTGCTTCTTTTTAATTGTGGTAGGAATAAATTTTTGCAAATTCAGCAACTTCTACATGCATACTTCAATGACACTGATTATGTTCACTATGTTGTTCAGTCATCACCACTGTTTCCAAATTGTTCCAGCACTATAAGAGAAACTCAGAGACTCTCTCTCTCTCCAGCCGTGTCAACCACTAATAAGATTTGTACTTTGTACGTTTGCCTATTTCATGTAAATAGGATCATACAACATTTTTCTTTTTATGACTGATTTATTTCACTCATTCTCATATTTTCAATGTTCATCTACTATGTGGCATGTATCAGGACATTATTTCTCTTTATGGCTGAATAATATCCCATTCAATGTACATACCACGGTTTTTTTAATTCATTCATCTATTGATGGGCATTTAGGTTTTTCCCACCTTTGTGAGTTCAGGTTTCTGTTTGTGTTCCTGCTTTTGGTTCTTTGGGGTATATACCTAGGATTAAGATTATGGGTCAGATGGTAGTTCTACTTTTTGAGGGACCACCACACTGGCTACACAATTTTATATTCCCACTAGCAATGTATGAGGAAGCTCTCCTGTTGTTAATGTCTTCAGCCTTAAAACAAGAAATACACAGCTCAGGGGGATATTTTGCCTTGCAGACTGGGATTTTCCTGCATGTGGTTTTTCTACATGTGTTACAATCATCCCCCCTACTAGGAAGCTCTTTTCCCTGGTGTACCCTGGCCCAGTGTGAACTCAACGTTATGCACCATTTGATTAATTGATTTGTCCTGTTTGCTGCACCCAGTCTCCATAATTCCAGAGAGATGAGTTCCACCTACTCCCAGACACTCTGCTTTCTACAAAAACCTCAGGAAATGAGGGCATTGGGCTAGATGAGCTCATAGAGTCTTTGATTTGGAAGGACCATACTCTTCTGAGATCATTTCTCAGTCACATCTGCTTTTAAGGCACCATGAGGACCTAGCCTATGATAAATCATAGGCTGTACACTTTATTGTTTTGACTTAGTCACTCTTTGGAGTTTGGGGAAAAAAAAACGAAAGCATCCGCTTTCCATATGAAATATACGGTAGGGGCAGGATGTGACCCAAATAGGTTCTCTGGTTTGTGTAATTATTTCCTATAACCCTAAACCAACCTTCTAATCTCAAATGATTCTTTCTTTTATGGTCAAGAGTGGGAAACTCATCCCAACTGTCAGAAGAAAAAAAAAAGTTTTCATGATGAGGTTAATCACAGCTCTTGCCCTGGTTCTGAGGCCAGTCAGTATCTGAGGAGAGAGGTGGCAGGAAGACCACGTTAGCACAGAGTAATTGGACACACCAGGTAATGACATTCTGCACTGGAATACTGCAGGCCTGGCCAAAAACAGCTATTTGTAAGAAGTCAATTGCCAAGTACACAGGAGCCACCTTCTCCTTATGACCTGAAAAGCAAGATCATCAGGTATTTTGTGTGGGGTGTGTGTGCACATTTATGTACGTGTATGTACATGTGAGTATAATACACATCATTGCCTTGTTCTCCAGAATAACTATTTTATTGTTTTATTTTTTGAAAAACAGCCTATATTCATAGTAAAAAAAGCAACATAGAAAAGTATGAAAAAGAAAAAGAAAATACTGTTTCTGCCACTGAGAAATAACTATTATTAACATTTTTACATTAAGAGGGCATTCTAGGATTACAGGTGCATCTTTGTAGCCCCTTGAGTTCTCCAATAAAGAGTTCTGATGCTGGTTAAGATAAAAGACTCCATAGTACATGACAGAAACGTAGTGACAAGCTCTACTTAAAAAGTAATACCTTTGAAGAGTCATTCAATCCAAAGCAATTTTACTTTTTCCTATGTAAAATATATCTTCAGCCAAAGAGCCAGCTTTTTAAAAAATGTTTGTTTCTAGGGGTTCCAGGGGTCCAAGGAGGCATCATTGTTTCCAGTTTGCACCGTAGTTATTAATAAGCGTTGGGATGCTGATCACACTCAAGTGTGTGCTCCCTCGGAGCTGCCTTAGTCACCAACACACAGAGCTGCCTTGCATCGCAAGGACTGAAATTAGTTTGTAGCTTATCTGAAAAGTCTACATGAGGAGAAAAAGACACAGGAGTTTTAAGACCAAGAATACAATCAATGCCCAGCTTCAGTTTGTACCACAACTGTGAATCACAACTAATGCAAGCACATTTCTTCAGAGTCTTGAAGACCTAGTGTACCCTCAAAGACCTAAATCATTTAACCAAATGGTTGATTCCTTGGAACCTGAAAGATTAATGTTACCAGTCAACAATATAGAGTAACAGAGTAGGAAAATACAACCCAGCCTGAAAATAGTTTAGTTGAATTGACTTTTGCAGTCAGACAGAGGAACAGAATAAGCTAGTCTTCTTCGTTATCAAGTTGTTGTTGTTTATTGCGTCGAGTAAGTCCCCGACTCATGACAATTCCACGCACGACAGAGTGAATGCTGCCTTCTTCTACATCATCCCCATAACAAGCTGTGGGTCAAACTATTGTCATCCATAGGTTTTCATGGGCAGATTTTCAGAAGTAGAAGGCCAGGCCCTTCTTCCTAGTCAGTCTTAGTCTAGACGCTCTGCCGACACCTGTTCAGCGCCACAGTGTCACGTGAGCCTGCACTGACAGGTAGTGGCTGTGCGTGAGGTTTACTGGCTGGGAATCAAACCAGGGTCTCCCTCCTGAAACACAAGAACTGTATCACAGAACCACTCTGCTCACTTGTCATCAAGAAAGAAGCATCCTAAACCTGAAACCTTGAGAACCTTCCTGTCATCTGCCCTCGGGGTCCTCTCCTCTAATGGCTTCAGTTCCTGCTGCAGGCCCTGCTTCTCACTTCCTCTCCAATCCAAGAACTTCTCCTTTATCTACATTTGGCCTCTGGGCATTTGACCTCTACTCTGCTTTTAGCCTCTCCTCACTAGTCTACAGGGAGGAGAAACAAAGGGTCAGTTCGCTTAGGGTCGCTCAGGGTCACTCGCTGGCTCACTCGCTTCACAGTGTAACCAACAGGAAATGCAGTCTTCTTCCCCAACTGGGAACTGCTTTTGCCTTTTCAATCTCGCTGATATTCCTAACACCCTCCAACTGGAGCCAGAAAATACAAGGGCTTGCAGGGAGCTGAAAGATCATCTTTGTTCAATTTGTGCTTGCAGAAATTGAGGCTCTGAGAGCCGTGGTGACTGGTTAGCTGTTGAGGTGGGGCTTAAACCCAATTAAGCCCAACATCTATCTGATAATAGGTGATAATTTGTTTTCCTGATATCAAACTGATGCTCGGCTCAGAAAATCTTCCTCGCTAGATGCATCCACGTGACCCCACCTTTCAGATGTTTATCCTCAATTTCTCAACATTCTCCACCTCAAAACCCTACTAATGTAAAGGTGGACAGACAACACCTTAGACTGGAATCTCTCCTCCTCTTCTTCTTGCTCTGTGCATACCTTTCCCAGAATGCTTAGCATTAAGTGTGCCTATTTGTATAGCTGTAGGTACACATACAATATTTCTAATTGCTTAATTAAGTCTACACAGGCTTGGCCAGTGGTCTCCTCAGAGGGGCCATGGATGTCTAAGCAGGAGAGCAACTAACCCAGGAAACCTTCATAAATACACATATTTCCAGGCCTACTGAGTCAGAATCTGTTTTACAAAGTTCACAGATCATCAGAGGCCCTGGCAGGGTAATGGTTATATGCTATGGCTGCTAGCCAAAAGGTCGGCAGTTCAAATCCACCAGGCACTCCTTGGAAACTCTGTGGGGTAGTTCTGCTGTCTATAGGACCACTATGCGTCAGAGGTGACTCCATAGCACTGGGTTTGGTTTGGTGTTTTCCAGGTCGATGTGACACTCACTCAGCTGGGAGCACCTAGAGCCACTGACCTCTGATGTCTCATCTCAACACAATCACCTCGGATCCTAGAGATCACACTGATTCATTTTATATTTCCTTAGCTTTCTCTGCCTTTAACAGACGTCACTTTCTATTTGCTGAGGCTTTTAAAAATTTCCAAAGAAGTAGTCCATTTTCACAGAAGAGCATCCAACTCTAACAAGGGCGAAAGCCTTGCGTAGGAATTGGAAGTTTATGAGCCGTTAGAGAAAACAAGGATGGCAGGTCCGAAGTTTCACTTCAGTTGACAAGACAAAGCTAACACTACCAGACCACTCTTTCTGGGACAGCAGGTCATCTGGGTAAATTGTTGCTGCTTTTGCCCTAAAGATAAACCCATATTTGAATCTGGACAGATCCCTCAAAGTTTTATTTATGTTCCATTGCCTTTAAAATGAGTCTGAGGGAAGGAGCTACTCTTACGAAAATACGTATCAGCAAATCTACTGCCAGTCCCCTCCCCAAGCAGTTAAAAATTTTGGCCTTCTTCTGTTTTACTCTTAAAGGCTGTTTATTGCCAGCAGCATAAACCTCCAACTTAAATTACACAACTATTTAGCTAAGGAACACTATTTAAAATGTGGTCTTTTATACCTGTCAAATGCTCAAGTTGAAACTTTCAATTCCGGTCTGTTTTCTAAAAGAAAGGTTTTACAGAGTAGGAAACTTTCAGTCCTATAATGAACATGTTATGTGGGCTGGAACACAGAAGAGATGTTTCTCTGATTGAGACTGAAGAGTTCTAAAGAAATTCCCAGCACTGGTGTGAAAAGGACTTGAAGCACTTACTGATGAAGTAGAACAAAGACCACAGCCTTGAGTATGGATTACACCTCAATAAAGAAAACAGAAATCTTCACAACTGGACCAATAAGCAACATCATGATAAACAGATAAAAGATGGAAGTTGTCAAGGATTTTATTTTACTTGGATCCGCAGTCAATACCCACAGAAACGGCAGTCAGGAAATCAAAAGACACATTGCATTGGGCGGATGAGCTGAAAAGACCACTTTAAAGTATTGAAAAGCAAACATGTCACCTTAAGGATTAAGGCACACAGTGTACCCTAAGTGTATTCAATCACTTCATTTGCGTGTGAAAGCTGGGCAATTAAAAACGAAGATCACATAGAAATTGGTGCCTTTGGATTGTGGTGCTGGGGAAGAATATTGAATATATGATGGACTGCCAAAAGTGTGAACAAATCTGTCTTGGAAGTAGTCCAACCAGAACATTCCTTAGAAACAAGGATGGCAAGACTACGTCTCATGTACTCTGGATATGTTCTCAGGAAGGATCAGTCCCCAGAGAAGGACACTATGTTTGGTAAAGTAGAGGGTCAGCAAAAAACAGAGGGATTGTCAACGAGATGGATGGACACAGTGGCTGCAACCACTGGGCTGAAACCTAACAACAGCGGTAACGATGGCACACGGCCGGGCACTGTTTGGCTCTGTTTGCAGGGGTTCAGTATGAGTCAGAACTGACCTGATGGCACCTAAAAACAACAACTCAGCATTCATGAAAAGAAGGTGGCACCAAACCACCAAAATCCAAACTCACTGCTGTCCAGTCAATTCCTACTCATAGCAGCCCTATAGCACAGAGTAGAACTGCCCCATAGGTTTCCAAGGCTGGAAATCCTTACAGAAGCAGATTGCCACATGGTCCTCTTACAAAGTGGAGCAGCTGGCAAGTTGGAACTACCAACCTTTTGGAGAGAGGCTGATTGCTTAATGACTGCGCTACTAGGGCTCCTTGAATGTGGCTCTAGAAGACATTAATACAAGAAGTTAGCAAATGCCCAGCTAAAATTGAATTACTTCCACTGAATCAGGAATTCACATAAAAAATCTCATGAGATCACACAGTGGAATATTATTCAGTCACTAAAAGAAATGAAGCATTGATACATGCTATAATATGGCTGAATCTTGAAGTTATTATGCTAAGTGAAAGAAGCCAATCACAAAAAGACCACAGAGTGTATGATTTCATTTACATGTAATGTCTAAAAAGGGGAAAGAAGTAAAGTGGTTCCCAGGGGCTGCAAGGATACAAGGCCAGGGGATGGCCGCTACAGGATACAGGGTTTCTTTGGGGCTGGTGAAAAAGCTCCAGATAGTGGTGATGGCTGCACAGCACTGTCAATCTACTAAATGCCACTTGTCCTGAGTAGTTCTCACTGTGTACCCTACCCTGAGCTGGGTCCCCTCCCGCCCCCCAAAACCCTCTAATCTATCACCATCAAGTTGATTCTAAATCATAACTATCTTAAAGGGAAGAGGAGAACTGCCCCACAGAGTTTCTAAACAGGAGCTGGTGGATTCAAACTGCTGACTTTCCTAGTTAGCAGCCCGACCTCTTAACCACTGCATCACCAGCGTTCTTCAAAGGACACATAAAGCATGGTCCCCACCCTCGGGCCCTGACAGTGGTTGAGAGCCAGGATTCTGGACATAATCACAACTGTTCGTTGATATCTTCAATACGTACATGCTCACATCTTCCATTGTATTCAACTTGGGGTGCAAGCCAACTCAGATATAAGGAATATAATGACCACTTATTAATAAAGTTAAGCTAGTCTGTGTGCCTATGGAATCCATGGCATTTTGAAACAAGCGTATATGGATTTAAGAAAGAAAAAGAAAGAAAGAAGGCTGTATTTTGATTTTTCAGATCACTTCCAGTCCTGTGTCCTGGCATTGTTGGTGGTTGATGTTTGAGATACCTGGAGAGCCAGAGAGCCACATAAGCCACATCTTATCCATTCTCTCCAGACCTCTAATTAGCTTCCCTTAATACCCTTAAGACCCAGAGACACTTTCCTCTTTTAAGAATTTAATATTTCTTTTTAATTAACAAGTTTCAAGGCTTCAAATGCATTTTTTTAAATCTTTTTTTAGCATAATGTACTTGAGTTCTAAATACTTTGGCATCACTTTATTGCTCTTGGCGTAGGAATAAGTGGGATTCAAACTGCTGGAGTAGTGAAATTCATAATGAAACACCTAATAAAAGGTGTCTTTAAATGTTATGTACTTGGCTTTATTGGCATAGCATTCTGTACAGGCTCCTTCTAGGAGGGCAGAAGGACTTGAGCACTGCTAGAGTAAGAAAAGCTTGGCCATACACACCTAGACGTATTGCCACACAGCCATTTGTCCCCAAGTAAAACCAACATCCTCCAAGCACCTAGAATGTGAGGACTGCCTCATGAACAGACAGCATCATGGGTACAGTAAAGCTCTGAACTGTACTAATGCCAAACAGAAAGCTTTAATCACCAAACTGGTATAAGAGGGTGATCGTGAACACTCTTGCCTTTTTCTGCCACCTAAAGCAACAAAGTTCTGAACAAGCAGGGACAGCTTAGGAGTCATGGTCATGTTAAAAGATTTGCAGCTCTTTGCCAGATTGTAAACTCCTGGTGGATAGCGATACATCTTCTGGCTTGGTGGTACAGAACAGTCAGACGTCTGGGTTAGAATCCTGGTTCAATCATTCTTCCTGACTCTGTGATCTCAGGAAAGCTGGAGGCCTGCTCTGTGCCAGTTTCCTCATCTGTAACACAGGGATACAATAGCTCCTACCTCACTAGATATAGACATCCTAGTGGTATAGTGGTTAAGCTACAGCTTCTAACAAAAATGTTGGAAATTCAAATCTACCATGTGCTCCTTGGAAACCCCATGGGGCAGTTCTGCTCTGTCCTATAGGTTCAGTATGAGTCAGAATTGACTCAGTGGCATTGGGTTTTCACTGGGTGTAAATGTGGAACAACACCAAACACGTGAAAGTTCTAATGAGAGTTAGCTTACTATGTTCATCTTTAACTCAGGATGCACCTATTAAAAACCACATAGACAAGGAAGGAAGGTAAAAGTCCATGGGTAGTACGAGTAGTTTGCACTTGACCCCTAACCTAAAGGTTGGTAGTTCAGACACTCAGTGACACTGCTGAAGAAAGGCATGGCAATCTGCTTGTGTGACGATCACAGCCAAGAAAACCCTGATATCATGAGTTGAAATCAACTCAACTGCAATGAGTTTTGTTTGGGTTTTGAGTACATGAACGTTCCAAAGCCTTTACAGCATAGGAACAAGTTTGCTATCTACGTGAAGGAGGAGATTCTACTTCACTATGACCATAGTCTCATTAGCTTAAACGCAATCATTAGCTACTTGGCTCTATGCCTATTGTCACTGTAGTCACAGGTATAATATTTTATTGTCTGAAAGAAAATACTTCATTCTTGCTAAACAGAAGAGCATTTTCTCTGGCACGGGTGGACTATAAACGACTGTCGACATTCCAGGGGGACCGAGGTCTGTACAGAGCTTTCACATTTAAACCCTTCCACATAAAGTCATATCATACTGATCTCAGAGGAATGGGTAGCCCAGGAGACCTAGTCCCCCAGCTGACAATCAAGGTGGCTGAGTGTCCTTGTCCCATTTACACATGGGGAAATTGAAGTACAGAGAGCTCAAATGACTTATGCAAGGTCACCAAGCTCAGAGCAGACACTAGCTTATATATGTAGCCCTTGTGCAGTTTAGAAAAGGGCATTCTTGTGGATGGAGGCTGGGACTAGAGCCAGGATGTGAACTGGATTTCAACCTTCAGTCCCATTCAGCGATGTGCACTGCACAAACTGCAATTGTCCCCAGGGACCTTGTCACTGAGACAGAAGTGCTCTGCCCAACGGTTCCTTTCTCCCCCAGAGAGCAGACACCAGCACCCAAGAAAGACAAAGATCAGTAAGGACATTTGCTGTTATTCCACATATCAAAACCAAAAAATACAAGCCTGTTAGAGTCAAGTTGATCTGAACTTACAGTGACACTGTATGACAGAGTAGAATTACCCCACAGTTTCCAAGGAGCACCTGGTGGATTTGAACTGCTGATCTTTTAGTTAGCAACTATAGCTCTCAGTCACCATGATTCCCTTCCACAGATCAGACCAATTGAAATATGCCACTATTTCTTTACTCTGCTGAGTTCATCCAGAAATTGGGGTGAGTCCAGAAGCAGGGACTCCCAAGCCTGTGGTGGCTCTCTTCATGTGGAATCTAGTCAGTCAGACTACTTGCCAGCTGTGTCAGCTAGGGCAATGCCATGACTTTCTTTTTTTTTTTTTTTTTCTTTTTTTTAAGACCAAAAAAAAAAAGAAAAAAAAGACTTCAGCAGTGACTTCAGCTCCTTTAACTTCTTGAAGAAAGTTGCTGGATAGGAAAATGAATAGGGTATAATTGCAATGTGATCTATATCACAGAAATGGATAATGCTATTTATTATATGCAGAATGAATGAAGCCACTAATAGGAAGTTTAATCTCAACCTCAATAGTCCCCAAGCTCTGAGCGATACAAACACTCTTCCCATTTCTCCTACCATTCATCAGTGTCCCAGTGGTCTCCTCTAATGAATAACAAAACCAGCACAAATTTATCCCAGTGTTCTTGCTAAGCCTACAAGCTGACTTTGCTCTGTTTTTCCTCCTGAGGAGGCTTTCCCATCAGTGTACTTGGAAAAATAACAATGAAACACAAACCTCTTCCAAACCAGTAAAACAAGACCTTGAGTTTGACGGGAAGAATCTAAATTTATGGATTACTTGCTTCATGCTGGGACACGAATTTAAAAAGGGAGGGGGCTCTCGGAAAGGGACATTTAATGGTTATTTATCACTTTGCACCGTTGCAGTCACCTGCCTGATCAAACACCATCTGTGCCTGGGTTATTTCCATGTCATTGAGTGTAGAGGCAGGGGAAGGGATGGTCTAATCCCAGGATTAGACGCAGGGGGAGAATCCACCTACTCATGACCAAACACACATAAAAATTGTACCCACTCAAACTTAGAGGACCAGTTGTATCAAGATTGCTATTTTCTTACTCAACAGTGTCCTGACGTTTTTAGAGCCTGAACTCTTCCTGGTAGTCCAGACTGCCACAGTTGACTCTGGGAATTAAATATCTGGGTAACTTGTTCCTTACACACGTGGCTCAATGTTGAAAAGTGAAGAGGAGATAAGGTATATCTGCTGGAACAAAGTATCTCCAAAAATCTCCAAAGGCCATTGGTGTGGGAAGTGTCTGATATGGGATAGAGAGACTCTGCTGCCTCCTCAGCCTCCCTCATGACAACAGACCAGTAGACATGGCTACCGTTTATGCTTTATGGGAAAAAGAGGGGGACAAGAAGGTCACCAACTCCTGTCAAACCCATGGTTCATTCCCATGGTTCTTCACAAGGCCACACAAGTGAGTAAGTTTGTTTGTACCCTAGTTCCTCCACTTTCCCAGGCAAATTGTTTAAGCACTGTGGGCTTCCGTTTACTTGAAGAGCTAAATCGCGGATTGTTAGTTGCCATTAGATCAGCTGTGACTCGTGGTGACCCCGTGGATAACAGAACGAAATGTTGTCTGGACCCACGCCATCTTCTTGACCTTTGATCTACTCAAGTCCGTTGCTGCAGCCACTGTGTATTTTGAGTGTTTTCCAGCCCAGGGGGCTCACATCAGCACTATATCAGGCAGTATTCTCTTTGTGATTTGTGAGGTTTCCATTGGCTGGTTTTCAGAAGTAGATGACCAGGCCTTTCTTCCTAGTCTGCCTTGGTCTAGAAGCTCCAGTGAAACCTGTCCACCTTCAGTGACTGTGTTAGTATTTGAAATATCAATGGCATAGCTTCCAGCACCACAGCAACATGCGAGCCACCACAGTATAACAAACTAATAAACAGTAGGTTGTGGAAATTGAGAATAAGCGAAAAGCCAACCCCATTGCCACAGCATCAGTTCCAACTGATAGTGACTCTATAGGACCGAGTAAAAATGCCCCATAGGGCTTCCAAGGCTACGAATCTTTGTGGAAGCAGACTGCCACATCCTTCTCCATAGGTGTAGCTGGTGGATTCAAACAGCCAAACTTCTGGTTAGTAGCCCAGCACTTTAACCACTGCACCACCAGGACTCCTGAGTGTAAAAGGGATTAAACAGGTTGTATATGAGTGAGCAATGCCCAATGTTGATCAAACCAACCAAACCCACTGCCATGGAGTCGTGTCATGACCCGATAAGACAGAGCAGAGCTGCCCCACAGGGTTTCCGTGGCTGTAACCTTTATGGGAACAGAGCGTCACAACTGTCTCCCCCAGACAGCCTAGTGGGTTAGAAACACCAACACGTCAGCTAGCAGCCAAGCACTTTAACAACTGCGCCACCATGGCTTCTTTTACCCCGGGCAGCCCCTGAATAAACAGTAACCATCAGTAGGCTGAGAGAAGAGGCCAGCTGTCTGCAGCAAACACACCTGCCAACTCTGCTCTCAAAATGTAGATTCCTGAGGAAAGCAAATGGCATTTCTTTTAGGCACACTTCCCAGCTCTCATTAGATACAGGGCACATGAAAACGTGCTACTTTTCCTACCTGGCAGAGAATCTGTAATAGAGAGATCACTCCTCACAGCAGAGTTTTGCCAGTCTTGCTTGATGAACTCAACACCTGCCATCTCACCTGACTGCCTCCTGACAGCCTTGGTCTCCCACATTCATTCTTCAGCTTGGTAGAAGGTGCAGCCCTCTCAGGCTGCCAGGACCCAGTGGACACTGGGAAACGAGGGCCAAACACACTCCCCAGAGACCATGCAGAATGGTTGGGAAGTCAGTCAGATTTGAGTTCATTTGTCCCGAGCTCCACCACTTTCCCAGGCAAATTGTTTAAGCTTATGGTTGCTTCTCCTCTGGCCAGCCAGCCATTTCTGCAGGTGAACGTGAAAGGATCCTGCAACAGAGGGATTTTGTTGCTCGTGGTAATTTATAACAATAAACAGGCTGCTATTTTCAATATATTCCAGTAACCTTTCTGAAGTGAGTTTTTGAAAAGCATTCACTGGGATTGGTGCAGGAAAATTGCTCTCATTTTTCTTCTCTTCCACTCTTCCTTGTTGGTAGCACTCATAACTCATCTCGGAGAGTACTCGTGTTCTATGTGTGGACACTCAAAACTTGTGTATCAGGTCTCCATGGAACTGTCTGCTGGACCCAGGGTGGGTGAAGATCTCAGGGTGCCTTTCAAAGGGAATAATTCACTGGAAGCCTTTTGTCCTGAAGAACAGAATAGTGCCTTCCAAGGGGCCCTGGTGTTTAGAGGTGAAGGTAGCTGGGACCTAAGGGTACTCTGTTTTTACAGTGTCTGAGACAGTTTTAGACAAAAACAAGAGAAGAGAAAGCAGAATCCCCCATGGCATTTAGGGGAAAACTGAAATGTCTGCACCAGCCAGCACCTTTTGCAACTATGTAAATATTTAAGCTACCTACATGAAATGCGGATCCCTAGTGGTGCAATGGGTAAGCTATGAACTGAAAGGTTGATAGTTTAAACTCAGCAGCAGCTCCTCAATATAAAAGAACTGATACTCTGCTCTCCTAAACATCACAGCCTAGGAAATCCCTTGGGGCCATTCTGCTCTGTCATATTGAGTCACTACGGGTCAGAATCAACTCAGCAGCACACAGCTGCAACACAATGAATCAAAGCCCTGGACTCCCCAAGGTCTGGGACAAAACCATACCCATTTTAAAATGTAGTCCTAGCAGAAAGAATCAAAATGAGTAAATAGATATTGTGGTTTATAATGATACAATGGAAAGCTATTTGGCAATAAAAGAAATGAATTATTGATACGTACAATGTTGTTGAATCACAGCCAGTATATTCTGTGAAATAAGCCAAATACAAAAGAACACACATTGTATCTATCATTCCCTGTGTGTGAAGATTTCCAACAGGCAAAAGTAATCTATAGTGATAAAAAGTAGATTAGTGATTACCTGGAGCAGAGGTAGATGAATGGCCACAAAGCTACCAGAAAATTCTGGAGAGATGGAAGTATTCTGTGTCATGTTTGGGTAGTGGTCACATGGGTGTCTACATTGTCAAAGTCATTGACCTGTATACCTAGGATGTATGAATTTTATTGTGAGTTAATGTTACCCTAGTAGATCTGCTTATTTTAAAAATAGAATCTTATCAATAAGAATAAAAACCAAAAGTCCCATTAACTAGAATAAGCCCATAAGGTTCTTAAATGACATACGGGCTCTAACAACATTGCTTTAATCATTTCAAACTATTTTCCACTTGAACATGCTTACCCACATATGGGCAGTAAAGAGTGTAACCCATTATGTAGTGTAATATTATATATTATAATTGTAGTCATAGAGCTTACGCTTGGCCTCAGAAGCTGCTTTTCTCCTATTTGCATATAAATCCATATTCATGGTATATAATGATACTATCAGATTTGGGGTTCAGGAGATATATAGAGAGTTCAGTTGCTTTGGTCTCCAGATAACCCAAGGGATGGCTGCTTCAATGTCTGGAATGCTGAGTTATTGGATCCAGGCCACACGTGGCCTCCTCTCCACACAGTGAGAGCCCCTCTTCTGTGCTGTGCTCACTGTGACATCAATGAGCGGTGACAAATGGTAGAGGGCATTCAAATGGTCAGGTGGGGAGGCAGACTAGAGAAGTAGGGTGCAGGGAAGAGGAGAGGCAGGAAAATTGTGAGCCACGTCTCTCAGGCCTAAGGCTGTGAAGAGGTGGGTGACCTCTGCATGCCTCTACTGTCCCTTCCCCACTCCTTTCTGTTCAGACCAAACCCTACTGGGATTGATGACTGTCTAGGGAGATTACTCTGCAGCGCCCGCAGGCCTCAGCCACCCATGGTGGAAACCATCTCAATTACCAAAGCAGTAACAATCCTCAGAGGAGCTTCAAGCCCACTGAGAGCCCTTGGGGTGAATAATAATAGTAATGATTTCTAGAACTTCTTTGTTTGCTGAAGTTTTGTAGCTAATTTAAAATCTGTTGAGCCCAGTGCCAATTAATGGCTTATCTCTTTAAACTTCCTCTTCTTTGAGGGATATCTTCACCGACAAATTAATGTCTTTTATTTGGCTGATGTGGTTCGGCGTTCTGGCAGTGTGTTCTTGTTTTGGTTTGGCTGTTAAGCTGAACTGATGTGATTGAGATACAGTCACACAGGAAGCCTCATCTCCGTAATGCAGTATGAAGACTTTAAGGTGCCAGTTTACCATCCTCTGGTGGACTCCAGATCCAGGAAGAATGGCTGCGCTTGGAGTGTGACAGGGGGGGCTGAAAGTGCTGCTTTTCAAGCATCTCTAGTTGAAGAACGAAACCCTGGTGTTGAAGAGAGCGAAGAAATGAGAACAGTGAATTCAGGGAGAAACAAGACCAGCAGCCACTTGGCAGAAAGCGTTCTTGGTTTCAGCAGAATGCATTGCTAAAACAGAGGATAGATCAATGATCTCAAAGGGAATATACTAAGGATTTCAGTGGCCAAATGGGACTTGTCATCTTCTGTCTCCAATGACCTTAGTCCACACTGATCCTTCTTTTTCTTTACCTGTTCAATGCGCTTCTTCTCTTTTCCTTAACTAACTCCTGGCTGTCCTTCCATCTCTGGTCCGGAACAGTTTGCTGGACCTCTCCAAATGGGTTAGGTTTTCCCCTATGCTCCCGTAATGTGCTTACACTGTCTCTAACACTTAACTTCCTTCTTCAAAGTGCTTATCCCACGGGGTGATATTTGCCTTTCTTATGGTCTCCATCAAATTGTGGAGTACCACCAGGGCAGGAACTGTGGCAATTTGCTTGTTTTTCACCTTGGTCCAGAGTAGGTACTCAGTAAACAGCGCATGCATGGATGGATGCATATGCGTGGGTGCGTGGACAGATGGATGTATGCATGGACAAAAGGATGGGCGGGCAGACAGATGGACAGAAATTGGAGAGGTACATAGTAGAGTCCTGGAGAGTGACTCCTGTTGCATCTCAACAAAACACCTACAAATAATTTCATGTTTATGTATTTACATAAGTGTTCCAGAAAAACAAGGATTTTTGTCATTTAAAGCAACGTTTTTGTGTTATAATTGCTTGCCTAATTTCCCCATGAAAATGTTTTCCTTCAATTTTGGTAAGGCCATGGAGGGATATTTTTTTAAACTTCTCCACAAGATCATTTTAGCTAGGCATCATGTGAAACAGAAATGGAACTGTGAGCACATATCTTCACAGTAGGAGATTTGATAAGGATAATTGCTCTCCCTCTCAACTTTCTGGATAGGTCTTTGCTAACCATGGTATTTTCATCTGCAAGCCTTTGAGATAGTAACCACATTCTATTCTAAATGTGGGAGAGAGTTTTCCTCCTCCTTTGGGCCCCATCCCCAGTTCCAACACTGCTCAAATGCACACATACCTACTCAATAATGTAATTAGTATTATGAGAGCCTAAATCTAGTCTGATGAACAACAATAATAATTTGAGACATTAGAGAATGTTTTTAAGCCAAAGCTGTCTACAGCACTTCAGAAACAATTACTATGGCAGTCGGTTTATAAATTTATGTTGAGAAGTAAAGACTGACAGGAAAAGGTGAGCCAAGTAAAAAGGTGAGGTGTGAACAGAAATTTCCTAAATCCTGGTTTTCTTCACTTTGCATTGGCTGTCTGGATTCTGCCTGTCAAGGGTTAATGAGCCATCAAAATTCTAAATGACTGGATATGCTTTGTTAAAAGAAATCCTAGAAGTAGCCAAAAGTAGATGAATGTTTTGTGTATTATATTTATTACAGGTGTGCAAGTATATTATTTTCCGAATATATTATTTTCATTACAACAGAAAAATGAAAACTTTAGAACCTTAGTTTCAGACTTTCAATTCAAACCACCAAACTCTTTGTCAACATCTTTTCGGGAGGCCCCATCCCAGGGTTGCAACCCAATGGGCTCAGCCTTATCTATGCTTCTCCACACCAGATCCTCTGTCCATGAGGCTCTGTCCGTGGTTTGTCACCAGAGCCCCTCTCTGTTCAGTGACTCCGTAGCCTCCCCTTCTTGTACTTCCTCCCCCTGCTTCCTGCTCCTCGCTCCCATTTGCCCCTGCAATGCTGAGGAAATAAAAGTAGCTCTGCTCAGTTAACTCTTTTAGACACAGCAGGCACCAACTGAACATCTTACTGTGACAGTCCCCCACGGCCTTTCTCCCAGTCAGTGGCATCACAGGCAGACATAAGAAGGAAAAACTGGAGTCCTGAGAATAAACCACGGTGGGTGCTTCTGCTGCCACCCATAGTCCTTGCAGCCAGAGAAAAATGCCTTCAACTCAGAAGGAGAAATCTTGGACCCTAAAAAAAAATCACGTACATGTACGTATACACACACACACATATGCAATATTTTCAGTCAAAAATACGTCCTTGAGAGAATGTATGGACACTCCCTACCACTCTTGAGATGTGGATGAAGAGTCAGTTTGCTTAGCAGGACCCTGAAACCTTGAGCTGAACGGAGACTAGCCTTTTAAAACCCTTCGATTATTTAAAGTTCTAAAACACCACCAATATACTCTATTGTTAGGCACTGTTGAAAGTATACCTGGTCTATATTTTCTGTTTTAGTTTTCATTTCTCTGTTCTGCTGGCATTCTCTTCAAGTCTTAGAGGATGGAAAGGTTGCCTGTTAAGTCTTAACAAGATTTGATTCTCTGACTCATCTCTGTCCCTGGCCACACTCTTCCGAAGGCTCTTTGCAAGGTCAGGGTGTGTGAGCAACTGAGCCACACAGCCAGCAGTCAGGCCCTCGGGGCCAGCCTTGTCTGGCCTGGCCTGAATGGCTGAGAATGCCATCAGCTACATCATTTGTTGGGCCTGGTGCAAAACGAAAATCCAGGAGGGACCTCTTGTTCAAAAATCATTAAGTAAGTCAAGATGACAGCTGCAAGACAGAAAGCCAAGCACAGACCCTTCTAAGTGCTGGCCCTGTACAAGGATGCGTGTCACACACACATGCCCCTGGCCGGAAGAGATGGTACCCACCTACCACTCCCCACTCCCCCACAGTTCCATCCACCTTCTCCCTAGTTCTGAAATGAAATAAATTTGACTGAAACAAAAGTGAAAAAGAGAATGAGTTAATCTTGTCACAATCTAGCATTAATTAGTGTTATTCAACGGAGAAAAAGGAAGCTTCACAAGTCATAAATCACATCAAATGGAAGTATTTTCAGCTGCTCTGATAATGAGCTCCACAGGCTCCTGGGGGGTGAATGAAAGGTCTGTCTCTCGGTGGGAAGTCAGAGGGCCTTCTGGGGAGTCTGAGGAGTAAAGGAATCTTGTTGATGTGTGGGGAGGAGGCCACCAGCAGCCTTTCCTCAGGGCATCTTTCTGTAGAAGGAAGGAGAGTGTGGGAGAGGCCAGGAGAGGAGAGGGTAGCGCTGGGGTGGGCAGGGAGCTGGAGCCAGCTCTATGGCTGCCTCCCCCGGCACACAGACAGCTGCCAGCCACCTCACTCTCTCCACCAAGAGCTGGCCGAGGCGCCCAGAGGAACTACCAGTCTTCTCCCTGAAGGTCAGCAGTCACATTCCTGTCACCCTTCACTGTTCTTGGTGATGCAGACCACCCCAAGGACAGTACTGTGTGTCCAGGCCACCTGTAGCCACCAATGTGGCCTCTGTGTCCAGTCTCTGCAGCTGGCTTTGGATGCAGGAGCTCCCACAGCTAGCACCAGGTTCTGAGCCCCCAGGAGCAGGCCACTGGCTGGAGGTATTCAAAGGGTCCGAAGGAAGAGGGGACATCTGATGGCCAACTCATGTAGAAAGGTAACTCCAAAAGCTTTTATTCTTACAAAGGTTTCTGGGAGCCAAATTTCCTTGGTCTATTTTCACAGACTGGGGACAAGCAGTATCTCAGGTGTGGTTCTGCGGCTTAACCTCTGTCTTCCCTGGGGAGAGGTGGTAGCTTCATGCTGACAGGTAGTGAAATAGAATCAGCGAGGGCTCTAACAGGATGAACGCACTTGAAGCCGCCTGTGGTTTGATTTCGTGCTATGTTATACAGTGACTTTATTTACCCGGAAAGTCTATGACCAATGACATCCTATGACCTGACTAGCCCGGAGAGCAGTCCCCTTCTTCCTGTGAGGAAAGCTATCTTCCGACTATACCCTCGAGGACATTTCAAGAGACAAGCTGGTCAGATAGAAAACTAGACATGAGGAAGTGGGACTTAGAACCAGAGGAAATGCTCCTAAGCTGTCTATTGTTGAAATGTGGTGAAAATAATACATATGCCATATATTTGCCGTCTCAACCTTTTTTACATGTACAATTTAATGACATTAATTACTTTCATTATACTGTGAGACCATCACCACCGTGGTCCGAAGCTTTTGTATAATTGTGTGTTTGATAGCTATCTCCCCTGCCAGATGAAAGATCCCTGAGAATCAGGACCTTGTCATGCTTGTAATCATCCCCAAGGTGACGTAGTAGAAGTGTTTCAAAGATTTGTTGACTAAGTAATGAATGAATAAGTGAATAAATGAACCACGTTAAAGGAATCGTAATCTCTGATACAGAATACTAGATTGGGCAGTGATAAAGACACCATTTCTTCCTTGGGAGAGGGCTAGGATTTAGTGAGGAAGAGACCCTGGCAAAATCTTCCTGGGTTCCCAGGTAGAATTAAACAAAGCCCCAAGACCTCCGAAAGCAAGGAGGTTGGCTGGACCTGTGCATCTGAAATTTTAGTGTACTTGTGCATCCTGGGGAAACCCTAGTGGCATGGTGATTAAGTGTTACAGCTGCTAACTAAAAGGCTGGTAGTTCAAATCCACAAGACGTCCCTTGGAAACTCTATGGTGCAGTTCTGCTCTAGCCTATCGAGTTACTATGAGTATTGGGATAGACTGGAGGGCAGTAAGTTTCTGTTACGCATCATCACCTGAGATGGTTGTTAAAATGCGGATTCTGATGTCACAGATCTGGTGGAGGGGATTCTTAAGATTCGACATTTCTTATAGTCTTGGAGGTACTGTTGAAGCTGCTGCTGGTCTGAGAACTACACTTTGAGTAGGAAGATCCTACTAAGATTATTCTTGGTGGTTATTTATCTTCTGATCTTTTTAATCTTATTTCAGCTATCTGATCATACTAGCTAACTTCAGACTCAAGAAGAAAAAAAATTCAAGTGTACTCCAGGCAGGAGTTAAAAGGGAGGCACTCCCACCTCCCAACTCCACCCCTCACACCCACCCCGTCATTGTGCAGGCCCTCGTCAGCCCAAGACTATAAGCAAGGAGCAGCGTGGAGTTACCTGACACCCCTCCTCCCATCAATAAGCTTAGGGTCCTAAAGTATGATTTTCGTAAGAAGGACAGCATTTCCTTACGTATCAGATATGTTTACCAATTGTTCATTTCCCAGGCCAAGTGCCGTCGACTAACTATTACCATAATTCTCACATACGTATGTGTAGGATGGTGCTGTTACTCACATGGTCTTATCAGCAGGTTAAAAATATACAGACAGCTTCAAAGAAACCTTCGGTGAGGCAGGGCATGATCTCACAGGGAGACAGCTACGAGGCTGGAGGTGGAAGAGTCATGAACCGGGGCCCAACAAGGGGGGATTCATGCTGCCGAGTCTTAATCTTGAACAAGCATTCCTGAGACCATTTGCCTCTTGGAACCTAGGAATCCTGGTATCTACTTTATCTTCCTACAAATCATTGTAAGTGGAAGTGCTTTGAAAACTATCGAATGCTTCAAACTCAAGAAGTTACTATTATTGTCTGTAACCCACTCCTGTGAGTATTTTCATCGTAATTCCAGCATGAAGACAGTCAAACTCTCTCCCACTGACTGAGGACAATCTGGGCTGCTGCCACATGGTGACCACCTTGATCTCGGTTTTCCTGAGAACAGAAACACCTTGACAGTGTTTTCACGTTGGCAAAGCCCTTATCACATTCAGGACGGCATGTATTCCTCATAGCATGATTCCTTTGGAGACACAGGGGTAAGGAGACATTATTTCTCATTTTTGTAGAAGGAATGTTGATCACCTCCTAAGCAGGAAGAGTGGGATCACCAGAACAGGGTGAGTAGGCCCAAACCTCCAGAAACCAGCCCCCAAAGGGCCACACAGTCTGATTTGAAGACTTTCATTGCTTTGTGTAACATGAAGTTTGTCCAAGCCCTGCTTTGGCTGGAGGCCCCTCATTCAACAAAGAGTGATGAAGAGGGCAGACCCTGGAGCCAAATGCATAGGTTCAAATCCTGGCTCTGCAACCCTGGTGTGCAACCTTTAGCAAGTTACTTGGCTTCTCTGTGCCTTGGTTTCACATGGGTAAAGAGAAATTCTAGAAGTTTCTACTTCACATGGTTGTGGTGAAGACCCACTGTCAGTAGGTGCTAAAGTGCTTAAAACAGTGCTGCAGAAACACCAAGCATCCAAGAACTGTCAGCGAGGGTGAGCATCGAACACCTACTGTGACCCAAGTATTGTCAACAAAACGTGGGCAAATTGAGTAAATGTGGCCCCAGGACTCCAGCAGCATGATAAACCTCAAGGAAGCAGATTAGCATAACCTGTCATATTTAGTCAGTAACCTTCCCATCTGAAGGCTGACTTGGCATCCAGGCTCAGGACTTGGTGCCCAGGCTCAGATGACAGGTACTGAAGGATCTCAGACTATGTGACTCAAGTGGCCTCATGACAAAGGATGGGTGGCTTACTGTTTCCAGGAACAATTGGTGACACGGTCCTCACTCTTCCACATGGTCCTGTTGTACCTAGAACTGGTGCTGTTTTTCATCTGCTTTAGAACACTCACCGAGACATTGATAGTCCAGTGGTAGAATTCTCCTGCGGGATTCCATCTCTTGCTGGAGACCAGGACTCAGTTCTAGGCTAAAGCACTGCACACCCAGCCACCATCCCTCCGTCAGGGAAGGTCTGTGTGCTACTGTCATGCTGACTAGGTTTCAGTGGATCTTCCAGACTAAGACATAGCAAAAAAAAAAAAGAAAATACTATCTAACCTGAAAAATCAGCCACAGTCTGATCTACAGTCGACGGCAGGGATGATACAAAACCAGGCAACATTTTCTTCTGCTGTGCACAGGATAGCTGCAAGTCAACAGCAACCGACAACAACAACAGAAGACTTTTGGGGAGCAGTGTATTTCCAGATAAGCAAGAATTTTCTTCATCTCTCAGTTAATTGCTTTAGATGCATCTTAGCTGATTCTAGAATCACAGTGTTCATTGTTTTCACTTTTTACCTTGAAACAATTTCAAACTTACAGAAAAGTTGCAGGAACTTCACCAGTTACTATCACCTTGACAAGTGTAGTGTCTTTTGACTCTAACTCTCCCTTACTTGGGGCACAGAGTTGGCATTGACCCCCAGCAATGGGTTTGGATTCTTGGGGCACAGAAGTGATGTATCTTCATGTTTCCTGAAACCAGGGCTTTCCCTTCTGAGTTTTGTGAAAGTTTTCACAAGCAGAGCCATTGCTGACCTTTTTTTCCCTTTTTTGTAACAGTTTTACCGAAATATTATTCAGGAAGTATAAAATTCACCCTATCAGAGTATGCGATACAAAAGTTTCTAGCATGTTAACAGAGTCATGTAAACCTTCTTTGAGAATATTTTCATCACCCGAAAAGGAAAACCACCCACATTCACTGTCAGCCTCTACTGTTCCCTTCCTGACACCTGGCAATAGATTTTGGTACTGATGTTCTCATTAGCTGCCATTGAGTCCTCTCCTCTTGTGATAACCTTACTTACAGCAGAATGAAATATTGTCTAGTCCTGTGCCATCCTCACAGTTATCGGTAGATTTCAGTGTATTGTTTCAGCTGTTGTGTCAATCCATCCTACTGAGGGCTTTATAGACTTGCCTATTCTAAAACATTTCATGCCGTGAGACTATGCAAAATTTGATCTTTTCTGACTGCCTCATTTCACTCAATATATTTTCAAAGTTCTTCCATGGTTTCAGTATGTCATCTCTTTTTATTGCCAAATAATATTTCATTGTGCAGATATATCACATTTAATTTTTCATTCATCCTGTAATAGACATTTCAACCATTAAAAAGAAAAAGAACCCACTGTTCTTCAGTTGATTCCAACTCATACCAACCCTGCAGGACAGAGTGGAACTGCCCCCTAGAGTTTTCAAGGAGCCCCTGGCAGATCTGAACTGCGGACCTTTAGGTTAGTAGAAGTAGCACTTGACTACTATGCCACCACAGTTTCTAAAATTTAAGCTATGGTAAATAATGCTGCAATGAACACATGTGCAAATATTTTTAAGTGGACGTAAATGTTGGGTATCTACCTGGGATTGAAATTACTAGGTCTTATAATCAGGCTATGAGTCATATTTTGAGGGACTCAGTCTGCCGCTATTGTTATTGAGAGAATGGAAGCTTCATGAGGACAGGACCTCATTTGTTTCATTCCAAATGGCAAGCTTCCTGAGGACAGCAACTCTGTGCGCTATACTGAATCCTTTGCTTTGTGCCAAGCACCACACTCTACTTAGAAAAGAAACATCAAACCTGTTGCCATTGAATGGATTCCATCTCACAGTAACTCTGTAGGAAAGGACTGCCCCATACAGTTTCCAAGGACCAGCTGGGAGATCCACCTGCCATCTTCTCGTTGGCAGACAGATCTCAATCACTGCACCACCAGGGCTCTGCCTAGAGCAGATGTTTAATAAATGCTTGTTGGTTGACTTGAGCCTTGGGGACGAAATTTCTTGATGGATATACAACTTTGTGTTTTGGATTTAGAGGCATTTTGACTTATAACCTTTGATTGATTCTTAACATCCAAAACTTGTGAGACAGGTTTTATGTATTAGCAGGTGGTGTGGTTCCTAGGTTTTGGATGACAATTCTCTTTGGTTGTCTTCCTCAGTTCTTTAGTTAGAGGGGGCTTTGGAAAAACTTGTTGTGTAGTTGTGTAGCTGTTAAGTGCTACGGCTGCTAAGTAAAAGTTCAACAGTTCAAATCCAGCAGGCCCTCCTTGGAAACTCTATGGGGCAGTTCTATGCTGTTCTATGGGGTCGTTATGAGTCAGAACTGACTCAGCAGCAGTGGCTTTGGTTTGGTTTTTGGTTTGGGAGAAGGAAGGGAGAGTATTGAGACCCAAACAAGTTCAGGCAAATCTGCAGGGCACCAGCAACTCTCTCCCAAGGACTGTGAAAAATCAAGTCCCAGATGCCTCACAGCTTCACCCCTTGAGCGTAGGTCACTGACACCCTCCAACCACCATTTCTGGTCCTTCTCTTGTCTAACCCAGGTTTTAGGATGTTGGACTGCTCTTGCTGGTGGCTGTTGTCACGGGGATCTTAGGCCTGAATTGGTAGTGCCGGAGGACGAGGCTGGGCTGAGATGGTGATAACAGGAGGAAGCTAGCTCCGCAATACTTCCACCTGTCTTCCTCCCTCCATACCACTCATGGGCCTCAGGCAGGGGCTGGCTCTGGACCTGTTGGCTGGGGTATCATTACCATGAGGTCGTAGAATGGTCTACAAAAAAAAACACCAGTAATTCATGCCACCTAAATCTCTCTAAAGAAGGCCTACTGTTAAGTCCTGTTCTTTCCTCTGACTTCTGACTGAAAGCTGCTAACCAGATAGAAAAAGGAAAGAAAAAACTGTAGTGCCTACCAGCAAGAGCAGGGTCAAATCTTGGGTAGGTGATTCAGCCTCTGGGTGTCTGAGTTTGCTTGTCTATAAAAGGCAGGTAAGAGTAGTACCCACCTCACAGGGGAGCAGTAATGGATAGAGAAGAGCAGTGTCTAATAAGAGCTCCGAGTTGGATGATGCTGAGTAGTTACCGCCATTGTTGTGTTTTTGTTCTGGATGGAAGTGGCACTGAAGAAAGGAAGGCCAAACGGCAGGGAGGAAGAGAGTGCATGGAAGGGGGAGAAGCAGGACACTCGAGCAGTGGCTGGCAGACCACTTTATAAAAGGTCCAAGGGTAGATAAGTTAGGATGTCCAGGCTGTACAGTTTCTCAACATTAACTCATCTTGTGCTGTTACATCATGATGCCATTTCCCTGGTTACCCTCCAGTTGTTTTGGACTCATGGCAGTGCTCAGTGGCTGATTCCAAGGTGCCACTGGGTGGAATTTAACTGCCACTTTCTGGTTAGCAGCCAAACACGTTACTCATGTGCAATCACCCAAGAATTCCAAAAGCAGCCATGCCAGAGCCAAAAAGGCCACTGCCATCCAGTGGATTCTGCCTCATAGCAACCCTATGGGACAGAATAGAACCACCCCATAGAGTTTCCAAGGAGTGCCTGTCGGATTTGAACTGCTGACCTTTACAGTTCACAGACATAGCACTTAACCACTACACCACTAGGGTTTCCTAAGCAGCCATAGACAACAGGTCAACAAACTGAAACAGCTGTGTTCTGATAAAACTTTATTTGCAAAAATAGATGTCATGTTGAATCTGGCTGGCGGACTCATATTTTGCAGACCCCTGAACTGCGTCATTCACAAAGTGGGTAATTCTGCAAATTAGCAGCAACATTTCAGAGTCTCTCTCCCCCTTTTCCAGTGGCTGTCATAATTATGGGGGAGGGCTTCCAGAATGTGCTGCCAGGCAGGAGAGCACACCCCACTCAGCTCCTTAGTAACTGCGACTCTCAGATTGAGGTTGGGCAGTGATGGGGCCCGGGGGGGCGGGAGGGAGAGGGTTAGGCTGAAGAGGGGATTTGGGATGATTTCTTAGCAAATCCCTGAAGTGAAAACAAACAGGAGGTCATGACTGGCAGCAAAGCCCACCCCGCCAACTCCTGAGGGTCTGGGCTTCCTCCTTGGAAGCCACCAATCCTCCCCTCACCTTTCTTGTGCAGAACTGCATTTTGTTAAGGCAAGTCAGGCTTTAGAAATGGAATCCAAACCAGACCACAACACTCCTGGCCCTTCCCCGACCCCGAGGACCTTCATAAGGAACCAGTAATAATAATAGTAATGATAGTAAAAATAAACCCAAAGCCGCAGACTTTTTATTTGCCTTTGTGTATTTGTTTATTTTTCTTTTCTCTCTCATTGGGCCTACCTGGGAGTATTTTTAATGGGTCTTTCATTGTTGAAAGCTCCTGGGTGACTCGGGTGAAGCAGGCCCAGCCCTCTCAGTACTTACAGGGAAGTCCTCCAAGGTTGGGCTATAATTAGAAGCCAATTAAATTAGAAACCATTCATGTTTTCCTTGGAAGGCCTTCCACAACAGGCTGTCTTCAGGAGAACTTCTGGCCTCTAAGCAGGTTCTATGGAGACCCACCTGTCCTAACCCTGTCATCCTGAAGCAAAGGCCAGGGACTGTTGAGCCTGAGGGAGAAGGTTCCTGGGTCCCCTTTGGGCCTTTGTTTCCACCCGTCTGGTGAGGCTGTGGGTTGGCCACCCTCTGCCTCCCTTCACGGCCTGTCCCATCTTGCCCTATTGCTAGAAGGAAAACACCCAGCAAGTTCACAGCAGGGGTGGCTGGCAGCTTTAATCTTGCCTGAATCTACTTAGTATTTCTCAGTGGTAAACTTTGGGGCTCAGTTAACTGAGCACTGAATTGCAAGACTGTATGCTAGAAAGTGGGAAAAAACACTGTTCGTTTCTCTGCCAGAGGTTTGGAAATTTAGCCCTTCCTCAAATGCCATGTGATGTCATTCACTGAATGAGTAAGAGACATTTCCAAGATAACTGGACCAAACAGCACCAGCCTAGGGAAAGATCCAGCCTGGGCCTGGCCACAGTTATCTTTAAACATGATCTCCCTCCCCCACCTCACCCCCTCATCATCCCTCGGGATGCCCTTCCTCAGCATCTGGAACTGCCACCCACTCCTTTATCACCGAAACCTGTTCTTAAGGCAAACAGAGAGATGTTTCCCCCCCGGCAAGTGAAAATTTCTCTATTGCCTTTTTTTCTCTGGATTATGAAATTAATACGTACTCATCCTAAATCATTCAGATAATACAGAACTGTAGAAAATAAAAAAATGAATGCCCATCAGATTCCTCCCTTGAGTCCTTGGTCACCCCCACTTTACATCACTCCCTGATGGAAAATCTTTGTTTGAAGTTGAGTAGAAGCCATTACAGCTTTGCTGTGCCCACACAAACACAGAACCACTCTTTTGTTGGCCTCGGAGGCTGCTGCTTCTTCATCCCCCAATGTAGGACAGACAGATCATCTTCCTCATCAACACACAGAGCATCCTGCACGGTATTCCACCAAACTGATGCTGCATTCAATTTTTTGTTTGATTGGATTTGGTTCATTGCTGTTATAATTAAATATGTTATTATCTTAAGGCTCCTCCTGATTTTACCGAACTTGTTCTTACTGAAAGTGTGGATGTTAGCTGTCCCACAGTCAGAAGTCAGACAGCTGGCTGCTGAGGGCCCAGACTTGTGTACACTGAGATGTCGAGAGCCCCTGAGACCTGAAACTGTTCAGATACTGTCTCTCAGTCCTATCTCTGTGTATTTAAACATTACCTGCTTCTCCTGAGCATGTAGTTGCTTCAAAAAATTCACTGGGCAAGACTGTAAGTTCGGGGTGGAGGGGCAGGGTGTCAGAAAAGAATGAGACCAAGTCTCTCCCTCAAGGAACTTCATTTTCCACCCAGGGCCCTGGGCCCTCTGTTGGCATCCCAGAGTTCCTTCAGGTCAATATGAGACAGTTGCCGCCCTCCAGCCACTCCCCAACTCCTGAGCCACTCGGCTCTCCCCTCTTTCTTCAGTTTGACTTTTTTCTTTGCAGTAAATGGTCATTTGCTTACTTTTCTCATTACAGAGACAAATTTCAGAACATTTCTCCTGAAAAAAATAGAAAAGTGACTATCCTATTTCTCCTAGTCTCCTGCTTCCAGCTACCCTACACAGCACATTGTTGTGGTTTCAGGAGTTCTTGGTTCTTGTGACTACTGGTGGCTCTCTAAGGTCAAGAGGGTTCAGGGGTGAAAAGTCTTGGGAGATTTTCCAAGGCTCATCTAGACTTGTGCTGAGTGCCTGTGGTTGATCCCGATGGCTGCCCACAAAACCCGTCTTTAAGAGAGAGCAAGGCAAGCAACAGTGACACAGCATGCGAACGGTAAATCAAGGCCCGCGCACAAGCACATCACCTCTTTTTGGACTGCCAGGCAAATACTCAGACTTCCAGGGTAAGACATTTTGAGTTGGAAACACAGCTCTCCCATTCTAAAAGTGAGAAAAAATTACTTCCTCTTTCAAAGCAGTACACTAATGTAGTAGTTGGTAGAAAGCATCAGAAAGCCTTGGCTGTAGCTGTCCTCTGTCCATTAACTAGCTCTGTGACCTTGGTCAGTTCCTTCACCTCTCTGGGCTTCAGTTGTCGCCAACACAAGATGAAGCAGGTAGAAGGACTCATACCATTGCCTCAGTTACTCCAATGTAACACCCATTCATGCCATAAGAGAGAGAAGAAATTCCTTGTTGAAAAACTTACACAGGGGCTGGAAGAACAGGGAGATAGATGGAGGTCTGGAGCAGATTCTTATTGGCACTGTCTGCAGGAGCCCTTTTACTGCCCTGGAACCTCCCAGAGATCAGGAGGGAGCCTAAAAGCACACTCATGCTTAAAGCTTATGTAAGGCCTGGCCTCTTCAAACCTCTCTGAGCACGTTAAACAATTAGTCATTAACCCCAGGGTTTAACAATAAGCCTATCAGTGTGCTCCTGGGACCTTCTTCTCTGAAGCTGTTTCCCAGGAATGGGCGTGATGCTGGGTGAGGGCCACAGGTCAGTCCAAGGTGCGTGGGACAGGGATCCAGCTTAAAATCTGCTTTTTCCTTCAGGGTTTGTTTGGTCCCCACCCCGCTTTGTGGTTTTGGGTGAGAGTGGGTCACACCCATGAGGAAACCACCTCTTCTTTGAAGTCAGGTGGACCTGAGGATTTGAGGTTAAAGGTCATTCATCTAGTGCCCGCTGTGTGGGGAGGGGCTGGGCATGGGGCGTGGTGTATTCCTGGAAGGCCAGGAGCTGCTCCATGTGCACTTAGAGAAGAGGCGGGTGCCTGACCACAAGAGCAGCCTCCTGGTGCCATGCCTACCTGGCACTGATGAAATGTGTCTTTGCAGGTAAACGCCCTGGAAAGGATGGCCACACTGGGGACTGTAAATTGGCTCCCTGTCCTGGTGGTAAGTGTGTTAGAACACTGAGCTGCTACACACACCTCACCTTCCATTTCAGCACGTTTCACAAACTTATTGAGCTGTCTTTGACCTTGGAGAGAGGAGTAGCCCTGTATTTGAGCAGGTGGTAAAGAGCTTGGACTTCCATTCCCTTCTGTGCCCTTATTACTTATAATGGACCAGTTCCTTAGTCTTTTGAGCCTCGGTTTCTACCACTGTAAAACAGGAAGACTGATAAGGCACGTCTCTCACAGAGTTCTTGTGAAGACTCAATGAGAAAGTGCCTGTAAAGCCCTGAATACAGTCCCCTGTTCAAATTAAACGTATATAAATGGTAGCTTTCTTTATCATAGAAACTCTGGTTGCATAGTGGTTACATGTTACAGCTGTTACCCCAAAGGCTGGCAGTTCAAATCTACCAGACCCTCCTTGGAAACTCTATGTGGCAGTTCTACCAGGACCTATGGGGTCGCTATGAGTTGGAATTGACTCAGCAGCAGTGGGTTTGGTTTTGGGGGGGTTCTTCATTACCCAGTCATGGAGAGAAACATCATTAAATGCTTGTTTATGTTGGGATACACACAACTCAACGAATACCGGATGAGCACCCAGCCGTGTGGGGCACACACAGCTGGGAAAGGTCCATTTCCGGCCCTTGCTAGATTCTCTTCCTGACAGAGAGGTCAAGACAATACCACAAGGCCCAACTGCCAGCAGACTTAACCTATGGTATGGAAAGGAGACAGGCTGGCTTAAATTACCTTCTGGAAGGAGTGAACAGATCCTTAACTTGGAGAAAATGAAAGAAAGTTTTCGTGGGGTACCTTAATTATCTGGAAGGCGACCAAAACAGAAATACCATGTATGGCTTTCAAAAAAAACCTGCTGCCATCAGATTGGTTCCAACTCATAGTGACCCTACAGAACAGAGTAGACTGGCAGTCCCACTGGTAGCCCTTTGGTCAGTAGCCAATCTCTTAACCACTACACAACCCTGCTCTGTGAGTGGTTTCTACCAACAGAAATTTATTTTCTCTCAGATTAGGTTGGAAGACCAAATTCTGGATGCCAG
Source organism: Heterohyrax brucei (assembly GCA_028571685.1). Classification (NCBI taxonomy): domain Eukaryota; kingdom Metazoa; phylum Chordata; class Mammalia; order Hyracoidea; family Procaviidae; genus Heterohyrax; species Heterohyrax brucei. Next base: position 41,443,197 of record CM053162.1, on the reverse strand, counting down.
CTCTGGGGGAAAGCTGTCGCTGAGAGCACTGAGGGAAGGTCTTTGTCTCTTTTCAGTTTCTGTTCCTCAGTTCTCCGGCAATCTTCATGTGCTGCGGCATCTCCCTGCCCCCATTTGTGCTTCCTTGCTTCTGTGCCTAATCTCCTTCTTTATATTATGTCTCAAAAGTGATTGGTTTAAAACACACCCTACACTGATATGGTCTCTTACACATAACCAAAAAAAGCCTATTCAAATGATTTTGCCCTCACATGTGCAGGGGTTACTATTTACAATACAAATTTTGAGGGGATACAACTAAGCCCGTAACGTGGGTAAAGAGGAAATTGAAGCAGACCTTGACGATGGAGCAAGGTTTCTGGTAGCAGGGATGAGAGGGAGTTCATTGTGGTCAGGGTTGAAGCATGCATGTGGGAAGCAGAGTGTCGCCAAGCTCCACTTATTAGAGAAATATTACTGGGGATTGATGGGACATCAAACACTCAACTTACTAAACAATAAACAGGGTTTCCTGTCCTCAAAGAGGCACTTTCCTATAAACTGTTTCTAAGCTCCCTAGGCTCTGACACAAAGAAAGTATTTTGTGTTTCCAGTGAGGCCTGGAGGCCAAAGTGACCCTCTTTCTTGTGGCAGGTGTCTCTGATGTACTCAGCCAGAGCAGAATACTCCAACTGCGGCGAGAATGAGTACTACAACCAGACCACGGGGCTGTGCCACGAGTGTCCACAGTGCGGTCCGGGGGAGGAGCCCTACATGGTGAGGAGCCTGCCTTCGCCAGCCGGGTTGGCCACGCGCCGCTCCTGGGCCTGGCTAAACCTGAAGCCAAATAACGCAGTCTCCTATAGTCACTGGAGAAACCCTGGTGGCATGGTGGATAAGTGCTACATCTGCGAACCAAAAGGTTGACAGTTTGAATCCCCCGGGCGCTCCTTGGAAACTCAGTGGAGCAGCTCTACACTCTCCCATAGTGTCACTGTGAGTGGGAATCGACTCAGTAGCAGTGGATTTGGGTCAGGTTTGGCACAGTCATTGGACATTGAGACAGTGCTTTGAGCTGCTATGTGGACAAGATCAGTGCCTACCTCAGAGGGAGAAGGCGGAGCATCTGTAAGCATGTTTCTCAGAGTTATTTTTAATATTTTCAGAGGACAATTATTTTCCCATTGAACCTTGATTAAATGTGTTTCAGGTCATCTGAATCAGAAGCATAACTGCCATGTCCTCCAATAATGGCATATTTATTCGTGGGTTTGCATCTCCTTTCTGCCTTGGGGAAGGCTGAGCATTAATATTCTGTTAAGAATTATAAAAGCTTCCACAATTTCAAGATTTGCGGTTCTTATAAAGATTTGAGGGAATCACAGGATGGTGCAAACTGTTAACACGTTCAGCTCCTAACAAGTCTGGAGGTTTGAATTCGCCCAGAGGCAGCTTAAAAGAAACACCTGGTGATCTCATTCTGACAGATCAGCCTTCAACAGATGCTGTGTGGCAGTTCTATTCTGATGCGCCTGGGGTCGCTAGGAGTCAGGGTTGACTGGACTGCACCTGGCAGATAGCTGAGAAAAGTTAGGCAGTGTGTAAATCTGTGATTTGCACGGGATGTTGCGGTGGCTTATTTAACTTTTTTCAGAAAGCTCAGAAGAAGAGCAGTGACTGAAGCCAGTGGGTGCCTAGGAGAAGAAATGCCACTCAGGACTACAGCTGGTGACATGGGAGATAGGTCAGAAACCAAGGGTCCAGCAAGGATAGCCCTTAGAAACAGCCAGTGTGCCACTGCCCACAGAGTGCCTGTCTGAATGCTGAGAACGAGGTCACCGTCATCACATGTGTCCCATCGTGTGCGTTCCCTCTTGTCAGGCCTGTGGCTACGGCAGCAAAGACGAAGACTATGGCTGCGTCCCGTGCCCCGCAGAGAAGTTTTCCAAAGGAGGCTACCAGATATGCAGACGCCACAAAGACTGTGAGGGCTTCTTCCGGGCCACCGTGCTGACGCCGGGCGACATGGAGAATGACGCTGAGTGTGGGCCTTGTCTCCCTGGGTAAGCGTGGGGTGCCCTGGGTCTCATTCGAGATCGTGCTCCAGAAAGTACTGAATGTCACATTTTGGGAACTTCCAGAGAACCCAGGCTTCCTAGTACATACAGGCTTGCCATGTAGTAACTCCCCCTGCTCACCCCTTTCCATGAGGGGCAGCTCAGCAAAGAGGGAGCCCCCGCATGGGGGGAGTCTAGCACATCTTAGTCCCATCACCAATGTTCATAGGACAGGCAACCCATCCAGGCATCCTTGTCTTTTAAAAGAACATTAGTAATAATATCTCCAGACTACCCAAATAAACAAATTTGTTGAATGCTAAAAGAGGTGAGACCTGCAAATTATTTTGGAAAAAAGAAAACTATAATCCTGTAGAAAAGCATAGGAGCCCCGGTGGCACAATAGTTAAGCACTCAGCTAACAGCCAAAAGGTCAGCCATTCAAATCCACTGGCTACTCCTTGGAAACCCCGTGGGGCGGTTCTATTCTTTCTGCCCTACAGGATGGCTGTGAGTTGAGATCTACTCGACAGCCAACAGGTTCGGTTTTTGGGTCACACAAAAGCACTAATTTTAGTAGCTTTCAAATTCTGCAAAAAAGTAAGGGTAAAAGCTACGAATAGGAATATTTAAATCATATAATGCCTGTACCTCCATCACAACTCTGTTATGTATTGAAAATCTTCCAAAAGAACAAAATTAAAATGCAATTTGCCTAAAAGCCAGAAAAATGAAATCTTCCTTTTTCCAGGCAGGAAGGTTTGGCAGCCTCTGCTTGGGACCAGAAAAACACAGTCTTGACAACAAATTAAATGCTAAGCCCCGCTCTTGCTGCAAACCACCTCCAGTGAGCACAAAGCGTAAAGCTGTCTGAGGACTCCAGCTGGATGCTGAGGGCAGTGATGACTTGGGGATGGTATGATGTGGGGTGTGGCAGTGGGGTTTGAACAGCACGTTGCACTTTACAACTGCTTGTGCACATCTTACCCCTGCATCACTGCCTCTGATTAAGGGAAAGAAGAAGGACAGTGGGCATCATTAACTCAAGAGAACGCTAGGCATTAGTCTATCAGAAGAAGGAAATCCCAAAATGTCAGAAAGGGCAGCTATCTTAGAGATGGATTGAAAGTGGATAACGCTTAAAATATTTTAGATATGTTCAATGCCTGGATATTTAAATACCTTTATAACATTTTGAGCTCCCAGACAATAACCTTAGTTCAAATTTGTTCCTGAGAAATATCCATTTCACAGCTTCTACAATCACCTCGCTCTGATGGCTACTTCTACCACCAATCACCCCAGTTTTCTGTCTCCAGTTCAAGCCTGCTTCTGGAACTAAGGACCTAAATATCCAAATATCTATTAGGTAACCCCATGCAAATATCCCTGACACCCACCCACTGCTGTGGAGTTGGGTCCAACTCACAGTGACCCTAGAGGTCAGAGTAGAACTTCCTCCTGGAGTTTCCAAGGAGTGCCTGGTAGATTTATATTGCTGACCTTTTGGTTGGCAGATGAGTAAGGTTCAAACGTATTTGTCAGCTAATAAAGTAGGTGGACCTTATTACAGAATCTTATTTCTAAATATGCAATAACCAAAAACCACATAACAATACTAAGAACAAAAAAACCTAACTTGTCACCATGAGTCAATTCCAGTTCATAGTGACCCTACAGAACAGAGGAACCCAGCAGCTACTCTGAGGGAAAATGATGTGGCAGTCAGCTTCTATGTATATTTCAACCATTGAAACCCTGTGGGTACCAGTCTACTCTGTCTGATATGGTCCCTATAATTCAGAATTGATGAGTTGGTAGGTGGGAAATTCACATCAAGTATGTAATACATTAAATAGATAAACAAGCATGAAGCTCAGAGATTCAGGCTGAGGATAAGGATAGGGAAGTCATCTAGGCATTAATGGTGATGGAAGCCTCTGGTCCAGATAGACTTACCAAGTAAGGTAGCTTTGTGGGGTGAGAGGAGTGGCAGGAGGTAAAGGGAGCTCCTTGATCATATTCCTGTCTCTGACTTAACTGCTATTCAGACCCATCAGTGTTATCACATCAGTGTCCTGTCAAATTCAGCCATGGTTTTATTCCAGATAATCAAAAGAGTATAGTAGCATGTTTCATTTTTATTTCCATCCACAGAGAATTTCCTGCCAGAAAGGACAAGCCACCACCAGTTGCCATCAAGGTGATTCCAACTCATGGTGACCTCGTGTGTGTAAAGGAGTAGAACTGCACTCCAAAGGGTTTTTGGTGGCTGGTTTTTCAGAAGTCAATCACCAGGCCTTTCTTCTGAGGCATCTCTGAGTAAACTTGACCCTCCAGTTAGCAGCTGAGCATGCTAACAATTTACACCTCCCAAGAACCAAGGGAAAATAAGAGCAGGGACTAAGTCAGCAACCCATTCTGTACCATAGGCAAGGCGGCGACTTGCTCATTGCAGAGGCTGATGCTACTATGGCAATGGAAGTAATCTGCTGGGTCCTAATGCATTTGCTAGAAACCCTGGTTATGTTGTGATTAAGAACTACAGCTGCTAACCAAAAAAGGTCAGCAGTTTGAATCCACCAGCCACTTCTTGGAAACCTATGGGGCAGTTCTACTTTGTACTTTGGGGTCACTATAAGTCAGAATCAATCCCACAGCAATGGTTTTGTTTGTTTGTTTGTTTGTTTATTTTTTTGTTGTTGTTGTTTTAAAGCATTTTCCAGAAAGTACCTAAAGCTGAGCAATGCAACTGTGCTAAGCAAACTGCCTCTAGAAAACTCCAAACAAATGTGGACAGCCTTCTGTCAGCAATCCTATGCAGTTAGCTGGGAAACTGGTCTAAGTGCTTTGAGAAGGTCTTTAAATCCTGAGGAGCTTCTTCCTGCCCACCATGAGAACAGCAACCTGCTCATGCCACACTTTATCTTCACAACTGGGTCCGGACAACACAAGACCACACCATCTGATAACTACCCAAAAGATACTATGTAGGGAGACACATCCCAACATTGCATCTCTGTACATCTTTACACTGCTCCACTGGTGTGAAAAGCATATGGAGGATCAGCGGTGTCAAGGATTTCACTTTGCTTAGATCCTCAATCAATGCCCACGGAAGCAGCAGTCAAGAAATCAAGCAACACAGTGCATTGGGTAAATCTGCTGTGAAACACTCTTTTTTTAAGTGTTAAAAAACAAAGATAATCACTTTGAGGATTAAGGGGCACCTAACCCAAGCCAGGAAACCCTGGTGGCACAGTGGGGTAAGTGCTACATCTGTTACCCAAAGGTTGGCAGTTCAAACCTACCAGGCACTGCTTGGAAACTCTGTGGGGCAGTTCTGCTCTGACCTCAAGAGTCACTATGAGTCAAACTTGACTCAGTGGCAGAGAGTTTGGTTTTGGTTTAACCCAAGCCAGGGTATCTTCAATCGCCTCATGTGTATGGGAAAACTAGACAATGAATAAGGAAGATGGAAGAAAAATTGATGCCTTTGAATTGTGGTGTTGGTGAAGAATGCTGAATATGCCATGTGCTGCCAGAAGAATAAACAAATCTGGCTTGGATGACAGCTCCTTAGAAGCAAGGATGACAAAACTTTATCCTCCATGCTTCAGACATATTATCAAAAGGGACCAGTCCCTAGAGAGGGACATTATGCTTGGTAAAGTAGAGAGTCAGTGAGAAAAGAGCCTCAAGGAGAGGATTGACACAGTGGCTGCAAAACTGGGCTCAAACACAGCAACAACTGTGAGGATGGCAGAGGACTCAGCAGTGTTTTGTTCTGTTGGACACGTGGTCACTGTGAGTCAGAACTGTCTCCGGCACCTAACAAGCCCGAGTCCACCAAAACAGAAGAGAACCTTCTTTATCTCCTGATCCCCAGTTTCCACTCATTGGCTAATGCCCTTTCTCTGGTGAACTTCTTCTCAGTGCTTTATCAAGATAGGGCCCTGAAGGCCTCTTGCTTCCTATTACATGCTCTAGGTTTGGAGAACAAAATGACTCTCTCATGCTGTGTCATAGGGGTGGGTTACAAGGAATTCTGGCAAGTTGGCATTATTAGCTTCATGAAAGCCTGTTTTCTTTCCTGAATCCATGTGGTTATTGTGCTGTGGCTGAGGAGTACCTTGTATCTGTCTTTGTAACGCCACGAGTTTGGTTTCTTTGGCCCTCTCTCCACCCTTGTGGTTTGGCAGGCACTCTTTCCTTATTCTTTGCAGGCTGTGCCGTGTATCCACCTGTGGCCCAGACACCTTGCTGAACAATGAGCAGTATGTGGGGGCTTTCCTGTTGAGAAAGGTCTGTGTGGGAGGACCAGGGTACAAAAACATGAGAAGAGGAAAAGAAGAGGTTTGAATTCATAACCTCCTCCAGGGCATCACCTTACCCACTAGAGAAGCTTCTGCTGGCTGCATGCCATGCCATGCCTAAACAAAAAACCAAATCCACTGCCGTCAAGTTGATTCTGACTCATAGTAACGCTATAGACAGGGCAAAAGTGCTCCATAGAGTTTCCAAGGAGAAACTGGTGGATTTCAACTGCTGATCTTTTGGTTAGCAGCCATAGCACTTAACCACTATGCCACCAAGGCCATGCCCACCTTGAAAAATAAGAGGCTCTAGGGTGGGAATGGAAGAGAAGAATAGTGATTGGTTTCATCTGTCAACACGTTAGAGGGAAAAGTGAGCATCTGATAATCTGTTTGAGTAACTCGTAGGCACATTTTTCAACAGGCTTTGTGTAGGACCCCAAGAAAAGAGAATCTTTTGGAAAGATCTATACTTATTGACTTGGAGGGAATCAATCCAGAACATTCTGAAGACCCATTTGAACTGAATTTTGTCTTGGACTATACACCATAATCAACCCATAAAGAACAGAAAGAAAAGGAAAAAAGATAGAGCTAGGGGAGCGTCAAAACATGGGTCAGAGAGTAGGAAATCAGACATTTACAGAAAGATGCCAAAGCCAAGTGCCGTCGAGTCGGATCTGACTCATGGCGACCCTAGAGGGATCTCAAACTCCTTAGTGGAGACATAGATCTCTGTACGAAAAACCTGCTTCAAGATGATGGAAATCTGTCATACAGAAGAAGATACACAATTATTCTCTCTTCCTGTCTAACCCAAGATAAGAGGTGTGGATATAAACTACACTGTAAAGAGTTTAGGTTAGTCCTGAGGAGAAAAACCTAACTTTCAAAAATGTTCTGTGTAGCAATACAGGTTAAGAAATGGCACTCTCTCAGCCCAGGGGCAAGTACTAGAATGTAGGATAGGATGGGAAGCTGGTTAAAGGGAACCCAAGGTTGAGAAAGTTAAATGTTGACATGTTGTGGGGCTATCAATCAACGTCATGTAACAGTCTGTGTACTAACTGTTTAATGAGAAGCTAGTTTCTTCTGTAAACCTTCACCTACAGCACAATTTAAAAAAAGGAAAGAAAAGAAATGGGACCTTCTTATTGGAGATACTTACCACTCATATCGACTTAAGCGGTACAATAAGGTACCATAGTTCTAAAAACTGTATCCTTTCAGTTGTGTTTCTTTGCTAAGTACTTTAGTTCATTATGTTGTTTGTTCCAAGCACCCTATCTTTGTAGGTGGGTACAGCTGCTGGCTTATTCAGAGCCTTTGAGGGACTTCAAAAAATGTACTCTAGATGGATGCAGTCTGGCATATCTGTATGAAGTAAAGGTAGCAGACATACCACCAAGACAGAACCAGGGCTCCTCTGGCCTCTCACCAGGTGGCTTTGTGAAGTACACAAAATACAACAGCCCTGGAAACCAGTCAGATGTCAAGTACTCTGGCAGGAACCCAATTCTAAAGCCAAAATCGCACCCTCCACCATTGTGGGGTTGTGTGTTCGTCCAGGACAGTGCTGCCTTGACATGGCCAACTCAGCACCAGGAAACAAAATTGTCATGGCTGTGGCTCTGCTTTTAGAGGAAGGAGAGATGTACAAACACACCTCAGGGATTCTCAGTGTCAGTGTTTTGAACTTCTGTAAAAAACTCGGTATCATCCCTGTATTTATCCAACCAGTGCTGACCAAGAACTTTCCTTCCTCAGCACTCTTGTCAGCATTGTTTTCGTTGGTTGTCATCAAGTCAGTTCTGAATCATGGTGACCCCAGGTGTGCAGAGTTCGCATAGTTCATGACTGATGACACATTCAACTTATGACGAGGTGCACCCACAATCATTCTTTTTTTATTATTATTGTTCTTGTACATCTTATCATTAGATGTATATACCACATACAATGTCACAGTATCTGAAATGCTGATGTTGTTATTATCTGTAAGTTTCTATGTAATGTTTCTAACCCCTAAAGACAAATAAAGATCAGATTTATAAAGATACTGATAATAAAAGGCAATAATCGTGAAAACCAAAAAAATTAAGGAAAAAGAAAAAATAGGTATTTAACTAATGTGAAAATCAACTTACGTTGTTGGAACAAACCCCTGTCATAAACTGGGAGCTACCTGTAGCACTGCCCCACAGGGTTACCTCAGCTGTGACCTTTGGGAAGCCAATTGTCAGGACTGTCTTGCAAGGCACCTCTGGGTAGATTTGAACCCCCAACTTTTTGGCTAACAATCAAGTACTTAACCATTTGCCCTACCCAGGAACTCCGTCTTCAGTACTAAACACTAGAAATATGGCTATAGATAGGTCTTGCCCTCAGGGATGTCACAGTGGAGGGGAGAAATCACCATAAAGCAAGAAAGAGAATGAAATGGAGGTGAAGTAGAAGGAACAGGTAATTCATACCTAAAATGTGTCCTGTAAATGGTGACATTTGATCTGGGTATAAAATAATGGGAGTAGGGGCTGACATTGGCTGACCTGACTGCCAGGGTTACTCTCCTTAAGCCTACTCACATGTGAACCCCTGTGGAGAGAGCTGATCTACCACTTGACCTAGTGTTGCTTCCTCTTCCACAGATAAAGAAATGGCTTATGGACAGATGGTAGCAGAAAACTGTGTTTGAGAGAAGCTTTTTGTAGAAGGCTTAAGTGTAAAACTAGCTATTGTGGCTTCTCTGAGAGGTGTTTTGAGATGGGTTAATTAATGTTTACAAGATACACAGGGATCTGAAGATAAAAGGCTTCAAGGAAGGGCAAGCAATTATTATCATAATGTTACTGGTAATGGTCCAAACTCATCAAGGCTGGAATCCAGAGAACCTCCCCCTCACACTCTCCATGAGCACTGCTTACCCCAAGCTGCTGGTTATTACTGTGATAAGTGGAATACCTAGGTTGTACACAATGAAATAAAAAAGAGATTAAAAACAACCACCAAAAAAGTCCAGTAACAAAGAGATATTTTTTCGTTTCTTGAATTGTAATTAATGGAAAAATGTTGGCACCAAGTCACTTTATTTCATCAACTTCTAACCGTATGATAAATGGCCTCCATGATCACTGCTGAATGCCTGTTTATGGAAAGTTGGCACACACTGAGATAAGCTCCAAAGCCTCCAGTTAGGTGCTGACAGAGATGTCAGCAGGGTCTGCCGAGTCACAGGCAGGTGGCTTGCAGGGGACCCAGACCCACAGAAGCAAAGCTCTCTGGGGAGAGCATTCTGAGTGCTGGGATTTAAGCCCTTGGCCTGGCCGATTGACTCTGTGAAATTTGAAAGATGGAACACGGCATCGTACTGGGGTAAGGGATTTCACTTTTTTTCATCATGAAGAATGTGGCCTTTTCTTTAAGAGTGTACAATCCCCAGTCTGAGCTCTTGCAATTGCACAGGTGTCTCTGGCCAAGTACTTCTTTTGAGGAGGAAGCAAATGTATTTGAATTCTGACTTGACTATATTTCAGGCTGTCTTTAAACCACGTGCACTAAATTCTGTGGATACTATAGCTATCTGTCTACAGCAACCCCCATTCCATGTGCTTTCATTCAGCAAAAGTTCAGGTAGTGTGGGACTTGTAAACATTCCAGAGGATCCTAGACACTTTTCCAACTATCCTAGCATTCTCTAGGCTCTGAGAAAGGGCTCCTCCTGAGGGAGTCTTCTACTGCCAAGGGAACGTGGTTCCCTGGTGGCAAGATACCCAGACAACTAAAGAAGGCCTGGGATAGTGGACGTTCAAGTGTTTATGGTGGATGATACTGATGAAGATGATCATGATGTCAACACACTAAGCAAATTGGCCAATAAAAAGACCCTACAAGTGGAAAAGATTAACAGAAAGGCCCGAGCTGGCCCAGTATTAGAAAAAACATATTCCATTGCAAGATATGCTAAGAAACTCAGTGGACAAAATGGGCTGCTGGTTTGTCAGGGCTCCCAATTCCCACTGTGTCTATTTCATGCCCAACTAAATGCTTTGATTGTGGAGCATGCCAAATGGTCGTGATGTTATCTTGGTCAGTAAGTGGGGCCTGTTCACTTGCCTGTGGTAGTTCACTTGTGCTCTGTTTTGTCTTGTCTTGCCCTCCCTGCAGCTACTACATGTTGGAAAATAGACCCAGGAACATCTACGGCATGGTCTGCTACTCCTGCCTCCTGGCCCCTCCCAACACCAAGGAATGTGAGTGCTCTAGGTCCTTTCATCTAAACAGCGCTCGTTGAACACTGATATCTTTCAGTACAGAATGTTACAGAATGAAGACAATCCTAGTACCTGAGTGAGATTAATTACAGTAAAGGCAAGTATAACAGCCTTAAACCTTGGCGACATAGTGGTGAAGTGATACAGCTGCTAACACAAAGGTTAGCAGTTCAAATCCACCAGGCACTCCTTGGAAACCTTATTAGGCAGTTCTACTGTGTCCT